>OX451736.1:1049921447-1052321447 GCA_948472305.1 Vicia faba | reverse complement strand
AGGAACCCCGTTGGGCTCCTAAGATCATGGCACTTACTCACTCGGATATTGATTGGTATCATCGAGCTTACCAGGATATGGATATTATTGACAGTTGTGGTAGTTTCCCCAATGTGCCTCTTCTTGGTACAAAGGGAGGAATTAACTATAACCCTGTTCTTGCACGGAGGAAGCTTGGTTATCCGATGAGGGATAAACCAAACAATATTCATTTGAGTAGTTTCTTTCTGAAGGAAGGAGAAGACCACAGGGAAGCTAGGGAGCAGATTGCAAAGGCCTGGCGTCACATTCATAAGAAGAGTAGGAAGGATTTGGGACCTAGGGGTGTTGTTTCTTTGGAGCCACATCTTCAGTGGGTCCGATCGAGAGCCATTCAGTTGAAGATGCCATATACTCGGGAGACACCCATACCTGATTTGTTTGTGAAGACCACTCCTCCCTTATTATATGATATAGAAGAGCTGCAGCTTGATTTAGTTAGGATGCAACGGGAAAGGGAGGTTTGGAAGAACAAGTTCCAGACTTTAGAGAGTTCCTACAGAGCAGACCTGAAGGAGAAAGATGATTTGATCGAGATCCTTGAGAGTCGAGCGGTGGAGTCTATGGAGAGGCAAGGGGATTTATTTTCTCCTAAGCCTCAAACAGGTGTTGATTACTCACTTCCTGCTTCAGATGATTAGAAGGAGGTTGCCATCAGGCATTTGGAATAAAACCAGAGGTTGAGGGCTCAGATTGCCAGGCTCACAAGGGAGCGCCAGCGTACAGATTGATCTCCATCAGTTCCTTTTCTCAGGATTTTAGATTGTATTTTCATCTTTTACTTTGGATCATTGAAACTTGTAATCCATTTTAAAGTTATTATAATAAAAAATTTCAGTATTTCAAAAGCTTTATTACTTGGATGTTTGCAATATGTCTATAAGTCTTAAATCCCTTGAAATATTAAATAATGAAGTAAAAATAATCATATGCATTGCATATCATGCATCATATTGCACATATTTCTTGCATTTATTATGCATATCCAGGTGCCTTACCCAGCTTCTTTACTTCGTTCAGCAAGCTGACTCATCACTACAACACTCGGGCTAATTTCAAAAAGAAGATGGACAACTTGGAACAGGAAAATCGCGAGTTGCACGAAGAAGTTTATGCTTTGAAGGCCGACATGGCCAATCTGACTACTCTGATGGAAGCTCTGGTGGTTGCTCAAAATCAGCCAACAAGTGTTCAACCTCAACCAACAAGGGCAAGTACTGAAGTTCTGACTGTTCCTGTGTCCGCTACTCTAGCTGTTGTTCAAAACCGTATGCCTCAGGGTAATCCGTGGGGAATGCCATAGAATTTTGCACCTGAAGGTTTCAATTTGGGCCCCCAATATGCTCCAGTGGTTCAAAATATTGTTACTCCAGCACCTCCTCTGGTGCATACTGTTACTGTTGCACCTCCTTCGGTGAACTTGGTTCCGTTTGTTAATGAAGATGTGTGTCGTCCTTTCCCTCCATCGAGTGAAGACTTGGGTCTTTATGACAGAATTGATGATTTTCAAGAGCAGTTTGATAGAATGCAAAGAGAGATGAAGGCTCTTAGGGGAAAAGAGTTATTTGGGAAGAATGTGAATGAGCTATGTTTGGTCCCGAATGTTAAAGTGCCTGCTAAATTCAAGGTCCTGGAGTTTGAGAAGTATAAGGGCAACACTTGCCCTCGTGCTCACTTGGTGATGTATGTAAGGAGAATGTCTACCAAACTGATGATCAACGTCTGCTGATTCACTTTTTTCAGGATAGTTTGGTCGGCGCAGCGTTGAAATGGTATATGAGCTTGGACAATGCCAACATCCATACTTTTAATGATTTGGGAGAAGCATTCATTAAACAATACAAGTAAAATGTGGACATGGCGCATGACCGTGACCAGCTTAGGGCCATGGTTCAGAAAGACAGAGAATTGTTCAAAGAGTATGCGCAGAGATGGCGCGAAGTGGATGCACAAGTGATTCCTCCCATGGAGGAGAAGGAAATGACTAAGATTTTTCTAAAGACGCTAGGCGCTTTCTACTACGAAAGGATGGTAGCAATTTCCCCGAGTGATTTTACAAAGATGGTAGGGATGGGTGTCCGCCTAGAAGAGGCAGTAAGAGAAGGTCGTTTGACAAAGGGTGAAGCATCTGGAGGTATGAAGAAGAAATCTTATGGGTTTACCAAGAAGAAAGAGGGAGATGCAAATGTTGTTATGCAAGAGAGAAGGGTAAACGCTCCTAGAAGGAATTATCAGTGTCATCAACAAGTTGCCTCAGTTACTCCTGTTATGAATGTCGCTCCGACTACCATTGCTTATTAAAGACAATCCCAGCAGGGGAACCAAGGGAATAATCAAAGAAGGGAGAGTTGTGACCCTATTCCCATGAGCTATGCAGAGCTACTACCAGCATTAATTCAAAAGAAGTTGGTCCAGACACGACCACCTCCCGCCATACCATCACCATTGCCTTGGTATTACAAAGCATACCAGACGTGTGCCTTTCATCAGGGAGCACCAGGGCATAGTGTTGAGAATTGTTATCCTTTGAGGACTGAAGTTCAAAGGTTGGTGAAGTCTAGAATTCTATCTTTCAAAGACGCAAGACCTAATGTGAAAGAAAATCCTCTACCCAAGCACGAGGGGGTGAATGCTGTAAATATGGTGGCCGATTGTCCAGGTGACTTCCGGATTGTTGACATTAATCTGGTTAGAGGGTATTTGGTGAAGATGCATGTAGACCTCTGTGAATTCAGTTATTATACGCATGACCACTCCAATTGTGCTATTTGTAGTATAGATATACAGGGTTGCGAGAAGATAAAGGCTGATTTACAGGAGATGATGAATGAGGGTTTAATCCATATAATCAGGCCTAGGGCAGAGTATGAATAGGAAGTGAATATGGTTTCTGGATGTCCGAGTGAATTCTGAATTTTTGATGTGGATCATTTGAATGAGGATCTTGTGCAGTTGCATGCTACCTTCCGTCGTACTGCTAGTCAGGTTGAACACCAATATGGATCTTGCATAGTTTGTTGTCGAGACCCTCGGGGATGTTCTATTGTGAGGGAAGGTGTTCAATTGCTATTAGACAATGGAACTATCAAGATCATAGGTCAGAGAGATGATTATCATGAGATTGATATGGTTGAAGTTTGTTTGATGGAAGAAGATTCAGAGGAAGAGTATGCCTCCGCAGATGAGTATTTCTCTTCAGACGAATATTTGCTTGCCAGAAATGACTTTTTGATGGCTGATTATGTTGAGGAAGGGGTAAATGTTATTGTACCTTGTTTTGGTGCACCCGCTCATCTTGAGGTGGAGTACCATAGCAAACCAGCTGTTACCCCATTGGTAATTAGTCTTCCAGGTCTTGTTCCCTATAAATCAGATAAGGTTGTGCCTTACAAATACAACGCTACAATATTAGAAGATGGGGTGGAAATTCCCATCCAGCCAATGCCAGATGTTTGAAATATAACTGGTAATAGTTGGGTGACCTGTAGCGGTCATGTGTTTGCACCGGTTATTCGAAGAGATGTTGTTGCTGGAAAGAAAATTGTTGAGAACGGTGAGCCTAAGAAGGCTTCAGGAGAGACTAGTGGAGTTACATTAGAGAAAGAAGTGGATGATATTTTGAAGATAATTAAGATGAGCGACTACAAAATTGTGGATCAGCTATTGCAGACTCCTTCAAAGATATTTATCCTAGCTTTATTAATGAATTCCTCTGCACATAGAGAATCACTGATGAGAGTACTAGACCAAGATTTTATGGAGAATCACATGTCGTTAGATCAATTCAGCAGTGTAATTGGAAACATTACGTCATGCAACAACTTGAGTTTCTGCGATGATGAGTTACCAGATGAAGGGAGGAATCACAACCTGGCCCTCCACATATCGATGAACTACAAGAATGACTCGCTATCTAATATGCTAATTGATAACGGATCCGCGTTGAATGTTATACCGAGAAGTACCCTCATGAAGTTAAAGTAACAAGGAGCACCTATGCATCCGAGTGGCATCATTGTGAAGGCTTTTGATGGGTCGAGGAAATCCGTCATCGATGAAGTGGACTTGCCCATCCATATAGGACCACATTTTTTCTTGATAACCTTCCAGGTCATGGACATTATTCCCGCATATAGCTGTTTTCTAGGACGACCATGGATACACGAAGCAGAGGCTGTCACTTCAACTCTGCATCAGAAGCTAAAATTTGTTCGTGAAGGGAAGGTAGTGATCATAAATGGAGAGCAGGCGTTGTTGATATCCTATCTATCCTCTTTCAGTATTGTAGAAGCGGATGAGGTTGCTGTTGGAACCCAGTTCCAAGCCCTATCCGTTGACAACATAAGGAGGAATGAGAATTATGTGGTTTCGCTGAAGGACGCGCAGCAGGTTGTGCGCAATGGTCATAATGCAGTTTGGGGACAACTTGTGGATCCACCCGTGAACAAAAACAGAGCTGGTTTAGGTTTCTCTTCGAGGAATGGAAAAGGCGAAAGTTTGAAGTAAAAGTCTTCTGTGAATAGTTATCATGATGTTTTCCGCAGCGGAGGCTACCTCCATCCAATTGGTTATGAAATTAATGTTGTTGAAGAGGATGAAGCAGAGCAGGAAGTACCGAATTATGTGACACATGGAGTCCGAGTTCAGAACTGGGTCACCATTGATGTTCTTTCTTGCATACATGTCAAAGTAATTTGTTTTGTTAAATCTGTTTTTTTCTTTTGAAAAGCTTTCACTCTACCCAAGGTGGAAGTATTAATGTTGCAGGGCTTTTCTGTTTTCTTTGATTGTTAAGATCATTAATAAAAGTTGTCTTTGCTTCCAAAAATATGTCTTTATTTTCTGCTTTTTCTTGGGAAATGGTAATCAAATAAAAAACCCTTTCAAAATAAATAATAACTGAAAATTAATCTGCATGATCACTTGTTATATGTGTCAGTTTCTAAAAGCAATCATAAATCACATGTGCAGATTAATTAAAAAACCCGTTGAATATAATGACCCTGCACCCTCTCCCAACTTTGAATATCCTATGTTTGGGGCTGAAGAAGAAGATTATGGTGATATTCCAGAACAGGTCTCACGGTTGCTTGAGCACGAGGAAAATACCATTAAGCCATATAAGGAGCCTTTGGAAGTGATTAATGTGGGTTCAGAAGAAGATCCGAAGGAAGTTAAGATTGGAGCATCGTTGCATCCTGATGTAAAGAGCGGGTTGATTGAGCTGTTGAAAGAGTATGTGGATATTTTCGCTTGGTCTTATCAAGATATGCCTGGTCTAGATACAGACATTGTCGAGCATCATTTTCCATTGAAGCCAGAGTGTCCGCCAGTTAAACAAAAGTTGAGAAGAACCCACCCAGATATAGCAGTAAAGATCAAAGATGAGGTCCTAAAGCAGATCAATGCTGGTTTTCTTGTGACGTCAGTGTATCCTCAATGGATTGCCAATATTGTCCCAGTACCAAAAAAAGACGGAAAACTCCACATGTGCGTAGATTACAGAGATCTAAATAAAGCTAGTCCAAAAGATGACTTTCCATTGCCTCACATCGACATGTTAGTGGATAGCACAACCAAATTTAGAGTATTCTCGTTCATGGATGGATTTTCCGGGTATAATCAAATAAGAGTGGCTCCAAAGGACATGGAAAAAACAACGTTTATCACACCCTAGGGAACATTCTGTTACAGAGTGATGCCCTTCGGGTTGAAGAACGCTGGTGTAACATACCAGAGGGCTATGACGACCCTATTCCATGATCTGATGCACAAAGAAATCGAAGTATATGTTGATGATATGATTACCAAATCCAAAACTGAAGAAGGGCATATAGAAGATTTGTTGAAGTTGTTTCAGCGTTTGAGGAAATATCGTCTCTGCTTGAATCCAAATAAATGCACCTTTAGAGTTAGATTGG
Source organism: Vicia faba (assembly GCA_948472305.1). Classification (NCBI taxonomy): domain Eukaryota; kingdom Viridiplantae; phylum Streptophyta; class Magnoliopsida; order Fabales; family Fabaceae; genus Vicia; species Vicia faba. The sequence goes on along the minus strand of OX451736.1, from coordinate 1,052,315,487 downwards.
GGAAATTGTTGGGTTTTATTGTTAGCCAGAAAGGAATTGAAGTTGACCCTGATAAAGTCAAAGCAATTCAAGAAATGCCAGCACCAAGAACTGAAAAGCAAGTCAGGGGTTTCCTTGGGCATTTGAATTATATCTCCAGATTTATTTCCCACATGACTGCAACGTGTGAACCGATCTTTAAGTTGTTAAAGAAAGATCAAGGTTGTGTATGGATGGATGAATGCCAAATGGCATTTGAGAGTATTAAAGAGTATCTGCTTGAACCTCCAATCTTGCTCCCTCCCGTAAAAGGAAGACTGTTGATTATGTATCTAACAATGTTAGATAAATCCATGGGTTGTATTCTTGGACAACAGGATGAAATGGGAAAGAAAGAGTTCGCCATTTATTATCTCAGCAAAAAGTTCACTGATTGTGAGTCGCGGTATTCCATGCTAGAAAAAACGTGTTATGCTTTGGCCTGGGCGGCAAAGCGTTTGCGGCAGTATATGTTGAATCATACCACTTGGTTGATCTCCAAAATGGATCCAATCAAGAATATTTTTGAGAAGCCTGCTCTTACTGGATGAATTGCCCGCTGGCATATGTTATCTAAATATGATATCGAATACCGCACTCAAAAGGCTATTAAAAATAGTGTGTTGGCAGATTACCTTGCTCACCAGCCAGTGGAGGATCATCAGTCTACAGAGTATGAATTCCCCGATGAGGATGTGATGTTTCTGAAAGTGAAAGATTATGATGAACCATTGCCTGAGGAGGGCCTAGACCCTGAATCTCGTTGGAGTGTGATATTTGATGGAGTTGTGAATGCTCATGGTAAAGGAATTGGTGTTGTGATTGTTACTCCTCATGGATCACATATTCCTTTTACCGCAAGGTTAACATTTGATTGCACTAATAATATGGTGGAATATGAGGCTTGCATCATGGATCTTGAGGAAGCTATTGATATGAGAATCAAAATTCTAGATGTGTATGGCGATTTAGCTTTGGTATTAAATCAGATTAAATGAGAATGGGACACTCGTCACCCTGGCTTGATCCCTTACAAAGATTATGCTAGAAGATTACTACCCTTCTTTAATAAAGTTGAATTCCATCACATTCCTAGAGATGAAAATCAAATGGCGGATGCTCTGGAAACTTTGGCTTCCAAGTACCAAGTGAATGCTTGGAATGATATACCCCGAATTACAGTTCGACGGATGTATAGGCCCGCTCATGTGTTTACAATAGAGGAGGTAGAAGGTGAAAAACCTTGGTATTATGACATCCAGCATTTTCTTCAGACTCAGGAATACCCGATTGGTGCGTCGAGGAAAGATAGAAAGACACAGAAGATTGGCAAGAAGTTTCTTCCTCAGTGAAAATGTGTTATATAAGAGAAATTATGACATGGTCTTGCTCAGATGCGTGGATAGACACGAAGCAGACATATTGATGCATGAGATCCATGAAGGTTCATTTGGTACTCATGCTAACGGACATTCGATGGCTAAAAAGATGCTAAGGGCAGGCTATTATTGGTCGACAATGGAATCTGATTGTTACAAATTTTCAAAGAAGTGCCATAAATGCCAGATTTATGTGGATAAGATCCATGTGCCTCCGAAACTTCTCAATGTGATTTCCTCCCCATGGCCTTTCTCTATGTGGGGTATTGACATGATCGGGATGATATAACCCAAAGCTTCGAATGGACACCGTTTTATCTTGGTAGAAATTGACTACTTTACCAAAGGGGTAGAGGCTGCTTCATATGCCAATGTTACCAAACAAGTGGTTGTGCGTTTCATCAAAAATAATCTTATATGCCGGTATGGTGTGTCGAGTAGAATTATCACTGACAATGGCTCGAATTTGAACAACCAGATGATGACAGAACTGTGTGAAGAATTCAAGATTGTCCATTACAACTCATCTCCAAACAGGCCAAAGATAAATGGGGCTGTTGAAGCTGCTAATAAGAATATCAAGAAAATTATCCAGAAGATGGTTGTCACTTATAAGGATTGGCATGAAATTCTCCCTTTTGCTTTGCATGGATATCGAACATTTGTTCGCACTTCAACATGAGCAACCCCGTTCTCCCTAGTATACGGAATGGAAGCTGTGCTCCCAATCGAGGTAGAGATTCCCTCATTGCGTGTGATAATGGAAACAAAGTTGACATAGGCTGAATGGGTCCAGAACAGGTTTGACCAATTGAATTTGATTGAAGAGAAGAGAATGACAGCTTTATGTCATGGGAAGATATATCAGAAAAGAATGAATAAAGAATTTGATAAAAAGGTCAAACCTCGTGAATTCAAAGAAGGCAACCTCGTTCTCAGGAAGATCGTGTCTTTCAACACTGATTCTAGAGGAAAGTGGACTCCCAATTTTGAAGGCCCGTATGTTGTCAAGAAAGCCTTCTCTGGTGGTGCATTAATTCTTGAAACTATGGATGGCGAGGAGTTCCCACGTCCCATGAATGCTGATGCAGTCAAGAAATATATTGCCTAAAGAAATAAAAGAACAGCTCGCTAAGTTGAAAACCCGAAAGGGCGGTCTAGGAAAAAATTAGAGACATAAACAAAATAAATTTCCCGCTAAGTTGAAAACCCGCAAGGGCAGCTTAGGAAAAAGTTAGGAATTTTTCTTGGCAAGTAACTACGTCACACAAGACTTGATCGTTGAAGCAACAATCTTCTCGGATCCTCACAATACTTCAACAAAAGCTGCTGCTCAGGATTTCAAAAGTTGTTAGGGGGAATGGTGGTCATTGTATCTCAATGTATCTTTTCCATTATATATTACCATTTCCCAAACTTTGTAATCATTCATGGAGTCTCGCCATTCGCAGACTACCATTCTATTAATGAAATTCGAGCTTTTGCCCAATTCTTTGTGTTCTTATTTTTATTTAGCTTGCAAAGACTCCATTTATTACTGATAATAACTGTTAAAGCTAAAAGATTAAAAATCAAAATTAACTTTTCAAAAAAAGGAGATCTTCACAATTCAATTTACTTTGGGATTTGTGATGAAACAATGACAACAAGAATGGTGATCCCAAGAATGAACAAACTCCGGTTGTTTTAAGAAGATTTACTTCCTTCATGAAGGTTTTTCTCAGGTCATTTTGCTGGTATGTGCGCAATCTTTGTTTTTTCTCAGATAGTTAAAGACGATACCAGTGGGTGCAAGGTACAATATTGGGTTTGTGGTCCTATTATCCCCGGCCAAGTCTTGGTTCGCTTTTGATTTTGGGTTTGCATGGTCAGAAGCCTCCGTCCCAGATTCCCCAGCAAAGTTTTCCCTCATATGATGAAAGGTTTTATTCCCTTAGTGTGCTAAGATATCTCTCTTTTTGCAATATTGGCATTACTGTTGACTTCTTGATTTCCCAGGAAGGTTATCCCAGGGCATCTCTTGTTGGAATGAGTATTCGTGATGAAAAGTTTTCAATCCGTAGTTTTTTCTCCAGGGAGGTAGGCTTGAATTCTCCAGTGAGGTTTGATTGTCTCGACGTCAGTCTACTTTATTTGAGGCTGGTCTAGCAATCTCCAGTAGGCATGTTGCTTTTGAAAAACTGGTTTCTCCGATGAAATTGGAAGAAAGATGTTCTATCCCGGTATCTGTTTGATTTGGCTACATCCGGATTATGTTTCTCCTCAGTGAAGTTAAGGCAAGCAATAGGTTTGGTTTCCGCAGTTGCTTTTACCTTTCTTGGATTGATCTTTCTGGTTGAAGTTTAGCCCAATGTTGTTAGTACCTGAGGCGGTTTTTTTGTTTATACTGATTATGTATCCTTTTACCAGCATATGCACGACATCACTCATACATTCATACATACATCATGCATTGCTACAAATCATTTTTCATTGACCTTATGTTCTAACCTTCCTGCAGCGCTCTTTGCTTATTTGAATTTGGTTTTCCCTCTTCAGTTTATTTCTCAAAGGATGTATCTGCATTGGCCGTCTTGCTCCAGTTTATTTCTGAATTGGATTTGTGGTTGCATGACAATATTATTTTACTTTGGATTTCTGAAAACTTCAAGTTTTGGTTGGTGCATTTATTTTGCACGAGAAGACTTTATCTCCTCAACATGAATATCGTGGCATTTCCCCAGGAAGTCATATCTCTTTCCCCAGGAAGTCATATCTCTTTCCCCAGGAAGCCATATTTCTATCCCCAGAAAGTCGTTTCTTTTTGCAATCCTCGATGATAACAAGCAACAGGTCTCTTTATTTGAGAAACTCGTGCTTACCTGTACAAGGCGACGTAACTTTTTTTCTATTTCCTCTATGAGTGGTTAGTTTGCAGTCTGTCGTCAGTTTAAGCCAGTGGATGGCAAGACTTTCAAATTCACAGAAACTTCTCGTTGTGAAACCTTTGCAAGTGGAAGTCTCTTTATTTGAGACAACTTACATATTACCCTTTCCAGGCAGAATGCCTTGGTTAAAGAAGATGTTGAGACCCGTTCTAGGTAAAACACCCGAATTTTTGGATGATTTGATATATTCTCTCTTTCTACCTTCAGTGAATGTTGGTAGTACATCGGCAGTGAACTTCGGTGTTTATTATCTTTTTGCTATCATCAGTGAACGTTGATAGTTCATCGTCACTGAACGACGGTGATATGTTATATTTTCTCTCTACCTTCAGTGGACATTGGTAGTACATCGGCAGTGAACCTCAGTGTTTGTTATCTTTTTGCTATCATCAGTGGACGTTGATAGTTCATCGTCAGTGAACGGGGTGATATGACATATTTTCTCTCTACCTTCAGTGAATGTTGGTAGTACATCGGCAGTGAACGTTGGTGTTTATTATCTTTTTGATATCATCAGTAAACGTTGATAGTTCATTGTCAGTGAACGGCGGTGATATGATATATATTCTCTTTCTACCTTCAGTGAACGTTGGTAGTACATCGACAGTGAACGTAGATGTTTGTTATCTTTTTTCTATCTTCTTGGACTTAGGATTAGAGACCTTGGCCTATGTTAAAGACCTTGTAACCTTAATTCATATTTTGTCTGGAGTTTTTGAGGTTTACCTCAAGACATTGGGTTGCTTGTTTGTTTTTGTGTGCAGGTTTTTGTGATTACATCCTTTGTTTGTAATCTGGAATTCACCCGTATACAACCGTTAATCTGCCCAATTTTTGTGAAGACTTAATACATTTGAAGAGATCTAGTATCTTTGCTTGCTTGGTTTCAATCTAAAGAATGGAAATTCTATCTTGGCTCATAATGTCAAACTTTGGCTTCTTGTTGGTTAGATGGATCTTATCCTTAGCTTTTACCTTATGCTTTAGGATAGTCTCTTCTTCTCCTCCCATTTTCTTTAATTTCAAAAATCTCCTCCCTTTTTTTGAAAACCCTTCTTGTTTTGAAACTTGAACCATTTTCATAATAAACTTGGACTTAGGTCCATGCATTTTCAAAACATTTTCATGAATAAATTTCAATCAACTTAATAATACCTTGACATTTTTGTGAGAAGACTAAAAGTCAATTAATTTCATTTCAAACCATTTTGCCACTTTGGCTTTTACCTTTAAACTTTTCTTAAAAAGATTAGACTCTTGTCAATCCTTGTAGTGTTGCAAACAACTATACTTCTACAATATGTAGTGAAGAGAGATATTTTCTACTTGGGTGTTGAGTGAGGCATTGTTGATTTTAAAATCCAAGCCATATCCTCCACTTTGAGATGATGCAAATTCTCTTTTCTCATGATTGTGGGTAGTAAGTATGTTTTCCACACGGACAATGACGATGATGTCTTATCTCTTAAAATCAACCAATACACTTGTGTTTCAAACTTTTAAAAGAGGAACTGTGTGTACCCTGATCCCCTATTGCACGAAAGGTGGTACGTAGGCATTAAAGGTTCGCAACCGCGGCGGATGCACAAATCATAAAAAAATATATTTCTTTTTCTCACCTCCACCATCTATTTTACATGTAACATTTTATAGCCAAAATATATAGATTTTTTTCAAAGAGGTTCCTGCGGAGTACCGTAGATGTTTAGGGTGCTAATACCTTCCCTTTGCATAACCAACCCCCTTACCTTGAATCTTTCCCCCTCTTTTTGGGTTATTCGCTCTTTTCCCATTCCTTTGGAAACAATAAAGTGCGGTGGCAATTTTTATTTTGATTTGCATAAAGTCTAATCAATCCAATGGCTTAGTATTGAAATTTTCTACCGCTACATCCAAAAAGCAATCAAGGGGAGTGTATTGGAAGATCATTTGGCGCATCAGGCCGTGGATGACTACCAGTCCATGAATTTCGAGTTCCCGGATGATAATATCATGTTGGTAACCGATTGCGAAGAATCTGGACCGGATGAAGGACCTGGGGAAGGATCTCGATGGTCAATGTATTTTGATGGAGCCTCGAACGCATTGGGTAATGGCACTGGCGCTGTAATCATATATCCTGAGGGCTGTCATACTCCGTTCACCACCCGATTATGTTTTAACTGCACCAATAACATGGCGGAGTATGAAGCATGTATCATGGGTCTTTGAGCGGCTATTTACCTGAGGATTAACTTCTTGAGTGTATTCGGATATTCCGTTCTGGTAATAAGTCAGATCAAAGGCAAATGGGATACGAAGCACCCGAATCTTATTCCTTACAAAGATTATGTACTGACATTGCTCCAACACTTTGAGGAGATAACCTTTAAACATTTCCCACAAGAGGAGAACCAGTTAGCGGACACACTAGCTACCATGTCTTCTATGTTCAAAGTTAGGTGGGACAATGAAGCTCCCCAGATTACCATTGAGAGGTTGGAGGAACCCGCACATTGCTGCGCCATTGAGACTGGAGAGGTAGCGGATAAACCCTGGTTTCACGAGGTAAAGAGGTATCTTGAGGCTCAAGAATACACCGAGGGGGCATCTTTTAATGATAAGAAGTTTTTGAGAAGATTCGTTGCGAAGTTCTTCATCAGTAATGGAATCCTCTATAAGCGTAACCATGATTCAACCTTACTGCGATGTGTAGACAAGAACGAGGCATAAAGGATCATGGAAGAGCTACATGAAGGTACCTTCGGAACTCATTCCAGTGGACATACCACGATGAAGAAAATCCTACGGGCAGGATATTATTGGTCCACTATGGAAGCCAATTGTTATCAGCACTCTCGAACCTGTCATAAGTGCCAAGTCTATGCTGATAAGGTGCATGTACCTCTGGTTCCCCTGAATGTTTTGACGGCTCCTTGGCCTTTTGCAATGTGGGGTATTGATATGATTGTCGAGACCATACCTAATGCGTCTAACGGGAATCGCTTCATTCTAGTAGCAATTGATTAATTCACAAAGTGGGTTGAGGCAACTTCCTTTGCTACTGTAACCAAGAATGTTGTGGCGCGGTTCATCCAACACAATCTGATCTGTCGATATGGTGTACCCGAGAGAATTATTACTGATAATGGTACAAATCTCAATAACACAATGATCACCAAGCTCTGCAAACAGTTCAAGATACAACATCATAGCCTTTCTCCTTACCGGCCGAAGATGAATGGGGATGTCGAAGCAGCTAACAAGAACATCAAAAAGATTGTGCAGAAGATAACGGTGACATACAAAGACTGGAACGAGATGTTACCATTCGCTCTTCATGGGTACCGTACCTCAACACAGACGTCGACATGGGCAACACCCTACTCTCTGATATATGGCATGGAGGCAGTCCTACGCATAGAAGTCCAGATACCCTCTCTCAGGATTATGAAGGATACGGGTTTGAACGAAGACGACTGGATCCAAACCCGACTTGATCAGCTGAATCTAATCGATGAAAAGAGACTTACTGCTATTTTTCATGGTCAGACGTATCAAAAGCGAATAATCAAGGCTTTTAACTAGAAAGTCAGACGTCAAGAATATCAAGTCGGGGATCTAGTGATCAAACGCATCATACTACCGTAAGGCGGTCCCAGGGGCAAATGGACCCCCACATACGAAGGGGCATTTGTGGTTAAGAACATTTTCTCGGGAGGAGCCATGATTCTAACCACCATGGATGGTAACGACCTTCCTCACCCTGTTAATGCAGACATAGTGAAAAGATACTACGCATAATTAAAGACCCGCTAGGTTGACTGGCCTATGCAAAAATAAGGGCTTCCTGGCGAACCAAAAGGTTTCGGGAAAAAGTAAGGGATGAAAATGAAAAAACTGTACATCCGACAAGTCGAAAACCTGAAAAGGCGACTTCGGAAAAAAAGGTATCCTGGTGGACTGAAAACCTGAAAGGGCAGTCCAGGAAAAAGTTAGGGATTTAAGTGTAACACTAGTTCTCATTGGATCATCTTGCAACCAGACTTCGGTATCGACTATCAAGCTCAGACAGTGCCAATCAATCTGATCTACCTTCGTCCAAGTAGCAAAGTGATGAGACGCTTGAAGATATAAATGCAATAGCAGAGTTGGAACCCAATGGGGTTGTTTCACATAGATGTTTTTCTTTCTTTTACACAAATTGTATAATTTCTGACTTTCGGTGGCATTCTCTGACTAGGACGTTAGCCTCCTTGTACAATACGCCTATTACAGGCCAATTTAAAAATCAATACAATTCATTTTCACAAGAAATTTCAATTTGTTTTTCTTTTTCTGTTTTGTTTTGCAAGAACGTCCAATGATTCATTTTTGATATATGCATTTGAAAATAATGACTGCTCATAAATATTTACACAAGAAACAAAAGACGATTACTCGTAATGCCAAAAACAGGGAAAACAAGAAGTGCCCAGACCTTACAGTTACTCTACCCATCAAATGTCGGGATAGATCCAGCTCGAGAACATGAGTAGTGGTACATACACTCCCCACGGAGTAAAAAGTATCCAAAGACAGTGGTGTTAGCTTTCCCGAACAGGACATAACTCCCCCCAACTAAGGTTCACAATTGTGAGTGAGTTGGTAAATTTTTCCCCAAGCAGAGTTTATTTCTCTCACAAGCAGAAATTCAATCTCCAACAGAATTCATCATCACCAGCAACGGAAATTCATCCCCGGTGGAGTTTATTTCTCCAAATTAGAAGATCTATCAATAGAGTATCTCCTCTCCAACAGAGTTATCCCCGCAGAACTATCCTCAGACAGGGTCTCTTCCGGCAGAATATTCACCAGCCAAACGAATGGCAAATTCCCAGCATAGTCATCTTTGTTCACCATCCCCAACAGAAGCAGAGGAACTATGGTTTTTTACAGCAATCAAGAATACCATTTCTCCTACTCTCCAAATAACAGTCAGGGATTTATTTTCCCGGACTCAGATTATTACGTCAGCATTTCATGTTCATACATCATGACATGTGCATACATAACATATAACATAGTCTCATTTATTTTGAGAACGTCATCATATGATGCATCTCATGCATCGCACATAACTAACCCTGTATTTCTTTCAGGAAAGACAGTTATTATCAACAATTTCAAACAGGTCCATGATCAACACTCGAAGCTAAACAGAGTAATCAGCGGTGCGACAAAACAACCTTACCCAGTTTCCCTCTGTAGTTTTACCCAAACTCATTTCGAAGTAACCCTACTATCTAGGTTCCTTCTCACAGCCCTACTATCCCGGCTTTCATCTCAGAGTAACCCTACTATCCAGGTTCCTTCTCAAGCCCTATTATCCAGGCTTTCATATCGAAGTAACCATACTACCCAGGTTCCTTCTCACAGCCCTATTATTCCGGCTTTCATATCGAAGCATCCCTACCATCCAGGTTCCTTCTCACAGCCCTACTATCCAGGCTTTCATATCGAAGTAGCCCTACTACCCAGGTTCCTTATCACAGCCCTACTATCCAGGCTTTCATATCGAAGTAACCCTACTATCCAGGTTCCTTCTCACAGCCCTACTATCCAGGCTTTCATCCCGAAGTAACCCTACTATCCAAGTTCCTTCTCATAGCCCTACTATCCAGGCTTTCATATCGAAGTAACCATGCTATCCAGGTTCCTTCTCACAGCCCCACTATCCAGGCTTTTATCTCGAAGTAACCCTAGTATCCAGGTTCCTTCTCACAGCCCTATTATCCAGGCTTTCATCTCGAAGTAACCCTACTACCCAGGTTCCTTCTCACAACCCTACTATCCCGGCTTTCATATCGAAGTAACCCTACCATCCAGGTACCTTCTCACAGCCCTACTATCCAGGCTTTCATATCGAAGTAGCCCTACTATCCAGGTTCCTTCTCACAGCCCTACTATCCAGGCTTTCATATCGAAGTAACCCTACTATCCAGGTTCCTTCTCACAGCCCTACTATCTAGGCTTTCATCCTGAAGTAACCCTACTATCCAGGTTCCTTCTCACATCCCTACTATCCAGGCTTTCATATCGAAGTAACCCTACTATCCGGGTTCCTTCTCACAGCCCCACTATCCAGGCTTTCATCTCGAAGTAACCCTACTATCCAGGTTCCTTCTCACAGCCCTACTATATAGGCTTTCATCTCGAAGTAACCCTACTACCCAGGTTCCTTCTCACAACCCTACTATCCCGACTTTCATATCGAAGTAACCCTACTATCCAGGTTCCTTCTCACAGCCCTACTATCCAGGTTTTCATATCAAGGAAACCCTACTATCTAGGCCCCTTATCATAACCCTAATACCTGGGTTCTTCCTCTCTTATCCCTAGACAGCAGTCCACAACACTGTAAGACTGGGACCCGATCAAACATAATTGATTTCACATTTCCCTAGAAAGTCACGGTGTAACGTATACCCTGACCAAATATGCAGTTCACTCCCGCTTCCTCAAGCAGGAGTTATTTCCCCAGTAGAATAACGGACAACTGAAGCTCCTAAAACTCTATTTCTCTCAAGACAAAGACCATCATTCCCCAGCGAAGTCCTCCACAACAACGAGTATACAGGTTCTCGTAAAGGAATCTCTTATGCGATCGACACTTCTTCGGATGGCATCTTTAAGCCCATCTCCTACAATTCTTTAGCAACTCCCAAATGGAATCTATAAGCCCATTCCCGATATCATAAATCAAGTGTTACTTCATGCGAGTGCAAATTTCTGGGCACTCTAGTGTTCAATCATCTTCCACCTTCAGATCACGAAAGGCAGATGAGCCAATCTATATCTTCAGGTTTAAGAAGATTGAATAGGGGCAGCTATTGTACCCCAAAATTTTCCCTCCCATATTTCTCAACAAATGTCAAGTGAGGTCCCCAAATTGATCAAGGAAGTTCAAGAGTTGACCAGACAAACTCTCTCCTAAGGCAGTATATCTCAAATTAGGGTTTCTATTTTCATCAAGATGTGTGAACCACAAAGGACTAAAATGCTAACCATTGTCCTAATATGCTCTCAATATCATCCATATCAAGTTTCAAGCCTTTCATAAAAAGTTTGCTCAGTCAATTGCTCAAATGTCTGAAAATTAACTATGTTAGGTCAAAAGTCAACTGTGGCCCACATACAGTCAAACTTTAAGATTTTTGGTCAACATCCTAATTTTGAAGTATTATTCTTCATTTGATCATGGGTTCATCATGATTCCTCAAGTATTGCTCACAATTCATCAAAACCCAAAAGTTGCTAAATTAGGGTTTTGTAGGAAAAGTCAACTTAACTTTGACCAAGCATAACTTCCTCATACTTTATCAGAAATGACCCATCCAAAGCTCATTTTGAATAGGATGCAATAGCCTACAATTCATATTCATCTCCCAAGTCCAGAATATGCACTCACAAAAAGATATGAATTTTGACATTATAGGTCATTTTGGAAAGTTAATAAAAACACGTTTTGGGTCAAAGCTTCTTGCATGAACATGGAAGACTCAATTTAGATTAGACTAAAAGGGTTGCTTAGGGGACATCCTAATATTTCTAAAAAGTCAAATAACATCTCTCTAGGGTCAAAATTGAGAGAGTTATGCATTGGCCAAGTTGACCATTTTTGCAAAATTGCCAAAAGTCAAATGTGCTCAAATTTGGATTTTTTGCTAAATGGGCCCAACTTTTTATGCTTGCACCTCACTTATAACATGGTACACAACCAAAATACTCACTCACATGTTATTTGCTTCATTATTTATTTTATTTTGATTTTTTATGTATTAAAAATTTAATTAAATCAAATAATTGGTAAATAATAGCAAAGATTTGTTTTGATTGGATTTTTTGACAGAATCACAAGCTCACTATGCTGGAAGATCATAATCAAATCATATCAATGGCAATTGGGACAAGAAAGGCATGATTGGCATGATTATGGAAAGATATCATATAGCTTAAAAATCAAATATTCCATTCATGAATTCTCAAAGATTGGATCCAAAATTGTTAACCTAATTGGATTCAATACATATACTGAAGTTTATGGAACCCTAAGGGAGAGATTTTCCGTGCACAACCTGCCTCTAAGAACAAGAACAAAACTCAAAAATCTGGACAAAAAGTGAGTTTCTGATTTCAGGGTAGAGGACCTTTGAGAGCAATTCAAGGCCAGCAATCCGTTCTTAGGTATATCAGGAAGTATTCCCAATCGTCCGCAGGCGTCAGAACATCCAGAATCACGCCTTTTCACTCTCACAGTTTGCACAATTATATAAATTCAATTACTGTAAATCTTGCATCTTTAGCATGTTTAAGATACATATTTGTGTTCAACATCATGTTTGCAATGTTTCTGGATAGTTTGATTTAATTTACAGTGCAGGAATAAGCTTATGCCATTGTTAGGTTTTCGTGCTCCAATTTGGGGTCTTGGTTTTCAAGAAAAATTAGGCCTGATAATGGGTTCCATGACGATCAGAGTTTCAAACCCAGTTGATCCATGGTCCTGTTGGCTCTTAAATTCGACACCCTTGTTTTTATTAATATCAGCCATTAAAGCTAAAGGATGGTTTCGACCAGCTGGTTCTGTCGAAGTGTTCGTCAGAGGATGGAAATGTACTTAGAGAATTTCTTCCAACGGAGAATTTGGTTGCCTTCAACGTCGAAGGTGTTTCTTGTCGAAGATGCTTCTCGACGAAGGTGTTCGATTGTTCAGAGTGGAACGGTTTGAAATTCAAACGTTTGGAGGGAAAACGGTTCCCAGCGGTTACCAAGTGCAACGTGCAAAGATCTGGAGCGTCGAACGCTGAGAACGTGCCAAGTGGAGTCATCTCGAAGCAGTGTAACTGCCCGACGGTTACTTGGGATGTTTAGTATAAATATTAGTAGTTCACGCAGTTTTTCGTGTGTGTTCACAATTATATACAAGTCACTCATATAGATTCGAGTACCTAGCGCGAGAGAAAGAATTGTTGAGAATGTATGTGTGAAACACCACTTTATTAATCAAAGTCATTTATTTTCCAGCAACTTTACTTGCTTTCTCCTTTACTTTTCCAGTCGAAGTCCTTTATTTCAAGCCTTTCTTTATTTTATCAAGTTCTCTTCTTCATGCAATTTACATTATTCATGCAATTTACATAAAACTTCTTTATTTTCTCGTCATTTAACCATTACCAAACTTAGTCAAAACCCCAAAATCAACCATGTCTTAGGATCAATCTGATCGATAGTCACCAAATAAGTAACCTTTTGGAAGATCAGCGGTTGTTTACCAATTCCCACGGTAAACAAATTGGCACACCTAGTGGGACTGTGTGTTGATTTTGAAGTTTAACCTTTTTACACAGAATATCATCTTTTTCGAGAAGTATTGCATGTTATTGAGAAGTGGTAGAATATACACTAACAACACCAATACTGCCAGAAGAAGAGAAGAGATGGCGAATCCGCCAAACAATAACGAAATCCGACAAACGAATGTGGGAACAACGGTTATCCCAACCGTGAGTGAAGCGATAACCGCTGGTTCAACACCAGCAGTAACGGTCACAACAACGGGGCCATTACCTCCGTTCACAGGCCCCAGAGTGCCTTTGGGAACTCGCCCACCAAGGGGAAATCTAGGCACAAGGCCTTATGTTCCCCCAGGATTTATGACAGGCGGTCAAAATCGAGAACCACTCTACGGCATGCCAACGTCTGATATGGCTAGCCTAACGAACGCTGCGTCCACTTTTTCAGACCCTTTAGTGAGTGCCTCTTAGCCACTCCAAGGTTCTGGAGTAGGTATGGCGAACAGAAATAGGACCCAACTCTTAGGAGGAACGTCCCAAGTAGCACATGGCCTTACAAATGCCTCGACAGCAGTCTTGAGGCAACAAATGGACGAAAGCAACCATGATATGGTTCAAATGTTGGCACAAACTTTAAGTACAGTGTTGAATCCTCTAATACAAAATACCACCCAATCGAATCAGCAGATGACAGCGCAAATGACGCGTTTGGCTGATTTCTTTGGAGTACCCCAACATATTCGACAGCCCCAAAGGGCGCAAATAAGGGGAAACCAAGGTATACTCTTAGAGGAAGAAACCACTATCAACCAAGTCCAGCAGCCTGTCGAAGAAAACCTTAGGGCACAATTGGAGCAGCCTGTCGAAGAACCTAGGGTTATAACCCCAGAGGTAAGGTTAGTTAACAGAAACCAAAATGCTGACGAAGTAGTTCAGCATATCCAATACCAGAATATGGGCTTGGAAAATAATCTGGCAGCCATGATCGAAAGAATCATGACGCAGAATGGGATGAACATGGGCTTTCGTAGGCCCAATTTCACATCCCCACTGTCAGAGTATGTGTTACAAACAGACTTACCTCCTAGATGTAAAGTCCCTAAGTTCACTAAATTCTCTAGGGACACGACAGAATCTACTGTCGAACATGTGGCGAGATACTTGATCGAAGCAGGAGATATTTCAAACAACGAAAACCTGAGGATTAAGTACTTCCCAAGTTCTTTAACAAAGAACGCATTTACTTGGTTTACAACTCTCCCCCCAATTCGATCCATCATTGGACCCAGTTGGAGAGATTGTTCCATGAGCAATTCTACATGGGACAAACCAAGATAAGCCTGAAAGAATTGGCCAGTGTGAAGAGACGTTTCACTGAACCTATAGACGAATATCTAAATAGGTTTAGGCTGCTCAAAGCAAGATGCTTTACACAAGTGCCAGAACATGAGTTAGTCGAAATAGCCGCAGGCGGCTTAGATTATTCCATTAGGAAGAAGTTAGACACTCAATACCTGAGAGACATGGCCCAATTGGCCGATAGAGTTCGACAGGTAGAACGCCTTAAAGCTGAGAAAGCCAAGGCAACAGAAACTCATAAAAGAGAGAGGATAGCGTATGTCGAGATGGATGACGAAGATCCAGAAACCTTCGACGAAACTATAACCGTCGAAGAAGGCGAGGTCGATTTAGCGGAACTAAAACAAGGGCCACCATACTCTTGCAAACTGTTAGTCCCCTCAAGTCGGAAAAATCCCACTGGTCCAGAAAGGACCAACGATAGGTTCCCCAAAAAGACTTATAGTTTTGATATTACAAAGTGTGATGAAATCTTTGACTTGCTTGTAAAAGATGGCCAAATGATAATACCCCCAGGGGTAAAAGTGCCTCCTCTTGATCAAAGAAAGAAGAGAGGCTTTTGTAAATATAATAATTTTCTGGGCCATAAAACGTCTCAATGTTTTCTTTTCAGGAATCTTGTGCAAGACGCTATCGAAGAAGGGAGGTTGAAGTTTGCTGACAAGACCCCCATGACTGTGGACTCTAACCCGTTGCAGGCTGAAGCCCATTATGCTGAACCTTTAGAGGTGAACGTGATCGAGGAATCCAGAAGCCAGTCGAAGAGGCCAGGAATCACAATGGTCGAAGTCTCAAAGAACCATGTCAACATGCCAATCTTTGGCAGTTTTTCTGGGAATCTATCCAGAAAGACAATTGAAGCGGTTCAAAAGGCGGTCGAAAGCCCAAAGCTGGAGACAGTTGGAGCCCAAAAATCTGGAACAAAACCCAGTTCTCACTTGGCTGCAGTTCAAGGCCAGACAGAGGATTTGGAGATTCAAATGAAGCAGTTGACTCTTGCCAACAAAGATACCATGAATGTCAACATGGTCGAAGTCTCTGAACCAAAAGCATCAGAGGAGGCCATGAGGCAAGAACAAGCCAACAAAACTGTTTTCCCTCGGGAAAATGAAAGTCTGGCAGATTTCCTGCAAAGATGCCAGAAAAAGAAGTCAGAAGTGATGCTGTGTCCTCGATGCAGTTCAATCTTCGACAAAAAAGCTGCTGAACATATTCAAGGTGTAAGAGCAGCAAATAAAAAAAGGGAAAGTGTTGATACTCGACATGACCCCAGAAGAGCCTCCCAAAGGGGTTCAAACCAAGAAAAGAGGCCAATGACTTTCAGGCCTCCGACTAATGTACCAGTAGATACATGGTACAAAACCTCTGGTCGAAAGAGACCAAGCGAGGAAAGATGGCACTCCTTCAATGTGCCAAGAGGTTCCTCTTTAACAAATAAGAAAGAGCCTCAGGTTGCTGCCCCTAAAGTAACACAGGTATCAAGCAACTACAAAGGGAAAAATCCCATGTCTCGATCTCAATGGAGGAGATACCAGAGGCGACGAAAAGCTGAGAGGGAAGCTGCTAATGAACCAAAGGCAGAAACCAGTTCAAATGTTCCTCAGAGAAAGCAGAGGAAGCCTCTAGAAAGAGAACCAGTAACCAATAGGCTAGTTTGGCCTAACCAGGGTGAAGTTGATAACGAAGAGGGTTCTGAGTCTGATGACACTTTGGACATCATGGTGAACATAGTCTCAGTTCTGCCCAGGGAGTTCAACCGCCAGGTGGAGGTCAAAACAAGCGATTGGGAAGTGGAGCAAGAAATGGCCAAACATAGGCCAGTGTGCTATTTCGTCATGGATAATGGCGCCACTGAAGAGCAGAATGGGTTCTTCGAACCACCTACAGAGGCAATGAAAAATCACCTCAAGCCTTTATTTATAAGGGCTAAAATCGAAGAAACCACAGTAAATAAAATCTTGGTGGATTGTGGGGCAACCACCAACATCATCCCTCACTTTATGCTAAGAAAAATAGGCAAAAGTGATGAGAACATCAAGCCTCACAACATGGTCCTGTCGAATTATGAAGGCGGCATAGGGACCACTATGGGTGTGATCCAACTGGACATCAAAGTGGGATCTATCCTTCGACCAACAATGTTTATGGTCATATTGGCCAAATCTAACTATAATCTTTTGTTGGGCCGTGAATGGATTCATGGTGTTGGAGCTGTACCATCATCAATGCACCAGAGGTTGCTGCTATGGCGTCCTGATGGGATGGTCGAAAACATAGAAGCGGACCAAAGTTATTACCTGGGCGAAGTAAATCACTTAGGGCTGGCAGACTTCGACAAGAACCTGGCTCACATTGGGCCATGCCCAACACCTGACTTCGACTTGGCGCCAGCGCCAAATACTTTTTGTTCCCTATACCTGTACCCTGAGCATGGTTTTCAATGGGACAGAGAAGACTTGTCCCACATAGACTTCAGTGGGTTAACTGATATCCAACCAACTGGTTGGGGAAGTGAATTCAGTGATAATGACTGAGTCACAATCATTACAGCGAATTTCGGCTTACGTAGCCGAAACAAATATGATAACGGCTCTCGAAGACGAAGTAAAATATATGGCCACACAGGCCAATGATCAACAGTTATCTTCTACAGGTCCTGGAAAGGACTTCGATCCAGAACCTCCTGATACCATGCCAGAAGGGATGCAGGAACAAAGGCTCGACGCCATCTATGACGATGAGCCTTTGGGATTCGAAAAGGACCCTTTGGCGAACAACATCAAAATGTTAGCGCAAGATCCTTTAGAAGAAATCAACTTGGGCGAAGGGTCAGAGAAAAAGCCAACTTACATCAGCGCAAAAATTGACCCAGAACTCAGGTTAGAAGTAATCCATTTGTTAAAGGAGTTCAAGGACTGTTTTGCATGGGATTACGACGAAATGCCTGGTCTCGACAGAGGATTGGTAGAACTTCAGTTGTCAATCAAACTTGGGAAGAAGCCAATCAAGCAAAGTCCAAGACGCTTCGCTCCAGAAATACTGTCGAAGATCAAAACGGAAGTCGAAAGACTGCTGAAGTGCAAATTCATACGCGTTACGAGGTATGTCGAATGGATTGCAAACATTGTGCCAGTGATTAAGAAAAATGGTACATTGAGGGTGTGCATAGATTTCAGAGATTTGAATGCTGCTACACCCAAAGATGAATATCCTATGCCTGTGGCGGAAATGCTAGTCGATTCTGCCGCTGGCTACGAATACCTGAGTATGCTCGACGGTTATTCAGGATATAATCAAATATTCATTGCTGAAGAAGATTTGTCGAAAACAGCTTTTCGATGCCCTGGGGCTTTAGGCACTTACGAATGGGTAGTGATGCCTTTTGGCCTAAAGAATGCTGGGGCAACATATCAGCGAGCAATGAATTCTATCTTCCATGATTTTATTAACACTTTTATGCAAGTATATATTGATGACATTGTTATAAAATCTGTTTCCAGGAAGAATCATATAGACCACCTTCGACAATCATTCGAAAGAATGAGAGAACATGGTCTGAAGATGAACCCTTTGAAGTGTGCGTTCTGTGTGAAAGCTGGAGATTTCTTGGGCTTCGTTGTCCACAAGAAAGGAATCGAAATCAACCAGAACAAGACGAAGGCAATTCTGGAAGCGAAAGCGCCATCGAACAAAAAGGAACTGCAATCTCTGTTAGGCAAGATAAATTTCTTAAGGAGATTCATATCTAACCTAAGTGGGAAAGCTCAAGCCTTTTTACCCTTACTTCGATTGAACAAACAGGGATTCGAATGGGGGCAGGAGCAACAAGAAGCCTTCGACAAAATCAAATGGTACCTCACAAAGCCACCTATTTTGGTGCCTCCTTGTAGCAAAAGGAGTATGAGATTGTACATAGTTGCGTC
Source organism: Vicia faba (assembly GCA_948472305.1). Taxonomy (NCBI): domain Eukaryota; kingdom Viridiplantae; phylum Streptophyta; class Magnoliopsida; order Fabales; family Fabaceae; genus Vicia; species Vicia faba. Next base: position 1,052,296,567 of record OX451736.1, on the reverse strand, counting down.
CGACAAAACTTTGGGAAGCATGTTAGCCCAAGAAGATGAAAATGGAGTCGAAAGACCCATTTACTATCTTAGTAGAGTTTTGAACGATGCAGAAACTAGATATAGCGAAGTTGAAAAATTGTGTCTATGTCTGTATTTCTCTTATACAAAGCTCAAGCAATATATAAAACCAGTTGATGTGTATGTTTCGTCTCATTTTGATGTTTTCAAGTACATGTTGTCGAAACCCATCTTGCACAGTCGAATTGGCAAGTGGGCACTAGCATTAAATGAATACTCCTTGACCTTTATGCCTCTTAAGGCAGTAAAAGGACAAGTGGTTGCAGACTTTATAGTCGACCACTCAATTCAAGTTGAGAGTATTAATTATGTGGAGATAGAACCTTGGAAATTCTACTTCGATGGTTCCAGCCATAAAGATGGAACAGGAGTAGGAGTCTTGATTATTTCTCCAGAAAAAATTCCAACAACATTCAAGTACAAGATATCAGGTTCTTGTTCGAACAATGAGGCTGAGTATGAAGCTCTAATTACTGGCCTTGAGATATTGTTGGAATTAGGGGCAACTCGAGTTGAAATAATGGGAGACTCAGAGTTAGTCATTAAGCAAGTCACAAAAGAATATAAATGCATAAGAGAAAATCTCATTATGTACTTTGTGATAGCAAACCGTTTATTGAAAAAATTTGAAATGGTCAACATTCGACACATACCCAGATTGGAAAATCAAATAGCCAACGATTTCGCACAAATTGCATCTGGGTACAAAATTTCAAAAACGAGATTACAAAGAGAAATCGAAGTTCGAGAAAAGATAAAAGCAACTTGTTTGTCACCAACAGACTTGGAATCGACAAGACTAGGGTATGCTGATCAAAGTAACTTCGAAATTTCGTTCATAGACAATTTGTCAGAGCAAGATTGGAGGAAACCCATTGTGGATTATCTTCAAAATCCAGTAGCTTCGACAGAACGAAAAACAAAGTATAGGGCGTTGAGTTACGTACTCATGGGTAATGAGTTATTTAAAAAGACGCCTGAAGGGGTATTGCTAAAGTGCTTAAGTGAGACTGAAGCATACATAGCCCTTTCGACTACGCACGCTGGAGCATGTGGGGCTCACCAAGTAGGCCATAAGATGAAATGGTTGTTGTTTCGACAAGGACTATACTGGCCCACCATGTTGAAAGATTGTGTCGAGTTCGCCAAGGGTTGTCAAGAGTGTCAAGTCCATACAGGCATCCAGCATGTACCAGCAAGCGAACTTCACTCGATAGTGAAACCTTGGCCCTTTAGAGGATGGGCGTTGGACCTTATTGGAGAGATTCGACCAGCATCATCAAAGAGCCAGAAGTATATATTGGTAGGCATTGATTATTTTACTAAGTGGATCGAAGCTATTCCTTTAGTCAATGTAGACCAAGAAAATGTCATTGAATTTATTCAAAAGAACATTATCTTTAGATATGGAATCCCTGAGACTATAACTACTGATCAAGGATCAGTTTTCACCGGTCGAAAGATGCAGGAATTCGCTCAGGAAACAAGCTTTAAACTCCTAACATCAACGCCTTATTATGCACAGGAAAACGGTCAAGTCGAAGCAGCGAACAAAGTAGTGATTGGCTTGATAAAAAAGCATGTTGGGAAGAAGCCAAAAAATTGGCATAAGACGTTAGACCAGATCTTGTGGGCCTGTCGAACGTCCCCAAAAGAAGCCATAGGTACAACACCATATAGACTAACTTTTGGTCATGACGCAGTGTTGCCAGCAGAAATTTGTCTTCAATCTGCAAGGGTTCAGAGACACCATGATATTCCCTCTGAAGTTTATTGGGATATAATGTTAGACAAACTAGTAGATTTAGACGAAGAAAGACTGCGCGCTCTTGACCTACTAAGGCTTCAGAAGAAAAGAGTAGAAGACTCTTACAATAAAAAAGTGAAACCTAAGGCATTCTCGCCTGGAGAATTAGTTTGGAAGGTGATTCTTCCCATGGATCGAAGGGATCGAAACATGGGAAAATGGTCACCCAAATGGGAAGGACCATTTAGAATCATCCAAACTTTTTCTGGTGGAGCTTATGAAGTCGAAGAGTTAGGTGAAGATAAAAGGCTCTTGAGAGTAAATGGCAAATATTTGAAAAAGTATAAACCTATGCTCCAAGAGATAAAAATAAAATAGCAAGTAACGACTAAATTAACCATAAATAAGCCAAAATGGAAAATTTTATAAATTAGCCAAAATGGCAATATTGTCAAATACATATTACAATATATGGTTAAAGGGCTGAGTCAATCAGAAGGGGATCGAATCTTTGAGTCGAAGGTACTTCGCCTGCTGCAACTCCAGTCTTTTGTTGCACAAGGCATTCGCCTGGGCAAGCTTGGCAATTTGGTCGTCGAAGGCTTGGGCTTTCCCAGCAAACTCCAGGCCTTGTGTGATTTCAGCTTGACTCTCGGTGTCCGGAACAGTCGAGAGAAGTTCCTCCTTGCGCTTAGTATTGGCATTCATCTTGGCCTCTAGCTCTTCGATTTGCGCCTTTATGGAAGCATTCTCTCGCTCTACGGCATCAATTTCTTCCTGCTTAGATGCCTTTTGCTTCGACAACTCTGCAATTCGAGAATTCGTCTCTGCTACAGCAGTCCATGCAGAAGAACTTTTGCCATATAACGCTTCAAGCTGGCTGTTGAAGCCCCTTTGTCGCTGATAGTCTGCTGAGACTTGATCAATAATGGAGTGTAACTCCATGATAAAGCTTGAAACCTCCGGAGTCACAGCTAGCAAGTCTACGGCATTCAAAACAGCCCCCAAATACGATGGAGCAGTAGGGTCCCCCTCCAAAGCTTTCATCAAATCTTTCTTGAAGAACTGAGCCTTAACCTTCGTCAAAGCCTCATCGAGAGGAGAAGTCTCAGTGGACTTCCCCGACTGAGTAGAAGCCTCCTGACTAATATCAGACGAACTTCCCTTGCTCTCGATAATGGCATTCAGATAGCCAACGGGATCAGTTTGCTTCAAGAGTGCTAAGTCTTCTTTCGACCTATGCTTTGTTGAGGTGGTAACCTTTGCAGCAGCATTGTCTTGGGGTTGAGGCTGTTGAGTAGCATTTGCCTCGACTTGACTTTCTTTGACTTGAAGATCAGCAGTACCAGCATCAGCATGACCTCCTTCGTCATGTTGTTCCTCCGACAAATCAACCACTTGAATCTCTTTTGGTTGTTGCTCTTCTGTTTGTGGATCTTCTGTTTGTTGTTCTTCTGTCTCAGCATTGGCTTCATCTGTTTCAGCATTGGCTTCATCGTTCGCCAATTCTTTCTCTTGTGGCCTACTGAGTTCAGCAGAATCTAGTGTTTCAGAAGTCTTTGGCGCTGAGCGTTCAGTGGTTTCCTGGAAAAAAGAAGAAGAAGAATCTTCTAGGTTAGAGAGAGACATAATCGAACGTGAGCATCAACACCTGAGTTAAAAAGGGTCAAAGAAATTACCTGCAGAGGAACTTCAGCCCCAGGGCTGGAATTGTCGCTTTCGACAGGTTTATTAAGCAAAACATTTAGTTCCTCCTCTGTTGGCTCTTCAATAATTACTGGAGGTGGCCTGGGTTTTCTCCCAGCAACCTTTATTCTGATTGTTTGAGTCTCAGGGGAAGGAACGTCTTTCTTCAGTTTTCGCCTCTTTAGAGGAGCGGGGGGAGAATCGTCTTCTTCGTCGCTCCCAGATTCGACCGTCAGTGCAGGTCGTTTCTTGGGTGAAGGTGCCTAAAAACCAATTGGAGTTTGATTTAGAAGCTACATCTAAAGTCAAAATGTTAAAACCAGAAGAAAATAATAAAAGTCTGGTTACCGGTGCAGAAGGCTTTTTCGAAGGACCTTCCCCCTGATGGCTTGTTGTAGTCTTCGCCGGTGCTATAGTTTTCGCCGGTGGTGGAGGTTTTGTCAAGGGACCTCCCCCCTGATGGCCTTCTGCAGCTTTCTTGGCTGCAGGCTTTCGAACAACTGAAAGAAGACAAGTTATAATTAACAGGCTACCAGTCGAAAGGGAAAGACAAAATAATTTGGAAGAATGAACTTACATTTCTTTATTTTGTCCAAGACAAGAACAAAAGACTTCTGAAGTTCGTCCACGAAGTCCTTCTCGTCGAAGAACTCTTCAGCGTAGTAACTTTTCCACCACTCTTCGAAGGATGGTGATCAGAGAAAGTTAAGCTGATAGTCGAACAACGAAAGGACTGTTCGACCAGCATACCTGCCGATATGCTTGGTGGCAGCATCTTCAGTATAGTCGTTGCAAAAATATAACATAGACTTCTCCCTGGTAAAAATAGGAGAAGAAAGTGTTTGAATGATAGCAAACTGGCGAGTGACCAAGTTTGGTTGATACGCAATCAAGCTCAAGTGAGTCTTGGAGCTCTTGAAGCGCAGGGGCATTATTCTTGGTGTGAGAAATGCTTCCCACATTATTGTATGTTCTTCGACCTGAGGGTCACTTGACGACTTAGGATGGGGCCTCGTGAACCACTCTGGACCAACCTTTCGTCGAGCAAAGGGAGCCATGGTCGAAACAAATTCTTTCCTTCTTGCAAACATCAAGACGAAGTTTGCAAAAGTTTGTTGAAGCTCCAGCCCATCTTCAGTTGGGGTCAGTTGAGCCAATCTGGTGCCTTCGATGCACCTATTTGCTATCTCCGGGGCTTGCTCATTTATTTGAGTCTTCTGAGGTAAGAAAGACTCGAAGGTGGCATTGAGCCACAACTGAAGTAGCCAAAAAGGTCCTGCAAGCAGCAGACTGGCTCTGTTCTCGATGATCTTCAAAAGAGTCGCTCCGCTGCTAATCGACTCGTACAGATTCACCAAGATCAATTCTACCAAACAGATATTTTGGCCATGGTGGAGTTGGGTGGCGAGGGTGACCATCTTCTTTGTCACCTGTAAAGACTTTGTGCAGAACACAAAGCGTGACAGCCATAGGGCTAGAAACGCGATATGCTCTACATCCGACACAGTGGCCGTCGACTTATCATGGTAATGGTTGATATAGGTGGTGTAGGTTGGTTTTGTGGCACAAAATCCAATATGATCCTCCGACATTTCCTCTGGGTCGAAATAATCCCCAGTGGGTCGAAGGCCAGTGATGGCAGCCACGTCGAACAGCGTGGGTGTTAGCATTCCACAAGGAAGGTGGAAGGTGAAATGAGTGTATTCCCAGAAAAGCAGGGAAGCTATCAACATTTCTGGGGAGTAGTTGAGACCCGTCTTCGACAACATAACTAGGTCGAATATCCCCAGATCCTTCCAGATCGAAGCCTGGCTTTTTTCCATTTTTTCCAACCAAGCACTATAGTCAGGAGTGAGGCTAGGGCTAGACCTGAAAGCCCTAACACCCATATTGAAGAAGCGAAGATCGATTTTCTCCTTAGCGGGATCTTCGTTATCCTCTGCATCTTTTTTAGAGCATCCAACAGGTTTGAGCTTTTCAAGCACTGGAAAGAATCTTTTGATCTTCATGGCTTCAGCGATGCTTGGGTTTAGCGGGCCAGACATGGCGAAGATTTGGTTGGAGTATCCAACCGGAATCATGATTTGGTGTGAATAGGCTTCACGTTCATCAATTTCTAGGGGTTCAGGAACCCTTCGTTGGCCTGTAGGAGTAACTACAGGGACAGTGGAGAAGATCTTGGGTTTAGCATTTCTGGAGGGGATGTTAGAACTAGGAGCGGTAGAAGAACCGGAGGCCATTGTTGATGTTAAGGTTGAAGATGAAATGAAGAAAAAGTTGTTTGCAAAGTTTTCAGAGATTTTATGTTCAAGGAAGTTTGAAGGCAAGATAGCGTGAAAAAGTCCCACAATGGGTACTTGGCGCTATTTATAATGGTTGGGAAATCCCCAAATTCAAGGCCATTTAATGCCATTTAATGTTGCAGAATATAGTGGGACACGTGGCGTCCCCCTGTTGACATAGTCGTTCTGCAGAAATGAAAGGGTGCAGCGTGCGCCCTCGTTTTTGGGAAATTGTCATGATGACAATTTGTGAAAAGACATTTGGCACGCTGCACGCCATACTGAGGTGACATCTTAGGTACAGATGAAATGATGGCTTTTTCTTGGGATTGTCAGTGGTTGGTAGAAGACAAAAAGTGCACAATTTAATTTGTGACTAAGAATGAAAAGACAGGTGTCGAATGGAATTTCAAAGAATGCCTTTTTCTTTTCAGAGTCGAAATAAGGCATTCTTGGGGGGCAATTTGTTGGCTCCTAAATTCGACACCCTTGTTTTTATTAATATCAGCCATTAAAGCTAAAGGATGGTTTCGACCAGCTGGTTCTGTCGAAGTGTTCGTCAGAGGATGGCAATGTACTTAGAGAATTTCTTCCAAGGGAGAATTTGGTTGCCTTCGATGTCGAAGGTGTTTCTCGTCGAAGATGCTTCTCGACGAAGGTGTTCGATTGTTCAGAGTGGAACGGTTTGAAATTCAAAAGTTTGGAGGGAAAACGGTTCCCAGCGGTTACCAAGTGCAACGTGCAAAGATCTGGAGCGTCGAACGCTGAGAACGTGCCAAGTGGAGTCATCTCGAAGCAGTGTAACTGCCCGACGGTTACTTGGGATGTTTAGTATAAATATTAGTAGTTCACGCAGTTTTTCGTGTGTGTTCACAATTATATACAAGTCACTCATATAGATTCGAGTACCCAGCGTGAGAGAAAGAATTGTTGAGAATGTATGTGTGAAACACCACTTTATTAATCAAAGTCATTTATTTTCCAGCAACTTTACTTGCTTTCTCCTTTACTTTTCCAGTCGAAGTCCTTTATTTCAAGCCTTTCTTTATTTTATCAAGTTCTCTTCTTCATGCAATTTACAATATTCATGCAATTTACATAAAACTTCTTTATTTTCTCGTCATTTAACCATTACCAAACTTAGTCAAAACCCCAAAATCAACCCTGTCTTAGGATCAATCTGATCGATCCTGGGAGTCACCAAATAAGTAACCTTTTGGAAGATCAGCGGTTGTTTACCAATTCCCACGGTAAACAGGTCCCCAATTGAATTTATATTGCGTGTGCTTGATTTGTGAATGACACAGGTTTCAGCAACAGAACTGCGTCTGTAGGTAAAGGTTCAGAGCCTAAAATGACAGTTTTAGGGAAGAAGACAACACCGTGTCACAATCTGACAGGCTGGTTTAAATTTTGGCGCGTTATTCTGGCCACTAACTTGTTTTCCAATATATTATTTGTTCTTTATTATATTAACAAGTTAACATCCAGCGCAGTTGGTCAGAAGAAGGAAGTCAGAAACTCACGTCCTGGGTTCGATCCCAGGCGTGGACTTTTGGAATTTTCTCCATTGTTTTCACCAGATCCAGCGCACCTGACCTTTTGTGGGTCATCATCTTCTGGATCCACCAGTCAGAACTAGATCCAGCACACCTCACCTTCTATTGGTCATCATCTTCTGGATCCACCAGTCAGAACCAGATCCAGCGCACAACATCTTCTAAGGATCATCATCTTCTAGATCTACCAGTCAGAACCAGATCCAACGCACAACATCTTCTGAGGATCATCATCCTCTGGATCCCTCTCCAGCAGATCCAGCGCCAGCATCTTCTGAGGATCGTCATCCTCTGGATCCATCAGAAGTTCAGCACCCTCAGATCTGCTGGCAGCAGACCTATCTCTATACTTTTTCATTTTTTTTATTTCTTCCTTTTTTTAATTCTTTTGATATTTCCTTTAACTATTTTAATTAACACCATTAATATTTTTTTTTATGAAATCATAAAATCAAGAATTCATAAAAAATAGAATTAGGTTTTTTTTTATATTATCAAATTTAATTTTGTTAATGTAATTTAATTTAGTTTAACTTAGGGAAATTTTAATTTATTTTCATAAATAAAATTAAATAGAAATTAGGTTAAATTCTTGATTTAATTCTTTTATTTTTCTCAAATAAATAAAAATACAAAAATAGTTTTTTTTTAGAATAAATTCATTTATTTTTCTTAATTTGAAATTAATTAGGACTTAGGGCTTTCTTTTTAACTTAATTGTTTCATTATTTTCTTAAATAACAAAACATGACAAAAACATCATTTTTTTAATCAATTGCAAATAGATTTAGTCGAGGGTCAAAACCCTATTTGTCTTGTAATTAATTCGCCGCGTGCTTATTGCTTATTTTGTCAATATTTTGTAACTGCTCACTGGTTTGTAATAGTTAAGTTAGGTCTTTTACTTATCGATTTTCCCCCTAGTTTTTGGCTATGTAATTAATCCCCCTCCCTGAAGCCTTGTAATAGCGTAGATTTACTTTCTCGCATTTTTAATTCCCACAAATATTTAATTGTCTAGATGTATGCTAATAGGATGGTATAACAAGAATGCATGACAAATTAATACAGTTAGAAAACCCTAATGTGAAAAGATAAATAACTGAAAACAGATCACTCTCACATATCACTCTTAGGGTATACTCTCACTTCGTTTGCCTTCGGTAAACGATCATTAATCATATGGTGTCTTAATGGTTACCCTCCTGTCTAAAAAGATCAAATGTCCCGTTCGAATGTTGCCTCAGAAATGTTTCCTCGAATATGATTTTAAGACTCTAGGGTTATTACTAAGGTGTCTTAGCATTGCTTTAGTGATTGTACGTCCCTTTTGAATTGACCCTTACAACTCCAACGACGGTGCTACCTATTTCTCAATAGTAGGATAACGCTATCTAAAGGAAACGAGAATAGAAACAATCTTTTTTCGAGTAGGTAGATGCTAGTAGGTACTTGCTCAAATAAAACCTTTTCACACTGACACTTTTCAAACAAATTTTCAATACAACTTCGTCACACCTTTGAGGACTGATACAAGGGTTATCACGAAGTCAAACTTTTCAAAAACAAAGCACATACACAAGCAATTTTAAAAAAGATGAGCAGGTACCTAAGAGCCCGTGGAAAACCATGGATAGAAAGGGTGCTAACACCTTCCCTTTCTATAATCTACCCCCCGTTTTCTGTACTTTTTTCCTTTCCGGTTGGATGAAATAAAAGTCAGTGGCGACTCTTGCTTACCGCGACATTTTGCGAACAAAAAATGCAAAACACAAACTAGTATTAAACAGTCGGTTCTGCCACCGTATCACACCGGTGGACTGAAATCCCGAAAGGGCGGTCCAGGAAAAAGTTAGGTATTTTAAGCGTATAACTTTGTCCCGTTGATCACCTTACAACTAATCTTCAGTATCAACTATCAAGCTCAAATGGTACTAATCAATCCATTCAGCTTCGGACAAGCAGCAAATGAGATAATACGCTCAAGGATATAAAGGCAATTGCAGACTGGGAAATCAATGGGATTACTTCACATTGTTATTTTTCTTTGTATACCATTTCGTATATCTTTCGTTGTTACGATGACATTTTCTTACTAGGATGTCGGTCTCCTTGTACAAAAACACCTATTATAGGCAAAACTCATTCAAATTAATACAAAAACAATCCCTTCGAAAGTGCAAAACTATTTGTTTTTTTTTCTGTTTTTGTTTGCGAAAACATCTAATGATTATTTTTAAACATATGCATTTGAATGTGATTACCATTTACAAATACACGCATAAAAAATAGAAAGACGTTTATTAATGGCTTTAAGAAACGGGACAATGTCTAAAGGCCATCCACAAAATCCCCGAAAATACTTTCTCTAGGAGGTATAGAGGCAGCGGTATCCTACTATAAAGTCACTGTCATATCCTCATCATACAGCCTAATGATGTCAAGTGTTCTTATATCCCCGGCGGAGCAAGAATCTCCAATTACTGCCTCGGCATCTTAAATAATTCCATAACCTGGGTCACAAGCTTTTCAGGATGCCCCAGTAGGATTTCATAAAAATCCCCAAGCAGTTCATGGAGTTTCCTTTCCTCAACATAGTTTATTTCTCTAACAACTGAAATCCATCTCCCAACATTTAAGCTTCAACAAGATTTGAAGACTTACACTCTTCATCCCCAGCAACAATCAAGGATTTATTTTCCCTATTTCAATAATACAACAATAGAACGACGGAGACGTTCGTACATTGCATTCATACCCAATTTTTTAAGCATCATAGCATATGCAACACGAATTCATATATCACAATCTCATTTATTTTGAGAGCATCATTTGCACTTCATGCATCATGATATTGCATGCAGCTAATTCTTTACCTTTTCAGGAAAGATAAACAGATGAATGTCATAACAAATTTTCAATAGTTCCGGATTAATACATGAAACAAGACATGACAACTATCTATGAACAACTGATTATAGATTAATACCTGAAACCAGATAGGACAACTATCTAGATGAGCAGATTAAAGATTAATACCCGAAACAGGACAGGAAAATTATCTTTCTTTCTCTTAGGTCAGAGATTAATACCTGAAACCAGACAGGGCAACTATCTCAACAACCAAAAAAAGCAAGTTCCGGATTAATACCTGAAACAAGACATGACAACTATCTGTGAACGACTAATTGTATATTAATACCTGAAACCAAATAGGACAACTATCTACATGAGCATATTAAAAATTAATACCTGAAACCAGACGGGAAAACTATCTTTCTTTCTCTAAGGTTAGAGATTAATACTTGAAACCAGACAGGACAACTATCTGAATGACCAAAACAAGTTTCAGATTAATACTTGTAGCCAGACATGACAACTATTTGTGAATGACTGATTGTAGATTAATACCTGAAACCAGACAGGACAACTATCTACATGAGCAGATTAAAAATTAATACCCGAAACATGATGGGAAAATTATCTTTCTTTATTTTAGGTCAGAGATTAATACCTGAAACCAGACAGGACAACTATCTCAATAACCAAGAAAAACATGTTCCAGATTAATAACTAAAGCCAGACAGGACAACTATCTGTGAACGACCAATTATAGATTAATACCTGAAACCAGACAAGACAACTATCTACATTATAATATTAAAGATTAATACCCGAAACAAGACGGGAAAACTATCTTTCTTTCTCTTAGGTCAAAGATTAATACCTGAAACCAGACAGGACAACTATCTCAACGACCAATAAAAACAAGTTCCGAATTAATACCTGAAACCAGACATGACAACTATCTGTGGAAGACTGATTATAGATTAATACCTGAAACCAGACAGGACAACTATCTACATGAGCAGATTAAAGATTAATACCCGAAACCAGACGAGAAAACTATATTTCTTTCGCTTAGGTCAAATATTAATACCTGAAACCGGACATGGCAACTATCTCAACGACCAACAAAAGTAAGTTCTGGATTAATACCTGAAATAAGACAGGACAACTATCTGTGAACATCTGATTATAGATCAATTCCCGAAACCAGACGGGGTGACTATCTACACGACCAGATGAAGCAATATTACACGAGTTCCTTCTCTTCAGATGCAGCTTTACACAGTCTCATCTTAAAGTAATATTACATAGATTCCTTCTCAATCTCCAGATGCAGCTTTACACGGGCTCATCCTGAAGCAATCTTACACGTGTTTCTTCTCACAATCTCCAGATGAAGTTTAACACAGACTCATCCTGAGGCAGCCTTACACATGTTCCTTCTAATACATTTCCAGAGAACAAGTTAATTTCATTCTCCCCAATAAGTTACTGTGAAGCCTGGATTTCAACCAGAAAACAACAAACTTTCATTTCTCTAGTCCAGAGATAACTCCTCAGTAGAACCTTGGACAACTGAAGCTCCTAGACTCTATTCCCCATAGTTTTTTCCTCAAGCAGGAGAACAACAGAAATCAACCTTCCCCAGCGGAGTCCTCCTCATACAACAAGAACAAGAACCCTCACAAAGAGACCTCTTATGAAGTCAACATTTACTTTGGATGACATCTTTAAGCCCATCTCCAACAACTCTCAGTCATCTTCTCCAAATGGCCTCTTTAAGCCCATTCCTTACACAATCAACCATTGCATCATAGAGTGGAAATTTATGGGCACTCTAGTGTTCAATCATCTTCCACCTTCAGATCACGAAAGGCAAACAAGTCAATCTAAATCTTCAGGTTTAAGAAGATTGAATAGGGGCAGCTGTTGTACCCCAAAATTTTCCCTCCTTTTTCTCAAGACATTTTCTCACAAGGATTTTAAAAAGGGCAAGTTTTCACTAGTACAATTGGATTTTTGGCTTTCAGGCATCAAATCAAAGAAAAAATATGGCTTCGATTTCCCAAGTTTCAACTGGACTTTGGCTTCCTTCAAGTCTACTTCGATTTCCAAGGCTTCGACTAGACTTTAGCCCCCTTTAACTTACTTTCGATCTACAAGGAAAATACTTCATCTCGACTTGTTTTCGATCCACAAGGAAAAGACTTCCTCTGGAATTGCTTTTGATCCACAAGGAAAAGACTTCCTCTGGACTTGGTTTCGATCCACAAGGAAAAGACTTCGTTCGACTTGCTTTCAATCAACAAGGAAAAGAATTCATCAGGACTTGATTTCAATTCACATTACAAATACTTCCTATGTGCTTGCCTTTGAATCACTAGTCAAGTACTTCCTTCGTGCATGATTCGATTTATAGGAAATGGCCTCCTTTGTGCTTGCGTTGATCTACAAAGCAATAGCCTCTCTCATGCTAGCATTCACAAGGCATTGGCTTCCTTTGTGCTAGCTTCGACTGGGCAATAACTCCCTTTGAAATGGCTTGCTTCAATTCCACCTCTGAACCCTTAAATACACAGTTTCTACATTATGAACACACATTGGTGGCCCAGTCGAAGAAACATACAAGTGGTGCCTTCGAAGGATATGCATTTAGACCATTCAAAGAAATATATAAGTGGTCCCTTCAAAGGACATAAATTTAGCTTATTCAAAGAAACTCACAAGTGGTGCCTTCGTAGGACATACGATTGGTCCATTCGAAGGACGCATAATTGTTGGAAACAAGTTTGTTTTGTCTTCTGATGAGTTTGGTTCAAGATGGTTGCTGACCAAAAGTCCTACATGCTGCCAAACCCAAGCCTCCTGCACAATTACATTAAAAGGAGGTAACAAAAGAAGCTTCGATGGTCCAGAAGGAAGTGTTCGTTTAGGCTAGTTGGATATTTTCAGATCAAGAAACTAAGGCAGATAATGGCTCAATCAAAGAAGCCACAATGACGAGGCCTGAAGCCATTCGAATTGGAATTCAGGGCCAATCGAAGAACAACACTTGGGAGATGGTCGAAAGAAAGAGTCAATGCAGATGGTGACTAAATTGAAAATGCTCTGATAAGGAAAGCTCTGAACAATTAGAATTGGAATTCAGAGCCATCAAAGAGAACAATTCTCTGATGAGGAAAGCTCTGAGCAATTCTAATTGATGCAGATGTTGACTTAATCAAAGAAGCTTTGATGATGAAAGCTCCGATCAATTCAAATTCGTGCAAGGCGCCAACCATAACTTGTCCAGGTTCATTCAAAGCTCAAAACGGCATGAAATCCTCAAAAAAGGCAACCCTTTTTAAGGCTGTCGATTCTGCCTTTAAAGCCTGATAAATGGCTGTCTCTTGCCATTTCCACTCACCACTATCCCCTATAAATACATGGCTAAAGACACATTGCTAGGGATGAAAAAAATAGAGAGAAAAAACCATTGAGACACAAACATTTCCACAGAAATATTTTTGCAGAGACGGAGTCATTGCCCATCGAAACACTTTGGTTACATACACATTGCCTATACATACACGTTACAAAGTGGTCAAAATCAAAATTGACAGTGCAAGCTTCATCGTGCCAAACAAACCTCACCAATCCATCCCTGAGGTTCCCAGGAATGTGTCCAGATCATTCATAAGGCGTGCAACACCTTAAATCACTGCCTCCAAACATCATCGGTTGGTAAAGGCTCTAAACTTTGAAATTGAACATACATGCCATTTTGTTAACTCTAATTGTTTGCTTCATGTTTAGGGACACCAATAGTGTAGATCTAACGTGATACATGTAGGAATAAGATTGTTCCATCGAAGGGCATGATCTGAATTTTCCTTTCGAAGCTCATGATATAGGAAGTTTCAAGCCAAAACCACCCAAATTCGAACTCAAGGGGTTCGAATTAGGAAAAGATTCGAATTAAGGGGAAAGACTTGGGTTCGATACCCAGGTTCTGCATCTTTATTTTTTATAACATTTGTCTTGTAGATCCAGATCAAAAGGAAACTTTCTTCCCTGGATCGAAAAATCATATTCCTCACTGGATCGAAAAACAGACATCCCTCCATGGATCAAAAAATCACATCCCTCACTGGATCGAAAAATCACATCCCTCCCTGGATCGAAGGATAACCTCCTTCCTTGGATCGAACGATAATCTCCTTCCCTGGATCGAAGGACCATTTATATTTTTATTTTGTTTATTTCTTTTATTGATTTTACTTTTTAAATCAACATTAAATCAAAGAAATCACAAAAAAAATTAGGTTCTAGTCTTTTTATTAAAATTAATTTCTTTAATTAATTATTAATTACTTAAAAAAAATTTATAAATTAAAATTAAGTCGATTTAGATTTTTATTTTTCTATTATTAAATAAAAAACAAACAAAAGACTTTTTCCTTCTATGATTTAGACATATTCCAATTCACGCGCGTTTTTACCTTTCGCAGTTTTATTTTCATATTTTTTTGTATCTGCCTACTGGATGTAATAGATTTAAACTAGGATATTTACTGCTTTACCCCCCTCATTTTTGGACATGTAATAACCGTCCTCCCCGAAGCCATGTAATAACGTAGCTTTAATTTCCGCACTTTAAATTCCTGTACAGTTATCAACTGTTTAGATGTATGCTAATTAGGATTGTATGGCAAGAATAATAATCAAACGTTAGAAAACCTAACACAAAGATAAACAAATGAAACAAACACACTTGCACATACACACCTTTAGGGTATTCTCACTTAGGTTGCCTTCGGAAAATAGTCACAACTCTTGAAACGTGAGAGATTTTAGTGGCTACCCTTCGGTTTAAAAAGATCATAAGTCCCTCGATGACCCTCTCGATGTTACTTTGGTAGAAATGATCTCAAACCCTAGGGTAGTTACTAAGATTTCTTGCCAAGTTTCCTTCGTGACTATAAAATGTCTCTTCCAATGTCCCTCATACATCTAAACAACTAAGGCTACCTACTCACATATAGTAGGATAACACTGTCTAAAGGAAAGGAGGAGAAGAACGAACCTTTCGAGTAAAGTAGATAGTTCCTAGATGTTATGCTCAACAAATTTTTTTTACACTTACACAAAACAACTTTCAAAAACATTTTTAAAAACGCTTTATCAACACTCTTGAGGACTAATACAAGAGTTATCATAAAGCAAATCGCCGCACTAAGGCAATTTCAAAATACTTTTCAAAAACACACGAAAGCACAAGGTATTTCAAAAATAAGCTAAGCATCTAAGAGCACGTAGAAAACTACGGATGGAAAGGTTTCTAACACCTTCCCATTCCATAACCTACCCCCTTAATCAGAAATAATCTCGAAAGGTCTTTTTCTATTCTTTTCACCCTTTTCCTTTGTTGGATAAAAGAAAAGTCAGTGGCGACTCTTGCTTACCGCAACATTTGCAAACACAAATGAAAAACCAGTATAACATTCGGTTCTGCCACTGTATCACAATGTCAAAATCGAAAATCAAAAGTATCAAATGCATTGTTTCTCCAAAATTGAGTTAATAGCAAGCATCAGTGAACATCGTAGAACCTTCCAGTAATTTGAGTTAGAAGATTTGGTGCCTTAAACTACCTGAACAAACTCAGATAAAGTTACTCTGCAAATGGACTTGTCTAGCACGATTCCGGGAACTTCAAGGTTTGATTCTTCTTCTGTTAGCTTCATGGAAGTTCAAGAATGAAGGACTAAGGAAGAAATTGAATTCAAAAGTGGTAGAAATAAGAATTTGAAATCTCATAAAAGGGTGTTATGGAGAGAGTTTGACAGAGTGATTTTGGCTCTTCAAGTTTGAGAAACTAAATTATTGATGATCTTCTATTTATAGGGAAGCTGATTGAATGCTCAATCGTGTGAAATGGTGAAGTTTGGAGGGAAATCATGTGAAGTTGCAAACAAGAAAAGTGTGACTTGTAATTTGATCAAAACTCATCCAAACTTTGCGTTTTATCATGCTAATAACTTATGGAGGTTCACTAAACATGATTAGAAGCAAAAACACACAGAAATTTTGTGTTTAGAAGCCAAAACAAGGATTTCAAATTCTGACTTTTGGAGAAACTTCAGTTTTAAGTTACCAAATTCAAATAAGTGGCATTCTCAACTCAAGGGGTATTAGGACATGATTCTTGAAGCTTTAGATAGATGAGGTTACAAGCTTTATAATGTGAAAATAATGGGATCAAATGGATGCTTGAGCTGAAAGTTGTAATAAGTCAAAGTTAAGAAAAAGAGGTTGACTTTCTATACTTAAAAGATTTTCTAAGTTTTTCTTCAAAAATGACTTATAATCTCTTGCATCCAAACATGGCCTTCCAACTGAAATTTACTATTGACCAAAAAATATGGAATGAAATAGTTCTCTTGAATGACATTTTGAGACTTGAACTATTCAAAATATCCAAAAATTTAGAAAGTTATGACTTGTTGAAATTGGCAAAAATTCATAAAATGACATATAATATTTTGCATCCTTAGGGCATCTTCCATCCATTTTCACATGTTTCACTTAAAAGAAAGGTTTAAGTTCATATCTTTAAGATCAAGGTGGAAAAATAATGGGCTCAAGGTGACAAAAATTGACCAAGTTATGATCTTTTAATATCACCTAATGGAATTTGAAGGTTCACTTGGAGGACTTGTAATATTTTTTCATCATTAAGTTTCTTCCACATAAAATTTCCTTGAAACTTTTGAAGTGGTTTGTTAATAACCCTTTGAAGAGAAGCATGTTTTTGGAATCACCCAAAAATACCAAAAGATGAGAAATATATACCCCTTTGAAGTTCAAAACCCTAACTCCTAGAGTAACAAAATGCTTTGGGAAACCTTTGCAATTTTGATCAACTTTCTTGCACAAATAATTTTGTCATGTAAACAGAAGTTGTTGAGGATGATAATAGGAAACCATAGAAACCAACACCACTTTCAAATCTTGAGAATTTAAGGAGATATGCACTTGTGATCAATGGAAACAAAGACTTGTCAAACTATGTCAAACTTCTTCAATCAACCCTTGTACATTTTAACTATTTTTGACAACTTGAGGCGTGATGAATCATAATAGACTTTGTCATAATGTTATTTCAAAATATCTTTGATAGTGAAGCTTGAACCTCAATGAATCTTTGTTGAAGAAGGCATGGAAATACACTCATGAACCTATGAATAAACTTCACAGAATGTATTGTGCTTTCACCTACAACATCATAAATTAGGGAAAAATTTCCTTGTATTTGTTAGTTAAAAGTTAATCACTACAAAAAATAGATGATCAAAAAATACAAGTCAAGGTGCTTGGTGATTCCCCATGAGCAAAGTTAATGTTAAGGAGAAGAACAAAACCCTAGTGTGATCTTGTTGTGATTGAATTGATGTGATGTGATAGAGGTATATTAGGGGCAAAAATTGGGGTACAACAACTGCCCTTATTTAAGTGTCTTCTATTGGGAGATGTGAAGGTTAAAAATCTTCGTGTCGACGCAATTGAAGATACTTAAATATAAAACAAACCCTATTTTTGGTCCTAAGATGCCATGCGATGCTCATGATTATGGATGCGAATGAACAAATATAAAAGGGCGCTAGACCCCATTGGGGATATGGTAAATAGAGCAGGCTCAAAAGGAAAACTCGTCGTAGGAAAATAAATCACTGATGAGCAAAAGATCAGACTCTTTTGGGGTAAAGCCCCAAAGAGGAGATAAATCTCCTCCAAATCAAAAAAATTGAGGAGAGAAAGTGAAGGATAATGGTGACCAATAGTTGACTACAAACTATCCACTCATTGAGGAGGTAGCAAAAAAAAGTAACGTTGACCCACCATGGAAAGAAATGGTAAGATAGTACCAGTAAACTTCAATAATTAGTCAGTACACATAACTGAAAACAAATGAACTTCTTCAGAGCAATAAAATATCAACGACGAACTACCTTCCATAATGACAAGGCTACCATTCATCGGAAAAAGATCTAAACAAAGAATTTTCTTCCATAATGACAAGGCTACCATTCATTGGAGTAACAAATCTCAATAAAAAACTACCCTCCATAATGACAAGCCTACCATTCATTGGAGTAACAAATCTCAACAACAAACTACCTTCCATAATGACAAGGCTACCATTTATTGGAGCAACAAATATCAACATCAAACTACCTTCCATAATGACAAGGCTACCATTCATTGGAGTAACAAATCTAAATAACAAACTACCTTCTATAATGACAAGGCTACCATTTATTGGAGTAACAAATATCAACAATAAACTACCTTCCATAATGACAAGGCTATCATTCATTGGAGTAACAAATATCAACAACAAACTACCTTCCTTAATGACAAGTCTACCATTCATTGGAGTAACAAGTCTAAACAACAAACTACCTTCCATAATGACAAGGCTACTATTCATTGGAGTAACAAATCTCAACAACAAACTACCTTCCATAATGACAAGGCTACCATTCATTGGAGTAACAAATCTCAACAACAAACCACCTTCCATAATGACAAGGCTACCATTCATTGGAGTAACAAATCTCAACAACAAACTACCTTCCATAATGAAAAGGCTACCATTCATTGGAGTAACAAATCTCAACAACAAACTACCTTCCATAACGACAAGGCTACCATTCATTGGAGTAACAAATCTGAATCTTCTTTGGGAGCTATCAAATTCACTGGGGAAATATAGGTTGCTCAAATCAAGAGACCTGTTATTTGTTGTTATGAGTAGGAATTGCAATAATGATTCCATGGGGAAAGAAATATGGCTTCTTGGGTAAAGAAGTAGGACTTCCTTGGGAAATGCTGATATATTCCTGTTGAGAAAGTAAAATCTTCTTATGCAAAATAAATGCACATTCTCATACTAGAGATTAAATATTACAGAAATCAAAATAATAATATTGCAGGGGACCGCCCATTTAAACCAGAAATAAACGGAAGTGAAACAGTCAATCAAAATAAATCCTCATGAGAAATAAACTCAAGAGGGAAACACGTTCTATCCATACAAAGAGCTGAACGCGAAGGCTAAAGCATAATTCTTCCATGAGAGTGAAACTCAATGGGGAAATTGAAAGAATATACACTTTCCGCTTAAGGTTGACACTCTATTGGAGATAGGATAACACAACTCTGCAGAACAGGGTAATATACCAACAAGATATTAATGAATGTGAATGAGCGATGATTTTCTAAATTTAGATAGGCATGATGTATGTATGAATACATAAATGTTATTATGTATATGCTGACAAAACAAACATATCACACTGGGGACAAATGGGCAAAAACAAGTAGGTACAGTCAATACTCGACTAAATCACAACCAAGATGGAATTTCCATAAGAAAGTACACAATTTTTTTCATTCTTTTAACTTCTTCTTTTTTGTCCCTATTTTTTTCCTGAACCTTTTATTCATAATTTTTGTTTGCCAGGATACCCTTTTTTGCTTGAGCCGTTGTTAGCATCATAGATCCTCCTGAGAAGACTTTATTCATAATGTATGGTCCTTCATAATTAGGATCCCATTTTCCCCTAGCATTTGTATTGTTGGGAGGCAAGATCCTCTTCAGCACGAGGTCACCAACTTGGAAATTCCAAGGACGCACCTTCTTATCAAAAGGTTTCTTCATCCTCTTATGGTATAACTTCCCATGAAAAATAGCTGTCAATATTTTCTCGTCAATGAGATTCAATTAATATAGTCTATTATGAACCCATTCGGCTTCATCTAGTTGTAAATCTGTCATGATCCTTAAAGAAGGAATTTCTACTTCCACGAGCAGTACTACTTCCATGCCGTATACCAGAGAGAATAGGGTTTCTCTAGTCGACGTACACACCAAAGTGCGATAACCATGCAAATAGAATAGAAACATCTCATGCCAATATTTATAGGTGACAACCATCTTCTACACAATCTTCTTAATATTCTTGTTTACTTCCTAAACAACACCATTCATCTTTGGACGATATGGAGAAGAATTGTGATGCTTTATCTTGAAATTGTCACATAACTCTTTTATCATCTTATTGTTGAGATTCGACCCATTATCAGTAATGATCTTCTCGAGAATCCCATAACGACAAATAATATTATGTTTGATGAAATGAGTGACCACTTGCTTGGTGATATTGTCATAAGATGTCGCTTTGACCCACTTGGTGAAGTAATCAATAACCACCAGAATAAATTGATGTCTGATGGAAGTAGTCATTCCAATTCGTCCAATCATATCAATGCCCTACATTGCAAAGGGACAAGGAGAAGTCAACACATTCAGAGGATTGGGCGACACATGCATTTTGTCGGTATAAATCTGACATTTGTAACAGATTCTGAAATAATTGTAGTAAATATTTTCCATTGTAGATCAATAATAACCCGCTCTCAAGATTTTCTTGGCCATGGTATGCCCACTGGAATGCATCCCTAAGGAACCTTCAAGTATCTCTTTTATGATATTATTTTCCTCGTGTCTGTCCATGCATCTAAGCAAAACAAAGTCATAGTTTCTCTTGTACATAACACCTCCATTGAGAAAATATTTGGTTGCATACTTCTGTAGAGTCTTCTTATCATTGACAAAAGCATCTTCTGGATATTATTGCATTTCAAGATATCTTTTGATATCATAAAACCAAAGTTTCTCATTAGTAGCCTCTTCTTCTATTTCAAAACAGAATGCTGGCACATCCAACCTCAAGATGGTGATAGAGGGGGCTTCATTTGCCCATCTGACTTTAAACATGGATGATAGAGTAGCCAAGCTGTCTGCCAAGTTGTTTTCTTATATTGGAATATGATTGGAACTAATCTCATCAAAATACGGGATCAATTTCATAACATGCTCACGATACAAAATCAAATTCGGGTGACAAGTCTCCTAATCTCTGTTGATCTGACTGATTACAAGAGAAGAATCTCCATAGACTTATAAGATCTTGATTCACAAATCAATAGCATCTTCTAACCCAAAGATACAAGCTTCATACTCAGCCATATTGTTGGTACAATCATAGCAAATTCTGGCAGTGAAAGGAGTGTGGAAACATTCAGGGGAAGTAATTACAACACTGACACCGTTACCCAATGCATTGGATTCACCATCGAACACCATCGTCCATCGTGATCCTAGTTTAGGTCCTTCCTCTAGGCTGGGAATATTAGAATCCCATATGTACATGATGTCTTCATCTGGAAACTCAAACTTCATCGACTGATATTCGTCTTCCATAGGCTGGTGAGCAAGATAATCCACCAATACACTACCCTTAATAGCCTTTTGGGTAGTATAATGGATATTATATTCTATTAAAATCATCTGCCAATGGGCTACTCTTCTCGTGAGAGTTAGATTTTCAAAAATGTACTTGATAAGATCAGTCTTGGATATCAAGAGAGTAGTGTGAGTCAGCATGTACTATCTGAGATGCTTTGCTGCCCACGCGAGTGCACAACAAGTCTTTTCCAACAATGAATACCTCAACTCGCAATCAGTAAATTTCTTGCTCAGGTATTAAATAACATGTTCTTTCCTACCCGTCTTGTTATGTTGACAAAGTACATAGCCCGTAGAATTTTCCAAAAATGTCAGATACATTATCAAGAGCATGTCTTTCACTGGATGCGAGAGAATTGGAGGTTTCTGCAGATACTGTTTTATTTTATCATATGCCGCTTGGCAGTTGTCATTCCACCTGATCGTTTGATATTTTCTCAATAGCTTGAATATTGGTTCAGACGTGGCTGTAAGATGAGAGATGAATCTAGCAATGTAGTTCATCCTCCAGAGAAAACCACAAACCTCTTTTTTGTTCTTGGCTCAAGCATTTCTTGTATTTCTTTTATTTTGGCAGGATCAACCTCAATTCCTTTTTCGCTTACAATAAAGCCTAATAACTTCCCCGATCTCACCCCGAAGGTGAACTTGTTAGGGTTTAGCCTCGGTCTGAATTTCCTCAATCTTTCAGACAATTTCAGCAAATGGACAAGATGTTCCTCTTTTGTCTGGGATTTGGAAATCATGTCATCAACATATACCTGAATCTCTTTATGCATCATATCATGAAAGAGAGTGACCATTGTACGCTAATACGTTGCCACCATATTCTTCAAACAAAAGGGCATCACTTTGTAGCAAAATGTTTCCCAAAGTGTAATAAAAGTAGTCTTCTCCATGTCTTTCGGTGCCATCTTAATCTGATTATAGCCAGAAAAACTATCCATGAAGGATAACCATTTATCTTGAGAAGTAATGTCAACCAGAATATCAATATGAGTGAGCAGAAAATCATCTTTAGGGCTTGCTCTGTTCAAGTCCCTATAATCCACACACATTCTTACTTTGCCATCTTTCTTAGGCACTAGCACGATATTTTCAATCCATGGTGGATAAGAGATAACTTTCAAGAAACCCGCATTAAACTGTTTCTGAACCTCCTCTTTAATCTTCTTAGACATCATAGGATGAGTTCTTCGAAGCTTTTGTTTAACCGGAGGACAATCTTCTTTGAGAGGTATTTTGTGCACAACAATATCTATATCCAGCCCTGGCATATCTTCATAAGACCAAGCAAAGATGTCAATATACTCACAGAGCATTTTAACCAATCTCTGCTTGATAGTGTCTTCTAATGCGGCCCTAATCTTGACTTATTTTCGGACCTCCTCGATACCCAAGTTGATCACTTCGATAATCTCTTGGTGCGGATGAATGACCTTTTTCTCTTATCTTAACAATATGGCTAGCTCTTCGGGAAGTTCACAATCTTCTTCAACTTCTTCAACAGCTTGATAGAATGGATTTTCAAAGTCATAATGAGCCATAGCAGAACCGTTTTCGATAAAATCTGGGATTAATGGGGGACAATATCTGCATGATCATGATTTTATTTTTTATTTTTGTTTAAGATTTAAAAATAAAAATAAAAACACATTGCCATTTTTGAAAAATAAAGAAAAAGACAAGGAGAAAAATATTTGAATGCAAAAAGACGTCCTTTATTGATGATAATTTTGAAAAGAAAAACATAGTGGCCCTATAGCATAATCACCATGTCTTTGGAACAACGTAGGATTTATTTGTATGATAAAAATAAAGTGAATTACTCTTCATAGCGAGTGACTTTGATGACGTCTTCGGCAAACCAATTGACAGTCTCTTAATCCGGAACAGTAGGATGAATCCACATGTCCATTTCAAAAACATTGTCACCTTCCTTGCTCACAACATGAGCTTCCTCATGGTTAATACCACCATTCACAAATTGAATCAAATGAGGAATACCTTGAATCTTCTGAACTGTAGTTGGTGTGCGTCATCCAGCCACGAAGCCCAAACCCTTCTTATATTTATGCGTGGGGAGATCCAACACTCTGCCCCGACCTTCAGGATGACCAGATTCAACAACTGTCTGAGCTTGTCAGTAAGATGCAATAGAGACACTTCCTACTTTTTAACCTCTTGACGAGGAATCTTGATAACTTGCACTGTTTCAAATGCTTGGCACAAAGTCTCATGTACCTCTCCCTAAATTTCAACATAGCAAAAGATACTCAGATGGCTAACAATATAGTCCTCTTCACCGCAAATGGTGACCACTTTCCCATTAACCAGAAATTTCAACTTCTGATGCAATGTAGAAGTTACAACACCAACCCCATGGATCCACGGGCTCCCTAGAAAACAACATTAAGAAGGATTAATATCCATAAAAAGAATGTCGCGTCAAAGATCTACGGACCTATCTTAATAGGAAAATCAAATTCCCAAACACAGTTCTCTTCGACCCGTCAAACGCCTTAACCAGCAAATCGCTGGGCCTTAGCACAAACCCTTCGTAGTCTAATTTCATGAGAGCGGAGTTTGGAAGAACATTAATGGATGATCCCATGTCAACCAACACACGGATAAGGTAGTATTCACAATATCCATTAAGATATGTAGCGCCTTATTATGCTTCCTCCCCTCGGGAGGTAGATCGAAATCTGTGAAACCTACCCCATTGCTCTCATAAAAGCTAGCCATGATTCTTTCAAATTGATTCACTGAAATTTCCCGAAGAACAAAAGAAGTCCCCAATAATTTCATTAATGTATTTCTGTGAGATTCGGAATCCCGGAGAAAAGCAAGAATATAAATCTTTGATGATGTCTGGCTCAACTGGTCGATAATCTTGTAATCTCTCTTCTTTATGTACTTCATCAATTCTATCACATCGTTGGCCATCTCGGCCTTCATATTCCGAACAGGAGGATTTTGCCCCATTTTTTCACTATTAACCACAATTTGCTTGCCCTTAGCCTTCGCCAAGGCATCTGCACTGCTTTCTGGCTGAACAGGTTGAGAGATAATTCGACCTCTACGGTAATCCCTCTTTCACTGATAATGTCATGAACTTCAAGCTTATATTCCTCAGGTTTATCTTCCCCAGGCTTATCAATAAGAAGCTTCTGCCCTTAATAGTAAAGTTTACCACCATAATTCCAAGGAATCGCATTATTACTGACATATGGTACTGGACCAGGCAGAGTGATGGTCAGTGGCGACTTTTTGGCTTGAATCGGAATTGTGACAGGAACATGAATTTTCTTTGGCTTGACAGGAATAGTAATCACATAAACTTCATCTTCCTCAACCTTAGGCTCAACAACCACACGGTCAAACAGAAGAGTTCCTTTGGTAATCAAGCTCTAAACTTCATCCTTCAGACATTTACAACCCCTGGCTGAAGTAAATAATCTTCACAATCAAGACCACAACCCAGGAATATGCCCTTCTTCGACAACTGTTATTTCACAAATGATAAAGGTGTAATCAGCTGATTTCCATCCTGTTGTACCCCAAAATTTGCCCTCCCATATTCTTCAAGATTTGCCAAGTTAAGCTTCAAAATTCCCCAAGGGTTGCACAGTGCAAAGGTCTCCTATACAGTCAAGATTAGGGTTTGTGTTCTGATCAAGAAAATGAATTTTTCAAAGGCCCAATCAAGTCTCATATGCCTACAAATAGGGTCAAGCATCCTCATATCAAGTTTCAAGACATTCAGCACAAAATTGCACAGTCAAAACCCTAAATTGCACTACAGTCAACTGTAGGGGAAAAATGGTCATTTAACAGACAAAAGTTCAAATTTTTGGTCAACATATCATTTTGAAGCCACAAACATCATTTGATCAATGCTTGATCATGATTCTCAAAATTTGGCTCAAAAATCATCAAGATGCAAAAGTTTCCTTATTTGGACAGCTGAAAAAGTCAACTGTAAATTGACCAGGGCATAACTTTCACATGGATTATCAGAAAAATTCCATCCAAAGCTCATTTTGAAGAGAAAGACATTTCCTACAACTCATCTTCATACTTCAAGTCCAAGAAATGCTCTCACAAAAAGTTATCAATTTCAACATTATAGGTCATTTTCAAAAGTCAACAAAAAGGGACTTTAAGTCAAAGGCCATAACTTTAGATTGGTAAATCAAAATGACATGGTACCAATAGCATTGGTTAGGGGACTCAAATACCTTTCCAAAATGTCCAAGAACATGAGAAAATCTTAAAAATTGAGCAAGTTGTGCCTTGTAGAAGTTGGGAAATTTTTGGATATTTTGAAAAGTCAACATTGATTCAAATGACCTAAAATTGCTAATGGGCCCATTTTTCTTCCATAATTCACCATCCATGGCATGTGCACGACCACTTGGCCCAAAGGGAAGTATTTCTTCATTTTTTATTTATTTATTTGAATTTTTATTTATATTAATTCATTTAAATCAAATTAAATGCATGGAAAATATTTAACTTAACCTAACAAATCTTTTTGCACATGTAATCTACTCAATAATTCGTGCACATTCAAATATGGGAAGATTTGGGTTGATTGGATCATAATTGGTACAAATTTGTATGGAAAAGATTGAAAAAACAAAGCTTGAAAATCAAATCTCAAAATCCATGAATGAAAGAGATTTTGATCAATTTTGTTAACCTAATTTGTTCACTACATAAGCTAGAATGAAACCCTAATGCACATACACACTGAGCTGCGCCCAAAAGCCGTTATCAAACTTGGAAAATTTTGTCTAAAACTCAAATCTGAAAACTACTTTCTAGGACGATTCAAGGCACAATTCTCATCTCATTAGCTTCCTCAAGCATCACTGAACATATTCCAATCAAAAACCTTCATCAAAACTCAAGGAATCGGTATACAGAACTCCAAATATTTCATGAAAAATTCATAATCGTGTTTTCAAATCTATGCATTTTCATAACATTTTATTCATTGATTCATGTTCCTTATGAAATTCTGAAGCTAACCAATATATTTAATTGCATTTTTATGTGCTACACGCGATTATGCCATGATTGATTTTTAGGGTTTGCAGAGCTTCAGATTAGGGGTTTTGTAACAAGGAAAAATTGGAACCCCTGACCACCACCATTCAAATCAGCGCATGAGGACGAAGACCATGGAACCCTCGCGCTCAATTTATGAGCGTTGTAGGGCTAATCGCTATTTTCTCAAAGGACCCATTCTGAAACGGTGAAAAAACCGTAGCTTTTGTTTTTGTATTTCAAGCACGCGAAGAAGACGAACTCGTGGCCAGCAACCATTGGCTCTTTTAAATTTCGCGCGTTTTTGAACCACTAACCATTGTTTCTTATTATATTATTCTTCGTTTATTTTATATACAAAGCGCAACTATTGGTTCAGTGGCAAGGCATAGTGGTAGCAACAGTCCTGACCTGGGTTCGAGCCCCAGGTCTGTATTATTTCCCATATTATTTTGCAATTCCACGTTCCCATGCAGTGCCAACATCAAGACGCACCATACACCCTCCAGATCAAATTGCCCACGTGCATATTGGAATCAAATCAAAGGCTCAGAATTGGGGAACACCATAAACTCTAGTCAACGCGCCAGCATATTCCCTGAAAAGTCAAAAGGGCCAGCAAGGTCATTGGGCCTGAATTACTAAGGCCAAACCTCCATATTGGGGTCTGAACCCCCAGGTTTGCACATTCTTTTTATTTTCTTTACCTTTTTTGTATTATTATTTTTTATTCCTTTTAATTATTATTTGTTCAGTTAATTAATTATTCTCATAAATATAAAATATCATAAAAATCAGAAAGGATTAAAAATACAATAAATAATTTTAGTATTTTCTTAAATAAATTTGCATGTAATTGAATGTAGTTTTAAATTAGGTTTGCAACTTTAATTCTTTTAATAAAAAAATATAAAAAACATAGAATTAGGTTTAATTAATGTTTTTATTCCTTTTTAATTTTTCTTTTTTATAATAATATTATTTATTTCATTTATTTTCATAATTAAATTTATATATAAAAATTAGGGTTAATTTAGGTTAAATTCTAATGTTTTCTTAATAAATTAAAATAAAATAGAATTAGGGTTAGCGTTTAATTGCAATTAATTTTTCTATTAAATCCTAAAATACATAAAAATACCAAAAAAAACAAATTCTTGCTTTCTTTTAATTTTAATTAATTCCTCATTAATTTAATTTTGCAAAAGGGTCCAACGCCCACGTTCTTGATTTTTATTCTAATTCGCATATTTATTTTATTTTGTTTAAATAATTATGTACCTCTCCCGAAGCCTTGTAAATAATTGCTCGTACATTTTTAATTCCTTATTTTCTTTTTACTTTATTTATTTTCTGTCAAATCGGGTCCTGGTTTAATTTTGGCGATGTGGACCCGCGCCTTTTGTAATAGCTTAGAATCTTTTACTTTCCCTCAATATTTTTAACTGTTAATAAATGGCATGAAAGAATGTATGGACGAAAATAAAAACAAGCGTAGAACACCAATAACATGACAAGATAAATGCAAATGAAAACGACACACAAATCGCACACACCACCCCTAGGGTACGCCTCACTGTTGCCTTGCCTCGAAAGGTGATCGTCGAGTAGAGGATGTCTTAGTAAGTCCTCATGATCCGGGAACCTGGCATGAGGGTAGCTTCTAAGGTGTCTTCCCATTGCTCCGGTGATCACCATGTCCCGAACCTCGAATTGACCCGAACACCTCCAACAGTGGTGCTACCTACCTCTCAATGGTGGGATGGCACTACTTTAAAGGATATTTACACAGACGAATTCCTTAGGGTAGGTAGACGACTCTAGATACTTGCTCTAATTTCAAAACAAATTCAAAATACTTTTCACACCGACACCTTTTCAAAAAGCTTTCGAAAGCAACTTTTCAAACACTCTTGAGGACCGATACAAGAGTCGAACTGGAATTTTCAAAGAAACTTTTTAAACCCACAGTTGAAAAGCAAACAAACCATTTTTGAAAACATAATGAGCAAGTATCTAAGAGCCCATGGATAACCATGGATAGAAAGGGTGCTAATACCTTCCCTTTCTATAATCTACCTCCCGAACCGAGAGCAATCTCTTTAAGGAATTTTTCTGTGCTTTTGTCCTTTCCATTTGGAGAAAATAAAAGACGGTGGCGACTCTTGCTTACCGCGACATTTCGCGAACCAGCGTTAAACAGTCAGTTCCAGATCTACCGATCACAGAACTGGCGACTCTGCTGGGGACTCTTATAAAGTGAGGTGTACCTTAGGGCTAGTTCATAACTGTGTTTTCAATTGTTTTCCTTGTGTGCTTTAAAATTGTGGGTTGCTTGGGAGTTCTATAGATCCTAACCCGGATCTGGGGGATACCTTCTTAGAAAGTAGCAACAAGGCTGTGAGGGAACTATGTGGGGTATACCGACATGGTTGAAACAGTCTGCTACGTTGATGTGGCACTTTGGTGTGTACCGGTAACCCTTGAGTTCAGTCAAGGAGAGTACGGGGCCTCCGCGTGGTGTCGTGAAGCATCAACAGACCTTAGGAACCTTAATTGAACTATCTTGGCCTCTTTAGGGTAGTGAGATAACTGACTTTGGTGCAGTCCGAGGTTGGTTGATACTCGATACTACACCCAATTGAGGGTTGCTTTCCTGGAATATTTCGGTCGCCAGTTCAGTGGCTAAATCGAAACGATGAACAATGAAAGCAATCCCGTGATATTGGGACCCTTAGAACCCGGTTACTTTGATAGGACAAGTTGAACCCACCAACTTCAAGAGGGTACTACCCAGACCCCATGCCGGCCTAAACTCTAAGGGCTCTTTTGTGTGACTTGTGTGCCTTCGTACTTGACTACTTGCATGCTTTATCTGACACATGAACTATTTGCAGGTTTTATTTTAGTCCTTAATTGGGACCCATGACAGGGCTTACTAAGCTTCTTGCAGTTTTTTGTCATAGTCCTTAATTAGGACTCATAACAAAGTTTACCAAGTTTCTCGCAGGTTTTGTTTATAGTCCTCAACTGGGACTCATGACAGGTTTTACTTGATTTTCTTGCAGGTTTCTGTGTATAGTCCTTAATAAGGACTCATAACGGGGATTATTCATATTACCCCATGCATCATGACATCATACCATTGCATACATCCTAACCCATTTCAAGGATCTCAAGGGCTTGTGATGCAGGTCATGATAAATCAAACATCTAGCAAGGGGCAAAGAGGATTTATTTCCTCTAGCCAAAGTTGTCAGGGGCTATGACCCACTTGATATGGTGAGCTCTGACTCTTGAAGAAGGTTCCCCTAACCAAGGTTGTTTGGAAATCAAAACCAGACATGATGACCAAAGTCAGGGGCTATGACCCACTAGATATGGTGAGCCTTTGACCCTTAAAGAAGAATCCTCAACAGCATGGGTTTCCTTCAATCAAGCTACCGGATTCAAACTCTGACAAATTTTTTTCTTGTTTACCCCGCGAGATCCTCGAAAACATTACATGCATGTCATACTCATCATTGCATAACAGGTATCCTTGTTGCAGGTCACTTACCGTTCTCGCTGTTTATTTCAGCAATGGCTTGCCCACAAGATAACCAGGACTCTCTCGCTCAAGAGACTCGGTTCGGGGAAATCCTCCCGAATCTATCCAAGGGGCAGGAGGAGCTAAGGACACTTCTCATGGAGACCTTTGTCAGAAACAGTGCTGAGGGTGAAAAGCTGAAACACCTACAAGCTGAGGTGGATGCATTGAAAGTCCAGATGCTGGGGCAGGTGACTGCCATTCAAGGGTTAGCTCAAAGACAAGATGAGCTCTGGTTTCTCGTCAACCAACTGCTTCAGGGTAACCAACTGGGGCAAAAGTCTAAGGGCAAAAAGCCAGTCATCGTTCGACCACCTTTGAGACAAAGAGGCAAGGAGAGAGCTCCCCAAACGGCTCCAGTGTCACAAATTCAACATCGCAACCAACAAAAGAGCGAGAGGAGGCAGTTCACTCGGCTCAGCATGACCTTATCCCAGATATTGCCATAGTTGCTGGAGACCAAGCTGGTAACTCTAAAAGAGGCTCCGAAGTTTCAAAATACAACGTCACCAAAGTATAACCCCAACGCTCGCTGCGCTTATCATTCTGATAGCCCGGGGCATGCTACAGAGGATTGTTGGGCTTTGAAGAGTAAGATTCAGGACCTGATTGATGAAGGAGCACTGGAATTCACACAAGATGGTCAGGCTAAATTTTTCTACCGTCCCTCCAAAGCTCCCCATTTGAAGTGACAAGCTCTGAGACTAGGAAACTTTTGTTCATTCGAATGTTCAAGTTGTGTTGTGCTTTGATTGTTCAAACATTTACTCATGTTAAACATTGTTATT
The DNA here is from genome assembly GCA_948472305.1 of Vicia faba. Classification (NCBI taxonomy): domain Eukaryota; kingdom Viridiplantae; phylum Streptophyta; class Magnoliopsida; order Fabales; family Fabaceae; genus Vicia; species Vicia faba. The sequence continues at coordinate 1,052,265,592 of OX451736.1, read as the reverse complement.
TCATTAACGCATCGCATATGTCTGTTCTGAAGCAATATATTCGTATTCACTATATACAAATTGTTTTCATATTTTTTCTGATGTTAACACTCGATTAATAATTCTAAGCCTCTTGAGGGAGGATGACGAAAACGATACCGCAATCTACAGTATGCTTTTGAACAGACCCCGCTGATGAGGTACAGGCATTGTTTCAATCCCTAAACACTGGAGTTATAAGGATGATAATCCCTCGTCAACCCATCTGAGCCAAAGAAGTAGGAGTTTTTCTTTTCGAAATTTAAAACCCTTAATCATAACCTGGGTGTTGGCTCCTAAATTCGACACTCTTGTTTTATTAATGTCAGCCATTAAAAGCTGAAAGATGTTTTCGACTGGCTAAGTCTGTCGAAATGCCCGTCGAAAGATGGCAAAGTACTTAGAAGATTTCTTCCAAGGGAGAAGTGGGTTGCCTTCAACGTCAAAGGAGTTTCTCGTCGAAGATGTCTCTCGGCGAAAGTGTTCGATGGTTCAAAGTGGAGCAGTTTGAAATTCAAGCGTTTGGAGGGAAAACGGTTTCCAGCAGTTACCACGTGCAAACGTGCAAAGATCTGAAGCGTCGAACGTTGAGGACGTGCCAAGTGTAATCATCTCGAAGCGGTGTAACTACCCGACGGTTACTTGGGATGTTTTAGTATAAATAGTAGTAGACATGTAGTTTCTCGCGTGTGTTCACAATTCTATACAAAGTCACTCATATAGATTCGAGTACCCAGCGTGTGAGAAAGAATTGTTGAGAAATGTATGTGTGAAACACCAACTTTATTAATCAAAGTCATTTACTTTTCCAGAAATTTACTTGCTTTCCTCTTTACATTCCTGTCGAAGTCTTTTACTTTAAGCCTTGTTTATTTTACCAAGTCCTTTCTTCATGCAATTTACTTGAAACCTCTTTATTTTATTTAAAGCCTCTTTATTTAAAGCCTTATCCAACTTAATCAAACTTCAAAATCAACCTATGTCCTAGGATCAATCTGATCGATCCTGCGAGTAACCAAATAAGTAACCATTTGGAGGATCAGCGGTTGTTTACCAAAACCCAAGGTAAACAAATTGGCACACCCGGTGGGACAGTGTGTTGATTGTTGAAAATAATCTCATCTTTTCGAGGAGTGTTGTATGTTATTGAGAAGTGGTAGAATATACACGAACGATAACAATACTGCCAGAAGAAGGGAAGAGATGGCGAATCCGCCAAACAATAACGAAATCCCACAAACGAATGTGGGAGCAACGGTTAGTACGACCGTAAGTGAAGCGACAAATGTTGGTTCGACACCAGCAGTATCGGTCACAACCACGGGGCCAATGCCTTCGTTAACAGGCCCCAGGATGCCTTTGGGAACTCCCCCACCAAGGGGAAATTTAGGCACAAGGCCTTTGGTTCCCCCAGGATTTATTCCATTCTATGGTATGCCAACTTCTGAAGTGGCAAGCCTGACGAATGCTGCGTCCACTTTTTCAGTACCTTTAGTGAGTGCCTCTTCGCCACTCCAAGGCTCTGGAGTAGGCATGGCGAATAGAAATAGGACCCAACTCTTAGGAGGAACGTCCCAAGTAGCCCATGGCCTTACAAATGCCTCGACAGCAGTCTTGAGGCAACAGATGGACGAAAGCAACCATGATATGGTGCAAATGTTGGCACAGACTTTGAGTACAGTGCTAAACCCTCTAATACAAAACACTACTCAATCGAATCAGCAAGTGACAGCGCAAATGACGCGTTTGGCTGATTTCTTTGGAGTACCCCAACCTATTCGACAGCCCCAAAGGGCGCAAATAAGGGGAAACCGGGGGATATTTTTAGAGGAAGAAACCACCATTAATCAGGCTCAACAGCCTGTCGAAGAAAACCTTAGGGCACGATTGGAGCAACCTGTCGAGGAACCTAGGGTAATAACCCCAGAGGTAAGGTTAGTTAACAGAAACCAAAATGCTGACGAAGTAGTCCAGCATATCCAATACCAAAACATGGGTTTGGAAAACAATCTGGCAACCATGATCGAAAGGATCATGACTCAGAATGGGATGAACATGGGCTTTCGGAGGCCCAACTTTACATCTCCATTGTCAGAATACGTGTTACAAACAGACTTACCTCCTAGATGCAAAGTCCCCAAATTTACCAAGTTCTCTGGGGACACGACAGAATCTACTGTCGAGCATGTGGCGAGATACTTGATCGAAGCAGGTGATATTTCGAATAACGAAAACCTAAGGATCAAGTACTTCCCAAGTTCTTTAACAAAGAACGCTTTTACTTGGTTTACAACTCTCCCCCCCCAATTCGATCCATCATTGGACCCAGTTGGAAAGATTGTTCCATGAACAATTCTACATGGGGCAAACCAAGATAAGCCTGAAGGAATTGGCCAGTGTGAAGAGACGTTTCACTGAACCTATAGACGAATATCTAAATAGGTTTAGGTTGCTCAAGGCGAGATGTTTTACACAAGTTCCAGAACATGAGTTGGTCGAAATAGCCGCAGGCGGTTTAGACTATTCTATTAGGAAGAAGCTAGACACCCAATACCTGAGAGACATGGCCCAACTGGCCGATAGAGTTCGACAGGTAGAACGCCTCAAAGCTGAAAAAGCTAAGGCAACGAAAACTCACAAGAGAGAGAGGATAGCGTACGTTGAGATGGATGACGAAGATCCGGAATCCTTCGACGATACTTTAGTTGTTGAAGAAGGAGAAGTCGATTTAGCAGAACTGAAACAAGGGCCACCATACTCTTGTAAACTGTTAGTCCCCTCAAGATGGAAAAATCCCATTGGTCCAGAAAGGACCAACGATAGGTTCCCAAAAAAGACTTATAGTTTTGACATCATAAAATGTGATGAAATATTCGACTTGCTGGTTAAAGATGGCCAAATGATAGTACCCCCAGGGGTAAAAGTGCCTCCTCTTGATCAAAGAAAGAAGAGAGGTTTTTGCAAATATCATAATTTTTTGGGCCATAAAACTTCTCAATGTTTTCTTTTCAGGAATCTTGTGCAAGACGCTATCGAAGAAGGGAGATTGAAGTTTGCTGACAAATCCCCCATGGCTGTCGACTCAAATCCATTGCAGGCTGAAGCCCACTATGCTGAACCCTCTGAGGTGAACGTGATAGAGGAAACCAGGATCCAGTCGAAGAAGCCAGGAATTACCATGGTCGAAGTCTCAAAGGACCACATCAACATGCCAATCTTTGGCAGTTTTTCTGGAAATTTATCCAGGAAGACAATTGAAGCTGTTCAGAAAGCGGTCGAAAGCCCGAAGTCGGAGACCGCTGAAGCACAAAAAACTGGACCAAAACCCAGTTCCCACTTGGCCGCAGTTCAAGGCCAGACGGAGAATCTGGAGATACAAATGAAGCAGTTAACTCTTGCTAACAAAGATACAATGAATATCAACATGGTCGAACTTTCTGACCCAAAAGCATCAGAAGAGGCCATGAGGCAAGAACAAGCTAATAAGACTGCTTTCCCTCGGGAAAATGAAAACTTGGCAGATTTTCTACAAAGATGCCAGAAAAAGAAATCAGAGGTGATGCTGTGTCCAAGATGCAGTTCGATCTTTGATAAAAAAGCTGCTGAGCACATTCAAGGCGTAAGAGCAGCGAATAAGAGAAGGGAGAATGTTGACCTTCGACATGATCCCAGAAGAGCCTCCCAAAGTGGTTCTAACCAAGAAAAGAGGCCATTGACTTTTAGGCCTCCAACAAATGTGCCAGTAGATACTTGGTACAAAACCTCTGGTCGGAAAAGGCCAAGTGAGGAGAAATGGCATTCTTTCGATGTGCCAAGAGGTTCGTCTTTGACTCAAAAGAAAGAGCCTCAAGTTGCTGCACCTAAGGTTGCACAAGTGTCCAGCAACTACAAAGGTAAAAATCCCATGTCTCGATCTCAATGGAGGAGATATCAAAGGAGACGAAAAGCGGAAAGGGAGGCTGCCAACGAACCAAAGGCAGAAACCAGTTCGAACGTTCCTCAAAGGAAGAAAAGGAAACCTCTAGAAAGAGAGCCAGTAACCAACAGGCTAGTTTGGCCTAACCAAAGTGAAGTCGAAGACGAAGACGATGCTGAGTCTGATGATACTTTGGATATAATGGTGAATATCGTCTCAGTGCTGCCCAGAGAATTCAATCGACAAGTAGAAGTCGAAGCAAGTGACTGGGAAGTGGAGCAAGAAATGGCCAAACATAGGCCAGTGTGTTATTTTGTCATGGACAATGGCACTACTGAGGAACAAAATGGCTTCTTCGAGCCACCTACAGAGGCGATGAAAAATCACCTCAAGCCTTTATTCATAAGGGTTAAACTCGAAGAAACTACTGTAAATAAAATATTGGTGGATTATGGGGCAACCATCAACATTATTCCTCACTCTATGCTAAGGAAAATTGGCAAAAGGGATGAGGACATTAAGCCTCACAACATGGTCCTGTCGAACTATGAGGGCGGCATAGGGACCACTATGGGAGTGATCCAGCTAGATATCAAAGTAGGGTCGATCCTTCGACCAACGATGTTTATGGTCATATCGGCCAAACCTAACTACAATCTTTTGTTGGGCCGTGAATGGATTCATGGTGTTGGCGTTGTGCCTTCATCAATGCACCAAAGGCTGCTGCTATGGCGTCCAGATGGGATGGTCGAAAACATAGAGGCAGATCAAAGCTATTACCTTGGCGAAGTGAATCACCTGGGTTTGGCAGATTTCGACAAGAACTTGGCTCACATAGGGCCATGTCCAACACCTGACTTCGACATGGCGCCAGTGCCAAACACTTTTTGTTCCCTATACCTGCATCCTGAGCATGGTTTCCAATGGGACAGAGAAGACTTGTCCCACATAGACTTCAGTGGGTTAACTGATATCCAACCAACTGGTTGGGGAAGTGAATTCAGTGATAATGACTGAGTCACAATCTTTGAAGCGAATTTCGGCTTATGTAGCCGAAACCAAGATGATAACGGCTCTCGAAGCCGAAGTAAAGTACATGGCCACACAGGCCAATGATCAACAGTTATCTTCTGCAGGTCCAGGAAAGGATTTCGATCCAATGCCTCCTGATATCATGCCAGAAGAAATGCAGGAACAGAGGCTCGACGCCATTTATGACGATGAGCCTTTGGGCTTCGAAAAGGACCCCTTGGCGAACAACATTAAAATGTTAGCGCAGGATCCTTTAGAAGAAATCAACTTAGGCGAAGGATCAGAGAAGAGGCCAACTTACATCAGTGCCAAAATTGATCCAGAACTTAGGTTGGAAGTAATCCAATTGCTGAAAGAGTTCAAAGACTGTTTCGCATGGGATTATGACGAAATTCCTGGTCACGACAGAGGATTGGTAGAACTTCAGTTGCCAATCAAACCTGGGAAGAAGCCAATCAAGCAAAATCCAAGGCGCTTCGCTCCAGAAATACTGTCGAAGATCAAAACGGAGGTCGAAAGACTTCTGAAATGCAAATTCATCCGTGTTACAAGGTATGTCGAATGGATTGCAAACATTGTGCCAGTAATTAAGAAAAATGGTACGTTAAGGGTGTGCATAGATTTCAGAGATTTGAATGCTGCTACACCCAAAGATGAATATCCTATGCCTGTGGCGGAAATGCTAGTCGATTCTGCCGCTGGCTATGAATACCTGAGTATGCTCGATGGTTATTCAGGATATAATCAAATATTCATTACTGAAGAGGATGTGTCGAAAACAGCTTTTCGATGCCCTGGGGCTTTAGGCACTTACGAATGGGTAGTGATGCCTTTTGGCCTAAAAAACGCTGGGGCAACGTACCAGCGAGCAATGAATACTATCTTCCATGATTTTACTAACACTTTTATGCAAGTATATATTGATGATATTGTTATAAAATCTGTTTCCAGGAAGAATCATATTGACCACCTTCGACAATCATTCGAAAGAATGAGAGAACATGGTCTGAAGATGAACCCTTTGAAGTGTGCGTTCTGTGTGAAAGCTGGAGATTTCTTGGGCTTCGTTGTCCACAAGAAAGGAATCGAAATCAACCAGAACAAGACGAAGGCAATTCTGGAAGCGAAAGCGCCATCGAATAAGAAGGAATTGCAATCTCTCTTAGGCAAGATAAATTTCTTAAGGAGGTTTATATCTAATCTAAGTGGGAAAGCTCAGGCCTTTTCACCCTTACTTCGACTGAATAAAGAGGGGTTCGAATGGGGGCAGGAGCAACAAGAAGCCTTCGACAAAATCAAAGGGTACCTCACTAAGCCACCTATTTTGGTGCCTCCTTGTAGCAATAGGAGTATGAGATTGTACATAGCTGCATCCGACAAAACTCTGGGAAGTATGTTAGCCCAAGAAGATGAGAATGGAGTCGAAAGACCCATTTACTATCTCAGTAGAGTTTTGAACGATGCAGAAACTAGATATAGCGAAGTTGAAAAATTGTGTCTATGTCTGTATTTTTCTTGTACAAAACTCAAGCAATATATAAAACCAGTTGATGTTTATGTTTCGTCTCATTTTGATGTTTTCAAATATAAGTTGTCGAAACCTATCTTGCATAGTCGAATTGGCAAGTGGGCATTAGCATTAACTGAATACTCCTTGACCTTTATGCCTCTTAAGGCAGTAAAAGGACAAGTGGTTGCAGACTTTATAGTCGACCACTCAATTCAAGTTGAGGATATTAATTATGTGGAGATAGAGCCTTGGAAATTCTACTTCGATGGTTCCAGCCATAAAGATGGAACAGGGGTAGGAGTCTTGATTATTTCTCCAGATAAAATTCCAACAACATTCAAGTATAAAATATCAGGTTCTTGTTCGAACAATGAGGCGGAGTATGAAGCTCTAATTACTGGCCTTGAGATATTGTTGGAATTGGGGGCAACTCGAGTCGAAATAATGGGAGACTCAGAGTTAGTCATTAAGCAAGTCACAAAGGAATATAAATGCATAAGAGAAAATCTCATTATGTACTTTGTGATAGCAAATCGTTTATTGAAAAAATTTGAAGCGGTCAATATTCGACACATACCCAGAGTCGAAAATCAAATAGCCAACGACTTGGCACAGATTGCATCTGGGTATAAGATTTCAAAAACGAGATTACAAAGAGCAATCGAAGTTCGAGAAAAGATAAAAGCAACTTGTCTATCACCAACAGACTTGGAATCGACGAGACTAGGATATGCTGATCAAAGTAACTTCGAAATTTCGTTCATAGACAATTTGTCAGAGCAAGATTGGAGGAAACCCATTGTGGACTATCTTCAAAATCCAGGGGCTTCGACAGAACGAAAAACAAAATACAGGGCGTTGAGTTATGTACTCATGGGTAATGAGTTATTCAAGAAGACGCCTGAAGGGGTGTTGCTGAAATGTTTAAGTGAAACTGAAGCATACATAGCCCTTTCGACTACGCATGCTGGGGCATGTGGGGCTCACCAAGCAGGCTATAAGATGAAATGGTTGTTGTTTCGACAAGGACTATATTGGCCCACTATGCTGAAAGATTGTGTTGAGTTCGCTAAAGGTTGTCAAGAGTGTCAAGTTCATACAGGCATCCAACACGTACCAGCAAGCGAACTTCACTCGATAGTGAAGCCTTGGCCCTTTAGAGGATGGGCGTTGGATCTCATTGGAGAGATTCGACCAGCATCATCAAAGAGTCAGAAATACATATTGGTAGGCATTGATTATTTTACTAAGTGGATCGAAGCTATCCCTTTAGTCAATGTAGACCAAGAAAATGTCATTGAATTTATTCAAAAGAACATTATCTTTAGGTATGGAATCCCTGAGACAATAACAACTGATCAAGGATCAGTTTTCACTGGTCGAAAGATGCAAGAATTTGCTCAGGAAACAGGTTTCAAACTCCTAACATCCACACCTTATTATGCACAGGCGAATGGTCAAGTCGAAGCAGCTAACAAAGTGGTGATTGGCTTGATAAAGAAACATGTCGGGAAGAAACCAAATAATTGGCATAAGACGTTAGACCAGATTCTGTGGGCTTGTCGAACGTCCCCAAAAGAAGCCACTGGTACAACACCGTATAAGCTAACTTTTGGCCATGATGCAGTGTTACCAGCAGAAATTTGTCTTCAATCTGCAAGGGTTCAGAGGCATTATGATATTCCTTCTGAAGTCTATTGGAACATGATGTTAGACGAACTGGTGGATTTAGACGAAGAGAGATTGCGCGCTCTCGACCTACTCAGGCTTCAGAAGAAAAGAGTAGAAGACTCTTATAATAAAAAGGTAAAACCTAAGGTATTTTTACCTGAAGAACTAGTTTGGAAGGTAATTCTTCCCATGGATCGAAGGGATCGAAGCATGGGGAAATGGTCACCCAAATGGGAAGGACCATTCAGAGTTATCCAAACTTTTTCTGGTGGAGCCTATGAAGTCGAAGAGTTAGGTGAAGATAAAAGGCTCTTGAGAGTAAATGGTAAATATTTGAAAAAATACAAACCTATACTTCAAGAGATAAAAATAAAATAATAAAAGAACAAGAATAAATTAACCATAAAAATGCCAAAATGGAAATTTTATAAATTTCAGCCAAGATGGCAATGTTGTCGAATATAGATTACAAAATATGGTTACAAAAGCTGAATCAATCAAAAGGGAACAGAGTCTTTGAGCCGAAGGTACTTGGCTTGCTGCAGCTCCAACCTTTTCTTGCACCAAGCGTTCTCCTGCACAATCTTGGCAATCTGAGCGTCGAAGCCTTGGGCTCTCTCAGCAAATTCCAGGCCCTGTTTGATTTCAGCTTGACTCTCGGTGTCTGGGATGGTCGAAAGAAGTTCCTCCCTGCGTTTAGTGTTGGCATTTATCTTAGCTTCTATTTCTTCGATTTGTGCCCTGAAGGAAGCATTCTCTCGATCAATGGCGTCGACTTCTTCCTGCGTAGATGCTTTTTGCTTCGACAACTCTGCAATTCGAGAAGTCGTATCCGAAACAGCAGTCCACGCAGAGGAGCTTTTGCCATACAACACCTCAAGCTGACTATTGAAACCCCTTTGGCGCCTATAATCTGCTGAGACTTGATCAATCATAGAGTGTAACTCCATGATCAAGCTTGAAACTTCTGGAGCTACAGCTAACAAGTCGACAGCGTTCAAAACATCCCTCAAGTATGATGGAGCAGTGGGGTCCCCCTCTAAAGCCTTCATCAAGTCCTTCTTGAAAAACTGGGCCTTAACCTTCGCCAAAGCTTCATCAAGAGGAGAGGTTTTATTGGACTTCCCCGATAGGGTAGGAACCTCCTGACTAGCGTCAGACGAACTCTTGCTCTCGATGATTGCGTTGAGATAGCTAACAGGGTCAGTTTGTTTCAAGAGTTCCAAGTCCTCTTTCGACCTGTGCTTCGTTGAGGTAACCCTTGTGTTGTACCCCAAAATTTGCCCTCCCATATTCTTCAAGGATTTGCAAAGTCAAGCTTCAAAATTCCCCAAAGGGTTGCACAGTTCAAGGGCCTCCTAAGCAGTCAAAACTAGGGTTTTTGTTCTGATCAAGAAAATGAAGGTTCCAAGGGCCCAATCAAGTCCCACATGCCTACAAATGTGGTCAAGCATCCTCATATCAAGTTTCAAGACTTTCAGCACAAAATTGCACAGTCAAAAACCCTAATTGCACTACAGTCAACTGTAGGGGCAAAATGGTCATTTGACAATCAAAAGTTCAAATTTTTGGTAAACATCTTATTTTGAAGCCACAAACATCATTTAATCAATGCTTGATCATGATTCTCAAATCTTGGCTCAAAAATCATCAAGATGCAAAAGTTTCTATTTTTGGACAGTTGAAAAAGTCAACTGAAATTGACCAGGGCATAACTTCCACATGGATTATCAGAAAAATTCCATCCAAAGCTCATTTTGAAGAGAAATACACTTCCTACAACTCATCTTCATACTTCAAGTCCAAGAAATGCTCTCACAAAAAGTTATCAATTTCAACATTATAGGTCATTTTCAAAAGTCAACAAAAAGGGACTTTAAGTCAAAGGCCATAACTTGAGATTGGTAAATCAAAATGACATGGGACCAAAGGCATTGGTTAGAGGACTCAAAAGCCTTTCCAAAATGTCCAAGAACATGAGCAAAGCTTAAAAATTGAGCAAGTTATGCATTGGAGAAGTTGGGAAATTTTTGTGAAATAGCCAAAATCATTTATCCTTGAAATCTCATTTTTGACAAAAGGGGCCCACTTTTTCCACTTGAATTGACTTGGCCATGCCTCCCACGTGTCCCACCTTTTATTTCAGATTTTTTTTATTAATTTTTTCATTTTTATTGATTTTATTGGATTTAATTAATTTTAAATCTTTTAAAATCAAAAGAAATTCAAAAATTAATTTAAAAGGGAATATTTGGCCTTAACTAGCCTTGAAACATCATTATGTGCCTACCAAAATTCGTGCAAGGGAGTAAACAAGGCAAGAATTCAAAAAAATGAGTCAAAAAAGGAAGTTTTGTTATGGAGGTTTATGGAGGATTTTGGACTTGAATGCTATACATTAAGAGACCATAATTCCTTTTGATTCACATTACCTAATGCCTATACAAGGGATCAAAAACGAAATTGAGAAGAGGCTGCACCAGAACACAAGAAAATCACAACCTAAAAAGTCCCCAAAAACAAAAAAACACATTTGAACTTTTCAAGAAAAAAAGCAAAACTGTAAACCTACTTGCAGCACGTTTTAAGCCTCTATTCCAATCAAAAACACATTCCTTGCATTGCCAGGAATCTCCAGCAATCAAAATCAAGCCCAAACGCGCAAAGAAGCATCCCCACGACACCCCACGGTTTGTCCAAAATTTGAAAATCAAAACTCCATTTCCATGCCTTTTTAATTCATTTTAAATATTGCTATGCATTGCTGATGTTATTACCAAGCTTCCTGTATGCTTTAATTTGACTGTAAGGCCACAAAATGCAAATCACCATGGGAGACATCTAGGTTTTCCGAAGCTTTCAATTTGGGGTTTCTCACATACACAAAAATTGGAACCTCAAACTGCCACGGTTGAATTGAGGAAGATGAGACGAATCCAATGGACCCCTCGCGCCTAATTTATGTCTAACGAGGAGCTAATCGCTTTTATTTGCAGGCTTGTGTTTTGGGGGGGTTTAAAACCCCCGCTACATGTTTGTTATTTTGCAGAAAAGGTAGAAGACGATGGCGTGGCAACCGGGCATTAGACCATTCAAAATTCCGCGCGCGTTTTTTTTAATTCCCAGGATTTATTTGCTTATCAATATAATATTAAGTGTTTATTGTTATGTCAATTGAAACAGCTGGCTCAGATGGCAACGCGTTAGTGGATATTCCCAGAAGGCACGAGTTCGAGTCCTGGTTCAGGCATTTTTTTTCACCTTTTCCATAATTAACATGTTTCCTTTGTTTTTCACCCTTTTTTATATTTTTAATCCTAATTTAATTTATATTCAAATAATTTTCTCATGCATTTAAAAACTCACAAAAAATATTTTCCTTTTTGCATTTTAATCAGAAAAATGTTTATTTAATTTTTGACATTAAAAATAATATTTTTGCATGCATATTTAATTAATTGTTAGATAATCATTAATTTGACTTTTATTTGCTTTTAGTTATCAAAATTGATCCAAAAAAACACCAAAAAATAATTACTCTATCATTAAATTAATTTAACTAACATTTTCATAAAAAACCCAAAAAAAAGAATATAATTAACACTTTCATTATTATTATCTTTATTTTGTAAATAAACCATAATTGAATTAGTTTTTTAATTAGGTCATTTTAACATTCTTTTTAATAATTAAAATAAATTTAGACTTAGGCTTTTCTTTTGACATTTTAATTTCTTTTTCTATTTTATTTCATAAAAAAACATAAAAAAACAAAAACATCAAAAAAATAAAAAATAAAATAACTTCTTTTCTTTAATCATTAATTAATTTAATAATTTCAACTCAATTCCTTAAAGGGTCCAACGCCCTCGCACTCGATTCTTATTTCTTTTCGCACATTTATTTTTATTTCTTTTGTAGATATAATGTATTTTCCCCAAAGCCTTGTAATAGATAATTAGGATATTTACCTTCCGCATTTTACTTATTCAAATCGGGTCTTTATTTAATTTGGCGATGTAGACCCGCGCCTTGTAATAGCGTAGGACTTTTATTTTCCGCACTTTAAATTCCCGCACCTTTAACTGTTAAACAATAACATGAAAGAATGAATGCCCAAAAATAAAATCGAAACGTAGATCACCAATGCATGACAAGACAAACAATAAACTGAAAATGACACACAATTCACACACCACCCCTAGGGTACGCCTCACTGTTGCCTTACCTCGAAAGGTGGTCATCAAGTACAGGACGTCTTAGTAAGTCCTTATGTTCCATTGATCTAGTTGCCTCGAATAAGTTGCCCCGGAACGGTTGCCTCGGAATAAAAAGATCAATGGCATAAGGGTAGCTTCTAAGGTATCCTATTGTTGCTCTGGTGATCACCCTGTTGCCTTGCCCCTCGAAACGTGGTCGTTGAGTACAGGACGTCTTAGTGAGTCCTTATGTTCCATTGATCTGGTTGCCTCGAAACAAGTTTCCTCGAAATAAAAAGATCAATGGCATAAGGGTAGCTTCTAAGGTATCTTACTATTGCCCGGGGACCACACTATCCCTAAACCTCGAATTGACCCGAACACCTCCAACGGTGATGCTACCTATCTCTCAATGGTGGGATGGCACTACCTAAAGGACAATTACACAGCTTAATTCCTTAGGGTAGGTAGATTCTCATAGATACTTGCTCTTTTCAAAAACAAATCAAAATACTTTTCACACCTTACACTTTTCCAAAAGCTTTCAAAACAACTTTTCAAACACTCTTGAGGACTGATACAAGAGTCGATCTGAAGCTTGCAAAAGAAACTTTTTCAAACCCCCTCACACTTTGAAAAGCAAACAAACCATTTTGAAAACACAATGAGCAAGTATCTAAGAGCCCATGGATAACCATGGATAGAAAGGGTGCTAACACCTTCCCTTTCTATAATCTACCTCCCGAACCGAGAACTAATCTCATAAGGAATTTTTCTGTGCTTTTGTCCTTTCCTTGTTGGAGAAAATAAAAGACGGCGGCGACTCTTGCTTACCGCGACATTTCGCGAAACCAGCTTTAAACAGTCAGTTCCAGATCCACCGATCACAGAACTGGCGACTCTGCTAGGGACACTTTAAAGTGAGGTGTACCTTAGGACTAAGATCACTGTGTTTTCAATTGCTTTGACTTGTTTGCTTTAAATTGTGGGACTGTCTTGGGAGTTCTATAGATCCTAACCCGGATCTGGGGATACCTTCTTAGAAAGTAGCAACAAGGCTGTGAGGGAACTGTGCGGGGTATACCGACATGGTTGAAGCAGTCTGCTACGTTGATGTGGCAGTTTGGTGTGTACCGGTAACCCTTGAGTCAATCAAGGAGAGTACGGGGCCTCCGCGTGGTGTCGTGAAGCATCAACAGAACTTAGGAACCTTAATTGAACCATCTTGGCCTCTTTAGGGTAGTGAGATAACTACTTTGGTGTACTCCGAAGTCGGTTGATACTCGATACTACACTCAATTGAGGGTTGTTTTCTTGGGATATTTTGATCGCCAGTCAGTGGCTAAATCGAAACGATGAACAATGAAAGCAATCCAATGATATTGGGATCCTCTAAGAACCCGGTTACTTTGATAGGACAGGTATGAACCAACAAACTGAAAGAGGGTAATACCTAGACCTCATGCTGGCCTAAACTCTAAGGGTTTCTCTTGTGTGACTTGTGTGCCTTTGTACTTGCCTACTTGCATGCTTGTTAGCTGACACATGAACTACTTGCAGGTTTTGTTTATAGTCCTTAATTAGGACTCATAACAAGGTTTACCGAGTTTCTTGCAGGTTCTGTTTTAGTCCTTAATTGGGACTCATGACCGTTTTTACTTGAGCTTCTTGCAGGTTTTGTTTATAGTCCTTAATTGGGACTCATAACAAGAGTGTACTAAGTTTCTTACAGGTTTTGGTTTGCAGTCCTTAATTGGGACTCATAACAGGGCTACTCACATTACCCCATGCATACCATAACATCATACCATTGCATACATCCTAACCCATTTCAAGGATCTCAAGGGTCTGTGATGCAGGTCATGATGAATCAAACATCTAGCAAGGGGCAAAGAGGATTTATTTTCCTCTAGCCAAGGTTGTCGGGGGCTATGACCCACTTGATATGGTGAGCTTTGACTCTTGAAGAAGGTTCCCTTAACCAAGGTTGTTTGGAAATCAAAACCAGGCATGATGACTAAAGTCAGAGGCTATGACCCACTGGATATGGTGAGCCTTTGACCCTTGGAAGAAAGATTCCCAACAAACATGAAGCTCTTTCAATCAAGCTACCGGATCCAAATGCTAACGAAATTTCCTGTTTATCCCGCGAGATCCTTGAAAACATTGCATGCATATCATACACATCATTGCATAACAGGTACCCTTGTTACAGGCCACTTACCCTCTTCGCTGTTTATTTCAGCAATGGCTTTCCAATCAAACACCCAGGAGTTCCCTACTCAAGAGACTCAGTTCAGGGAGATCTTCCTAAGCCTATCCAAGGGGCAGGAAGAGTTGAGAACGCTCCTCGTGGGGAATTTGGTCAAGAACAATCCAGAAGACGGTAAAGATGAACGGCTGAAACATATGCAAGCTGAGATAGACGTAATGAGGACTCAGATGCTGGGGCAAATGGCCCTTATCCAAGGCTTAGCTCGGGAACAAGAAGAGTTGAGAACTCTGATCAACCAGCTTCAGCAAGACAGTATGAAGCAAGTAGCCAAGGCTGGAGACCAAACCGGTAATCAGCCTCCAAGAAGTCAAAGGCTTGGTTCAATGAATAGACCTCTCCAAGCTGTTACTACCTCACAGCTCCAACCACAACCTCGCCCAGAGCAACGGGTTGATCAGAGCAAGCCCAGAAGGCAATTCACCCAGCTCAACACGTCGCTGTCCCAAGCTTTGCAACACCTGTTGAAGTTGAATCTGTTGACGTTGATAGGACCTCACCCTAATCCTAAGACTTCTTCACCCAACTATAATCCTGGGGCCAGGTGCGCATACCATTCTAACAGTCCGGGGCATGATACTGATGACTGTTGGAAGTTGAGGTACAAAATCCAAAGCCTGATTGATGAAGGAGCTGTGGAATTCACCCCAGATGGTCAGGTCGAGTTCTTCTACTATCCCTGCGAGGTTCACCATTTGAAGTAACAAGCCCTGAGGCTAGAAGACTTGTGTTTATTAGAATTTTCAAGTTGTAATTTTCTTTTGATTGTTCAAACACTTATTCATGTTAAACATTGTTATTTCATTAATGCATTACACATGTCTGTTTTGAAGTAATTATTTCGTATTCACTATATGCAAACTGTTTTCATTTTTCTGTGATGATCAATTCTCGGTTAATAATTCTAAGCCTCTTGAGGGAGGATGACGAAAACGATACCACGATCTTTACAGTATGCTTTTGAATAGACCCCGCTGATGAGGTACAGGCATTGTTTCAATTCCTAAACACTGGAGTTATAAGGAAGATAATCCCTCGTCAACCCCTCTCAGCCAAAGAAGTAGGAGTTTTTCTTTTCGAAATTTAAAACCCTTAATCCTAACCTGGGGCAGGGTAGTCTCTCAGTTGATCCAAGTGCATAACGAACGGCACCAAAGAGGTCCTTACAAAACAAAAGACAGTGATGGTTCCGAACAATCATACAGATAGGCAGTCATTATATCTCAAAAAATAAAAACCCATTAAGTCAGAACCTATGAAGGAGACTTACAAAACTGGGGCATCCCGCTGACTGTAATCACAAAAAAAAAACAGTTCAGGCAAAAAAAATAGGGATAATAAAATCAAAAAAGGAGGTCACACAAACCCTCAACAAAAAGAAATGACTGCCCATTCAGAATAAATCATCATTATCTGAACCATCATTGGTATATCAAAGCAAAGACTCAAACAAGGTCTAACGCACGATCAGCTGAGTTTAGGTTGGAAGAACATCACGAAGAGCGGGTGGGTACAAATAGATTTGAGCCTTTATCCTTTGTTTCTTGAACCGTGAACCAAGCCACGTTATAACCTTAAAAGTCCTAGCTGAAGCATGGGTTAGTTCGAAAGCATACTGTTACAAAGGTATCCTGACTCCTTAAGGCTTGCTATAAAATATTGAGTTGACATCACATTTTACAAAATTTGCTGGTTTTACTGAAAAATGCATTTTTCAAAATCTTCAAGACAGACATAAGCTTTGCATTTTTGACATAACTTTGTTTGCATATGACTTTTTGTTTGAACAGCAGAGAAATTCGCACGACGAATGCCTAATGAACAGAAGTACCTCCAATCAAGGGGCACAACATGATCATGGTCCAATCATCTGGGGCAGTCCAATCAAGATTCGGAGAATCTCTCAAAGGCCAAATAGCCTGGGGCAAATCTCCGCCTAAGTCACTTGGGGCATTTCAACAACGAATCTTGCACGATCAGACATCTTCTGGTAACATGGCAACATAAACAGCCAGGGGCACCTCCCTGCATTCTAAGAACATGGACATAGTCGAAAGAATACTATGCATAATCAAAGACCCGCTAGGTTGACATACCTAGGCAAAAATTAGGGCTTCCCGGCGAACCAAAAGGGTTCGGGCAAAATGAAGGGATGAAATGAAAAAAATCTGTACACCCGGCAAGTCGAAAACCTGAAAAGGCGGCTTGGGCAAAAAGGGGTATCCCGGTGGACTGAAAACCCGAAAGGGCGGTCCAGGCAAAAGTTAGGGATCAAAGCGTACGACTATGTCCTGTCATCTTGTCACCTGCCTATCAGAAGAAGGTTTGTCCATCAACAACTATCAGCACCTCACAGGTCTTCCTCTCATACCTCAGAAACAGGGGCAATAAAGAGTTGTCCAAGCGATCTATTTGTTCTGTCCTCCAAGGTATCAAGGTAGGTTCAGTTGAAGAACACAACCAGGTATCTTAATTCCCCAGAGAGTGAGCCAGCAAGCAGTATACTCTCCTCAAGCAAAGCAGTTATCAACCTTAAGGAAGTTGGGTATCCTCCCGCAGGTCTCAACCTTCCCCAGCAGCATACAGTCTTAACAAACATCCCCGGCGGTCCTGATTTAAGATTGTTCCCCGGCGGCATACCAAACATTCAATGGAGTCACTTCCCCGGGGCAATTCAAAACCTCCCCAGAGAATCCAATCCAAGTTCCCCAGGAAAGTTGGAATTCATCTCCCCAAGCAGCAAGCTTATCCCCAGTAGATTCTGGAAGCTTGTCCCTCGCAGAGCACGAACGCGTCGTCCGACTTTATTCAAAGAGTTATTTCCTTAACAGGATATAACTGGGTTATCCTCAGCCAAAAGCCACGGAAAGAGCGTCGTCGACGAAGCCTTCTCATCCCCAGCGAAGTCTATTAACACTTCCAACATGACAACGGTATTCCCAGCGGAGTTCTCATACAACATTTCAACAAAGTATCTCTCTCCCCACAGAGTATCGTTTCTCAGCAAGATCGCTAGAGTACCTTCCTCCCTGCAGAGTTAGTCCATTCGCCAAGCTTATTCCCCAACGGAGTCGTCTTCTCCTACCGGTTCATTCTTGCAACCATCACTCCCCAGTGGAAACAAAGAATGCTATTCACATCAGCCCAGGATTTGACTTCCCGGCATCCGTCAAGGATTTATTTTCCTAGACGAAAACATACATTCATAAACAACACATTTTCATACATTATAGCATGCATATACGCATCATGAACATACAATCTCATTCATTCTGAGAACATCTCGCATGTCATACATCATGGCATCGCATACAACTAACGTTTTGTCTTTTCAGGACAAAAGTTAATACAAAGATAATTGCTATCAACTGTCGTGGTTCCAGATCCGATTCCTGTATCTTGCCAGGGAGTATCTGTTGACGACTACAGTACCAGACTCGATTCCTGTATCTAGACAGGGCACGTCTGAAGAGTTCGAAGATCCGATTCCTGTATCTTGCCAGGGAGTATCTGTTGACGACTACAGTACCAGACTCGATTCCTGTATCTAGACAGGGCACGTCTGAAGAGTTCGAAGATCCGATTCCTGTATCTTGCCAGGGAGTATCTGTTGACGACTACAGTACCAGACTCGATTCCTGTATCTAGACAGGGCACGTCTGAAGAGTTCGAAGATCTGATTCCTGAATCTTGCCAGGGAGTATCTGTTGACGACTACAGTACCAGACTCGATTCCTGTATCTAGACAGGGCACGTCTGAAGAGTTCGAAGATCCGATTCCTGAATCTTGCCAGGGAGTATCTGTTGACGACTACAGTACCAGACTCGATTCCTGTATCTAGACAGGGCACGTCTGAAGAGTTCGAAGATCCGATTCCTGTATCTTGCCAGGAAGTATCTGTTGACGACTACAGTACCAGACTTGATTCCTGTATCTAGACAGGGCACGTCTGAAGAGTTCGAAGATCCGATTCTTGTATCTTGCCAGGGAGTATCTGTTGACGACTACAGTACCAGACTCGATTCCTGTATCTAGACAGGGCACGTCTGAAGAGTTCGAAGATCCGATTCCTGAATCTTTCCAAGGAGTATCTGTTGACGACTACAGTACCAGACTCGATTCCTGTATCTAGACAGGGCACGTCTGAAGAGTTCGAAGATCCGATTCCTGAATCTTGCCAGGGAGTATCTGTTGACGACTACAGTACCAGACTCGATTCCTGTATCTAGACAGGGCACGTCTGAAGATTTCGAAGATCCGATTCCTGTATCTTGCCAGGAAGTATCTGTTGACGACTACAGTACCAGACTCGATTCCTGTATCTAGACAGGGCACGTCTGAAGAGTTTGAAGATCCGATTCCTGTATCTTGCCAGGGAGTATCTGTTGACGACTACAGTACCAGACTCGATTCCTGTATCTAGACAGGGCACGTCTGAAGAGTTCGAAGATCCGATTCCTGAATCTTGCCAGGGAGTATCTGTTGACGACTACAGTACCAGACTCGATTCCTGTATCTAGACATGGCACGTCTGAAGAGTTCGAAGATCCGATTCCTGAATCTTGCCAGGGAGTATCTGTTGACGACTACAGTGCCAGACTCGATTCCTGTATCTTGACAGGGCACGTCTGAAGAGTTCGAAGATCCGATTCCTGAATCTTGCCAGGGAGTATCTGTTGACGACTACAGTACCAGACTCGATTCCTGTATCTAGACAGGGCACGTCTGAAGAGTTCGAGGATCCGATACCTGAATCTTGCCAGGGTGTATCCGTTGAAGACTAACATTACCAGACTCGATTCCTGTATCTCACCAGGGCACGTCTGAAGAATTCAAAGATCCAGCTCCTGTAACCGATCAGGACACATCTATACCAAGCATCTGAAAACCAACTCCTGCAACGTGTCAGGTACTCATTTTTTCTTTTGCAGGCATGCAGGTTCTCGTTAAAGAATCTCTTACGCGATCAACATCCAGATGGCATCTATAAGCCCATCATCCTATTCATCAACCTCTAAATGGCATCTGTAAGCCCATTTCCATCATCACACTGCTACTATGTGAGCGCAAATTTCTGGGCACTCTAGTGTTCAATCATCTTCTACCCCCGGATTACGAAAGGCACGACAGCCAATCTGCATCCTCAGGTCTAAGAAGATTGAATAGGGGCAACTGTTGTACACCAAAATTTGCCCTCCCATATTCTTCAAGGATTTGCAAAGTCAAGCTTCAAAATTCCCCAAAGGGTTGCACAGTTCAAGGGCCTCCTAAGCAGTCAAAACTAGGGTTTTTGTTCTGATCAAGAAAATGAAGGTTCCAAGGGCCCAATCAAGTCCCACATGCCTACAAATGTGGTCAAGCATCCTCATATCAAGTTTCAAGACTTTCAGCACAAAATTGCACAGTCAAAAACCCTAATTGCACTACAGTCAACTGTAGGGGCAAAATGGTCATTTGACAGTCAAAAGTTCAAATTTTTGGTAAACATCTTATTTTGAAGCCACAAACATCATTTAATCAATGCTTGATCATGATTCTCAAATCTTGGCTCAAAAATCATCAAGATGCAAAAGTTTCTATTTTTGGACAGTTGAAAAAGTCAACTGAAATTGACCAGGGCATAACTTCCACATGGATTATCAGAAAAATTCCATCCAAAGCTCATTTTGAAGAGAAATACATTTCCTACAACTCATCTTCATACTTCAAGTCCAAGAAATGCTCTCACAAAAAGTTATCAATTTCAACATTATAGGTCATTTTCAAAAGTCAACAAAAAGGGACTTTAAGTCAAAGGCCATAACTTGAGATTGGTAAATCAAAATGACATGGGACCAAAGGCATTGGTTAGAGGACTCAAAAACCTTTCCAAAATGTCCAAGAACATGAGCAAAGCTTAATAATTGAGCAAGTTATGCATTGGAGAAGTTGGGAAATTTTTGTGAAATGGCCAAAATCATTTATCCTTGAAATCTCATTTTTGACAAAAGGGGCCCACTTTTTCCACTTGAATTGACTTGGCCATGCCTCCCACGTGTCCCACCTTTTATTTCAGATTTTTTTAATTAATTTTTTCATTTTTATTGATTTTATTGGATTTAATTAATTTTAAATCTTTTAAAATCAAAAGAAATTCAAAAATTAATTTAAAAGGGAATATTTGGCCTTAACTAGCCTTGAAACATCATTATGTGCCTACCAAAATTCGTGCAAGGGAGTAAACAAGGCAAGAATTCAAAAAAATGAGTCAAAAAAGGAAGTTTTGTTATGGAGGTTTTTGGAGGATTTTGGACTTGAATGCTATACATTAAGAGACCATAATTCCTTTTATTCACATTACCTAATGCCTATACAAGGGATCAAAAACGAAATTGAGAAGAGGCTGCACCAGAACACAAGAAAATCACAACCTAAAAAGTCCCCAAAAACAAAAAAACACATTTGAACTTTTCAAGAAAAAAAGCAAAACTGTAAACCTACTTGCAGCACGTTTTAAGCCTCTATTCCAATCAAAAACACATTCCTTGCATTGCCAGGAATCTCCAGCAATCAAAATCAAGCCCAAACGCGCAAAGAAGCATCCCCACGACACCCCACGGTTTGTCCAAAATTTGAAAATCAAAACTCCATTTCCATGCCTTTTTAATTCATTTTAAATATTGCTATGCATTGCTGATGTTATTACCAAGCTTCCTGTATGCTTTAATTTGACTGTAAGGCCACAAAATGAAAATCACCATGGGAGACATCTAGGTTTTCCGAAGCTTTCAATTTGGGGTTTCTCACATACGCAAAAATTGGAACCTCAAACTGCCATGGTTGAATTGAGGAAGATGAGACGAATCCAATGGACCCCTCGCGCCTAATTTATGTCTAACGAGGAGCTAATCGCTTTTATTTGCAGGCTTGTGTTTTGGGGGGGTTTAAAACCCCCGCTACATGTTTGTTATTTTGCAGAAAAGGTAGAAGACGATGGCGTGGCAACCGGGCATTAGACCATTCAAAATTCCGCGCGCGGTTTTTTTAATTCCCAGGATTTATTTGCTTATCAATATAATATTAAGTGTTTATTGTTATGTCAATTGAAACAGCTGGCTCAGATGGCAACGCGTTAGTGGATATTCCCAGAAGGCACGAGTTCGAGTCCTGGTTCAGGCATTTTTTTTCACCTTTTCCATAATTAACATGTTTCCTTTGTTTTTCACCCTTTTTTATATTTTTAATCCTAATTTAATTTATATTCAAATAATTTTCTCATGCATTTAAAAACTCACAAAAAATATTTTCCTTTTTGCATTTTAATCAGAAAAATGTTTATTTAATTTTTGACATTAAAAATAATATTTTTGCATGCATATTTAATTAATTGTTAGATAATCATTAATTTGACTTTTATTTGCTTTTAGTTATCAAAATTGATCCAAAAAAACACCAAAAAATAATTACTCTATCATTAAATTAATTTAACTAACATTTTCATAAAAAACCCAAAAAAAAGAATATAATTAACACTTTCATTATTATTATCTTTATTTTGTAAATAAACCATAATTGAATTAGTTTTTTAATTAGGTCATTTTAACATTCTTTTTAATAATTAAAATAAATTTAGACTTAGGCTTTTCTTTTGACATTTTAATTTCTTTTTCTATTTTATTTCATAAAAAAACATAAAAAAACAAAAACATCAAAAAAATAAAAAATAAAATAACTTCTTTTCTTTAATCATTAATTAATTTAATAATTTCAATTCAATTCCTTAAAGGGTCCAACGCCCTCGCACTCGATTCTTATTTCTTTTCGCACATTTATTTTTATTTCTTTTGTAGATATAATGTATTTGCCCCAAAGCCTTGTAATAGATAATTAGGATATTTACCTTCCGCATTTTACTTATTCAAATCGGGTCTTTATTTAATTTGGCGATGTAGACCCGCGCCTTGTAATAGCGTAGGACTTTTATTTTCCGCACTTTAAATTCCCGCACCTTTAACTGTTAAACAATAACATGAAAGAATGAATGCCCAAAAATAAAATCGAAACGTAGATCACCAATGCATGACAAGACAAACAATAAACTGAAAATGACACACAATTCACACACCACCCCTAGGGTACGCCTCACTGTTGCCTTACCTCGAAAGGTGGTCATCAAGTACAGGACGTCTTAGTAAGTCCTTATGTTCCATTGATCTAGTTGCCTCGAATAAGTTGCCCCGGAACGGTTGCCTCGGAATAAAAAGATCAATGGCATAAGGGTAGCTTCTAAGGTATCCTATTGTTGCTCTGGTGATCACCCTGTTGCCTTGCCCCTCGAAACGTGGTCGTTGAGTACAGGACGTCTTAGTGAGTCCTTATGTTCCATTGATCTGGTTGCCTCGAAACAAGTTGCCTCGGAATAAAAAGATCAATGGCATAAGGGTAGCTTCTAAGGTATCTTACTATTGCCCGGTGACCACACTGTCCCTAAACCTCGAATTGACCCGAACACCTCCAACGGTGATGCTACCTATCTCTCAATGGTGGGATGGCACTACCTAAAGGACAATTACACAGCTTAATTCCTTAGGGTAGGTAGATTCTCATAGATACTTGCTCTTTTCAAAAACAAATCAAAATACTTTTCACACCTTACACTTTTCCAAAAGCTTTCAAAACAACTTTTCAAACACTCTTGAGGACTGATACAAGAGTCGATCTGAAGCTTGCAAAAGAAACTTTTTCAAACCCACTCACACTTTGAAAAGCAAACAAACCATTTTGAAAACACAATGAGCAAGTATCTAAGAGCCCATGGATAACCATGGATAGAAAGGATGCTAACACCTTCCCTTTCTATAATCTACCTCCCGAACCGAGAACTAATCTCATAAGGAATTTTTCTGTGCTTTTGTCCTTTCCTTGTTGGAGAAAATAAAAGACGGTGGCGACTCTTGCTTACCGTGACATTTCGCGAAACCAGCTTTAAACAGTCAGTTCCAGATCCACCGATCACACCTTGCAACAGCATTGTCTTGGGTTTGAGGCTGTTGAGTGTTAGGTGCCTCGACTTATATCCCTTCGACTCGGACTGGGGCAGTACCAGCGCCATCTTGGTGCACTTCGCCAGCGTCACCTTGGTGCCCTTCGCCAGTGTCACCTTGGTTCTCCTCGCCAGCAGCACCTTGATTTTCTTCGCCAGCATTGCCTTGGTCCCTTTCTTCATGATTCTCTTCTGACAGATCCACCACCTGAACCGCTTCTGGCTGTTGTTCCTCCGTTTGAGGTTCCTCTGCTGGTTTTTCTACCGTCTCAGCATTGGCC
Organism: Vicia faba; assembly: GCA_948472305.1. Lineage (NCBI taxonomy): Eukaryota > Viridiplantae > Streptophyta > Magnoliopsida > Fabales > Fabaceae > Vicia > Vicia faba. The sequence goes on along the minus strand of OX451736.1, from coordinate 1,052,241,670 downwards.
TCATTTTCAGTATGGGCTTCGTCATTTCCCAAGCCTTTTTCTTGTGGCCTGCTGAGTTCAGCAGATTCCAGCGTTTCAGAGGTCCTTGGCGGAGAACTTTCAGTGGTGTCCTGAAAAAGGAAAGAAGACGAATCTTCAGAGATCGAAAGAGACACGGTCGAATATGGGTATCTATACCTAAGTTATAAAAGGGTCTAAGGGATTACCTGTAAATTAGCTTCAGCCCCAGGGCTGGAATTGTCGCTTTCGACAGGTTTGTTAAGAAGAACGTTTAGTTCCTCCTCCGTTGGCTCCTCAATGATCACTGGAGGTGGCCTAGGCTTTCTCCCAGCAACCTTTATTCTGATGGTTCGACCTTCAGGAGCAGGAGCAGGAACAGGAGCGTCCTTCGTCAGCTTTCGCCTTTTTAGAGGGGCAGGAGGAGAATCACTTTCTTCATCGCTCCCAGATTCGACCACCAGTGCTGGCCGTTTCTTGGGCGAAGGTGCCTAGAAAACCAATGGGAATTCGATTTAACAATTGCATCGAAAGTCAAAAATCGAAAGCCAGGAGGAAATAATGAAAGTCTGGTTACCGATATAGAAGGCTTCTTCGAAGAGCCTTCCCCCTGTTGGTTGTTTGCGGTCTTCGCCGGCGCTGTAGTCTTCGCCGGCGGTGGAGGTTTTGTTGAAGGGCCTCCTCCCTGTTGGCCTTCTGTAGCCTTCTTGGCTACAGGCTTTCGAACATATGAAAGCAAATAAAAAGTTAACAGGCTAGCAGTCGAAAAAGAGACAAAGTAATGTAAAAGGATGAACTTACATTTCTTTATTTTGTCCAACACAAGGACAAAAGACTTCTGAAGCTCATCCATGAAGTCCTTCTCGTCGAAGAACTCCTCAGCATAATAGCTTTTCCACCACTCCTCGAAGGATGGTGAGCAAAGAAAATTGAGCTGGTAGTCAAACAACGAGAGAACTGTTCGACCAGCATATCTTCCGATATGCTTGATGGCAGCTTCTTCGGTGTAATCATTGCAGAAGTACAACATTGACTTCTCTCTTGGAAAAATCGGAGAAGGTAGGGTTTGGATAATACCAAACTGGCGAGATACCAGGTTTGGTTGGTATGCAATCAGACTCAAGTGAGTCTTAGAGCTCCTGAATCGAAGAGGCATGATCATTGGTGTGAGGAACGCCTCCCACAGTATTGTATGTTCGTCAACATTAGGACCACTCGACATCCTTGGATGTGGCCTTGTGAACCATGCTGGGCCTACCTGCCGTCGAGCAAATGGAGCCATAATTGAAACAAACTCTTTCCTTCGAGCAAACATCAGAACGAAGTTGGTGAAGGTTTGCTGAAACTCCAGTCCATCTTCCATAGGTGTCAACAGAGCCAGCCTGGTTCCTTCGACGCGTCTGTTCGCTATCTCTGGAGCCTGCTCATTTATCTGAACCTTCTTAGGCAAGAAAGATTCGAAAGTGGCATTGAGCCACAGTTGGAGCAGCCAAAAAGGCCCAGCAAGTAGCAAACTGGCCCTGTTCTCGATAATTTTTAGAAGAGTTGCCCCATTGCTGATCGAATCATAGAGGCTAGCCAGAATCAGTTCTGCCAAACAGATATTTTGGCGATGATGCAGTTGAGTAGCGAGAGTGACCATCTTTTTGGTCACCTGTAAAGACTTCGAGCAAAATACAAAGCGAGTCAGCCATAGGGCTAGAAACGCTATGTGTTCGAGATCCGACACAGCATTTGTCGACCTGTCGTGATAGTGGTTGATGAAAGTGGTGTATGTTGGTTTGGTGTCAGAGAAGCCAATTTGATCCTCCGACATCTCCTCCGGATCGAAGTAGTCCCCGGTGGGTCGAAGGCCAGTAATAGCGGCCACATCGAAGAGTGTGGGGGTTAGCATCCCACAGGGAAGATGGAAAGTAAAGTGGGAGTAGTCCCAGAACAGCAGAGAAGCTATCAACATCTCCGGAGAATAGTTCAAACCTGTCTTCGACAACATCACCAGGTCGAAAATCCCCATATCCTTCCAGATCGAAGCTTGGTGCTTCTCCATCTTTTCCAACCAAGCAACGTAATCAGGAGTGAGGCTAGGGCCAGACCTGAAGGCCCTAACACCTCTGTTGAAGAAGCGGAGGTCGATTTTTTCATGCGCAGGATCTTCATTGTCTTCTGCGTCTTTCTTGGCGCATGCAACCGGTTTGAGTTTCTCAACTACCGGAAAATAACTCTTGATTTTCATGGCCTCAGCAATACTTGGATACATGGGGCCAGACATAGCAAAGATCTGGTTGGAGTATCCAACCGGGATCATAAGGTGGCGAGAGTAGGCATCACGAACGGCGATGTCCAAGGGTTCAGGGACCCTTCGTTTGCCTGTAGAAGTTACTACTGGAGCAGTGACGAAAACCTTAGGTTTGGCGTTTTCAGATGGTACAGTAGCGCTAGGAGCATTAGAACCAGATGCCATTGTTAAATGTTGAGGTTGAAATGAGGTTGAAGACAAAGTGAAGGGGGAAAAGTTGCTGCAAAGATAACAAGCTTGTATGAAGATAGAGAAGTTTGAAAGCTAGATGGCGTAAAAAGTCCCACAATGGGGTACTTACTACTATTTATAGTAGTGGGGAAAAATCCCCAAAAACGAGGACATTAAATGCCATTTAATGCTGCAGGAGATAGTGGGACGCGTGGCAGCCCCCTGTTGTTTTAGCCGTTCTGCAGAAATAGAGGGACGCAGCGTGCGTCCTCGTTTTTGGGAATTGTCATAATGACAAATTCTGAAATGACGTTTGGTACTGCACGCCGTACTGACATGACGTCTTAGGTACGGATAAATGATGGTTTTCTTGGGATTGCCAATGGTTGGTAGAAAACAACAAAAAGTGCACAAGTTAATTTGTGACTAAGCGTGAAAGGACAAGTGTCGAATGGCGTTTCAAAGAATGCCTTTTTCTTTCAGAGTCGAAATAAGGCATTCTTGGGGGGCAATTTGTTGGCTCCTAAATTAGACACTCTTGTTTTATTAATGTCAGCCATTAAAAGCTGAAAGATGTTTTCGACTGGCTAAGTCTGTCTAAATGCCCGTCGAAAGATGGCAAAGTACTTAGAAGATTTCTTCTAAGGGAGAAGTGGGTTGCCTTCGACGTCGAAGGAGTTTCTCGTCGAAGATGTCTCTCGGCGAAAGTGTTCGATGGTTCAGAGTGGAGCAGTTTGAAATTCAAGCGTTTGGAGGGAAAACGGTTTCCAGCAGTTACCACGTGCAAACGTGCAAAGATCTGAAGCGTCGAACGTTGAGGACGTGCCAAGTGTAATCATCTCGAAGCGGTGTAACTACCCGACGGTTACTTGGGATGTTTTAGTATAAATAGTAGTAGACATGTAGTTTCTCGCGTGTGTTCACAATTCTATACAAAGTCACTCATATAGATTCGAGTACCCAGCGTGTGAGAAAGAATTGTTGAGAAATGTATGTGTGAAACACCAACTTTATTAATCAAAGTCATTTACTTTTCCAGAAATTTACTTGCTTTCCTCTTTACATTCCTGTCGAAGTCTTTTACTTTAAGCCTTGTTTATTTTACCAAGTCCTTTCTTCATGCAATTTACTTGAAACCTCTTTATTTTATTTAAAGCCTCTTTATTTAAAGCCTTATCCAACTTAATCAAACTTCAAAATCAACCTATGTCCTAGGATCAATCTGATCGATCCTGCGAGTAACCAAATAAGTAACCATTTGGAGGATCAGCGGTTGTTTACCAAAACCCAAGGTAAACAACCGGGCAGGGTAGTCTCTCAGTTGATCCAAGTGCATAACGAATGGCACCAAAGAGGTCCTTACAAAACAAAGAAAGACCGTGATGGTTCCGAATAATCAATAAAGAAAGGCAGTCATTATCTTTAAAAATAAAAAACCCATTAACTCAAAACCTATGAAGGAGACTTACAAAACTGGGGCATCCCGCTGACTGTAATTCCAAAAAAGGAAACAATTCAGGCAAAAAAAGAAAAGAAAGGGATAATAAAAATCAGACAAGAAAGAGGTCTTACAAACCCTCAACAAAAAAAAAAAGGAATGACTGCCTATTCAGAATAAATCATCAATATCTGAACCATCATTGGAACATCAGGACAAAAACTCAAATAAGGTCTAACGCACGATCAACTTAGTTTAGGTTTGGAGAACATCACGAAGAGCGGGTGGGTACAAATAAAATTTGAGACTTTATCCTTTGTTTCTTAAACCGTGAACCAAGCCACGTTACAACCCTTAAAAGTCCTAGCTGAAGCATGGGTTAGTTCGAAAGCATACTGTTACGAAAGGTATTCTGACTCCTTAAGGCTTACGGTAAAATACGGAGTTGACATCACGTTTTACAAACGTTCACTTGTTTTATGAAAAACAATGCATTTTCAAAATCTTCAAGACAGACATAAGCTTTGCATTTTTGACATGACTTTGTTTGCATATGACTTTTTGTTTGAACAGCGGGGAAATTCGCACGATGAATACCTAATGAACAAAAGTACCTCCAATCAAGGGGCCGGTATAATCATGGCCTATTATCTGGGGCAATCCAATCAAGATTCAGAGAATCTCTCAAAAGTCAAATAGCCTGGGGCAAATCTCCGCCTGAGTCACTTGGGGCATCCCAACAACGAATCTTGTCTGATCAAACACCTTCTGATGGCATGGCAAAACACTTCTAACAGGGGCACCTCCCTACATCCTGAAAGCATGGACATAGTCGGAAAAAATACTACGCATCATCAAAGACCCGCTAGGTTGACGCACCTAGGCAAAAATAAGGGCTTCCCGGCGAACCAAAAGGGTTCGGGCAAAATGAGGGATGAAATGAAAAAAATCTGTACACCCGGCAAGTCGAAAACCTAAAAAGGCGGCTTGGGCAAAAATGGGTATCCCGGTGGACTGAAAACCCGAAAGGGCGGTCCAGGCAAAAGTAAGGGATCAAAAAGCGTACGACTATGTCCTGTCATCTTATCACCTGCCTACCAGAAGAAGGTTTGACCCTCAACAACTATCAGCACCTCACAAGTCTTCCTCTCCCACCTCAGAAATAGGGGCAATGATGAGTTGTCCAAACAATCTAATCACTCTGTCCACCAAGGTATCAAGGTGAGTTCAGCTAAAGAACATAACCAAATATCTTAATTCCCCAGAGAGTAAGTCATCAGTCAGTGCATTCCTCTCCAAACAGAGTTATCAAATCTCAAGGAAGTTGAGTATCCTCCAGTAGATGTCAACATTCCCCAGCAGTATACATATATTCTTAACAAGCATCCCCGGCAGTCTTGGTCTAAAGATTGTTCCCCGGCGGCATATCAACGTTCAGAGGAATCACTTCCCCAGCATATCAAAAACTTCCCCAGGAAAGTCCAATCCAGTTCCCCAGGAAGGTCGGAATTCATATCCCCAAGCAGTAAGCTTATCCCCGGTAAATTCTGGAAGCTTATCCTTCGCAGAGCATGAACGCGTCTCCCGGCTTTATTCAAAGAGTTATTTCCTTAACAGGATATAACTGGGTTATCCTCAGCCAAAAGCCACGGAAAGAGCGTCCTCAACGAAGTCTTCTTACCCCAGCGAAGTCCATCAACACTTCCAACAACAAGGGTATCCCCAGCAAATTATTATCAACACTCAGCAAGGCATCCCTCTTCCCACAGAGTATTGCTTCCCAGCATGGTCGCTAGAGTATCTTTTCTCCCTGCAGAATCTTCCATTTGCCAAGTTTATTCCGCAACAGAGTCATCTTCTCCTACCGGTACTCTTGCAGTTATCATCCCCAGCGGAAGCAAAATCTATTCTTCAAACATCAGCCCAGGATATGACTTCCCGACACCCATCAAGGATTTACTTTCCTAGACGAAAGCATACATAAACATCACATACATCATTATAGCATGCATAGACGCATCATACAAATCTCATTTATGTTGAGAACATCATTGCTTGGTCCATGTCATGCATGACATATGACTGACCTTTACATTTCAGGAAAAGATGCAGTTGAAATTCTCAATCATATTTCAATACCTAGACCGGTTCAGTTAATCGACTCCAAAGATTTCTTATCCAGTCTCAGGCCTTCTCTAGTCCAGCTAAATCGACTCCCAACAGATTTTTCTGATAAAGACTCAGTAGAAGTTATCCCAGGTTATAATTTCCTATGGTTCCCTCTCCGACGGTGAGTGAGGTGATAATTCCTTTTCAGATGGTTCCCTCTCCGACGGTGAGTGAGGTGATAATTCCTTTTCAGATGGTTCCCTCTCCGACGGTGAGTGAGGTAATAATTCCATTTCCTATGGTTCCCTCTCCGACGGTGAGTGAGGTGATAATTCCTTTTCAGATGGTTCCCTCTCCAACGGTGAGTGAGGTGATAATTCCTTTTCCTACGGTTCCCTCTCCGACGGTGAGTGAGGTGATAATTCCTTTTCCTATGGTTCCCTCTCCGACGGTGAGTGAGGTGATAATTCCTTTTCCTATGGTTCCCTCTCCGACGGTGAGTGAGGTAATAATTCCATTTCCTATGGTTCCCTCTCCGACGGTGAGTGAGGTGATAATTCCTTTTCAGATGGTTCCCTCTCCGACGGTGAGTGAGGTGATAATTCCTTTTCCTATGGTTCCCTCTCCGACGGTGAGTGAGGTGATAATTCCTTTTTCTATGGTTCCCTCTCCGACGGTGAGTGAGGTGATAATTCCTTTTCCTATGGTTCCCTCTCCGACGGTGAGTGAGGTGATAATTCCTTTTCAGATGGTTCCCTCTCCGACGGTGAGTGAGGTGATAATTCCTTTTCCTATGGTTCCCTCTCCGACGGTGAGTGAGGTGATAATTCCTTTTCCTATGGTTCCCTCTCCGACGGTGAGTGAGGTGATAATTCCTTTTCAGATTATAATTTCTTATGGTTCCCTCTCCGACGGTGAGTGAGGTGATAATTCCTTTTCAGATTATAATTTCCTATGGTTCTCTCCCCGACGGTGCGTGAGATGTAATTCCCTTTCAGATTATAATTGCCTATGGTTCTCTCCCCGATCCTGCGAAGATGGTAATTCCCACCAAGATTTTCTCAGCGAGCGTTGTTGAAGTTAAAGTCACCCAAGTTTCTCTTACTGTTCATGCTAAGGTAGTAACCATCCCTGGTTCATTCATCATCTTGTGAAGCTCCAGACCCAGCTCCCGTAACCAGTCAGGATATATCTATGCCAAGCATCTGAAATCAGCTCCTGCAACGTGCCAGGTACTCATTTTTCTTTTGCAGGTATGCAGGTTCTCGCTAAGGAATCTCCTATGCGATCAACATCCAGATGGCATCTATAAGCCCATAATCCCCCATCAATCTCCAAATGGCATCTGTAAGCCCATTTCCACCATCACTGCTACTATGTGAGCGCAAATTTCTGGGCACTCTAGTGTTCAATCATCTTCTACCCTCGGATTACGAAAGGCACGCCAGCCAATCTGCATCCTCAGGTCTAAGAAGATTGAACAGGGGCAACTGTTGTACCCCAAAATTTTCCCTCCCATATTCTTCAAGATTTGCCAAGTTAAGCTTCAAAATTCCCCAAGGGTTGCACAGTGCAAAGGTCTCCTATACAGTCAAGATTAGGGTTTGTGTTCTGATCAAGAAAAGGAAGTTTTCAAAGGCCCAATCAAGTCTCATATGCCTACAAATAGGGTCAAGCATCCTCATATCAAGTTTCAAGACATTCAGCACAAAATTGCACAGTCAAAACCCTAAATTGCACTACAGTCAACTATAGGGGCAAAATGGTCATTTAACAGTCAAAAGTTCAAATTTTTGGTCAACATATCATTTTGAAGCCACAAACATCACTTGATCAATTCTTGATCATGATTCTCAAAATTTGGCTCAAAAATCATCAAGATGCAAAAGTTTCCTTATTTGGACAGCTGAAAAAGTCAACTGTAAATTGACCAGTGCATAACTTTCACATGGATTATCAGAAAAATTCCATCCAAAGCTCATTTTGAAGAGAAAGACATTTCCTACAACTCATATTCATACTTCAAGTCCAAGAAATGCTCTCACAAAAAGTTATCAATTTCAACATTATAGGTCATTTTCAAAAGTCAACAAAAAGGGACTTTAAGTAAAAGGCCATAACTTGAGATTGGTAAATCAAAATGACATGGGACCAAAGGCATTGGTTAGGGGACTCAAATACCTTTCCAAAATGTCCAAGAACATGAGAAAAGCTTAAAAATTGAGCAAGTTGTGCCTTGTAGAAGTTGGGAAATTTTTGGATATTTTGAAAAGTCAACATTGATTCAAATGACCTAAAATTGCTAATGGGCCCATTTTTCTTCCATAATTCATCATCCATGGCATGTGCACGACCACTTGGCCCAAAGGGAAGTATTTCTTCATTTTTTATTTATTTATTTGAATTTTTATTTATATTAATTCATTTAAATCAAATTAAATGCATGGAAAATATTTAACTTAACCTAACAAATCATTTTGCACATGTAATCTACTCAATAATTCGTGCACATTCAAATATGGGAAGATTTGGGTTGGTTGGATCATAATTGGTACAAATTTGTATGGAAAAGATTGAAAAAACAAAGCTTGAAAATCAAATCTCAAAATCCATGAATGAAAGAGATTTTGATCAATTTTGTTAACCTAATTTGTTCACTACATAAGCTAGAATGAAACCCTAATGCACATACACACTGAGCTGCGCCCAAAAGCCGTTATCAAACTTGGAAAATTTTGTCTAAAACTCAAATCTGAAAACTACTTTCTAGGACGATTCAAGGCACAATTCTCATCTCATTAGCTTCCTCAAGCATCACTGAACATATTCCAATCAAAAACCTTCATCAAAACTCAAGGAATCGGTATACAGAACTCCAAATATTTCATGAAAAATTCATAATCGTGTTTTCAAATCTATGCATTTTCATAACATTTTATTCATTGATTCATGTTCCTTATGAAATTCTGAAGCTAACCAATATATTTAATTGCATTTTTATGTGCTACACGCGATTATGCCATGATTGATTTTTAGGGTTTGCAGAGCTTCAGATTAGGGGTTTTGTAACAAGGAAAAATTGGAACCCCTGACCACCACCATTCAAATTAGCGCATGAGGACGAAGACCATGGAACCCTCGCGCTCAATTTATGAGCGTTGTAGGGCTAATCGCTATTTTCTCAAAGGACCCATTCTGAAACGGTGAAAAAACCGTAGCTTTTGTTTTTGTATTTCAAGCACGCGAAGAAGACGAACTCGTGGCCAGCAACCATTGGCTCTTTTAAATTTCGCGCGTTTTTGAACCACTAACCATTGTTTCTTATTATATTATTCTTCGTTTATTTTATATACAAAGCGCAACTATTGGTTCAGTGGCAAGGCATAGTGGTAGCAACAGTCCTGACCTGGGTTCGAGCCCCAGGTCTGTATTATTTCCCATATTATTTTGCAATTCCACGTTCCCATGCAGTGCCAACATCAAGACGCACCATACACCCTCCAGATCAAATTGCCCACGTGCATATTGGAATCAAATCAAAGGCTCAGAATTGGGGAACACCATAAACTCTGGTCAACGCGCCAGCATATTCCCTGAAAAGTCAAAAGGGCCAGCAAGGTCATTGGGCCTGAATTACTAAGGCCAAACCTCCATATTGGGGTCTGAACCCCCAGGTTTGCACATTCTTTTTATTTTCTTTACCTTTTTTGTATTATTATTTTTTATTCCTTTTAATTATTATTTGTTCAGTTAATTAATTATTCTCATAAATATAAAATATCATAAAAATCAGAAAGGATTAAAAATACAATAAATAATTTTAGTATTTTCTTAAATAAATTTGCATGTAATTGAATGTAGTTTTAAATTAGGTTTGCAACTTTAATTCTTTTAATAAAAAAATATAAAAAACATAGAATTAGGTTTAATTAATGTTTTTATTCCTTTTTAATTTTTCTTTTTTATAATAATATTATTTATTTCATTTATTTTCATAATTAAATTTGTATATAAAAATTAGGGTTAATTTAGGTTAAATTCTAATGTTTTCTTAATAAATTAAAATAAAATAGAATTAGGGTTAGCGTTTAATTGCAATTAATTTTTCTATTAAATCCTAAAATACATAAAAATACCAAAAAAAACAAATTCTTGCTTTCTTTTAATTTTAATTAATTCCTCATTAATTTAATTTTGCAAAAGGGTCCAACGCCCACGTTCTTGATTTTTATTCTAATTCGCATATTTATTTTATTTTGTTTAAATAATTATGTACCTCTCCCGAAGCCTTGTAAATAATTGCTCGTACATTTTTAATTCCTTATTTTCTTTTTACTTTATTTATTTTCTGTCAAATCGGGTCCTGGTTTAATTTTGGCGATGTGGACCCGCGCCTTTTGTAATAGCTTAGAATCTTTTACTTTCCCGCAATATTTTTAACTGTTAATAAATGGCATGAAAGAATGTATGGACGAAAATAAAAACAAGCGTAGAACACCAATAACATGACAAGATAAATGCAAATGAAAACAACACACAAATCGCACACACCACCCCTAGGGTACGCCTCACTGTTGCCTTGCCTCGAAAGGTGATCGTCGAGTAGAGGATGTCTTAGTAAGTCCTCATGATCCGGGAACCTGGCATGAGGGTAGCTTCTAAGGTGTCTTCCCTTTTCTCCGGTGATCACCATGTCCCGAACCTCGAATTGATCCGAACACCTCCAACAGTGGTGCTACCTACCTCTCAATGGTGGGATGGCACTACTTTAAAGGATATTTACACAGACGAATTCCTTAGGGTAGGTAGACGACTCTAGATACTTGCTCTAATTTCAAAACAAATTCAAAATACTTTTCACACCGACACCTTTTCAAAAAGCTTTCGAAAGCAAATTTTCAAACACTCTTGAGGACCGATACAAGAGTCGAACTGGAATTTTCAAAGAAACTTTTTAAACCCACAGTTGAAAAGCAAACAAACCATTTTTGAAAACACAATGAGCAAGTATCTAAGAGCCCATGGATAACCATGGATAGAAAGGGTGCTAATACCTTCCCTTTCTATAATCTACCTCCCGAACCGAGAGCAATCTCTTTAAGGAATTTTTCTGTGCTTTTGTCCTTTCCATTTGGAGAAAATAAAAGACGGTGGCGACTCTTGCTTACCGCGACATTTTGCGAACCAGCGTTAAACAGTCAGTTCCAGATCTACCGATCACACATCCATAACTAGATTCAAAGTTTCATCTTCAATAATGGCACTGACAGTGGCTCCCCCATGAGGTGGCAAGGGTTGTTGAAGAATATTGGGCGTTGGAACTGGCCTGAAATTAATAGCCTAAGAATCCAATAAGTCATGCAATTTATGCTTAAAAGCATAGAAATTTTCAATGGTATGCCTCTGTGCACCAGAATGGAAATCGCACCGGGCATTGGTATCAAAGTTCAGCCGTAACTTTTCAGGATTAATGTGTAAGGTACACTTCTCAACCAACTTCGACTCAAGAAACAGAGGTAAAAATTAAACATAGGACATTGGAAGTGCATCAAACTTCCTTAGCAGATGTCTCGACTTCTATTGATTGCCTTGTCTAGGCACATATGCCTGTCGCTGAGGTGTAGCCGTTGGGATTGTCACAGCAAAAATCTGATAATTAAACTCTTGATGAGCCTTCCCTCTACACTTTTGCGCATAGAGCGCATTGGATTCTACTTCTTTCTTCTTTTAATAGCCACCAACATACATATTTGCATTACCAATATTAGTTCCAGAAACATTCTTCTGAATATTGCCAATCTTAATTCCAACTTCAATTCTTTCCCCGTAGGTTACCAACTCAGCAAAACTATCGAAGGTATTGTAGGCAGTATAGTAGTGCCCCTGCAAGGTGTTGGTGAACATGTCTACCATTTCATGCTCCATCATTGGAGGTTGGACCCTAGCCGCCATTTCACACCACCTTTGGGCATATTCCTTAAAGGATTCATTCTGCTTCTGAGACAAATTCTGCAATTGAGGTCTTGTAGGCACCATGTCAGTGTTGTATTTGTAATGGTGAACGAAAGGTTCAACTAACTCTCTCCAAGTATGGATGCGAGTACCCTCTAGGTGCATATACCATTCTAACGGTCCACCAGTCAAACTGTCCTGAAAGAAGTGCATAAGTAGCTTTTCATCATAGGAATACACTGATATTCTCCTATATTAGGACTTGACATGTATCTTTGGATAGAAGGTTCCTTTGTACTTCACAAAGTTCAGAACTTTAAACTTTGGAGGAATATTCGATCCAGGGACTAAGCCTAAATCAGACATATCAAGGCCCATGGTGCCCTGATTCTCAAACGCTCGCATATGCTCCTCGAGCATATGCAACTTTTTGTCAACTTCTGTTGGTTCATCAACATTAGACATCCATTCATCGTAGTTATCATCCTCAAGATGACGAGCATGTATATGAATTGGTCTTGGCTGACCAAAAGGTTGCTCATTATTCTGCCGAGTAGGAGTGGGTGGAGGTTGATTTCCCAAAACTTGGACCAAAGGAACACCTTGATTATTACTAGCAGGATTACCAAGGTTCAGAGTAGCATTATCATTCTAATTCTAACCAGTATTTGCATTCACATTCTGACTACCTGGATTATCGTTCAATGTATCACTTCCTGGATTATCGTTCAGAGTAGAACCACTTGGATTACCATTTAGAGTATTAACAACGACCCCTTGAGGATTGACGACCAAAGTCTCATTCCCATTATCTATAGTTGAAGCGGTCCTTACAATTAAAGCTCTGATTTCTTCTTGTTGACGGGCCATATTTTGGATGATCTCCATTAGTTGTTCAACCTGAGTGTCAATCTTGACACCCATAGCAGCAACATCGGCTTGGATATAATTCATTTGTCTTCTTGAATTACTTCGAGTGTTGTAATGGTGAAGGTTTATAGTAGAAGTATTATGAAAAGAAAACCCAGATCAGGAGTAAGAAAACCCGCTGGAACCACCTGTTATGATATGATATGAATGATTGCATGATTATGCATGCACTGTTTTATCATTTCCAGGGCGTCTAAGAATTTTGTCAATTATCAAAAATAACAGACAACATGATAAGAGATAGACAATAATCAAGAGATAACAATAATGACAATAACTTCTTTTCATTATAAAACTTCAAGTCAAACTGAATTCATACATGACAAACAATTATAATACGACAAAGAAGATAAAACCGTGACAAACAAGCATGGTAGTGGTTTTTTATAGAAAAATGAAACAACAATCAAACATCCATATTTGATTAGCTTGAAAATATCATTGTCTTCTTATCTGGATCTTGAGCCTTGCAATCTCCTCCATGGCCTTTTCCAATGGAGTACCACGCCCCTAGAGTCGGGCCTCTATTGTGAGTCTTTGGGCACTTTCTTCTTTAAGCTGTGTGCTTTTATCTAGAAGTTGCTTCTCCCGAACTTTAACTTTGGCTTCATACCTCTTCTCTAATTCAACGTTGGACCTTATGAGGATGTCACAGTCTCGGTAACCTTACTTATACTTCTTCTCAATCGCATCAACAATTCTTTTACGATCATAAACAGAAATAGAATCGTCTTCAACTCTGGATCTTTTTCTAGAAGTATTTGGCTCTTCATGCACTTTAAGCTTGCAAGCTAAATCTTTATTCTCTTCTCTTAACAATTATAACTCCATATCTTTGGCTACCATGTCGATGCGAAGATGATGATTCTCACTCTGCACTTGGTAGAATCGTTCTTTAAGAACATTATGCTGTAAATCGCCAGGCCACGGGTACAACGGGTCTTCCCTTAAGAATGGTAACAGAAGCGTTTTCACTCTCTATTTGACCCAATCAACATAGGGTCCAAAGGGTATCAACTCTTTTGGCCCGAAGATATATTTCCCTTTTTCGAAGATTTTATCCCAAGCAATATCCACTTTCTGCAACATCTAAGTATTTTCTCCCTTTTTGCAAAACATATAATCACTGATTTCACTCCTTTTAGGAGAGCTTGACATAACATACCCTAGCTGGCATAGGGCTAGGACATGGTTGTAATTGATCATCCCCTTCGTCCCCATGAGTGGAACATTGAAGAAACCCCCACAACTGGTAATGACTGTAGCACTGTCAAGTCGCTGTCTGTACCAAGTTATATTGAAAGAAGTGAGAGCCATGAAATTTGTTGCCCATGTACGGGTACTCTAAGCATCCATAAGTGTTCCTTTAGTTGGAAGATGATACATGAGCCACTTGTAGAGCAATGGAACACAAAAAACCATGATTCCCTTTTTACCATGCCTGGAATGGATTGCATAGTAAGTGTTGGTAAAGTTAGTTGGTACCAGATTCAAATTCATGAACACGCACATGGCGGCCAAATCTACCAGGTTCTCAACGTCAGGAAGCAGAACAAGTTCATAAGTTAAAACTTCCAACAATTCCTTGAAAGAAACCGAATAACCCTTGGTTTCCATCTCTTGAGCTTTTCTTATCAAGAAATCCACAGAAAGACCACTAGTTGCGCCTCTTTTCCTCCAATGACCTTTCACATTGCTCAGGGTCAAATAAAGTGCCTTAGCGATAGCTTCATGATCGGGCTCCTCTAGACATGAGAAAAGGGAATGGGATAAGTAACTTTGATCCCCAAAATATGAGAATATTCCTCAAAAGTCGGAGCTAACTGATAATCCTGGAATGTGAAACACCATAGCTCTGAATCATAGAATTGTAACAAAGTCTAGAGAGCTCTATCATCCACCTGAGCATCCAATAATAGCAAAAGATCCCCATACCGTTTGCTGAAAACTTGCGATTTTGGATAAACCACCTCCTTGCCTAACTCTTTCAAACGAGGCCAACTGCTAGTGCTAAACTTGTAGACAAAAATGTCTTTGGTATCTCTCTTGACGGAATCATGATTGTTTTCCATTTCTGATACAGACAACTACTCTGAAACACCCAGGAAATGAAATGCAAATACAAGTTAAATTTTTTAGACATATGCACTTTTTTTTACCTCAAGGCACTACCATCAAGACATAGACGTGGATGACGATAACATCCCATTTGAACCTCATATGAGCATAGATGACATGACCGCATTAGTAGGACCTTCATCCAATAGCTGTCATTTTCTACTCTATTCCTAGGTTTCCAAGATAGTGCACTCTGGCTTGGGTATTGGGTCTTTTACCTCAATAGTAACACCCACCCAACATGGAAAACCAACAGAACCAGCATAACAGATAACCAATATGGAAAGCAGTAAAATGCAATGCATACATATGCTCCGAGAAACATTTACAAATGAATAAACTATAAAACATAAATATAACACCCAAAGAAAATAAAAACAAGAGCTAGGAGCGACTCCAGAATGGACCAACATTTGGTTAATCTTTCCCCAGTGAAGTCGCCAACTGAAATAACCGGCAGAACAAATCATAGAGAGAAAATTAATAAAGTCGCCATCGAACGTTTTTTATCCCACGGGAAGGGAAAGGTAATCATCGACTAAACCTGAGAAGGGTGAAATCAAGGTCAAGCGACCAAGAGATACGGGTAAGGGAGTCGATTACACAAGGGGAAGGTATTAGCACCCCTCACATTCGTGGTACTCTATGGGATCCACTCTTGTTGTTCTAATCAAAGGGTGTCTTCTAATCTAGAGCTTATGAACTAAAAGGAAAAAATTCAAAGAGGGAATGCATGTAAAAGAAAACACAGGAAAAGGAAGGAATATTTATAAAGTTTCACTCGCCTCTGCTCCACAACCAAATGCATGCGTATCACTTTTAAGGAATCAGAGCATCATAGTTCATCTTAAAAATTTCTGTTTGTTTTATATTTTTTAGGAACAATATTAACTTCTCTTTATGCCCTAGCTCGACCTTTGGAGACTCAAGCGTTGGCACATAAATAAATTAACTTGTTCTACCTAAAAAGGTATTTTCAAAAAAAAGTGCCCAAAGGCAGATAATGCTACATTCATACTCTAGCAATTTAGACATAGTGCCACCTGACCTTTGGGGATTTACGCGTCGTGTTGCATAGAGTAGAATTAACACATCCTTTTGAGAGTTTCGAAGAAAGTCCTGAAGGCGGAAAAAGTTTGCATTGGCTGATGTTTTTTACCTTGAAAAAGGATTTGATAGATGTTAGATGTTTTATGCATTTTCCAAGAAAAAGGTTTTAGTTTTAAGGATGAAAAAGAAAGAAAACATCTAAGGGAGACTATCTAGCTCTATCCCTAATGTTATCATACAATGATGACCCTATAGTTGAGGTTTGAAAGGAAATTTCTACCTATGTTAGCATGCATGGGTTACGATCCTAATGTCCAACTTGCATTAGAAACGAAACAAGCGTATCCTAAGGGAGCATATAAAGGTTACAACCTAATGGAAAGCATAAGAAAAAGGTGCAAACAAACAATGTTAATACGAAGCCAAAACAAACATCGGGTGCGAGCTAGCAACAAACAAATGAGTCTAATGGATCTCAAAGTGGGAGTAAGAAACTCTTTCCACTTGATTTGCTCGAGCACCGGTATCAAGTAACAACTCGGAGCATCAACATCGAGTATCGTGAGATAACAACGTCGAAACGAATGACAAAGAATGAGGGGTTGGTTACGGACCCCCGTCTTCCACTTGAATGACTCAATAACCAGAGTAAGCACGATTCAAAGCATCAACGCGTAATAAGAGTTAAGAACGACACGAGCTAGAATGTGTGGGGATCGATTACAGATGCTTTGTTCCACTTATTGATTCAATAGCAAGTACAAAATAAAAGGGAAGGGGAAATGCCTTCTTTTGAGGTATTTTACACACAAGCAAACACAAACATTGCCTCATTTTGAGGACTTTACGCAAACAAGAATGCCTTCTAAAGGTCTTTAAAACAGATATTCTTACCTAAAGTAGGGACTCACAGTTATACATCTCTATTCCTACTTCTCATAGCAAGGAAAGTAGTAAATGATGCAGAAAAATAAACCAGAATCAATGAAATACCAAATGAACAAGAGTTCGTATCAAGCAAAAACAGAATAAATCCGGAAAAATTCGCACAAGCTAGCATCAACAACAAAATAGTCAGAATATGTGTCAAAGAATCAATAAAGCACAAGGATAATGTGTGTCAGAATCATCCTAATATCCATCAATGAACCTGCATGAAACACAAATCCAGACAAACAAAACAGTATGTGCATCTTATGTAATGAGAATCAACAAACAAATGCATCAGAAGCGGAATCGATCCACAAATAAAGTTGCATAGCATGCTTTAATTGAATAACCAAAATTTTAGTAATCGATTGAAATCACTCTCAAAATCCCTTGCACAAGTCAACAAACATGTTAGAAATAACAAGGAAACAAAATCAGAGTTATACATTCTCATCACAATTCAATTTGGGATCATGCATGAATAAAAAGATTTTAAATGCACATTACAACCACAAATGTAAACTCCGGGCAGCAACTTATTACATATGGAAGTGTGCAAAAAGTCAAAATAAAATCGATCCAAAATGGTACCGATATCCCCCAAACGTACCAACAAGCTCAAATAAGCATCAACCATGAATTAGATCACCATGCAAGTTCCACTACCATTCCCGGACAGTAACACGCATATGAATCAGTATCGATAAAAACCATATTTAAAAATCACCAATTGACGCATAAAAGCATTTATCGATTCAATTAATGTTGCTCAGAAACTATAAACCCCTCGAAACAATTAAATATGCATATTCCAAGCCAAAAACAACATAATTCAAGTGTTAATGCAATTTATGGATTTGACATTTTTTATGCTGAAACATGAATTCATCATCAAATCGACACGAAAATTGCATTAACTCATGATAACGTAATTAAATCTCAACAAAATTCCATAATCAAGATTTAGATCAAAAATTCGGTATCCAAAAATTATCAACAATTTTACCAAATAAAATTCTAGATCTAAATTGATTATGTTCATCAATTAACAAATTCAACATCTCAACATGATTGAAATGTCGAGAATCAAGTTTAATTCAACAATTCAGTTCAAAAAAATCAACTCATGTTTATGTCAATTAAATTCAAATCAACATAATGTTCACAATTCCACTATGCAAGAAATCAATTAAAACAAGAGAATTCAAGAATTACTGAAACAGAAACGAATCGGAGAAGAGGAGGAGTTGCTATCCGGAAAAAGTCACGCGAAGGGGGGAGTATGTATCCACCAGAAAATCACTGAGATGGAGGGATCAGATCGCCGGAGGGAGCACATAGTGGAGACTGAGGCTCACGTGCAGAGATGTGGAGGGAGAGATGGAGGGAGCATGGCAGAATCAGGAGCGGACCGACAATTTGCTTGGCTGAAGGGGAGTTCGCTGGTGACTGGAGCAGAAAACATGGTGGCTAGCAGAGGGGGCTGATGGCTGTTTGTGGAAGAGAGTGAGGAAGATGAAGGTTCTTCTATAAATTTCCTTTGGTGTTCTTGAGAAATTTTGAAGAATAGTTGAGAGAATTTTAAAGAGTTTTGGTTTTGATTTGAGATAGAGAGAAATTATGAGAGTTCTAGTGTTTGAAATTTGAAATTTGAAATTTCAAATATATAGCTAATCTCCAAAACTTGAGTTTTTGGATTATTTTATGCACAGTGCAAGATCGAACCCCAAGCTGATCACAATCGATGAAAAATCCTGACGCGCAGCTTGAAACAAAGATGTTGATGACAAAATTTGTGACGCGACGCTGAAAGAATGATCTCGATACAATAAAAAATGAGTAAGTTACTGTTCTAGACTGGCCCGATAGCTAGAATGGTAAGACATTTCCTTTGGTACAGCCCGCACGACAATAACCCAGATTTCCCTCTACCTGTCGGGCAATGTCAGTTATTTTCCCTCCCGAACCAGCAATGACCCAGGGTGATCGACGAGCATCCTCTCAGCCTGCCCGACATAACCGTCGTGCAGGCCAACAGGATTCGACCAGAGAGATGCCCGTAACTATCCCCCTCCTCGGGACCAACAGTTAGTTACGAACACATCTGGCCAGTTTGACCAAGTCCTGGTAGTTACTTGATTTTATGGACCTGTATATCCATACGTGAAATCAGGAAACAATGGCTATGTTCCCGGGGCATTATATATACCCTTACACCTGTGAGGGCCAGGTATCCAATATTCACCACTCACTACCTAATACTTTGCTTATACCTTCTTGTTCTCGCTCTTACTTGATCGTCAGAGTGCCTTGCAGGTACAACCCCCTTTTTTTCCTCGACTTCATAGCCCGACTACAAATCATCTTCTGGACACTTATCAGGTTCCGATCAACGGGTAAGATCAGTGGCGCCGTCTGTGGGAATCTGCTCTTCCCATCTTTCTTTCCTCGAAACCTAAGATCAAAGTAACTTTTTCAAGATTCTTCTCACTAATCATGGCCGACCATGATTATCTTCACATGTCTGGAAAGACCATTCTTTCCCCTGCTTCCAAAGCCGATGGAAGTCAAGAACATCCTCATCTCGAGGATAACTTGGGATTCCGTGATGGACAGACCGCGTCTCCAGATTCCCCTGACGCCCGACGCGGCAATGACCAATTCTTGGACAAGGGACACTCCAAGAATCTTGTCGAGGAACTGCCAGAGGTCATGCAACCAGTTCCTATCCCTCTCAAGGCCAACCCAACCATGGTAGCATTTCTCACTGCTATCAATCAGACCAACACCCTCATCCGGCAACAAAATAAAAGGGTAGGGTCCTGGGAGAACATGCGATCAAGATATCCTCCTCGAAGAACCAGACAATGAAACTCCCCTAGTGTTTCACCAACTCGGCGTGGCCCACCACCTAGAAAGGAGAGGAGCGACATTTCTTCCTTTAAGACACGCAACTGCATACCTCCTACCAGAGATCAAGACTCCCCTTTATTCAAGAAGAGGAGAGACAATAGGAAAATCAATCGTGCTCGACTTCCCTCCCCCGAGCCAAAATAGAAGCGGAGGAGCCCCTCTCCCCGACAGGATCGTGACGAACGACGGGGAAGAAACTACCACTCTCCATCTCCATCTCTCGCAAATAGTGAGGATGACGAGCCCCGTGGACCACTATCGAGGGAGATTACTGAAGCTCCACTTCACGTCGGCCTAGAGAAGCCGCCCACTTTGGAACCTACGATAGAATAACAGACCCTGACGAGAACATCGATGCTCTCCTCGACTACCGAGGAGTCAGGGGAGCCATCAAATGCAGACTCTTCCAAACCACTCTCATAAATAGGGCGATGGCATGGTACAAGAGCCTCCCTGACGAATCCATCACCTCATGGAAAGAACTCGGGAGAATATTTTCGAGGCATTTCACCGCCTCTCGTAGACACCCGAAATCAGAGGCTTCGCTCAAAGCGATCATACCGGGTAAGGACGAGTCTCTACGGACATATATTGAATGCTTTAACAAGGAAGCGGTCCAAGTCCCAACATCAGACAATATGGAGAAGTACCTCCTCGAGCGCGGGCTTCATTCCCGCATTGACTTTGCCAAAGCTGTGGGCATAGAGACACTAGCAACGCTCGACTCCCTTCTCCTAAAGTCCCAGGTGTACATATAGTACAAGGAGAAGGAGGCAGCCAATAACACCCAGGAATCTAGGAACAAAGAGAGTTCCAAGTCCTCAAAGAACGACGAATCCTCGATATCCTGTTGGGGAGAGAAGAAATGGGAGGACAAGTCCCATGATCCCAAAGACTACAAAGGGCCAATCGGACGTTTCCATGACTACACCCCTCTGACAACTTTAAGGGAGCGTATTCTTTTTGAATGCGCTAATTCTGAATTCAAGCAAGCCGGGGTGTACTTCCCCCGACAAACACCATCCAAGCCGGGAACCGACAAGAGCAAGTATTGCAGGTTCCACAAGAGTCACAGTCAAAACATGGAGGATTGCATTCATTTCAAGGATGCAATCGAAATACTAAATAGAGGCGGGCACCTCAAGAAGTATAAGAAAAAGGAGGGTGCCCGTGACGAAGCACCAAAAACCAAGAATGTCGAGGAAGGGAAGAAATCCCCCGACCTCGACCCTATTTCGGTTGCCATGAGCATATCACATCCGAAAGACTTTTATTATCCGGACATGGAGGATGTCCCCCTGTACATCTCCTCCCACAATCCTTGGGAATCCTTCCCCGCAGCCATGGTCATCTCCGGTGGAGGGTTCAACAGACACACAATTGGATCGGTGAAGAGGAGACTCGACCAACTCATTGAAGACAACTCAAATATGGACGCCACGCTCGATAAATTCCAAGGAGGATCTCATCTCCTCTCCTTCTAAAGGGAAGAGTTTACGGGCGGTTCCCCGAATTCGAACATCCCACTACTCATGAGATCTTGGATGGCTAACTTTGACGTGCGTCGCATTCTGGTCGACCAAGGCAATTCAGTGGACATTATGTACGCCCAGCTGTTCACCACCTTATAGCTGAACGAGAGCCACCTTCCCCATACGTGGGATCTTATCTCCAAGGTTTCAACAGAGCCAACACGAAGCCCTAGGTATATGTAGAGTTGATTGTTACATTTGAGAGAGGGGTAATGACTAGAGCCATCAAGACCCAATTCTTGATGGTAGATTTCATGTCTATCTACCAATGCATCTTCAAAAGACCCACTCTCGCCGAACTCATCGCGGTCCCTTCTACCGTTCATCTCAAGATGAAGTATTACACAACCGAAGGCTTGGTCGCCACCCTCCACGGGGACATTTAAGCTTCTAGAAGGTGCTTATAAGCTTTTCTCAAATTCCTCAGTTCCATCAACGTCCAACCTCGAACGACCATTAGAGCCACACTTCCCTCCAGTTCCAAGGAGGTCAAGCCGCTGCCGAGGGTTGACACCATTGACCTCGACATTCGCTTCTCCATGGAAGACTGTGTCAATCAAAGTAGGAAGGCGAAGGAGCATATGGTCGAAGATGAAGATTCAAATTCCTCTTCTGATTGCAACGAACTCTCAATTCACACACGAAATATCCTGGACGGCGACTTTGAGCTAGTTACTCTCGGAGAAGACCCCACCAGGGGAGTGAAAATCGGAGCAGACCTCCTCGACCTGGTGAAAAGGTAACTCAAAGCTTGCCTAAGGGAGAATGTTGATCTATTTGCCTGGAGTGCGACCGAGATGCCCGATTTACCCTGAGGTCGCATGCCATCACCTGACCATTGATCCTGCCATCAAGGTAGTCACACAATGCAGAAGAAAGAAGTTGACCGAGAAAGCAAAGGCTGCAGAACTAGCTGTAAAAGACCTCCTAGAGGCACATTTTATTTCTGAAGCCCAGTACCAATCCTGGCTCTCGAATGTAGTCCTTGTTAAATATTCTAATGGAAAATGGCGCACGTGTACAAAACCTGATCTCAATCGGGCTTGCCTAAAAGATGCTTATCCCCTCCCTAATATTGACAAACTGGTCGACAACTCAGCCGATTTTAAATTTCTATCACTCATGGATGTATACTCTGGTTATAACCATATCCCCATGGAGAAAACTAATAAAAAATATACCGCTTTCATGACCGAGTAGGCAAATTATTACTACAACATAATGCCCTTCGGCCTAAAAAACGTGGGTGCTACTTACCAGCACATGATGAAGAAAGTCTTTTGCAACGAAATAGGCGACATGCTCGAAGTCTATATGGACGACATGATCATTAAGTCCACTAAAGATCTCTACCATGCCGCCCACTTGAAAAAAGTATTCGAGGAAGCTCGAAAATTCCGGATGTGATTCAACCCGGAAAAATGCACCTTTGGCGTACGGGCAGGAACGCTCCTCGTATTCTATCTAACAGAACGAGGCATTGAGGCAAACCCCGACAAATGTCGAGCATTTTCTGAATTTCTGACGCCCACCTCGAAGAAATCCATCCATATCTTGAACGACATGCTCACTTCTATTTCTTGATTCGTGGAAAAGTCTGCCCAACACGCGCTTCCCTTGTTCAAGCTCCTACGCAAGGAAGCCACCTTCGAGTGGACGCCCGAATGCGAACAAGCCCTCATTCATTTGAAAAGAGCACTGTCATAGCCACTCATCCCGGGAAAGATGAGGCCCTCTACCTTTACCTGGCCGCTGCCTCTGAGGTAATAAGCACGTCGCTTATAAGTGAAACCCTAGAAGGACAAAGGCCAATTTACTTCACGAGCAAGGCCCTTCATGGCCCGAAAGCAAGATATCAGCAAATCGAAAAAGTAGCTCGGGACCTTGTTAATGCAGCGAGGAGACTGAGACACTACTTCCTGGCCCACACCATAATGGTCCAGATGGATCAACCAATAAAACAACAGCTCGGAAGAATAGACATGGTCGGTATAATGTTGAAATGGTTCTTGGAGTTATCTGAATTCGATATCCAATACGAAAGAAGGAAAGCCCTTAAGGCTCATGCCTTGGTCGACTTCGTAGTTGAAATGACCTCGCCCGTAAACCCCGACGGATCATGTCGTTGGACGATCTTCGTCAATGGCGCCTCCAGTTCGACCGGAAGCCGTGCAGGCATCATACTGGAAAATGAGGAAGGGACCCTAATCGAAGTCTCCCTCGCCCTATATTTTCCAACCTCCCACAATCAGGCCGAATACGAGGCATTCCTTGCAGGTTTACGACTGGCCAAAGATCTAGGAGCCAAGAAAGTGAAAATCTTCACCGACTCTCAGTTAGTTGCCTCTCAAGTCTGAGGCGAATACCAGGTCAAAAATGACCAACTCATCGAAAATTAGGCCCTGGTCCAAGACACGAAAAAGTAATTTAAATCTGTGGTCGTACAACACGTTCCCCACGAGCATAATGCCCGCGCAGATATCTTATCCAAGTTGGCAAGCAAGAAGAGAAAGGGAGGGAATAAATCTGTGATACATGAGATTCTCCCTCGAACAAGCACCCAAAGGCTATCTTTCACCCTAGAAGTATTTTCCATCAGGGACAACGATTGTTGGATGACCTCCTTACATGACTACCTCATTGAGGGAAAACTCCCCGACGACCCGAAAGAAGCCGCCGTTGACAGGCAGAGAGCTTTCTCGTACGTCTTAGTCGAAGGAAAACTTTACAGAAGATGATTTTCCATCCCACTTCTCAAGTGTGTCGATCGAAGCGGAGTGGAGTGCGTGCTGCTTGAAATCCACGGAGGCAACAGTAGTCACCATCTGGGTGGGAGATCCCTCGTGAGGAAAGCCTTGCAGGCGGGATACTACTGGCCCACCATGCAGCATGATGCAAAAGAGAACGTGAAGATATACGATAAATGCCAACGACACAAAGATATGCCTTTAACTTCTCCTAACGAGCTTAAATCCCTCTCCTCTCCTTGGCCCTTTTCTTGGTGGGGTTTAGATCTCCTTGGCCTGTTCATGGTCGGAACCAATCAAAACAAATACCTAATCATAGAGGTCGACTACTTTACCAAATGAATATAAGTAGAAGCTTTGGCCAAAATCACCGCCCAAAACGTCATCCGCTTCTACAAAAGAAATATCCTCGCTCGCTTTGGCATCCCACGAGCGATAGTCACCGACAACGGGACCCAATTCACAGACCACTATTGCACCCCAAAATTTACCCTCTTGATTCAGGCTTATGTTTAATCATAAACATCATATTACATTTGCATCTATTTTGTGATGGGATCATGGTACTTTGGCTCTCAAGTTGTCTACAAGTTGTGCTGGTTGATGGTATTCACAATTATGGTAAGAAGGGAAATCATTCTCTCAAACTT
Organism: Vicia faba; assembly: GCA_948472305.1. Classification (NCBI taxonomy): domain Eukaryota; kingdom Viridiplantae; phylum Streptophyta; class Magnoliopsida; order Fabales; family Fabaceae; genus Vicia; species Vicia faba. The sequence goes on along the minus strand of OX451736.1, from coordinate 1,052,216,837 downwards.
CGGGTTTCTCAAGTTACAAGGGTATCTCATGTCTCAATACATTTCATCCATCTCATTGGATCATTAGGAGGTTGAAGATTTTGTTGAATTACATCCTCTTAAATCATCAGTCAAAATTAGGGTTTTGTCCAAATTGAAGTAATATGAGCCAAGTTTTGAAGCATCATTTTTCTCATCATCATTTTTAATAAACTTTGTGCAAGAAATCTATCATGATGCCCAATAGAGTTAGGGCTTTGGAGCTTGATTAACTATCTCCTAACACAAGGTGCAAATTAGGGTTTTGGATTTAATCAGGATTTCTCTGACTTTTTCACCTAAATTTGTTTCCAGGCTTCACTAAATGTCGTTAAGCATCTTTGATTGCAATATTGAGGTTCAATTTAGAATGGAAATGGTTCAATTGACTGGAAAAGGAAAAAATGGTCATTTTTGTCACAATCAGTCAAAATAAGAGGTTGACCAATTGAAATTTTGGTCAACCATCCATTCAAACATCCTATTTTCATTTCTTAAAGTCAATTTCATCACAAGTTCAAGAGAAGTGGAAGATTGGAATGTAACTTGTTCATGAAGAAACTTGGAAAGTTACTGAAAATTGAAAATATGCACTCAATTTCAAAAATTCATAGCTTATTCATATTTGATCCATAAATTGCAAATCTTATATGCTTGGAGAGATAAGAGAGAGCTCTACAACTTTTCTTCTTTTACCAAAAGCAAAACATGCAAGGGTGAAGAGTTATGGAGCTTAGAACTCATGGCCACATGTGAAAATTATCGGTCAATTTCAAAATTCAGTGAGTTTCGTGCCAATTTTTGAAGGATTTAATTGATCCAATTGAAAAAACTCAAAACTACAAGGTTGTGGATCTTTTCAATAACTTTCCAAATTTTACTGATTTGTGTCCAAATTCTAAAGGATGAGCAAGTTATGGTCTTTTGAATTTTATGCCATTTTATTGAATTTTGGCCAAGCAAGCAAAATGAAATTTCTTGGAAACTTCATTTCCAACCATCCTCTTTGCTTCTAATAAAGACAATGACTTATTTGGTACTTGCTGAGGCCCATAATGCCATCAATTATGTGCCCCATGAGCTATGGTACTTGCTTGCACTCAAAATTCTCAAACTTGCCAAGAAAATCCAATTCACCAACACTCACTCTACTCAATGAGTCATGACCTGTAGATTTTGGGGTTTTCTTTTCAAAATATTTGGCACACAAAATGCAAGAGATATCAAGTAATGCACGAGTAAAACACAGAGACCCATGTGCACTCATTTTGGCCAAATTTTCCAATCAGGCCCTCTAACGATTTTGAGGACCAGTTTCCTCTTCTAACCTTCTCTAGTCACTCTATATAATGCTCTCCAAGTCTCATTTTACTATCTCCACGTTTCATTCACCACAAATCCATATCTGAACATTTCTTCTTCCTGTTGAAGTTTTCTTCGATTCTCTCATTTCCTTCGTGCATTCTTCAAATTTTTGGTGGATTCAACTTCCAGGAATTGTGTAGATCAAGACTGCAGAGTTGGTTCGCATATGTAAATGAAGAATCGAGATTTCAGTTTCCATATTGAGGTGATTTTTGTTGAACTTCATTTTGCTTGTTAAGCTTGATTTGATGAATCAATTCATGTTCACGGTGTGTTAGCTTGCCAGACTATAGGTCTGATGTATCTGTTAGATTGATTGGAGCTTAAATCGAGCTATGTGATTTTCTATAACTTGTATGTTTCACTTTTTCAGCAACTTTGCGTGCTTATTTCTCTTAGATCCCTGAGCCATTGTGAATTCTATGAGTATCATGAGGTAGATGCTAGTTTTAACTTTAATTTGCGCTTTGATTCATGAAATTTGGTTGAGAAATGAGCATGTTTGATGGATCTGAATATAGACTTCGGATATGTTTGTGAAACATGTTTTAGGGCATGCTGAAGGTAGGAGATGAAGTGATTTGGCGCGCTCTGATTGGATCGTTTGAATTTTTAATTAATTTTATATTATTTGATTTCAATTGTTTTATCTGATTTTATTTCATAATAAAAACACCTTCAAAAATTCTGAAAAAATCAACATAGGCTGATCTTAATTTCTACCATTTGTCATAATTTTTCTAGAATTTTTAAAAATAATTTGATTGTTCAAAAAAATCTGTGCATTAATTAATTATGTTTATTTGATTTTTGCATAACATTTTTTGTTAATTTTTGTTTCTAACTTTTCCTTTATACAAAAGTTACACGAAAAAAATATTTTGGACACTTTGATTGATCTATTTTAGATTTCTGAATTTTATTTTAGGATTTTCATATTTTCAGTTGATTAAATAATTAATAAGATTTAATTGCTTCTTATGCTTTTTCAATTATGTTAACTGTTGTACCCCAAAATTTGCCCTCCCATATTCTCCAAGATTTGTCAAGTCAAGGTCATAAAATTCCCCAAGGGTTGTGCAGCTCAACTGGCTCCTACACAGTCAAAACTAGGGTTTGGGTTCTGATCAAGAAAAGGAAGTTTTCAAAGGCCCAATCAAGTCTCATATGCTCACAAATGTGGTCAAGCATCCTCATGTCAAGTTTCAAGGCATTCAGCTCAAAATTGCACAGTCAAAACCCTAGATTGCACTACAGTCAACTGTAGGGGCAAAATGGTCATTTGACAGTCAAAAGTTCAAATTTTTGGTCAACATATCATTTTGAAGCCACAAACATCATTTAATCAAGACTTGATCATGATTCTCAAAGTTTGGCTCAGAAATCATCAAAAATGCAAAAGTTGCTATATTTGGACAGCTGAAAAAGTCAACTGAAATTGACCAGGGCATAACTTTCACATGGATTATCAGAAAAATTCCATCCAAAGCTCATTTTGAAGAGAAAGACATTTCCTACAATTCATCTTCATGTTCCAAGTCCAAGAAATGCTCTCACAAAAAGTTATCAATTTCAACATTATAGGTCATTTTCAAAAGTCAACAAAAAGTGACTTTAAGTCAAAGGCCATAACTTGAGATTGGTAAATCAAAATGACATGGGACCAAAGGCATTGGTTAAAGGACTCAAAGACCTTTCCAAAATGTCCAAGAACATGTGAAAAGCTTAAAAATTGACCAAGTTATGCCTTGTGGAAGTTGGGAAATTTTTAGGAATTTTGAAAAGTCAACATTGATGCAAAAGGCCTAAAAATGCAAATGGGCCCAATTATCTTCCAAATTTCTTCATGCCAAGCCTATGCACGACCACTAGGCCCAAAGGGAAGTATTCTCATATTTTTTAATTATTTATTTGAATTAATATTAATTTATATTCATTTAAATGATTTTAATTCATGAAAAATATAAAACTTAACCTAAAAAATCTTTTTATGCACATTATAATGTCAATATTTCGTGCTTAATGGATTATGGCAAGTTTTGATAAGATTGGGTCATGATTGAACAAAAACAACATGAAAAGAGATTTGGAAAAGATATGAAAAATCAAATATTTGAAACCATGAATGCTTGAGATTTTGCCTAGTTTTCTTGACCTAAATCACTCCATATATGATCAGCATCACAACCCTAATCAGCTAAGACTAAAGCTGCGCCCCAAAACAACCCTTGCATATTGAAAAATTCTCAAAAAAACTCAATACTGAATTCAAGGTTCTAGGACGATTAAAGCTTTGATTTTTGTTTCAACATCATCCTGAGACCTTCCTGAACCTTTCTCAATCAAAAACAACAACTCAAACGCCTTGAAACGGTATCTCTAAGTCAAACTGAACCAAGAAAATTTTGAATTCACATAGCACGATTTAAGCATCCTCATGCATTTTTCTTTATGGATTATTGTTTGTCATGATGTTTCTGTGCTAACCAATATGTTTGATTTCATTTTTGAGCAACATACGCGATTTCGCCATTAACAAGCATTAGGGTTTCACAGCTTTGAATTTAGGGGTTTCCAAATACAGCAAAATTGGACCTTATCAACCCCATGGATGTGTTCAGAGCGTAGAGACGAAGCAACCTGGACCCTCGCGAACAATTTATGATGCCTAGAATGCTATTCGCTATTTTCTTGAATCCACCTTAAAACCACGCTGGAAAAACCGTTCCCCTTGAGTTTTGTTTTACAGGGTAGGGAAGGAGACGAAGACGTGTCTGAGCCTGATTGGACATTTTGAATTTTCGCGCGAAATTCCAAAGCGTTAGCGTGTTCTCTTTATATTATTTACGCGTTATTATATATTAATTGAAACCAAAGTGATTCAGTGGCAGGGATACGTAGTGGTAACCTCAAAGACCTGGGTTCAAGTCCCAGGTCTTGCATCTTTGCCATATTATTTTTCATAAAAAATTCTTATGCAGCGCTAACATGAAAGACCACCATATTCCATCAGCATCCTATTGAACACGCGTCCAGCTGCTTACAAATCAAGGGTCTAGGATGAATGAGCACATTAACCCTGGTCAAACGCATTGCATGGAATCCAAAAAGGTCAACTAATTCCCAGCTTGTTGGGCCAGGCCTCTCCAATTGATACCTCCTTATTTGGGGCAGCACCCCACTCTGGTTCACTTTTCTTTTCTTTTATTATTTAAATTATTGTATTATTTATTTGTATTGTTTTAATTAATTAATTTTCTTTTTACAAAAAAAATATAAAAACATTATAAAAAATACAGGAAAGACAAAAAATATAATATTTATTTTATAATAATTATTTTCATAAATAAATTAAAATGTAGATTATTTAGTGTAATTAGGTTTTCAATTTTAAATCCTTTTTAATAAAAATCAAAAAAAATGTAGAATTAGGTTAATTGCTATTTTTTTATTCCTTTTTTAGAACAATAATTATTATTTATTTATTATTTTATTTTCATAAATTAAATTGTACATAAGTGATTTAGGGTTTAATTTAGATTATATTTAAATCTTTCATAACAAATAAAAAATACTAGAATTAGGGTTTGTCTTTTAATTTAATTTCCATTAATTTCTTTTCCTTATTAAATCTTAAAAAATACAAAATATCAAAGACATTTAATTCTTTTTTTTCATTTAATCATTTAATTTTTAATTCTCATTAACTTTTAATTATTTGCAAAAGGGTCCAACGCCCTAGTTTCGTCAATTAGTAATTTTTGCGCATTTATTTTATTGTCGCTTATTATAATGTTGTAAATATCCCAAAGCGTTGTAATTTACCTTTCGCACTTTATTTCTTCGCATTATTTATTTTTCCGCTAAATCGGGTCCGGTTTAATTTTGGCGATGTGGACCCGCGCCTTTGTAATGGTCTTAGATTTATTTCCCCGCAAATTTTATATCTCTTAATATGCATGCAAGAATGAATGAACAAAATAAAAACAAACGCTAGATCACCAATAACATGACAAGATAAATGCAAATGAAAACGACACACAAATCACACACCACCCCTAGGGTACGCCTCACTGTTGCCTTGCCTCGAAAGGTGATCGTCGAGTAGATGATGTCTTAGTAAGTCCTCATGATCCGGGAACCTGGCATGAGGGTAGCTTCTAAGGTGTCTTCCCATTGCTCTGGTGATCACCATGTCCCTATAAACTCGAATTGACCCGAACACCTCCAACGATGGTGCTACCCACCTCTCAATGGTGGGATGGCACTACTTTAAAGGACATCTACACAGACGAATTCCTTAGGGTAGGTAGGTTCTCAAGGATACTTGCTCTAACTTCAAACAAATCAAAACATCTTTTCACCAACACATTTTCAAAAGCTTTCAAAGCAAATTTTTCAAACACTCTGACGTATGAGTCGAACTGAAATTTTTCAAAGAAACTTTTAAACCCACATTGAAAAGCAAGCAAACAATTTTGAAAACACAATGAGCAAGTATCTAAGAGCCCATGGATAACCATGGATAGAAAGGGTGCTAACACCTTCCCTTTCTATAACCTACCTCCCGAACCGAGAGCAATCTCTTTAAGGAATTTTTCTGTGCTTTTGTCCTTTCCATTTGGAGAAAATAAAAGACGGTGGCGACTCTTGCTTCCGCGACATTTCGCGAACCAGCGTTAAACAGTCAGTTCCAGATCCACCGATCACAGAACTGGCGACTCTGCTGGGGAAAAAACTTAAAGTGAGGTGTACCTTAGGGCTAGTTCATAACTATGTTTTCAATTGTTTTCCTTGTGTGCTTTAAATTGTGGGTTGCTTGGGAGTTCTATAGATCCTACACCCGGATCTGGGGGATACCTTTCTTAGAAAGTAGCAACAAGGCTGTGAGGGAACTGTGCGGGGTATACCGACACGGTTGAAACAGTCTGCTACGTTGATGTGGCACTTTGGTGTGTACCGGTAACCCTTGAGTTCAGTCAAGGAGAGTACGGGGCCTCCGCGTGGTGTCGTGAAGCATCAACAGACCTTAGGAACCTTAATTGAACTATCTTGGCCTCTTTAGGGTAGTGAGATAACTGACTTTGGTGCAGTCCGAGGTTGGTTGATACTCGATACTACGCCCAATTGAGGGTTGCTTTCCTGGAATATTTCGGTCGCCAGTTCAGTGGCTAAATCGAAACGATGAACAATGAAAGCAATCCCGTGATATTGGGAACCTTAGAACCCGGTTACTTTAATTAGGACAGGTATGAACCCACCAACTCAAGAGGGTACTACCCAGACCCCATGCTGGCCTTAAACCTTAAGGGCTTGTCTTGTGTGCCTTGTTTGCCCTACATGTTTGTCTTTGTAAATATCTGTGGTGTGTTTAATCATAGCATCATGACATCATCCAGCATCATATGCATTGACTAACCATTTCAGGGGTTCGGATTTTCATCTTTGTTCTTGTTTTGTAGGACATGGAAACTGCTCGTAGAAAGACGATTCAGGTCAATCTTGTAAGGATCCCTCCTCAGCTTAAGGAGCTTATATCCAGGATTCCCGAGAACTCTTCATTCAGTGACAGGCATGGAAGCCTCATCAGCTTGGTCAACACCAACATTGAGGAAGATATGATAAAGGTCTTGTTCCAATTCTTTGATCCCCTGCATCACTGTTTTACCTTCTTGGACTATCAGTTGGTACCTACATTGGAGGAGTTCTCCCGGCTCCTGAAGATCCCTATCCTTGATCAGCTACCTTTCAACGGTACAGAAAAGGAACCTAAGCTTGAAGAGATTGCTAAAGCCTTGCACCTACAGTCATCTGACCTCAAGGGACATTGGGAAGTTAGAAGTGGTATCAAAGGGTTCTTAGCCAGGTTTCTATTTGAAAAAGCTCATGAATGTTGGAACTCCCTTGACCTACAAGCTTTTGAAGAAGTGGTAGCCCTCCTTGTTTATGGTTTGGTGTTGTTCCCTAATCCAGATCAGCTCATTGATATCAGTGCCGTTCAGATCTTTATGTCCAGGAATCCTATACCTACATTGCTGGGGGACATCCTTCACTCATGTTACACTCGAACCATGAGAAAAAGAGGTGTCCTTATGTGTTGCACTCCTCTCCTGGGAAGGTGGTTTATTTCGCACCTTCCCCAATCAGTCCTGAAGAATGAGCGGGGTTTGAGATGGTCACAACGGTTGATGACTCTTACACATGCAGATATACATTGGTGCCCTAGATCCAGAGGAGATGTCACTATCATTGATCGTTGTGGGGAGTACCCTAATGTTCCTTTACTTGGAATCAGAGGAGGTATTACTTATAGCCCATGCCTGGCTTGGAGACAGTTTGGTTATGCTCGGAGGGATGGTCCTCATGATATGTTAATTCCCGACATAGTTTTTGACTTCGACAGTGATACTCAAGGACTTCGTCAGAGATTTATCAGAGCCTGGAGGATGCCTAGTAGGATAGACAGCAAGACACTGGGGCACAGGAACTCCATCCCTTTGGAGCCTTATCTCAAATGGGTACGCGCCCGTTCTCAGAAGTTAGTGATGCCTTATCCTCACATGCTTCCAGTAATCAAAGAACCTGTCTTGGAAGGGGAAGTATCTCATGTTATTCAGCACCCTGATATGCCCACATCCTGGGAAGAGATGCAGAAGAGCTGGATCCAGCTTAAGGAGGAAAGGAATTCTCTTGAGACTAGTCTGCACGCCAGTGAAAAGAAAGTCTTGGAGCTCACCCGTCTGCTGCACGAGGAGAGGAACCTCAACACCTACATAGCTCCGAAGAGGATGCGCAGTGTATTTTGGGATTGACTTGATTCTTGTACTTTTGCCCATAAAGCCTTGATGTATTAAACAATGATTTCATTAATGATAACGTGTGTTCTTTTCTTGTCTACAACGAATTTGAACTTTCGAACCCTTGAATGCATCGCATACGCATTTCATACATCATGTGCATAGCAGGTTTTTCCCTTTTTCAGGTTGCTTACAGTTCTTCGCTGTTTATTTCAGCATCATGAATTCCGGATCTGAATCAACTGAGACTTCAATCAAGGCTCTCCAGGCGCAGAATGCGCAGTTTCAAGAGTTAATCCTGGGTCTAGCTAAGGGCCAAGATGAGCTGAAGGCCATGCTCCTGAAGAAGGAGAAGAAGAAGAAAAGAAGAACTGTTCTATTCAACACGGGCCGAAGGTTGGGTAATACTCTACACAATGAAGAGGTTGCTTCTTCTGTTGGCAAGAGTCCTTCTCAGGCAGAAGCAAGGGTTCCTAGTCCAGTGGTCTCCGACAACGAGACAGATTTTGATGAAGAGCAGTACCCTCCTGAAGACAACAGATACAAACAGCTGGAAGACAGGTTAAAGGCTATGGAGGTGCAACAGGCACCTGGGCTGGATTTTGGAGATCTGGGTTTGTCGACTGGTGTGATCATTCCGCACAAGTTCAAAGCTCCAACTTTTTCTAAGTATGACGGGGCATCCTGTCCCAAACTGCATTTGAGGTCCTATGTGCGAAAGATTCAGCCGTACTCTGCGGACAAGAATCTATGGATCCACTTCTTCCAGGAGAGTCTTTCAGGGACTCATCTCGAATGGTTCTATCAGCTGGATGGGACCAAAGTTCGTAACTGGGAGGAGCTGGCTACTGCTTTCTACAAGCAGTATCAGTATAATGCCGACCTTGCCCCCACACGTACCCAACTCCAGGGTATGTCGTTGGGCGTAAGCGAAGGTTTTAAAGAGTACGCGCAGAAGTGGAGAGACTTGGCTGGCAGGGTGCAGCCACCTTTGACTGATCGAGAGTTAGTGGACATGTTCTTGGGGACCCTATCTGGGCCGTTCTTCAACCATCTCATCGGGAATTCTTCTGCTGGTTTCACTGATTTGATCTTAACTGGAGAGAGAATCGAAGCTGGGCTGAAATCTGGAAAGATTGCAAAGGGGGCATCATCCTCTAGTTCAGAAAAGAAGCCGTTTAAAAAGGAGTCTAGTGCTGTGTATGGCTCCAGAAAAACAGAAAGACCTGATCACCGCCAATCTGTCAGCGCGGTAATGATCGCTAAGCCTGCTGCCGCTCCCCGGCCAAACAATCCTCAAAGGGTTGATAGACCCCGGAGAGAGTTTACCCGGTTAAGCATGACCCTATCGCAGATTCTGCCACAGCTGCTTGCAACCAATTTGGTATCTGTCAAGGAGGCACCAAAGTTCCCTAACACTACCTCTCCTAAGTACAACCCGAATGCCCGTTGTGCTTACCATTCAGACAGCCCGGGGCATGCCACTGATGACTGTTGGGCGTTAAAGAATAAGGTGCAAGACCTTATCGATGCTAAAGAGATACAATTCGAGGCGCCTGCAAAGCCGAATGTAGTTACTGCCCCTATGCCTCAGCACGGGGTAAATGCTGTTGATGAAGATGTTTATGCTGTTTCTGTGGATGATCTAGCCACTCCTTTAAAGATCATTAAGAAGAACCTACTGCAGGCCGGTTTATTTCCGGGTTGTAGTGAGGGTTGCCTGTTCTGTGTTGTGTCCCCATCCGGTTGTCCCTTGCTCAAGTTAGGCATCCAAAGCTTAATGGATAGCAAGGAGATTTTATTCAAGAAGTCTGTTGTTCGTATGGTTCCAATGGAAGAAGTCTCTGTGGTGACTATCTTCAACAATCCGATCCCGGCTCTCCAGAAGAAGCCCATCCAAATTCTGACCGTTGCACCTGTCACTATCACTGTTCCTGGGCCCCTGCCCTATGTATCCAACAAAGCTGTCCCTTGGCACTATGGGGCAGATGTATATATAAACGGAGTTAAGCAAGAGCTCAACGCTGGCGCCAGCATCTGTGACATCACTGGTCCAGCCAAAGTTACCCGCAGTGGCAGGCTCTTCTCGCCTGACATTGCGCCACCTGCTGCTAGAAGACCACTCCTGATAATTCCTGCAAGTACACCTGCTCCCGTTGCCGATCAAGTTGTTGTTCCTGCTACTGATCCAATTGTTTCTCCTGCTGCCGAGTCATCCAATGCTCGGGGCAAGGGAATTGAAACTGAGCCTGCCCAGATGGAGGTACCCATACCCATAGCTGCTGAGGCCTCCCCACAAGAGATGGAGGAGATTTTGAAGATTATAAAGAAGAGCGATTTTAACGTTGTGGAACAGTTGGGGCATACGCCCTCCAAAATCTCCATGCTCTCTTTACTGCTGTGCTCTGAGGCCCATGCAAAGGCCCTCATCTCATTCCTTAAGAAGGCTCATGTGCCACACGAAACTTCTGCAGTCCAATTCACTGATTGCGTGGCAAGTCTAACGGCGGACAATGGCTTGGGTTTTTCAGATGCTGACTTGACCATGAAGGGGAAAGATCATAATGATGCTCTGCATGTCTCAATCGAATGCAGGGGCACCACCTTGGCACATGTGTTGGTTGATACTGGGTCATCTTTGAATGTGCTACCCAAGAAGGCTCTGGATCGTCTAGATTGTGAAGGCCTGGATTTGAAACCCAGCAACATTATCGTCAGGGCCTTTGATGGTTCAAAGAGGATGGTCCATGGGGAGGTGGACATTCCGATTCGTGTGGGCTCTCAGGTGTTCGACTCCACTTTTTATGTGATGGATATTCGTCCATCCTACTCTTGTCTGCTGGGTCGACCCTGGATACATAAGGCTGGGGCAGTGACCTCTACCTTGCATCAAAAACTGAAGTATCCCGTCAGAGGGAAGATCGTCACCGTGCAAGGTGAGGAAGAATATATGGTGAGCCACCTAAACTCGTTCAGATACATTGAGATGGATGGGGAGTTCATTGAGACCCCCTTTCAGCATTTCGAGGAGGTGTTCCCCATCGCAGCAGAAACAGCAGAAACAGGTGGTCCTCTGAAGATGGCTTCCCTAAAGGATGCCAGGGCTGTAGTGCAAAAGGGTGAAGGTGCCAACTGGGGCAGACTGCCAGACTTCACCCAGAAGACTGATAAACTTGGGCTGGGCTTCACCTCAGAAGGGCAGAGAGCTATGAGGAAAGAGAAGATCGGAAGGCCTCCGGTATTTATCAAGGGTTCAGAAGTGAATGTCGTCGGGGAAGACTTTGAAGTAGACGAAGCCGAATTCAACAGCTGGATTAATCCGACGACCGAAGATGGATTAAACAATTGGAGCGCAAAGGACCATACCCCTGTTACCTTTGTGACACAGTAATGAATTCCCATGTTTTGTTATTTTGTAATAGACAATGATAAACTCTATGGCCCGGTGTCTTACCCGAGGCACCGTGGTTCTATTTTGTGAGGGCATATGAACTGTCATTTTATACATCATGAATGAAAATCTTGGACTATTTTCGCATTACAAATATTGTGTTCCTTTTTTTATCTTTCATTTCCTTTACATAATTTTCAAAAACAGCTGTATTTACACACACACTCACTCATACAGGTTCCAATCCACTCTGGATCTCACTGATAACAGCTCTGCTAATGCCAATTATGACTTCGAAAATCCGATCAACTTAGCCGAAGACGAAGGTGAAGATGATTGCGAAGTGCCTGGCGAGCTTGCAAGACTGTTGCTTCAGGAAGAGCGGGCAATCCAACCCCATGAAGAACCAGTAGAAACTATAAACCTGGGTACTGAGGCAGATAGAAAAGAGGTAAAGATTGGTGCCAACCTAGAGCTCAGCGTGAAGCAACGGTTAACCAAGATGTTACATGACTATATGGAGATCTTTGCCTGGTCCTACGAAGACATGCCAGGGTTGGATACTGATATTGTCGTTCATCATTTGCCGACTAGAGAAGACTGCTCTCCAGTTAAACAAAAGGTTCGTCGGATGCGTCCAGAGATGTCAGAAAAGATTAAAGCCGAGGTCATGAAACAGTTTGATGCCGGGTTCCTTGCAGTGACTTCTTACCCTCAGTGGGTTGCTAATGTGGTGCCGGTACCTAAAAAAGACGGCAAGGTCAGAATGTGTGTCGATTACAGGGATCTAAACAGGGCCAGTCCCAAAGATGACTTCCCCTTACCTCACATTGATGTCCTCGTTGATAATACAGCTCAACACAAGGTATTCTCTTTCATGGATGGTTTTTCAGGCTACAATCAGATCAAGATGGCACCTGAAGACATGGAAAAGGCTACATTTGTTACTCAGTGGGGCACCTTCTGTTACAAGGTCATGCCGTTCGGATTAAAGAATGCTGGGGCAACCTACCAGCGTGCCATGGTTGCCTTATTTCATGATATGATCCATCATGAGATCGAAGTGTACGTGGACGACATGATTGCTAGGTCCCAGACTGAGGAAGAGCACCTAGATCATCTGCAGAAGTTGTTTGACCGGTTGAAACTGTACAAGTTGAGATTGAACCCGAACAAGTGCACCTTCGGGGTAAGATCGGGGAAATTGCTAGGCTTCGTGGTCAGTGATAAAGGTATTCAAGTGGACCCTGCTAAGGTCAAAGCTATTCAAGAGATGCCAGTTCCTAAGACAGAGAAGGAGGTCAGAGGCTTTTTAGGACGCCTGAATTACATCGCTCGATTCATATCTCATTTGACTGCTACCTGTGAGCCAATCTTCAAGCTGCTGAAGAAAGATCAGGTAGTACGTTGGAACGATGAATGTCAGGCTGCTTTCGACAAAATCAAAGAGTACCTCCAAGAACCACCCATCCTCATGCCACCGGTTGAAGGGAGACCTCTGATCCTATATCTGACAGTGCTAGACAACTCAATGGGGTGTGTGCTGGGACAGCATGACGAGTCTGGCCGAAAAGAGCATGCCATTTATTACCTTAGCAAAAAGTTTACCGACTGTGAGACCCGATACTCACTGCTTGAGAAAACTTGCTGCGCTTTGGTATGGGCTGCTCGCCGGCTGAGACAGTATATGCTGACTCACACTACCTTGTTGATCTCAAAAATGGACCCGATAAAGTATATATTTGAAAAGCCTGCTCTGTCTGGGAGAATTGCAAGATGGCAAATGATCTTGACAGAATACGACATCCAGTACACCACCCAGAAAGCCATCAAAGGGAGTGTATTGGCAGACCACTTAGCTCATCAAGCTGTAGATGACTACCAATCAATGAACTTCGAGTTTCCGGATGAAAGCATCATGATTGTAACTGACTGTGAAGTACCTGGACCGGATGAAGGACCAGAACCAGGATCCCGATGGTCTATGCACTTTGACGGGGCTTCCAATGCTTTGGGAAATGGTATCGGCGCCATTATCATATCTCCACAAGGTACTCATACTCCACTCACTGCCCGGCTATGTTTCAACTGTACCAACAACATGGCGGAGTATGAGGCGTGTATCATGGGTCTTCAAGCTGCGATCGACCTAAGGATCAAGTTCCTCAGTGTCTTCGGAGATTCCGCTCTAGTGATCAATCAGATCAATGGAGAGTGGGATACGAAACATCCAAACTTGATTCCTTACAGAGAATGTGTGTTGACCCTGATTCCCCACTTTACAGAGGTAACCTTTGAGCACTTTCCAAGGGAAGAGAATCAGTTAGCGGACGCGTTAGCTACAATGTCTTCAATGTTCAAGGTTAAATGGGATAATGAAGCTCCCCGGATCATCATCTGGAAACTGGACGAACCGGCATACTGTTGTGATATCGAAACTGAATTAGTAACTGAGAAGCCTTGGTACCATGAAGTGAAGAGATATCTGGAAGCTCAGGAATACCCTGAAGGTGCCTCTATCAATGATAAGAAATTCCTGAGGAGGTTCGCGGCCAAGTTCTTCCTAAGCAACGACATCTTGTACAAGCGAAACCATGATTCAACCTTACTGCGTTGTGTGGATAAGACTGAAGCGGAAAGAATCATGGAAGAGCTACATGAAGGGACCTTTGGTACACACTCCAGTGGACATACTATGGCTAAAAAGATCCTACGGGCAGGATATTACTGGTCCACAATGGAAGCTGATTGCTACCAGCATTCCAGGACATGCCACAAGTGCCAGATCTATGCAGATAAGGTGCATGTTCCTCCGGTTCCCCTGAATGTTCTGACTGCGCCTTGGCCATTTGCAATGTGGGGCATAGACATGATCGGCGAGATAAAACCTACGGCATCCAATGGACATCGCTTCATCCTAGTGGCGATTGATTATTTTACGAAGTGGGTTGAGGCAGCATCCTATGCTACAGTAACCAAGACTGTCGTGGCACGGTTTATTCGACACAATCTGATCTGTCGGTACGGCGTCCCTGAGCGAATTATTACAGACAACGGTACCAATCTGAACAATAAGATGATTGCTGAGCTCTGCGAACAGTTCAAGATACAGCACCACAATTCTTCTCCTTACAGACCGAAGATGAATGGGGCTGTAGAAGCAGCAAATAAGAACATCAAGAAGATCGTGCAAAAGATGACAGTGACGTATAAGGATTGGCACGAAATGTTACCGTTCGCTCTGCATGGGTACCGTACCTCAGCCAGGACGTCAACCGGGGCAACTCCCTTCTCTCTGGTTTATGGTATGGAGGCAGTCTTGCCGATCGAAGTGCAAATTCCTTCTCTCCGGATAATGAAGGATGCAAATCTGAACGAAGATGATTGGATCCAGACACGACTTGATCAACTCAATCTCATTGACGAAAAGAGACTTGCTGCTATCTGTCATGGTCAAACGTATCAGAAACGAATGATCAGGGCATTTAACAAAAAGGTCAGGCCACAGGAATATCAAGTTGGGGATCTGGTTATCAAGAGAATCATCCTTCCTCAGAGTGATCCAAGGGGCAAATGGACCCCTACATATGAAGGGCCATTTGTGGTTAAGCATGTGTTCTCAGGAGGAGCAATGATCTTAACCAACATGGATGGTGACGACCTTCCTCACCCCGCCAATGCAGACATAGTTAAAAAATACTACGCATGAAAAGAGACCCGCTAGGCTGACATGCCTAGGCAAAAGTTAGGGCTTCCCGTCGAACCAAAAGGGTTCGGGCAAAATGTAGGGATGAAAATAAAAAAAATCTGTACACCCGGCAAGTCGAAAACCTGAAAAGGCGGCTTGGGCAAAAATGGGTATCCCGGTGGACTGAAAACCCGAAAGGGCGGTCCAGGCAAAAATTAGGGATAAAAGCGTAAAACTATGTCTCATTGATCACTGTGCATCCAGAATCCGGTATCTGCATCAAGTTCAAAACGGCATCGATCAGTCAGCTTCACCTTCAACCAAGGTCATCAAGTGATGAGACGCTCGGAGTTATAAAGACAATAGCAGAGTTGAAACCCAGTGGATCATTCATCTTTCACACAGCTGTTTTATTTTTCTTTTGTACAAAACTTGTATAAACTCTTCTGATCGGCGACGTACCTCTTACTAGGACGTCAGCCTCTTGTATACAAAACGCCTATTCCAGGCCATTCAAAATCAATAAAAATATATTTTCAGTTAAACGTGCCAAGTATTTTTCCTTTCTCTGTTTTGTTTTGCGAAGAACGTCCAAGGTTCAATTTGTGATGTATGCATTGACAATAATTTGCTAACTCGTAAATATTTGCATACGAAACAAAGGAATTCATTGCAGGTGACACTGGAAACAGGGGCAATAAAGAGTTGTCCGAGCAGCTAATTGTTCTATCCTCCAAGGTACCAAGGTAGGTTCAGCTGAAGAACACGGCCAAGTGTATTTTAATTCCCCAGAGAGTGGTTCAACAAAACAATACATTCTTCTCCAAGCAAATTGTCAAATATCAAGGGAATTGAGTATCCTCCTGTAGCTCTCAATACCTCCCCAGCAGCACGCATTCTTAACAAACATCCCCGGCAGTCTTGGTCTAAAGATTGTTCTCCGGCGGTATACCACTATTCAAAGGAATCACTTCCCTGCAATTCAAACCTCCCCCAGAAGAGTCCAATCCAGTTCCCCAGGAAAGTTGGAATTCATATCTCCCCAAGCAGTAAGCTTATCCCCGGTAGATTCTGGAAGCTTATCCCTCGCAGAGCACGAACGCGTCGTCCCGGCTTGATTTAAAGAGTTATTTCCGTAACAGGATATAACTGGGTTATCCTCAGCCAAAAGCCACGGAAAGAGCGTCCTCGGCAAAATATCTTCCTACCCCCAGCGAAGTCTATCAACACTTCCAGCACAACAAAGATATCCCCAGCATAACTCATCAACGGTATCCCCAGCGGAGTTATCTTCATCAACGCAGCAAAGCATCGCTATCCCCACAGAGTAACACTCCCCAGCATGATCACTAGAGTATCTTTTCTCCCGCAGAATTATTTCATTTGCCAAGTTTATTCCTCAACGGAGTCATCTTCTCCTACCGGTATTCTTGCAACAATCATCCACAGCGGAAGCAAAATCTCTTCCTCAACATCAGCCCAGGATATGACTTCCCGACACCCGTCAAGGATTCATTTTCCTAGACAAAAACATACATAAAACTTTACATACATCATCATAGCATGCATAACGCACTGCATCATATCATACGAATCTCATTTATGTTGAGAACATCATTGCTTGATCTATATCATGCATTGCATATAACTGACCTTTACCTTTCAGGAAGGGTGCAGTTGAAATTCTCAAACATATTTCAAAGACTTCTCCGGTCCAGTTAAATCGACTCCAAACAGGTTTTTCTGATAAAGACTCAGTAGAAGTTCTCTTATGGTTCCCTCTCCAACGGCGTGTGAGGTGGTAATTCCTTTTTCAAGATGTTTTCCTCTCCGACGATGAGCGTGAGGTGATATTCTTTTGTGATCCCCTCTCCGACGGTGAGCGTGAGGTGGTAATTCCTTTTTCAAGATGTTTTCCTCTCCGACGATGAGCGTGAGGTGATAGTCTTTTGTGGTCCCCTCTCCGACGGTGAGCGTGAGGTGGTAATTCCTTTTTCAGATGTTCTCCTCTCCGGCATGAGCGTGAGGTGATATTCTCTTATGGTCCCCTCTCCGACGGTGAGCGTGAGGTGGTAATTCCTTTTTCAGATGTTCTCCTCTCCGGCATGAGCGTGAGGTGATAGTCTTTTGTGGTCCCCTCTCCGACGGTGAGCGTGAGGTGGTAATTCCTTTTTCAGATGTTCTCCTCTCCGGCATGAGCGTGAGGTGATAGTCTTTTGTGGTCCCCTCTCCGACGGTGAGCGTGAGGTGGTAATTCCTTTTACAGATGTTCTCCTCTCCGGCATGAGCGTGAGGTGATATTCTTTTGTGGTCCCCTCTCCGACGGTGAGCGTGAGGTGGTAATTCCTTCTTCAGATGTTTCCCTCTCCGGCATGAGCGTGAGGTGATATCTCCTTCCAGATTATAATTTCCTATAGTTCCCTCTCCAACGTGAGTGAGGTGACTCCCTTTGAGATTATAATGTCCTTTGGTTCTCTTCCTGACACTACGAAGATGGTAATTCTCACCAAGATTTTCTCAACGAGCGTTGTTGAAGTTAAAATCATCCAAGGTTCACTTATCATTCAGGCTAAGGCAGTAACCATCCCTGGTTCATTCATCAACGTTTGAAGCTCCAGACTCAGCTCCTGTAACCAGTCAGGACATATCTATATCAAGCATCTAAAATCAGCTCCTGCAGCGTGTCAGGTACTCATTTTTCTGTTTGCAGGTATGCAGGTTCTCGCTAAGGAATCTCCTATGCGATCAACATCCAGATGGCATCTATAAGCCCATCATCCTATCCAGCAATCTCTAAATGGCATCTATAAGCCCATTCCCTCATCATCACTGCTACTATGTGAGCGCAAATTTCTGGGCACTCTAGTGTCCAATCATCTTCTACCCTCGGATTACGAAAGGCACGTCAGCCAATCTACATCCTCAGGTCTAAGAAGATTGAACAGGGGCAACTGTTGTACCCCAAAATTTGCCCTCCCATATTCTCCAAGATTTGTCAAGTCAAGGTCATAAAATTCCCCAAGGGTTGTGCAGCTCAACTGGCTCCTACACAGTCAAAACTAGGGTTTGGGTTCTGATCAAGAAAAGGAAGTTTTCAAAGGCCCAATCAATTCTCATATGCTCACAAATGTGGTCAAGCATCCTCATGTCAAGTTTCAAGGCATTCAGCTCAAAATTGCACAGTCAAAACCCTAGATTGCACTACAGTCAACTGTAGGGGCAAAATGGTCATTTGACAGTCAAAAGTTCAAATTTTTGGTCAACATATCATTTTGAAGCCACAAACATCATTTAATCAAGACTTGATCATGATTCTCAAAGTTTGGCTCAGAAATCATCAAAAATGCAAAAGTTGCTATATTTGGACAGCTGAAAAAGTCAACTGAAATTGACCAGGGCATAACTTTCACATGGATTATCAGAAAAATTCCATCCAAAGCTCATTTTGAAGAGAAAGACATTTCCTACAATTCATATTCATGTTCCAAGTCCAAGAAATGCTCTCACAAAAAGTTATCAATTTCAACATTATAGGTCATTTTCAAAAGTCAACAAAAAGTGACTTTAAGTCAAAGGCCATAACTTGAGATTGGTAAATCAAAATGACATGGGACCAAAGGCATTGGTTAAAGGACTCAAAGAACTTTCCAAAATGTCCAAGAACATGTGAAAAGCTTAAAAATTGACCAAGTTATGCCTTGTGGAAGTTGGGAAATTTTTAGGAATTTTGAAAAGTCAACATTGATGCAAAAGGCCTAAAAATGCAAATGGGCCCAATTATCTTCCAAATTTCTTCATGCCAAGCCTATGCACGACCACTAGGCCCAAAGGGAAGTATTCTCATATTTTTTAATTATTTATTTGAATTAATATTAATTTATATTCATTTAAATGATTTTAATTCATGAAAAATATAAACCTTAACCTAAAAAAATCTTTTTATGCACATTATAATGTCAATATTTCGTGCTTAATGGATTATGGCAAGTTTTGATAAGATTGGGTCATGATTGAACAAAAACAACATGAAAAGAGATTTGGAAAAGATATGAAAAATCAAATATTTGAAACCATGAATGCTTGAGATTTTGCCTAGTTTTCTTGACCTAAATCACTCCATATATGATCAGCATCACAACCCTAATCAGCTAAGACTAAAGCTGCGCCCCAAAACAACCCTTGCATATTGAAAAATTCTCAAAAAAACTCAATACTGAATTCAAGGTTCTAGGACGATTAAAGCTTTGATTTTTGTTTCAACATCATCCTGAGACCTTCCTGAACCTTTCTCAATCAAAAACAACAACTCAAACGCCTTGAAACGGTATCTCTAAGTCAAACTGAACCAAGAAAATTTTGAATTCACATAGCACGATTTAAGCATCCTCATGCATTTTTCTTTATGGATTATTGTTTGTCATGATGTTTCTGTGCTAACCAATATGTTTGATTTCATTTTTGAGCAACATACGCGATTTCGCCATTAACAAGCATTAGGGTTTCACAGCTTTGAATTTAGGGGTTTCCAAATACAGCAAAATTGGACCTTATCAACCCCATGGATGTGTTCAGAGCGTAGAGACGAAGCAACCTGGACCCTCGCGAACAATTTATGATGCCTAGAATGCTATTCGCTATTTTCTTGAATCCACCTTAAAACCACGCTGGAAAAACCGTTCCCCTTGAGTTTTGTTTTACAGGGTAGGGAAGGAGACGAAGACGTGTCTGAGCCTGATTGGACATTTTGAATTTTCGCGCGAAATTCCAAAGCGTTAGCGTGTTCTCTTTATATTATTTACGCGTTATTATATATTAATTGAAACCAAAGTGATTCAGTGGCAGGGATACGTAGTGGTAACCTCAAAGACCTGGGTTCAAGTCCCAGGTCTTGCATCTTTGCCATATTATTTTTCATAAAAAATTCTTATGCAGCGCTAACATGAAAGACCACCATATTCCATCAGCATCCTATTGAACACGCGTCCAGCTGCTTACAAATCAAGGGTCTAGGATGAATGAGCACATTAACCCTGGTCAAACGCATTGCATGGAATCCAAAAAGGTCAACTAATTCCCAGCTTGTTGGGCCAGGCCTCTCCAATTGATACCTCCTTATTTGGGGCAGCACCCCACTCTGGTTCACTTTTCTTTTCTTTTATTATTTAAATTATTGTATTATTTATTTGTATTGTTTTAATTAATTAATTTTCTTTTTACAAAAAAAATATAAAAACATTATAAAAAATACAGGAAAGACAAAAAATATAATATTTATTTTATAATAATTATTTTCATAAATAAATTAAAATGTAGATTATTTAGTGTAATTAGGTTTTCAATTTTAAATCCTTTTTAATAAAAATCAAAAAAAATGTAGAATTAGGTTAATTGCTATTTTTTTATTCCTTTTTTAGAACAATAATTATTATTTATTTATTATTTTATTTTCATAAATTAAATTGTACATAAGTGATTTAGGGTTTAATTTAGATTATATTTAAATCTTTCATAACAAATAAAAAATACTAGAATTAGGGTTTGTCTTTTAATTTAATTTCCATTAATTTCTTTTCCTTATTAAATCTTAAAAAATACAAAATATCAAAGACATTTAATTCTTTTTTTTCATTTAATCATTTAATTTTTAATTCTCATTAACTTTTAATTATTTGCAAAAGGGTCCAACGCCCTAGTTTCGTCAATTAGTAATTTTTGCGCATTTATTTTATTGTCGCTTATTATAATGTTGTAAATATCCCAAAGCGTTGTAATTTACCTTTCGCACTTTATTTCTTCGCATTATTTATTTTTCCGCTAAATCGGGTCCGGTTTAATTTTGGCGATGTGGACCCGCGCCTTTGTAATGGTCTTAGATTTATTTCCCCGCAAATTTTATATCTCTTAATATGCATGCAAGAATGAATGAACAAAATAAAAACAAACGCTAGATCACCAATAACATGACAAGATAAATGCAAATGAAAACGACACACAAATCACACACCACCCCTAGGGTACGCCTCACTGTTGCCTTGCCTCGAAAGGTGATCGTCGAGTAGATGATGTCTTAGTAAGTCCTCATGATCCGGGAACCTGGCATGAGGGTAGCTTCTAAGGTGTCTTCCCATTGCTCTGGTGATCACCATGTCCCTATAAACTCGAATTGACCCGAACACCTCCAACGATGGTGCTACCTACCTCTCAATGGTGGGATGGCACTACTTTAAAGGACATCTACACAGACGAATTCCTTAGGGTAGGTAGGTTCTCAAGGATACTTGCTCTAACTTCAAACAAATCAAAACATCTTTTCACCAACACATTTTCAAAAGCTTTCAAAGCAAATTTTTCAAACACTCTGACGTATGAGTCGAACTGAAATTTTTCAAAGAAACTTTTAAACCCACATTGAAAAGCAAGCAAACAATTTTGAAAACACAATGAGCAAGTATCTAAGAGCCCATGGATAACCATGGATAGAAAGGGTGCTAACACCTTCCCTTTCTATAACCTACCTCCCGAACCGAGAGCAATCTCTTTAAGGAATTTTTTTGTGCTTTTGTCCTTTCCATTTGGAGAAAATAAAAGACGGTGGCGACTCTTGCTTCCGCGACATTTCGCGAACCAGCGTTAAACAGTCAGTTCCAGATCCACCGATCACATTAACCATATTTTAAATTACAGAAAATTCAACAAAAAATATATCACACAATAGTATATTTTTATATTATTCAATTTATTTTATGATTTTTGCATTTTTTTTATTCATTATAAATTTGTGTAAATATATTGCCTATTTTATAATTTTCACACTTTGACTCCATTTGCTATTTTTCTTAGACATAAAAAATGCTAAAAATATTTTTAGACATCCTTATGAATTAATATTGATTGTAGGATTTTCTTAGGATTCTATCATGCTTGAGTCTCTGATTTCACAATTAGTAAAGTTGGTGAACCATTTTTGACACTTTTGTTTCTTACATCAAGTTATGATTTAATTTGCTAATTTTCAAAACTTGTAAAGATCAAACAATTTTCGATTAGGATTCTTGAATTTGTTAGGTCTCTGGAAATTAATTTTGTTGGAATTTAAACTTTAAAACCCTATTTTCCCCAAAATATTTGGTTAAAGGTGTCTATTTTGAGTTTCATCTCAACAAGTTGTGAAAAATGAATTTTGTTTCACATTTTCCCTAGACATTCAAGGAACCAAATTAATTGATTCTGAAATTTATAAGTCTTGAGCACTTAAAAAAATCCTCATTTGATTTTTTAAAAGCTTCCTTCTATTTTTGCTTGATTTTAGTTTGTGAATTAGATCTTTGAGCTTTGCCTCAACAATTTGACTTTTACTTGGTTGTTTTTGTGAATGTTTGGGAAACAATATTTTGATTACTTGACACTACTGACTCCATTAGTTTGTGTATGATTTTTCATGATTTTCCAGTGTCTCTAACTATTTTTCCCCATTTAATCAAACTAGGGTTCCCATTTGGAGGCTTATCTAGGGTTTCTACCTTGTATTGATTTGGTTTTCAACTTGAACCTTACTAATTTATCTTTGAGCTTGATTTTTTTGATCTCTTGATGCTTTATGAACCTTGTAATAATTTTGTACAAATTTTACAAGCTTTGTTTCCATTTTAGGTTCAATAATCTCTCATGTATGCTTTTATGATCTTTTGAATTAGAGGTAAAGGGAATGCACTTGTGCAATCCATGAGGGATCAATTCCTTTTCTTTTTATCATCCTCTCCCCTGTTTTAGAGACTTGAGTTCATCATTGAACCATTCAAGTTTTGATCACTTGCTTATTTTGTCAATTTTGCTTGATAATCACTTGTGAATATGGTTAAGGAGATAACTTTTATGCATCACCTTTTGAATGAAATTAGAATTCATTTTAAATTGAGTTTATTGTGATTACGACTTGTTAAATATTTCTTAATATCATGCAAAGCTCCTTTGATCCTTGGTTAACATTTCATTGTTAATTCAACATGGTGACAAGAAAGGAGCAATAGTTCACTAGTTTTGACCTAGTTGTTGTTTGTGCTTGCTTGAGGGCTCTTGCATATATTGCCTTGATGTTTTGCCATAATTTCTCATTTCTTTGATATACCATCATCAATCCCTTTTTAATTCATCAATTTTCCTTGTAATTACTAATTTTTCGGTTAAGTGTGCAAGGTACCCTGAGAAAGCTCAAATATTGACTTGATGGCATTGTGTTCCACTTTATTTGTGGGAAACAATTTGTTATGTTTGCACCATTCGTGTGCTTTGTATATTATTACTCCCTTGTAGGATATCTATGTGGTTGTGTCTGCTATACATCATCTATGGGTTTATGTTCACATTTGAAGCCTCAATGCGTATATTTGATGGTGTGATTTCTGACTTGACTTGTTTGCTGATGCTAGCTTGCTCGAAGTTATTTGGGTTTATTTTTGTTGCTTAGTTGCTATGGATAGTTATCCTTTTGGTATTACACTACTTCCTTTTTTACCATTTTCTCCCTTTATTGCTTTCTATTGTATGATGGGACCTCCATTGCAGATATATTTCAGGAGTCCCTTTGGTTTAATTAAAGACCTGTTTAAGGAAATTCTGTCGGTGTGCTAATTGTGTTTGTTTAAAATCCTACCTTTGGAGTAGGTATTATGCATATGTGTTTATATTTCTTCCCGCATTATATTACAGGTGATAAGTCCTCAAAAGGAGGCGAGCAGGGAGGGACCTTAATCGACCCCCGCATATTCTAGTTTGTGTCATCCTTAGCTCACGTGGTACGTTAATGCTTCAGAGTCATGCTGATGATGTGTATCGAGTCTGACAAGTGGGGAAGGGTTTTGCAATCAAACCCCCACGCTTTGTCAGGAGTTTGCATTGGCCAATGCTGACACTCTGTGATCGCTCATATTGTCTTCTGTCGCCTACCTCGATCTTCTATATCTTGTCTAGGTGTTCATTCGCTTTGGGCGTCACATTTTTCTTATTCCATCTGTCCTCACTTGTTTGATTTGGGTGATCTTCTCCCCTTAACTAAATCATTTTCTCTTCATAACTCCCATCCCCTGAATCTATATACCCCGATTGTGTGCTTTTGCCAAAGCACTTCTTTGCTCGCTTGTTTGGTATTTACCATGCTCCCTTATGACTACTTGTGTAGGATTAGCCCTCGAGCTAGACCTTAGGGTAGGAATCCATGTATGCTCACTAGGTCATAAATTTCCCTTTTCATCCTCAACCTTAGGGCCAATCATTGTATGATAATATTAGGATCATAGATTAGGACAATCTCCCTTAGTTGCTTTCTTTCCCCGCATATTGCATCTTAAAGCTAAAACTTCTTCTTAGAAAATCATAAAACGTCTCTAATAAACTTAAATCCTTCTTCAAGGTAAGAAATACAAACCAATCTTAATTGTTTGTGCGCCTTTTGGCTTTGTTTTAAATCTTGTCAAATTGATGTCTTTCCATCCTTACCATGATATTTTTCTATCTTGTAACCGATGTTTCGCCATCGCATATATCTTTTCACTGATGTTTCGCCATTGAACATGTTTGTTATCCTACTTTGATTCTCAATGTCATTGTTAGGTGTGATGTTTTATCATCTGAATTGTTGATGTTTCACCGTCCTTGCCATGTTATTTTGCTGATGTTTCTCCATTGCACAAGTTTGTTATCCTACTTTTATTCTCAATATCATTGTTAGGTGTGATGTTTTATCATCCGAATTATTGATGTTTCACAATCTTTGACATGTTATCTTGCTATCTCTTTGCCGATAGTTTGCCATCGCATATGTTTGTTTCTGATGTTTCACCATCGCATATGTTTGTCATCCTACTTTGATTTTCGATATCATTGTTAGGTGGAAAGTTTCATCGTCGTGTCTGATGTTTTGCTCTCATGTTGACGTTTTATCATTTTATCTGAGTTTTTTTACCATGTGATGTCTTGTCATCCTTTTTTGTTGTTTTATCATCATTATTGACATTTTTGTCGTTATATATGATGTTTCTCCATCTTGACTGTTGCTTTTGTCTTCTTAATTAAAAAACACAAGCCAACCAAAAAATATGAGCTGAACTACGACTGCTCTAATTACTTGAAAGGATACATAGGCAGAGGCTTTTGTGGGGCCTAATCGGGCATATCGTTGTAAATATTTCTTTCTTTTCCCCATATTTTCTTTTCCTTTTCTTTGCATGCATTCCCTTTTCAGCTTTAATCCTTAGACATATATTTTACACACTCATAGATTAGAATAACAAGAGTGGATACCATAGAGTACTATGGGCGTGTGGGGTGCTAATACCTTCCCCTGGCGTAACAAACTCCCTTACCCGATCTCTCAGTTGCAAGACCATGATTTCATCCTTCTCAGGTTTACCCGATGTTTACCTATCTCCTTCGTGAGATAAAAAACGTTCGATATCGACTTTATTGATTTTATTTCAGATGACGGTTTGGCCGGTTGTTTCAGCTGGCGACTTCACTGAGGGAAAATTTTGAACTATTGCTGGTCGATCCTAGCTCTTGCTTTATTTTTCCTTGGGTGTTTATTTTTATGCTTTTTAGCTTGTTCATTTTGTACATGATTATTTGAGCATATGGTTGCATTGCATTTTATCGTTTTCCATATTTGAATATCTATTGTTCTGGCTTTTCTATCATGTTGGGTGGGTGTTACAAGAGGTAAAAGGCCTATACCCAGACCAAGTGACAACCATAGGAACCTTAGGAATAAAGTGGAACATGAACGTCTACTCAATTTTGGTTTGTTAGTACCGACATGTCGTCTACGCTCAAATGAGAGTACAAATGGGGTACTATCTGTGATACGGTGGGAGAACTGACTTGAGGTTTTGCGTTTGTTTTCGCAAATGTTTCGGTTGAGCAAGAGTCGCCACCGACTTTTTATTTTATCCTAAGGAAAGGTTAAAAAGCACAGCAAAAACCTTTGAGATGTTTTCTTGGGTTCGGGGGGTAGATTATAGAAATGGCAGGTATTAACACCCTTTCTATCCATGGTTATCCATGGGCTCTTAGTTACTTGCTTAGATCAACTTGCCTTGATTTTCAATTGTTTGAAATGGTGTTTTGTGTGTGGGTTTGAAAATGTTTTTAAAAGAGGCCAATGTGGTGGCAACCTTTGTAATGATCCATGTTGGGATGTATACAAAGATGTACTTCTTTTGAAAAGTTTTCAATATTTTTGAAAGTTGTTTTGAAACTGTGTTGTGATGTGTGTTTTGAAAACTAGGCAAGTGTTTTTGTTTTGCAAGTTGGCAAGTAACCAAGAGTTGTCTACTCCTAAAATTTCTCAAAGATTTTTCCTATGTTTCTAACCCTTTTAACAATTTTGTTCCACCATTGTATTTGGTGGACAATCTTGTGTTAGGATGTGAACGGGACAGGCGCGGGTCATTGTTTAGACCATGATTGCAATAGTGCCAAGTGTCTTTGGCAATTTCTTTTAAGGGACTTGATCATTTGAATTGTTTTTTTGAAAAGCGTCATCGAGGGAATATGATCATTTGAAATGTTTTTGTTTTGCCAAAGATACTCAACATGCAACATGGCCCATTATTGAAGGCAACAAGTGGAGTAACCCTAAGGGGGTGCAAGTGTGATTGGTGTTGTCCATTTTCATGCTTGTTTATCTTGAAATTAGGTCAAACTATTTAGTTGATTTTTTGCATACAAAACCCTAAGTCTATAATGGCATATTTAAAAAGCTTTAAAGTGCGGAATTTAAAGGTCCTAAATTATTACAACACAAATTATGGGATGGGGGGTACAAATGTTCAAATGGGGAATATTTTAGCAAGAAATTTAAATCTAACTATTACATCCAAATTGAAATTTACAAGGTATTTTAATTGCATAATAATTAAATAAAATAAAATAAATATGCAAGATACAAAAAATGATTTTTATGTGTATGTAAAAAGTATTTTTTATGTGTCAAATAAACAAAAATAAAAATGATTAATTTTTGGTATTTTTATGTATTTAGGGCAAAACCCTAATTTGCTAAATAAAATGTATTAATTATTTAATATATGCAATATTTATTAATTATGTACAAAAAATAAATAAAAAGGAAGTATATTGTAAAAAAGTGATTTTTTAAGTTAAATATTAATAAAAATAAAAATGTATTATTTTTAGGTTTTTATCCTAAATATTCTAATAAATATATAAGTATTTATTATTTACTAAATATATTAAGTATGTAAAAAATAAAAATATTTAATATTTACAAAAAAAGTATATTTTTTATAAAAAATTTTAAAAGATAAAGTAAAAATAAAATCAGAAAATAAAATGTATTTTGGATTATTTTTGTATTTTGAATAAAAAGGATATTATGTTGATTTATGTACAAAATTCAAATAAAACAAGCAAAAATCCAAATAAAATGCAAAAATGGTTGAAAAAATAATTTTAATATTTTTTATGTGTTGTCAAAAAATATCAAGTCAGAATAAAAAAGAAAAAGTCAAAAAATGATAAAAATAAACACAATGGGCCAAGGGGGTGCAAGTGTGGAAAAGTGGTGCAAAAAGGAAAGCAAACTCAGGCCCAGCCCAAAGACATTGTCATCAACCTCTGGACGTTCAAACAGAGGAAACGCGCGCTTCCTGCTATCTCATGATTCCTAGACTTTCAAGCAAAACTCATAACACCAAAAATATAGAGCATCATGTCACGAGTTTATACATATAAAAAACTTGATCTAACTCTCAGAAATGAGAGAGAATTTCTTCTCCCCTAATTTCTGACCTAAGTTTTTGTCAATGTTCAGGTCTTAAATTCTCTCAGCATATGCAATATAAATGGAAAGTGAGGATATGAGTGGCTTCAAGGACATGAGTATGACACTTTTCATTCATAAATCTAAACCTAACTCTTCCTAGATTGAGAGATAGAAGTCCATGAACTTACCTGTTCAGCTTGGATCGTGTATGACAATGGAGGCACTTTCAAGGCAATGTGAGGACTTGTACAGCTTGCTTGAAGTTCAGGGATGCTTCTCCAACCTTTAGTTTGCCTTGAAACTAAATGAATCAAGCTATGGAAGTCAACCTGCAAAACAGAAAAAGTGAAAATGGTGAAGTTGGTTAGGGGTGTTACAGTTCGTGTCCAATGCTTGGGATAGTTTGTATAGGTGGTATGGAGTGTGTATGATCTGGTTTTGGCCAAGGCGCACGAATGGATTGAGTTGTGGAAGTCCAACTGCAGAAGGGACTATGTTTTTTGCAGTAGGATGGTGTTTTGATGAATGATTAGGTTTTGTAGGTGGTTAGCTCGTGCCTTAGCTCAGTTATGATGTTTTGAATATGTTCAGCAAGTTTGTCTAGGCTCGTGTTGGCAGAAATGTGAGTTGTTGTACAAAATGCAAGTTTCTTCCTTTGTAAGCAAAATTTGTCAACCTGGTTTCTAGGCTAACACAGGCCCCTCAAGTATGCTGCATAAATCACTCTTGATCATTGGACTTTTCTCATGAACTTGTGCCCAAAAGATTTAGCCTGTACCTCTTGATTTGCAAACTTGACATAAAGTGTAACTTTTCAAAAATGGATAACTTGCTTTTTCTAATTAAGGCTTAATTCTTCATGCAATGTCCAAATGCACAAAATAATGCCTTGACACAATGGATTGGAAATTAATTATTGAGTAAGAAAAGGATTAGAGGCCTGTAACTAGCTTGCTCATGCTGATTTGAAAAATTGCAAAGTGTATGAACATGGAAATGGCTCATGAACAAAGTGACTTTTGCCCATATTGCCAAATTAGATTCTCCCTAACCACAAGGGTGTTTGAGAAGTTCTTGGACATTTTGGAAATCTTGGAATGTGTACTACAATCCATATTTGTAATGCAAGTTGAAATTCCAAGTGGAAGCATGTGAAAAGTGGCCATGAAGTTAGGCAAAAATCCTGCCTAAAATAGGTCAAAATTTTTCTAAGTTAAGAATGTTTTGCACCCTTGTTCCAAAAATCATAACTTGAGCTACAAGCTTCTTTTGAGGAAACTTTGTGAATCAGAGTTGTATATTTTGCAATGGACTATAATTTTCATATTTTGAGTTTTCCTTGAATCCAAATGTAACTTGGTGAAAAAATGTGACAAAGTTAGGAAAAAATTAGGGATTTTCATAACTTAGAAAAATTCTAAGTTATGAAAATTCTTCATTTCAAACCCTAATTTGTGATTTTTGATTTCTTGATGAACAAGTTTCATAATTTGACATGTCTTGATGAAAAATGAATCTTGAAACTTGATTTTGACCAAAAAGTCAAAGTTTGACTTTTCAGTATACAGTCAAATTTGGCTCAGTTGACTGGAAAATTCATCTGTCAATCTTGTGCATTTGGGATCTTTTGAATTTGTTGAACATGTCAAGACAGTGCCATTGAGTCCTTGAGTCCATATGTGAGCTTGGTTTGCCATTGGCTAGGTCAATCAATCAAAAATTGCCTTTGTGCAGTCAAAACCCTAAAAATGACCATTTTGCCCTTTTGGTGATCTGATCAAACTTCTTGTGGATTTGTGATCCAAACTTGATCAAATGGTCCATATGAGTTCATAATGTTGATGTGGGTCAAAAATCATGAGGTTTGACTGTCAATTGACCGCAGTTGACTTTTTCCCCAATACAGCTGATTTCTAGGTCAACAGTATAATTGACTGGGCAAAGATTGGAATCAAGGCTTGAAACTTGGTATGGATAAACTTGTGAGTTCAAAATGAAGCATGAAAGCCATTTTAGGCCTTTTAGGTCAAAACATCTTTGTGCAAACTCAAACCCTAATTTGGGTCAACAGTGCAAGGAGAAGTCTTGAGCAGAGCAAACCCTAACTTGATCTTGAGCTCCAATGGTCTTGTGGTGAGAAAATGTTGAGGAAATGGGAGGGAAAATTTTGGGGTACAACAGTTGCCCCTGTTCAATCTTCTTGAACCTGAAGAGTTAGATTGGCAAGTTTGCCTTTCGCGACTCGAGGGTAAAAGGAGATTGGACACTAGAGTGCCCTGAAATTTGCACTGGCATGTTGGAGTATCAGCAGTGTGATGTTGGGAATGGGCTTATAGATGCCATTTGGAGAGATGGTGGATAGGAGGATGGGCTTATAGATGCCATATGGAGATGTGACAGAACCTTGTCGGTAATGGGCTTATAGATGCCATTTGGAAGTGTTGACCGCGTAAGAGATTCCTTAGCGAGAACTTGCGTACTTTGAGAAAGGAAGATGTTTCCTGGCCTGTTACAGGTGTTGATCTTCAAACTCTTCATGCAGATATGCCCTGGATAGATACAGGAGTCGAATCTACAATTAGTTGCTCACAGACGTGCCCTGGCTAGATACAGGAATCGAATCCGGAACTTCAGAATGTTGCTTACAGATGTGCCCTAGCTGGATACAGGTATCGAATCTCTAAAATCTTCATGCAGATGTGCCCTGGCTGGATACAGGTATCGAATCCATAATCAGATCACTCACAGATATGCCCTGTCTAGATACAGGTGTCGAATCTGGAAATTGTCGTCTACAGATGTGCCCTGGCTGGATGCAGGTGTCGAATCTGGAATTGTTCGTCTACAGATGTGCCCTGGCTGGATATAGGTATCGAATCTGGAAGTTGCCGTCTACAGATATGCCCTGGCTGGATACAAGTATCAAATCTGGAAGTTGTCGTCTACAGATATGCCCTGGCTGGATACAGGTGTCGGATCTGGAATTAAACGCTCACAGATATGCCCTGGCTAGATACAGGTATCGAGTCTTGAATTGCGATAGCTGATAGTAATCATCTTTTCGGATTGAACTATTTCCTGAAAAGGCAAAACATTAGCTGTATGAAATGTCATGATGTATGAGATGCATGATGCCATGATGTTCCCGAAAATGAGATAGTGTTGTATGCACTTTATCATGTATGCAAGCAGGATGTATGAAATGTGAAATGTCTATGAATGTATTTTCGTCTAGGAAAATAAATCCTTGACGAGTGCCGGGAAATTGAATCCTGGGCTGATGTTGTGAAGAGTAGAGTTCTTCGCTTCCGCTGGGGATGATGGTTGCAAGAATAAACCGGTAGGAGAAGATGACTCCGTTGGGGAATAAACTTG
Source organism: Vicia faba (assembly GCA_948472305.1). Taxonomy (NCBI): domain Eukaryota; kingdom Viridiplantae; phylum Streptophyta; class Magnoliopsida; order Fabales; family Fabaceae; genus Vicia; species Vicia faba. Next base: position 1,052,185,425 of record OX451736.1, on the reverse strand, counting down.
TTGGAGAGATTACTCTGCGGGGAATTACTCTGTGGGAAGAGATACTTCGCTGAGGTTTTGATGAGTGCTCCGGTGGGGATTTCAATGATAAACTCCTCTGGGGATTCCGCTGATAAGTTATGTTGGGAACTTGATGAACTCCGCTGGGGAATAGGAAGAACTTCGCCGAGGACGAACTTTCCGTGGTCATTAGCTAAGGATAACCCAATTATAAGCTCTTGTGGGAAAATAACCTTTGAATAAAGTCGGGGAGAGATGTATGTACTCTGCAGGTGATAAGCTTCCAGAATCTACTGGGGATAAGCTTCAGAATCTACCGGCGACTTCACTGGGGATGTGGATTATACCCTCCTGGGGACACTTTTGAATTGTACTGGGGAATGACTACACTGGATGTCTGTATTCCGCCGGGGAACAACCTTATATTAAGACTTCCGGGGATGCTTGCTGAGGAATGTCTAAACTCTGCTGGAGAACGTTGAGATCTTCTGGGGATACCCAACTTCCTTAAGGCTGACAGTAGACTAACTCTGCTTGGGGAGAGTATCGCTGACTTGCTAGGGGAATAATGTGCCTTTTCAGGGATGCTGGGAGACCAAATCTTCCTGGGGAGAGTATTGCTGAATCTTGTCTTACTCTGTGGGGAGTTGAGGTAACTTGGTGACATTCTTCAGTCGAACCTACCTTGGTACCTTGGTGGACAGAGCAACTAGATCGCTTAGACAATTCTAAATTGCCCCTGTTTCTGATGCCATCTGTAATTAGTCCTTTGTTTCGCATGCAAATATTCATGAGTTAGAAATTAATGTCAAATGCATATATAAAAAATGAACATTGGATGTTCTTTGCAAAACAAAACAGAAAAAGGAAAAACGATGGGTAATTTGTCTGAAAAATTGAACTTGTATTGATTTTGAATTTTGCCTGTAAATAGGCGTTTTATGTACAGGAGGCTGACGTCCTAGTAAGAGAAACGCCGCCGAGCAACGTAGAGTTTATACAATTTTGAAAAGGAAACAAAACAGCTATGTGAAAACTGATCCCACTGGGTTCCAACTCTGCTATCGCCTTCATGTCTTCAAGCGTCTCATCACTCTGCTGCTTAGTTGACGATGAAGCTGATGGATTGGAGTCATCTGAGCCCGATAGTTGATGTCGAATTCTGGATGCAAGGTGATCCAACGAGACATAGTATTACGCTTTATCCCTAACTTTTACCTGGACCGCCCTTTCGGGTTTTCAGTCCACCGGGATACCCATTTTTGCCCAAGCCGCCTTTTCAGGTTTTCGACTTGCCGGGTGTACAGATTTTTTTTCATTTCATCCCTTATTTTTGCCCGAACCCTTTTGGTTCGCCGGGAAGCCCTTATTTCTGCCTAGGTGTGTCAACCTAGCGGGTCTTTAATCATGCGTAGTATCTTTTTACTATGTCTGCATTGGCGGGGTGAGGAAGGTCATCACCATCCATGGTGGTTAGAATCATGGCTCCTCCTGAGAAGATATGTTTAACCACAAATGTCCCTTCGTATGTAGGGGTCCACTTGCCCCTGGGATCACTTTGAGGAAGAATGATGCGCTTGATTACCAAGTCTCCGACTTGATACTCTTGTCGTCTGACTTTCTTATTAAATGCCCTGATCATCCGTTTTTGGTACGTCTGACCATGACAAATAGCAGTGAGTCTCTTTTCGTCAATTAGGTTTAGTTGATCAAGCCGAGTCTGGATCCAGTCATCTTCGCTCAAACCTGCATCTTTCATTATCCGGAGAGAGGGTATCTAGACTTCAATAGGCAAGACTGCCTCCATGCCATAGACCAAGGAAAAGGGAGTTGCCCCTGTTGACGTCCGTGCTGAGGTACGGTATCCATGAAGAGCAAACGGTAACATTTCGTGCCAATCTTTATAGGTCACTGTCATCTTCTACACAATCTTCTTGATGTTCTTATTCGCTGCTTCTACAGCCCCGTTCATCTTCGGCCGGTAGGGAGAAGAATTGTGGTGCTGTATCTTGAATTGCTCGCAGAGCTCAGTGATCATCTTGTTGTTAAGATTGGTACCATTATCCGTAATGATCCTCTCAGGTAAACCGTATCGATAGATCAGGTTGTGCCGAATGAACCGTGCCACGACGTTCTTGGTTACGGTAGCATATGAGGCTACTTCAACCCACTTTGTGAAGTAATCGATCGCTACCAGGATGAAGCGATGCCCGTTGGATGCCGTAGGTCTGATCTCGCCGATCATATCAATGCCCCACATTGCAAAAGGCCAAGGTGCTGTCAGGACGTTCAGAGGAACCGGAGGAATGTGCACCTTATCCGCATAGATCTGGCATTTATGACAAGTTCGAGAATGCTGATAACAGTCGGCTTCCATTGTGGACCAGAAATATCCTGCCCGAAGGATTTTCTTTGCCATGGTATGTCCACTGGAATGTGTTCCGAAAGTACCTTTGTGTAGCTCCGCCATGATCTTTTCTGCTTCAGTCTTATCCACACAACGCAGTAAGGTCGAATCATGGTTTCGCTTGTACAGAATGCCGTTGTTGAGGAAGAACTTTGCCGCGAATCTTCTCAGAAACTTCTTGTCATTAACAGATGCGCCTTCGGGGTATTCTTGAGCTTCAAGGTACCTCTTTACTTCATGGTACCAGGGTTTTTCAGTTACCTCCTCGGTCTCGAGATCGCAGCAATGTGCAGGTTCATCCAACTTCCAAATAATGACCCAGGGAGCCTCATTGTCCCATTTGACTTTGAACATAGAAGCCATCGTAGCTAACGCGTCCGCTAACTGATTCTCATCTCTTGGGAAGTGTTCAAATGTTATCTCCTCGAAGTGGGGAAGCAATGTCAGCACATACTCCTTGTAAGGAATAAGATTTGGGTGTTTTGTATCCCACTCGCCTTTGACCTGATTGATCACGAGAGAGGAATCTCCAAAGACACTCAGAAACTTGATCCTTAAGTCAATTGCAGCTTGAAGACCCATGATACATGCCTCGTACTCTGTCATGTTGTTGGTGCAGTTGAAACATAGCCGGGCGGTGAGTGGAGTATAAGTGCCTTTAGAGGATATGATCACAGCGCCAATACCATTACCCAAAGCGTTCGAGGCTCCGTCAAAATGCATAGACCATCAGGATCCTTCCTCAGGTCCTTCATCCGGTCCAGGTACTTCGCAATCAGTCACTACCATGATATCCTCGTCTGGAAATTCAAAGGTCATCGACTGGTAATCGTCCACTGCCTGGTGCACCAAGTGGTCTGCCAATACACTTCCCTTGATTGCTTTCTGAGTCGTGTACTGGATGTCGTATTCCGTCAAGATCATCTGCCATCTTGCTATTCATCCGGACAAGGCAGGCTTTTCGAATATGTACTTGATTGGATCCATTTTTGAAATCAACAGAGTAGTGTGAGTCAACATATACTGTCTCAGCCGGCGAGCAGCCCATACCAGAGCGCAGCAAGTTTTCTTGAGCAGTGAGTACCGAGTCTCACAGTCGGTAAACTTTTTGCTAAGGTAATAAATAGCGTGCTCTTTTCGGCCAGACACGTCATGCTTCCCCAGCACACACCCCATTGAGTTGTCAAGTACTGTCAAGTATAATATTAGAGGTCTCCCTTCAACCGGTGGCATAAGAATGGGTGGTTCTTGGAGATACTATTTTATCTTTTCGAAAGCGGCCTGACATTCATTGTTCCAACGTACTACTTGATCCTTCTTCAGCAGCTTGAAGATTGGTTCACAGGTAGCAGTTAGATGTGAGATGAATCGGGCAATGTAGTTCAACCGTCCTAGAAAGCCTCTGACTTCTTTCTCTGTCTTGGGAGCTGGCATCTCTTGTATGGCTTTCACCTTAGCAGGGTCTACTTGAATACCTTTGTCGCTTATGATGAAACCTAGCAGTTTTCCCGATCTTACCCCAAAGGTGCACTTGTTTGGGTTCAGCCTCAGCTTGTACAACTTCAGACGGTCAAACAGTTTCCATAGATGGTCAAGGTGTTCCTCCTCAGTTTGGGACCTTGCAATTATATCGTCTACATACACTTCGATCTCATGGTGGATCATGTCATGAAACAGAGCAACCATGGCACGTTGATAGGTGGCCCCAACATTTTTTAACCCAAACGGCATGACCTTGTAACAAAAGGTGCCCCACTGAGTAACAAAAGTGCTCTTCTCCATGTCTTCAGGAGCCATCTTGATTTGATTATAGCCGGAGAAACCGTCCATGAAGGAGAAAACTTTATGCTGAGCAGTGTTGTCAACCAGAACGTCGATATGAGGCAGAGGGAAATCATCCTTAGGGCTGGCCCTGTTCAAATCCCTGTAATCAACATACATTCGGACCTTGCCATCCTTCTTCGGTACTGGAACGACGTTGGCAACCCACTGAGGGTAAGAAGTCACTGCTAGAAACCCGACATCAAATTGTTTCATAACCTCAGCTTTGATTTTCTCGGACATCTCTGGACGCATACGGCGGACCTTCTGTTTAACCGGAGGGCTGTCTTCCTTGGTAGGCAAATGATGAACCACAATGTCGGTATCCAATCCAGGCATGTCTTCGTAAGACCAGGCAAAGATTTCCACATAGTCATGCAGCATCTGAATTAACCGTTGTTTCACACTGAGCTCTAGATTGGCACCAATCTTGACTTCCTTTTTGTCTGTCTCAGTACCCAGATTTACCGTTTCCACTGGCCCTTCATGTGGCTGAATGGCCCTCTCTTCCTGGAGTAGCAGTCTTGCAAGTTCACCAGGCACTTCGCAATCATCTTCACCTTCGTCTTCGGCTAAGTTGATCGGATTTTCGAAGTCATAACTGGCAGTAGCATAGTCGTTACCAGTGAGATCCAGAGTGGATTGGAACCTGTATGGGTGAGTGTGTGTAAATATAGCTGTTTTGCAATATATAATAAAGAAAGAAAAGGAGCGCAAGATTTTGAAATGCAACAAACGTCCAATGTTTTTATTGATGATATATGAAAATGACACACAAAAAGCCCTCACAAATGAAGCCACGGTGCCCCGGGTAGGACACCGAGCCATAAAAGTTTCAACATATTGTCTGTTACAAATTGAAAACAAAAAAGTTCATTACTGAGTGACAAAAGTAATAGGTGTGAAGTCTTTGGCAGTCCAGTTGCTTGGTCCACTGCCGGTTGTTAGGTAGATCCAGCTGTCGAATTCAGATTCCTCCACGCCGTCCTCAATAGCATTCACTCCCGGGTTGGTGATGAACACAGGAGGTCTTCCAATCCTTGCTTTACGAACAGCCCTCTGAGCTTCTGCAGTGAAGCCCAAACCAAACTTATCAGTCTTTGGAGTGAAGTCAGGAAGTCGGCCCCAGTTTGCGCACTCACCCTTCTCAATCACAGCCCGGGCATCCTTTAAGGAAGCCATCTTCAAAGGAGGGTCTTCAATTACAGTTTCTGCTGACGCCAGTGTCTGAGGCACCTCTTCAAAGTGCTGGAATGGAGTCTTAATGAATTCCCCATCCATCTCTATGTACCGGAACGAGTTGAGGTGGCTGACCATATATTCTTCCTCCCCCTGAACTGTCACAATCTTCCCTCTGACCGGGTACTTAAGCTTCTGATGTAGTATGGAAGTCACAGCTCCAGCCTTGTGCATCCATGGAAGACCCAGCAAACAAGAATAGGATGGAAGAATGTCCATCACATAGAAAGTTGAATCAAAGACTTGAGAACCAACCCTGATTGGAATGTCAACTTCGCCATGTACCATCCTTTTCGAACCGTCAAAGGCTCGGACAACAATGTTACTGGGCTTGAGCTCTAAACCCTCACAATCCAACCTTTCTAGGGCCTTCTTGGGTAAGACGTTCAATGAAGAACCAGTGTCTACCAACACATGGGCAAGAGTAGTGCCCCTGCATTCGATGGAGACATGCAGGGAGTCGTTATGGTTCTTTCCTTTGGCATTCAGATCGGCGTCAGAGAAGCCCAAACCATTATCGGCAGTCAAGTTGGCCACACAATCGGTAAATTGATCAGCAGACGTTTCTTGTGGCACACGGGCCGTCTTCAGGAAGGAAATCAGGGCCTTGGCATTAGCCTCTGAACACAATAACAGTGATAGCATAGAAATTTTTGATGGGGTGTGCCCCAACTGCTCAACTACACTGAAATCACTTTTCTTAATGATCTTGAGGATCTCCTCCATCTCTTGCTGGGAAGCTTCAACAGTGGTTGTCTTTGGTGCCTCCGTCAGGGAAGGAAAATCAGTAGCAATCCCTTTGCCCCAAGCGTTCGATGACTCGGCAGCAGGGGTAGAAACAGGAACTTGATTAGGAAGGGGAACATGCACACTCGCAGGTGTGATGATAAGAGGTTTCTGAATAGCTGGCGGCACAATATCTGGCGAGAACAGCCTACCACTGCGAGTAATTTTGGCAGGCCCGGTGATGTTACTGACGCTGGTACTTGTATCAAACTCTTGCTTTATTCCAAGAACATAAACATCTGCTCCATAGTGCCATGGGACAGCTTTGTCGGATGTATAGGGGAGAGGCCCCGGAACAGTGATGATGATAGGAGCAATCTTCTGAGTGGACATGATTTTGACAGGCTTCTTTGAAGGAGCCTTAGGAGGTTTGTTGAAAATAGTGACAATAGAAACTTCTTCAGCAGGAACAACAATCTTCTCGAACAAGATTTCTTTGCTATCCATCAGGCTTTGGATACCTGATTTCAGCAACGGACAACCAACAGGCGAAACAGCACATAGAAGGCAATCTTCACCATATCCCGGAAATAAAACGGCTAGCAACAGATTCCTTTTAACAGTCGATAACGGAGTAGCAATATCTTCCACAGAGGCCACATACAAGTCTTCTTCCACAACATTCACTCCATGCTGGGGCATGGGAGCAGTCACAACATTGGGCCTTTCGGGCGCCTCAAACTGTATTTCTTTAGCATCAATAAGGTCCTGAACCTTATTCCTCAGAGCCCAACAATCATCAGTAGAATGCCCCGGGCTATCAGAGTGATAAGCGCAACGGGTGTTGGGGTTGTACTTTGGAGAAGTTGTGTTCACTACCTTCGGAGCTTCTTTGACAGTTACCAGATTGGTTGACAGTAGTTGCGGCAAAATCTGAGACAGGGTCATGCTGAGCCGAGTGTACTGTCTTTTGGGTCTCTCACCCCTTTGTTGGTTGTACTGCTGAGGAGCAGCACCAGGCTTTGAAATTACTAACGCATTGACAGCTCGGCGGCGCTCTGGCTTAATTTGTCTTCTGGGACCATAAACAGCACTGGCTTCCTTCTTGAAGGGCTTCTTTTCAGTACTCGCGGAGGCACCTTTCTGTATCTTCCCCGACTTGATACCAGCTTCTATCCTCTCACCGGTTAAGATCAGGTCTGTGAACCCAGCAGAAGAATTACCAATCAGATGGTTGAAGAACGGACCAGACAGGGTCCCTAAGAACATATCCACGAGTTCACGGTCAGTTAGCGGTGGCTGCACCCTGCCATCCAGGTCTCTCCACTTTTGCGCATACTCCTTGAATCCTTCGCCTGTCCCCAGTGACATACCCTGAAGTTGAGTACACGTGGGAGAGAAGTCAGAATTATACTGATACTGTTTATAAAATGCGGTAGCCAAATCCTCCCAGTTTCGAATACTGGCCCCATCTAGCTGATAGAACCATTCGAGTTGAGACCCCGAAAGGCTATCCTGAAAAAAATGGATCCATAGGTTCTTGTCTACAGTGTAAGGTTGGATCTTCCTTACATATGATCTGAGATGCAGCTTAGGACAGGAAGCCCCGTCGTACTTTGCAAAGGCAGGTGCCTTGAACTTGTGTGGGATCACCACCCCAGAAGATAAACCTAGATCTCCAAAATCCAACCCCGACACATTTTGAATCTCCATGGCACTTAAACGGTCCTCTAGTTGCTTGTACCTGTCTTCAGCAGGAGGGTACTGTTCATCATTGTAATCCGTCTCGTTGTCGGAGACCGCAGGACTAGGAGCCCTTCCCCCTTGGGGACTGTCTTTCTCTACAAAGGAAGTAGCCTGATCAGCCTCATTATGTAGTGTATTCCCAAACCTCCGTCCGGTGTTGAACAGCGCAATCCTCTTCTTCTTCTTCTTCTTCAGGAGCAGAGTCTTCAACTCCTGTTGACCCTGGGCTAAGCTCATGACCAGCTCTTGAAACTGGGCATTCTGGGCCTGGAGGGCCTTGATAGCTTGTTCATTAGATGATTCAGGATTCATGATGACTGTTCAAATAAACAGCGAAGAAGATTAAGCAACATGTGGAAAAAGGTACCTGCTATGCATATGATGAATGGAATGCGTATGTTTTATGCTTTCAAAGACAATCGGGATTCAACTTTGTAGACAAAAAGGAAACACACTTCATTATATTCAAACTTTAAATTGTTCAACAATTTGCCCTTAGGCATTACAAGAAATGAAAATACTGAAAAGGAAATAAAAGCTGTAAAAGAAACATCCAAAGCCCATCAGTTCTCCCATGGCCTCCTCTTCTCAGTACGGATATAGTCGTTCAGGATCCGCTCCTCCTCCAATTGCTTAGTCAGCTTCTGGATCTTCTGTTCTTATTCGTTGAACTTTTCCCGATAAAAATCTCGTTCTTCTTGTAGCTGCGCCCAAGATCTATTCAGTGTATCAACATCAGCGGGTATCTGAGGAGGGAGGACAGTTGGAGGAACCCCGTCTTCATCAGGAGATTCAAGAATGATAGGCTTGACAGCTTCGTATGGCATACCTAACTTCTGAGCACGGATGTGGACCCATCTGCAGTAGGGTTCCATTGGTAGAGAAGTCTTTGGCCCCAACTCATATGGGTCAGCTTTGTGAATTCTGTCCCAAGCCTTAATGAATCCATGGCGCAGTTTGTCACTGCCTACCTGAAATTCAAAACTGAAGTGAGGAACCAACATCTCATGAGGCCCTACTCTTTTGGCTCTTCCAAACTGACGGAGAGCTAAACATGGATTATAAGAGATTCCTCCCTGGGTACCGATCAATGGAACATTAGGATATTCTCCGCAACGATCAATAACAGCTACTTCATCCAAACCTCTGAAAGTCCAAATGATGTCATTATCGGTGAGAGACATTAACCTATGAGCCCAGCCTTTTCCTTCTTCATTCTTCAACACGAACTTAGGAAGGTGCGAAATAAACCACCTCACTAACAAAGGAGCACAACACCACAGAGTTCCCCGTCTTCGGGAAGTACGAGCATAAAGTTGTTGCAGGATATCACCCAAAAGAGTGGGTACAGGGTTCCGAGACATGAAGATCCTTATGGAATAGATATTGATAAAGGTATCAGGATTTGGAAACAATACCAGACCATAGATTAAAAGAGCCAGAATGTCTTCGTACGCCTTGAAGTCTAAGTCATTCCAGAAACTATTAGCTTTGCCAACCAGAAACTTAACCAAAAATCCCTTAACTCCACTTCTAGTTTCACAGTTAGCCACTACCTCTTCTTTTGTTAAGGGAAGGACTGCAACAATCTCCTCAGGCCTAAGAGTCTTCTCCCAACCAGTGAATGGAGTCTGTTCCAAAACAGGGATGCCAAGCAAATCAGAGAATTCTTCTAGGGTAGGGACCAGCTGGAAGTCTTGAAAAGTGAAGCAATGATACAGGGGATCATAAAACTGGGTCAGGACACTCATCAGTTGTTGGTCCCACTTTGAAGTGACTAAACGGAGAAGAGAACCATGCCTCTTGATGAAGGAAGTAGTGTTTGGAATCCTATCAACCAATTCCCTGAGCAAAGTAGGTGGTTGAACAAAGTTGAGCCGGATAGTATTCCTACGCACGGGCATCATGATGTCCTACAAAATAGAGCAAAGATGAAACCCTCTTGTCTTTGAAATGGGTCAGTCCTTATGCAGGATGCATGCAATGGTATGATGGTATGATGCTATGATGAAGCACACCACAAGTATTCACAAAGGCAAGCATGATAAGGCACACAAGTCACACAAGACAACCCTTAGGGTTTAGGCCAGCATGAAGTTTTGGTATTACCCTCTTTTAGTTTCGTTGGTTAAAACCTGTCCTATCAAAAGTAACCGGGTTCTAGAGGATCTCAATATCATTGACTACCCTCAATCGGTCATAACTCCAGCATCGCAATCTTTTCTTGCGGCCAGAACCATTGCGAGAGTTTAGCCTCAATGAGTGTAGCATACTGCTACTGTTCTATGGCCAAGTTAGGTCAATTTAGGGTTCTAAGGTCGGTTGGTGCTTAATGACCCCTTAGAAGACCCATATTCTCCTCGTTGCAACACAAGGGATATCGGTACAGACCAAGGTGTCACACCAACGTAGCCACTGCTTCACCCATGTCGGTCTACGCCGGACAAGTCCCTCACAGATTATGCTACCTAAAAGGGTATTCCCCAGATCCGGGTTAGGATCTATGAAACTCCGATGCAAAGCCCACAAATATAAAAGCAAACAAAGCAAACAATTTGAAAACAAGAGTGATATAAGCCCTAAGGTTACTCCACTTTTAAGTTTTCCCCAGCAGAGTCGCCAGTTCTGTGATACGGTGGGAGAACTGACTTGAGGTTTTGCGTTTGTTTTCGCAAATGTTTCGGTTGAGCAAGAGTCGCCACCGACTTTTTATTTTATCCTAAGGAAAGGTTAAAAAGCACAGCAAAAACCTTTGAGATGTTTTCTTGGGTTCGGGGGGTAGATTATAGAAAGGGAAGGTATTAGCACCCTTTTTATCCATGGTTATCCATGGGCTCTTATTTACTTGCTTAGATCAACTTGCCTTGATTTTCAATTGTTTGAAATGGTGCTTTGTGTGTGGGTTTGAAAATGTTTTGAAAAGAGGTCAATGTGGTGGCAACCTTTGTAATGATCCATGTTGGGATGTATACAAAGATGTACTTCTTTTGAAAAGTTTTCAATATTTTTGAAAGTTGATTTGAAAGTGTGTTGTGATGTGTGTTTTGAAAAATAGGCAAGTGTTTTTGTTTTGCAAGTTGGCAAGTAACCAAGAGTTGTCTACTCCTAAAATTTCTCAAAGATTTTTCCTATGTTTCTAACCATTTTAACAATTTTGTTCCACCATTGTATTTGGTGGACAATCTTGTGTTAGGATGTGAACGGGACAGACGCGGGTCATCGTTTAGACCATGATTGCAATAGTGCCAAGTGTCTTTGGCAATTTCTTTTAAGGGACTTGATCATTTGAATTGTTTTTTTTTTGAAAAGCGTCATCGAGGGAATATGATCATTTGAAATGTTTTTGTTTTGCCAAAGATACTCAACATGCAACATGGCCCATTATTGAAGGCAACAAGTGGAGTGACCCTAAGGGGGTGCAAGTGTGATTGGTGTTGTCCATTTTCAGGCTTGTTTATCTTGAAATTAGGTCAAACTATTTGGTTGATTTTTTGCATACAAAACCCTAAGTCTATCATGGCATATTTAGAAAGCTTTAAAGTGCGGAATTTAAAGGTCCTAAATTATTACAACACAAATTATGGGATGAGGGGTACAAATGTTCAAATGGGGAATATTTTAGCAAGAAATTTAAATCTAACTATTACATCCAAATTGAAATTTACAAGGTATTTTAATTGCATAATAATAAAATAAAATAAAATAAATATGCAAGATGCAAAAAATGATTTTTATGTGTATGTAAAAAGTATTTTTTATGTGTCAAATAAACAAAAATAAAAATGATTAATTTTTGGTATTTTTATGTATTTAGGGCAAAACCCTAATTTGCTAAATAAAATGTATTAATTATTTAATATATGCAATATTTATTAATTATGTACAAAAAATAAATAAAAAGTAATATATTGTAAAAAAGTGATTTTTTAAGTTAAATATTAATAAAAATAAAAATGTATTATTTTTAGGTTTTTATCCTAAATATTCTAATATATATATATAAGTATTTATTATTTACTAAATATATTAAGTATGTAAAAAATAAAAATATTTAATATTTACAAAAAAAGTATATTTTTTATAAAATGTTTTTAAAAGATAAAGTAAAAATAAAATCAGAAAATAAAATGTATTTTGGTTTATTTTTGTATTTTGAATAAAAAGGATATTATGTTTATTTATGTACAAAATTCAAATAAAACAAGAAAAAATCCAAATAAAATGCAAAAATGGTTGAAAAAATATTTTTTATATTTTTTATGTTTTGTCAAAAAATATCAAGTCAGAATAAAAAAGAAAAAGTCAAAAAATAATAAAAATAAACACAATGGGCCAAGGGGGTGCAAGTGTGGAAAAGTGGTGCAAAAAGGAAAGCAAACTCAGGCCCAGCCCAAAGACTTTGTCTTCAACCTCTGGACGTTCAAACAGAGCAAACGCGCGCTTCCTTCTATCTCATGATTCTTGGACTTTCAAGCAAAACTCATAACACGAAAAATGTAGAGCATCATGTCACGAGTTCATACATATAAAAAACTTGATCTAACTCTCGGAAATGAGAGAGAATTTCTTCTCCCCCAATTTCTGACCTAAGTTTTTGTCAATGTTCAGGTCTTAAATTCTCTCAGCATATGAAATATAAATGGAAAGTGAGGATATGAGTGGCTTCAGGGACATGAGTATGACACTTTTCATTCATAAATCTAAACCTAACTCTTCCTAGATTGAGAGATAGAAGTCCATGAACTTACCTATTCAGCTTGGATCGTGTATGACAATGGAGGCACTTTCAAGGCAATGTGAGGACTTGTACAGCTTGCTTGAAGTTCAGGGATGCTTCTCCAACCTTTAGCTTGCCTTGAAACTAAATGAATCAAGCTATGGAAGTCAACCTGCAAAACAGAAAATGTGAAAATGGTGAAGTTGGTTAGGGGTGTTACAGTTCGTGTCCAATGCTTGGGATAGTTTGTATAGGTGGTATGGAGTGTGTATGAACTGGTTTTGGCCAAGGTGCACAAATGGATTGAGTTGTGGAAGTCCAACTGCAGAAGGGACTCTGTTTTTTGCAGTAGGATGGTGTTTTGATGAATGATGAGGTTTTGAAGGTGGTTAGCTCGTGCCTTAGCTCAGTTATGATGTTTTGAATATGTTCAACAAGTTTGTCTAGGCTTGTGTTGGCAGAAATGTGAGTTGTTGTACAAAATGCAAGTTTCTTCCTTTGTAAGCAAAAGTTGTCAACCTGGTTTCTAGGCTAACACAGGCCCCTCAAGTATGCTGCATAAATCACTCTTTATAAGTGGACTTTGCTCATGAACTTGTGCCCAAAAGATTTGGCATGTACATCTTGATTTGCAAACTTGACATAAAGTGTAACTTTTCAAAAATGGATAACTTGCTTTTTCTAATTAAGGCTTAATTCTTCATGCAATGCCCAAATGCACAAAATAATGCCTTGGAACAATGGATTGGAAATTAATTATTGAGTAAGAAAAGGATTAGAGGCCTGTAACTAGCTTGCTCATGCTGATTTGAAATATTGCAAAGTGTATGAACATGGAAATGGCTCATGAACAAAGTGACTTTTGCCCATATTGGCAAATTCGATTCTCCCTAACCACAAGGGTGTTTGAGAAGTTCTATGACATTTTGGAAAGCTTGGAATGTGTACTACAATCCATCTTTTTATTGCAAGTTGAAATTCCAAGTGGAAGCATGTGAAAAGTGGCCATGAAGTTAGGCAAAAATCCTGCCTAAAATAGGTCAAAATTTTTCTAAGTTAAGAATGTTTTGCACCCTTGTTCCAAAAATCATAACTTGAGCTACAAGCTTCTTTTGAGGAAACTTTGTGAATCAAAGTTGTAGATTTTGCAATGGAATATAACTTTCATGTTTTGAGTTTTCCTTGAATCCAAATGTAACTTGGTGAAAAAATGGGACAAAGTTAGGAAAAAATTAGGGATTTTCTTAACTTAGAAAAATTCTAAGTTATGAAAATTCTTCATTTCAAACCCTAATTTGTGATTTTTGATTTCTTGATGAACAAGTTTAATAATTTGACATGTCTTGATGAAAAATGAATCTTGACACTTGATTTTGACCAAAAAGTCAAAGTTTGACTTTTCAGTATACAGTCAAATTTGGCTCAGTTGACTGGAAAATTCATCTGTCAATCTTGTGCATTTGGGATCTTTTGAATTTGTTGAACATGTTAAGACAATTCCATTGAGTCCTTGAGTCCATATGTGAGCTTGGTTTACCATTGGCTAGGTCAAACAGTCAAAAATTGCCTTTGTGCAGTCAAAACCCTAAAAATGACCATTTTGCCCTTTTGGTGATCTGATCAAACTTCTTATGGATTTGTGATCCAAACTTGATAAAATGGTCCATATGAGTTCATAATGTTGACGTGGGTTAACAATCATGAGGTTTGACTGTCAATTGACCACAGTTGACTTTTTCCCCAATACAGTTGATTTCTAGGTCAACTGTCCAATTGACTGGGCAAAGATTGGAATCAAGGCTTGAAACTTGGTATGGATAAACTTGTGAGTTCAACATGAAGCATGAAAGCCATTTTGGGCCTTTTAGGTCAAAACATCTTTGTGCAAACTCAAACCCTAATTTGGGTCAACAGTGCAAGGAGAAGTCTTGAGCAGAGCAAACCCTAACTTGATCTTGAGCTCCAAAGGTCTTGTGGTGAGAAAATGTTGAGGAAATGGGAGGGCAAATTTTGGGGTACAACAGTTACCCCTGTTCAATATTCTTGAACCTGAAGAGTTAGATTGGCAAGTTTGCCTTTTGCGACTCGAGCGTAAAAGGAGATTGAACACTAGAGTGCCCTGAAATTTGCACTCGCATGCTGGAGTATCAGCAGTGTGATATTGGGAATGGGCTTATAGATGCCATTTAGAGAGATGGTGGATAGGAGGATGGGCTTATAGATGCCATCTGGAGATGTGACAGAACCTTGTCGGGAATGGGCTTATAGATGCCATTTGGAAGTGTTGATCGCGTAAGAGATTTCTTAGCGAGAACTTGCGTACTTTGAGAAAGGAAGATGTTTCCTGGCCTGTTACAGGTGTTGATCTTCAAACTCTTCATGCAGATATTCCCTGGCTAGATACAGGAGTCGAATCTACAATTAGTTGCTCACAGACGTGCCCTGGCTAGATACAGGAATCGAATCCGGAACTTCAGAATGTTGCTTACAGATGTGCCCTAGCTGGATACAGGTATCGAATCTCTAAACTCTTCATGCAGATGTGCCCTGGCTGGATACAAGTATCGAATCCATAATCAGATCACTCACAGATATGCCCTGGCTAAATACAGGTGTCGAATCTGGAAATTGTCGTCTACAGATGTGCCCTGGCTGGATGCAGGTGTCGAATCTGGAATTGTTCGTCTACAGATGTGCCCTGGCTGGATACAGGTATCGAATCTGGAAGTTATCGTCTACAGATATGCCCTGGCTGGATACAAGTATCAAATCTGGAAGTTGTCGTCTACAGATATGCCCTGGCTGGATACAGGTGTCGGATCTGGAATTAAACGCTCACATATATGCCCTGGCTAGATACAGGTATCGAATCTTGAATTGCGATAGTTGATAGTAATCATCTTTTCGAATTGAACTATTTCCTGAAAAGGCAAAACATTAGCTGTATGCAATGTCATGATGTATGAGATGCATGATGCCATGATGTTCCCGAAAATGAGATAGTGTTGTATGCACTTTATCATGTATGCAAGCAGGATGTATGAAATGTGAAATGTCTATGAATGTATTTTCGTCTAGGAAAATAAATCCTTGACGAGTGCCGGGAAATTGAATCCTGGGCTGATGTTGTGAAGATTAGAGTTCTTCGCTGGGGAATAAACTTGTTGGAGAGATTACTCTGCGGGGAATTACTCTGTGGGAAGAGATACTTCGCTGAGGTTTTGATGAGAGCTCCTCTGGGGATTTCAAATATAAACTCCTCTAGGGATTCCGCTGATAAGTTATGTTGGGAACTTGATGAACTCCGCTGGGGAATAGGAAGAACTTCGCCGAGGACGAACTTTCCGTGGTCATTAGCTGAGGATAACCCAATTATAAGCCCTGGTGGGAAAATAACCTTTGAATAAAGTCGGGGAGAGACGTATGTACTCTGCAGGTGATAAGCTTCCAGAATCTACTGGGGATAAGCTTCAGAATCTACCGGCGACTTCACTGGGGATGTGGATTCTACCCTCCTGGGGACACTTTTGAACTGTACTGGGGAATGACTACACTGGATGTCTGTATTCCGCCGGGGAACAACCTTATATTAAGACTGCCGGGGATGTTTGCTGAGGAATGTCTAAACTCTGCTAGAGAACGTTGAGATCTTCTGGGGATACCCAACTTCCTTAAGGCTGACAGTAGACTAACTCTGCTTGGGGAGAGTATCGCTGACTTGCTAGGGGAATAATGTGCCTTTTCAGGGCTGCTGGGAGACCAAATCTTCCTGGGGAGAGTATTGTTGAATCTTGTCTTACTCTGTGGGGAGTTGAGGTAACTTGGTGACATTCTTCAGCCGACCTACCTTGGTACCTTGGTGGACAGAGCAACTAGATCGCTTAGGCAATTCTAAGTTTCCCCTGTTTCTGATGTCATCTGTAATTAGTCCTTTGTTTCGCATGCAAATATTTGTGAGTTAGCAATTAATGTCAAATGCATATATCAAAAATGAACATTGGACGTTCTTTGCAAAAAAAAACAGAAAAAGGAAAAACGATGGGTAATTTGTCTGAAAAATTGAACTTGTATTGATTTTGAATTTTGCCTGTAAATAGGCGTTTTATGTACAGGAGGCTAACGTCATAGTAAGAGAAACGCCGCCGAGCAACGTAGAGTTTATACAATTTTGAGAAGGAAACAAAACAGCTATGTGAAAACTGATCCCACTGGGTTCCAACTCTGCTATCGCCTTCATGTCTTCAAGCGTCTCATCACTCTGCTGCTTAGTTGAAGATGAAGATGATGGATTGGAGTCATCTGAGCCCGATAGTTGATGCCGAATTCTGGATGCAAGGTGATCCAACGAGACATAGTATTACGCTTTATCCCTAACTTTTGCCTGGACCGCCCTTTCGGGTTTTCAGTCCACCGGGATACCCATTTTTTCCCAAGCCGCCTTTTCAGGTTTTCGACTTTCCGGGTGTACAGATTTTTTTTCATTTCATCCCTTATTTTTGCCCGAACCCTTTTGGTTCGCCGGGAAGCCCTTATTTCTGCCTAGGTGTGTCAACCTAGCGGGTCTTTAATCATGCGTAGTATCTTTTTACTATGTCTGCATTGGCGGGTGAGGAAGGTCGTCACCATCCATTGTGGTTAGAGTCATGGCTCCTCCTGAGAAGATATGTTTAACCACAAATGGCCCTTCGTATGTAGGGGTCCACTTGCCCCTGGGATCACTTTGAGGAAGAATGATGCGCTTGATTACCAGGTCTCCGACTTGATACTCTTGTCGTCTGACTTTCTTGTTAAATGCCCTGATCATCCATTTTTGGTACGTCTGACCATGACAAATAGCAGTGAGTCTCTTTTTGTCAATTAGGTTTAGTTGATCAAGCCGAGTCTGGATCCAGTCATCTTCGCTCAAACCTGCATCCTTCATTATCCGGAGAGAGGGTATCTGGACTTCAATAGGCAACACTGCCTCCATGCCATAGACCAAGGAAAAGGGAGTTTCCCCTGTTGACGTCCGTGCTGAGGTACGGTGTCCATGAAGAGCAAACGGTAACATTTTGTGCCAATCTTTATAGGTCACTGTCATCTTCTGCACAATCTTCTTGATGTTCTTATTCGCGGCTTCTACAGCCCCGTTCATCTTCGGCCGGTAGGGAGAAGAATTGTGGTGCCGGATCTTGAACTTTTGTTTTCCAGGCATATTCAGAACAACACAATAGATACCTCAATTCCCATATGTCTACATCACATCATGGCACATTTATTTTTCAAAAAGAAACATAAATATATATATAATTCACATATGCATGTCATTTCCAGGGTATTTAGAAGCTGTCACTAGCATCAAGGATGAATAACAACATGAGCGCAAGTGCAGAAACCCTTAGGAAGAAGGCCGTCTATCAGTTTGTGTTTTATGGTGGTCGATTTCGAGAATTGGGAGCTCTTGTGAATGTTCCAAATGAAAACGTCTTCAGAAAGCGATACAGGGTATTTCGCGGGATTATCTGATAAACAAAGCCAAAAGGTTTACGGAGGAAGGAAATTGGATAACTTTCAATGCGTTACTGGCCGTGTTAATTTATGGTTTAATCCTCTGAACCGTGGCAGAAAGGTTGGTGGATTTAGCAGCAATTTATGTCTTTATGAATGAAAATCCAGTACCACCTTATTAGTTGATACTTTCTATACTATTCATTCTCGACATGGTAAGAGGCGGGATGTGGTATGCAGAATAACTTTACTCTACAAGTGGTTTATGATGCACATGCTTACAATAGGACCATTTGTCGACACTGCTGAGACATCTCTTTGGGCCTCACAGATCATGAGACTCACTTCCTACGACATTGTCTGGCATAACACGGGAATTCTAGAGGAGTTCATTACGAGTTGTGGTGAGTTTCCTAATGTTACACTTATGGGAACAAAAGGTTGCATCAACTATAATCCCATTTTGGTACGGCTCCACTTTGGGTTCATGATGACATGTGGACCTACTGAGCGGGAGGTAAGGGGAATCGTTTATTTCGGCAAAGGAGGAAATGTTGCTATGTTTGGAAGAATAAAGGTTACCTGGAAATAAATTCATCGAAAAGGACGGCACTCTTTTGATATAAATGGAGGTGTAGCTCTTGATGCCTATTCAAAATGGATTCAGAATCGGGTAAAGGTGTTTTTATTTCCTTATAAGAGGGAAGAACCTTTGTACCCGCAGCCTGTGTGTGATCCATTGATAGATAATTTCCCATCTTATGAATGTAGGATTGATCATCTTTCCCATGGTAAGACATCTTCTAAGCAATCCGCGCCAGGGGAATCCGAATTTGTACCAATGACACGCCTCAAAAACGCCAAAGCTGAGAATATAAAGTTACAAGCTGATCTGGAAGATAAAAATATTGAACTTTCCTTTGATTTGTAAGAAAAGAAAAGACTTTGGCAATAAAACTGGGAGAAGGATCGTCTATTAGAGAGTCGTGGATCGTTTGAGTAGTCAAAGAGGTCAAGGATTTAAAATTCCAGCACAACTAATCTTCAGAACGATGCACTATTGAAGAGTTTCCAAATAGCAGAAACAAAGTTAAAAGCATGTCATAGCAAGAAGGTTAAAGAACTAGAAAGGCAACTCAATGAAGTCAGGTTGCAGGATCAGAGGCGTGAAGAGCAGATGACTCGTGTGATCGAAGAAAATGTTAAGCTCAGAGACCAGATAGAAGAATTGGAGAATGCACCTACACCTATCCCTTTTCCAGAATGCAAAGAATGTGATTGCTTTCTTGAACAATGTCAGTACTTAGAAGAAAAACTATTCCAGAAGGATGTGGTGATTAAAAGCCTTATTGAAGGACGCAACCACCTAAGGGAAAAATAGTTATTCCAGTAGACCAAGGAATGAAGTGAGGAGCATTTCCAGGAGGAGGGACCTTTATTTCATGTTGAGATGGGAGAACCATCCCTTTGATTTTATTGTTTTCTATTATTTGTTATATGATCACCACCAGTCTTGTTGGATGGGATCCTTTATCTTTTATCACGTACTTTAGAATATTTTTGTATAAACGCATTGGGATCATGAGGATGGTTTTTGTAAATAAACAAGTTTGTTATTGCACTAGTATTTTTATCTATTATTCACCTATATCCCTTATCATGCCCAGTTGTTATCCCTGATGGTTGATGAAGCTTTTGAATACCTGGAAATAACAAAACATAACATGCATGTTATGCACCTCATACATTATAGGTCATCTCAGGACAATATTGTCATCTTGATTTTGCTTTTCTTATCCAGAGTTCAAGACAACTACTCATAGGTACTCCACCAGAAACAATTATCCAAGGCAGATGGAACAGATCCAAGCTAAAATCTATGAAATGAGGGCCCAGATGGTCACTCAGATGACCCAGTTCATAGAGGTCATCATTAATGTGAACCGCCGACAGGAGGAGCTGGCTGCCTTTGTCAATAATCAGCGCTGCTATCTGGTGGATGGTGGAAATCAAGGCTTTATCAGGACATCTCTATAGGACTGGTGGATGTGCAAGACCAACCCATCAGACCTGGAAATCCTTTTCTGCACAATGTTAACATGGGACAGTTTCCCCCATCTCCGGGACCTCGTCTTGTAGGGAACCAAAGAGATAATCTCGGTGGTGTAAGGAACTATCAAGAGAAAGACTATGATTATGATCAGTATGAAGATAAAATTTTTGTGCGGTGTTATGAGTCGGAGGTTCAGATTGAGGATAAAATGTATCAGTTATTGGAGGAACGATTGAAGGCTATAAAAGGGCAAGGAGTCCTCGACATGGATGCTAATGATATTGGGCTAGTATCTGGGGTGAAGGTTCCCCCAAAGTTCAAACCGCCAGTATTTGAAAAATATAACGGTTCGTCATGTCCTGTTACTCATGCAAATGCTTATTTCAGAAGGATGTCGGTACATATCGATGATCAGGGGCTTTTGATTCATTTCTTCTAGGATAGCCTAGATGGGGCATCCCTGGAGTGGTACATGAATCTGGAAATGACTCATATTGGATACTGGAATGATCATGCTCGTGCTTTTATCAAACATTATCAGTACAATATGGATATGGCGCCTAATCACACCGAGTTATAGAATTTGTCACAAGGGCCAAAAGAATCTCTCAAAGAGTACGCCCAAAAATGGCGTGAATTGGCTGCACCTGTTCAACCTCCACTCATGGAGAGAGAACTCATTGATATGTTTATGAGTACCTTGCATGGGCCTAATTATGATCACATGATAGGAAATGCTTCGACAGGATTTGCAGATTTGGTTATGGCTGGTGAGAGAATTGAGGTGGGTTTGAAATTGGGAAAAATTCAAGTTGGTAATTCCAGTGACTCATCAGGGGGTGGTAAGAAACCATTAAATGCCTACCCTAAGAAAAGGGAAGGTGATTCAAGTGCGTTGTACTCTCATAGAGGAAGAGGTGAAGATCGTCAATACCAACAAGTCAATGTTGTCTCTATTCGTATCAATGCTCTTCCACAGCAGAGACTGAATCATGCGCCCCAGCAACAAAGACAACAAGATGCTCCCCGTCAATATAATAATCAATAACAAAGGCAGCCAAGAAGGTTTGCTCCCTTACCAGTATCTCTTACTGAACCACTCCACCATTTGCTCGATTTGAAGTTGATTAGTTTGAGAAATATGCCAACACCCACTGGAAGGCTTCCTTCTAATTATGACGCTAACGCAAGATGTGAGTTCCATTCTGGCGGAATTGGTCATTCCACGGACAACTGTTTTGCATTGAAGTGCAAAGTTCAGGACTTGTTGGATGCCAAGGCAATTGAGTTTACTCCAGTGAATGGTCCGAATGTTATCCAAAACCCAATGCCTAAACATGGAGGGGTTGTTGTTAATATGATTGATGATGATGATGAAATTGTGAATTTAGTTATGGATGTAGAACATGTGACTACTCTGTTGTTGTATGTTAAAAGGTATTTGATCGACAATTCTATATTTCCAGGTTGTGTTTCAAAATGTATCAAATGTAAAGAACATCCAAAGGGTTTGACCATTTGAAAGCTGGTATCCAGTTCATGATGGATGAAGGTTCCCTACAGTTTGATAGAAAACCAAAAGTCCGAAAAGTTATTGAAGAAGATGTTGTTGTGATATCTATTCCTTACACCCTTGTGCGTATTCCTACCCTATCTAGGGTGACTCCTTAGATGATTACAGTACTCGCTCCCATGCCATATACTATTGAGAAGGCCATCCCATCTATGGTGCTGATGTTTATTACCACAGGGTGAAGCAAGAGATAAATCCGCGTCCTTCTGAGGAGGAATTTACTGAATATAATGAAGGAGATGTTCATAATTTATCGGGCGTGGGTCGAATTACTAAAAGCGAAAGAGTGTTTGGCCTTTCAAATATACAAGATGAAGCAGATGCCTTAGCAAGAAAAAAAGGCAAACAATAGGTGATAATTGATAATCTGAGGGTTACACCAGCCAATGTGACTTAGCCAATTCCAGTTCCAGAAGCTTCTTCAATTCCCTATGAAGTTGAAGAGTTGATGTGAATTATCAAGAAGAGTGATTATAGCATAATTGATCAGCTGAGTCACAGCCCTTCTAAGATGTCTATCTTATCATTGTTGATTTATTCAGAGCCCCACATAATTGCTTTGATGAAGTTGTTAAAGAATGCATTCGTGCCACATGAGATAAAAGTCAATAAATTTGAAAATGTTTGTGCTAACATATCTGTTGGAAATGGTCTGGGCTTTACAGATTTTGACCTTCCTCCTGAAGGACGAGACCATAAAAAGGCATTACATATTTCTATAGAGTGTAGAGGAACTAGTTTTTCCCGGGTATTGGTGGACACGGGGTCATCCTTGAATGCGTTGCCTAAATCAACATTGATAAAAATTGATTATTCCGGTCTTGAGTTGCGTCCTAGTGACTTGATGGTGAAAGCATTTGATGGGTCTCGAAGATCAGTGTTTGGGGAGGTGGAATTACCTATTAAGGTTGGTCCTTGCACCTTCACCACTACGTTTTTTGTTATGGATATACAACTAGCATATTGTTGTTTGTTGGGGCGGCCGTGGATTCATAAAGGAGGGGCAGTCACTTCTACTCTTCATCAGAAACTCAAATATCCTGTAGATGAAAAAGTGGTAATTATGTGCAGTGAAGAGGAATATATTGTGAGTCGTTTGATTTCATTTATCTATGTTTATGTTGAAGGTGAGATATATGAGACCCCTTTTCAAGCTTTTGAGACAATTCATACGATCAATATTCATCCTCCAGTACATAAAAGAAAGCCGTAAATTGCTATGTCTTCTCTCAGGGATGCTAGAGCTATGGGGGAGAATGGTGATCCCGAAGGTTGGGTTCAGTTACTGGATTTTATCCCTAAGTTCAACAAATTCGGTCTTGGTTTCAGTCCAAGTCAGCAAAGTGCAACTCCCAGAACATCGGTCTATATAATCCTGTGAAATTTTCCCGTCCTAGTGTTGCTCAAGAAGGATACACCAATGTGGTTGGTGATGATGGTTACAATATTGAAGATTGGATTCATCCAAGTATTCTAGGCCATGAACTCAACAATTACACTTTTGTGGATGTTATCCAAGTTTCAAGCGATGAGGAGTAATTTTCTTGTTTTCTTTTATTATCATGTCATAATTCTCGCGCTCTGCCCAAGGCGTATTGGAGCATTTGTGTAGGGCCACCATGTTTATTTTCCAAATTTTATCATGAAATAAAGGAAGTTTTTGAATTCAAATATTTTTTTCCATTTCTTTCTTTTACTTTCCTTTAAATGACGATGTTTCCTTTCCAAACACTGTCATTAAAACATCAAAAATATCATTTATGCAGATTCACTTCAACCACGGATTATATTGATAACGACTCTGTTATGGCCCACTATGATTTTGATAATCCCATCTACCAATCTGAAGAGGAGGCATATGAGGATTATGACCTTCCCGAGGAATGAGCAAGGTTATTAAAACAAGAAAAGAAGGTTATCCAGCTAAATCAATAGTCAATAGAGGTAGTAAATATTTACACAAAAGAGGTGAAAAAAGAGGTCAAGATAGGGGCATATCTCGAAGAATGTATGAAGGTCAGATTAATTGAGCTGCTTCGAGAATATTCTGATATTTTCTCTTGGTCTTATGAAGATATTCCAGGTGTAATACGGTGGGAGAACTGATTTGGGATGTTTTGTGTTTGATCGTAATGTTGCAGTTAGCAAGAGTCGCCACCGACTTTTCTTTTATCGAAAAGGAAAGGTTGAAAAGAACAGGAAAGACCTTTGAGATTATTTCTTGAGTTCGGGGGGTAGATTATGAAAAGGGAAGGTGTTAGAACCCTTTTCATCCATAGTTACCTATGGGCTCTTAGTTACTTGCTAGATCACTTGCTTTGTTTGAAAATATGCTTTGTGGTGGTTTTGAAAGTATTTTTGAAAAGGAGCCTTCGTTTAGGCAAACTTTGTAATGGTTCTCATTCGTAAAAACGTATACAAATAGTTAGACTTTTTGAAAATATTGCATGTTTTGAAAAAAAAATTTGAAAGTGTTTGGTGTTTGTTTGTTTTAGAAAGTGAGAAAGGATGTTTTTTTTGAAAGTGAGCAAGCAACTAAGAACGTTTCTACCTACTCAAAAGTCTTTTGTTCATTTCTTCCTTCCTTTGATATTGCTATCTCACCATTGATTGGTAAGAAGTCTTATCTTTGAATGTAAAGGAACGGGCGTGGGTCATCGTATAGTCATGATAGAAATATTGTGAGATATCTTAGCATTTCTCTTTGAGGGACCAAGATCATTTGAAACACAACATTTGAAGTGTCATCAAACTATGATCTTGTATTTTTGATTGCTTTTGCTAAGACATCCCACATGCATAACATGACCATTTTTGTAAGGCAACAAGTGGAATTACCCTAAGGGTGCATGTGTGAATAGTGTGTTTGATTTGCATGCATTTAATCTTTGATTAGGGTTATCTACTTGTTGATTTTATCTTTCCATACAAACCCTAATTACTAGCATTTATAAGAAAGCAATACATTGCGGAAAGTAAATTTACTATGCTATTACATCATTTGGGGATGGGGTATACAAATTTAAAAATGGGGATTGCAAGAAATTTAACCTAATTATCTATTACAACCATATTGAAATAATGTACAAGAAATGAATAAATATAATGTGCAAGGATGTAAATGGAAAAGAAATTGATTTTTGTTTGGTTTTTGAGGAAAGGGTTTAGTTTTGACCTAATTAACTAAAAGAAATAATTAAATAAATTAAGAAAGTAAAACCTAAATTAATTAAGAAAAGAAATTAAATTAGAAAGCATTTTTTAGGGTTTTTTTAGAAAATATTTTAAGTTTAATAAAAAATAGTATGGAAATTAATTAATTAAAAGAAACCTAAATTCTAAGTTAATTTTAAATAAAAAGAAAATAACTAAACCTAAATCCAATTATTAATTTATTAAGAAAAATAATTAAATTTGTTTAAGAAAATATTTTTGTCTTTTTGTTTTTTAAAGGAATAAAATATACATGAATATAAATATATTAGATATATAAATAAATAAAGTATTTTTTTGGATTTTTATTAAAAATAATAATAATAATAATAATAATAATAATAATAATAATAATAATAATAATAATAATAATAATAAAAATAATAAAGAAAAAATAAAATATAATAAGATATAAAAGTAAAAGTCACGGGGGTTTGAAATGGAATTTGGGAGTTTGTTAGAAAAAATAGTTTTTTGAAGCATGGCCCAATGATGTTTTGTAATCAGAAAAATATACAAAATAAAAAAGGGTGGGCCTGCGTGGTAAATGGAAACAGGGGGGTCAGAACCAACAAAAATGGTAAGGGCCCAGTTGTGGAGGCCCAGCACGCTTGTTTGCAGCAAAAAAGAAAGAAAATGTTTGAGAAATATGAAAAAAGGCAGCGCTGGGACTTAAACCCATGACCTTGACCATAAATGCGCGCTGCCTTTACCACTGGGGTGGTTGTACATCCGTTAACTTAACTGAAACCATTAATATATAATACAAAACAAGTTCTAGAGATGACTTCATCTTCAACCTCCATCCAGGGTTCCTCTAACTCACTCATTTCTCATCCATTCACAAAACTTCCAACATCAAACTTGTTAGAAATTTCACCATGATTCTGAATATGTAAATAACTTAAACTAATTTTCAAAGATGAGCAAGAATTTTTAAAAGTACCAAATCTTGACCTAACTTTTTTCTGAGATTCAAACCTAAAATTTTCTATGCTCAAGCCATATAAATGAAAACAATGAATATGTACAGCTTCAGGGCAATGATATCTACATTTTATCTTTGAAAATGCAAGATTAACAATGCATAAATGAAGAGATAGAAGTTCAAAAAAATACCTCAAAAACTGGAAATTGTGAAATGATTTTGAGCTTCTTTCAAGTGATGGTGATGATCAAGTTAGCTTCCTCAAGTTCCCAGGAAGCTAATGCAATGCCTATCTTGAGCTATGGATGGCTGGAATGATCTGGAGAAGTCAACTTGCAGACTCTGTTTTTTGGTTATGGAGGTTGATGAAGATGGTGTTACAATTTCAAAATAGGACGGGGATGGACTATATTTGAGGTATAGAAGCTTTGCAAATGAATTTGAGGGAAAACACACGAGGGAAATGAGAGATACAAGTTCAAGGTCAGAATTGTGTATCAATGGTGTTTTTGAGCATATTCTGGTTTGTGAGTGTTTGAGGGAGTTTCAGGGTCTTAGCATTAGTGTCTTAGCTTGCAAATAGTGTCTCTATTTATAAGCAAATTGTTTTGTATGCTGCAACAAGTCAGAATTAGAATTTTATGTTTAAGATTAACATGTGATTTTTTTGACAAAACAAGTTTCCATGCCTTGTACCATGTTATTGTAGAGTGGTTGAACTTTAAACAAGCTTGCTTATGACTTTGTGGATGGAGTGTACTTAAAGAAATCAAGTTAGGAGCTCAAGAAGATGACTTTGTGCATAAAGCTTGCTTTACAAGAATGGATATGTTACTTTCTCCCCAAAATGGAAATTGATTTGGACAAAGCTTGAATTTGGTTCATGTTCATCACAAAATATGCCTTTTAAATCAAGTTTGAAACCCTAACTTCTTGCCTTCGATTCTCTTAGCTCAAGTGTGATTTCAATGAGTTCTTTTACATCTTGGAAAGCTTGTAACATCCTATACAAGCTTTATGTTGGAAATGTTTGAAAAAATAAGTTGGAACTAGGTGAAAAGTTGTCATGAAGTTAGGTTAAAATCCTGCCTTACTAGGGCAAAATTTCACTAAGTCTTTAAGTTTCATGAGCATTTCTTCATGAACTCATAACTTGAAATCCAAGAATTTCTAGAAATAGTTCTGCCCTACAATGTTTTATATATTATTGAGATCTACAACTTTCATGTTGGAAGTTTCTCTTGAATCATCTTGCATCATGGTGGAAATTTGGCACAAAGTTGTGAAAAAAAGTTAATTTTCCAACACTTAGAAAAATTTCTAAGTCTTAGAATTTTGACTTTTCAAAAATGAATTTTGAATTTGCAATTTATTGATGAACAAGTTTCATGTTTTGACATGTCTTGGTCAAATATGATTTTTGAAACTTGATTTTGATCAAAAAGTCAAAGTTTGACTTTTCAGTGTACAATTGACTTTTCATCAGTTGACTAAAATTCATTTGTTAATCCAATGATCTTGAGAGATGATTTGAACTATGAAATTAGGTGAAGATGGTGAATTTGTATCCTTGATACCATGTCTCAAGCCAACAAGTCATGTATTAGGTCAAAAGTCAAAAATTGAACCTCTTAAGTCAAAACCCTAATTTTGACCATTTTGCCATTTTGATGATCTGATCAAATTTCTTGAGGAATTATGATCCAAACTTTATAAAATTATATATATGATTTCATGATATTGATATGGACCAAAAATTATGAAGTTTGACTGTAAATTGACCATAATTTACTTTTCCTCAATACAGTTGATTTTAGATCAACTGACTGACCAAAAATGTGATCCAAGACTTGAAACTTGACATGAGAAATCTTGAGGGTTCATAATGATCCATGAAAGTCCTTTGTAACCTTGAAAGTCCAATTGTCCTTATGAAAACTCAAACCCTAATTTTTAGTTGTCGGTGGTTAAGGAGTTGTCTTGAGCTGATCAAACCTTGTGTAGTCTTGAATCAATGGAGATCTTATGAGAAATTTCTTTGAGAAATGAGAGGGAAAGGGTACAACAGCTACCCATGTTCAATATTCTTAAACCTGAAGAGTTAGATTGATGGATCCTCCATTCGTGACTTGAAGGTGAAAGATGATTGAACACTAAAGTGCCTAGAAATTTGCTCTCGAAGATGTATTGGGAATGGGCTTATAGATGACATTTGGAGGAAGGATGGTAAATACTGGAAGAAGTATCAACACAAATCTTTGGTCATTTATACTAAAACTTGATGTTTACCTGTGGGTAAAAGGGTTAGTTAAATGCATATGTATGCATGGCGTTCTCAAGATGAATGAGATTATGCTAAATGCGTATTGTATGTATATGTTATGATGTATGAATGTGGGATGCATGTTTATCCGGGGAAATAAATCCCTGACTACTGTTGAGGAGTTCTAAATCCCGGATTACCGTTGGGGATGAAGAATATACATATCTTCAAGTTTTATTGAATGAATGCTTCTATCGGGGAATTATCTCTTAAATGTAAGCTGTTATCTGGTCGGATCCAGGTTTCACAACAACTTGTTGAGGATGAGGAAGTCAACTTCTATCTGGTTGGATTCCAGGTTTCATAATAACCTACTAGGGAAGAATAAATTAACTATTATCTGGTTGGATCTAGGCTTCACAAAAAATTTCTTGAAATGGAACTATTATTTGGTCGGGTTCCAGGCTTCACAGATCTTTGAGGTGGATGAAATTAATTTCTATCTGGCCAGGTCCAGGATTCACAATTAACTTGTCTAAAGAGATAAAGTTGAACTGATATCTGGCCGGGTCCAGGCTTCAGAATATCTTGCTTGAAGAGATAAGGTTGAGATGATATTTGGTCGGATCCAGGCTTCACAGTAACTTGCTTGGAACTAGTTGTTATCTGGTCAGATTCCAGGCTTCACAACGAATTTCTGAGGAAATAAAGTTAATTGCTATCTGGTCGGATCTAGGATTTGCAATAAATTACTTAAAAAGATGATGTTGAACTGATATCTGGTCGGGTCCAGGCTTCGTAGTAACTTGCTGGGGTAGAGGCAAACTCTATTGGGGAGAAGAAGTTAAACCCTTATCTGGCTGAGTCCCAGTTCTTTAATATATCGAGGAGTTAAACTTTTATCTAGTCGGGTCCAGGCTTTAAAGTACTTGGAGAAGTTATACTATTATCTAGTCGGGTCCAGGTTTAACAGTGTCTTGGGAAGTTAACTATTATCTGGTCGGGTCAAGGCTTCAAAGTTACTTGAGAGTTGTACTATCATTTGGTCGGGTCCAAACTTCATAGTATCTTGAGAGTTGTACTATTAATCTGGTCGGGCCCAGGCTTCATAGTATTTGAAAATTGTATTATTATCTAGTCGGGGCCAGGCTTCATAGTATCTGAAAGTTGTACTATTATGTGGTCGGGTCCAGGTTTCATAGTGACTGAAAGATTACACTATTATCTGGTCGGGTCCAGGCTTCATAATATTTTGAACGAATGAAGTTAACTGTTATCTGGTCGGATCCAGGCTTCACAACAACTTAATGAAGTTAAAACTGTTATTTGGTCGGATTCCAGACTTCACAACAACTTTTGGAGATAGCAAAGGCTTTGTTAGCGGATTTACTTGGGGTTAGGGGTTGTGGCCCTCTGATTTGTAATAGTATGAAAGGTAAACTCAAACTGGAAAGGATAGACTATGCGGGGGAATTTTGATGTTTGTTGTTTGTTGGGGAAATAAACCCTGTTGGGGAAATAAACCCTATTGATGAATACTTGATGAACTGTTGACGAGGCGAGTTCTTTTAGGAAGAGATCCACAAGGCTTCTTATTTTAGGACCAACTTAGTTAGGGAGGGAGTTGTCAAGAGATTGAGACTCTGGTTGGGGATCAACCTATGCAAAGAGATTTTGTGGGCAACTCTGTTGGGAAGGGTTTATTGCAGTCGTCCTTGTGAGGATAATTGTGATCGGTGGAAATAGAACTGACTGTTTTGAAATACTGGTTCGCGAAATGTCGCGGTAAGCAAGAGTCGCCACCGTCTTTTATTTTCTCCAACAAGGAAAGGACAAAAGCACAGCAAAATTCCTTTTCGAGATGTTTCTCGGTTTGGGAGGTAGATTATAGAAAGGGAAGGTGTTAGCACCCTTTCTATCCGTGGTTATCCACGGGCTCTTAGGTATTTGCTCACTATGTTTTCAAAAGAGTTTGCTTTTCTTGTGTTTGTGGGTTTTGAAAAAAGTTTAGTTTGAAAACTTCTAGGTAACTCTTGTATCAGTCCTCAAGAGTGTATGAAGTATTTGTTTGAAAACTTTTTGAAAGTGTGAGTGTGAAAAGATGTTTTTGTTTTTGAAAGAGCAAGTACCCAGGAGAAATCTACCTACTCTAAGGAATTAAGCTGTGTAAAAGTCCTTTAGACAGTACTATCCCACTATTGAGAAGTAGGTAGCACCGTCGTTGGAGTTATTCGGGTCAATTCGATTATAGGGACATGTGTGGTCACCAAAGCAATAGTAGGACGCCTTAGCGGTAACCCTAATGTCCTAGATCCTTTTTTATCCGAGGCAACCGTTTCGAGGCAACTAGATCTTTAGACAGGAGGGAGACCTCTAAAACACCCTATACTTAATGACCACCTCGAGGCAACCAAGTGAGGCGTACCCTAGGAGTGGCATGTGCGCGTGTGTCAGGTTTCATGTTAAGATTATCTTTGCACATTTATATGGTGAGCTACGAGTTGATTTTATTTTTCAGACAAGTCTTGCATGCATAATTAACAGTTAATAATTTGCGGAAAATAAATTGCGGAAGGTAAATCTACGCTATTACAAGGCGTCGGGTATTTACATCGCCAAAAACATAACCCTTGAAAATAAATGCGAAAAGTAAAGAAAGTGATAAAAGTCCTAATTATCTATTACATTCTCGGAGCAGATACATAAATATAATCAAAATAAATATGCGCGAAAGAAATTGAATCGGGAAAAGTCTTAGGGTTTTGACCCTTTTTGAGAAAAGAATAGAATTTTGTCCTTTTTTTGCATTTAATTAAATATTAAACCTAAAACTAATTAATTAATTAATTAAAAGAAAAAGTATTTTTTATGTTTTTTATGTTTCAATAAAAATAAAAGAAATTAAAATTATCAAAACCCTAATTCTAGGCTAATTTTATTTATTGTAAAAAAGATTAAAGTTAACCTAATTTAACAACTAAATTAATTAATTACATTTATTTACAAAATCATAATTAATAGTGAAAATAATAAATAATAATAATAATAATAAAATATTGTTTTCTGAATTAATTATAAAAATAATTATTTGTTAGTTAAATAATAATAATAGTAATTAATAATAATAATTAGTAATAAAAAGAAAAAGAAAACAAAAAGAAAATTATGAAAGAACCAGGGGGTGTTGGGCCCTGATGGAGGTGTTGAAGCAATTTCCAGGCCCATTTGTTGGCCAGTCCATTGACCTTTTTTGACTGTCCAGCGCATGCTTTGACTGGGAGTATGGTGTTCTTCATCTCCTGGCCACTGGATTGCTGCTTCAGGACACATGGCATGCCGATATTTGGAGGCACATGGTGGACTCTTTTGTTTTTCCTGCGCGTGATCATATAAGAAAAAATAGAAACAAGGGTTTGGGGGACTTGGGAATCAAACCCAGGTCCCAATGGTTCTTGGACAACGCACGCTCCACTAGGCCAGTTGCTTGCATCTGTTATTAAGATAAACAATGAATATAATATAAAAAAAAAACAACGCATATGCTGTAACAAAACACGCGCGCCTTTTTGTTTGAATGGACCAGTGTTATATTAACACGTCTTCATCTTCCTCACTGAATACCTGCAAAACAAATCAAATAGCGGGGGTTTTTAACCCCCATAATATGGAACGAGGAAAAATAGCGAATAGAATCCTAGGCTACATAAATATTTCGCGAGCATTGCATTGTGTTCGTCTGGCCTTGACGATTTCAACCATGGGCATTAGAGGTTCCAATTTCACCTGGATAGTAAAGCCCTAATTCAAGACCTCAAGAACCCTAAAATTCGTTAATGGCAAGTCACGATTCTGTGCATTATAATCCAATTAATTAATACCATTAGCTTTCTATGGATGCAAGCAATACAAAACAAACCATAAATCACATCAAATGCTTATGAATCATGAGTTTCGATTATGGCAAAAGTATGCAAACCGTGGGTTCGTGTAGAGCGATTTCTTAGGCCTTAGCACTTGGTTTTGACTCCAATACGTTTCTGAGAGTTCCTACAAGGTGTTAGAAACAATTAAAAGCTTTGAATTGGCCTGGAAGATTGAAAACAGTTTTCAAGTTTCTTGAGTTTTTTCCAAAGTTGCTATGGCTTTTCTGCAGCAATTCTCACGTCCAATGCATTAGGGTTGAGTTGTGTATATATAGAGGAATAGAACTAGGTTAAATCTTGGCCAAGAAATTCATGGAATTATGGTTTCAATATTTGATTTTCAATCATATCTTTTTGCATCTTTTTGATTGAAAAATCTTGCCAAACTTGGAGATTCTTGTCCCCTTGATGTGCACACGAATTTGACAGCATATATTGAGCTTGTTTGCTTCACAAAAGATTGAGAAAACCATATCTTTGAATTTCCTACATTTTAAATTAATTAAATGAATTAAAATCAATTGAAAATCCTATTAATTAATAAAAAATAAGAAAATAAATTCAAATAATCTCAATGGGTCGTTCATAAGTTTTGGATAAAGTTTCAAGAAGAAATTTGAGGCCCATTAGCAAAAACAAAGTGTTTTGAGCAAAGTTGACTTTTGCAAATTCACAAAAATTTCCCAACTTCTCCAATGCATATCTTGCTCAATTTTGATCATATGAACATGTTCTTGGACATTTTGGAAAGTTCTTGAAGTCCTCTAACCAATTCCTTTGGTCCCATGTCATTTGGATTTACCAATCTCATGTTATGGTCTTTGACTTAAAGTGCATTTTTGTTGACTTTTGAAATTGACCTATAATGTAGAAATTGATAACTTTTTGTGAGAGCATTTCTTGGACTTGGAATGTGAAGATGAGTTGTAGGAAATGTCATCCCCTTCAAAATGAGCATTGGATGAGATTTTTCTGATGAACCATGAAAAAGTTATGCCTTGGTCAATATACAGTTGACTTTTCTGCCGTCCAAATATAGTAACTTTTTGCATCTTGATGATTTTTGAGCCATTCTTGTGGAATCATGATCAAGACTTGATCAAATGATGATTGTGGACTCAAAATAAGATGTTGACCAAAATTTCTGACTTTTGACTGCAAAATGACCATTTTACCCTTGTAGTTGACTGTGGATCAAATAAGGCTTTTGATTGTGCAACTTGGGACTGTGAGTCTTGAGACTTGGCATGTAGGTGCTTGACAATGTATATAGGCATATGAGACTTGATTGAGCCCTTGAAAACCTCAAATTCCTTGCAAGAAACAAAACCCTAATTTTGACTGGCTTAGGAGGCATTTAGACTGTGCAACCCTTGAGTAGTCTTGAACCATTTGAAGATGATTATTGATAAACCTTGAAGAATATGGGAGGGAAAATTTTGGAGTACAACAGTTTCCCCTGTTCAATCTTCTTAAACCTGAGGATGTAGATTGGCTTGCGTGCCTTTCGTGATTCGAAGGTGGAAGATGATTGAACACTAGAGTGCCCAGAAATTTGCGCTTGCATAGTGGAGTATCAGCATTGTGAGGTCGGTAATGGGCTTACAGATGCCATTTGGAGAGATGATGGATAAGAGGATGGGCTTAAAGATG
Source organism: Vicia faba (assembly GCA_948472305.1). NCBI lineage: Eukaryota > Viridiplantae > Streptophyta > Magnoliopsida > Fabales > Fabaceae > Vicia > Vicia faba. Next base: position 1,052,151,676 of record OX451736.1, on the reverse strand, counting down.
CCATCTGGGGATGTTGATCGCGTAAGAGATTCCTTAGCGAGAACCTGCGTTCCTGAGAAAGAAAGATAATTTCCTGGCCTGTTACAGGTGTTGATCTTCAAACTCTTCATGCAGATACTTTCCTGGCTAGTTACAGGTATAGATCTATAATCAATCGCTCACAGATATGCCCTGGCTAGATACAGGTATCGAATCTGGAACTTCAAAGGTTGGTCGAGATAGCTTTCCTGGCTGGATACAGGTGTAGACCTCTGACCCGAGAATGAAAGATAATTTCCTGGCCTGTTACAGGTGTTGATCTTCAAACTCTTCATGTAGATACTTTCCTGGCTAGATACAGGTATAAATCTACAATCAATCGCTCATAGATATGCCCTGGCTAGATACAGGTATCGAATCTGGAACTTCAAAAGGTTGGTAGAGATAGCTTTCCTGGCTGGATAAAGGTGTAGATCCCTTCAGACTCTTCATGCAGATATGCCCTGGCTAGATACAGGTATCGAATCTACAATCAATCGCTCACAGATATGCCCTGGCTAGATACAGGTATCGAATCTGGAACTTCAAAAGGTTGGTCGAGATAAATTTCCTGGCTGGATACAGGTGTAGACCTCTGACCTGAGAATGAAAGATAATTTCCTGGCTAGATACATGTATTGATCTTCCAACTCTTCATGCAGATATGCCCTTGCTAGATACAGGTATCGAATCTACAATCAGTCGCTCACAGATATGCCCTGGCTAGATACAGGTATCGAATCTGGAACTTCAAAAGGTTGGTCGAGATAGCTTTCCTGGCTGGATACAGGTGTAGACCTCTGACCTGAGAATGAAAGATGACTTCTTGGCTAGATACAGGTATTGATTTTCAAACTCTTCATGCAGATATGCCCTTGCTAGATACAGGTATCGAATCTACAATCAGTCGCTCACAGATATGCCTTGGCTAGATACAGGTATCGAATCTGGAACTTCAAAAGGTTGGTCGAGATAGCTTTCCTGGATGGATACAGGTGTAGACCTCTGACCTGAGAATGAAAGATGACTTCCTGGCTAGATACAGGTATTAATCTTCAAACTCTTCATGCAGATATGCCCTGGCTAGATACAAGTATTGAATCTACAATCAGTCGCTCACAGATATGCCCTGGCTAGATACAGGTATCGAATCTGGAACTTTAAAAGTTGATGGTAATCATCTTTGGGTTGACCTTTTCCTGAAAAGGCAAAACATTAGCTGTATGCAATGTCGTGATGTATGGCATGCATGATGTCATGATGTTCTCAACATAAATGAGATTGTGTGATATGATGCGTATATGCATGTATCGTGATGTATGACAACGTGATGTTTATGAATGTATTTCCGTATAGGAAAATAGATCCTTGACAGATGACGGGAAGTTAAATCTTGGGCTGATGTTGAATAGTAGAGTTCTTCGTTTCTGTTGGGGATGATGGTTGCAAGAATAAACCGGTAGGAGAAGATTACTCCGTTGGGGAATAAACTTGTTGGAGAGATTACTCTGTGGGGAATTTGATGAACTCCGCTGGGGATAGGAAGAACTTCTCCGAGGATGATCTTTTCGTTGTGATTTATTGAGGATAACCCAGTTAGACCCTGGTGGGGAATAACCTCTGAATATGGCTGGAGAGATGTACTTGTACTCTGCAGGTGATAAGCTTCCAGAATCTACTGGGGATAAGCTTCCAGAATCTACTGGGGAGATGGTTCAACTCTCCTGGGGAGACTTTTGGACTGCACTGGGGAAATGGCTCCACTGGAGTGTCTGGTATTCCGCCGGGGAACATTCTTATATTTCGTTGAGGAATATTAAGACTGTCGGGGATGCTCTTTACGCTTGCTGGGGAATATTTGTATACTCTGCTGGAGAATATTAAGATCTTCTGGGGATACCCAACTTCCTTAAGGGTGACAGTAGACTAACTCTGCTTGGGGAGAGCATTGCTGACTAGCTGGGGGAATACTGTGCCTTTTTAGGGCTGATGGGAGACCAACTCTGCTTGGGGAGAGTATTGTTGATTTATCTTACTCCCGGGGAGTGAAGGTATCTTGGTCATATTCTTCAGCTGAATTTACCTTGGTACCTTGGTGGACAGAGCAACTAGATCGCTTAGACAACACATTATTGCCCCTGTTTCTGATGTCACCTGTAATTAGTCCTTTGTTTCGCATGCAAATATTTATGATTAGCAATTAGTGCCAAATGCATATATCAAAAATGCACATTGGACGTTCTTTGCAAAACAAAACAGATAAGGAAAAAACAATTGGCAATTTGTCTGGAAAAGTGAGCTTGTATTGATTTTTGAATTTGCCTATAAATAGGCGTTGTGTACCAGAGGCTGACGTCCTAGTAAGAGAACGCCGTCGAACAAGATAGAGTTTATGCAAAAAGGAAAACAAAACAGCTATGTGAAAAATCCCACTGGGTTCCAACTCTGCTATCGCCTTTATGTCTTCAAGCGTCTCATCACTTGGCTGCTTAGTTGAAGATGAAGCTGATTGGTCGGTGCCGTCTGAACCTGATAGTTGATGCCGAAGTCTGGATGCAAGGTGATCCAATGAGACATAGTATTACGCTTATCCCTAATTTTTGCCTGGACCGCCCTTTCGGGTTTTCAGTCCACCGGGATACCCATTTTTGCCCAAGCTGCCTTTTCAAGTTTTCGACTTGCCGGGTGTACAGATTTTTTATTTTCATCCCTTATTTTTGCCCGGACCCTTTTGGTTCGCTGGGAAGCCCTTATTTTTTCCTAGGTGTGTCAACCTAGCGGGTATTTAATCATGCGTAGTATTTTTTTACTATGTCTGCATTGGCGGGGTGAGGAAGGTCGTCACCATCCATGGTAGTTAGAATCATAGCTCCTCCTGAGAAGATATTCTTAACCACAAATGGCCCTTCGTACGTAGGGGTCCATTTGCCCCTGGGATCACCTTGAGGTAGGATGATGCGCTTGATTACCAGGTCTCCGACTTGATACTCTTGTCGTCTGACTTTCTTGTTAAATGCCTTGATCATTCGTTTTTGATACGTCTGACCATGACAAATAGCAGTGAGTCTCTTTTCGTCCATTAGATTCAGTTGATCAAGCCGAGTCTGGATCCAATCATCTTCGCTCAAACCTGCATCCTTCATTATCCGGAGAGAGGGTATCTGGACTTCAATGGGTAGGACTGCCTCCATGCCATAGACCAAGGAAAAGGGTGTTGCCCCCGTTGACGTTCGTGCTGAGGTACGGTACCCATGAAGAGAAAACGGTAACATCTCGTGCCAATCTTTGTAGGTCACAGTCATCTTCTGCACAATCTTCTTAATATTCTTATTTGCCGCTTCTACAGCCCCATTCATCTTCGGCTGGTAAGGAGAAGAGTTGTGGTGTTGTATCTTGAATTGCTCGCAGAGCTCGGTGATCATCTTGTTATTAAGATTGGTGCCATTATCCGTAATGATCCTCTCAGGTACACCGTATTGACAGATCAGGTTGTGCCAAATGAACCGTGCCACGACATTCTTGGTTACGGTAGCATAGGAAGCTGCTTCAACCCACTTCGTGAAGTAATCAATCGCCACCAGGATGAAGCGATGCCCGTTGGATGCCGTAGGTCTGATCTCGCTGATCATATCAATGCCCCACATTGCAAAAGGCCAAGGTGTTGTTAAGACGTTCAGGGGAACTGGAGGAATGTGCACCTTATCAGCATAGATCTGGCATTTGTGACACGTCCGAGAATGTTGATAACAGTCGGCTTCCATTGTGGACCAGTAATATCCTGCCCGAAGGATTTTCTTTGCCATGGTATGTCCACTGGAATGAGTTCCGAAGGTACCTTCATGTAGTTCTGCCATGATCCTTTCTGCTTCGGTCTTATCTACACAACGCAGTAAGGTTGAATCATGGTTTCGTTTATAGAGAATGTCGTTGCTGAGGAAGAATTTTACCGCGAACCTTCTCAGAAACTTCTTGTCATTAACTGATGAGCCCTCGGGGTATTCTTGGGCTTCAAGGTACCTCTTCACTTCATGATACCAAGGCTTTTCAGTTACCTCTTCAGTCTCAAGGTCACAGCAATGTGCAGGTTCATCCAGTTTCCAAATAATAATCCGGGGAGCCTCGTTGTCCCATTTGACTTTGAACATAGAAGACATTGTAGCTAACGCGTCCGCCAACTGATTTTCTTCTCTTGGGAAGTGTTCAAAGGTTATCTCCTCAAAATGGGGGATCAATGTTAACACATACTCCTTGTAGGGAATAAGATTTGGGTGTTTCATATCCCACTCGCCTTTGATATGACTGATCACTAGAGCGGAATCTCCGAAGACACTCAGAAACTTGATCCTTAGGTCAATTGCAGCTCGAAGACCCATGATGCATGCTTCATACTCCGCCATGTTGTTGGTGCAGCTGAAACATAGTCGGGCGGTAAGTGGAGTATGAGAGCCTTTTGGAGATATGATCACAGCGCCAATACCATTACCCAAAGCGTTTGAGGCTCCGTCAAAGTGCATAGACCATCGGGATCCTTCCTCAAGTCCTTCATCCGGTCCAGGTACTTCACAATCAGTCACTACCATGATGTTCTCGTCTGGGAATTCAAAGTTCATAGATTGGTAGTCATCCACTGCCTGGTGTGCCAAATGGTCTGCCAGTACACTTCCCTTGATTGCTTTTTGCGTCGTGTACTGGATGTCGTATTCATTCAAGATCATCTGCTATCTTGCTATTCTTCTGGACAAGGCAGGCTTTTCGAAGATGTACTTGATTGGATCCTTTTTTGAAATCAACAGAGTAGTGTGAGTCAACATATACTGTCTCAGCCGGCGAGCAGCCCATACCAAAGCGCAGCAAGTTTTCTCGAGCAGTGAGTATCGGGTCTCACAGTCGGTAAACTTTTTGCTAAGGTAATAAATAGCGTGCTCTTTTCGGCCAGACTCGTCATGCTGCCCCAGCACACACCCCATTGAGTTGTCAAGTACTGTCAAGTATAAGATTAGAGGTCTCCCTTCAACTAGTGGCATAAGAATGGGTGGCTCTTGGAGATACTCTTTGATTCTTTCGAAAGCGGCCTGACATTCATCGTTCCAACGTACTACTTGATCTTTCTTCAGTAGCTTGAAGATTGGTTCACAGGTAGCAATTAGGTGCGAGATGAATCGGGCAATGTAGTTCAGACGTCCCAGAAAGCCTCTTACTTCTTTCTCTGTCTTGGGCACTGGAATCTCTTGTATGGCTTTCACTTTGGCAGGGTCCACTTGGATACCTTTGTCGCTCACGACGAAGCCTAGCAATTTTCCAGATCTTACCCCGAAGGTGCACTTGTTCGGGTTCAACCTCAGCTTGTACAACTTCAACCGGTCGAACAGCTTCTGCAGATGGTCAAGGTGTTCCTCCTTAGTTTGGGACCTTGCAATCATATCGTCGACATATACTTCAATCTCATGATGGATCATGTCATGAAATAAAGCCACCATGGCACGTTGGTAGGTTGCCCCAGCATTTTTCAACCCAAAAGGCATGACCTTGTAGCAAAAGGTGCCCACTGAGTAACAAAAGTGGTCTTCTCCATGTCTTCAGGAGCCCTCTTGATATGATTATAACCGGAGAACCCGTCCATGAAGGAGAATACCTTATGCTGAGCATTGTTGTCAACCAGATCGTCGATGTGAGGCAGAGGTAAGTCATCTTTAGGGCTCACCCTGTTCAAATCCCTGTAATCAACATACATTCGGACCTTACCATCTTTCTTCGGTACTGGAACCACGTTGGAAACCCACTGAGGGTAAGAAGTTACTGCAAGAAAACCGGCGTCAAATTGTTTCATAACCTCAGCTTTGATTTTCTCGGACATCTCTGGACGCATACGACGAACCTTCTGTTTTACCGGAGGGCATTCTTCCTTGGTAGGCAAGTGATGAACCACAATGTCAGTGTCCAACCCAGGCATGTCTTCGTAAGACCAGGCAAAGATTTCCACGTAATCATGCAGCATTTGAATCAACCGTTGTTTCACACTAGACTCCAGATTGGCACCAATCTTGACTTCCTTTATGTCTGTCTCAGTACCCAGATTTACCGTTTCCACTGGCTCTTCATGTGGCTGAATGGCTCTCTCCTCCTAGAGTAGCAGTCTTGCAAGCTCACCAGGCACATCACAATCATCTTCACCTTCGTCTTCGGCTAAGTTGATCGGACTTTCGAAGTCATAACTGGCAGTAGCAGAGTCGTTATCAGTGGGATCCAGAGTGGATTGGGACCTGTATGTTGTGAGTGTGTGTAAATATAGCTGTTTTGCAATATATGTAATAAAGAAAGAAAAGGAGCGCAAGATTTGAAATGCAAAAGAACGTCCAATGCTTTTATTAATGATATATGAAAATGACACACAAAAGCCCTCACAAACGAAGCCACGGTGCCCCGGGTAAGACACCGAGCCATAAAGTTTCAATTTATTGTTTGTTACAAATTCAAAACAAAGGAGTTCATTACTGAGTGACAAAAGTAATAGGTATGAAGTCTTTTGCAGTCCAGTTGTTCGGTCCACCGTTGGTCGTTAGGTAGATCCAGCTGTCGAATTCAGATTCCTCCATGTCGTCTTCAATAGCATTTACCCCCGGGTTGGTGATGAATACAGGAGGTCTTCCAATCCTTGCCTTACGAACAGCCCTCTGAGCTTCTGCAGTGAAACCCAAACCAAACTTGTTAGTCTTCGGAGTAAAATCAGGAAGTCTTCCCCAGTTTGTACACTCACCCTTCTCAACCACAGCCCGGGCATCCTTCAAGGAAGCCATCTTCAAAGGAGAATCTTCGATCATAGTCTCTGCTGATGCCAGGGTCTGAGGCACCTCTTCAAAGTGCTGAAAGGGGGTCTCAATGAATTCCCCATCCATCTCTATGTACCGGAACGAGTTGAGATGACTGACCATATACTCTTCCTCCCCCTGAACTGTCACAATCTTCCCCCTGACCGGGTATTTCAGCTTCTGATGTAGTGTGGAGGTCACAGCTCCAGCCTTGTGGATCCATGGACGACCCAGCAAACAGGAATAGGACGGCCTGATGTCCATCACATAGAAAGTTGAATCAAAGACTTGAGAACCAACCCTGATTGGAATGTCAACTTCGCCATGTACCATCCTTTTGGACCCGTCAAAGGCCCGGACAACAATGTTACTTGGCTTGAGCTCTAAACCCTCACAATCCAGCCTGTCTAGGGCTTTCTTGGGCAATACGTTCAGCGAGGAACCAGTGTCAACAAGTACATGGGCGAGAGTAATGCCCCTGCATTCAATGGAGACATGCAGGGCATCGTTATGGTTCTTCCCCTTAGCAGTCAGATCGGCGTCGGAGAAACCCAAACCATTATCAGCAGTTAAGTTGGACACACACTCGGTAAATTGATCAGCTGACGTCTCTTGTGGCACGTGGGCCGTCTTCAGGAAGGTAATCAAGGCCTTGGCATGGGCCTCTGAACACAACAACAGTGATAGCATAGAAATTTTAGATGGGGTGTGCCCCAGTTGCTCAACTACATTGAAATCACTCTTCTTGATAATCTTAAGGATCTCTTCCATTTCCTGCTTGGAAGCCTCAACATTGGTTGTCTTTGGTACCTCCGTCTGGGCAGGCACATCAGTAGCAATCCATTTGCCCCGAGCGTCAGATGACTCGGCAGCAGGGGTAGAAACAGGAACTTGATCAGGAGGGGAAGCAGGCACGCTTGCAGGTGTGATAACAATAGGTCTTTGGATAGCTGGAGGTGAAATATCTGGTGAGAAGAGCCTGCCACTGCGAGTGACTTTAGCAGGCCCAGTGATGTTACTGACGCCGGTACTGGCATTAAACTCTTGTTTTACTCCAAGCACATAAACGTCTGCCCCATAGTGCCACGGGACAGCTTTGTCAGATGTATAGGGGATGGGCCCCGGAACAGTGATGATGATAGGTGCAACCTTCTGAGTAGACATGATTTTGACAGGCTTCTTCGGGGGAGCCTTGGGAGAATTGTTGAAAATAGTAACAATGGACACTTCTTCAGTAGGGGTAGCAGGAACAACAATCTTCTCGAACAAGATCTCTTTGTTATCCATCAGGTTTTGGACGCCTGACTTCAACAAAGGACAACCAGCAGGTGAAACAAAACATAGATGGCAACCTTTACTACATCCCGGAAATAAACTGGCTAGCAACAGGTTCCTTTTGACAGTCAACAAAGGAGTAACAATATCATCCACAGAGGCTACATACAGGTCTTCTTCCACAGCATTCACTCCATGCTTGGGCATGGGAGCAGTCACAACATTGGGCCTTTCAGGCGCCTCGAACTCTATCTCTTTAGCATCAATAAGGTCCTGAACCTTATTCCTCAGCACCCAACAATTATCCGTGGTATGCCCCGGGCTGTCAGAGTGATAAGCGCAGTAGGCGTTGGGATTGTACTTTGGAGATGTTGTGTTCACAACCTTCGGAGCTTCTTTTATGGTCACCAGATTGGTTGACAGTAGTTGCGACAATATCTGGGACAAGGTCATACTGAGTCGAGTGAACTCCCTTCTGGGTCTCTCACCCCTTGGTTGGTTATATTGTCGAGGAGCAGTAGCAGGCTTTGAAATTACCACCGCGTTGACGGCTTGGCAGCGTTCCGGATTATTTTGTCTCCTTGACCCATAAACAACACTAGATTCCTTCTTGAAGGGCTTCTTTTTAGTACTCGAGGAGGCACCCTTTGGTATCTTCCCAGACTTGATACCAGCTTCTATTCTCTCACCAGTCAAGATCAGATCTGTAAACCCAGCAGAAGAATTTCCAATCAGATGGTTGAAGAACGGCCCAGACAGGGTTCCCAGGAACATATCCACAAGTTCACGGTCAGTCAAAGGTGGCTGCACCCTTCCAGCCAGGTCTCTCCACTTTTGGGCATATTCCTTAAATCCTTCACCCGTTCCTAGTGACATACCCTGGAGTTGGGTACGCGTAGGAGCGAGGTCGGAATTGTACTGATACTGCTTATAAAATGTAGTAGCCAAGTCCTCCCAGTTACGAATACTGGCTCCATCCAGCTGATAGAACCATTCGAGTTGAGTCCCTGAAAGACTATCCTGGAAGAAATGGATCCATAGATTCTTGTCAGCAGTGTAAGGTTGGATCTACCTTACATATGATCTGAGATGCAGCTTAGGACAGGAAGCCCCGTCGTATTTTGCAAAAGTGGGTGCCTTGAACTTGTGTGGGATCACCACCCCAGAGGATAAACCTAGATCTCCAAAATCCAACCCAGGCACGTGTTGAATCTCCATAGCACTTAGGCGGTCCTCTAGCTGTTTGTACCTGTCCTCAGCAGGAGGGTACTGTTCATCATTGTAATCTGTCTCATTGTCGGAGACCACGGGACTAGGAACCCTTCGCTCTTGGGGATTATCCTTCCCTATAGAGGAAGCAGCCTGATCAGCCTCATTATGTAGTGTATTTCCAAATCTTCGTCCAGTGTTGAACAAGACAGTCCTCTTCTTCTTCTTTTTCTGAATCAGAGCCTTCAACTCCTGTTGACCCTGGGCTAGGCTCATTACCAACTCTTGGACCTGGGCGTTCTGGGCCTGGAGGGCCTTGATAGCTTGCTCATTAGTAGGTTCAGAAGTCATGATGATTGCTGAAATAAACAGCGAAGAAGATTCAGTGACCTGTAAAAAGAGGGTACCTGTTATGCACATGATGCATGATATGCTATTTATGCAATGCATTCAAGGGTTCGAAAATTCAAATTTGTTGTAGACAAACAAGAACACACGTTATATTAAGAATAAATTGTTTAGTACATCAATGCCTCATGGGCGAAATATTACAAAATACTTAATCCCAAAAGATAATGTGCATCCTCTTTGGAGCGATGTAAGTGTTGAGAGTCTTTTCCTCGTGAAGTAGGTGGGTGAGCTCCAAGACCTTCTTCTCACTGCCATGTAGATTGGCTTCAAGAGAATTTCGTTCTTCCTTGAGTTGGATCCAACTCTTTTGCATTTCTTCCCAAGATGTTGGCATGTCAGGATGTATAATGGTGTAGGGCACCTCTCCTTCCAAAACAGGTTCTTTGATCACGGGGAGAACATGAGGATATGGCATCACAAGCTTCTGGGAGCGGGCTCGTACCCACTTGAGGTAAGGCTCAAGGGGGATGGAATTCTTGTGCCCCAGGGTCTTACTATCCACTTTGTTAGGCATCCTCTAAGCTCTGATAAACCTCTGGCGAAGTCCTTGCGTATCGTTGTCGAAGTCAAAAACTATGTCAGGAATCAACATGTCACGAGGGCCATCCCTCCGAGCATATCCAAACTGCCTCAAAGCCAAACATGGGTTGTAAGTAATGCCTCCTCTAATTCCAAGTAAAGGAACATTAGGAAACTCTCCGCAACGATCAATGATAGTGACATTTTCTCTGGACCGAGAACACCAATGTATATCAAAATGTGTAAGAGTCATCAATCGTTGTGACCACCTCAAACCCTGCTCGTTCTTCAAAACTGATTGTGGAATGTGCGAAATAAACCACCTTGCCAGGAGAGGAGTGCAGCACATGAGAACACCTCTTTTTCTCATGGTTCGAGTGTAACATGAGTGGAGGATGTCCCCAAGCAATGTAGGTATGGGATTCCTGGACATGAAAATCTTGACAGCGTGGATATCTATAAGTTGATCAGGATTTGGGAACAGCACCAACCCATAGACAAGGAGTGCCACCACTTCTTCAAAGGCTTGTAGGTCAAGGGAATTCCAACATTCTTGTGCCTTCTCAAACTGGAACTTTGCCAAGAATCCTTTGATACCACTTCTGATTTCCCAATGCCCCTTGATATCAGATGGTTGCAGACGTAATGCTTTAGCAACCTCTTCAAGTTTTGGTTCCTTTTCCGTACCATTGTAGCGTAGTTGACTAAGGATAGGAATCTTCAGAAGTTTAGAAAACTCTTCCAAAGTAGGCACCAATTGGTAATCTGGGAAAGTAAAACAGTGGTGCAGGGGGTCAAAGAACTAGAACAACACTTTCACCATATCTTCTTCAATACTGCTGTTGACCAAGTTGGTGAGTCTACCATGCCTTTCACTGAAGGAAGAGTTCTCAGGAATCCTGGATGTAAGCTCCTTAAGATGAGGAGGGATCCTTACAAGGTTGACCTGAATTATCTTTCTGCGGAGAGATCCCATGTCCTACAAAACAAGAACAAAGATGAAGATTCGAACCCTTGAAGTGGTTAGTAAATGCATATGATGCTTTATGATGTTATGATGTTATGATAAAAACACACCACAAGTATTCACACAAGGCAAATATGATAAGGCACACAAATCACACCAGACAGCCCTTAGAGTTTAGGCCAGCATGAGGTTCAGGTACTACCCTCTTGAAGTTGGTTGGCTCAAAACCTGTCCTATCAAAAGTAACCGGGTTCTAAGGAGCTCAATATCATTGGGTTGTTTTCTATGTTCATTGTTTTGATTTAGCCACTGAATTGGCGACCAAAATATTCCAAGAAAACAACCCTCAATGAGTGTAGTATCGAGTATCTACCAACTTTGGACTGCACCAAAGTCGGTCATCTCACTACCCCTAAAGAGGCCAGGATGGTCAAGTAAGGTTCCTAAGGTCAGTTGATGCTTCACGATACCACGCGGCGGCCCCATACTCTCCTTGACTTGACTCTAGGGTTACCGGTACTCACCAAAGTGCCACATCAATGTAGCAACTGCTTTAACCATGTCGGTATACCCCGCACAGTTCCCTCACAGTTTGTTGCTACTTCTAAAAGGGTATCCCCAGATCCGAGTTAGGATCATAAAACTCTGATGCAAGCCCACAATATTAAAGCAAACAAGGCATTCAATTGAAAACATATAATGATCTAATCCTAAGGTACACCTCACTTTTATAGAGTAACTCCCCAGCAGAGACGCCAATTCTGTGATCGGTGGAAATAGAACTGACTGTTTTGAAATGCTGGTTCGCGAAATGTCGCGGTAAGCAAGAGTCGCCACCGTCTTTTATTTTCTCCAACAAGGAAAGGACAAAAGCACAGCAAAATTCCTTTTCGAGACGTTTCTCAGTTCGGGAGGTAGATTATAGAAAGGGAAGGTGTTAGCACCCTTTCTATCTGTGGTTATCCACGGGCTCTTAGGTATTTGCTCACTATGTTTTCAAAAGAGTTTGCTTTTCTTGTGTTTGTGGGTTTTGAAAAAAGTTTAGTTTGAAAACTTCTAGGTAACTCTTGTATCAGTCCTCAAGAGTGTATGAAGTATTTGTTTGAAAACTTTTTGAAAGTGTGAGTGTGAAAATATGTTTTTGTTTTTGAAAGAGCAAGTACCCAGGAGAAATCTACCTACTATAAGGAATTAAGCTGTGTAAAAGTCCTTTAGACAGTACTATCCCACTATTGAGAAGTAGGTAGCACCGTCGTTGGAGTTATTCGGGTCAATTCGAATATAGGGACATGTGTTGTCACCAAAGCAATAGTAGGACGCCTTAGCTGTAACCCTAATGTCTTAGATCCTTTTTTATCCGAGGCAACCGTTTCGAGGCAACTGGATCTTTAGACAGGAGGGCGACCTCTAAAACACCCTATACTTAATGACCACCTCGAGGCAACCAAGTGAGGCGTACCCTAGGAGTGGCATGTGCGCGTGTGTCAGGTTTCATGTTAAGATTATCTTTGCACATTTATATGGTGAGCTACGAGTTAATTTTATTGTTCATACAAGTCTTGCATGCATAATTAACAGTTAATAATTTGCGGAAAATAAATTGCGGAAGGTAAATCTACGCTATTACAAGGCGTCAGGTATTTACATCGCCAAAAACATAACCCTTGAAAATAAATGCGAAAAGTAAAGAAAGCGATAAAAGTTCTAATTATCTATTACATTCTCGGAGAAGATACATAAATATAATCAAAATAAATATGCGCGAAAGAAATTGAATCGGGAAAAGTCTTAGGGTTTTGACCCTTTTTGAGAAAAGAATAGAATTTTGTCCTTTTATTGCATTTAATTAAATATTAAACCTAAAACTAATTAATTAATTAATTAAAAGAAAAAGTATTTATTATGTTTTTTATGTTTCAATAAAAATAAAAGAAATTAAAATTATCAAAACCCTAATTCTAGGCTAATTTTATTTATTGTAAAAAAGATTAAAGTTAACCTAATTTAACAACTAAATTAATTAATTACATTTATTTACAAAATAATAATTAATAGTGAAAATAATAAATAATAATAATAATAATAAAATATTGTTTTTTGAATTAATTATAAAAATAATTATTTGTTAGTTAAATAATAATAATAATAATTAGTAATAAAAAGAAAAAGAAAACAAAAAGAAAAAGAAAATTATGAAAGAACCAGGGGGGTGTTGGGCCCTGATGGAGGTGTTGAAGCAATTTCCAGGCCCATTTGTTGGCCAGTCCATTGACCTTTTTTGACTGTCCAGCGCATGCTTTGACTGGGAGTATGGTGTTCTTCATCTCCTGGCCACTAGATTGCTGCTTCAGGACACATGGCATGCTGATATTTGGAGGTACATGGTGGACTCTTTTGTTTTTCCTGCGCGTGATCATCTAAGAAAAAATAGAAACAAAGGTTTGGGGGACCTGGGAATCGAACCCAGGTCCCAATGGTTCTTGGACAACGCACGCTCCACTAGGCCAATTGCTTGCATCTGTTATTAAGATAAACAATGAATATAATATATAAAAAAAACAACGCATATGTTGTAACAAAATACGCGTGCCTTTTTGTTTGAATGGACCAGTGGTATATTAACACGTCTTCATCTTCCTCACTGAATACCTGCAAAACAAATCAAATAGCGGGGGTTTTTAACCCCCACAATATGGAACGAGGAAAAATAGCGAATGGAATCCTAGGCTACATAAATATTTCGCGAGCATTGCATTGTTTTCGTCTGGCCTTGACGATTTAAACCATGGGCATTAGAGGTTCCAATTTTACCTGGATAGTAAAGCCCTAATTCAAGACCTCAAGAACCCTAAAATTCGTTAATGGCAAGTCACGATTATGTGCATTATAATCCAATTAATTAATACCATTAGCTTTCTATGGATGCAAGCAATACAAAACAAACCATAAATCACATCAAATGCTTATGAATCATGAGTTTCGATTATGGCAAAAGTATGCAAACCGTGGGTTCGTGTAGAGCGATTTCTTAGGCCTTAGCACTTGGTTTTGACTCCAATACGTTTCTGAGAGTTCCTACAAGGTGTTAGAAACAATTAAAAGCTTTGAATTGGCCTGGAAGATTGAAAACAGTTTTCAAGTTTCTTGAGTTTTTTCCAAAGTTGCTATGGCTTTTCTGCAGCAATTCTCACGTCCAATGCATTAGGGTTGAGTTGTGTATATATAGAGGAATAGAACTAGGTTAAATCTTGGCCAAGAAATCCATGGAATTATGGTTTCAATATTTGATTTTCAATCATATCTTTTTGCATCTTTTTGATTGAAAAATCTTGCCAAACTTGGAGATTCTTGTCCCCTTGATGTGCACACGAATTTGACAGCATATATTGAGCTTGTTTGCTTCACAAAAGATTGAGAAAACCATATCTTTGAATTTCCTACATTTTAAATTAATTAAATGAATTAAAATCAATAGAAAATCCTATTAATTAATAAAAAATAAGAAAATAAATTCAAATAATATCAATGGGTCGTTCATAAGTTTTGGATAAAGTTTCAAGAAGAAATTTGAGGCCCATTAGCAAAAACAAAGTGTTTTGAGCAAAGTTGACTTTTGCAAATTCATAAAAATTTCCCAACTTCTCCAATGCATATCTTGCTCAATTTTGATCATATGAACATGTTCTGGGACATTTTGGAAAGGTCTTGAAGTCCTCTAACCAATTCCTTTGGTCCCATGTCATTTGGATTTACCAATCTCAAGTTATGGTCTTTGACTTAAAGTGCATTTTTGTTGACTTTTGAAATTGACCTATAATGTAGAAATTGATAACTTTTTGTGAGAGCATTTCTTGGACTTGGAATGTGAAGATGAGTTGTAGGAAATGTCATCCCCTTCAAAATGAGCATTGGATGGGATTTTTCTGATGAACCATGAAAAAGTTATGCCTTGGTCAATATACAGTTGACTTTTCTACTGTCCAAAAATAGTAACTTTTTGCATCTTGATGATTTTTGAGCCATTCTTGTGGAATCATGATCAAGACTTGATCAAATGATGATTGTGGACTCAAAATAATACGTTGACAAAAATTTCTGACTTTTGACTGCAAAATGACCATTTTAACCCTGCAGTTGACTGTGGATCAAATAGGGCTTTTGACTGTGCAACTTGGGACTGTGAGTCTTGAGACTTGGCATGTAGGTGCTTGACAATGTATATAGGAATATGAGACTTGATTGAGCCCTTGAAAACCTCAAATTCCTTGCAAGAAACAAAACCCTAATTTTGACTGGCTTAGGAGGCATTTGGACTGTGCAACCCTTGAGTAGTCTTGAACCATTTGAAGATGATTATTGATAAACCTTGAAGAATATGGGAGGGAAAATTTTGGGGTACAACAATAATGCTAATGAAATAACTCTATGGAGATATTCCATATACATTAAAGAGATGCTTGTTGTTTCTTAGCAGGACACATGTTCCAAATAGTTTTAATTATGTTCACATGCATATGTTCGTTCAATTTTAGTCATTGGACATTTTTGCATTCAAAACAAAAACAAAAAGTTTGCACTTCAAAGTATATTTGTATTGATATTTTGCCAATGAATAGGCGTTTTTGTACAAAGAGGCGGATATCCTAGTAAGAGGAAATCGTCGAAAGGAAAACCAAAATTAAAAACAAAAACAAATAGCCATGTGGAAATGATCTCATTGCATTCCAACTCTACTATTTCCCCAATGTCTTCGAATTCCCCTTGTTGTTGACATAAGTTGATTGGATTGATCTTGGACCGTTTGAACTCGGACCTTGGTAATAAAGTCAACTATGGTGATTGCATGGTACATAGTCAAACTCTTTCAATCCTTAATTTTTGCCTGGACCGCCCTTTCGAGTTTTCAGCCCACCAGGATACCCATTTTTGTCCAAGTCTCCCTTTGGGGTTTTCAACTTATCGGGTGTACAATCTTTTGCGTATATCCCTAATTTTGGCCCAAACCTTTTGGTTTGCCGGGATTCCCTTATTTTGCCTAGGTGTGTCAACCAAGTGGGTCTCTTATGCGTAGTATTTTTTAACTATGTCCGTGTTCACAGCATGTGGGAAGTCTTCACCATCCATGGTAGTCAACATCATGGCACCACCAGAGAACACTCTCTTGAAAACAAATGGCCCTTTGTAAGTGGGATTCCATTTGCCCCTGGGGTCTCCTTGTGGCAAAATGATGCACTTTATCACCAAGTCAGCAGCTTGATACACTTTAGGCCTGATCTTTTTGTTGAAAGTATTGATCACGCGCTTCTGGTGCATCTGACCGTGGCAAACAACAGTCAGTCGTTTTTCATCGATCAAGTTCAACTGATCCAACCTTGTCTGAACCCACTCGTCTTTGCATAGTGAGGGAATCTGAACTTCCACTGGAAAAACAGCTTCCATGCCATAGACAAAAAAATGGAGTTACCCCACTTGATATTCTAGGTTACTACCTCTTCTGCACAATCTTCTTAATGTTTTTGTTGGCCACTTCGACTACGCCATTCATTTTAGGTCTATAAGAAGAAGAATTGTGATGCTTGATTTTGAACTGAGTGCAAAGCTCGGTAATCATAGCATTGTTGAGGTTAGTCCCATTGTCGATGATGATCCTTTCGAGGATACCATAGAGGCAGATGAGGTTGTGTTTGATGAATCTGGCTAACACATTCTTGGTGACTGAGGCAAATGAGGCGGCTTCGACCCATTTGGTGAAATAGTCGATAGCGACAAGAATGAAGTGATGTCTATTGGAAGAAGTGGGTTTGATCTCTCCAATCATGTCAATGCCCCATATCGCAAATGACCACGGAGCGGTAAAGTCATTTAGAGGGATAAGAGGCACATGGACCTTGTCATCATAGATTTGGTATTTGTGGCAAGTCCTTGAGTGTTGATGGCAATCAGTCTCCATGGTTGACCAATAGTAACCAGCTCTTAGGATTTTTTGGCCATAGTATGTCTTCTTGAGTGAGTTCCAAAGAGACCATCATGCATGTCTTCCATAATTTCCTCTGCCTCCTTCTTGTCCACACATCGGAGTAGAGTAGAATCATGGTTCTGTTTGTGCAAGATCCCATTACTTAGGAATAATTTGGCTGAAAATCTTCGTAAGAAATTTCTGTCATTGATGGATGCTCCTTCAGGGTACTCTTGTTCTTCAAGGTATCTCTTCACCTCATGGTACCATGGCTTTTCTGTGTCAGTCTCGAGCTCATAGAAGTGAGCAGGTTCGTCGATTCTCTCAATTGTAATCATAGGAGCTTCATTGTCCCATTTGACCTTGAACATCAAAGACATTGTTGCCAAGGCGCCAGCCAACTGATTTTCTTACCTAGGGAAGTGTTCAAAGGTGATCTCTTCGAAGTAAGGAATCAGAGATAACACAAGTTCCTTGTAAGGGATGAGATTAGGGTGCTTAGTGTCCCAATCTCCTTTTACTTGGATATTTACTAGAGCGTAATCTCCAAACACATTCAAATGCTTGATCCTCAAATCAAATGCAGCGTTCAGACCCAAAATGCATGCTTCATACTCAACCATGTTGTTCGTACAATCGAAGCATAGTCTGGAAGTTAAAGGAGTGTGGCAACCTTCAGGGGAGATGATTATAGCACCAATTTTATTACCCAAAGCGTTGGAAGCCCCATCGAAAACCATAGTCCATTGGGATCCTTGTTCAGGTCCGTCATACGGTCCAGGTTTCGTGCAGTCGATCACTAGCATGATTTTCTCATCCGGGAAGTCAAAGTTCATAGACTGATAATCATCAACAGCTTGATGGGACAAATGATCCCCTAATACACTTACTTCAATGGCCTTTTGCATTGTGTATTGAATATCGTACTCAATCAAGATCATTTGCCATCTAGCTATCCGTACCGAAAGAGCAGGTTTCTCAAAGATGTACTTGATAAGGTCCATCTTAGAAATCAACAGAGTGGTATGAGTCACCATATATAGTCTTAGCCGGCGAGCAGCCCATGCCAGAGCGCAACAATTTTTATCGAGCAGTGAATATCTGGTTTCACAGTTGGTAAACATTTTGCTCAGGTTGTAAATAGCATGCTCTTTTCGGCCAGACTCATCATGTTGGCCCAAAACACACCCCATATAATTCTCTAGCACTGTCAAGTACATGATCAAGGGTCTTCCTTCTACTGGAGGTATGAGAATATGAGGTTCTTGCATATATTCTTTGATTTTGTCTAAGGCAACTTGGCATTCATCATTCCATCCGACTACTTGATCCTTCTTCAAGAGTTTGAAGATTGGCTCACAAGTAGCAGTCAAGTGAGATATGAAGCGGGCGATATAATTAAGACGACCTAAGAATCCTCTAACTTCCTTTTCTGAGCAGGGGACGGGCATTTCTTGGATGGACTTTACCTTTCCAGGATTTACTTTGATACCTTTACCACTGACAACAAAACCTAGAAGCTTTCCAGATTGTACCCCGAATGTGCACTTATTTGGGTTCAACCTCAACTTGTAATTTTTCAGCCACTCGAATAGCTTGTACAGGTGATTGAGATGTTCCTCTTCAGTTTGTGATCTTGCAATCATATCATCCACGTATACCTCTATTTCATGATGTATCATATCATGAAACAAAGCTACCATAGCCCTTTGATATGTTGCCCCTGCATTCTTTAATCCGAATGGCATGACCTTGTAGAAAAAGGTGCCCCATTGCATAACGAAAGTGGTCTTCTCCATGTCTTCGGGAGCCATCCTAATTTGATTATAGCCGGAGAAGCCATCCATGAAAGGGAAGACTTTATGTTGAGAAATTTTATCGACCAAGACATAAATATGAGGTAGAGGGAAGTCATCTTTGGGGCTTGCCCTATTCGGATCCCTATAATCCACGCACATGCGAACTTTTCCGTCTTTCTTCAGTACTGGAACCACATTTGCAATCCATTGGGGATAAGAGGTCACAGCTAGGAATCCTGCATCAAATTGTTTCATCACTTCAGCTTTTATCTTTTCAGACATGTCAGGCCTCATGCGACGAACTTTTTATTTGACAGGAGGACAATCTTCCTTCGTCGGCAGACAATGAACTAGAATATCGGTATCCAACCCTGGCATATCTTCATACGACCAAGCAAACACTTCCACATAGTCATGCAACATCTGAACCAATATGCTTTTGACACTGCTTTCCTGGTTAGTGCCAATCTTGACCTCTTTCTTGTCTATCTCGGTACACAGATTGATGACTTCAACTGACTCTTCATGCGGCTTAATAGCTTTTTCCTCTTATAATAGAAGTCTAGCTAGTTCTCCTAGTATTTCACAATCTTCCTCGCCTTCGTGTTCGGCTTGGTTAATTGGATGTTCAAAGTCATAGTCGGCAATAGTAGAGTCATTGGAAATGAGATCCAGAGTGGATGAGGACCTATAAGAGTGTGTGTGTGTGCATGTAAGATACATGGCTATTTTGAAAAATGTATTGAATGCAAAAAGTCTAATGGTTTGTATTGAATGATCATATGATAAGATGAACATAAATAAAACCATTGACAAATGGACCATAGTGCCCCGAGCCAGGCACATGGATTAAAACTCATTATTTAAATATTACAGACAAAATATTATTGAATTAAAAGAAAGCAATAAACAAGTGATTACTCCTCAATGAAGGAGATGGAAACGAAGTCCTTTGCGTGCCAATTGTTGATCTCTATTGTAGTAGGATATACCCATTCTTTAAATGCACATTCATCATCAGAATCACCTACAACGTTAACTTCATGACTTCCAATACAGAGAGGGGGATTCCCTGTGGGAGCGCACCTCACTTCTTTCTGAGCCTTGATAGTGAAACCCAAACCACATTTGTCTTCTTTGAATGCGATCTAGAGCGGTTTCCCACAAGTATCACAACTTCCTTCTTCGACTACGGCACGAGCATCTTTGAATGAAACCATCTTTGGCATGACCTTAACAGCTTTGGGCACATTAGAGGAACATTTGGAAGTAGAAATCATTGTGGCACAACTTCGAAACCCTGAAACGGGGTTTCTATAAATTCTCCATCCATTTCCACACATTTGAAAGAGTTGAGGTGGCTTACCATGAACTACTCCTCACCACAGGCAGTGACAATTATTCCTTTGACAGGGTATTTGAGCTTTTAATGAAGGGTTGACATTACCGCCACTACTCCATGAATCCAAGGTCGACCCAACAGACACGAGTAAGCAGGATGGATATCCATGATATATAAAGTAGAGTTGAAAATATGTGAGCCTACCTTGATCGGGAGATCCACCTCTCCATGAACTGTCCTTTTGAACCCATCTAAAGCTCTCACAATAATATCACTTAGTTTCAAAAATAGTTCTTCACAGTCTAAACGGTCCAAAGCTCCCTTGGGTAGCACATTTAAAGAAGAGCCAGTGTCAACCAGAACATGTGCTAGGGTAGTCCCCTTACATTCAACAGAAACATGTAGAGATTTGTTATGGTTCTTTCCAAGTGGTGTCAGATCAACATCTGAGAACCCCAAACCATTATCGACCGTCAAGCTTGCCACACAATTTTCAAACTGGTCAGTTGTGGTCTCATGAGGGACATGAGCCTTCTTTAAGAATTTGATTAACACCCGAGCATGAGCATCTGAACAAAGTAGCAAAGATAACATGGAAATCTTGGAAGGGGTTTCCCCCATTTTCTCCACAATCTTGAAATCACTCCTTTTTATAATTTTCAAAATCTCATCCATTTCTCGAGCGGAAGGTTCCCCATCAACAATGTCTTTTGCGGGTATCTCTGTCTCAACAGGCTCAACTCCCTTATCTTTTCCCCTTGTGTCAGTACTTGGCTTAGCAGCGGTGATGCAGCCAGGTGCCTTTGTAGCAGTTGGTGGTGAGATGTTGGGTGAAAAGATTCTCCCAATTCTGGTCACCTTACTAGAACGAGTAATGTTACCAATGTCATCAGCATTACTTTCTTCAATCTAAGCGTCTTGCTTTATTCCATGGTAAAATACATCAGCACCATAGTTCTATGACACTTCTTTGTTGGAAGAGTACGAAATTGGCCCGGGGGCGGTAATTATCAGAGGAGAAACAATTGGTTCATTTAAAATCATGATAGGACCCTTGGAGGAGATCCTAAGAGGCTTATTTGAGATGGTTATGATGGAGAGGTCTTCAAACTTATTGGTTAAACTTTTGGCAGACAGGGTCTTCTCAAATAGGATCTCATGGCTATTTATCAGGCGTTGAATGCCTTCCTTCAGCCCTTTGCATCCATTGAGTTGTCTCGAACATAAATCGTAATCCTTTAAACAGCCAGGGAAAATCCTGGCTTTCAACAGATTCTTTTTGATAGTGGTTAACGGAGTAGTCAAGTCGTCGATGGATGAAACAAAAATGGTATCTTCAACAGCATAGACACCTTTGACATGATTGGGCATAGGTGCGGTGATTACATTTAGAGTTGGAGGAGGATCAAATTCAATGGTCTTGTTTTCTATTAAGTCTTGAATTTTATTCTTCAGTGCCCAGCATTGGTCAGTCTCATGCCCGGGACTATTCGAGTGATATGCACACTTGGTATTTGGATTGTACTTTGGTGAAGAGGTATCTAGATTGGCCGGAGGATCATGCAGTGTCACCAAATTAGACTTTAACAGGTGTTGTAATTCTTGGGATAATGGCATGCCTATCCTTTTGAATTGTCTTCGTGGAGTCTCAAATTGTTGATGATTGGCATATGGTCTTTGAGCAGGAGTTCGATTGGAAATCCGGACAGTATTAACAGACTAGAGGTCATCCTTCTTGGTACGGGCCCTTGCCCCATACACAACATTGGTTTCTTTCTTTCCAATGAAGGGTTTGTTTACGGTATTGGAAGTGGAGGCAGATACTATGGGAATCTTCCCTCTTTTGATACCGCTTTCAACCCTTTCACCGGTTAAGATTAGCTCGGTGAAACCGGATGAAGAACAACCAACCAACAAGTTGAAAAAAGGACCAGATAAAGTTCCCATAAAGATATCAATATGATCCCTATCAGTTAAAGGTGGTTGAAACCTATTGGCAACATCTCTCCACTTTTGGGCGTACTCTTTGAATCCTTCATTCTTCCCTATTTTCATGTCTTGCAACTGAACTCTTGTCGGAACCAAGTCGGCATTATACTGGTATTGGTGGTAGAAAGCGGTGACTAAGTCTTCCCATGTATGTATTTGGGAACCATCCAATTGGTAAAACCACTCTAGTTGCGTCCCAGCCAAGCTTTCTTGAAAAAAGTGAACCCAGAGTTTCTTATCGGTGGTGTGCGGTTGAATTTTGCGCACATAAGACTTTAGGTGAAGCTTTGGGCAGGAAACCCCATCATACTTAGCAAATATTGGTATTTTGAATTTGTAGGGAATGACAACCCCAAATATTAAACCCAAATCATCAAAATCC
The DNA here is from genome assembly GCA_948472305.1 of Vicia faba. NCBI lineage: Eukaryota > Viridiplantae > Streptophyta > Magnoliopsida > Fabales > Fabaceae > Vicia > Vicia faba. Next base: position 1,052,129,003 of record OX451736.1, on the reverse strand, counting down.
AAATTGGGGACGGCTTGAATCTCAACGGCCTTCAATCTGTCTTCTAGTTGCTTGTACTTGACAATCGGCAGGAGGATATTGCTCGTCAAAATAATCTTCATCATCAGACGCTTGATCATTTATACATCCTGCCTGGGTACTCCTTGCTTCTCCAATCTAATTCTCATCTTCCTCAGATGAGTCTTCCACTACCATTATGTGACGGACCGGCTCTCTGAATCTTCTACCCATGTTGGCTAGGGCTTTCCTCTTTGGTTTCTTTTTGGCTGCCAACAACTTCATCAACTCTTCTTGCCCCTTGGCTAGGGTCAGCAGAGTTTCTCTAAACTGGGAGTTTTGTGCTTGTAGGTCTTTCACTATTTTCTCAATATCCATCTTGCTGAAATAAACAACAGAAAGATAAGGAAACCTGTCATGGAAAACCTGTTATGTTATGATGCATGGAAGATGTGTATGCAAATGATTTCAAGGATTTATGAAATTTAAATTTGTATAGACAAATAATGAACAAACGTCAAATTTCATTAATTAGTTCAAAATGACTACAACATGCCTCTTGGGCTTAAAAAATAAATCTCTAAGATGAAAAGGTCGGACGCATCCTCTTTGGCGCAATGTAGGCGTTCAAGCTTCGTTCCTCGTGGAGTTGCTTTCTAAGCTCCAAGACCCTATTCTCACTAGCATAGAATTGAGCTTCGAATGTATCTCGTTCTTCCTTCAGTTGAATCCAACCCTTTTGCATGTTTTCAAGAGAAGTAGGAATGTCGAGATGGAGGACAATGTATGGGACATCTCCTTCAACCACATGTTCCATGATAACTGGTAAGATGGAGGGATAAGGCATCACGAGCTTCTGAGCACGAGCTCGTACCCACCTAAGATAAGGTTCAAGTGGTATGGAATTCTTGTGTCCCAGAGTCTTACTATCTACTTTGTTTACCATCCTCCAAGCTCGTATAAACCTCTAACAGTAACCTTGATCGTCATTCTCGTAGTTGAATACCACTCTTTGGATGAGCATATCATACGGACCATCTCTTTGAGCATAACCAAACTACCGCAAGGCTAAGCAAGGGTTGTAAGTGATACCTTCCCTAATGCCAAGCAAAGGTACATTATGGAATTCCTCACAACGGTCGATGATAGTAACATTCTCCAAGGATCGAGAACACCAATGAATATCCTAATGTCTGAGTGTCATCAACTTATGGGACCACCTCAAACCTTGCTCGTTCTTCAACATAGATCGGGGAAGATGTGAAATAAACCATCTAGCGAAGAGACGAGTGTAACACATGAGGACCCCTCTCTTCCTCATAGCGTGAGAGTGGAGAGAATGTAGGATATCTCCCAACAAAGTAGGCACCGAATTGCGAGATATGAAGATTTTGACAACATTTACATCTATGAGTTGGTCAGGGTTTGGAAACTAAATCATCCCATAGATGAGAAGGGCCAAGATTTCTTCAAAAGCTTGTAGATCCAATGAGTTCCAACAATCTTGATCTTTCTCAAACAAGAACTTGGCTAAGAACCCTTTGACACCACTCCTTGTTTCCCAATTAGTCGTGACATCATATTGTTGCACGTGTAGTGCTCGGGCAATCTCTTCAGATCTTGGATCTCTTTATGTACCGTTGAAGGATAGTTGATTGAGAATGGGAATTATAAAGAGTTGAGAAAATTCTTCCATAGTAGGTACAAGCTAGTAATCAGGAAAGGTGAAGCAATGGTGTAGAGGATCGAAGAACTGGAAAAGCACCTTCATCATATCTTCATCAGTGTTCGAGGTAACTAAGTTTAGGAGGCGACCATGTCTTTCGGTGAATGAAGAATTCTCAGAGACCCTTGATGCTAACTCTTTGAGTTGAGAGGGAATTCTTACGAGATTGAGTTGGATAGTATTCCTACGGGTGGAAGTCATGTCCTACAAAACAGAACAAAGATAAATTCCTAAATCCTTGAAATGGTTAGTGAGAATGCTTATGATGTTATGATGTTTATGATGTTATGTACAAGTAAGCATATACACACAAGGCAAACAAGTCCTTAGGTTTGGGCTTGCATGGCGTCTTATAGGTAAGTACCCTCTTGAAGTTTTGTTGGCTCAAACCTGTCCTAGAAATAGTAACTGGGTTCTAAGGGATCTCAATATCACTGATCTTTCTCGTCGGGCATTGTTTCAGCGCAAGCCTCTTTAATGGCGACCGAAATATCCCGAGAAGTCCAATCTCAATGAGCGTAGTATCGAGTATCAACCAACTTCAGACTACACCAAGGCTGGCTATCTCACTACTTCCTAATGGCCAAGTTGGTCAATTAAAGGTTCTAAAGTCAGTTAGTGCTTCATGACACCACACAGCGGCCCCATATTCTCTTTGACTACTCAAGGGCTACCGGTACCCACAAATGTGTCACACTAACATAGTTATTGCTTATACCATGTCGGTATACCCTACACAGTTTCCATAATGTATTTCTACTTACCTATAAGGTATCCCAAATCCGGGTAGAGGATCAAAACAAGCCCAAACAAAGAACCAAAATGTAAAACAAGCAAGTCAATCAATGAAAGCAATAAAGGTGATTTATCCCTAAGGTAACCCCACTTTTAAGTTTTCCCCAGCAGAGTCTCCAATTCTATAATACGGTGGGAGAACTGACTTGGGATGTTTTGCGCTTGATCGCAATGTTGCGGTTAGCAAGAGTCGCCATCGGCTTTTCTTTTATCCAAAAGGAAAGTTTGAAAAGAACAGGAAAGACCTTTGAGATTATTTCTTGAGTTTGGGGGGTAGATTATGAAAATGGAACGTGTTAGCACCCTTTTCATCCATAGTTTTCTATGGGCTCTTAGTTGCTTGCTAGATCACTTGATTTGTTTGAAAATATGCTTTGTGGTGGTTTTGGAAGTATTTTTGAAAAGGTGCTTTCGTTTAGGAAAACTTTGTAATTGTTCTCGTTCGTAAGAACGTATACAAAGTGTTGGACTTTTTGAAAATATTTCATGTTTTGAAAGTTTGTTTTTGAAAGTGAGCAATGATGTTTGTTTTGAAAGTGAGCAAGAAACTAAGAACGTTTCTACCTACTCAAAAGTCTTTTGTTAATTTCTTCCTTCCTTTGATATTGCTATCTCACCATTGATTGGTAAGAAGCCTTATCTTTGGATGTAAAGGGACGGGCGTGGTTCATCGTATAGTCATGATAGCAATGTTGTGATATATCTTAGAAGTTCTCTTTGAGGGACTAAGATCATCTGAAAGGCAACATTTGAAGCGTCATTGAACTATGATCTTGTATTTTTTATTGTTTTTTCTAAGACACCCCACATGCATAACATGACCATTTTTTGTAAGGCAACAAGTGGAATTACCCTAAGAGTGCATGTGTTAATAGTGTGTTTGATTTGCATGCATTTAATCTTTGATTAGGGTTATCTACTTATTGATTTTATCTTTCCATACAAACCCTAATTACTAGCATTTATATGAAAGCGATAAATTGCGGAAAGTAAATTTACTACACTATTACATCATTTGGAGATGGGGTATACAAATTTACAAATGAGGATTGCAAGAAATAAAACCTAATTATCTATTACAACCATATTGAAATAATGTACAAGAAATGAATAAATATAATGTGCAGGGATGTAAATGGAAAAGAAATGGATCTTTGTTTGGTTTTTGAGGAAAGAGATTAGTTTTGACCTAATTAACTAAAAGAAATAATTAACTAAATTAAGAAAGTTAAACCTAAATTAATTAAGAAAAGAAATTAAATTAGAAAGCATTTTTTAGGGTTTTTTTAGAAAAGATTTTAAGTTTAATAAAAAATAGTATGGAAATTAATTAATTAAAACAAACCTAAATTCTAAGTTAATTTTAAATAAATAAAAAAATAACTAAACCTAAATCTAATTATTAATTTATTAAGAAAAAGAATTAAATTTGTTTAAGAAAATATTTTTGTCCTTTTGTTTTTTAAAGGAATAAAATATACATGAATATAAATGTATTAGATATATAAATAAATAAACTTTTTTTTTGGATTTTTATTAATAAAAATAATAATATAAATAAAAATAATAAAGAAAAAATAAAATATAATAAAATATAAAAATAAAAGCCAGGGGGGGTTGAAATGGAATTTGGGAGTTTGTTAGAAAAACCAGTTTTTTTGAAGCCTAACCCAATGGTGTTTTGTAATCAGAAAAAATAAACAAAATAAAAAAGGGTGGGCCTGCATGGTAAATGGAAACAGGGGGGTCAGAACCAGCAAAAATGGTAAGGGCCCAGTTGTGGAGCCCCAGTGCGCTTGTTTGCAGCAAAAAAGAAAGAAAATGCTTGAGAAATATGAAAAAAGGCAGCGTAGGGCCTTGAACCCATGACCTTGACCATAGATGTGCGTTGCCTTTATGACTGGTGTTGCTTTACATTCGTTAACTTAACTGAAATCATAAATATATAATACAAAATAAGTTCTAGAGATGACTTCATCTTCAACCTCCAGCCAAGGTTCTTGTAACTCACTCATTTCTCATCCATTCACAAAACTTCCAACATCAAACTTGTTAGAAATTTCACCATGATTCTGAATATGTAAATAACTTAAACTAATTCTCAAAGATGAGCAAGAATTTATAAAAGTACCAAATCCTGACCTAACTTTTTTCAGATATTCAAACCTAAAATTCTCTAAGCTCAGGCCATATAAATGAAAACGATGAATATGTACAACTTCAGGGAAATGATATCTACATTTTATCTTTGAAAATGCAAGCTTAACAATGCCTAAATGAAGAGATAGAAGTTCAGAAAAATACCTCAGAAACTGGAAATCATGAAATAAGTTAGATCTTGTTTCAAGTGATGGTGATGATCAGGTTGGTTTCCTCAAGTTCCCAGGAAGCTAATGCAATGCCTAGCTTGAGCTATGGATGGCTGCAATGGTCTGGAGAAGTCAACTTGCAAACTCTATTATTTGGCTATGGAGGTTGATGAAAATGGTGTTATATTTTCAAAACAAGGACAAGGATGGACTATATTTAAGGTATAGAAGCTTTGCAAATGAATTTGAGGGAAAACACACGAGGGAAATGAGAGATACAAGTTCAAGGTCAGAATTGTGTATCAATGGTGTTTTTGAGAAATTTCTGGTTTGTGAGTGTTTGAGGGAGTTTCAGGGTCTTAGCATGCGTGTCTTATCTTGCAAATAGTGTCTCTATTTATAAGCAAATGGTTTTGTATGCTACAACAAGTCAGAATTTGAATTCTATGTTTAAGCTTAACATGTAATTTTCTTGACAAAACAAGTTTCCATGCCTTTTACCATGCTATTGTAGAGTGGTTGAACTTTAAACAAGCTTTCTTATGACTTTGTGGATGTAGTGTACTTAAAGAAAGCAAGTTAGGAGCTCAAGAAGTTGACTTTGTGCATAAAGCTTGCTTTACAATAATGATTATGTTAGTTTCTCCCTAAAATGGCAAATTGATTTGGAGAAAGCTTGAAGAAATTGGATAAGGGCATAATCAGTTGTGTACACCATTAATTATGGAGTTACAAACAAGTTTGATGCCTGAAAAGTGAGGATTATGCAGCATGGCTATGGATTTGGTTCATGTTCATCACAAAATATGCCTTCTAAATCAAGTTTGAAACCCTAACTTCTTGCCTTCGATTATCTTAGCTCAAGTATGATCTCAATGATTTCTTTGACATTTTGGAAAGCTTGTAACATCCTCTACAACCTTTATGTTGGACGTTTTTTAATAATCAACTTGGAACTAGGTGAAAAATTGTCATGAAGTTAGGTCAAAATCCTGCATAACTAGGGAAAAATTTCACTAAGCCTTTAAGTTTCATGAGCATGTCTTCATGAACTCATAACTTGAAATCCAAGAATTTATAGAAAAATTTCTGCCCTACAATGTTTTAGATCTCATTGAGATCTACAACTTTAATGTTGGAAGTTTCTCTTGAATCATCTTGCATCATGGTGGAAATTTGGCACAAAATTGTGAAAAAAAGTTAATTTTCCAACACAGAAAAATTTCTAAGTCTTAGAATTTTGACTTTTCAATTTCTTGATGAACAAGTTTCATATTTTGACAGGTCTTGGTGAAATATGATTTTTGAAACTTGATTTTGATCAAAAAGTCAAAGTTTGATTTTCAGTCTACAATTGACTTTTCATCAGTTGACTGAAATTCATATGTCAATCCAATGATCTTGAGAGATGATTTGAACTATGCAATTAGGTCAAGATGGTGCATTTGTATCCTTGATACCATTTCTCAAGCCAACAAGTCATGTATTAGGTCAAAAGTTAAAAATTGAACCTCTTCAGTAAAAACCCTAATTTTGACCATTTTGCCCTTTTGATGATCTGATTAAATTTCTTGAGGAATTGTGATCCAAACTTGCTGAATTGATATATATGAGTTCATGATGTTGATATAGACCAAAAATTATGAAGTTTGACTGTAAATTGAGCACAATTGACTTTTCCCCAATACAATTGATTTTAGGTCAACTGATCAACTGAATGAACAAAAATGTGATCCAAGACTTGAAACTTGACATGATAAATCTTTACGGTTCCTAATGATCCATAAAAGTCATTTGAAGCCTTGAAATTCCAATTGTCCTTGTGAAAACTGAAACCCTAATTTTCAGTTGTTAGTGGTTGAAGAGGTGTCTTGAGCTGATCAAAATTTGTGTAGTCTTGAATCAATGAAGATCTTATGAGAAATTTCTTTGATAAATGAGAGGGCAAATTTTGGGGTACAACACCAGGGATGGATATATATATTGTGGTACATCATCTACCCTTAAAGGAAGGATGCTCTCCTTTCAAGCAAAAGCTCCGAAGAACTCATCCAGAAATGTCCAAGAAGATTAAAGAAGAGGTTCAAAAATAGTTAGATGCAAATTTCTTTAAAGTCGTCAATTATTCTTCGTGGATTGTAAACATTGTGCCTGTGCCTAAGAATGATGGTAAGGTCAGGATGTGTGTGGACTATAGGGACTTGAATAGAGAAAGCCCTAAGGATGATTTTCCTCTTCCCTATATTGATGTGTTGGTCGATAATACGGCTCATTCTAAAGTATTCTCCTTTATGGATGGTTTTTCGGGATATAATTAGATTAAGGTGGCACTATAAGATATGGAGAAGACAACATTTATCACTCCTTGGGGAACCTTTTGCTATAACATGATTCCATTTGGTTTGAAAAATGTAGGGGCAACGTATCAGCATGTTATGGTTACTCGCTTTCATGATATGATTCACAAGGAGATTGAGGTCTTTGTGGATGATATGATTTCTAAGTCTGACACTAAAGAGGAGCATCTTGTCCATCTAGAGAAGTTGTTCGAAAGACTGAGGCAATTCCTTTTGAGGCTGAATCTATATAAGTTCACCTTCGGGGTGAGATCTGGAAAGTTATTGGGTTTTATTGTAAGTGAAAAAGGTATCGAGGTTGATCCTGCTAAAGTGAAAGCGATACAAGAAATGCCTGAACTGAAAATAGAAAAAGAAGTATGCGGTTTCTTGGGGAGGTTAAACTACATTTCTAGATTTATCTCTCATCTCATAGCCACATGTGAACCTTTGTTCAAATTGTTAAACAAAAATCATACAGTAAGGTGGAATGAAGATTGTTAGAAGGCATTTGACAAAATAAAAGTATATTTGCAGGAACCTCCGATACTCATGCCATCGGTGGAAGGAAAGCCATTAATAAAGTATTTTACTATATTAGAAAACTCTATGGGATGTGTCCTCGGTCAGCATGAAAAGACGAGAAAGAAAGAATGGGCCATTTATTACTTGAGTAAGAAGTTTACGGAGTGTGAGTCAAGGTACTCATTGTTGGAAAAAACTTGTTGTTCACTTGCTTGGGCTGCCAAACTCTTACAACAATATATGTTAACCCACACCACCTATATGATATCTAAAATGATCCAATAAAGTACATTTTTTGAGAAGCCATCTCTCACAGGCAGGGTAACACGTTGGCAGATGATACTCACTAAATATGATATCCAGTACACTATGCAAAAGGCAATCAAAGGTAGTATATTGGCTGATCATCTTGCTCATCAACCCATGGACGATTATGAACCGATGAAGTTCAAATTTCCAGATGAGGAAATCATGTATATTCGGGACTGTAATATCCCAAGCCCCGATGAAGGACCCGAGCCATAATCACGTTGGACGCTTGTGTTCGACGGTGCCTCCAATGTTATGGGTAATGGCGTTGGAGCTATTATCACTTCTCCTGAGGGATTTCACATTCCTTTCACAGCTCATGTTTATTTTGATTGTACTATCAACATGGCCGAATATGAAGCTTTCATTTATGGTATTGAAACGAAAATCAACCTGCGAATCAAATATTTGAAAGCTTACGGAGATTCCAATCTTATTATCAGCCAGATTAATGGAAATTGGGAGACTCGTCATCAAAACGTGATTCCTTATCGTGATCATGTTATGAATTTGATTCCGTACTTTGAAGAGATCACGTTTGAACACATTTCTAGAGAAGAAAACAATATAGATATTGCACTGGCGACTTTGTTCTCCATGTTCAAGGTTAAGTGGGCTAACGAAGCACCTTCCATTATCATCAAAAGATTGGATGAGCCAGCTTTTTGTTTTGAAGCCAATGTGGAATTAGACAGAAACCCATGGTTTTATGATATTAAAATATATCTTGAAACGTAAGAATACCCTGAAGAGGCGTTTGTCACGGACAAGAAGTTCTTGAGAAGATTTTTGGCCAAATGTTTTCACAGCAGTGGTGTGTTGTATAAGAGGCATCATGATGGTTTACTTATCAGATGTGTTGAAAAGAGAGAAGCAACTAAAATCATTGAATAAATACATGAGGGTGACTTCGGGACTCACTCTAGTGAACATACCATGGCCAAAAAGATCTTACGAGCTGGCTATTATTGGTCCACCATGGAAACTGACTGTTATAACCATGCACGGATTTGCCCCAAATGTCAAGTATATGTTGATAAAGTTCATGTGCCGCCTGTACCACTGAATGTTTTGACTTCCCCTTGGTCGTTCGCAATATGGGGAATTGATATGATCGGCAAGATCGAACTAACTGCATCAAACAGACATCGTTTCATTGTGGTTTCCATTGATTATTTCACTAAATGGGTCGAAGCCGCATCTTATGTGAATGTTACCAAGCAAGTGGTAACTCGGTTTATTAAGCACAATAATATATTTCATTACGCAGTTCCTGAAAAGATCATTACCAACAATAGGTCTAATCTGAACAACAAAATGATGAAGGAGCTTTGTGAGTCCTTTAAGATCAAGCATCACAAGTCTTCTCTGTATCGACCGAAGATGAATGGTGTTGTTCAAGCGGCCAATAAGAATATTAAGAAGATCATACAGAATATGGTAGTAACCTATAAGGATTGGCATGAGATGCTTCCTTTCGCTTTGCATGGTTATCGTACCACTGTGCATACTTCGATTGGGGCAACCACATTTTCTTTGGTTTATGGAACGGAAGTAGTGTTTCCTGTGGGAGTCGAAATTCCTTCTCTAAGGATCATGAGGGATGTTGAGCTTGATGAAAGTCAATGGGTACAAAATCAGATGGATCAGTTAGAACTCATCGATGAGAAGAGGTTGATGGTTGTGTGTCATGGTCAGGTATATCAGCAAAGGATAAGGAAAGCTTTTGACAAGAGAGTAGGGCATCGATGTTACAAACTAGGTGACCTTGTTCTAAAGAGGATAATTATTCGTCAGGGTGATCCCATAGGCAAGTGGGATCTGACTTATAAAGGACCGTTTATGGTCAGAAAGGTTTTCTCTGGTGGAGCGATGATGCTCGCAACCATGGACGATGAATACTTCCCACTCCCTGTGAATGCTGACATAGTTAAAAAATACTTTGCATGAACATACCCGCTAAGTTGAAAACCCAAAAGGGTAGCTTAGGAAAAAATGGGTATCCCAGTGAATCGAAAACCAGAAAGGGCGATTCAGAAAAAAGTTAGGGATTTAAAGAAAATGACTGCACTCAGCATTGGATCCTACATTTCTTTTTCATCTATTATCGTTGGGTCACCTAGAAGGAGTTTGGAACGAGACCAAGAATGCTTCGGAAGAATACAAGGAGATGAGAGCGTTAAGGTCATAAAAGCTATAGCAGAGTTGGAACTTGATGGATATTTTTATTTATATTGCCATTTGTAAACACTCGTTTGTTTTAATTTCACAATTACATCTTTCTAGGAATTTCTTCCAAATGTAAATGCCTTTTTATAGGCTGATTTCTCAATTCAATAAAGCATCCTCTTTTATATATGTGCGCATAACTTCTTTTTACTGTTTTGTTTGCAAAAATTTCCAATATTTTGATAAACATGCGCATATAAATTTTGTTAGCCCTACATAAACATGATAATCTAAGTTATAGTTTATTGTTTTTTTAAGTTGCTTGAAATGTGGATATTAAATACAACTGTCATACTATGTGAGGAGCGTGTTCGATTTTCTTCTTGATGAAGCACTCATCTACTTGTTTGTGAATATTTTACTTTTCTCAAAATTGTTTCATTGCCCCGTGATAGTGGTACTTCTCCCCAGTGGATGCCCATTTCTCCGGGAGGACAAATGAAAAGTACTTAAGGATCTCTTGCCTAGGCTTGTTCGCATGTCCCCGTTGAGGTAGCTTTCGGGATGTCCTTTTATACAAAACCTCTTTTTTCCTCAGTAAATCCATTTGCAAATTCCCATTATAACAAAGAAGTCATGTTCCAGAATAAGCATCAAGATTACAGTGCGTCGTCAAGATCAATAAGTCCAGATGGAGTCAAGTCTCCTCTACAGTGGCATTTTTATGATTCTCTACTGCATTTTCATAGGTATCTTGCTTGTTTGTTCAAACATTATCTGCATGTAGAAACTTTTTTGTCTTATTAAATGTTAATCTTAATACAATAAGTATGTTTTCCTTTAAGTAATCCTTTTGTTTTACTTAATCCATTTGTTATCACTATTTGAATGATTTTTCTGGCATTTTGATGCCAACTGTGCCAACTCTTTTTCCTAGTCAAAGATTGGGGGGAGGATAATGATAGTTAAATGCAATGTCTCTGATTGTATACTTTTGAATATAACCTTATTGACGATGTACATGCCTTGTTTAAAATCCCCAAACACCAGAGATATAAGGAAGATAGACCCTCGTTAACCCCTTTGAGCCTTCTAAGTAGGAGTTTATTTTCTGTTTTAAAAAAACCTTATTTTCAACCTAGGGCAGGGTAGAAGTTCAGTTAATTTGATCGAGCGTTCAAATTTCAGAAGGGTTTTCCTATCTGAGGATCACCACACCTTATCCCTCACATTATGAGATCAGAAAAATATCAAAACCACAATGGTTACTTCCTCACAAAAAAAGCTAAGGTCGAGATCAAATCGATACAACAATGGTTATCTCTCCCCGGCCAAGGAATGAGGCAATCATTTTCTTCACAAAAAAATTCAAAGACTTAGGGTCACACGACTTGTTCAAAAAGGAAAGTATGAATAGGAAGAAACAAAAAGCCCCGCTAAGTCGAACTTGAAGACAAGTCGCTTAGGCAAGAGTTAGGGTATCCCGCCGGACTTCCAAATTGCAATGCAAAAGAAATTGTCCAGGAAGAAGCTAGGGAAATAAAAAAAGAATTTGAAATGCCCGAACAGAAGAAAAGGATTATCCAATAAAAATCCATATCAAAGGAAAAAGTCGTGTGATCGAACACTCAAGAACCAAAGGTTAAGTGATTGTCGTGTCAAAAATGTTGATTTGGTTCCTCAAACATCATAAACTATTTTGAGGAATGAATGCTTGTATCGACTCAACTGAACTTAGGACCGGATAACACCACGAAGGGGGTGGGCACCAAATAACTAGAGCCTTAAAATATTTTTTCTAAAAACCATGAACCAGGCCACGTTACAACCCTTTAAAAGTCCTAACAGAAACATGGGTTTAACTCGAAGGAATACTACAATAGGATAGCATTTCATAACTCCCAAATATGTGTTACATACACATGTTGGTATCTTATTGCCTACATCGTGTTTATTTTAAAAAGTTTTGAAATGTTGCACTCTAGCTAGTGATTCATTCACAACAGAGTTGCGACATCTTTTCGTTCAAAATTTTCAACTTCAAGGCTTACCTAACTGTTGCATTAGAATTTTCATTCTCATAATAAACATTCTTCTTCATACAAAACAATTTCTTGACGTTAAAAGAGCTTACACAATGAACATCAGTGAAGAGCTTGATTTTGTCAAGGAGGGAAGATTTGATTACTCCGTTGGATGCAAGGACATTTGTTTCATGAGAGAGTGATAGTATCAAAAGGCAGGGTGACTAAGGATTCCTTTGAGAATTGTACAAAATGTTTCCTCAATTAATGTTTCGCCAATATGGGGCAGTCAAGTTAAGGATCGATCTCTCAAATTTCCGCTACTCTGGGTCAGCATATCAATGATGGTACAGATCCCATGAAGTCCTCTTGAGGAATTGTCATTTACTTTGTAAGTTGCAGCTTGTCAGTACCCATGCGAGATTCTTACCTCTAACTTTTGAACTTTGGAATAGGGAATTCCCCGTAAAGTTATTTCTCCCCAATATTGTCATATGAGGGATTCTTGGGGCGAGTGATATTTTTGGATACCTTTATTCCCCAACTAAGTCTGGATGAGCTTTATCTAGTTTCTTGATAAAGACTATTCCCAGCGGAGTTTACCTTCCTATTTGAATTATCATTGAAGTTTGCATCCAGAAATCCTCATTTTCCCATCTAGGTTGTGACTTGGGGAATTTAATGTCAAAAGAATCTTTTATCATCCTCAGTAGGGTTGATGTTGGCTAAGATTTCCATTTCCCTAGTAAAGACGATACTGTTTGACTATCTTCATGGTCTATTTTATGACTTCACATCCAAGGTTCTTTTAATCCCTGGCGGTCGGTTTCTTTATGAAGAAATCCATGGCAGAAGCATTCCCAACAGGGGTTGCCGCTTTTAGAGTTTTGTATCTCTTATCCCCAGCAAAATACTCCCTGGCAGAGTTTTGTATCCTCAGTGGAATTTTGTCTCCTTAGCAGAGTTTTATTTCCCATAAATCTTTTTCAAGAGAAAGACTTCATTTTGGGGCTTCAAGTTTGAAGATGTCTCATGTCCCCAGTGGAGTTGCTTAGATGAGAATTCATAGTCTGAAGAAGTTTTAATTCCCTAGTGAAGTGTCCAATCATAGATTCCTCGTCCCGACTTCTCATTTCCCCATATAACTTGTTTCTTGGGGCATCCTTATTTAAGGACCTTTCCTTATCCCCAGAATAGTTGATTGAGGATTTATTAATCTTTGGCAATCGGTAAAAGGATTTTCCAACAGATGTTTCCCCAGAGAGGTTTTCATTTCCCATATCTGATTTATTATCTTGGTGTCATTCTCAACACGACTGCACGCTGTCATTTCCAGAGATTACAGTCTTGCCCTGATCTTATCCAGCAACAACCGATTTCTATGTGGCATTCTCCTTCAGAAGTTACAGTTTTGATCTGATCTTCTCCAGCAGAGTTTACAATTTATCTTTTCAATTCCTCTTAGTGTTTGTAGCCTGTTTCTATCAGTTGCTCAATTTTTACTCCCAACAGAGTTTCAGCTCTTCAAGGGTTTCTCTCCAGTGGTTCCTTATATCTTGTCTTCTCCATTGGATTTTGCAATTTATTTTCGCAAGCTTTTTCAGATTCTGAATTCTTGGTTGTTGGCTTCTCGATTGGCCATTCCCCATTGAAACATTTAAACATGCATCACTACATTGAATCTACTAAAACACGTAGCATTTCCATTATACGGAGCATTACGCTATATAAAAAAAATTCAAACATGCATCAGAACATAAGCCATTATTGTTTCTGTTTTCCCCAGTGAATTTTCTAAAACTTCGGATTACATCCCCATCGAGGTATTCATCCTCAGTATCTCAGCTTCACCCCATACAAATACCCTTTTGATATTAATCATTTGAATGGTTGATTGTCTACTCTTGGTTGTAGTTCAGTTTTGCCCTGACGCAGTTTTCTTGGGTTTAGTCTTTACTACCCTTGTTGGCTCATCCTAATGTTTATTAATGTACCTTTCGAATACCCGTTTCGTCCTGATATTCATTTTCAGTAGGTTTTTAGTAGTACGTCCTAATCATCTTGCTTTGGGTCGAGTTTTGAGTTTCGTCTCCTCACGCGAGCATGAAATCCAGTTTTGTTCTTGTAGTATAGTTTGCCTAACTAATTATAAAGAGTCGAGTGTTATCTTGTTTTATTTTCATACATTGGACTTCCACCAGTGTTTGATTACTGAATCCTTGATCGATTTTCGTTTACCGAGTCTCTTTGCAGTGTTCGTAACTGCGTCCCAGGTTGAAATCAGTCTCCTTTATTCCTTGGATTCTTCTATCAGTTTTTATTTACTGTTTATCCATTGATCTGAGACTAGCAAGTTCTATGAGAAACATGCTCTCTCACCACTTTTACTCTGGGTCAAGTTTTGCCTCGTTACCCCGTGCGTGAAATCTAGTTTTTGTTCTGGTACTCATCTAGTTTAGTTTTATCTGACTAGCCATAATGACTCGAGTTTCATCTTGTTTTTTTTTCATCGCTTGGGATTCTTTAAGTTTCTTCATACTGTCTATCTTGGGTTGAAACATGTCTCTTTTATAACATTTGGGATCTTTCAGTTCCATCTAATTGTCTTTCCTTGGGTGAGACTAGCAGGTGCTCCTAGAATCACGCGCTCTAGCCACTCTTCCCCGCGTACATTTCCAGAGTTTAGTTTTTCCTATTCTCTGTGGTTTGAATCCTATCTCACCCCATTTTGTGGTTCGGTCTCATCCTAACACTTTGTTCTGAAGTTTAGTTTCGTCTAATCTTCCAAATCCCGCAGCGGTTGGCATTCTTTGTCTTTGGGGGGTTCTGTTTGTTTTTCAAGAGTGTAAATTTTCAAGATCTTTTATATTCAATCATCTTTAACTCTGAACGCTCGAAAGTTATAACTTTTCTCACTTATCATGTTGAAGATAATTGAATAGGGGCAGTTGTTGCACCCCAAAATTTACCCTCTTGATTAGAGCTTATGTTTCATCATCAACATCATATTACATTTGCATCCATTTTGTGATGGGATCATGGTACTTTGGTTCTCATGTTATCTACAAGTCGTGCTGGTTGATGGTATTGACAATTAGGGTAAGAAGGGAGCTCATTCTCTCAAACTTTGGTATTCTCAAGTCACAAGGGTCTCTCATGTCTCAAGACATTTCATCCATCTCATTGGATCATTAGCAGGTTGAAGACTTTGTTGAATCACATCCTCTTAAATCATCAGTCAAAATTAGGGTTTTGTACAAATTGAAGTAAGATGAGCCAGGTTTTGAAGCATCATTTTCTCATCATCATTTTGAATCAACTTTGTGCAAGAAATCTCTCATGATGATGCCCAATAGAGTTAGGGCTTTAGAGCTTGATCAACTATCTCCTAACACAAGGTGCAAATTAGGGTTTTGGATTTAATCAGGATTTCTCTTACTTTTTCACCCAAACTTGTTTCCATGCTTCACTACATGTTATTAAGCATATTTGATTGAAATATTGAGGTTCAATTTGGATTGGAAATGGTTCAATTGATTAGAAAGGGAAAAATGGTCATTTTGGTCACAATCAGTCAAAATCAGAGGTTGACCAATTGAAATTTTGGTCAACCATCCATTCAAACATTATCTTTTCATTTTTTAAAGTCAATTTCATCACAGGGTCAAGAGAAGTGGAAGATTGGAATGTGTGATCGGTGGATCTGGAACTGACTGTTTTAAAGCTGGTTCGCGAAATGTCGCGGAAGCAAGAGTCGCCACCGTCTTTTATTTTCTCCAAATGGAAAGGACAAAAGCACAGAAAAATTCCTTTAAAGAGATTGCTCTCGATTCGGGAGGTAGATTATAGAAAGGGAAGGTGTTAGCACCCTTTCTATCCATGGTTATCCATGGGCTCTTAGATACTTGCTCAATGTGTTTTCAAAAATGTTTGCTTGCTTTTCAATTGTGGGTTTTAAAAAAGTTTCTTTGAAAAATTTTAGTTCGACTCGTACGTCAGAGTGTTTGAAAAGTTTGCTTTGAAAGCTTTTGAAAATGTGTTGGTGTGAAAAGTGTTTTTTTGTTTGAAATTAGAGCAAGTATCTTTGAGAACCTACCTACCCTAAGGAATTCGTCTGTGTAAATGTCCTTTAAAGTAGTGCCATCCCACCATTGAGAGGTAGGTAGCACCACCGTTGGAGATGTTCGGGTCAATTCGAGTTTTAGAGACATGGTGGTCCCCAGAGCAATGGGAAGACACCTTAGAAGCTACCCTCATGCCAGGTTCCCGGATCATGAGGACTTACTAAGACGTCTTCTACTCGACGACCACCTTTCGAAAGGCAACAGTGAGGCGTACCCTAGGGGTGGTGTGTGCGGTCCGTGTGTCATGTTTCAATTATTTTGTCTTGTCATGTTTGTTGTGATCTACGCTTGATTTTATTTTTAGGGCCATACATTCTTTCATGCTTTTTGTTAACAGTTATAAAGTTTGCGAAAAAATAAATCTAAACTATTACAAATGGCGCGGGTCCACATCGCCAAAATAAACCGAACCCGATTTGACTGAAAGTAAAAGAGTAATAAAATAAAAGTGCGAGAAATAAAATAAAAATTATTACAAGGCTTTGGGGCATATACATAATTATTTAAACGATATAAAATAAATGTGCGAAATAAAGGAATTAAACAAAACTAGGGCGTTGGACCCTTTTACAAACAATTAACATTAATAAGGAATTTAAAATTAAAATTAAATGAAACTGGTATTTTTGTGTTTTTTAGATTTAATGAGAAAAAAGGAGTTAATTGAAATTAAATTAAATATTAGACCTAATTCTATTGTTTTTTTAAGTTTATTATGAAAATATTGACTTTTAACCTAATTTAATTCTAAATTAATTTATGTACATTTTTTAATTTATGATGAAAATAAATAAATAACATTATTATTCTGAAAAAAGGGAAAAGAAAAAGAGAAAATAAAAATTATTAAACCTAAATTCTATTTTTTTGGATTTTTATTAAAAAAAGATTAAAATTATACCCTAATTAAACTAAGTAATTACAAGCATTTATTTAGAAAATAATTAAAATAAAAATTATATTTTTATTTGGGCATTTTTTAATTTTATGATGTTTTTGTATTTTGATTAAAAATTAAATAAACAATAATTAAAATAAACACAACAATTAAAATAATAATTAAAAGGATAAGAAAAATAATTAAAGTTGGCAAACCAGGGTGGGGTGTAGCCCCAGATTGGGAGGTTCAGGCCTGGAATTTTGGCCCATTAGGCTTTGAAGTTCATTGACTTTTTTAATCAGGTGTGATGCATTTGACCAAGTGTAGCGTATTCCTCAGACCTAAGCCTTGGATCTGATTCCCTTGGACACATGGCCGTTGATCCTTGGCAGCGTATGGTGGAATGTTTTACTGAGCCTGCATGGGAATTAATATAGAAAAATATTATGGAAATTGTTCTGACCTGGGACTTGAACCCAGGTCTTGAAGGTCACATGCACGCATCCCTGTCCACTGAGCCACTTGCATTTCTTTTAACATATTATGGTTAATAAACAACAAATATTAAAACCAACGCATAATGGTTAAAACGCGCGCAAATTTGAACTAGCGAACCAATGGCTGACAACGCATCGTCTCTTTCGTTTTCCTGAAACACAAAACCTATTGGCAACGGTTTTGAAGCGTAGCATTAGGCAGCCTTCAAAGAAATAGCGAATAGCGCTATGGTGATCAGAAATTAGGCGCGAGGGTCAATCTTCCTTCGTCTTGAGGTACTGAATCCAACCATGGTACTCCTGAGCCCTAATTTTTCCTCTATGCAAGATCCCCAATTTCAGAAACCTGTAACCCTAAATATCGTTCATGGCCAAATCACATGTATTGCTCAAAAACGAAATTACTTGGTATGGTTAGCTTTAGAATATCATGAGGAACACGAATCAATCAATGAAATGTCATGAAAATGCGTAAAATATAGAATACGATTTTGAAATTTCCATGGAATTTCTTGAGTTCTGTACCCTAATTCTTTGAGCTTTTGTGATTGATATCAATTGGAACACCTTCAGGGATGCTTAAGGATGCTTATGGAACAAAAATTGAAGCTTGGAGCGACCTCTAAGGTTGATTTCAGAATTAAGCTTTTATGGAAAAATTTCAATATGCAATGGCTTGTTTTGGCGCAGCTTATGATGTGTTAGGCTTAGGGTTTGACTCAGTGCATATGATGGAAGAGAATTGGCTTGCTATTTGACCTTAATTCATGCTCATGAAGGAACAAGCCCTAGGGTTTTTACCATTAACCAAGTTTCCTTCTTTTTAGCCAAGACCTAGACCTAGTGTGCAATTTAACCCTAGCCTGAGTTCTTGAGTTGGCCCATGATACATGGAAGTTGTCCAAATTCACATGACACTATTCCATTGGTTTTTGAATTTTATTTGAATTTTTAAAGATTTAAAATGAATTAAATTATCAAAAATTAAATAAAATAGAAAAATCAATATTTGGTCTTGAAATTAACCATGGGACACGTGTGTGGCATGACAAGGATGAATCAAGTGGAAGAAAGTGGGCCCTTTTGTCAAAAATTGGAATTTCAAGGATAGTTGACTTTTGCCATTTCACAAAAATTTCCCAACTTCTACAAGGCATAACTTGCTTAATTTTTAAGCTTTTCACATGTTCTTGGACATTTTGGAAAGGTCTTTGAGTCCTCTAACCAATGCCTTTGGTCCCATGTCATTTTGATTTACCAATCTCAAGTTATGGCCTTTGACTTAAAGTCCCTTTTTGTTGACTTTTGAAAATGACCTATAATGTTGAAATTGATAACTTTTTGTGAGAGCATTTCTTGGACTTGAAGTATGAAGATGAGTTGTAGGAAATGTCTTTCTCTTCAAAATGAGCTTTGGATGGAATTTTTCTGATAATCCATGTGAAAGTTATGCCCTGGTCAATTTCAGTTGACTTTTTCAACTGTCCAAATATAGCAACTTTTGCATCTTTGATGATTTCTGAGCCAAATTTTAAGAGTCATGATCAAGCATTGATCAAATGATGTTTGTGGCTTCAAAATGATATGTTGACCAAAAATTTGAACTTTTGACTGTCAAATGACCATTTTGCCCCTATAGTTGACTGTAGTGCAATTTAGGGTTTTGACTGTGCAATTTTGAGCTGAATGCCTTGAAACTTGATATGAGGATGCTTGACCATATTTGTAAGCATATGAGACTTGATTGAGCCTTTGAAAACTTCCTTTTCTTGATCAGACTCAAAACCCTAATTTTGACTGTATGGGAGACTGTTGCACTGCACAACCCTTGGGGAATTTTATAGCTTGGCTTGGCAATTTCTTGAGGAATATGGGAGGGCAAATTTTGGGGTATAACAGAATGTAACTTGTTCATGAAGAAACTTGGAAAGTTACTAAAAATGGAAAATATGCACTAAATTTAAAAAATTCATAGCTTATTCATTTTTGATCCAAAAATTGCAAATCTTATATGCTTGGAAAGATAAGAGAGATCTCTAAAACTTTTCTTCTTTTACCAAAAGCAAAACATGTAAGGGTGAAGAGTTATGGAGCTTAGGACTCATGATCATATGTGAAAATTATAGGTCACTTTCATAATTCAGTGAATTCCGTGCTAATTTTTGAAGGCTTTAATGGATCAAATTGAAAAACTCAAAACTAAAATGTTGTAGAGCTTTTCAATACCTTCCCAAATTGTTCTGATATGTGTCCAAATTCAAATAGATGAGCAAGTTATGGTCTTTTGAATTTCATGCCATTTTATTGAATTTTGGCCAAGCAAGCAAAATGCAATTTCTTACAAACTTTATTTCCAGCCATCCTCTTTGCTTATGATCAAGCCCATGACTTATTTGTGACTTACTGAGGCCCATAATGCCAACAATTTCGTGACCCATGGACTATGGTACTTGCTTGCACTCAAAATTCTCAAACTTGCCAAGAAAAGCCAATTCACCAACACTCACTCTACTCAATGAGTCATGACCTGTAGCTTTTCGGGTTTTCTTCTGACGATATTTGGCACACAAAATGCAAGAGATATCATGGAATGCATGAGTAAAACACAGAGACCCATGTGCACTCATTTTTGGGCCAAATTTTCCAATCAGGCCTTCTAAAGGTTTTGAGGACCAATTTCCTCTTCTAACTTTCTCTACTCACTCTATATAATGTTCTCCAAGTCTCATTTCACTCTCTCCATGCTTCATTCACCACAAATCCAGATCTGAACATTTCTTCTTCCTGTTGAAGTTTTCTTCGATTCTCTCATTTCCTTCATGCATTCTTCAAATTTTTGGCGGATTCAACTTCAGGGAAGTGTGTTGATCAAGACTGTAGAGTTAGTTCACATCTATAACTGAAGAATCGAGATTTCAGTTTCCACATTGAGGTGATTTTTCTTGAACTTCGTTTTGCTTGTTTAAGCTTGATTTGATGAATAAATTCATGTTCATGGTGTGTTATGTGGCCAGACTATAGCTCTGATGTATCTAGTTTGCTTGATTGGAGCTTAAATTGTGCTATGTGATTTTCTGCAACTTGTATGTTTCACTTTTTCAGCAACTTTATGTGCTTATTTCTCTTAGATCCTTGATCCATTGTGAATTTTATGAGTATCATGAGGTAGATGCTAGTTTTAGCTTTAATTTTGCGCTTTGATTCATGAATTTTGGTTGAGAAACGAGCGCGTTTGATGGATCTGAATATAGGCCCTGGATCCGTTTGTGAAACACATTTTAGGGCATGTTAAAGGTAGGAGATAAAGTGATGTGGCGCACTCTGATTGGATCGTTTGAATTTTTAATGCATTTTATATTATTTGATTTCAATTGTTTTATCTGATTTTGTTTCATGAGGAAAACACCTTCAAAATTTTTGAAAAAATTACCATAGGCTGATCGTAATTTCTAGTATTTTTCATAATTTTTCTAGAATTTTTAAAAATCATTTGATTGGTGGAAAAAATTCGTGCATTAATTAATTTTGTTTATTCGATTTTTGCATAACATTGTTTGTTAATTTTTGTTTCTAACCATACCTTTATACAAAAATTACACTAAAAATATTTCGGACACTTTGATTGAACCATTTTAGGTTTCGGAATTTTATTTTAGGATTTTCATATCTTAATTTGATTAAATAATTAATAAAATTAAATTGCTTCTTATGCTTATTCAATTATTTTAACCATATTTTTGAAATACAAAAAATTCCATAAAAAATATATCACATTGTATCAATAGTATATTTTCATATTCTGGAATTTATTTTATGATTTTTGCATTTTTTTTATTCATTATAAATTTGTGTAAATATATTTCCTATTTTAATCATAATTTTCACACTTTAACTCCATTTGCTATTTTGCTTAGACATAAAAAATGCTAAAAATTATTAATATTGATTGAAGGATTTTCTTAGGATTTTATCATACTTGAGTTTCTGATTTCACAATTAGTAAAGTTGGTGAACCATTTTTGATACTTTTGTTTCTTACATCACAAGTTATGATTTAATTTGCTAATTTTCAAAACTTGTAAAGATCGCCCAATTTTTTATTAGGATTCTTGAATGTGTTAGATCTCTGGAAATTAATGTTGTTGGAATTTAAACTTTAAAACCCTAATTTTCCCAAAATATTTGGTTAAAGGTGTCTATTTTGAGTTTTATCTCAACTAGTTGTGAAAAACGAATTTTGTTTCACATTTTCAATAGACATTCAAGGAACCAAATTAATTGATTCTAACTTTTATAAGTCTTGAGAACTTAAAAAGATTCTCATTTTATTTTTTAAAAGCATCCTTCTATTTTTTCTTGATTTTATTTTATGAATTAGGTCTTTGAGCTTTGCCTCAACAATTTGACTTTTCCTTGGTTGTTTTTGTGAATGTTTGGGAACCAATATTTTGGGCATTTGACACTAATGGCTCCATTAGTTTGCGTATGATTTTTCATGATTTTCTAGTGCTTCTAACTATTTTCCCCCATTTAATCAAACTAGGGTTCCCATTTGGAGGCTTATCTAGGGTTTCTACCTTGTATTGATTTGGTTTTCAACTTGAACCTTACTAATTTTGCTTTAAGCTTGATGTTTTTGATATATTGATTCTTTATGAACCATGGAATAATTTTGTACAAATTTTACAAGCTTTGTTTCCATTTTAGGTTCAATAATCTCTCATGTATGCTTCTATGATCTTTTGAATTAGAGGTAAATGGAATGCACTTGTGCAAACCATGAGGGATCAATTCCTTTTATTTTTATCATCCTCTCCTATGTTTTGGAGACTTGAGTTCATCATTGAACCATTCATGTTTTCACCACTTGCTTATTTTGTCAATTTTGCTTGATAGTCACCTGTGAATATGGTTAAGGAGATAGATTGTGTGCATCACCTTTTGAATGCAATTAGAATTTATTTTAAATTGAGTTGATTGTGATTCTGACTTGTTAAATATTTCTTGATATCATGCAAAGCTCCTTTGATCCTTGGTTAACATTTCATTGTTCATTCAACATGGTGACAAGAGAGGAGCAATAGTTCACTAGTTTTGACTTAATTGTTGTTTGTGCTTGCTTGAGGGATCTTGCATCTATTGCCTTGATGTTTTGCCATAATTTCTAATTTCTTTTATATACCAACATCAATCCCTTATTGATTCATCAATTTTCCTTGTAATTACTAATTTTTTGGTTAAGTGTGCAAGGTACCCTGAGAAAGCTTAAATATTGACTTGATGGCTTTGTGTTCCACTTTATTTGTGAGACACAATTTATCATGTTTGCACCATTTGTGTGCTTTGTATATTTTTACTCCTTTTCAGGATATCTATATGGTTGTGTATGCTATACACCATCTATGGGTTTATGTTCACATTTGAAGCATCAATGCTTATATTTGATGGCGTGATTTCTTACTTGATTTATTTACTGATGCTAGCTTGCTCGAAGTTATCTAGGTTTCTTTTTCTTGCTTAGTTGATACGAATAGTTATCTGTTTGGTATTACACTACTTCCTTTTTACTATTTCCACCCTTTATTTCTTTCTATTGTATGATGGGACCTCCTTTGCGGATATATTTCAGGAGTCCCTCTGGTTTATTTAAAGACCTATTTAAGGCAATTTTGTCGGTGTGCTAATTGTGTTTGTTTAAAATCCAACCTTTAGATTAGGTATTATGCACATGTGTTTATATTTGTGCCCACGTTATATTACAGGTGATAAGTCCTCAAAAGGAGGCGAGCGGGGAGGGTCCATAATCGACCCCCGCATATTCTAGTCCTTGTCATCCTTAGCTCACGTGGTACGTCGATGCTTCGGAGTCGAGTTGATCATGTGTATTGAGTCTGTTAAGTGGGGAAGGAACTTGTAATCAAACCCCCACGCTTTTTCAGGAGTTTGCATTGGCCAATGCTGACACTCTGCGATCGCTCATATTGTATTTTGTCGCCTACCTCAATCTTTTATATCTTGGCTAGGTGTTCATTCGCTTTGGGCGTCACATTTTTATTATTTAATATGTCTCCCGCTTGTTTGCTTCGGGTGATCTGCTCCCCTTAGCTAAAGCATTTTCTCTTCATAACTCCTATCCCCTGAATCAGTATACCCTGATTGTGTGCTTTTGCCAAAGCACATGTTTGCTCGCTTGTTTGGAATTTACCATGCTCCCTTAGGACTGCTCGTGTAGGGTTAGTCCTCGAGCTAGACCTTAGGGTAGGAATCCATGTATGCTCACAAGGCCAAATATTTCCCTTTTCATCCTCAACCTTAGGGCCAATCATTGTATGATAACATTAGGATCATAGATTAGGTCAGTCTCCCTTAGTTGCTTCCTTTCCCCGCATATTGCATTTAAAACTAAAACTTCTTCTTGGAAAATCATAACATGTCTCTAATAAACTTAAATCCTTCTTCAAGGTAAAAAATACAAACCAATCTTAATTGTTTGTGCTCCTTTTGGCTTTGTTTTAAACCTTGAAAAATTGATGTCTTTCCATCCTTACCATGATATTTTTCTATCTTGTAACCGATGTTTCTCCATCACATATATATTTTCACCGATGTTTCGCCACTGCACATGTTTGTTATCCTGATTTGATTCTCAATGTCATTGTTAGGTGTGATGTTTTATCATATGAATTGTTGATGTTTCACCGTCATTGCCATGTTATTTCGCCGATGTTTCACCATCACACATGTTTGTTATCCTATTTTGATTCTCAATATCATTGTTAGGTGTGATGTTTTATCATCCTAATTGTTGATGTTTCACCATCTTTGACATGTTATCTTGCTATCTCTTTGTCGATGTTTCACCATCACATATGTTTGTCATCCTACTTAGATTTTCGATATCATTGTTAGGTGTAATGTTTCATCGTCTTGTCTGATGTTTTGCTCTCATGCTGACGTCTTATCATCTTATTTGAGTTTATGTTACCATATGATGTCTTGTGATCCCTTTTTGTTATTTTATCATCATTATTGACAGTTTTATTATTCTATATGATGTTTCACGATCTTGACTGTTGCTTTTGTTTTCTTAACTAAAAAACACAAACCAACTAAAATATATGATCTGAACTACGGCTGCTCTGATTCCTTGAAAGGGATACATAGACAGAGGCTTTTGTGGGGCCTAATCGAGCATATCTTTGTAAATATTTCTTTCTTTTCCCCACATTTTATTTTCCTTTTCTTTGCATGCATTCCCTTTTCAGCTTTAAGCCTTAGACATAGATTTTACACACTCATATATTATAACAACAAGAGTGGATATCGTAGAGTACTACAAGTGTGTGGGGTGCTAATACCTTCCCCTCGCGTAACAGACTCCCTTACCCAATCTCTCGGTCGCAAGACCGTTATTTCATCCTTCTCAGGTTTACTCGATGTTTACCTTTCACCTTCATGAGATAAAAAATGTTCGATGGAGACTTCATTGATTTTATATCCAATGACGGTTCGGCCGGTTTTTTCAACCACACCTTCCAAGAATTATTCGCCAAACTGGGCACCACCAAACACTTCGCCTCCGTCGAGCATCCCCAAACAAACAGACAAGCTGAGTCTGTGAATAGAGTGATACTCAGAGGCCTCAAGCAAAGGTTGGACCTAACCAATAAGTGATGGGTCGAGGAGCTACATAGTGTTTTATGGGGATACTGAACGACTGCCCATTCATCCACTGGGGAGACTCCGTTCCGACTAGCTTACAGGATGGAGGCTGTCATCCCCGTGGAGATCGAGGAACCTTCCAGGAGAATCCAGGCACCTCTAGACAAGGAGATTAACGATGTCGTCCTCCTGTAAGAGTTGGATCTGGTGGAAGAAATCAGAACAGGAGCGGCCCAATGAGAGGCCTCGCTTAAACAAAAAATACCCATGCGCTATGACGCCAAGGTCATACGACAAGAGTTCGAGGTCGGCAGCCTTGTCTTAAAGAGAAATCACAAAGAATATCGAGAAGGAAAGCTCGTAGAAAACTGGGAAGGTCCGTATCGCGTCTACGCGAAATAGGGACCAGAGCATATTACTTAGAAAATTTACAATGGTAACAACTCGTTCGATCATGGAAAGCTGAAAAGCTAAAACAATATTACAATTAAAAACACTGAGCAGTCGGCAAATTTGCTCAGCAAGATAAACTCACCCAGGCTAGACCACGCGTGCATGCGTAGGCACGAGCATAGCACCCAAAATATTCAGAAAGGGAGAGGCTCCGCTCTGTCGACGAGATAAACGCTCTTGGGGAGGATTCATGCTCTCTGCAAAACAAGGAAAAAAGAGCAGTCAGCAAAATGAGGAGTCAAACAAACGACGATAACTTATTGCTATTAGAAATGTATACCCAAATATCTAACGAGATTCTCACTTTGGAGGAGCTCCTTGACATTTATGAGGCCCGGGTTGTATACGGTCTCCCCGTTCTTATCTAACACAGGCCTACCTCCCCGACCAACTCGCTGAACCCGAGGGATGTGAGCCATGAACGCGGTCAGAGTGGTAAAACTGTCCAGATCCTCGTCTCCGAGCTCCCCCTCTCTCCAAAAATAGGAGCTCAATTCCCTGTAAAAATGTTTCCTCGTCCATTAGAACGGGAATTTATAAATCAATTTCGCAGTAGGCTCCCCCAGCTTGTTTAGACGAGGAGTCCCATCCTGGTTGAGCGACGGCGCAGTCCTAAAAACGTTCGACGTCGCCTTTGTCAAGGAGGGCTGCACCAATATATACTTGTATTTAAAGTGGCAGATAAACTTCAAATAGGCATTGAATAACTTCCCATTGCCTTTCTTGATGGAGACCCATCCCCACTTTTCATCGACCTTACTCCTCCGGATGTGAAAGTAGTAGAAAAACAATGGTATGGTGGCCCCTATCTTCAAATGGTCAAAAACTATCTCAAATGCTCGCACGAATACGATACTATTCGGATGCAGTTGAGAAGGAGCCACAAGTAAATGCCTGAAAACGGCCACCTCGAAGTCAGAGAAGGGAAGACAAAGACCCATCTCTTGAAAGACAATGTCATACATCGGGATCCGCCTCCTGTCATACTTCGAGTAGATCCTTCTCTCCTTCCAAGGAATATATAATGACCATTCCTCCGGATCCCCCTCCTCATGAGTATATACGTCCGTAAAGACATCTTCCCCGTGCTCGTATAAATATGACTGCCACTCCCAGGGGTCGTTCGCGATACAATCCTGAGGATCCTCTTTGTCTCCAGGAGGAAACAAGCTGCCGTGGTCCATGGAGGTCGCCCCCACGTCATGCTCCCCAATTTTCTACCCCATTTGGTTCTGCATATCCCCAGAGATTTCCAGGATGCTTAACGAGCTACTTGTCTCATCTGAGGAACTCCTGGAAGACTGTAGATTTTCTCGAAATAGTGACCTGAGCAGTATCAACCATGGCACCTGAAAAGAAAAAGTAAAATATGAGCCAGACATCAATGCTATAACCACCCTTCCACCACTAAACAAGCGAAAGGGAGATGGGAAACGAGGATCACCTCCCCGACCAAAACCCTCATTGTGGCACACTAACGGGCATGAATTGCAGAAATATCCCTAAACTATCATTGAGGCAAACTAACGGGCATGAATTACAAAAAAATCCCTAAGCCCTAACATAACCCTAAATCCTAACCGCATGCATCTCTAGAAGGGAAAAGGCGAAATTACCGAAGCAAACAACAATGGAGGATCAACAGTTTTCACCAAAACTTATGAGATATAGAGAAATTATGAGAGTTCTTGTGTTTGAAATTTGAAATTTGAAATATATAGTTTAGCTCCAAAATTTGAGTTTTTGGCTTATTTTATGCACAGTACAAGATCGAACCCCAAGCTCATTAAAATCGATGCAAAATCCTGACGTGCAGCTTGAAACAAAGATGTTGATGACAAAATTTGTGACGTGACGCTGAAAGAATCATCTCTATAAAATAAAAAATAAGAAAGTTATGTTGCCCTGAACCGAGAGAAGCGCAATGTAAAAATTCACAGTGCATAATTTTACAACTTATTTTATGTACAACACGCGAACAAACCACAAGCTCATGATGTTCGGTGTAGAAACTCGATGCAAACCCTGAAGAAAAAATGTCGCCGACGAAATTCGTGATGTCATTCTGAAAGAATCATCCCGATACAATGAAAATAGAGCAAGTTATGATTTTTCGAATGGCGAGAAACTGTGGTCTTATTTCACTGTATTGAACAATTTCAGCTTATTTCAGTGCACACTTTCGAATACGGGCCATTAACCGAAACCTTCGAAACACAATCTGAACTTAGGCCCTGAAAAAAAGTTAAAGCTTACAAAATTTGTGATCTCAAAATTCAAGAACCTTCCCAATACGATAAAAATCGAGAGCTATGATTTTTATAATACTGAGAAACAGTTCGGTAAAAAACCATTTCAGGATGCAATTGTTTTGGTAATTCACACTTTTAGAAATCTTCTGCAAAGAATTAGCTCCACACCTCAACATACGAATTGAATATAAAATTAAGATGGATTTATTTCCCAAATAACCATCTCAAAAATCGAACTGGTCGAAAGTTATGAATTTTTGAACATTTGAAAAACAGCGGTTGAATACACTATTTTCATGGTATTTTCACTGTATCTCTTCAAAGTACTCGCACATTCGAAGATCTTCCTCAATGAATTGGCTTTTGAGCCGAACAAGAAACTTGAAGGAAATAACAAGATGATCCAAATGCTCCAAGAACTACTCAAAGATGATTTTCCAATCATAAGTTACCAATTTTTAAGCATCTAAAAACCAGTGAAACGGTAAATCCACTATATAACACTTTTCAAGTATTTTGCGCTTTATAAAATCTTCTTCACAAAATTAGCCTTCGACATGAACAGATGAAATAAGGAAGACCTCAAGAAGGTTATAATGACTAAAGAATCATTCCCAAACCATTTTCTGATCCCAAGTTACAAATTTTTGAGCTCGAAACACACAATACTGAATTTTTGTCTGCATTGTCTCAAGTCAACTGAAACGCTTGACTTTCTGTATAATTCAGAGTGTTTTGGAACGCATAAGAACTTCATATGATTATGACTTGCTTGGTTGTTGATTGGATAACTTGGACCATGTACGAAGCGCATTAAAAATCTAAAAACATCGATTTCTGATTCACAATACTGCTTAACTAAACAGTCAACTTTCGCAACTCTTTCTTGCAGAGAAAAGCCTTGATCCCATGATCATAGACCTTATGACATGTATGTATGAATATGACGATAAAGTATAAGTTAATTAGGGTTAAAATTAAGAGGGAAAATTTTGGGCTACAACAATAGGTAAAGTGTTACTTAACTTATAATCATGATCGTGTGACTGTGGTGAAAATAATCATACACACACCCCTTATCTCACAACGGTTGGTTAGGTGCTGTTGTATCCCTTTTTCAACCGTTGTGTTATTGGTTTTTTGAAGTAGTGGGGGGAACCAAATACTTGAAAGAATTAAACAATTGTGCTTATTAGATCTTCCTTATCTCCACAATGATAAACATCTGAATAAAAAGTAATTGTAGTTTCTTTGCTTTCAGAATCTCTTGGAAATAGAACACCACAGTTAATTGATCCTTTTAGGTA
This sequence comes from Vicia faba, assembly GCA_948472305.1. Taxonomy (NCBI): domain Eukaryota; kingdom Viridiplantae; phylum Streptophyta; class Magnoliopsida; order Fabales; family Fabaceae; genus Vicia; species Vicia faba. The sequence continues at coordinate 1,052,099,638 of OX451736.1, read as the reverse complement.
TCTCAGGATTCTTCTTGCAACCTTCATGTGTGAAACCCTTGGTTCACTCATGTAGTTTCTCACCTATGTGACTGAGAAACCTATATCAAGTCTGCTATTGTACACATACCTTAGAGATCCTATAATTTTCTTGAACAAAGTTTCATTGACTTTGTCCTCCTCTCCATGCTCCTCTAGATTCTAATTTTGTTCGACAGGTGAAGATGCAAGATTCAAATCATCCACCATTAATATCTTGAGTATCTCTTTTCCAAAATTCCTTTTATACAACATCATACCTTTCTTAGTAATTTGAAATTCCATGCCTAAGAAATACAAGAAGTTTCCCAAATCTAAAATTTCAAATTCCCTCTTCACCAGCTCTTTAAACTTTGACAGGTTTTCCATGTTATTTATAATTAATAGCAAGTCAATGACATATAAGAATATGATGACTATGTCTTGTGTCATGACTTGCACATAGATACTATACTCCAAATTGCACTTGATGAATCCCAATTAGACTTAGTATAAATCAATCTTGTTGTTCCATGCCCTAGGTGGATGTTTGATACCATAGAGCGCTTTGTGCCACTTGTATACTTTCCATGCTTCCTTCTATATCAAAAACCCAGGAGCTTGTGTGATATATACCTCTTCATCTAAAGGACCATTAAAAAAATGATGATTTCACATCTAAGTGAAATATTGATCAACCTTGTTTGCATTCCAAGGATACTACCAATCTGATAGTCTTCAATCTTGCAACTGGTGCATACACTTAAGAATAGTCGAGTCCTTCTCTCTGAATAAATCATCGAGCTACTAATCTTTCCTTATGTCTTGTTATCGACCTGTCAGTAATGTGCTTCAAATTAAACACCCACTTCACTTTGAAAACTTTTATGTGTGTTGGCAATTTGACTAGCTCCCATGTGTTGTTTCTTTCGGTCGCTTATAACTCTTCAACCATAGCTGACTTTCATTGTTTATTATTTAAAGCCTCACTATATTTGATTGGTTCTACACCTACAAGTAAATAAAAATAAACTAATTCTCCATTTGTTGTGACTTCATATCATTAACCACTCCACAGTCTTGAAGCCTTGATGGAAGAACTTTGGTTCTTTGTGGTCTTTGGCTTGTTTTAGCCAGACCATTTTCAACTTCTAAGGTGTCTATAATATCAATATCTGCTTCGACTTCGACTTCATCAGTTTCTTCGTTGTTGCCATAACTCATCAAAGGCCTGTTAATTGCATCACTAAAATTCCAATCCCAAACAGAATTTTTAGCAATCACAATATCTCGACTCATCACGATCTTCTCATTAATTGGATTGAATAGCTTGTATAATCAAGTTTTATGAAATCCTACCAGAATCATAGATTCACTTTTGTAATCAAACTTTGTTCTTCTCGTGTCAGGGACATGCTTGTAAAAATAGATCCAAACACCTTCAGAGGACTCATTGTGGCCGTTTTCCACTATATACTTCTTCAGGAACCTTGTTCTTCAGTTCCTTGGCACGACACTTGTTTAGAATATAAACATCGTGGTGACAGCTTTACCCCATAAGGATTTTGGAATATTTTTATGCTTCAGCATGCATCTCGCCATATTCAATATGGTCGTATTTCTTATTTATGATATTCCATTATATCCAGGTGTATAAGGAGCAGTTATCTCATGATCAATGCCATATTATGCATAAAACTATTCAAACATCTTTGATGTGTATTCTCCACCTCCATTTGTTCCCATAACTTTGATCTTATTTTCACTTTGATATTTGACAAGCATCTCAAATCTCTTAAAGATTGAAAATACCTTGTCTTTTTGCTTGATCAAATAGATCCAAAGCTTTCGACAACACTCATCAACACAGGAAATAAAATGCATGTTTCCACCAATGGTTTACTCCTCGAACAGGCCATATACATTTGAATGTAAAACTTCGAGTATGTTGGAGTATCTCATTGGCATATTCGAAACAAAAGGCTTTCTAGTTTACGTCCATGCCAAGCAACCTTCATAGAGTTTTTCGGGCATCGCAAGACTTGGTATACCAGTTACCATATCTTGATTAATCAGTTGATTGTGTAACCTAAAATTTAGATGGCCAAATTTCAAATTCCACAACCAATTGTTCTTATGGTCGATAAATGTTGTTAGACATTGTACCTCAGTCGATATGATCATGGTATTAAATGTCCCATTCTTAAACAGAAGATATTTTAATACCATGTTATTTTGTGTGTTGAACACTTCCAAAGCTCCATCTTTCATAACCACTGAAATACCTTTTCCGGCCAATTGTCTAACACTTAACAAAGTACACTTCATTTCATTTACATAGAGTACATACTTGATCATAGATTTTACTCAATTTCTACTTTAAATAACTATGTCACCAGTACATTCTGCTTGCAAAAATATATCATTTGCAAGTTTGATCTTGATCTTCTTTTACTCGTCGAAATCTATTAACCACGTTTCTCTACCAGCCATGTGATTCGAGCATCCTGTGTCGAGAACCCAGGTCTTGGTGTCAACATGCTCATCTGCAACTGCAGCCACATCCACAGTTTCTTTATAATCATCTGAATCTTAGTGTGCATGGTATGCTCCTTCATCCTTTCCATTTTTTCACTCCCATTTTATTTCTTGTACCAGCAATTATTGGCCAAGTGACCCCACTTTTCAAAGTTATAGCACTTCACACCTTTCCTGTCTTTCTGATATAAGATTCCTTCTCCTCTTTTCAAGGATTCGGAAGCCTTATCATCTATTTTATGATTTTGAGGATTCACCCAAGTCTTCTTGGTTTGAGTCTTGTTTTCTTTGCCTTTGAACTTGTTGGAACCACCATGTTTGCGCTTGTAGTGCTTGTATTGAATCATTGACCCTTTTCCTCTTGATAATTCATAACTCATGTGCCTCCATTGAACCAACACATCTTCCAGTTTCAAGATTGTTAGATTCTTGAATAACTATGATAACATGATCAAAGTGAGAGGTTAACATGTGCATTACCTTCTCAACTATCATCTTATCAGTTAGGAATTTACCACAACCTTTCATGAGATAAATGAGATTGTGCACCTTCGTGATATAGCTTATGATCTTTTCATCTTCTCCCATCTGCAATAATTTATACTGCCCGCAGTTTGACAACTTTTAGCTTCTCACCTCCTTCGTAATACTTGACAATAATATCACATGCCTTCTTCGCAGATTCAACATGAGAAATCTGATCAAATTTTGTTGCATCTACCACTGATTAATACAAAACACCTCTTTGCAATCCTTTTCTTGACATCATTGTGAACTATTCTTGGAGCTTCAGTTGAATTCTGAGAAAGCGCATGAATGCCATTAGTAACCATTTCTAAGGTTTCATGAAAGTAAAACAACAATTGAATTTGCTTACTCAATCGAATATAATTTATATCGTCAAGAATTGGAAAAGAATTTGGACTATTGCCATAGTTATCATTCATCTTTGCAGCGATTGATTAAAAACTCACAATCCTGGAAACATGATCACTGACGTGTGATTATTGAAAACACAATCAAGAACCTAATCAAATATCTATATACCAATTTTTTAGTGCACAATGCACTTTGAGTGAGATTAGGAATAAGAGAGAGAGAGAGAGAGAGAGAGAGAGAGAGAGAGAGAGAGAGAGAGAGAGAATTAAAGGTAATCGAGAATTGGTATTATTAAAGATGTACAAAACTGAATTACAATATATATATATATATATATATATATATATATATATATATATATATATATATATATATATATATATATATATATATATATATATATATATATATATATATATATATATATATATATATATATATATATATATATATATATATATATAAGTATGTGATTTGTATACTAAGTGACTAACATAATAAACCGTAACTAACTTGGGCTTGGGTTACTTAACTTGGATTATACTCTCAACAACATAGTTGTTCTAGATTGTTCAGACAAGCTAAATAAGATCAACTCATCTTAGATGTCTAATCCAAATCTAACACTCATTTAAATGGGAAAATATGTGTATTGTCATTGGAGGTCCATTCAATGGTCCTAACCTGAGACACCGCATTCACCCAGGACAATTTCAACTATTGTTTTCATATAAGTGTAACTATGCATCATAATGATGTACGATTTATTACATACCTGTCTGATTCATTTCTATCGTTTTGTTGATTAATGTTGGTTTATCAAGTGTGAGTATAAGTTCCACATTGGATGTAAAAGCGAATGTTAAACATTTTATAAATAAGGAGACCCATAAACCCAATGCCTTAAGGTTTTGGATTAATATGTGGTGTCTAACTCATTTTAAAGTGAGTGTTGAAATCCCAATATGATGATGCACGAACCCCTTAATTATCCAACAATTTGGACATCAAAGTGTTAATATTATAGGTTCATCCCTCTTAGACCAATGAAGTCATCTACCGCCATGTCAAATACCTTTCTCAGTGGACATAACTTGTCTCCTACCTATTTTTGACTCCATGCTAAAATAATTGCATCATTTGGGAGAATCACCCCTTAATTCTCACAAAATATTTATAATCTCTTTTGTTGTGTTGCCATAATTATTTACATTGACCAATCAAGTTGTTGTTCACCTTTACAATCGTCAATAATTATAGCCTTCAAAGTGACTAGATTCACAGCTCATTACAGTGTTGCTCCTACACCTGATGTTCGACCATCCTTCCAAAAACTACATGATATCCTCGCACATGTCCTCACCCTTGTACGCGAAGAGCCATTTCCTCCACTAGAAGATGGGTTTTCCGTTTAGATAACTTTTCTTGTTACCACATGTCATAGGTCTCGACCTCTTAACATGTTGGACATGGAACTTTTCAAGTGATGTCACCACTTTAACCGCTTCAATATTAATTCCAAGGTTAAATGTCGAAGCAATCCCCACCTTAATCGCATTTACAATTGTCAAAGCTAGAAATGTCCCAAATACTCCAATAACACATGGTCACATTTAGGATATAATGTGTGAACAAACTTGTTACGAGCATTTATAACTTGGTATAATGACAGAACACACACCTACTCAATTAAAGAATCCACTGCATAAAAGAGAATATTCATAAGGTTCCTTCACATATCCTTATTGTTGTATCCCAAAATTTTCCCTCTCATTTCTCAAGACTTTTCTCACAAGATCTCTATTGATTCAAGATTGCACAAGGTTTGATCATCTCAAGATACCTCCTCAAACACTGATGACTCAAAACTAGGGTTTCAGTTTGCACAAGTACAATTGGACTTTTAATGTCCCATATAGTTTCCATGGATCATATTGGGCTCTCAAGCATTAGGTCGAAGATGGAACTTCTTAATCCTCAAAAGGAGGAAGAGGAAACTGTCAAAAGGGAAAAGCAAATAAAAAAGGTGTGTAGCTTGTAGATAACCATGTCAAATTCAAAATCTGGTTCAGGATGTTTGAACCATATGACAGATCGAAAGGAGTGGTTGGTAGATTTTAACAAGTCGAAGAAGAGAAATCTTTCTTCGATCCCTAAGCTTCGACTGGGCAATGGCTTCCTTCAAGCAACATGCGTCGATCCACCTCTAAACCCTTTGACATACATAGTTTCGACACTATGAATTACAATTTAACAAAAAAATATATTATAATAGTTCATTGCAAGAAGAAGGTACTGGCAACATAGTCTTTAAAATGAGTAATGGAGGAAAAGTTATGATTAAAGATGTTCTTTATGTACCTGGAATAAAGTGCAACTTGCTAAGTGTTGGACAACTAGTCAAAAAGAATTTCTCAGTTATCATGAAAGATGGAGTTTTGAGATTGTTCGACACCATGAACAATTTGGTCTTAAAATCTCCGTTGTCGAAAAATAGGACATTTAAGACAATGATCAATTCGACAGAAGTTCAATGTTTGAAAACTATTCGACCACAAGGATAGTTGGTTGTGGCATTTGATGTTTGTTCATTTGAACTTTCTACCACTTAATCAATTGATTCCTTAAGATATGCTTACTGGTATTCCAAGTCTTGAGATGCCTGAAAAAAACTTTGTGAAATTTGTTTAGTAGGAAAGCAATCCAGAAATTCTTTCGTTTCGACTATGCTAATGAGATCATCTTGCATACTCAAAGTGGTACATTCAGATGAATGTGGTCCATTCGAAAAACATAAAATTGGTGGAAACAAATATTGTTTTGTCTGTTGATGAGTTTGGTCGAAAGTTTTGGATCTATGTGATAAAAATGAAAGGACGAAATATTCGACATCTTTAAGAGATTCAAGATGCTTGTCGAAAACCAGATAAGTAGGACATTTAAGTGGGAGATACCTTAGAGGTGTGCATGTGCAAGTGTGTTGAGATTCAGTTATTTTTTGTCTTTTTTTTAGGTTAGCTAACGTTTGATTATTAGTCTGTCCATACACACCTAGTTACTAACAGTAATATATACAGAAAAATAAAATGCGTAAAGTATAAATCTAGACTATTACATGGCTTCGGAGAGGGGGATTTACATTCCAAAGAAATTAGTGAAAAGAAAATAAAGCAATAAAAAGAGTCTACTTATCATCTATTACATCCCATACAACAATTACAATAATATAAACAATGCGAAAGGAAATAAATGCGCGAAAAGTTGAAAGTACGCCTAAAAACATAAAAGAAAATCTTTTTGTTGTTGGTTTTTATTTTAAAAAAAGTTAGATTAAGAAAAATAATTAAATTAAGAAAAATAAACTAATCCTTTTTTGAGGTTTTTTTTTATTATGAAAAGAAAGTAGTTAGACTTAAATTCTAATTTATTTTTAATTAAGAAAAAGGTTAAAGTTTTAATTAATTAATTAATTAATTAAAGATATTAATTATTTAATTAATTAAAGAAATTAATTATTTAATTAAAAAAATCTATGCCTAATTTTTTGGGAGATTTTTATTATTATTATTAAAAAAGATTAAGAAATTAAATAACTAAATAAAACAAAAACAAAAGAGATTGGACTTGACGGCTGAAGTAGAACGGGGGTTACAATTGAAATTTCGCTAAGCCCAGATTGTGAAGCCTAGGTCCATCCTTGGATCCAGTGTGAGCATTACTTGATGGTACATGGTATCTCATGTTCTATACATCATGCATTCCATATAATTCCCCTAACCTTTCTCTAAGGAGATATAGGAACTCATATACACACATTAGAACATTCAACAAATTAATAAAAATAGAGATTCGAATTTGAGATTATACCAAAACGGTGATAGCTTGGATCCGATGATATGGGACCTTTCAAGCTTTGAGAATGGTTGGAACAAGTCCCTGGGAACCTCAAGAGTAATGTATGATTACTAGTTCGGACCAAAAGTACCTGCAGGGTGGGTTTCGAATTTTTACCACTTTTGATAATTTTGCAAAAATGGTATAGCTCTCTCTAGGCTGTGTAGGCGTGTTGAAATGCTTTCTAGATGCTTTCTTGAATTTGAATGAATATGGACACCTTTGCACGAAATTTTATGGGCCTAGACTGTCCAAAACATCAACCCAAAGCTCAAAGCCCATTTCCAATTATTTTATACATTTTATTTTATATTTATTTGAAATAAATTAAAATAAATATGAATAAAATAGTTAGAAAATTTAAGGCATGGAAAGAATAATTTTAGAGATCACCTACAAACTTTGGAAGATGCTTGAAGTCCAAGAAATTGAGCCCTTGCCTTGAAACTTCAAATTTGCTCAATGCATAATTCTTGAAAATTCCCAAATTTTCCCAACTTGAGCAAGTCATAACTTGCTCAATTTTTATCTCATGATGATGATATTTGACTTTTTGGAAATCCCAAGATATCTACTTCAATCCCTCTTTTGATTAATTTTGCGTTTGAAGATTTTATCTTGATGTAAAAGGTATTGGAAAAAAGTGGATTTTATTGACTTTCTAAAAATGACCTATAATGTATGAACTTGTATCTTTCAAATGGTGCATTTCTTGGACTTGAGGGCTGAAGAGAAGTTGTAGGGAATTGAATTCTATAAAATGAGCTTTGGTTGGGGAAAATGGATGAAGTGTGATAAAGTTATGCCTGGTCAAAGTTTGGTTGACTTTTCTTATAGAAACTCTAATTAGCAATTCTTGACTTTTGATGAATTATGAGCATTTCTTAAGGAATCCTGATCAACCCTTGATCAAATGATGGATATCACTTCAAAATGTTGATGTTGACCAAAAATCTTTAAGTTTTACTATACATGGGCCACAATTGACTTTTGACCTAACACAATTGATTTTTCACTAATTGAGCAATTGACTGAGCAAACTTATTGTGCAAGGCATGCAATTTGGCATGGATAATCTTGAAGACATATTAGGACAATGGAGAACATTTGGGATCCTTGGAGCTCAACCATCTTGATGAAAATTGAAACCCTAATTGGGGGTTCATTGCCTTAGGAGGAGAATTTGTCTGGTCAATTCTTAGTCATCCTAGGGCGAGTTGGGGACCTCAATGGGCATGTCTTGAGTGAAAATGGGAGGGAAAATCTTGGGATACAACAGCTGCCCCTTTTCAATTTTCTTAAACCTGAAGATTTAGATATGCTTGTTTGCCTTTCGTGATCTGAAGTTGGAAGATGATTGAACACTAGAGTGCCCAGAAATTTGCACTCGCCTGAAGTGAGACTGTTGGTGAATAATATCAGGAATGGGCTTACAAATGCCTTTTGGAAAAGATGACAGAAGACTATCGGAGATGGGCTTAAAGATGCCATCCAAGGAATATGATGGAGAGTCTTTAAAGATGGGCTTAAAGATGCCATCCAAAATAGATGCTGACTTCGTAAGGAGTCTCTTTGTGGGGATTCCTGTTCCTGCATGTCCGAGGAGGAGTCCGATGGGGAATTTTTTTTATGGGAATAAAGTCTAGGAGCTTCGATTGTCCATTACTCTACTAGGGAGTCATCCTTTGACTGAAGAGACAGAAGTGAACATCTATCTGGCCAAGATCCAGGCTTCGTAGTGACTTGCTGAGGATGATAAGGCTGACTATTATCTGGTCGTATTCCAGGCTTCACAATGACTTGTTGGGGAAATGAGATTAAACTGTTAAGAATTAGTAAAAAATCAATGGTCGATTCGAACTGAACCATGAGAGGTCTTGATTTATCTTTGACTGGATAAGAATCATAAAAATCTTAGTGTTGATTTAACTGAACCAGAAAAAAGGCTTGGAATATCTTCAACTGGAATAGGAATCAGAGAGATCTTAGTGGCGATCTGACAGAACCAGAGAAGGTTTTGGAATATCTTCAACTGGAATAGGAATCAGAGAGATCTTAGTGGCAATCTGACTGAACAAGAGAAGGTCTTGGAATATATTAAACTGGAATAGGAATCATAGAGATCTTAGTGGCGATCTGACTGAACCAGAGAAGGTATTGATTCATCTTTGACTGGATAAGAATCAGAAAAATCTTAGTGTCGATTTAACTGCACTAGTAAAGGTATTGAATTATATTCAACTGGAATAGATATTAGAGATATCTTAGTGTCGATCTGACTGAACCAAAGAAGATCTTGAATTAACTTTGACTAGATAAGAATCATAAGAATCTTAGTGTCGGTTCAACTGAACCAGGCGAAAGTCTTGGGTCATCTTCAACTAGAATAGGAATCAGAGAGATCTTAGTGTCGATCTGACTAAACCAGAAAAGGTCTTAAATTAACTTTGACTGGAATGGAAATAAGAAAAATCTTAGGATCGATTCAACTGAACTAGACAAAAGTCTTGGAATATCTTCAACTGGAATAGGAATCAAAGAGATCTTAGTGGCGATCTGACTGAACCAGAGAAGGTCTTGAATTAACTTTAACTGGAATAGAAATCATAAGAATCTTAGGATCGATTCAACTGAACCAGACAAAAGTCTTGGGTCATCTTCAACTGGAATAGGAATCAGAGAGATCTTAGTGTCGATCTGACTGAACCAGAGAAGGTCTTTAATTAACTTTGACTGGAATGGAAATCAGAAGAATCTTAGGATCGATTCAACTGAACGAGATAAAAGTATTGGAATATCTTCATCTGGGATAGAAATCAGAGAGATCTTAGTGGCGATCTTACTGAACCAGAGAAGATCTTGTGAGGGCATCTTTCTGAGGAAGATCATGAGATAACCCTTTGTTATACGTTGCTTTTGAGAAGACTACCAGGTCACATAAGTAGTCAACGGTGTTTGTTGATTTGATTTTTCCCTGAAAAGGGTAAAGAATTAGTCATATGCAATGTCATAATGTATGTAATGCATTGTGATGATGTTCTCAAAATAAATGAGATTATGATGTATGCGATGTGTATGCGTATGCCACGATGTATGAATAGGGGATGCTATTGTGATGTTTCTTAGTCTGGGAAAGTAAATCTTGGACTGTTGCTAGAGAGTATAAGGAAGTTAAATCCTTCATTTCTGTTAGGGATGGTGAATGGATATGATTTTCCGGGGATTTCCTCTTTCTGTTTGAGGATATTCTGCTAGGGATTGGCTCTGCTTAAGAATAAATCAGTGGAGGGTGGATGCTTTGTTGGAAGATCTTGCTGATGTAGAGGAATAAACTCTGTTGGGGAATGAGCTTACGCAGTTTGTGAAATAAACTCTACCTGGGAGGAGGTTTTATGAACTGTTAAAAATTGGCTGGGGAAAACAGACTTCAGCTGGAGAAGGTAATCCTTACTTGGGGAAGAAGAGGGCAAAACTCTGGTTGTTTTTTCTCTGTGGGGAACATAGTCGTCATGGGGTCGTATGTAGAGGTGAATTCGTCTCAGGATGTTTTCCGCCCCTGTACCTGCTGGAAGGAGTATGTCGGGACTGCAAATTGTTTCTTAGACTTTTGCCCGTTTCTTAAAATCATTAGTAACTATCTTTCTGTTTTTTATGCAAGTATTTGTGAATAATGATCATATTTAAATGCATATGTAAAAAATAAGTCATTGGAAGTTTTTGCAAAACAAAACAGAAAAAGAAAAAAAATAGTTTTGTACTTTCAAGGAATGATTTGTATTGATTTTTGAAGTTCACCTATAACAGGCATTTTGTACAAAGAGACGGACGTTCTAGTAGGAGAACATCGTTGTAAGAAATGAAAATCACACAAAATAGTGTACAAAGAGAACACAACTATGTGTAATAATCCCATTGAGTTACAATTCTGCAATTGCCCCTATTTCCTCGAGCGTCTCATCACTTAGCTACTTGTCTAAAGATGACTGGATTGATCGGTACCGTTTGAGCTTGATAGTTGATACTGAAGTCTGATCGCAAGGAGATCCAATGGGACATAGTGATACGCTTCAAATCCCGAACATTTTCCAGGACCGCCCTTTCTGGTTTTTAGTCCACCGGGATACCCTTTTTTGCCCAAGCCGCCTTTTCAGGTTTTCGACTTGCCGGGTGTACAGATTTTTTGTATGTATCCCTAATTTTTGCCCGAACCCTTTTGGTTCACTGGGATGCCCTTATTTTTTCCTAGGCCAGTTAACATAACGGGTCTTTATTTATGCGTAGTATCTTTACACTATGTCCGCATTAACAGGGTGAGGAAGGTCGTCACCATCCATGGTGGTTAGAATCATGGCTCCATCGAAGAATATGCTTTTGATCACAAATGGCCCTTCGTACATGGGAGTCCATTTTCTCCTGGGATCACCTTGTGGCAGTATTATGCGCTTGATTACCAGATCACCCACTTGATACGCTTGACGTCTGACCTTTTTGTTGAAAGCCTTGATCATCCATTTTTGATACATTTGACCATGACATACAACAGTAAGCCTTTTCTCATCAATCAGATTCACTTGATTAAGTCAATTTTGGATCCAATTGTCTTCGTTCAAACCCGTATCCTTCATGATCCTCAGAGAAGGGATCTTGACTTCAATAGGTAGGACAACCTTCATACCATATACCAGAGAATAAGGTGTTGCCCCTGTTGACGTACGTGCTAACATGCGGTAACCATGAAGAGAAAATGGTAATATCTCGTTCTAGTATTTGTATGTTACCGTCATCTTCTGTATGATTTTCTTGATATTCTTGTTACAAGCCTCCACAAATCCATTCATCTTCGGCCGGTAAGGGGAAGAATTATGATGCTGGATCTTGAATTGTTTACAGAGTTTGGTGATCAATGTATTGTTGAGATTCGTACCATTGTCTGTGATGATTCTCTCTGGAACACCATACCAAAAAATCAGGTTATGCTTGATAAACTGCACCACAACATTCTTGGTAATAGTAGCAAAAGAGGCAGCCTCAACCCACTTCGTGAAGTAATCAATGGCCACTAGGATGAAGCGATGCCCATTGGAAGTGGTAGGCATAATCTCTCCGATCATGTCAATTCCCCACATTGCAAAGGGCCATGGAGCCATCAATACATTCAAGTGAACCGGAGGTACATGTACTTTATCAGCATAGATCTGGAATTTGTGACAAGTTCGGGAATGCTGATAACAGTCAACTTCTATGGTGGACCAATAGTATCCTGCCCGCAGGATCTTTTTAGCCATGGTGTGTCCACTAGAGTGGGTGTCAAAGGTACCTTCGTGTAAATATACCATAATCCTCTATGCTTCGCTCTTGTCTACGCACCAAAGTAAAGTAGAGTCATGATTGCGCTTGTAGAGGATTTCGTTACTGAGGAAGAACTTTATCGAGAACCTTCTCAGAAACTTCTTATCATTGACAGACGCACCCTCAGGGTATTCTTGAGCCTCGAGATACCTCTTCACTTCATGGAACCAAGGTTTGTCTGCTACCTCTCCAGTGTCAATCTCATAGCAGTATGCTGGTTCATCCAACCTCTCAATAGTGATACGAGGAGCTTCATTGTCCCACTAGACCTTGAACATAGACTACATAGTAGCTAGAGCGTCCGCTAACTGATTCTCTTCTCGTGGGAAATGTCAAAGGTGACCTCTTCAAACTGTGGAAGCAATGTCAGCACATGTTCTTTATAAGGGATGAGATTCTGGTTCTTCGTGTCCCACTCATCTTTGATTTGACTTATTAGCAAGGCTGAACCCCTGAATACACTCAAGAACTTGATTCTTAGGTCGATAGCAGCTTTGAGACCCGTGATACATGCTTCATACTCTGCCATATTGTTGGTACAGTTGAAACATAATCTGGCGGTGAAAGGAGTATGAAATCCTTTGGGAGATATGATGGCAACACCGATGCCATTTCCGAGTGCGTTGGAGGCTCCATCAAAAGCCATAGTCCATCGGGATCCTTCCTCAGGTCCTTCATCCGGTCCAGGTTCTTCACAGTCAGTCACTAATATAATGTTCTCATCTGAGAATTAAAAGTTCATGGATTGGTAGTCATCCACATCCTGATGAGCCAAATGACCAGCTAGTACACTTTCCTTGATTGCTTTCTGAGTCGTGTATTGGATATCGTATTTAGTCAGGATCATTTGTCATCTCTCTATTCTTCCGTAGAGAGCAGGAATCTTGAAGATGTACTTGATCAGATCCATCTTAGATATCAACAATGTGGTGTAGGCCAACATATACTTCTCATTCGGCGAGCAGCCCATGCTAAAGCGCAACAAGTTTTCTCGAGCAGTGAGTATCTTGTCTCACAGTCGGTAAACTTTTTGCTAAGGTAGTATATTGCATGCTCTTTTCGGCCATACTCGTCATGCTTCCTCAACACACACCCCATTGAATTATCTAAAACTGTTAAGTACATTATCAAAGGTCTTCCTTCAATCGGAGGCATCAGAATTGAAGGCTCTTGAATGTATTCCTTGATTCTCTCGAAGGCAGTCTGGCATTCGTCATTCCACTTTACCACTTGATCTTTCTTCAGGAGTTTGAAGATTGGCTCACAAGTAGCATTTAAATGAAAAATGAACCTTGAAATGTAATTTAGGCGTTCTAAGAAGCCTCTGACCTCCTTCTCAGTGTGAGGAGCCTGCATCTCTTGTATAGCCTTCACTTTTGCAGGGTCTACTTAAATACCCCTGTCACTGATAATGAAACCTAGGAGTTTACCAGACCTTACCCCGAAGGTGCACTTATTTGGATTTAACCTCAGCTTGTACGTATTCAACCTATCAAACAGCTTTTGTAGATAATCAAGGTGTTCTTCCTCAGTTTGAGACCTGGCTATCATGTCATCCACATAAACCTCTATCTCATGGTGAATCATTTCATGGAACAAAGCTACCATGGCTCGCTGATAGGTTGCACCTGCGTTCTCCAACCCAAACAGAATCACTTTGTAGCATAAAGTGACCCATTGTGTGACGAAGGTTGTCTTCTCCATGTCTTCGGGTGCCATCTTGATCTGATTGTAACCAGAGAAACCATCCATGAAGGAATAGATCTTGTGTTACGCCGTGTTTTCAACCAGAACATCAATATGGGGGAGCCAAAAGTCATCCTTAGGGCTTGCCCTGTTCAAATCTCTGTAGTCCACATACATCAGTACCTTTCCATCCTTTTTAGGAACCTGGACTACGTTAGCAACCCATTGGGGATAAGAAGTGACAGCTAGGAACCCAACGTTGAACTGTTTCATAACCTCTGCTTTAATCTTCTCTGACATTTCAGGGCGCATACGACAGACCTTCTTCTTTACCGGAGGACAATCTTCTTTAGTCGGCAGGCGATGAACCACAATATCAGTGTTTGGTCCAGGCATGTCTTCATATGACCAGGCAAAGATCTCAACGTAATCATACAACATCTGGATCAAACGTTGTTTGACACTAAGCTCCAAATTTGCACCTATCTTGACCTCTTTTCTATTCTCTTCTGTGCCCAAATTATCTATCTCAACTGGCTCTTCATGAGGTTGTATGGCCCTTTCTTCCTGCTGTAACAGTCTAGCAAGTTCTCCGGGTACCTCACAATCTTCCTCACCTTTGTCCTCGGCTTGGTTGATCGTATTTTCAAAGTCATAACCGATAATAGTTAAATTTTTATCAATGGGATCCATAATGGATATGGATCTGCAGTTTGATATGTGGGTGTGTGTAAGAGCATAGCTGTATAGACAAAGTAAAAGGCAAAAAAGAAAAACAGAGAGTGCAAAATTTGTATGCATAAACGTCCAATGCTTTATTAATGCCATATGAAATTAAAACATGATTACCCTCACAAATAAACAAATGTGCCCCGGGTAAGACACATGGCCAAAAAGTTTATATTGTTTATTACATATCCAAAAACAAGAAAGAAAATTACTTCTGAATAAAAGTAATTGGTACAAAGTCTTTTGTCGTCCAGTTACTGGGCCCACCATTGGTAGTAGGGAAGATCCATCTATTAATGTTATAGCTACTATCAGTATCTGCTGTAGCGGAGACAACATCAATAGCATTGATTCCCAAGCCATGCTTGGGCATGGGTGTAGTTATGACGTTTGGAGTTTCGGAAGCATCAAATTCAATCTCCTATTCCTCGATCAGATCCTGTGCCTTGTTCTTCAAAGCCCAACAGTCATTTGTGTCATGCCCCAGAGTCTAAGAATAGTAGGTGCATTGAGCATTTGGATTGTAGTGGGGAGAGGAAGTATTAGGATTCTTCGGAGCTTCCCTCAGAGTTACCAGATTGGATTTCAACAAATGTGGCAAGACTTGAGACATTGTCATATTTATCCAGGTAAACTGTCTTACCGGACTTTTTGTTCTAGGCTGATTGTTCCTTTGTTGAGTAGGTGCAGGGTTAGGGATCATAACAGCCCTTACTGCTAGACAATGTTCAGTTCTATCCTGATTCCTTTGACTGTACACAACACTGACCTCTTTCTTCCCATCAAATGGCTTCGTTACTGTACTGGAGGATGCATTCTTTTGAATCTTCCCACTCCTAATTCCAGCTTCCACTCTTTCTCCTGTCAAAATCAATTCAGTGAAGCCGGATGAGGAGCTTCCAATCAAGTGATTGAAAAATTGACCAGACAGGGTACCCAAAAACATATCCACTAGCTCCCTATCAGACATGGGGGGTTGGACTCTTCCTGCTAAGTCCCTCCACTTTTGAGCATAGTCTTTAAAGCCCTCACTCGAACCCATAGACATATTTTGGTGTTATGTACGGGTGGGAGCAATGTCTGCATTATACTGATACTTCTTGTAGAAAGCAGTAGCCAGGTGTTCCCAATTACAGATGTTGGCTCCTTCCAGCTGGTAGAACCATTCTAGCTGAGTTCCGGACAGACTATCCTGAAAGAAGTGGACCTATAAGTCCTTGTCAGTAGTGTGAGGCTGGATCTTCCTCACATAAGATCGGAGGTGCATCTTGGAACATGAAACCCACCTTGAACTTTTGCAGGATGACAACCCTAGAGACCAAACCCAGCTCTTCAAAATCCAGACCTGGTATCTTCCGGACCTCCATTGCATTCAAACGATCCTTCAGCTGTTTATATTTTTCATCAGTAGGAGGATATTGTTCCTCATCATAGTCAGATTCATTATCATATTCTTTTGGACTGGATTCTTCCTCTCTTGTTTCCTCCTCTTGATTGTTTCCTTCCTTTGATGAAGTTATCAGTTCAGAGGCTCACTGCACTAGTCCTCTGATCCTTCTTCCCAGATTCACTAACCCAGTTAGCTTCTTTGGCTTCTTCTTCTCTTTAACAAGCAAGGATTTCAGTTCTTCTTTCCCCTTGGTCAGAGCCATGATCATCTGTTGAAACTGAGCATTCTGAGTCTGTAGATCCTTCACTGTTTATTCTAGAGCCATTGCTGAAATAAACAACAGAGAAGATGAGAAACCTGCTATGAAACCTGTTTATGCAATGATATGTATGATATATGTATGCAATGTTTTCAAGGATCTCGAGGGGTAAACAAGAAATGTCAGAAGTTGAAATTTGCAGCTTTGATTGAAGAACTTCGTATCATTGAGTGTCCTTCTACGAGAGTCAATCTCACCATATCAAGTGGGTTATAGCCCCTGACTCAAGTTGTTGAGTTTTAATCTTTTGACGGCATTGTCTAGAGGAAAATAAATCCCCTTGCCCCTTTCTAGATGTCTGATTTATCATAAACTGCATCACAAACCCTTGAGATCCTTGAAATGGTTAAGTAAATGTTGTGGCATGATGTTATGATGTGTATGTTATGCGTTAAGCAAAACTATAAGGTGGTGAAAAGAAGTGAGTCTAAGAAGTCCAGGTTACTTGAAAATTACTGTAAACAAATCCTGCAAGGAGATCATGTTGTTAGATAAAAACCCAACAAGTAGCTCAAGTTGAAAGAAAACAAATCACACAAGCAGCCTTATGTCTAGGCTTGCATGGGGTTTGTAGGTAAGTACCCTCTTGAAATTTAGTTGGCTCAACCTGTCCTATAAATAGTAACTGGGTTCTAATGGACCTCAATACCATTGATCTTTCAAACAAATTTTGTTCGATAGGCGACTGACTCGCAACCAAACAAAACTCAAGAGTCAAATCTCAATGAGTGTAGCATCGAGTATCTTCTGACTTTGGGAGTACACCAAAGACGGACTTCTCGCTACATCCTAATGGCCAAGTTGTTCATTTATAGGTTCTAAGGTCAGTTGACGCTTCATGACACCGCGCAGCGGCCCTGTATTCTCCTTGATTAACTCAAGGGTTACCGATACCAACCAAAGTGTCGCATCAACATAGCCATCGCTTCAATCGTGTCGGTATAACCCGCGCAATTTCCAAGATCTATTGCTACTTACCTAAAAGGTTTCCCCAGATCCAGGGGTAGGATCTATAGTAACCCCAAACAATACCCTTAAAAATAAAGCAAACAAATAGTCAAAAAAGCAAAATGATCTAGACCCTAAGGTAAACCCCACTTTTATTATTTTCCCCAGCAGAGTCGCCAGTTCTGTGATACGGTGGAAGAACTGACTGTTAATACTGGTTTTGCATTTTTTGTTTGCAAATGTTGCGGTAAGCAAGAGTCGCCACCGACTTTTCTTTTATCCAACAAAGAAAAGGGTGAAAAGAACAAAAAAAATACCTTTTTCGAGATTTTCTGAGTAAGGGGGTAGATTATGCAAAGGGAAGGTATTAGCACCCTTTCCATCCGTGGTTTTCCATGGGCTCTTAGATACTTTCTCATTTTTATGGTAACTCTTGTATCAGTCCTCAAGAGTGTGATAAAGCGTTTTTGAAAATAGTTTTTGAAAAGTGTGTAAGTGTGAAAAAATTCAGTTTTGAGCAAGTACTTATGAACAATATACCTACTCGAAAAAGGATGTTCTCTTCCTCTTACCCTTTAGATAGTGTTATCCTACTATTAGTGAGTAGGTAGCCCTATCGTCGAATGTTGAGGGACAATCGAAGGGACGTTTTACAATCACGAAGGAAATTTATGGAGACGCTTTAGCAATTTTCTTTTAGGGACTAGATCATTTACCGAAAGGTAATTGTAGGGTCATCGAGGGACTATGATCTTTTTGATTTATGGGTCTTTACTAAAGCGTTCCTGCCTCATGACTGTTTTATTTAAAGGCAACCAAAGTGAGAGATACCTTAGAGGTGCGCATGTGCAAGTGTGTTGAAATTCAGTTGTTTTTTGTCTTTTTGTTAGGTTAGCTAATGTTTGATTATTAGTCTTTCCATACATGCCTAGTTACTAACAGTAATATATACAGAAAAATAAAATGCGAGAAGTATAAATCTAGACTATTACATGGTTTCGGGGAGGGGGATTTACATTCCAAAGCAATTGGGGAAAAGAAAATAAAGCAATAAAAAGAGTCTACTTATCATCTATTACATCTCATACACCAATTATAATAATATAAACAATGCGAAAGGAAATAAACGCGCGAAAAGTTGAAAGTACGCCTGAAAACATAAAAGAAAATCTTTTTGTTGTTGGTTTATATTTTTAAAAAAAGTTAGATTAAGAAAAATAATTAAATTAATTATCCTAAAGTTTACTTAGAAAATTAAATTTAGAAAAATAAACTAAGCCTTTTTTGTAGTTTTTTTTATTATGAAAATAAAGTAATTAGACTTAAATTCTAATTCATTTTTAATTAAGAAAAAGGTTAAAGTTTTAATTAATTAATTAATTAAAGAATTAATTATTTAATTAAAAAAATCTATGCCTAATTTTTTTGTGAGTTTTTTATTATTATTATTAAAAAGATTAAGAAGTGAAATAAATAAATAAAACAAAAAGAAAAGAGATTGGGCTTGATGGCTGAAGTGGAATGGGGGTTGCAATTGAAATTTCACTAAGCCCAGATTGTGAAGCTCGACTTCCTCCTTGGATCCAGTGTGAGCAGTACTTGATGATACATGGTATCTCATGTTCTAGACGTCATGTATTCCATGTAATTCCCCTAACCTGCTCTAAGGATATCCAGGAACTCATATACACACATTAGAATATTCAACAAATTAATAAAAATAGAGATTCGAATTTGAGATTATACTAAAACAGTGATAGCTTGGATCCGGTTATATGGGACCTTTCATGCTTTGAGTATGGTTGGAACAAGTTCATGGGAACCTCAAGAGCAATGTATGATTACTAGTTCGGACCAAAAGTACCTGCATAGTGGGTTTTGAATTTTTACCACTTTTGATATTTTTGCAAAAATAGTAGAGCTCTCTTTAGGCTATGTAGGCATGTTGAAATGCTTGCTAGACGCTTGTTTATATAGAGAGGAATGAGGAGACAAGAAAACAAAGGTTTAAACAACCTTAAAGCAAATGTTTCAAAGCCATGAATGAAATTTGTAACTTTTGCCAAAAACTAGGAAACTTGTCATTTTTTGAACTTGAAAGAATGTGGACACCTTTGCATGAAATTTTATGGGCCTAGGATGTCTAAAACATCAATCCAAAGCTCAAATCCCATTTCCAATTATTTTATACATTTTATTTTATATTCATTTGAAATAAATTAAAATAAATATGAATAAAATAGTTCGCAAATGCAAGGCATGGCAAGAATAATTTTATAGGTCCTATATAAACTTAGGAAGATGATTGAAGTCCAAGAAATTGATCCCTTGCCTTAAAATTTTAAATTTGCTCAATGCATCATTCTTGAAAATTCCTAAATATTCCCAACTTCGGAAAGCCGTAACGTGCTCAATTTTTATCTCATGGAGATGATATTAGACTTTTTGGAAATCCCAAGATATCTACTTCAATCCCTCTTTTTATTAATTTTGCATTTGAATATTTTATCTTGATGTAACAGGTCTTGGCAAAAAGTGGCTTTTAGTGACTTTCTAAAAATGACCTGTAATGTATGAACTTGTATCTTTCAAATGGTGCATTTCTTGGACTTAAGGGCTGAAGATAAGTTGTAGGGAATTTAATTCTATTCAATATGAGCTTTGGTTGGGGAAAAATGGATGAAGTGTGATAAATTTATGCCTGGTCAAAGTTTGGTTGACTTTTCCTATAGAAACCCTAATTAGTAATTCTTGACTTTTGATGAATTAAGAGTATTTATTGAGGAATCATGATCAACCCTTGATCAAATGATGAATATCACTTCAAAATATTGATGTTGACCAAAATTCTTGAAGTTTGACTATACATGGGCCACAATTGACTTTTTACCTAGCACAGTTGATTTTCCAATACTTGAGCAATTGATTGAGCAAACTTATCGTGCGAGGCATGCAATTTGGCATGGATAATCTTGAAGACATATTAAGCCAATGGATAACATTTGGGATCGTTGGAGATTAACCATCTTGATGAAAATTGAAACCCTAGTTGGGGGTTCATTTCCTTAAGAGGAGAATTTGTCTAGTAAATTCTTAGTCATCCTAGGGCAAGTTAGGGACCTCAATGGGCATGTCTTTAGTGAAAATGGGAGGGAATATTTTGGGGTACAACACCCTCTCATTTCTCAAGAATTTTCTCACAAGATCTCTATTGATTCAAGACTGCAAAAGGTTTGATCAACTTAAGATACCTCCTCAAACACTGATGACTCAAAACTAGGGTTTGAGTTTGCACAAGTACAATTGGAATTTTAATGCTCCATATAGTTTCCTTGGCTCATATTGGGCTCTCAAGCATCAGGTCGAAGATGGAACTTCTGAATCCTTGGAAGGAGGAAGAAGAAATTATCGAAAGGGCAAATCAGATAAAAAAAGGTGTGTTGTTGCAGATAACCATGTCAAATTTAAAATTTGGTTCAGGCTGTTTAAACCACGTGATTGATTGAAAGGAGTGGTTGGCAGATTTTTAACAACTCGAAGAAGAGTAAGCTTTCTTCGATCCCCAAACTTTGACTGGGAAATGGCTTCCTTCGAGAAACCTGCTTCGATCCACCTCTAAACCGTTCGACATACATAGTTTCGACACTATGAATTACAATTTAACAAAAAAAAACTTGCTGATAATAGTTCATTGCAAGAAGAAGGTACTGGCAACATAGTATTTCAAATGAGTAATGGAGGAAAAGTTATGATTAAATATGTGCTCTATGTACCTGGAATAAAGTGCAACTTGCTAAGTGTTGGACAACTAGTCAAAAATAGTTTCTCAATTGTCATGAAAGATGAAGTTTTGAGATTGTCAAACACTAAGAACAATTTGGTCTTAAAATTTTCGTTGTCTAAAAACAAGTCATTTAAAACAATAATCAATTCGACAGAAGTTCAATGTTTGAAAATTGTTCGACCACAATGGTAGTTGGTTGTGGCATTTGATGTTTTTACATTTGAACTTTCTACCAATTAATCAACTGATTACTCAAGATATGGTTACTGGTATCCAAGTCTTGAGATGCCTGGAAAAAAACTTTGTGAAGTTTGTTTAGTAGGAAAGCAATCCAGAAATTCTTTCTTTTCGACTATGCCAATGATATCATCTTGCATACTCAAAGTGGTACATTCAGATGAATGTGGTCCATTCGAAGAACATACAATTGGTGGAAACAAATATTTTTTTGTCTGTTGATGAGTTTGGTCGAAAGTTGTGGATCTATGTGATCAAAATGAAAGTATGGAGTATTCAACATCTTTAAGAGATTCAAGATACTTGTCGAAAACCAGAGTAAGAAAAAGATGAAAGTTCTATAGATATTCAAAATCTTTGTAGAAGGAATAAAGTTGAAGACAGAATTTTGAAGAACATTGATCAAATCCATAGGCCATGCTACATGATCTTGCATTGCAGGCCTCAAACTTGTGTTTCACTCCATAATTAATTGTTTACACAATTAATTAAGCTCTTACCCAAGTATTTAAAGTATTGTCCAAGCCAATTTTCCTTTAATGGCAAAAAAGTTACCATTGCCATTTTAGAAAAGTAAGCTTTATACAAAGTCAATTTGTATTGAGCCTTGCACTTTTTCTTTCTGCACACACAACCCCTACAAACTAAAAGCAACATGTCTAAGGCTGCTACCAACTCAGATCATGCTTGTTCAATACTTTAGAACTTGTCTTCTCACTTTCCTTGAAAAAAACAAGTTATAGAAGCAAAAGGCTAGAACTCATAAATCTGGTATGCAAGAAATCTCTAACCTTTTTCCATATATACAAGTCTCTGAAATTGCAAAATACGTTTAAATCGCATGTTGAAGCGAATTTACAGTCAATTGTCGTGCAATATAGCAAAAATCATAACTTTCTCGATTTTTTAACATCTCGGTATGATTATTTCGGCATGATATCACAAATATTTTTAACTACAAGTTTTCTTCAGGTCCAAGTTTGGATTATGATCATAAGAGTTTTGTTTATGGCCCGCTTCTCAAATTTACCAGTGGAAAAGTCGTGCAACCAAAACAGAGGGTTTTCTATCTCATTTTTCTTTTTATTGTAAAAATCATAACTCTCTCAATTTTTATCGTATCGGAACGATTCTTTCGGCACAATGTCAAAAATTTCTCCATCTACATTTTTGCTTCAGGACTCGAGTTTAAATCATGCACCGAAAGTTATGAGCTTGTGGGTTATTCTCAAACTATATACAAAAATAAGCTGAAAATTATGCACTACCAAAAAATAAGGGAATTTTGAATTTCTTTTTTCATTTTCCAAACAAGGCATAAGAGCATATCTATATATTATTTCAATTCAAAATAAAAAATATTGTTTTTCCATTTTTCACAAATCACACTTAAGAAAATTTCAAATTCTATCAAGACTCAAGAAGGAAGCTCTCCTCCTCTCTCTCATTTCCTGCCGACAAACCTCTGCAATAAAATCGACCGGCCTCCCTCGATCTCTTTCATCCATCCCGCAGCTGAGCTCCCTAATCCGATCTGGCCTTCCTTCGCACGTCTAGCCCCTCTGTCTGATCCCTCTGCATTCGATACTCCCTCTATTGTGAGCTTCTGAGCAATTTTCTCCTTCTTCCAATCGGTCACCTCCATTCTCCGATCAATACTCCTCTCCGTGTTGATTCGATAATTTTTCTTGACTTTGCTTGATTTAAGTTCTTAATTGATTAATTGATTTTGATTTAAGTGCTTATTTTCTTTCATGAGTTGAATACTTGAATTAAGAAATTAATAAATTCTTGAGATTAATAATTATGAATAATTGTGGAATCATATGAGCTTTTGTTTAAATATCATGAATGTCAATGTGATAATTATTGTTAATTATTGATTTTACGCGTAAGAACTTAATTCTGATTCAATAATTGTCCATAATTATGGAATTTCATGAGTTGATGATTATTTGCGAGTTGATAATTTGATATCGACGCGTTGATAAACTTTGTTTCAAGGTACAAGAACCATTGTACCAGTAGCAATTTAGTGTTTGCAATTTATTTGTGAATTTCCAGTAACGTTACAAGTATCGATGTGTGATGATTTTTGCGCGTTAAACACTATTTCTCGATCCTTTTTTAGTGGACATCGATACATGTAAAGTTGCTGCCTGGAATTTGCAAATACATGTAAACGTTGCATTTAATTATCGGTTCATGCATATTTAGATTTCACTTGTTGATTGTTGGCTATTGTTGATTAGTTTTGATGATTTTAATTTGACATTTAGGTTGTTTCATGAGATAAATGCAATGCTCTCCAGAATTTGTTTTTGCATGTACATTGTAATTCAATTCTTACTTGATGCATATTTAAGCTTAATTGGATGTTTGTTTGACATTGGTGCCAAGTTTTATTGATTTTAATTCAACTTTTTGAGCATTTTGATGTGTTGATGTGAAGCTTCCCGGACTTTGATTTTGTGGTTCTGATTGTTATTCGAAACTTATTTCTTTATGATTTATCTTAGATTTGAGTTGTGATACAAATGATTGACTTTGGTTATTGTTTCCTTGTTACTACTAACTCATTTTGTGAATTGTGCAAGTTTCCGAAAGTGTCTTGGTACATGAGACTTGTGATCCAATTTTGTTTCGTTGAGACTTATATCTTGTGTGGGATTGTTTGTTCGATATAAGGATGTCAATTGTTATTTATTTTCACATCGATGATGCTTCGAAATTTATTCTGAGCTTTTAATTTTTGACTTCTTTTCTTTGATTGGCGAAGCTTCTTGAAGATCTTCAGGTTTCTTTTGCTTTAATTACACTTTTTTTACATTGTTGTTCGTTTGGTATTGTTTCTAGTTCTGTTTATGTTCCACATTGTCTCTTAAAGTCCTTGCCATGATAAGTGGGAATAGATATGCATGTCTGGGAGTCCCTACTTTAGATGGGAAATTTTGTTTAATGTCCTCAAAGGAGGCAATGTTTGTGTTTGCAAAAGACCTCAAAATGGGCAACTTTGTGTGTTTGTTTAAAGTCCTCAAAAACATGCAATTTTTCTGAAGTCTTCAAAAAAGGAAATACCCTTCCCCTTTTACTTTTTACTTGTAATTGAGTCAATAAAAATTGGAAGAAAGGGCTCGCAATCGGCCCCCACAATTTCAAGTCCATTGGTCATTCTTAGCTCACATTGAACCTTGAGGCTAAACAAACAATTCAAACCATTTGCTATCATCCCACCAAAAACACCAAAAAGTTTAAACCTTTTTGTCTCCATACTTTTTCATTTTAAAACCTTTTTGATAAGGATTTGTTGTTTCAAGTTCGAGCAACCTGGAAATGCTAAGTGTGCAAGTGGTAGAGCATGAGTCTTTTTATGAGCTACAACTCCAAGAACGAATTGTAATCCTAACCGCAAGGGTGAGAACATAGCATTATCCATGAAACACACAACAAACTAAAACTTTTGAGGTAAACTATGAGTACGTTGATCCCCATTGCATGAAAGGTGATACATAGGCACACAGGTTCACAGTCGAGATAAGCACGACTAATAAAACCTTTTTCTTTTGTATATACATTTTGCATACATGCATTTTCCCCTATAGCTCATAAGCTTTAGATATAAACATAACATTTGATTAGAACAACAAGAGTGATTCCCCTCACGTAATTGACTCCCCCAAATCTCTCGGTCATAAGATTGTGATTTCTCCCTTCTCAGGTTTTTCTTTGATGATTTTACTTTCCCTTCCTGTGGGATAAATAAATACTCGATGGCAACTTCATTGATTTTCTCTCGATGATTTTCCCAGTTGCTTCAGCTAGAGACTCCAATAGGGAATGATTGACCAATTGCTGGTCCATCCTGGAGTCAGTCCTAGGTTTTGTTTTTTTGTTTTCATTGTGTGTTTATCTTTATGCTTTATAGCTTTCTCATTTGTATATGTTTTTCTGCATATATATCCATTTCATTTTACTACTTTCCATATACTAGTTATTGTCGTTGTTCTGGATCTTCTATGTCTTCTTGGTGGGTGGGTGTTACTATTAAGGTAAAAGGCCCAGTACCCAGGCCAGAGTTGTAAACTCTTAGGAGCATATAGGAATATAGTGGAGACATGAAGGGTGTGTTCCTACTAGTGTAGTCATGTGTGCCATGCTCATACGAGGTTCAAGTGAGGTACTACTGTTATCTTATAGGTGTAACAATGATAGTATTTTCAGGCAAACTCAAGACTCTGAGTTACTTTGACCTTACCCTGACATAGATTTCACCCGTGAGTTGGGAGGGTTTGATCTTACAGGTATTGTTGGTGACTTTGTGGTTCTTTTGGTTATGTTCTGGATTTCTGATATGGTCACTATGTGTTTCTTGTGGTTTATGCTCCACACCTTTGATTATGGTATTCTCAGCATATTCAAAAATAGCATAGCAATCATTCGGTGTTGTGGAAGCTTTAATCCGGTCTTATGGCGCTTGTATACATAGCATGTTAACAATATTTTAACACACGTGTTCTTTCCATTTCCAAGGAACCAAGCTTATGATCCTTATGTTGTGTTTGTCCATATCTTAGTGGCTTAAGATCAAAGTTGAAAGCATACGGGTTCCTTGAAAATGATTGAACATGGAATTGCATTACTCATACACTGTGCATTCATAACATATCATATCATAATAGGTACTCAAAGTTGGGTGAAATTATTATTCATACTTGGTATTTTCTTTTCAGGACTGCAAATCTTAACTTCTCGCCGCCCCGTGATCAAAATTAAGTTATGGAACAACTTCGTGGGTAATTGGATGAGATGAAGGGTCAGACGGGGATGTTTATGGTGGACATACAGGCTTTGGTCCACAGTCAGGAACTCCTGAGAGAGGAGAACACTCATTTCAATACTCAGTTGAGTTTGGTTATGGAAGTTATGAGGACAGTGTTGAGAAAGGAAGATGATCCAATACCTTCTGTAGCAATAGGAGTTGCCATTCCTCCCCATACTTTAAGGGCTCTTTAAAGCCAGAGAGTAATTCATGTATCTCCTTCACATCCTTGTGTTTCTCAATCTTCCCGTCCACAGTCGGCTTCTGTTCCCCAAGAGAATCCAAAGGGAAAGGCTCCTCAGCAAAGGGAGAAGCAGCCTAAGAGGCATATTGATCCCATTCCAATAATGTATGCGCGGTTACTTCCTCGATTTCTCAGACGCCAGTTGGTTGAGCTCCATACTTTGGTTCCTATTTCCACAAAGCTTCCACGTGATTATGATAGTAATTCTTGATGTGAGTTCCACTCGAGGGCACTTGGTCACAATGTTAAGAATTTCATAGCATTTAAGCATGAAGTTCAAGATCTTGTTGATGCAAAGGTCATCAATTTCTCACCAGATGGTTAGATTCGGATGCTCATTTGACTCAGTATTTTTCGAGACTCCCAAAAGTTTCTAAAATCAATAAGTCCAGAAGGAATCAAGTATACTCAACAATGGAAATCTAGTGTCTTTTACTCTATTTTATATCTATAATTTTACTTTCTTGTTTAAGTATTGTTTGCATGTATGAACTTGTTTGTTTTTAAATATTAATTTTAATGAAATAAGTATGTTCGTCTTGAAGTAATTCATTCGTTTACACTCATCCATTCTTATTCATTTGTTTTCTTTTGTGATCAATATTTTGCCTTGATTTTCCTTCTAATTAATAAAATGAAATTTTGGTTTGTCTTGTTTATTAATAATGTAGGTAAAGGAAATATGGCTTAGCAAGTTGATCCATGGGTTCACCAGTTTATTTTCATGCCCTAGTCTATAAAGCTTGAGAAATCCAAACCTCGCCATTGAATTTGTTTTGTAATAAATGGCATGGAAAGGTTATTTTGGTTCACCACAATTCAAAGTTATCAAGATTTATTCAAAAGTATAAGGGGTTGATTGAAGAAGTTGTCATGGTTGGACAAGGCTTTGTTTCCATTGGTCACAAGTGAATATTTCTCTCAATTCTCAAGATATGGAAGTGGTTTTGGTTTCTAAGAGTTCTCATTATCATCCTCAACAACTTCTATCTACAAAGCAAAAGTTTTGGTACAAGAAGATTGTTCAAAATTTTCAAAGTTCCTCAAAGCATTTTCTTGATCTAGGAGCTAGGGTTTTGAACTTCGAAGAAGTATATCTTGCTTATATTTTGGTATATTTGAGTGATTCCAAAAACATCCTTCTCTTCAAAGGGTTATTAACAAATAATTTCAAGAGTTTCAAGGAGTTTTCATGTGGAATAAACTTGATGATGAAGAAAGATTACAAGTCCTACAAATGAACCCCAAATTTCTGATGTGTGACTTAAAATGATCATAACTTGGTCAATTTTTATCACCTTGAAACCACTCTTTTTCCACTATGATCTTGAGGATGTGAAATTTATTCTTTCTTTTATATGAAAAGTGATTAAATGGATGGAAGATGTCCTAATGATACAAAAGATTATAGTTCATTTCATGATTTTTTGCCAACTTCAACAATTCATAACTCTCGCAATTTTTAGACATTTTGAATGGTTCAAGTTCCAAAATGTCATTTAATAGGTCTATTTCATTCCATATTTTTTGGTCAATAGAAAATTCCAAGTGGAAGGCCATGTTTGGATTCAAAACATTATAGGTCACTTTTGAAGAAAAATTTCAAATATTTCTAAGTATGGAAAGTCAACCTTTTTTTCCAAACTTTGACCCAATGCAACTTTCAGCTCATGCATCCATTTGATTCCATTATTTTTCCATTACAAAGTTTGTAACCTCATCTTTCTAAAGCATCAAGAATCATGCCCTAAGACCCCTTGAGTTGAAAATGCCATTATTTTGAAATTGGTAACTTGGAACTAAATTTCTCACCAAGTCAGAATTTTGAAATCCATAATGTGGCCTCTAATCACAAGATTTATGTGTTGATTTAAACTTGATTACCAAACTTGCCAGAAGTGTTTAGCACCTCAAAACGCAAAGATTGGATGAGTTTTGGTGAAAATAGGATCACACTTCACTCGTGCATCAGGTTCACATGAATTCCCTCCAAAATGCATCATCCACTCTTCCTTTTGATCCCATTTGCTTCTCCTATAAATACATGAACTATCCCATTCATTTTCTCAAGCTTGGATAGCCAGAATCACCCTGCCAAACTTGCTCCATAACTCAATTTTCTATAACTTTGTAATCAGTGTTCAAGCCTTTTTCAATCCAATTTTTCTATCAATTCACCTTCCTTGATCTTCCCTAAAATTAACTATACAATTACCTTCAAGAATCGTGCCCTATATTTCTCCATAGAAGTCCAGTTTCAAAGCTCTGCAACTCAACTTCAATAGATAGATTTCTCCATCAATTCTTCAAAACTTTGATATCATTGTGAAGCTCTCATTACCCTGGTTCTAGTCGCAACACTTACTTTTATCTGGAAACACGTTTTGACCATGAAATTTCAAATCCCTTTTCAAAACTTTCCTTCCAAATTGCTTGAGCTACAATTTATATAAATTTGTCGCGAAGGTGTGGTTGTCTTCGTCTTGAAGAGACGAAGCGAATGACATAGGTCTGTGCTTCTGATTTTACAGTTTCGGAGACCTACAATTCACGTTGGCAGGAGGTTGAAGATGACCAATGTGTCATCTTCCAACCAATTAAGGCGCGCCACTTGTTTTTTTTTTAATTTCTCATTTATAAGTGATCCAGTGTTTTACTCACTAATGACCATGATATGGACAGCGTACCAGATCCCTTGGATATGATTACTAACGCGTTTTGACTCTCATCCATTGGTCCACATCTTTTTTATGTTTATTTTATTTTCTAATTTTTATATTTTATTGTTTTAAACTTCAAAAAATCATAGAAAATTCATTTTTAGTCCAAAAAATCTGAAAAAATTATGAAAAATAATTTTGATTTTTCTCTTTTTGATTTTAATATTTTCACAATTGTATTTTGTGTTTTGATATTTTTTATAAATTTTCACTTTATTTGAATTGTTTTAAATGTTTAAAAATACTTTTATGCATTTTTAAATTCTGAAAAAATTAAGGAATGATCCAATGAAATTATAACAAATATTGGTCACCTCATTTATTTTTTATTTCTGAATTTGTTATTTTTTAGCATTTTTGGTTTATTTCACTCATTTCTTTTAATTTTAAAAATAGTTTCTGGCTTTAAAAAATTACCAAAATTTTTGTAAAAATATTTTAGTCCTTTTCTGATTTTTCGATGGTCTTACTTTTTATTCTTGATTAATTTAAACATAGTTGATATTTTTCTCTTTTATTTCTATTTTAAAACATTTTAAAACCTTTTTAATGTATATATTAAATGCAATATTATTTTGTAATTATTTTCTAGTTGATCTTGGGTTGAATTTTTAATTATGAACTTTGTTAACATCATTGGATCCATGGTGTTGATTTTAACTCCATAAAAATGGATGAATGATTTTAATAATAGTTTAATTAAAATTTAATTAAAATTTAATTTAAATGTGGTTTGTATTCTTTTCCACCCCTCTTCATCTCATCCCTTTCTTATTTCACTAAGTGTTATTAGAGCATGATCTCTATATCATGTCTCAAAACAAATGGTGCATAGATTTCTATTGACCGACCTCAAAATAGGTGTGACTTCTATATAAGTCCACTTACGATTTCTTAACATATCACTAAATTTTGTCTCGATTTGAATAAATGATATTTCGTGGTTCAAACATATGTTTGCAAGTCCAAGTATGTTAATTTGATCCCTTTGATCCAATAACTTTGAGATTCATTGTGTGGAGGCTTTGGTTCTACCAATCCTCTAATGGATCTACAACACTTTTGGTCAACGCGGATCACTTAAACATCGTTGATCATTAAATGGTACTTGTATGGATTCCAAATGGATAATATACTTGACAAAAAGAAAATGCAACTTGTTGCGTGAAGGCTTTGGTTCTACCAATCCTCTAATAAGTTCCAAATGCAAGTTTCAAGATGGTCATCCAACTAACCACTAATTATTAAATTGTTTTTACTTTATGTTTTTATTTTTATGCTTTATGTACCATTTACTTTAAGCATTACATTTCATGCCATTTTTATTTTTCTCACTTGAGCATTTATATTCTTGTTATTTTTATTTTTCTTACTTGAGCTTTTCTTTTCTCTTTTAAGACACCTAATAATCAACATGAACCCTAAAAAATGCTTTAATGATACTTAGACTATTTGGTTACTATCCTTGGCATTATGGAGTAGTGGATTTCTTGAACTTAGGATTAGAAATCTTGACCTATGTTGGAGACCTTGTGACCTTAATTGATATTTTGTCTGGATCTCTTGAGGTTTACCTTAAGACATTGGGTTGTTTGTTTATTTTGTGTACAGGTTATTGTAATTACATTCTTTTTTTGAAATCTTGAATTCACCCGTATACAGCCGTTATGCTGCCCAATTTTTTGTGAAGACTTAATACACTTGAAGTTTAGTTCTCTCAAGAGGACTAGTATATTTGCTTGCTTAGTTCTAATCCAAGGAATGGTAATTCTATCTTGATTCATAATGTAAAGTATTGGCTTCTTGTTGGTTAGATGGTTCTTATCCTTAGCTTTTACCTTATGCTTTAGGATAGCCTCTTCTTCTCCTTCCATCTTCTTTAATTTCAAAAATCTTCTTCCTCCTTTTGAAAACTCTTCTTATTTTTTAAACTTGAATCACTTTCATACTAAACTTAAACTTATGTCCATGCATTTTCAAAATATTTTCATAAACAAACTTCAATCAACTTAATCATACTTTGATTGTTTTTTTGAGAAGACTAAAAGTCAATCAATCTCATTTCAAAGTAATTTGCCACTTTGGCTTTTTATTTTATAATTTTCTCAAAAGATTAGACTCTTGTAAATCCTTGAAGTGATGCAAACAACTATACTTCTATAATATGTAGTGAAGTAAGATATTTTCCACTTGGGTGTTGAGTGAGGCATTGTTGATTTTAAAATCCAAGCCTTATCCTCCACTTTGAGATGATGAAAATTCTCCCTTCTCATGATTGTGGGTAGTAAGTATGTTTTCTACACGGACAATGACGATGATGTCTTATCATATAAAATTAACCAACACATTTGTGTTTGAAAATTTTTAAAAGGTGAACTACGTGTACCCTGATCCCCTATTGAATGAAAGGTGGTACGTAGGCACTAAAGGTTCGCAACCGCGGTAGGTGCAAAAATCATAAAAAATATATTTCTTTTCTCACCTCCACCATCTATTTTACATACAACACTTTATAGTCAAAATATACAAATTTTTACAAAGAGGTTCCTGCGGAGTACCATAGATGTTTAGGGTGTTAATACCTTCCCTTTGCATAACCAAACCCCTTACCTTGAATCTTTCCCTTTCTTTTTGGGTTACTCGCTCTTTTCCCATTCCTTTGGAAACAATAAAGTGCAGTGGAGATTTTTATTTTGATCTGTTCAAGTCTAGTCAATCCAATGGCTTAGTCTTAAACATTTCTACCGCTACAGAAAAAATGGCGACTTCACTGGGGAAAGATTGACCTCTTGCTGGTCCATCCCTAAGTGGGTTAAGGCTATCTTTGTTTATATCTGTATATGTGATATTATTTTTTATGTGTTATATGTGGTATATATGTTTGTCTGGACTTTCCTGGTTTTCAGGGTGCTTGGTGATTACGCATAAGTCCTATACCCGGACTTGGGAAAACTTTAAGATAGGACGGGCGGTATAGTCATGTTAACTTTGAGGGAGTAATGTCAAAAAAGGAGGCATGAGATCCCCCACTCAGTGGAGGCCCCTTTGACTATAGTGTCGTTTACCGAGTAATCGAGAAGACGTATTACTTTCGATCTGGGAGCCTGCTGAAGCAGAGGACCGTAGATTACCTAACCAATCTTGGCCTTTTAGGTGTAGTGCGGAAGCTATGATGGAGTAATCCGGAAATAGTTGTCACTCGATACTACGCTCGAACGAGTTTTTCTTGAGAATATTACTAATTACCGAGTTAATCTGGAAGTTGGTAATATCCGAAGGAAGGATGTAGGCTCTGGGAACCTCTAGAACCTTGTTCGGAAGGTGATAACTTTTAGACCACACCTTATGGGTAGTACCTTCGACCTCATCATCATGACGTTGAACCCGTAAACCCTATGTTTGTGATCTTTTGTGTGATTGTTGCATCATGCATCCATGCACTCATAAGCATCTTTTGGAGAAATTTCATTTCAAGGGACTTGAAAGTTGACCATTTGTAAATATCTCAGGTACCTTTTTGGCCATGGATTCTTGAAAAATAAAGACCGGAAAATACAGTTTCAAAGATCCCAAGATAGATGAGTTGATCAGTCTAATTCCCAAGAGCGAGTGTTCTGCAGATTTTTGGAAGAAGTATGGATCCATCATTCCTCTCAGAAATCTTAGGATGAAGGAGGGCATTCTCTCGACCTTGGCCCAGTTCTATGATCTGATGTATCATTGCTTTACTTTCCCTGATTATCAGTTGATGCCTACACTGAAGGAGTATTCTTATCTGTTGGATTTACCTATTACCAATCTTGTTCCTTTCACTGGTTTGGAGGGTGAGCCAAAATCACATGAGATTGCTGCTTTGATTCATCTGGGGAAGTCTGAGGTTAAAGCCCATATGACAACTAAAGGAGGGATTAGAGGATTACCAGCTCAGTTCTTATTGGAGAAAGCTCCTTACTTTTCCAGGATGAAGAGTACAGTCGCTTTTGAGGCCATCTTTGCTCTACTTGCTTACGGGTTGTTCTTATTTCCTAATGTGCACAAGTTTTTTGAAGTTAATGCTATCAGGATCTTCATGATTGGAAACCCAGTTCCTACATTACTGGGAGATTCTTATTTCTCTATTCATCTTCGGAATTCTTATCATGGGGGGATGATTATTTGTTGCACGCCTTTGTTGTACTAGTGGTTTATCTCTCATATGCCTCAGTCTGATGCTTTTTGGGATGTCAGGAAGGAACCCTTTTGGCCTCCCAAGATCATGGAACTTACTCACTCGGATATTTATTGGTATCGTCGAGCTTACCAGGATATAGAGATTGTTGACAGTTGTAGTAGTATACCCAATGTACCTCTTCTTGGTACAAAAGGAGGAATTAACTATAACCCTGTTCGTGCATGACGACAACTTGGTTATCTGATGAGAGATAAACCAAATAGTATTCATCTGAGTAGTTTCATTCTGAAGGAGGGAGAAGACCATATGGAAGCTAGGGAGCAGATTGCGAAGGCCTGGTGTCACATTCATAAGAAGAGTAGGAAAGATTTGGGACCGAGAGGGGTTGTTTCTTTGGAGCCATATCTTCAGTGGGTCCAAACGAGAGTTATTCAGTTGAAGATGTCATATTCTCGGGAAACACCTATGCCTGATTTGTTTGCGAAGACCACTCCTCCCCTATTGGATGATGTGGAAGAGCTACAAGTTACTTTGGTCAGGATGCAGCAGGAAAAGGATGCTTGGAAGAATAAGTGCCAAACTTTAGAGATTTCCTATAGAGCAGATTTGAAGGAGAAGGACGACTTGATTGAAATTCTTGAGAGTCGGGTTGTAGAGATGGTGGAGAGGTAAGGGGATTCATTTTCTCCCGAGCCTCACTCGGTTGATAGTTTCTCATTTCCCGATTCAGGAGATTGGAAGGAGGTTGCTACCAGATATGCGGAAGAAAATCATAGGTTAAAGGCTCAGATTTCCAGGCTTACAGGGAAGCGCCAGCGTATAGAGTGTTCTCCATCAGCTTTACTTCTTAGGGTTTTAGACTTTATTTTCATATTGTACTTGGGATTATTGAAACTTGTAATCCATTTTGAAGATATTATAATAAAAAATTTCAGTATTTCAAATGTGTTATTACTTTGATATTTGTAATGTGTCCATAAATCTTTAAGTCCCTTGAAATATTAATAATAAGAATAAATTATGTGCATTGAACATCATGCATCATATATCACATATTTCTTGCATTTGTTATGAATATCTAGGTGTCTTACCAATTTTATTTAATTTGTTCAACAAGTTGTCTCACCACTACAACACTCGAGCTAATTTCAGAAGGAAGATGGACAACTTAGAACAAGATAATTGCGAGCTGCGCGAGGAAGTTTCTACTTTGAAGGCCGGCATGGCCAATCTTACCGCTCTGATGGAATCTCTGAAGGCTGCTCAGAATCAGCCACCGAGTGTTCAACCTCAATCAACAAGGGTTACTACTGAAGCTCTGACTGTTCCTGTGTCTGCTACTCCAATTGTTATTCAGAATCACATGCCTCAAGGTTATCCATGGGGAATTCCAGAGAACTTTGCACCTGAAAATTTCAATCTTGGTCATTAAGAAGCTCCAGTTATTCAGACTATTGTTACTCCCGTACCTCCTGTGGTGCATGTTGCTTATGTTTCACCTCCTTCGGTGAATTTGGTTCCATTTGTTAATGATGATATAAGTCGTCCTTTTCCTCCACCAAGTGAAGACTTGGGTCTTTATGATAGAATGGATGATTTTCAAGAGCAGTTTGACAAGATGCTGAGGGATATGAAAGCCCTCAGGGGAAAGGACTTGTTTGGGCAGAGTGTGAATGACTTATGTGTTGTCCCGACTATTAAGATACCTGTGAAGTTTAAGGTCCCAGAATTTGATAAGTACAAGGGCAACACTTGTCCTCGTGCTCATCTTGTGATGTATGTAAGGAGAATGTCTACCCATACTGATGATCAGCGTCTGTTGATTCACTTTTTTCAGGATAGTTTGACTGGTGTTGTGCTAAAGTGGTATATGATTTTGGATAGCATCAATATCCATACTTTTAATGACTTGGGAGAATCATTTATTAGACAATACAAGTACAACATGGACATGGCGCCTGACCGTGATCAACTTAGGGCCATGGTCCAGAAAGACAGGGAATCATTCAAAGAATATGCACAGAGATGGAGTGAGGTAGCCGCCCAAGTGATTCCTCCCATAGAAGAGAAGGAGATAACTAAGATTTTCTTGAAGACATTGGGTGCTTTCTACTATGAAAGGATGGTAGAAAGTGTGCTAAGTGACTTTACTGAAATGGTAGGCACGAGTATTTGCTTAAAAGAGGCTGTAAGAGAAGGTCGTCTAATGAAGGGTGAAAGTTCTGGAAATACGAAGAAGCCATCCTATGAGTTTTCCAAAAAGAAGGAGGGGGAGACGAATGTTGTTATGCAAGAGAGGAGGGTTAATCCTCCTAGAAG
Organism: Vicia faba; assembly: GCA_948472305.1. Lineage (NCBI taxonomy): Eukaryota > Viridiplantae > Streptophyta > Magnoliopsida > Fabales > Fabaceae > Vicia > Vicia faba. Next base: position 1,052,063,615 of record OX451736.1, on the reverse strand, counting down.
AAATTATTAGCGTCATCAGCAAGTCGCATCAGTAACTCCAGTTGTTGGTGTAGCTCCAACCACCGTTGCTTATCAGAGACAATCACATCAGGGGAATCAAGGGTATAATCAGAGAAGGGAGAGTTATGACCCTATTCCTATTAGTTACATAGAGTTACTCCCGACGTTAATTCAGAAAAAGTTGGTTCAGACCCGACCACCTTCCAATGTACCATCATCGTTGCCTTGGTATTACAAGGCAGATCAAACATGTGCTTTTCATCAGGGAGCACCAGGGAATAATGTTGAGAATTGTTATCCTTTGAAGACTGAGGTACAAAAATTGGTGAAGTCTGGTGTTCTATCTTTCAAAGATGTGGGCCCTAATGTGAAAGATAATGCTTTGCCAAACCATGGAGGAGTGAATATTGTGAACATGGTGGCCGGTTGTCCAGGCGACTTCCGGATTTTTGATGTTAATCTGGTTAGGGGAGATTGGGTGAAAATGCATGCCGACCTTTGTGAACTTAGCTACTATACACATGACCATGCTGGTTGTTCTATTTGCAGTACAGACATACAGGGTTGCGACAAGATAAAGGATAATTTGCAAGAGATGATGGATGAAGGCCTCGTCCACATAATCAGGCCTAGGGCAGAGTATGAAGAGGAAGTAAACATGGTTTCTGGATGTCCTGGAGAGTTCATAATTTTTAATGTGGAGTATATGAATGAGGGCCTTGTGTAGTTACACGCTACTTTCTTCCATATGGCTGGTCAGGTAGAACATTAGTATGGATCTTGCCGAATTTACTGTCAAGACTCCCGAGGATATTCAATTGTGAGAAAAGGTGTTCAGTTGTTGTTAGACAATGGAACCATCAAGGTTACAGGTCAAAGGTATGATTACCATGAAGTTGATGGGATTTAGGTTTGTTTTGCTAAAGAAGAGTCGGATGATGAGTATGCCTCTGCAGATGAGTTCTTCTGCTCGGATGAAGATTTGTTTTCTAGAGATGACTCAGTAATGAATGATTATGTTAAATAAGGAGTAAACGCCATTGTGCCTTGTTTTGGTGCACCTGTCCATTTTGAAGTTGAGTATCATAGCAAGCCAACTATTACTCCATTGGTGATTAGTTTGCGGGTCATGTTATTTTAGAGGATGGTGTGGAAGTTCCCATCTAGCCAATGCCTAATGTTGGAAATATTGCTGAGACTAGCAGAGTGACCCGCAGTGGTAGAGTATTTGCACCATTTGTTCGTGAAGATGTTAGTACTGGAAAGAAAATTGTTGAAGATGTTGAACCCAAGGCATTGGGTGAATCTAGTGGAGCTACGCTAGAAAATGAGGTGGATGATATTTTTAAGATAATCAAGATGAGCGAATACAGAATTGTAGATCAGCTACTGCAGACTCCTTCAAAAATATCTATCTTGGCTTTATTGATGAACTCCTCTGCTCACGAAGAATCTTTGATGAGGGTATTGGACAAAGCTTTCATGGAAAGTGATATGCCTGTAGACCAATTCAACAGTGTGGTTGGGAACATTACATCATGTAATAACCTGGGTTTCTACGATGATGAACTTCCCGATGAAGGGAGGAATCACAACCTGGCCCTCCATATCTCTATGAACTGCAAGAATGATTCACTATCCAATGTGTTGATTGATAATGGATCTGCATTAAACATTATACCAAGTAGCATGCTTATGAAGTTGAAATATCAAGGAACTCCCATGCGCCCAAGTGGAATTATTGTGAAAGCGTTTGATGGATCAAGGAAATCTATTATTGGTGAAGTGGACTTTCCTATTCATATAGGCCCACATTTATTTCAGATTACTTTCCAGGTTATGGATATTGTACCCGCTTATAGATGCTTGATGGGACGGCCATGGATACATGAGGCAGGGGTTGTCACTTCAACTTTACACCAGAAGTTGAATTTTGTAGGTGAAGGAAAAGTGGTAATTATAAATGGAGAACAAGAATTATTTATATCTCATTTGTCCTCTTTCAGCATTGTGGAGGCAGATGAAGCTGCTGTTGGAACCCAGTTCCAAGCTTTATCCATTGACAACATAAGAGGAAATAAGAACTATATGGCTTCGTTTAAGGATGCACAGCAGGTTGTGCGTAATGGCCATAGTGAGGTTTGGGGAAAGATTGTGGATTCACCTATAAACAAGAATAGAGCTGGCTTGGGTTCTCTGTGAAGAATGATAAAGGTAAGGGCGTGAAACCGAAGTCTTCTTCAGGAAAGTATCAAGACATCTTCTGTAGCGGGGGTTATCTTCATCCAACTGTTTCCGAGATTAATGCCATTATGGAAGATGAAGCAGAGCCAGAAATGCCAAATTATGTGAAGTACGAAGTTAGGGTTCAGAATTGGATCACCATTGATGTTCCCTCTTGCATACATGTTTCAAAGTAATTTGTTTTGTTAATATTTTTGAAAAGCTTTCACTTTTCTCAAGGTGAAAGTATTAATATTGTATGGGCTTATTTGTTTGCTGTGACTTTTAAAATCAATAATAAAAGTTGTCTTTGTTTCCCAAATCGTGTTTTTATTTTTTTATATGTCTTGGAAAATGGTAACCAGAAAAAAAAAACATTTCAAAATAAATAATAACTGAAATTCAATCTGCATGATCACTTGTTATATGTGTCAGTTTCTAAAAACAATGATAAATCATATGTGCAGATTAATTAAAAAACTCGTTGAATACAATGACCATGCACCCTCTCCCAACTTTGAATGTCTTGTGTATGGGGATGAAGATGAAGACTATGATGAGATTCCAGAAGAGGTCTCACGGTTGCTTGAGGGTGAGGAGAATTCCATTCAACCATATAAAGAGCCAGTGGAAGTAATCAATTTGGGTTCAGAAGAAGATCCAAAAGAAGTCAAGATTGGAGCCTTACTGCATCCTGATGTGAAGAGAAGGTTGATTGAGTTGTTGAAAGAGTATGTGGATATTTTTTCTTGGTCTTACCAATATATTCCTGGTATAGACATAAATATTGTATAACACCACTTGCCGCTGAAGCCAGAGTGCTCGCTAATCAAACAAAAGTTGCGAAGAACTCACTTCGATATGGTAGTAAAGATCAAAGAAGAAGTTATATAGCAGATAAATGTCGGTTTTCTTGTGACATTAGTGTACCTTCAATGGATTTCCAATATTGTCCCAGTACCAAAGAAAGACGCAAAAGTTCGCATGTGCGTAGATTACAGAGATCTAAATAAATCTAGTCTAAAAGATGATTTTCCATTGCCACACGTTGATATGTTAGTGGGTAGCACAACAAAATTCAAGGTTTTCAAGTTCATGTACGGATTTTCCGGGTATAATCAAATAAGGATGGCTCCTAAGGACATGGAAAAAACAACGTTTATCACTCCCTGGGGAACATTCTGTTATAGAGTGATGCCCTTCGGGTTGAAGAACGCTGGTGCAACATACCGGAGGGCTATGACAACCCTATTCCATGATCTGATGCACAAGGAAATTGAGGTATATGTTGATGATATGATTGCTAAATCCCAAAATGAATAAGGGCATGTAGAAGATTTGTTGAAGTTGTTTCAGCATTTGAGGAAGTATCGTCTCTACTTAAATCCAAATAAATGTACCTTCGGTGTTCGATCATGGAAATTGTTGGGTTTCATTGTTAGCTAGAAAGGGATTGAAGTTGACCCTGATAAAGTCAAAGCAATTCAAGAAATGCCAGCACTGAGAACTGAAAAGCAAGTCAGAGGGTTCCTCGGGCGTTTGAATAATATTTCCATATTCATTTCCCACATGACTGCAACGTGTGAACCGATCTTTAAGTTGTTAAAGAAAGATCAAGGTTGTGTATGGACAGATGACTGCCAAAGGGAATTTGAAAGTATTAAAGAATATCTTCTTGAACCTTCTATCTTGCTCCCTCTTGTTGAAGGAAGACCATTTATTACGTATCTGACAGTGTTAGATAATTCCATGGGCTGTATTCTGGGACAGCAAGATGAAATAGGGAAGAAAGAGTATGCCATTTATCATCTCAGTAAAAAGTTTACTGATTGTGAGTCGCGGTATTCCATGCTGGAAAAGACATGTTGTGCTCTGGCATGGGCAGCAAAACGTTTGCGGTAGTATATGTTGAATCACACTACTTGGTTGATCTCCAAAATGGATCCAATCAAGTATGTTTTTGAATATCCCGCTTTTACTGGAAGAATTTCCCGCTGGCAGATGTTGTTATAAGAATATGATATCGAATACCACACTCAAAAAGCTATTAAAAGCAGTGTGTTGGCAGATTATCTTGCTCACCAACAAGTTGATGATTACCAGTCTGTGAAGTATGATTTCCCTGATGAGGATGTGATGTTTTTGAAAGTGAAAGATTGTGATGAACTATTGCCCGAGGAAGGTCGTGATCCTGAATCTCGCTGGAGTATGATATGTGATGGAGTTGTGAATGCTTATGGTAAAGGAATTTGTGTTGTGATCGTCACTCCACATGGATCACACATTCCTTTTACTGCAAGGTTGACATTTGATTGTACTAATAATATGGCAGAATATGAGGCTTGCATCATGGGTCTCGAGGAAGCTATTGATCTTAGAATTAAAATTCTAGATGTGTATCGCGACTCATCTTTGGTAATAAATCAGATTAAAGGAGAGTGGAATACTCGTCACCCCGACTTGATCCCTTACAAAGATTATGCTAGAAGATTGTTACCCTTATTTAATAAATTTGAATTTATACCTCGAATTATAGTTCGGAGATTGGATAGGCCCACTCATGTGTTTACAACAGAGGAGGTAGCAGACGAGAAACCTTGGTATTATGATATCAAGCATTTTCTTCAGACTCAGGAATACCCGATTGGTGCTTTGAATAAATATAGAAAGACATTGAGAAGATTGGAAGGCAATTTCTTCCTTAGTGAAAACATGTTGTACAAAAGAAATTATGACATGGTTTTTCTCAGATGTGTGGATAGACACGAAGCAGACATGTTGATGCATGAGATTCATGAAGGTTCATTTGGAACTCATGCCAATGGACATTCGATGGGTAAAAAGATGCTAAGGGCAGGTTACTATTGGTTGACTGTTGTACCCCAAAATTTTCCCTCTCATTTTATCAACATTTCTCATCACAAGGCTCTTGGAACTCAACATCAAGCTAGGGTTTGCTCTGCTCAAGACATCTCCTTGCACCGATGACCTAAATTAGGGTTTGAGTTTGCACAAGGATTTTTGGACCTTCAATGCTCAAATTGACTTTCATACTTCATATTGGACTCATAAGTTTGTCCATACCAAGTTTCAAGCCTTGAATCAAATTTTTGCCCAGTCAATTGGACAATTGACCTAGAAATCAACTGTATTGGGGAAAAAGTCAACTGTGGCCAATTTACAGTCAAACCTCATGAATTTTGACCCACATCAACATTATGAACTCACATGAACCATTTGATCATGTTTGGACCATAATTTCACAAGAAATTTGATCAGATCACCAAAAGGGCAAAATGGTCATCTTTAGGGTTTTGATTGTACAAAGGCAATTTCTGATTTTTTGACCTAGCCAATGGCAATTCAAGCTCAACCAAGGACTCAAAGACTCAATAACATCATCTTGACTTATTCAACAAGTTCAAAAGATCTTAAATGAATGGGATTGACAGATGAATTTTTCAGTCAACTGATCAAAATTTGACTGTACACTGAAAAGTCAAACTTTGACTTTTTGGTCAAAATCAAGTGCCAAGGGTCATTTTTCATCAAGATGTGTCAAATTATGAAACTTTTTCATCAAGAAAGCCAAAATTGCAAATTAGGGTTTGAAATTGAAAATTTTCATAACTTAGAAATTTTCTAAGTTATGAAATTTTCTTAATTTTTCCTAACTTTGCCCCACATTTTCACCATGATGAAATTGGATTCAAACAAATATTACAACATGAAAGTTGTATTCCTCCAAAAAGTCTACAACTTTTATTCACAAAGTTTTCTCAAAAGAAGCTTGGATCTCAAGTTATGATTTTTGGAACAAGGGTCCCTAAAACTTTTAACTTAGTGAAATTTTGCCCTAGTTTAGGCAGGATTTTGACCTATCTTCTTGGCCATTTTTCACATAGTTCCACTTGGAGTCTCAAGTTTCATTTCAAAGATATATTATAGAGCATGTTGCAAGATTTCAAAATTGTCCAAGAACTCCTCAAACACATTTGTGTTTAGGGAGAATCGAATGCTTGAAGTTGGCAAAAACTCCCTTTGTATCCATGGCAAATTCATGTTCACTCAAGTGGCATTTTCAAACCAGCATGCTTTGTACTAGTTTTCAGGCCTCTAAACCATTTCACACTCCTTAATTAAATTCAAATCCATCAGTCTAAGCTTTTGTTTTGGTCATTTGGATATTGTACACAAGATTAGGCCTTAAGTAGAAAAAGGCAAATTCCCATTTTTGCAAAAGTGTGCTTTATGCCAAACCATGATCTTTGAGCATAGAGCCAAGATCTCAGAAGCCAAATCAAATCCACAAATTTTAGGGGCCAAGAGCAGAGTATGCAACATATTTGATGGCTGGTACAGGCCTGTAATCACAACTTCCAAATCTTGCTTCAAAAACAAGAAACTTGCCAAACACTTGAGAACTTGGAAACCAACCATTGTGAACTTACACAAACATTTCAAACATCTCTCACACAACCCTTTGAGCAAGAAACACGAGTGCTTGAGCCCCAAAACACCCCATAGCCAGAAATCACACTTCTTTGGCAAAACAGGGCAAGTGCTGCAACTTGAGTTCTCCGACTCATTTGGCTCGTGCGTTTTGCCCCAAGTTGCTTCAAACACCTTACATTCAACTCACTCAAGCTATCCCAAACCTCCATTGCCAACTGTAACTCCATTTACAGTGTTCACCATTTTCATTTCAAGCTTGTGCAGGTTGAGTTCTATAGGCTGATTCAGGGACATTCAAGACAAGCTAGCTATTGGAAAAGATCAAGTGAAGTTCAGGCAAGCTACCAGACACCTCAAAACTTGTTGAGAAGCACTACATTGCCCTGCACGAATCCAACTGAAACAGGTTTTTCTTCACTTTTTATCTCTCTATTTAGGAACATTTAGCCTTATGTTTGTGAATAAAAAATGTAGTGTTCATTGCCATGAAGTTGTACATATGCTCAGTTTTCATTTATATTAAGTGTGCTAGGAGAATTTCATCCATGAACATGCTGAAAAAACTAGGTCAGATTTTAGGGCCAGAGAAATTCTCTCTGGTCTTTGAGAGTTAGGACTAGTTATTTATATGGTTGGAATCGTCTTGAAATTCTCTACAAGTTTGATGTTGTGTGTTTTTGCAAAAGATCACGTATACAAGATCTAGTGTTTTAACAGGGCACGCGCGCGTTTTCCAGTCTGGAGGAAGAAGATGAAGTTGGCTTGGGCTGGGCTTGGCCTGGCTACTTTTGACACCCCCTCTTTTCTTTTTGCACCCCCTGGCCCAATTTCTTAAATAATTATATTTTTGCATTTTTGTTTTCTTTTCTGATTTTGTTTATTTATTTTCAAATATAAAAAATGCTTAAAAATATTTTCATAAATTTTTACATTTATTTGGTATTTTATTTTAAATTTTTCTAACTTGAAAAGTATTTAAATACTTTTATATTATTTATTAAGACTTAAAAATAATATATAATTTATAATTTTATTTTTGTTCTTTACTTTTATTTATACTAAAAATATTTTCTTGAATATATTTTATTTTTGTACATATTTTATTTTATTTTGTACATTTTTAATTTGATTAATATACACATAATAAATATATTCTTTTTATTTTGTAAATACTCTAGAATAAAAAATATAAAACATTACATTTTTATTTTTTATTATTATTTATACTAAAAATACCTTTTTTTAAGTATATTTCATTTTTACACATATTAATATATTTTTTGTATATAAATAATATATTTTATTTATTTTCTTAAAGAAATTAGGGTTTACCCTTAGACAAATAAAATTAATCTTTTTTTATTTTTCATACTTTTTATATTAAAATATTTTACATACATTAATGAACAAAAACCATTTTTTTGCATACTTCATATTATTGGATATATTTGTTTATTTTGAATATTTAAATATTGTTCATTTATCTTATGCAATTAAATTCAATTTGGATGTAATAGTAAATTAGGGTTTATATTTCTTGTCAAATACCCCCCCTATTCAAAAATTGTACCCCCCATCCCCATAATCATGTTGTAATAGCTTAGAATTTAAATTCTCGCACTTTACGCTTTCAATTTGCCATGATTAGAGAATTAGGGTTTGTATGTAAAAATCAAATCAACAAATTGTTTGACCTAATCAAAGATAAAAATGCATGAAAATCAAACACAATAAACACTTGTACCCCTAGGGTTACAATCCACTTGTTGCCTTCAAAAATGGGTCATGGTATGCATGTTGGGTACTTTGGCAAAACAAAAACAAAACAAAATATCATAGTCCCTCGATGACGCTATCTTGGTTGCCTAAACAAAAATGATCAAGTCCCTCAAAATTTGCCAAAAATACTTGACACAATTGCTATCATGGTATATACGATCACTTGCGCTTGTCCCGTTTAACATCCTAACACAAGGTTGTTCACCAAATGCAATGGTGAACCAACACTGTCAAAAGGGTTAAAAACATAAGAAAGATCTTTGAGTAAAATAGGATAGATAGCTCTTAGTTACTTGATCAAAAAGCTTGCAAAACATCCTTGCTATTTTCAAACACACTTCACAAACACAATTTCAAATCAAACTTTCAAACATTGAAATCTTTTCAAAAGACAAAAACACCTTTGTATACATTCCAACAAGAATCATCACAAAGGTTTCCACAACGATGGCCTCTTTTCAAAACATCTTTCAAAACCACACACAAAGCACCATTTCAAACAATTGGAAAAGCAAAGCAAGTGATCTAAACAAGTAACTAAGAGCCCATGGATAACCATGGATGAAAAGGGTGCTTGCACCTTCCCTTTTCATAATCTACTCCCCGAACCCAAGAAAACATCTCAATGGTCTTTCCTGTGCTTTTTGACCTTTCCTTAGGATAAAATAAAAAGTCGGTGGCGACTCTTGCTAAATCGAAACATTTGCGAACACAAACGCAAAACCTCAAGTCAGTTCTCCCATCGTATCATAGAACTGGCGACTCTGTTGGGGATAACTTTAAAACTGGAGTAACCTAAGGGCTTATATCACCCTTGAATGCTTATCTTGTTTGCTTTGATTGCTTTACATTTGGTTCTCTTGTTTGGGTTTGAATCCTCCACCCGGATTTTTGGGAAACATTCATAGGTAAATAGCAATACATTGTGGAAACTGTGCGGGGTATACCGACATGGTTGAAGCAATAGCTATATTAGTGCGACATATTTGTGAGTACCGATAGCCTTTGAGTCAATCAAAGAGAATACGGGGCCGCTGAATGATGTCATAAAGCACTAATGAACTCTTAGAACCTTACTTGACCATCTTGGCCTTTTTAGGGGTAGTGAGATGACCGGCTTTGGTGCAGTCCGAAGTTGGTAGATACTCGATACTACACTCATTAAGGGTTATTTTCTTGGAATATTTTGGTCGCCAGTTAAGTGGCTAAACCAAAACAATGAACAGAAAATAATCCAGTGATATTGAGCTCCTTAGAACCCGGCTACTATTTATAAGACAGGTTGAGCCAACTAACTTCAAGAGGGTACTTACCTATGAAACCTCATGCAAGCCTAAAACTAGGAACTTGTGTGATTTGCTTGTACATGTGCTTGTGCATACATCATGAACATCATAAAGCATCATATGCATCCACTAACCATTTCAAGGGTTTGGATCTTCATCTTTGTTCTTGTTTTGTAGGTCATGGAATATCTTCGCAGGAAAACAATTCAAATCAACCTTGTAAGAATCCCTCCTCAACTCAAGGATCTTACTTCCAAGATTCCAGAGAATTCTCCTTTCAGTGAAAGACATGGTAGGCTTCTCAGCTTGGTCAACTCCAACATTAAAGAAGACATGGTGAAAGTTCTCTTCCAGTTCTTTGACCCCCTACACCACTGTTTCACATTCCCTGATTACTAACTAGTACCTACTTTGGAGGAATTTTCTCAACTCCTGAGGATTCCTATTCTTCATCAACTAACCTACAACGGTGCGGGAAAAGAACCAAAGCCTGAAGATGTTGCTCAAGCATTACACTTGCAACCATCTGATATCAAAGGTCATTGGGAAACCAGAAGTGGTGTCAAGGGTTTCTTGGCAAAGTTCCTGTTTGAGAAGGCACAAGACTGCTGGAATTCTCTAGATTTACAAGCTTTTGAGGAGATTGTAGCACTTCTCATCTATGGGTTGGTCTTGTTCCCAAACCCTGATCAGCTTATAGATGTGAATGCTGTCAAGATTTTCATATCTCGAAATATTGTAACTACATTGCTTGGGGACATCCTACACTCATTTCACACACGAACAATGAGGAAAAGAGGTGTTCTCATATGTTGTACTCCCCTTCTAGCAAGGTGGTTTATTTCTCACCTTCCCCAAATAGTTTTGAAGAATGAGCAGGGTTTAAGGTGGTCACAACGGTTGATGACCCTCATACGTTCTGATGTTCATTGGTGTTCTCGGTCCAGAGAAAATGTCATCATCATTGATCGTTGTGGCGAGTTCCCTAATGTCCCACTACTTGGCATTAGGGGAGGCATTACCTACAACCCATGTTTAGCTCTAAGGCAATTTGGGTATGCCCGGAGGGATGGCCTTCGTGATATGCTGATTCCTGACCTAGTTTTTGACTTCGACAACGATGCGCAAGGACTTCGACAAAGGTTTATCCAAGCTTGGAGGATGCCCAACAAAGTGGATAGTAAGACACTGGGGCACAAGAATTCAATCCCCCTTGATCCTTATCTCAAATGGGTACGGACCCGCGCCCATAATCTTATGATGCCATGCCCCCACATTCTCCCCGTGATCAAAGAGCCTGTTATGGAACGAGAGGTTCCATACATCCTCCTACATCCAGACATGCCGACATCATTGGAAGAATTACAAAAGAGTTGGATCTAGCTCAAAGAAGAACAAAATACTTTTGAAGCCAGCTTTTATGCCAGTGAGAAGAAGGTTTTGGAGCTTACCCGTCGACTTCATGAAGATGATACTCTTAACACTTACATCGCACCAAAGAGGATGCGCAATGTCTTTTTACATTAAGAGTTTTGTAATATTTCGCCCATGGGGAATTTATGTACTAACAAATTTCTTCTTAATACGACGTGTGTTCTTTTTGTTTGCAACAAATTTGAATTTCTGAATCCTTGAATGCATTACATGAATAACATATCATTCATCATATGCATAAATAGGTCATCACACCAGGTTTCCTTATCTTTCTGCTGTTTATTTCAGCAAGATGGATTTGGAGCAGACGGTTAAAGATCTGCAAGCACAAAATTCGCAATTCCAACAACTCCTCGTGACCTTAGAAAAGGGTCAAGAGGACCTTAAAGCACTGTTGGAGAAAGATAAAGAGAAAAAGAAGAAAATGACCGGTATGGCCACTATGGGAAGAAGGTTTGAAAACCAGGATAGAAAGGTTCTCAAGTTCCCTTCGACGTCTGATGAAGGGGTTGGTAAAGGTAAAGGAGTTGTGATGCCTTCTGAATATGAAGTTGAAGTACAATAAGAGGAAGAGGATGAAGATTACTCCGAACAGCAATATCCCCCGGCGGATGATAAGTATAAAAATCTTGAGGATCGGTTGGCAGCCATGGAGTTGCAAAGGGTACCTGGTTTATATTTTGAAGAACTAGGGTTGGTTGCTGGGATCATCATTCCTCCCAAGTTCAAAGTTCCTACATTTTCTAAGTATGACGGCTTGTCCTGTCCAAAGATGCATCTGAGATCCTACATCAGAAAGATCCAACCTCACTCCTCTGATAAGGATCTTTGGGTCCACTTTTTTCAAGATAGTCTGTCAGGCACGCAGTTGGACTGGTTCTATCAACTTGAGAGATCTGATGTTCACAACTGGGAAGACTTAGCTGCTGCTTTCTACCGACAATACCAATACAACGCAGATTTAGCGCCTACTCGTACTCAGCTACTGAGTATGGGTATGGCCTCTAATGAGGGATTTAAGGAGTATGCCCAGAAGTGGCGGGATTTGGATGGAAGGGTGCAGCCACCATTGTCGGATAGAGAGTTGGTTGACATGTTTTTAGGGACTCTATCAGGTCCATTCTTTAATCATTTAATCGGGAGTTCATCTATAGGATTCACCGAATTAATTCTGACCGATGAAAGGGTCAAAGCTGGCATTAAAAGTGGTAAAATTCAGAAGGATGCCTCCACTTCCACTGCTATTAAGAAGACCTTTCCAGCCAAGAAAGAAGCTTCTGCTGTTTATTCCCAGAAAAATCAAGGAAGAACAGAGCGCCGACCAACGGTGGGAGCTGTGATGATCCAAAATTACTGAACCGATCAACCTCACAGCAATCAGCCAAGAGCTAATCAGCAAAGGGTAGAAAGGCCACAACAGCAATTCACCCGAATCAATATGACACCGGCTCAAGTCCTCCCTCATCTATTAAAGCTGAACCTTACCAACTTGAAAGAAGCGCCGAAAAACCCTAATACCTCTTCTCCTTATTACCATTCCAATGCAAAATGTGCGTACCACTCTGACAGTGTAGGGCATGATACCAACAATTGTTGGGCTCTTAAAAACAAGATCCAAGACTTAATAGACGCCAAAGAGGTAGAATTCGATGCGCCCGAAAATCCGAATGTGATTTTTCCCCAATGCCCAAGCACGATCATAATGTCCATGCCGTTATGGAAGATCTTCATGTTACCAATGTTGCTGACCTTTTGACTCCATTACCAGTGATTAAAGTGAATTTGATGAGAGGCGGGATATTCCCATGTTATGGAAAAGACTGTTACTTTTGTTCAAACTTGCAAGCTGACTGCCCACTGTTGAAATCAGGCATCCAACGCCTGATGGATACCCAAGAGATCCTCTTTCAAAATACTCCTGTTGATACTACCACTCATGTAACTCTTGCTACCTTTGATACTCCAACCAATGACATTGCCATAATAACCATCTCCGACGATCTTTCCAAGACCTGTAAAAGGCCTGTTAAGATTACGCCTGATCCTAAGTTTGTACCGTTGAAAATCACCATGCCGGGGCCTGTCCCGTATAAATCTAACAAGATGATACCATGGAATTACGGAGGAGAAATCTTCTACCATGGTGTCAAATAGATTGAATTAGTCCAAGAGAATTCCGATGATGAAACCCCTGATATAGGGAATATTGCGGGAACGAGCAAGATAACTCGCAGCGGAAGGATCTTCTCTCCGGAGATTACTCCTCCACGGGAAGTCTTTGGACCCTCGAGAGTTTCTGTGCCTGTCAAGCCATCTGTCTAAAGCCCGGTAATCGAATAATTAGATGCTCCCGAAGCTAGACCCTCTGATGTTACTACCAATAAGGGTAAGGGGATACAAGAAGCGCCTGTCAGGACGAAGGCTCAGACTGTGGTTATCCCCGAGACCATACAAAAAGAGATGGAAGAAATCTTAAAGATAATCAAGAAGAGCAACTACGATGTCGTGGAGCAGCTAGGGCAGACCCCTTCCAAAATCTCCACGATGGCTCTCCTACTCTGCTCTGAGGCTCATGCTAAGGCCTTGATCAAATTTTTAAAGACGGCACACGTGCCTCAAGAAACTTCCGCTGACCAGCTTCAAGAGTGCGTGGCTAGCCTTACCACCGATAATGGTTTTGGTTTTTCTGATGTTGTTTTGACCCTTAAGGGAAGAAAACATAACGACGCGCTGCATGTATCAGTAGAGTGCAGGGGAACCACACTTGCTCATGTTCTGGTTGACACTGGTTCATCTTTAAATGTGCTACCGAAAAAGGTGTTGGACAGATTAGACTACGAAGGTTTGACCCTAAAGCCATGTAACATCATTGTTAGAGCCTTCGACGGTTCTAAGAGGATGGTTCACGGAGAAGTGGACATTCCAATCAAAGTGGGCACAAAATTTTTTAACTTTACCTTTTATGTGATGGACATCCGTCCTTCATATTCTTGCTTGTTGGGAAGGCCATGGATCCACAATGTTGGGGCAGTCACTTCCTCTCTGCACCAAATGCTAAAGCATCCAGTTCAGGGAAAGATCATAACGGTTCACGGTGAGGAAGAGTACATGATAAGTCACCTCAACTCCTTCCGCTATGTGGAGTTGGATGGCGAATTCATAGAAATTCCTTTCCAAGATTTTGAAGAGGTTTCTCTTGAAGTCGCAGTTGCAAAGACAATGACTGAGGTGCCTATCATTTCCAATCCTGTGTCTAGGATGGCATCCCTCAAAGATGCAGAGGTTGTAATCAAAGAAGGAAGGAGTACAGTGTGTGGGAAACTGCCTGATTTTCCTCACAAGACGGACAAGTTTGGATTAGGTTTTACTGCTGCTGGCCAGAAAGTTGTGCGTCACTCCCGGGATGGAGGACCACCCGTAAAAATCACTCACCATGGAATTAATGCCTTAGAAGATGATGATGAAGAAGATAACTTTGAAGATTAGATCTTTCCAACCGTCGAAGGAGGATTAAGCAACTGGGAAGCGAAAGACTTCGTTCCCATCACTTTCGTCAACCAGTAATTTATCTTTGAACAATTTCCTATTTTGGTCTGTAATAATTAAACAATTCGTACAATCTTTTCACCTTATGCCTTACCCGGGGCATATATGTCCATTTGTAAGGGCTTGATTTCTTCATTATCATATGCCATGTTTAATGAATCATTGGACGTTTTCATCTATAAACTATTGTGTTCATTTTCTTTCCTTTTACATTTTGTTTTGTTTAAGGATGGCTATCCCTTACACACACCCACACTCACAAATGCATGTACCCATCCACTCCGAATTCCATGGGTGACTATTCTGCTTTGGCCTTCAGTGACTCTGAAGATTTGGTCAATCATGCCGAGTACGAAGGTGATGAAGACTGTGAAGTGCCTGGAGAGCTAGCCAGACTTCTGCAACAAGAGGAAAGGGTTATTCTGCCCCATGAAGAGTTGCTAGAGACCATTAATTTGGGAATAGAGGAAGACAAGAAAGAGGTTAAGGTGGGTGCCAACCTGAAGCCAAGTGTCAAAGAGCGCTTAGTACAGTTGTTGAATGAATATGTCGAAATCTTCGCATGGTCCTATGAAGACATGTCGGGACTAGATACAGATATTGTGGTTCACCGTCTCCCTACAAGAGAAGATTGTCCACCGATCAAACAAAAAGTCCGCTGAATGAGGCCTGACATGTCTGAAAAGATCAAAGCTGGGGTGATGAAGCAATTTAATGCTGGCTTTCTGGCTGTTACTTCCTATCCACAATGGGTTGCTAACATTGTGCCCGTGCCTAAAAAGGACGGCAAAGTCAGAATGTGTGTGGACTATCGGCACTTGAATAGGGCTATCCCTAAAGATGATTTTCCACTACCACACATTGACATCTTGGTTGACAACACAGCTCAACACAAGGTATTTTCCTTCATGGATGGATTCTCGGGATACAACCAGATCAAAATGGCCCCCGAAGACATGGAGAAGACTACTTTTGTTACACAGTGGGGTACCTTCTGCTACAAAGTGATGCCATTCGGACTGAAGAATGCCGGGGCAACCTATCAGCGAGCCATGGTAGCTTTGTTTCATGATATGATACATCATGAAATCGAAATCTACGTAGACGACATGATAGCCCGATCAAAGACAGAAGAAGAACACCTTGATCATCTGCAAAAGTTGTTTGTCAGATTGAAGGAATATAAGCTCAGACTGAACCCTAGCAAGTGCACTTTTGGAGTCAGGTCTGGTAAACTTTTAGGATTTATCGTCAGTAACAAAGGCATTGAGGTTGATCCTGCTAAAGTCAAAGCTATACAAGAAATGCCTGCCCCTCGCACTGAAAAGGAGGTTAGAAGTTTCTTGGAACGCTTAAACTATATCGCAAGGTTTATCTCTCACCTAACATCTACCTGTGAGCCAATCTTCAAGTTGTTGAAGAAAGATCAGGTGGTTGAGTGGAACAATGATTGTCAAGTTGCTTTTGATAAGATCAAGGAGTATTTACTTGAACCTCATATCTTGATGCCACCCGTCGAAGGAAGGCCTTTAATCATGTATCTGACTGTTTTGGATAACTCAATGGGGTGTGTACTGGGCCAACATGACGAGTCTGGCCGAAAAGAGCATGCCATTTATTACCTTAGCAAAAAGTTTACCGACTATGAGACTCGCTACTCACTGCTCGAGAAAACTTATTGCGCTTTGGTATGGGCTGCTCGCCGGTTAAGGCAGTATATGTTGACACATACAACTTTGATGATTTCCAAGATGGATCCGATTAAGTACATCTTCGAGAAGCCTGCTTTATCTGGAAGAATTGCTAGATGGCAAATGATCCTGACAGAGTATGATATCCAGTACACAACCTAAAAAGCTATAAAGGAGAGTGTACTAGTTGACCATCTAGATCATCAAGCCGTCGAAGATTACCAATCTATGATATTCGACTTCCCTGACGAGGACATTATGACTTTGGACAACATTGAAGGTAACAGACCGTATGACGGACCTGAACAAGGATCCCGATGGACCTTGTACTTTGATGGTGCTTCAAATGCACTTGGCAACGGTATCGGTGTGGTACTTATTTCTCCGGAAGGTTACCATACACCCTTCACTGCTAGACTATGTTTCAGTTCCACCAACAACATGGCCGAATACGAAGCTTGCATCTTTGGTCTCAAGGCTGTAATTGACCTAGGAATCAAATATTTTGTCATATTTGGAGACTCAGCTTTAGTTATCAGTCAAATCAAAGGAGAGTGGGGACACTAAACATCCTAATCTTATCCCATACAAAGAACACGTCCTGACATTATTGCCTCATTTCGAGCAAATTACCTTTGAGCACTTCCCGCGAGAAGAAAATCAGCTAGCTGATTCTTTGGCTACAATGTCTTCCATGTTTAAACTCAACTAGGATAATGAGGCTCCCTAAATCACCATCAAACGAATGGACGAACCTGCACATTGTCATGAGATTAATACCGAAGAAGTAGTGGAACAACCATGGTTTCATGAAATCAAAAGGTATCTCCAGACTCGAGAATACCCTGAAGAAGCTTCCGTCAATGACAAAAAGTTCTTAAGGAGATTTGTTGTCAAGTTTTTCCTGAGCAATGGTATCCTATATAAGTGCAACCATGATTGTGTTCTACTTAGTTGTGTGGAAAAAGGTTGAAGCAGAGTTGATCATGACCAAAATACACAGTGGCACCTTTGGCACCCACTTGAGCGGACATACAATGGCTAAGAAGATTCTAAGGGCAGGCTACTACTGGTCTACCATGGAAGCTGACTGTCATCAACATTCTCGTACTTGTCATAAATGCCAAGTCTATGCTGACAAGGTACATATTCCTCCTGTTCCTCTCAACATTCTAACAGCTCCTTGGCCATTCGCGATTTGGGGTATTGACATGATTGGAGAGATCAAGCCCACGACATCCAATGAACATCGCTTCATCTTGGTCGCTATTGATTACTTTACCAAGTGGGTCGAAGCAGCTTCATTTGCCTCAGTTACAAAGAATGTGGTTGCCCGCTTCATCAAGCAGAATCTCATATGCCGGTATGGTATCCCCGACAGGATCATTACGGACAATGGTACAAATTTGAACAACACTGTGATCATCACTCTGTTCGAACAATTCAAGATTCAACATCATAATTCATCTCCCTATCGGCCAAAGATGAACAGTGTTGTTGAAGCCGCGAACAAAAATATCAAGAAGATCATTCAAAAGATGACAATCACCTACAAGGACTGGCATGAAATGTTACCGTTTTCTATGCACGAATATCGTACCACGGCGCGTACTTCAACTGGGACAACCCCTTTTTCTTTGGTATATGGCATGGAGGCTGTTTTACCTATGGAAGTTGAGATTCCTTCCTTAAGGATTATGAAGGATGTTGGTTTAAATGAAGACAATTGGATTCAGACCCGACTTGATCAACTTAATTTGATCGACGATAAGCGACTTACTGCTATTTGTCATGGTCAGACGTATCAAAAACGGATGATCAAGGCTTTCAACAAGAAAGTCAGGCGTCAGGTATATCAAGTCGGAGATCTTGTAATCAAGCGGATCATCTTGCCGCAAAGTGATCCCAGGGGCAAGTGGACTCCTACTTACGAAGGACCATTTATGATCAAAAACATCTTTTCTGGTGGGGAAATGATTCTTACCATCATGGACGGCGATGACTTGCCGCACCCTGCGAACGCAGACATAGTCGAAAGATACTACGCATAAATGATCCGAAAAGTTGAAAACCCGAAAGGGCGACTTTGGCAAAAATGGGCATCCCGGTGAATCGAAAACCCGGAAGGGAGGTTCAGGAAAAAATTAGGGATAAATAAAAAAAATCTGTACACCCGGCAAGTTGAAAACCCGAAAGGGCGACTTGGGCAAAAAAGGGTTTCCCGGTGGACTGAAAACCCGAAAGGGAGGTCCAGGCAAAAGTTAGGGAATTAAAGCGTATGACTATGTCTTGTCGGATCACTTTAAGGACAATCTCTTCACCAACAAGCTCCAAGCTTCTGATCTATCCAATCATCTGCGAACGAAGCAACGAATGGACAAGATACTCAGAGTTGTGAAGGCTATAGCAGAATGGGAACCCCATGGAATTGTTACACATAGCCATCTTTCTTTGTATACAAATTTTCTCAATTTTACGACAACATTCTCTTACTAGGATGTTTGTCTCCTTTGTACAAAAATACTTACAAAGTTAATACAAAGATACTTCAAAGTGCAGAAATTTGCTTGTCTTTTCTTTCTTTTTACAATTATGTTCTATTTGAAAACATCCAATGATTTGTTGAATGAGCATATGCATTTGAATATAATCACTGCTTACAAATAAAAGGAAATGAGAAAAGATAATTACTGATAGGTTGAAGGTGTAGGAAAACGTCTTTAGGCTATTCCAAAGGAAATCCCCTACAGTATGTCATTCAGATCCTCAACGGATCTAAAACCTTGAAGTACATATCCCCAGCGGAATTAAATTTCAAAATTCCCATCAGAGTTAAGTTCCTAAAAACTCCCAATCCCCAATGGAGCCAGAATACTCTAAACTCCTAATCCTCAGTGGAGCCCGAAAAACTTTGAACTACATATCCCCAGTGAAGATGAAACTTTCTTCCCCAACAGAGTCCAAGATTACAAATCTTAAACCCCGGTGGAATACTATCCAAATTCCTCTAGCAGAATGAAGTTTCTCATTCTTAATTCCCCAAGCAGAGTTCTCCATAAAACAAGGAATCCCCAGTAGATTGGCATACAACCCAAGCTCCTGATTTCCTCGGCAGAATAAGCACTCTTCCCACAGAGTTATTTCTCGACAGAACGAAGATTCTAAATTCCCGTTTCTCCATTTGAAGCCTCCTAGGTTTTAATTCCCTATTTAGAGGTCGTCGGATTTTTCCTTATTTCCCCAGGAAAGTCATGAAGGATTCTTATATCCCCACAGAAGTTGTCAAAGTTTTTGATAATCCCCACAGGTTGCCAAGGATTTTCTATCCCCAACAGTAATCAGCAAGGTTTTCTCATCTTCAACAATCAAAGATTCTTGGAATCCCCGACATCGGTCAAGGATTTACTTCCCCCGGCAGCAGTCAAAGATTTCATTATCTCCATCTATCAAGGATTTATTTTCCTCAGCAAGACATCTTATCAGCTTACATGCACATCCATTACATTCATATATCATAAACATTGATGGAACACATTTTATTGCATCATACATATCATGCAACATAACTTTGTGCTTTATCTAACATTCTACCCTTTTCAGGAGGAGATTAAAAGCTATCGTTAACAACTATTCAGAGATTTCAGATACATTATGGATACACTCCAGACACGGCGGTCATTCTATTACTCATTCAGAATTTCAAGTCAAGATACAGTATGGATATACCCCAGACACGGCGGTCATTCTATTACTCATTCAGACTTCAGCAATCAGATACAGACTAGATACACTCCAGACACGGAAGCCATTCTATTTCTCATTCAGACTCAACTATCAATTTCAAGTTCAGATACACTCCAGATACGGAAGTCATTCTGTCACTTTTTCGGATCCCAGTTACAGTACGGATACACTCTAGACACGGAAGTCATTCTGTTACTCATACATATCTCAACTTCAGATACAGTCCAGATACGCTCCAGACACGGTTGCCATTTTGTCACTCATTCAGAATTTATCCTCAGCATATAGATGTTCCATACACGGATGTTTCTCTATTACCCATTCAGAATACAGATACACTCCAGACACAACAGTCATTCTGATATTCATTCAAGAGTCAAATATAGTTACAGCCCGGATAGGCTCTAGACATGGACGCCATTCCTTTGCTCATACGAACCTAGTCTCCAGATATAACTCAGATACATTCCAAATACGGATACCATTCTGACGTTCATTCTCCTGATTTTCAACAAATAAAGTTTTGGATGGCATCTCTAAGCCCGTCTCCAGCAAGATTCTATCATTTCCAAATGGCATCTTTAAGCCCATTCCATCAACTACATTTTGGCGAGTGCAAATTTACGGGCACTGTAGTGTCCAATCCTCTTTTACCTTCGAGTCACGAAAGGCAAACTTGCCAATATAACTCTCCAGGTTCAAGAAGATTGAACAGGGGCAACTGTTGTACCCCAAAATTTTCCCTCTCATTTTATCAACATTTCTCATCACAAGGCTCTTGGAACTCAAGATCAAGCTAGGGTTTGCTCTGCTCAAGACATCTCCTTGCACTGATGACCTAAATTAGGGTTTGAGTTTGCACAAGTATTTTTGGACCTTTAATACTCAAATTGACTTTCATACTTCATATTGGACTCATAAGTTTGTCCATACCAAGTTTCAAGCCTTGAATCAAATTTTTGCCCAGTCAATTGGACAATTGACCTAGAAATCAGCTGTATTGAGGAAAAAGTAAATTGTGGCCAATTTATAGTCAAACCTCATGAATTTTGACCCACATCAACATTATGAACTCATATGAACCATTTGATCAAGTTTGGACCATAATTCCACAAGAAATTTGATCAGATCACCAAAAGGGCAAAATGGTCATCTTTAGGGTTTTGACTGTACAAAGGCAATTTCTGACTTTTTGACCTAGCCAATGGCAATTTAAGCTCAACCAAGGACTCAAAGACTTAATGAAATCATCTTGACTTATTCAACAAGTTCAAAAGATCTCAAATGCATGGGATTGACAGATGAATTTTTCAGTCAACTGATCAAAATTTAATTGTACACTGAAAAGTGAAACTTTGACTTTTTGGTCAAAATCAAGTGCCAAGGGTCATTTTTCATCAAGATGTGTCAAATTATGAAAATTGTTCATCAAGAAACCAAAAATTGAAAATTAGGGTTTGAAATTGAAGAATTTCATAACTTAGAAATTTTCTAAGTTATGAAATTTTCATAATTTTTCCCTAACTTTGCCCCATATTTTCACCATGATGCAATTGGATTCAAACAAAACTTAAAACATGAAAGTTTTAGTCCTCCACAAAGTCTACAACTTTTATTCACAAAGTTTTCTCAAAATAATCTTGGATCTCAAGTTATGATTTTTGGAACAAGGGTCCCTAAAACTTTTAACTTAGTGAAATTTTGCCCTAGTTTAGGCAGGATTTTGACCTATCTTCTTGGCCATTTTTCACATAGTTCCACTTGAAGTCTCAAGTTTCATTTTAAATATGGATTATAGAGAATTTTGCAAGCTTTCCAAATTATCCAAGAACTCCTCAAACACATTTGTGGTTAGGGAGAATCGAATGCTTGAAGTTGGCAAAAACTCACTTTGTATCCATGGCAAATTCATGTTCACTCAAGTGGCATTTTCAAACCAGCATGCTTTGTACTAGTTTGCAGGCCTCTAAACCATTTCACACTCCTTAATTAAATGTAAATCCATCAGTCTAAGATTTTGTTTTGGCCATTTGGATATTGCAAAAGTGTGCTTTATGTCAAACCATGATCTTTGAGCATAAAGCCAAGATCTCAGAAGCCAAATCAAATCCAAAAATTTCATGGACCAAGAGCAAAGTATACAGCATATTTGATGGTTGGTATAGGCCTGTAATCACAACTTCCAATTCTTGCTTCAAAAACAAGAAACTTGCCAAACACTTGAGAACTTGGAAACCAGCCATTGTGAACTTACACAAACATGTAAAACATCTCTCACACAACCCTTTGAGCAAGAAACACGAGTGCTTGAGCCCCAAAACACCCCATAGCCAGAAATCACACTTCTTTGGCAAAACAGGGCAGGTACTGCAACTTGAGTTCTCCAGCTCATTTGGCTCGTGCGTTTTTCCCCAAGTTGCTTCAAACGCCTTCCATTCAACTCACTCAAGCTATCCCAAACCTCCATTGCCAACTGTAACTCCATTTACAGTGTTCACCATTTTCATTTCAAGCTTGTGCAGGTTGAGTTCTATAGGCTGATTCAGGGACATTCAAGATAAGCTAGCTATTGGAAAAGATCAAGTGAAGTTCAGGAAAGCTACCAGACACCTCAAAACTTGTTGAGAAGCACTGCATTGCCCTACACGAATCCAACTGAAACATGTTTTTCTTCACTTTCTATCTCTCTGTTAAGGAACATTTAGCCTTAGGTTTGTGAATAAAAAATGTAGTGTTCATTGCCAAGAAGCTGTACATATGCTCAGTTTTCATTTATATAAAGTGTGCTAGGAGAATTTCATCCATGAACATGCTGAAAAAACTAGGTCAGATTTTAGGGCCAGAGAAATTCTCTCTGGTCTTTGAGAGTTAGGACTAGTTATTTATATGGTTGGAATCGTCTTGAAATTCTATACAAGTTTGATGTTGTGTGTTTTTGCAAAAGATCACGTATACAGGATCTAGTGTTTGAACAGGACACACGCGCGTTTTCCAATCTGGAGGAAGAAGATGAAGTTGGCTTGGGCTGGGCTTGGCCTGGCTACTTTTGACACCCCCTCTTTTCTTTTTGCACCCCCTGGCCCAATTTCTTGAATAATTATATTTTTGCATTTTTGTTTTCTTTTCTGATTTTGTTTATTTATTTCCGAATATATAAAAAATGCTTAAAAATATTTTCATAAATTTTTACATTTATTTGGCATTTTATTTTAAATTTTTCTAACTTGAAAAGTATTTAAATACTTTTATATTATTTATTAAGACTTAAAAATAATATATAATTTATACTTTTATTTTTGTTCTTTACTTTTATTTATACTAAAAATATTTTCTTGAATATATTTTATTTTTGTACATGTTTTATTTTATTTTGTACATATTTAATTTGATTAATATACACATAATAAATATATTCTTTTTATTTTGTAAATACTCTAGAATAAAAAATATAAAACATTACATTTCTATTTTTTATTATTATTTATATTAAAAATACATTTTTTTTAAGTATATTTCATTTTTACACTTATTAATATATTTTTTGTATATAAATAATATATTTTATTTATTTTCTTAAAGAAATTAGGGTTTACCCTTAGACAAATAAAACTAATCTTTTTTTATTTTTCATACTTTTTATATTAAAATATTTTACATACATTAATTAACAAAAACCCTTTTTTTGCATACTTCATATTATTGGATATATTTGTTTATTTTGAATATTTAAATATTGTTCATTTACCTTATGCAATTAAATTCAATTTGGATGTAATAGTAAATTAGGGTTTATATTTCTTGTCAAATACCCCCTATTCAAAAATTGTACCCCGATCCCCATAATAATGTTGTAATTGCTTAGAATTTAAATTCTCGCACTTTACGCTTTCAATTATGCCATGATTAGAGAATTAGGGTTTGTATGTAAAAATTAAATCAACAACTAGTTTGACCTAATCCAAGACAAAAATGCATGAAAATCAAACACAATACACACTTGCACCTCTAGGGTTACAATCCACTTGTTGCCTTTAAAAATGGGCCATGGTATGCATGTTGGGTACTTCGGCAAAACAAAAACAAAACAAAAGATCATAGTCCCTCGATGACGCTATCTTGGTTGCCTAAACAAAAATGATCAAGTCCCTCAAAATTTGCCAAAAATACTTGACACAATTGCTATCATGGTCTATACGATGACCCGCGCCTGTCCCGTTTAACATCCTAACACAAGGTTGTTCACCAAATGCAATGGTGAAACAACACTGTCAAAAGGGTTAAAAACATAAGAAAGATCTTTGAGTAAAATAGGGTAGATAGCTCTTAGTTACTTGATCAAAAAGCTTGCAAAACATCCTTGTTATTTTCAAACACACTTCACAAACACAATTTCAAATCAAACTTTCAAACATTGAAATCTTTTCAAAAGACAAAAACACCTTTGTATACATTCCAACAAGAATCATCACAAAGGTTTCCACAACGATGGCCTCTTTTCAAAACATCTTTCAAAACCACACACAAAGCACCATTTCAAACAATTGGAAAAGCAAAGCAAGTAATCTAAACAAGTAACTAAGAGCCCATGGATAACCATGGATGAAAAGGGTGCTTGCACCTTCCCTTTTCATAATCTACTCCTCGAACCCAAGAAAACATCTCGAAGGTCTTTCCTATGCTTTTTGACCTTTCCTTAGGATAAAATAAAAAGTCGGTGGCGACTCTTGCTAAACCGAAACATTTGCGAACACAAACGCAAAACCTAAGTCAGTTCTCCCACCGTATCACATTGACGATGGGATCTAACTGTTACAAATTTGCAAAGAAGTGGCATAAATGCCAGATTTATGCGACAAGATTCATGTGCCTCCGACACTTCGCAATGTGATCTCTTCCCCATGGCCTTTCTCTATGCGGGGTATTGACATTATTGGGATGATAGAACCCAAAGCTTTGAATAGACACTGTTTCATCTTGGTAGCAATTGATTACTTTACCAAATGGGTGGAAGATGCTTAATATGTTAACGTTACTAAGCAGGTGGTTGTGCGCTTCATTAAGAATAATGTTATATGTCGGTATGGTGTTCCGAGCAGAATTATCACCGACAATGGCTCGAATTCTGAACAACAAGATGATGTCGGTATGATTTACTTTTACTTTATATTTTGTGATTCAAGAGGAAAACAAAAGTTGTGATTCCAGGAATGGACGAACTCCAGTAGTTTTGAGAAGTTTTTTTTCCCCCGAAAAGGTTTTCTCAGGACATTTTCGCTGTATTGGGTTTGTGACCCCAGTGTCCCCAATCAAGTCTTGGTTCATTTTTCTTCTTTTTGAGTTTGCATTATATGAAGACTCGATCCAAGATTCTCCAATGAAGGCTTCGCTCATTTGATAGAAGTTCTTTCTCCCCAGAGAAGTTGGTACAATAATTACTCTCGATAAACACGTATCTCCGGTTTCTCCAGTGAGGAACGTATATCAGTTTCCCTTCGATGATGTGGTGTTAACCTCCCCAATGAAGTCAGCACGAAGTCCCCAGGAGATGTCTCGATGATGAAGCATTATCTACCTTAGTAAAGCCTGTATGATTTTTCTCCTTTAAAGTTGGCCTAAATTCCCTAGTGAATATTTTGACGATTTGGTCTCCATCGGCCTTATTTGGAATCAGTTTTGCAAATCTCCAGTAGAAGTGCTACACTTGAAAACATTTATTTCCCTGTTGAAGTCTGAGTGTTACTCCCTGGTGAAGCCAGGAGAAAGATGTTATATCCCGGTATCTGTACTATTTTGTCACTATATTATATTTCTCCCCAGTAAAGTTAAGACGTGTAGTAGGACGTCGTTTCCTAAGTTGGTGCTTATTTTCTTTTGGAATGATCGTCTTGGACGTGTTTTTGCTAAGTTTTGTGTATGCTCGAGTTGGTTTTGTTTGTTTATTCCCAGTATTATGTGTTTGTTTTGTCAGCATATACATAATAACACTCATACATTCATACATACATCATACATAGTTAAAATTAGCAAATCATTGCTCATTCAAATTCGTTAATATTTTATTGATATATTAACCTGTTTTGCAGAGTTGTGTTATCCTCTCCCCAATAAAGTGTCAGCCATATGCAGAAAGTGTATATTCTTTTAACCTCCCCACTGAGTTATCCCTCGTGGAAGATTTTTGCTTTAGCCTTCCTACACAACTCTTTGTCGGGATGATTTGGGTTTCCCGCATGAGTTTATTTCTCAAAGGATGTATTTTGGTAGACTATTTTTTTCCAGTTTATTTCTGGTTTGAATCTTTGTTTCCCAGCAACATTATTACTTGGGATTTCTACAAGCTTCGAGTTTTGGTTTGATATTGTGCATTTATTTTGCATGAGAAGATTTTATCTCCTCAGCAGGAATATAGTGGAATTTCCTCAGAAAGTCATATCTCTTTCCCTAGGAAGCCATATTGTTTTCCCCAGGAAGTCATATCTCTTTCCCCAGGAAGCCATATTGTTTTCCCCAGGGAGTCATTTTATAATCCTTCATATAACAGCAAATAAAAGGTCTATTTATTTGAGTAACTTGTACTTCCCCATAAAATTCGACATTATTTTTTGCTATCTTCTCTACGAGTGGATAGTTTGCAGTTCGTTGCCAAATTACTCCAGTGGATGGCCAGTCGTTTGATATCACAGAGACAATTCATTGTGAAATCTTTATAAGTGGTAGTCTCTTTAATTGAGACAGCTTATATATTACCCTTTCCAGGCGGAATTCCTTGGTTAAAGAAGATGTTGAGACCCGTTCAAGGTGAAACACCGGAATTTTGGGGAAACTTGTTATCTTTTTGCTACCTTCAGTGAACGTTGGTAGTTCATCGTCAGTGAACAGCGATGCTATGATATATTTTTTCTCTACCTTCAGTAAAATTTGGTAGGTCACCATCAGTGAAAGTTGGTGATTATTATCTTTTTTCTACCCTCAGTGAACGTTGGTAGTTCATCATCACTGAACGACGGTGCTATGATATATTTTCTCTCTACCTTCAGTGAAAGTTGGTAGGTCACCATCAGTGAAAGTTGGTGATTGTTATCTTTTTGCTACCCTCAGTGAACATTGGTAGTTCATCGTCAATGAACGACGGTGCTATGATATATTTTCTCTCTACCTTCAGTGAAAGTTGGTAGGTCACCATCAGTGAAAGTTGGTGATTGTTATCTTTTTTCTACCCTCAGTGAACGTTGGTAGTTCATCGTCAGTGAATGGCGGTGCTAGGATATATTTTCTCTCTACCTTCATTGAAAGTTGGTAGGTCACCTTCAGTGAAATTTGGTGATTGTTATCTTTTTTCTACCCTCAGTGAACGTTGGTAGTTCATCCTCAATGAACGACGGTGCTATGATATATTTTATCTCTACCTTCAGTGAAAGTTGGTAGGTCACCTTCAATGATAGTTGGTGATTGTTATCTTTTTGCTACCCTCGGTGAACGTTGGTAGTTCATCGTCAGTGAACGGCGGTGCTATGATATATTTTATCTCTACCTTCAGTGAATGTTGGTAGGTCACCTTCAGTGAAAGTTGGTGATTGTTATCTTTTTGCTACCCTCAGTGAATGTTGGTAGTTCACCATCAGTGAACGGAGGTGCTATGATATTTTCTTTTCGCTCTACCTTCAGTGAAAGTTGGTAGTTCATCGTCAGTGAATGTCGGTGTTGTTTTCTTTTCTGTTTCCACCTTCAGTGAACGTAGGTAGTTTCGCCTTTAGTAAAAGTTAGTGTATCCTTTGACCTTTTACCATCCTCTATGAGTTGGGTCTTTTGATCCACCAGTGATTTGTTTTCCTGGTTGGGTTTCTCTTTTGATCTCTATTTCCTTTGCTACATCCCCATTGGTGTTTTGGGTCCCTTTGAAGTCGTTCATACACATTCATACTCATAAGCATTGCATGGCATCTTAGGGCCAAAAATAGGGTTTGTTTTATATTTAAGTATCTTCGATCGCATCGACACGAAGATTTTTAACCTTCATATCTCCAGATAGAAGAAACTTAAATAAGGGAAGTTGTTGTACCCAAATTTTTTCCCCTAAGATCCCTTCATCATACCATATTGATTCAATCACAACAAGATCACCTTAGGGCTTGTGGTTCTTCTCCTTATCTTTAGCTTTGTTCTTTGAGGAATCCCCAAGCACCTTGACTTGTTTTCTTTTGTGATCATGAATATTTTGCCTTGATTTTCCTTCTAATTAATATAATGCAATTTTGGTTTGTCTTACTTGTTAATAATGTAGGTAAAGGCAATGTGGCTTAGCAAGTTGATCCATGGGTTCATGAGTTTATTTCCATGTCCTAGTCGATAAAGCTTGATAAATCCAAACCTCAGCATTGAAGTTGTTTTGGAAGAAATGGCATGGAAAGGTTATTTTGGTTCACCACATTTCAAAGTTATCAAGATTGATTCAAAAGTACAAGGGGTTAATTGAAGAAGTTGTCATGGCTGGACAAGGCGTTGTTCCCATTGGTCACGAGTGAATATTTCTCTCAATTCTCAAGATATGGAAGTGTTTTTGGTTGCTACGAGTTCTCATTATCATCCTCAACAACTTCTATCTACAAAGCAAAAGTGTTGGTACAAGAAGGTTGTTCAAAATTTTCAAAGTTCCTCAAAGCATTTTCTTGATCTAGGAGCTAGGGTTTTAAACTTCGAAGAATTATATCTTGCTCATATTTTGGTATTGTTGAGTGATTCCAAAAACATCCTTCTCTTAAAAGGGTTATTAACAAATAATTTCATGATTTTCAAGGAGTTTTCACGTGGAAGAAACTTGATGATGAAGAAAGATTACAAGTCCTCCAGATGAACTCCCAATTTCTCATGTGTGACTTAAAATGATCATAACTTGGTAAATTTTTATCAACTTGAGCCCACTCTTTTTCCACAATGATTTTGAGGATGTGAACTTTATTCCTTCTTTTAAATGAAAAGTGATAAAATGGATGGAAGATGCCATAAGGATACAAAAGATTATAGGTCATTTCATGATTTTTTGCCAACTTCAACATTTCATAACTCTCTCAATTTTTGGAGAGTTTGTATGGTTCAAGTTTCAAAATGTCATTCAAGAGTTCTTTTTTGTTCAAGAGAAAATTCCAAGTGGAAGCCCATGTTTGGATGCAAAACATTATAGGTCACTTTTAAGAAAAAATTAAAATATTTCTAAGTATGGAAAGTCAACTTTTTCCCCAACTTTGACTCAATGCAACTTTCAGCTCAAGCATCCATTTGATTCCATTCTTTTTCCATTAAAAATATTGTAATCTCATCTTTCTAAAGCGTCAAGAATCATGCCCTAAGACCCCTTGAGTTGAAAATGCCATTGTTTTGAAATTGGTAACTTGGAACTGAATTTCTCACCAAGTCTGAATTTTGAAATCCATAATGTGGCATCTAATCACAAGATTTATGTGTGTTTTTGATTTAAACTTGATTAAAAACTTGCCATAAGTGTTTAGCACTTCAAAACGCAAAGATTGGATGAGTTTTTGTGAAAATAAGATCACACTTCACTTGTGCATCATGTTCACACGAATTCCCTCCAAAATGCATTATTCACTCTTCCCTTTAATCCCATTTTCTTCTCCTATAAATACATGAACTATCTCATTCATTTTCTCAAGCTTGGATAGCCAGAATCACCCTGCCAAACTTGCTCCATAACTCAATTTTCTGTAACTTCGTAATCAGTGTTCAAGCCTTTTTCAATCCAATTTTTCTATCAGTTCACCTTCCTTGATCTTCCCTGAAGCTAATCGTACAATTACCTTCAAGAATCGTGCCCTATATTGCTCCACTGAAGTCCAGTTTCAGAGCTCTGCAACTTAACTTTAATAGGTAGATTTCTCCATCAATTCTTCAAAACTTTGATATCATTGTGAAGCTCTCATTGCCTTGGTTCTAGTCGCAACACCTACTTTTATCTAGAAACGCGTTTTGACCATGAAATTTAAAATCCCTTTTCAAAACTTTCCTTCCAAATTGCTTGAGCTACATTTTATATAAATTTGTCGCGACGGTATGGTTGTCTTCGTCTTGAAGAGACGAACCGAATGGCATAGGTCTGAGCTTATGATTTTACAGTTTGGGAGACCTGCAATTCAAGTTGGATGGAGGTTGAAGATGATCAACGTGTCATCTTCCAACCAAAGAAGGTGCCCCACTTGTTTTTTTTAATTTCTGATTTAATAAGTGATCCAGTGTTTTATTCACTAATGACCATGATATGCATAGCGCGCCAGATCCCTTGGATTTGATTACTAACGCGTTTTGACTCTCATCCATTGGTCCACATCTTTTTGATTTTTATTTTATTTTCTAATTTTTATATTTAATTGTTTTAAACTTCAAAAAATCATAGAAAATTCATTTTTAGTTTAAAAAATATGAAAAAATTATGAAAAATATTTTTGATTTTTCTTTTTCAGATTTTCATTTTTTCACAATTTTATTTTGTGTTTTGATATTTTTTATAAATTTTCACTTTATTTGAATTTTTTTAAATGTTTAAAAATACTTTTATGCATTTTTAAATTCTGAAAAAATTATGGAATGATCCTATGATATTGTGACAAATATTGGTGACCTCATTTATTTTTTATTTCTGACTTTGTTAATTTTTTTTATCATTTTTGGTTTATTTCAGTCATTTCTTTTAATTTTAAAAATAGTTTCTGGCTTCAAAAAATTCCCAAAATTTTTGTAAAAATATTTAAGTTCTTTTTTGATTATTCTATGGTCTTACTTTTTATTTCTTGATTAATTTGAACATAGTTGATGTTTTTCTCTTTTATTTTTATTTTAAAACCTTTTTAATGTATATATTAAATGCAATATTATTTTGTAATTATTTTCTAGTTGATCTTGGGTTGAATTTTTGATTATGAACTTTGTTAACATCATTGGATCCATGGTGTTGAGTTTAACTCCATAAAAATGGATGAATGATTTTAATAATAGTTTAATTAAAATTTAATTCAAATGTGGTTTCTATTCTTTCCCACCCCTCTTCATCTCATCCCTTTCTTATTGCACTAAGTGTTATTGGATCATGATCTCTATATCATGTCTCAAAACAAATGGTGCATAGATTTCTATTGATCGGTCTCAAAATAGGTGCGACTTCTATATAAGTCCACTTACGATTACTTAACATAGCGCTAAATCTCTTCCTGATTCGAATAAATGACCATTCGTGGTCCAAACCTATGTTTGCAAGCACATGTATGTTAATTTAATCCCTTTGATCCAATAACTTTGAGATTCATTATGTGGCTTTGGTTCTACCAATCCTCTAATGGATCTACAACACTTTTGGTCAATGTGGATCACTTAAACATCGTTGATCATTAAATAGTACTTGTGAGGATTCCAAATGGATGAGATACTTGACAAAAAGCAAATGCAACTTGTTGCATGGAGGCTTTGGTTCTACCAATCCTCTAATGAGTTCAAAATACAAGTTTCAAGATGGTCATCCAACTAACCACTAATTATTAAATTGTTTTTACTTTATGTTTTTATTTTTATGCTTTATGTATGATTTACTTTAAGCATTATATTTCATGCCATTTTTATTTTGCTCACTTGAGCATTTATATCCTTGTTATTTTTATTTTGCTCACTTGAGCATTTATATTCTTGTTATTTTTATTTTTCTCACTTGAACTTTTCTTTTATCTTTTAAGACACCTAATAATCAACATGGACCCTAAAAAAATGCTTTAATGATACTTGGACTATTTGGTTACTATCCTTGGCATTATGGAGTAGTGGATTTCTTGGACTTAGGATTATAAACCTTGACCTATGTTGGAGACCTTGAGACCTTAATTGATATTTTGTATGGAGCTCTTGAGGTTTACCTCAAGACATTAGGTTGTTTGTTTGTTTTGTGTGCAGGTTATTGTGATTACATTCTTTGTTTGTAATCTGGAATTCACCCGTATACAGCCGTTACTCTGCCCAATTTTTTGTGAAGACTTAATACACTTGAAGTTTAGTTCTCTCAAGAGGCTAGTATATTTTCCTTCTTAGTTCCAATCCAAGGAATGGGAATTCTATATTGATTCATAATGTAAAGTATTGGCTTCTTGTTGGTTAGATGGTTCTTATCCTTAACTTTTACCTTATGCTTTAGGATAGTCTCTTCTCCTCCCATCTTCCTTAATTTTAAAAATCTTCTTCGTCCTTTTGAAAACTCTTCTTGTTTTTTAAACTTGAATCACTTTCATAATAAACTTGGACTTATGTCCATGCATTTTCAAAACCTTTTCATAAACAAACTTCAATCAACTTAATCATACTTTGACTTTTTTTTGTGAGAAGACTAAAAGTCAATCAATCTCATTTCAAACTATTTTGCCACTTTGGCTTTTTATTTTAAAAAAATTTCAAAAGTTAGACTCTTGTCAATCCTTCTAGTGATACAAACAACTATACTTCTATAATATGTAGTGAAGTGGGATATTTTCAACTTGAGTGTTGAGTGAGGCATTGTTGATTTTAAAATCCAAGCCATATCCTCCACTTTGAGATGATGCAAATTCTCCTTTCTCATGATTGTGGGTAGTAAGTATGTTTTCCACACGGACAATGACGATGGTGTCTTATCTCTTAAAATTAACCAACACACTTGTGTTTTAAAAATTTTAAAAGGTGAACTACGTGTACCCTGATCCCCTATTGCACAAAAGGTGGTACGTATGCACTAAAGGTTCCTAACCGCGGCGGGTGCAAAAATCATAAAAAAATATATTTCTTTTCTCACCTCCAACATCTATTTTACATACAACATTTTATAGCTAAAATATAAATATTTTTACAAAGAGGTTCATGCGGAGTACCGTAGATGTTTAGGATGCTAATACCTTCCCTTTGCATAACCAACCCCCTTTCCTTGAATCTTTCCCCTTCTTTTTGGGTTACTCGCTCTTTTCCTATTCCTTTGGAAACAATAAAGCGCGGTGGTGATTTTTATTTTGATTTGTACGAGTCTAGTCAATCCAATGGCTCAGTCTTAAATATTTCTACCACTACAGGGGGGATGACGATAATTGAAAATGAAAAAAATCTCAGGTTATATGCTTTTGAATTAGACCCTACTGATAATGTATGAGCATTGTTTCAAATCCCCAAACACCAGAGATATAAGGGAGATAGACCCTCGTTAACCCCTTTGATCCTTGAAGTAGTAGTTTCTTTTCTAGTTAGAAAAAACCCCATTTTAACCTAGGGGTAGGGTAGTGTTCAATTAGTATGATCTAGCATTCAAATCTCATTAGGAGTGCACATCTAAGGATCAACCACATTGGTTGTCCTTCACCCATCAAGAGGACAAAAGATGACGATACAAAAATAGTTATCCCTCATCATCCGAGAAATGAGGCAATCACGATTCTTCAACAAGTCAAAAGACTAGGGATCACATGAATCGTTCAAAGAAAATAAAGAAATGATTGGAAAAAAGAAAAGAAAGAAAGCTCGATAAGTTCGAAACTTAAAACAAGTGGTTTTGGAAAAAGTTAGGGCATCCCGCTGGACTTTAAAATCAAAATTCAAAAGAATTTGTCGAGACAAAAGTTCGGGAAAATGATGAAAGGTAAAAGCGCAAAAAGCGAAAAGGATTACCAAATAAAATCCCCAGTGAAGAAAATGTCGTGTGATCAGAAACCAAAAAACAAAAGGTGAGTGACTGTCGTATCCAAAAAATATTGATGGTTCCTTAACCGTCTTGAACTCCTCTTGAGAGACGAGTGTTCGTATCGAGTTAACTGAATGTTGAATTGGAGAACATCACGGAGAAGGGGTGGGTACCAAATAATTTTGAGCCTTAAATCATATTTTCTAAAACCATGAACCAGACCATGTTACAACCCTTAAAAGTCCTAATTGAGGTAGGGTTTATTTTGAAAGTATATACTACAACGAGATAGCATTAAACGGCTCCTAAAAGGAGTATGCTTAAATATATGTGTCAGTATCATATGCTTGCATTATATTTCATGAAAAAAAATTAAAATGTTGTTTTGTAGCTAGTGACTCATTCACAACAAGATTGTGACATCATTTCATTCAAAGTTTTTTTAAACTTCAAGACTGATATAGGTTTTGCATTAGAATTGTCATTCTCAGAACAAACTTGATTCTTTTTGCAAATAGTTTCTTGACAACAAGGAAATTTTCTATAATGGAAATTAGTGAAGGGCATGATCACATCAAAGTAAAAGGACTTGAATTTCGTGGAGTAAAAGCCAATCATTTCGAGAGAATGGTCATAGTTAGGGGCATGCTGCCTAAAGATTCCATTTGAGTATAAGTAAGTTACTTTCACGGTGCCTTCACCCTTAAAAGGGTAAAGTTTAAAGTCTTTGATGAGCAAAAATGTTTCGAGTGCATCCAATATGGGGAAGTTACATTAAGATTCAACCAACTTCCACAAAAGATCCAAAGAAGCTGAGACAAATTATCCCAAAGGCTCTGTGGAGCAGAGGCATGCCACTTTCAGATAACCATAAAGGTTATTTCCCCAGCTTTGTTTGAAGATTCATCCGATCCGGGGCATTCAGGTCGGGATTCGTTCCTTCAGATTTTAGTTAATCTGGGGCAGTTGCATCAATATTTCGACAAATCATTCCCAGAAGTCGTTTATCAGAAGAGAATCATTTCAAGATTTGAAGGTATTGGGGAAAGTTGTCTCAAGCTGTTATGATGGAAGGGACCTCTCAATGCAGATTCCTTCATAGGCCATACTTGGGTCACTAGCTGTGAGTTGCAGGTACCTTGTGTCCTTTCATGACAAGCATGGTAGGAGCAAGTAAGCAGAGGGTATTTGAGGTTGTTACCCAAACAAGGTTCTTGATGGAAATTGTAACACCCTATTTTTCCCCGTCGAATTATTAAATAAAATTAGAGAAATTAAAATTTTATAATCAACATCAAATAGGATGTTGCATTTCATCATCTCAAAAATTGCTCAAACATTAACAAATGGATACATAACACATTATTTTCGGTGAACCTTCATCATAATCATCAAGGTATTCAACTTCACCTTATTAATGCAATGAAAACAATCGCAAAATATAACTAGTTTACAACTCCAACAATCCACAAAACAACATTTATCAAATAAAGTGAGATAAAATATTTATGCTACTCTCATAGTTTTTCAAGGACAACAAGGACTAATTAGGCAAAACAAAGTCCATCCCCGATGTTACGTATCAGAGAAAGACTCGACTCGATCTATGCAATTACGAGGCACAACTCCATACCTCAAGCAACTCTAAACTTCATCACTTGCGCATTACCCACATAGAGGAAACATTCAAACAGAAGGGGTGAGATATCATAACAATATAAACGTAGACATGATAATGAGTAGGTAAAGTACAATAACATAATCATTTATTCATACTACATGCATCAATGCCAATACACCACATCATACAATAATCACACCAAACAAATAACAACTCAATTCTCTTCGACAACGACGTCATAATAAAATGAGACCAACTTCCTTAAATATATGCATGTGGTACCATAACAAAGTATCTTTGCTATTTAGGCTACACCGTCACTTGTCGTTAAGGTTACACTGTCACTTGCCATTAAGGCTACACTATCACTTGCAATTAAGGCCACATGGTCACTTATGAACATGCATGCAACACTAATATGTTATGACAACAAGTACAAAGAAATAATCACGCTTCAATAAAACAAGTCAATATAGCTCGTAAATCACACGTCACTACGTCATGAAATCTCTTCCTATTCACAACTTCGTAATTACAATAAAACATTGTAATAAAAAAATCCATCATATCATCTCATATTGTATTCAAATCATTTTATTGAATGGAAAATATTTTTAGCTTTCCAACGGTCCAAACGGCGCATCAAACGGACACCCGAGTAAAAAGTTATGAGTTTTTTTTAAGTTTTTCAGAAAATTGGTCATTTTGTCTAAGTGGTAACCGGTTACCCTCCAGTGGTAACCGATTACTGCTAAAACAGTAACTTTGAAATTCAAAATTTTCTCGCGATAATTGATTACCCTATCTCGGTAACCGGTTATTGCTATTTTCATAAAAATCATCATTCTGTCAAGGCAGTGGGAACCCGGTTACCCTATAATGGTAATCGACTACCCTTCACAAGTTTTCTTCCCATAACCAAGTTTTTACACGCGGTAACCGGTTACCCCCCAGTGGTAACCGATTACAACTGCTATTTTTTCAGAAAATCTACAATTTACAGGTTACGATTCCCATCTTTTCAAAACTCCAAAACACCTAATTTTCACATGAAATAGTAGCAATTCATCAATACCAAATAGGCATACATATTAATCATCAATGGTATTACTCTACATCTTCAAAATCAAGAGTTTACATACATCAATTTAACATCTCAAATCATCATATATACAAATCACATACACACCAATTTCACACAAAGAATGATTAAACGATTACTCAACCTAACTCTACCATAACCCATCATCATACAAACCCTTATAGAGTGAGAACCCCACCTTTACCTTAGGTTTTGAGTTCTCTCCCCTGCTACAATGGAGTCTTCCCTTTATCCCTAGTTTCTTCCTCTCCTCTTCTGCTTCTCACTTCTACGATTTATTTTCTCGTGTTCTCACTTTTGTTTTCTAATAACACATCTTAGACCCCTAAATTCATACTCCCACCTTACCCTTCTTATTTTTAATTAATTATTTAATTACTAATAATATAAATAAATTGTATCTATAATATTAATAATATTAATAATGATAATAAATCTTGATACTAATAATGCTCATATTCCCCATTCACCTCATGGTCTCTACGCTTTTAGTCATACACCCCCCAACAATTCAACCTATAATTTCTCAAATAGCATCTCATCACATTGTAAAACATATCATCACCATAAACAAATCATCTTATCTAATTATTTATAAATAAAAATAACCTTACTTAAATCAAGGTGTTATAACTCTCCCCTACTTAGAATATTTTTGTCCTCAAAAATTCACTTGACAATAACAACTCTGAATACGACTCTTGCATCTTTATTTCCAACTCTTTCGTCATCCTTAGCAACCTTTTGAATACTACTATCTAACATTCAATATCGTCAACCACAATAATTCCACAAGATTTATTGTGATCAGGTTATGAACACACCCACTCATATCACTTCTTGTCACATTACTCTACGATACAAAATCTATTATGTCATCCCACCGCAATGTCATGTAAGAACATAAACATCATCATAATATCGGCATTGTTGACACAAACACCAGCACCATAATGCTATGTTTCATCAATCGAGCATACAACTCAATACATTTATTGAAATTACAGTAACACGAATAATATACAAACCCTTCACCAATCACTTACAGTCTAAAATGTCCAGTAGTTTTTAATATCCTCGTAGCTTCTAATTTTTAACCATTTACTTCAATAAATCATACCTGCATAATAAGCTACGACGCATCACACTTTCGCTACACCACTCTGATCATCTACTCTAGGTCATTGTCTTCTTTTTTATTTCCTTCAATTATATTATCTACTAGTTCCACATCTATCTTTAGTTTCTCTTTAGTATCCAACAAAAACAATGTTCACCTTTTGACATCCTCAACCTTCCACTCTTCAGCGTTAGCTCGCATACCAACTGAAGTCTCCGAAATATTCAATAAGTCTCAACTCTTTCATAGACACTTTTGTATTAGGTTCATGCAAAATGGTGAACCACCATCCTCTCGATAAAATTCCAATTCACTTTACACATCACCAAGTTGTCACAATAGATATATCCCATCAAACACAATCTCGTTTATCATCAACAAGATATCAAGGTGGATAAATTCTTCAATTTTGTCAAGAGGTAGCTGACAACCATAATGGTGGCATAAATCATCAGTACCCAACTATAACAGCATCCTTCACCTTGTGCTCAAAGTTACCTGAACATAATGTCCATCAATCTCTACAAGGCTTACAAATGTTTTCCTTAATTTCCTTCATCTCAACCTCTTCAATGATACATAAGCGCCAAAAATACATTTCATAGTCTCCTTTACACGCACGCAGCATAACACAATTGTTAAGTATATTCAAATACATGAAAACTACTACACCAAGAATAATCCAAATCGTTTCATTCTGAAGGAAGTCTTTATCCAGTTAGAAGAATTTGACAACATCAATAAATACTTACTCTTCCCTTTAATATCACATTTGGATCTCATCCTAATCACAATGTCAACACTGTCATTCCTTCATATGGTTGGTGATAGAACTCCCCAATTTCTCCATAACTCATGTCTATACTTTTCCTTCATAACCATGATTTCAATCCCTCTTGAATTTATCTTTCCTCTAGCATTACTTCTCTTCTCCTAAAAAACTATCTTCATTCTAATTGTCCTTAATCGGCATAAGTTGCATCTCTATGCACTTATCTAATACATTCACATCCTTTCTAATTTCAAACATTTCATTCCCTTAGCTCATTCACTAACAGCATATCTCACTTGAATTTGTCTCAAGCAACTGCGATAATAACAAGTTAATCCCTAAAAGCTTCTAATCTCCATAACAAATTTCAGAGCCTCTCAATATAGACCTCTATTTACTTTGAATAGATTCCACTGATATCTTCATTCGACATTTCACAGTTCACTAAAATTCACCTATTTGAATCATGATCTACATCCTGACATCCTAACATACATTTTCTTCTCTTTCGACACCATGATTCGAATCACGACATTCAACATTTCCTTTTTCTGACACCAGACTAAATAAAAATTCCCTCAATAACCACCACAATAGACTAATCCAATTATCCAAAATAACTTCATTGAGTTCCAAAAGCTATCCTATAATTATCCTTATCCCAATCTGAAAGTAACTCAACCTCAATTCGATTATACTGAAGACATATTCGCCTACCAGTTAATCCATCAAATCTTCAATCATTTGAAGTGGATGTGTAACCTCAACCACTAATTTAATCAGTTATCGGTAATCTACATACAATTTCATACTACTTTCTTTCTCCTTAACTAATGACATCAAAGCTCCCAAAATGATACACTCGGTTTTACAAATCTATTTCTCCGTACATCTTCTAATAACTTCTCCAATTCTCCCAACTTCGAACTAAAAGCATGCACAGTGCCATAGGAACAAGTCTCGTACCAAGAACGAGATCAACATTAAACATTTCCTCTCATCCAACCTCTTCACGTGACAAATAAATTACTTCCAGTTGCTGGAACCAATTCTAAAACAAATTTCATCACGTTAGATTTCTAGCACTTCAAACGGAACTCAAATCGGATGTCCAGAACTTAAGTTATGAATTTTTAAATTACAAACTGATGTCAACTCAATTGTAATGGGTTACCCTAATAGTCGTAACCAGTTACACCTCTGAAAACAGCGAAAACACTAATCTTTTTTAGAGGTAACCATTTACCACTGAACCGGAGTAAAAAAGATTAGATTTTTATGTTACGAAAAATACTTATTTCATACACAAACATCCTTAACTTCCACATACTTCATTGTTCATGTTCCAAATTATATTTCCTATCTACACACATCATCGTCAACGACCCAATTCACATGTAACACTTTTAAGCATGTAACTACTCAATTATATTGCATCAATTCCATCACTGACACGTCAAATACATCTCAATGATTTCAACACCAACATTGGCACCCAATCACACAAAAAAATCAATATTCCAATTCTTTTCACAATACTAATAATATATTTGGGTTCCGATTCTGTCTCGTGATTCATAAATACCCAATAACATTAACGACATTTAACAACCACCTATATGATTCCAACAACAAAATTCTTTGCAA
Organism: Vicia faba; assembly: GCA_948472305.1. NCBI lineage: Eukaryota > Viridiplantae > Streptophyta > Magnoliopsida > Fabales > Fabaceae > Vicia > Vicia faba. The sequence continues at coordinate 1,052,023,508 of OX451736.1, read as the reverse complement.
TTCATCACTCCAACATTACTCTAAACAACGACAACACACACAATGGTAATTCAACACGGACAACCTCACAATCAACATACAGTGCTGAAAACATTGCAACCCTGCGAGCTTCATCTTCTAAGAGCTATCCTACTTACTTAGATAATATCCTCATGGGATCATTAAGAAATTACACACTCCTTGTATATCACTAGTTGTCACGTTACTCTATATCCTCTGAGAAGTAATCTTTAACGATTCTCTTTTCCCTTTGGAGGAGAGTCTACTTAACCAACAAACAAGAACCTTGAATTTGTACAATCTCCAAGCATGATAATCTACATTGACTCGCCAAAGCACGTTGTAGTCACTTGGTTCAATTCCTAAATAGTTCACCCCAAGGTTAACATCAAGTTAATCCAACATTTCGCTCTAACGACAAGTCACAATTATCCCCGGGGAGAACATCAAGACTCATCCACAACGGGCGTATCATTATCCATAACATCACCATCCACTTCTAGAGATGTGAATAACACAAGTACTTAATCATTCCCCCTTAAGAAAACTTCATCTAACCGTTTAACTTAAATCTTGAATCCGTACTTATTCTGAATTCGGGAAACAACACAGCTTCACTAACATTTCCACTCCTTCAATTAATGGCACAATGAATCAATTGTTCACAACTGATCCATCTCAGAGAAGCATGAGCTTCTCCTCCACTTGTTTAAATTCCACTCCTGCGGATAAGTGATTAGAACAAAAAGAAAGTACCAATAGTGTTTCACACACATGTTACATACTAAGAAAAAAATAACGACATTATTCTATTGTCACAATACAGACTCAACAACTTGGCCGGATGGACCAACCTGCTCTGATATCAATTGTAACACCTTATTTTTCCCCGTCAAATAATTAAATGAAATCAGAATAATTAAAATTTTCTAATCAACATCAAATAGGATGTCACATTTCATCGTCTCAAAAATTGCTCAAACATTAACAAATGGATACATAACACATTATTTTCGGATGAACCTTCATCGTAATCACCATGGTATTCAACTTCACCTTATTAATGCAATGTAAACAATCCCAAAATATTATTGGTTTACAACTCCAGCAATCCACAAAACAACATTTATCAAATAAAGTGAGATAAAAGAGTTATGATACTCTCATAGTTTTTCAAGAACAACAAGGATTAATAGGAAAAACAATTTTCATACCCGGTGTTATGTATCATAGCAAGACCCAACTCGATCTATGCAATTACGAGGCATAACTCCATACTTCAAGAAACTATAAACTTCGTCACTTGCACGTTACCCACATAGAGGCAACATTCAAACAGAATGGGTGAGATATCATAACCATATAAATGTATACATGATAGTGAGTAGGTAAAGTACAATAACATAATTATTTATTCATACTACATGCATCAACACCAATACACCACATTATTCAATAATCACACCCAACAAACAACAGCTCAATTCTCTTTGACAACGACGTCATAATGAAATGAGACTAACTTCCCTAAATATATGCATGTGGTACTATCACAACGTCTCTTTGCCATTTAGGCTACACCGTTACTTGCCATTAAGGTTACACCGTCACTTGCCAATAAGGCTACAACGTCACTTATGAACATGCATGCAACACTAATATGTTATGACAACAAGTACAATGAAATAATAATACATAAATAAATCAAGCCAATATAGCCTATGAATCACACATCATTATTCATGCATTGTCGCACGTCACTACGTCATGAAATCTCTTCATATTCATCGTCATATTCATAACTTTGCAATTAAAACAAAACATCGGAATAAAACAAAATCCATAAAATCATCTCATATTGTGTTCAAATAATTTTTATTGAGTGTAAAATATTTTTAGCTTCCCAACGGTCCAAACGGCGTATCAAACGGACACCCGAGTAAAAAGTTATGAGTTTTTTAAAGTTTTTCAAAAAATTGGCCATTCTGTCTTAGTGGTAACCGGTTACCCTCCAGTGGTAACCGGTTACTGCTAAAACATTAACTTTGAAATTCAAAATTTTATCATGGTAATCAGTTACCCTATCTCTAGGCAGTGGGAACCCGATTACCCTATAATGGTAATCAGTTACCCTTCCCAATTTTTCTTCCCAGAACCAAGTTTTTACATGCGGTAACCGGTTACCCCCCAGTGGTAACCAGATACAACTGATTTTTTCCATAAAATATGCTATTTATAGGTTACGATTCCCATCTTTTCAAAACTCCAAAACACCAAACTTTCACTTGAAATAGAAGCAATTCATCAATACCAAATAGTCATACATCATAATCATCAATAGGATTACTTTACATCTTCAAAATCAAGAGTTTACAGACATTAATTCAAGATCTCAAATCATCACATATACAAATCACATACACACCAATTTCACACAAAGAATGATTAAACGATTACTCAACCTAACTCTACCATAAACCATCATCATACAAACCCTTATAGAGTTAGAACTCCACCCTTACCTTAGGTTTTGATTTCTCTTCCCTTCTCCAATGGAGTCTTGTCACTTCTACGATCTATTTTCTCGTGTTCTCAGTTTTGTTTTCTAATAACACATCTTAGACCCCTAAATTCATATTCCCACCTTTCCCTTCTTATTTTTAAGTAATTATTTAATCACTAATATTATAAATAAATTTTATCTATAATATTAATGATATTAATAATGATAATAAATCTTGATACTAATAATGCTCATACTCCCCATTCACCTCATGGTCTCTACACTTTTTGTCATACGCCTCCAACAATTCAACCTCTAATTTCTCAAATAACATCTCGTCACATTGTAAAACATATCATCACCATAAACACATCATCACATCTAATTATTCTTAAATAAAAATAACCTTACTTAAATCGGGGTGTTACAGAAATAATGTTTCTTTAGACAGAATCCTTTTCCCAGTGTAGTCGGCACTTTTGCTCAACAGAAGTCTGTTCTCTAAGATGTTTGTCTTCATAGATCTCTTCCCCCAAAGGAGTATATCTTATTGGGTTTGGTACAACAGTTTATCTCCCTGGTGCAGTCAGCATCTACTTCCCCAATTTGATACAACAATCTTTTCCCTTAGCGTGGTTAGCAATCTTTTTTCCCAGTGCGATGCAGTTGTTTGTCTCCAAGTGAGGTTGGAACTTGTTTTCCCCGTGAAGTTTACATCTATCTCCCTAGTGAAGTGTGCATATAACTCCTAATATATTGTTACCTTCATCCCCTGGTGAGTTTTGGTACCACTGTTTACTTCCCCAGTGAGGTTTGGTATCACTGTCTAAGTCCACAATGAAGTTAGGTACTACTGTTTATCTCCCCAGTGAGATTTCATACTATTGTTTACTTCCTAGTGTAGTTTGCACTCATTTTCCCAGGGGGTCTATATCACTTAAATATTCTTATCGGATTTCATTGCCACTGAGAGATTGTTGTCTCATCCCCACGAAGTCGCTTGTTTTTTTTTTCCAGTGGAGCGGGTTTTCTCCCCGGCGAGATTAGGAAATAATGGATGTCTTACAGGTTTGGTGCCCCAATGTTGTGTATGCTGATATGAGTATGACCTCTCTTATCCCTAATGACATAAGAGTATATTTCTATCTCCAGTGGAGTTTGAGCTTCGAGGGTTCCTAATTTGAGATTACTTTCCTCGTTATGAAGTAGTTTGTTTTTCCTAGTGGAACCAGCATTTGAATGTATTCCCCATTGATGTCTTTCAAGGAGACATCTTCTCCGCAGTAAATTTATGTTTGGTTGAAGGCCTTTTGAGGTTCTCTTCCTCGAGTTCTTGGAAGATTTTTCTTATTCCCCAGTGATGGAAGGAGTTGTACTATCCCCGACGAAAAGCAAGCTTAAGGGAGGTCTTGATCAAGAAGTTCTCATATCCTTAAGTGAAGTTTTCTTTCAACGAAGTGTTTCTTCCCCAAGTGAATTATTGTTCCCCAATGGAGTTAGTCATTGAATTTTCTTTTTTTCAAGAATTCTCATGATCCCCGGTGAAGTCTACTTTCATCAAGAATCCTCTTCAAGCGAAGATGTTTTCGTTCCTCAGCGAGTTCGTCTTCGAGTTTCTTTTGTTCAAGATTTCTCATTATCCTTGCTAGAGTTTGCTTATCCCTAGTGAAGTATGCTTTCATCAAGAGCTAGACGTAAGAAGGTCTTTATTCCCCAAGCAAAGCATTCCTTATTTTCAGCAGGAAGATAATCGATCTTTTCCCTAGGAGGTTAAGAGTTGTTTGGAGTTAAGATTTTTCCTCAGTGAACTGCAATTTACTTTTGCAGTATTCTCTCCAAATCCCACTTGTCAGTGGCATCCCTCCTTGGAGTTGACACGTTTGAGTTGGAATCTCTTGTGTCGCAGTTTATACTCGTTGGTTATCAGTTCCAATGGTTATCCCTCATTGAAGATCAGTTTCCCAGGGATGACTTCTCAGATGCTCTTGGTTTTTACGGAAATTCATCGGTGATATTTCCATTCCTTAGTGAATCATTTAAACATGCATCATTAGATTATATCCACCCAAATGTGTAGCATTTCTATTATGTGGAGCATTACGTCGTAGAAAAATTCAAACATGCATTGAATTATAACCAATGTTGTTGCTTACCCAAAGTAACCGATTTGATATACTCAGAGATATATAACCCTCATAGTTTACCACTAGGGTTATCTTATTTTGTTTCCCTCATGGAGTCTGTTATAAATTATATCCCCAATTAAGTCTAGTCGTGTTACCCTTTTCCCTAGAGAATCCTTGACAACCCTTGTTAGAGAACTCTCATCGATTGGTCTCTTCCTTCGGTGTAATTTCGCTTTCTCTTAGCATTCTATTAGAATCAATGTCTATTTTGATCCACAGTAAGTTCGCTTTGATTAGCGTCTTTTCCCCTGAAGTCTGTCTTCGGCTGGTCTTCTTTTCATTGTTGAGTTCGCTTCTGATCGGCGTTCTCATTCTAGGAGTCTCTCTTCGGTTATTATTCCTTGTTAGAAACCTTCCTTTGGTCGATCTCTTTCTTATACATGTCTAATCTTGACCATACATGTATGTTTGATATTCTTATATGTGTCTAATCTTGACAAGACATGTATGTTCGATATCTTTGTTATAGTCTTTTTCGGTCGGTCTTTTTATAATATATGTCTGATCTTGACCAGACATGTATGTTTGATATTCTGATATGTGTCTAATCTTGACAAGACGTGTATTTTTGATATCCTTATAAGTGTCTAATCTTGACCAGACATATATGTTGATATCTTTGTTAGAGTATTCTTCAGTCGATCTCTTTCTTATACGAGACTAATCTTGACCAGACATGTATGTTTGATATTCTTATGTTTCTAATCTTGACCAGACATGTACGTTGATATCTTCGTTAGAACCTTCTTCAGTCAGTCTCTTTCTCATATGTGTCTAATCTTGACCAAATATGTATTTTTGATATATTTGTTAGAGCGTTTTTCAGCCGGTCTCTTTCTTATATGTGTCTAATCTTGACCAGACATGTATGTTCGATATCTTTGTTAGAGCCTTCTTCAGTCGGTCTCTTTCCTATGTGTGTCTAATCTTGACCAAACATGTATGTTTGATATCGTTGTTAGAGCCTTCTTCGGTCGTCTCTTTTTTATATGTGTCTAATCTTGACCATACATGTATGTTTGATATCCTTATGTATGTCTAATATTGACCAGACATGTATGTTTTAATATCTTTGTTAGAGTCTTCTTTGGTCAATCTCTTTCTTATATGTGTCTAATATTTACCAGACATGTATGTTTGATATCCTTATATGTGTCTAATCTTGACCAGACATGTATGTTGATATCTTTGTTAGAGTCTTCTTCGGTCGATCTCTTTTTATTATACGTGTCTAATCTTGACCAAACGTATATGTTTGATATTCTTATATGTGTCTAATCTTGACCAGACATGTATGTTGATATCTTTGTTAGAACCTTCTACAATCGGTCTCTTTCTCATATGTGTCTAATCTTGACCAGACACGTATGTTTGTGTAATATGGTGGGAGAACTAACTTGGGTGTTTCTCGTTTGATCACAATTGTTGCGGATAGCAAGAGTCGCCACCGACTTTTATTTTATCCAATAAGGAAAGGTTGAAAAGAATAGGAAAAAGCTTTCGAGATTTTTTATTGAGTTCGGGGGGTAGGTTATGAAAAGGGAAGGTGTTAGCACCCTTTTAATCCGTAGTTATCTATTGGCTCTTATTTGCTTGCTAGATCACTTGCTTTTGTTGTAAAATGTTCTTTGTGGTATGGGTTTGAAAATATTTTGAAAACATCTTTGTAATGATTCTCGTCTCTATAAGAATGCGTACAAAGTGTTGGTTTTGAAAATAGTTCAAAGAGATGTTTGTTGTGGAAGATGTCCTTTGAAAGGGGTTTTGAAAAGTGCCTTTGTAATGATTCTCGTCTCTATAAGAATGTGCACAAAGTGTTTTGTCTTTTGAAAGTGTTTTAATTGAAAGTGTTGGTGTGGAAAAATGTTTTTTGTTGTGAGCAAGCGAGCAACTACGAGCATCCTACCTACTCAAAAGGGTCTAACGTTATTTTCCTCCTCCTTTAGATGTTGCTATCTTACCATTGATTTGGTAAGGAACCCCATCATTGGATGTGAAGCGATGGGCGTGGGTCGTTTGTATAGTCATATAAGGCAACCTATGAGACGTTTTAACAATTTCGTATAGGGACTAGATCGTTTACCGAAGGCAACATCGAGGGTCATCAAGGGACTACGATATTTTATCGAGGGTCTTTGATAAAATGTCCATATTCGAGGGACATGACTATTTTCCGAAGCAACAAGTGGGATTATCCTAGAGGTGCATGTGTGCGAAGTGTGTTTGATTGCATGCATTTAGTCTTTGATTAGGGTGGTCTATTTGTTAGTTTTATCTTGCCATACATCCTAGTTACTAACATTTGTATAAAGAAATAAAAATGCATAAAAATAAATATCCTACACTATTACAACCATATTGAATAGCAAGAAAATGAAAAGACAAAACAAAATAAAAGAAGGGAAGATAAGGTTTTCGATTCAGGCAGCATCACCCTTCGATTCTACTCTTCCTGGCTTCTTTTGATTTGGGTCTGGGAACCAGTATGAGCGCCCTTCAATTTCGTCCTTTTCTGCTTCTTTCGATTGACCTGGAAGTCAGCATGGGGTTCACTCTTCGTTTAAAACTCCTTGCTGCCTCCTTCGATTGTAGGAATGCAGAGCTCCCAAGTTGAGATTCGAAAAGCTTTAATGCTTAGCCCATCCAAGGATACAAAGAACCTGTCTAAACTTGAAAACGCAACTAACAAGTATAACTTTTGAAGGCTACAGGCCAGGGGTTAGCACAAGATTATTGGGCACCAAAATCCAAAGTCTAACTAAACAGGATTGAGGCTTTCAACATACAGGCAGTGAGGATCGAAAGTTAGGTCATGGTCAACTTCCTAAATGGGATATCTACATTTTCCTTTTATTGGTATGTACAAATTATATTTAAATGAAAGCGTTCCATGTTTATAGAGAACTTACCTCTTGAAGTTCTTAATCGAAAGAGTTGTAGGTGACTTCTTTGGTGGTGAATGGAGTTTCACTGGAATCTTCCTAGAGCTAGTTCATTTACTGCTTGGTTTGGCAGTCACTGAATCGAAAGAGAGTATGATGGTGATGGTGAGTGAATCGAAGGTTATTATATAACAGTGCAGGGAGTGAATCAAAAGACATTATGTTGTAGTTGGGGAATGTGTCAAAGGTTGGTTATCTGGCAGTTGAGGAGTGGATCGAAGGTTTCGCTAATGTATGAAAGGATCTGAGTTTTTTTTCCAGAGTTAGAGTGTTTGGGAATATTTGAGAATGTTTGATAGTGCTTGAAAGTTTTGAGAAATTGATAATTTTTCACAACAAGAGTTTTTCAACTATCAGGGGCCCCTAAGATGTATGGTGGAGGCTCTTATTTATTGATGATTTTGGCTGATGTTTGGGAGGTAAAACAAAAGAAATTTGAACAAATTGGTATGTTGTTCTTGTAGTCTTTGAGGTGCAGTCTAGTATGCCATTTTGGTGCAAGAATAGGGGCAGCATTGCAGTATTGCTTTATAGCAGTTTTAGAACGTTGTGGCCAGTGCAGCAGACTTGTACTTGATACCACTAGCATATGAACTACTTTTTGTTTTGACCAACTAGCCCTATCCTTCAACCATACTCCTTTTCAGATAACAATGTTTCTTTCAAAGTGTCCTTTGAATGGACCATATGTGTATCTTTCGAAAGGGGCCCAAATGGGTGCTCTTCGATTTGAAATATATATGCATCCTTCTGAAGGGATCACATGCATCACTTGTGTGCATCATTTGCAATCCTTCAGAAGGGCCACCAAGGTATAACCTTCGATTGGGACACCCATATGTGTCATAGTGTAGAGGCTATGTGTGTTGAAGGTTTTCAGGAGGGAATCGAAGCTTATATGTAGGGGTATCTTGCTTTGTGAGCGCTAGCATGAAAGGAAATTTCTGCCTTATGAATTTGGCAGACATGCAAGACCATTGGCTTCTGAGTCGAAGGATAGCTGCAGAAGGCCATTGCCTTGTGCCTGCTGGCTTGGAGAAGGTCCTTGCCTTGTGAATTGGGGGCAAGCGTAAAGAAGGCACTTTTCTTTTAAATTGAAGTAGGCCAGTAGGAAGCCGCCAACTTCTGAATCGAAGGGAATCAACAAGAGGCTTTTTCCCCTTGGAATCGAAGGAGGCTACAGGAGGCTCTTGCCATGTGCACCAAAGGCCAACTTGTAAGGAGTCACTAGCGTAATCGAAGTCTACATGTAGGATGACTCTTCTTATCCCAATGAGACTTGTATAAAGATAGGCGTTCCCCTTGTGGATCGAAAGCAAGTTATTACAAAGGGAGACTTTGCCCAGTCAGAAGTAACATGGAGATAGCCAAAGCCCTGTGGGTGCTAACATGAATGCATAGGGACCAATGCTCATTCGAAGGATGTATGTAGGGGAATAAATTCCCAATCGAAGCTTGCATGCAGGTAACCATTGCACTTGTGAATCAAGCAATATGTAAGGCTAATGGTGCAATCGAAGAATGAATGCAAGGAAATAAATTCCCAATCGAGGCTTACATGCAGGAAGTCTCAACTTGGTGAATCGAAGGAAACTATTTCAAGAGGAAACCAAACCCATTCGAAGCTAACATGGAGGAGAAGATTCATTCGAAGTTAAGCACCAATCGAAGCAAGCTTATTTTCCTTCAATTTTGTCAGAAAATTCAAATTTATCTGCTTTCCCCTTTCAATAGTTTTCTCCTTGACCTGATGCTTGGAAATCTAATATGATCCATGGCAATTTAAGATGATCAAACCTTGTGCAACTTTGGTCCAGTAGAAATCTTGTGAGGAAATTCTTGAAGATTTAATAGGGAAAATTTTAGGGTACAACAATTTGATATCTTTGTTAGAGCCTTCTTCGATTGGTATCTTTCTTATATGTGTCTAATCTTGACAGGCATGTACATTTTATATCTTTGTTAGATCTTTCTTCGGTCAGTCTCTTTCCTATATGCGTCTAATCCTGACCTGGCGTATACCTGGTGTCTCTATGTGTGTCTAATCTTGACATGGCATGTGTACTCGATGTCTTTGATAGATCTTTCTTTGTCCAGTATCTTTCCTATGTGTGTCTAATCTTGACCTGGCATATACCTGATGTCCTTGTGCGTGTCTAATCTTGACCTGGCATGTGTATCTGACATCTATGTTAGAACCTTCTTCGGTCGGTCTCTTTCTTTCTCGTGTGTGTCTAACGTTGAACTGGCATATACCTAATACCTTTATATCTGTCTAATCCTAACCTGGAATGTATTCACCAAGTTTACTTGATCTCCCGTATGTCTAACATTGACCTGATGTATGTCTCTAAAATTCTACCCCCGGGTGACAAATATTTGAAAATACAGAAAAACCAAAATACATGACTTTACTTTGTTCTTCATAGTGCAAATTTTATGGTTCTTTTGAGTATTCAATCCACTTCTAACTCGATTGTTTAAAAGGCTGGCGGAAATCTCACCCTCAAGTTTAAGTTGATTGAATAGAGGCAACTGTTGCACCTTAAAATTTGCCCTCTCTAGTTTAATGCTAATTGGCTTATTTTTCTAACATACTTATGCATTCATGTTACCGATTCCATGGTTACGGGATCAAAGAATTTATCTGCGTCAAGCTACAAAAACAATTGTTCTGTCAAGCAGTACAATAAAGTAGAAACTCAGGTTTTTGAGATTTGAGTGCACTCCGAATATTTCTCTGAACTATTCAATCAGTGAGTGATCAAATACTCATCATTTCAAGCTTTCAGGTGTTTCATCATGCCTCGATTTGCAAAGAAAACCGAGCGTTTCAGTTGATTTGAAGTACTTTTGACTGAGAATCGACATTTCGTAATTTGTATTCAAAAATTCATAACTTCTGACCGGAAAATATTATTTTAGTGGGTCTTTAGACATTGGACTCTTCTTGACATCCTCTCTGTTTCATATGTTCAGCTCGGAAGCCAATTTTGTGAAAAAGATCTATGAAATTGCAAAATACGTCGAAAATCGCATGCTGAAGCGGATTTTCGGTCAACTGTCGTGCAATATTGCCAAAATCATAACTTTATCGATTTTTAACATTTTTGGATGATTCTTTCAGAATGAGGTCACAAATTTTGTTATTTGCAAATTTTCTTCGGGTCCGAGTTCGGATTATGATTAGAAGACTTTTTTTTATGGCTCGCTTCTCAAATTGACCAGTGGAAAATTCGTGCAACAAAAACAAAGGTTTTTCTGTCTCATTTCTTTTTTTATTATAAAAATCATAACTCTCTCGATTTTTATCGTATCGAGGTGATTATTTCATCTCAACGTGACAAATTTCTTCATCTACATTTTTGCTTTAGGAAACCCAGAAAGTTATGAGCTTGAGGGTCGTTCTCGAACTGTACACAAAAATAAGCTGAAAGTTCGGCACTACAAAAAAATAAGGGAATTTGAATTTCTTTTTTCATTTTCCAAACAAGGCATAAGAGCTTGTCTATGTTTCAATTCAAAATCAAAAAGAACTTTTTCCCATTTTCTTAAATCATACTCAAGAAAATTTCAAACTCTCTCAAGACTCAAGAAGGAATCTCTCCTCCTCTCACTCATTTCCGGTCGGCCAACCTCCGCAAGAAAATCGACCGGCCTCCCTCGATCCCATTCGGTCAGCCACTCATCCCGCAACCAAACTCCCTAGTCCAATATGGCCTCCTTTGCGCGCCTAGCCTCTCCGTCTGATCCCTCCGCGTCTGATACTCCCTCCGTCGCGAGGTTCTGAGCGATTTTCTCCTCCTTCCGATTGGACACCTCCATTCTCTGATTAATACTCCTCTTCGTGTCGATTCGGTAATTGTTCTTGACTTTTCTTGACTTAAGTGATTAATTGATTTTGAATTAAGTGCTTATTTGCTTTCATGAGTTGAATACTTGAATTGAGGAATTTATTGATTCTTGAGATTAATATTTATGGACAATTATGGAATTGGATGAGCTTTTGTTAAATTGTTTAAATCTCATTAAACTTGATGAAATAATTGTTGATAATTGTTGATTTTATACGTCGAAACTTGATTCTGATTCAATAATTGTCCAATTGTGGAATTTCATGAGTGGATGATTATTTGCGAGTTGATAATTTGATATCAACACGTTGATAATTTTTTTAAGGTGTAAGAACCGTTGTACCGGTAGCATTTTAGCGTTTGCAATTTATTTGTGAATTTCGATTAATGTTACAAGTATCGATGTGTGATAATTTTTGCGCGTTAAATTATATTTTCTGGTCGATTTTTAGTGGACATTAATACATGTAAAGTTGTTGCCCAGATTTTGCAAATACTTGTAAACGTTGCATTTAATTATAGGTGCATGCGTATTTTACTTTCACTTGTTGATTGTTGGCTATTATTGATAAGTTTTGATGATTTTAATTTGACATTTCGGATGTTTCATGAGATAAATGCAATGTTGTCCGAAATTTGTTTTTGCATGGACATTGTGATTCAATTCTTACTTGATGCATAGTTGAGCTTAATTGGATATTTGTTTGACATTGGTGCCAAGTTTGGTTGATTTTAATTCAACTTTTTGAGTGTTTCCATGTGTTGATGTGATGCTTCCTGGACTTTGATTTTGTGGTTCCGATGGTTATTTGAAACTTGTTTCTTCATGATTTATCTTTGATTTGAGTTGTGATGCAAATTATTGACTTTGGTTATTGTTTCCTTGTTGTCACTAACTCATTTTGTGAATTTTGCAAGTTTCTGAAAGTGTCTCGGTGCATGAGACTTGTGATCCAATTTTGTTTTGTTGAGACTTATATCTTGAATAGGATTGTTTATTCGATATTCGGATGTCGATTGTGATTTATTTTCAAATCGGTGATGCTTCGATATTTATTCTGAGCATTTTATTTCTGACTTCTTTTCTTTGATTGGTGAAGCTTCTCGAAGATCTTCGGGTTTCTTTTTCTTTGATTGCGCTTTTGTAGCAACTGGGTTTTTAATCAAGAGTCACAACTATTAGTTTTTATCCTAGGGAAGGGAATTTAAGAGTAAACCCTAATTCGCGGGCAGAGATTTTAGGTTTCGGACTCAATTAGACGAAAGGAAGGTGTTAGGCACCTTTCATCCACCTTATTCACAAGGATATTAGACTCTAGGTTTAGGTTTGTGGTAAACTGGATTTTATGTTTTAATTAGAAAGACTCGCCATAATTTTTTGATCGTATGCGTACGTATCCTCTTAATATGAATCAGAGTCCCAATTTGTAGCTCGTATGGGGTTGGTGTTTTTTAGGGGTTTAGCAACATATTTTGAATCAGTTCGCACTCGGTCGGGAGTAGTGATTGCGGAGATTTTGACTAAGTGCGTAGTAATCCAAAACTAGTTGAAACCCATTTGCAAAAAGACATTTGATTAGTTTAATTTATTGCGAAAATAATTTTAAGACTTGTTTGTGTTTTTTAATCGTATTATTTGCGAAGATCTTGATTAATGCATGATAAAAAAAGATTTAATGCAAATAATATATATAAAATAATATATGTGATTTTAATATGAAAATAATTTATTTGGCCATATAATAATATTTAATAGTAAATATAATAATAATAATATTTTCATAAAAGGAAATTATAAATAATAAGTTATAATTATAATAAGTATAAAAAAAATTAATTAACTACAACAATTTATAATAATAATATAAAAGATAATAATAATAATAGAAAAATTCATCATTTGATAATAATTATTATTATTATAAATACATAATATATATATATATATATATATATATATATATATATATATATATATATATATATATATATATATATATATATATATATATATATATATATATATATATATATAATATATAATATATATATATATATATATATATATATATATATATATATATATATATATATATATATATATATATATATATATATATATATATATATATATATATATATATATATATATATATATATATATATATATATATACACATTATATATATATACATTATATATATATATACACATTATATATCAAATGCGTAGTATATACATTTTATATATATATACACATTATATATATATATATATATATATATATATATATATATATATATATATATATATATATATATATATATATATATATATATATATATATATATATATATATATATATATATATATATATATATATATATATAAAATAATTGAATTATAAAAATAAATAAATAAAATTAATTAGAATCAGGGGGTGCAAGCTTAGTTGTATAGTAAAATAAGGGAGGTGTGAAAAACAGTTAGGATTAGGCCCAATACGAGCCTAGGCAAGGGGGTATGTTGTTGTTGTAAGTTTTAGCAAAATATGGAATGGGGAGTGTGAAGAGTAATGGGCTTGGCTCATAGGTGAATTGAGGAGGGTCAGGGTAATCACGTGTGGTGCGAGTGTACGCTGTTACAATCATACTTGGCCTAAAGGCCGTCTGATGATGATCAAAGGGAGGGAAGCGAAGGTTCAAGATAATTATGATAGGTGCGTATATACTAGATAATACAGAATTAACAAGTCAAGTTTAGTTTCGTGTTTCTCATTTACAGCAAACGCGTTTTTCTCTCTTCCTCTCATTTACATCAAACCCTTTCATCTTCAACCCCAAAGCCCTAGTATCTGCGGTGCCGCTCCCCCAACAGAACCACTTTCCTACAAATATCTTACCACCCCCCCCCCCACCAAATACACGACAATCAACAAAGATAACCAAGAAAATCGTCTTACCCTTTTCGTTATTTCAAGATTCTGAATTTACGAGCTTCTTCCGTTTGCTTTTCTAATTTGGGTCTTAATCCCTTTTCCTTACCTTTTGCAGGCGCTGATTAAAAGCTTGAAGATAGTGGTGGTCGGCACTCACACGGTTAGCATTTAGGTTTGCAACGGCGGCGGAGATGATGTCACGCGATTAGGGTTCCAGGCGTTGAAACCCTAATCTCCTCTAACTACGATCTTCAACAAGGTGGTTCTTCCCTTCTTCCAGCAAGCCTATTCTTCTTCTGCCAATATCTGTTCGTCCTTCCCCTATTTCTGTAAAAAATCCTCCTTTTTGTTTCTATAAACGATATGCCCCCCTCTTCTGTATATTTTCTATTTAGTTATAGTTTAGTCTTTTAGGTTTTTTTAGCGTTACATCATAGACTTAAATATTATGATATAAATTAGGGATTAGGTTTTGGTGATTGTAATTTGATTCGGATTATTTATTGAATATATTTGATTACTGTAATATTTGGATTATGCTGGATTTGATTCTGTCAATTTGTGATTTGCTGTAGATTTGGTTTTGCGGTTTGTAATTTGATTTCCAGTTTTGATATGTTAATTATTTTTGTTCTAGGTTTGTTTTAGTTTTATTTAATTTGGGATTAATCTGAAAAGTAGCTATTTTTCCCTAATTGGGCTTTGCGCTGCTATATTACATGTATTGGGCCTAAATCTATTTTCCTTCTTTTTTTTTAAAAAAAAATTGATCAAACAACACTTTTTTGAATCAGAATCCTTAATAAAGTGAATAATATTAAATCTAATGAGAACATTGTTATAAGCACATAAATAAACCACGTTCTCTTATCATTCATCATTAAAATAATAACAAACATTTTTAATATCAATGCTTCTTTTCTTTTCAAAAAACAACACAACACCTAATGGGCTTAAAACATAATGGGCCTATAATTTGTAACAAATCCAAAACAAGACTTTCAATAAACAAATAATTTTTAACCAAATGGTTTACCCCCTTTTTAGTAACAACTGAAATAAATTTCTTTTAACCGGTTACAAAGAAGAATTTCCTTAAAAAAGTGATGATAACAGCAAACACTTCATACTAATTTTCTTCAATAAATCAGCAACATAAATGACAGATGGACCGATTTAGAAACCCCAATGGGCCTGTAATGTGTAATCATACCCCTTATTTTTACTAACAGCAATAGTAATTAAAAACTTGATAGCTTTATTTTTTTGAATCGCATGGGCCTTTGGCCAACATGCTTCGCGAATAAGTTTATGGGTCTTTCTGATTCAAAAAGCCCAACCTTCCCGAATAAAAATACACCCCCTAATAGTCTTGGATAGAGATGGGCCATTAGATACTGATGTACCATCTTTAATTAAATATTTCGTCTATTTTAATCTCAAAAAATAAAATCATCGAGGTAGGACAAATTTGGGGTACGACAGTTGCCCCTGTTCAATCATCTTCCAGTCGAATAGCTTAAGAAAACTCGAGTCTTGCGCATTCTGATCGGAAGTTTATTGAATAGTTGAAGTATCCCAAAATTTTCCCGAAAAACATAAGGTTACACTGATATAGCATGCCCTTAAGAGTCTTAAGGAAGTAGGCAAAGCCGATGATGTATCGCTTACCGAGGTTTGATTACGAGGCAGATGGCTTTGAACTTAAGAGCGTAATTTTGTACGTCTTGGCTTGGTTTTGGTTATTCGCCCATTTGGAGGATGAATACAACAATAATTGATGATGCATGGATGCTTGAAGACTGAGGCCATGGGCTATAGTTTTGGGATAAAGAAACACATTGTTGCATGAAGTTCGATGCAATAGGTTCAAGTTTTTGTTTTCTTTTGAGCATCGTAGCATGAAGTCTGAGACGATAAGCTGGATTTGGTTTTCGGACATCGCTGCATAAAGTATGAGGCGATGGCTTCTGTTACGGAATAAAGAGATGTACATTGCTGCCTGAAGTCTGAGACAATGAGTTTGGTTCGTAAATCGCTGCGTGAAGTCTGATGCGATAGGCTGGATTTTATGGAATAAAGGAACACATTGTTGCATGAAGACTAAGGCAACATGTCAGGTTTGCAAATCACTGTGTGAAGTCTGATGTGATAAGCTAAATTTGGTTTCAAACATCACTACCTAAAGTCTGAGACGATGATTTGGAATTTGGAACACATTCCTGCAAGAAGTCTGAGGCAATGGGTTTAGTTCGCAAATCACTGCGTGAAGCCTGGTGTGATAAACTAAATTTGTTGTTTCGAATATCACTGCATGAAGTCTGAGAAGATTGTCTAGAGTTTGGAACACATTGCTGCATGAAGTCTGAGTCAATGGGTTAGGTTTGCAAATCACTGCGTGAAGTCTAATATGATAAGCTAAATGTGTTGTTTCGAACATCGTTGCATTAAGTCTGCGACGATAGTCTGGAGTTTGGAACACATTGTTGCATGAAGTATGAGGCAATGGGTTAGGTTTGAAAACCACTGCGTGAAGTCTTATGTGATAAGCTAAATGTGTTGTTTCAAACATTGTTGCATGAAGTATGAGACGATGGTCTGGAACTCGGCATAACGAAATACATTACTCATGAGTTCTGAGGCAATGAATTAGGTTTGAAAATCAATGCGTGAAGTATGATGTGATAAGAAAAACTTGGTTTCGAACATTGCTGCATGAAGTCTAAGGCAATGGGTTAGGTTCTCAAATCATTGGGTGAAGTCTGATGTGATAAGCTAAATTTGGTTTCGAACATCGATGCATGAAGTCTGAGGCAATGATCTGTGTCGCAGAATAAGAAATACATTGTTGCATGAAGTCTGAGGCAATGGGTTAGGTTTGCAAATCACTGCGTGAAGTCTGATGTGATAAGTTGAATTTGCTTTTTCTAACATCGATGCATGAAGTATGAGACGTTGATCTAGGTTTTGCAAAAACATTGCGGCTTAGAGGCATTGTAATAAGTTATGAGAATACATTGCGGCTTAGAGGCAATGCACCGAGTTTTCAGAATACATTGCGTCTTAGAGGAAATGTGTTGGCTTGGATAATACATTGCGGCTTAGAGGCAATGTGTTGAGTTTGGGTAATACATTGCGGCTTAGAGGAAAAGTGTTGATTTTTTAGGATACATTGTGGCTTAGAGGTAATGTGTTGAGTTTGGATAATTCATTGCGGCTTAAAGGCAATGTAATGGGTTTTGAGGATACATTGCGGCTTAGAGAAAATGTAATGGGTTTTGAGAATATGTTGCGGCTTAGAGGCAACATACTGAGTTTTGAGAATACATTGCGGCTTAGAGGCAAAGTTATGAATTTTGCAAATACAGTGCGGCTCAGAGGCAATGTAACGAGCTTGGATAATACATTGCGGCTTAGAGGCAATCTAATGATTTTTGCAGATACATTGCGGCTTGGAGGCAATGTATTGGGTTTGTAAGGAACTCATCACTGCAGGAAGACTTAGGGGATGGGTTGAATGTGTCACGGCATGAAGACTGAGGTGACAGGTTGAATTATAGGAGAAGTATTGCATTAGTTGACCCTTAGATAGTTGAATGAGGGTGAGATTATTTGTCTGTTTGCTATGTGTTATGCATGTGAATTGAATGTTCTATGTATGCAAAGTGTATGATGTTTGACATTGACATGGAACCCTGACTATATGTGTATTGTATGCAAGAATGGATAGTGTATGTATGCTCGAGATATGCAAAATGTGTGTATGTATGAAATGTGTGTAAGATGCGCGTATGCCTTGAAATGTTATGAAGACTATTTCTGGCATTCTCCTTTAAATCATTGGCTTAGAGTTACCAATTCTTGGCGTTGTTGTTGTATCATCATAGCACTGTTGAACTTGAATGTTAGCAAAATTTGAACATTGATTTTGTATGGTGAGAACGGGCATAGACGTGGATGTAGACGTTGATGTAGACGCGGGTAATGGCCTATGCATAGATTTGTATGTTGTGAGCGCAGGCGTAGACGTATGTATTGGCATATGTGTGGTATCTGTAAGTGTAAGCATAGATGTATGTAGATTCGTATGTCGTAGGTGCAATCGTAGACATATGTAGATTCGTAGGAGTACACATGTGTGTGGACGCATGTGCGGACGTAGACATTGTGTTTCAAGCGTAGGCATGGGTGCTGACAGGGACGTAGACTTCGCGTAGGGACGTGTAGATATTTGTATAGACTTTGTATTGTGGAGTTCAAGCATAGGCACAGACATGTGTATAGATTTTTTTTGTTGTAAGACTTAGGAGTATCTGTGGACGTGTGTATAGTCCTCGTATTGTGAGCGTAGACGTGGATCTTCTTTCGATATTTTTCTAACCGAAATGTTTTTTCGATGTTTTATCAAATGCTTTTATTTTGTTAATCCTCGGAAATGATTTCAAGACAATATTCATAAGTAATGATCGTAGTATTTTGTAAACAAGTCTGAGAAAAGAAAAAACACAATTGGAAAGATGCAAAGAAAGCAAATGTTTTATTGATATGCCTCTGAATAGGCGAGAATACAAGTTGTAATTCCTAGAAAGAGGTAATTACAGAAAGTTTTACAATTGTAAATGGCAATGAAAAATGATAATTGTTACTGCTGTTCTCCAATATCTTTTTAATGATCTTATCTCCTTTGCTTCTGAGTTGTATGATTCAGATCTATCTCTCCCTTCGTGGTTCGTAGTCGCAGTTCTTAGATCGCAGTCTTTTTGTTTTTTATTTCTTTGTGTGAAATCCCTAACTTTTGCCTGGATTGCCCTTTCGAGTTTTTAATCCACCTGGATAACTTTTTTGTTTATATGCCCCTAATTTTTTCCCTGATCGCCCTTTAGGGTTTTTGATCCACCGGGACACTCCTTTTTTCCTAAGTCGCCCTTTTAGTGTTCCAGCTTAGAAAGCTTTTTATACATAGTATTTTTGACCGCGTCTGTATTTCCCGGATGCGGTAGTTCTTCCCCATCCATTGTTGTGGGGATAAGACCACCACTGGAGAATGTTATTTTGACTATTTATGGACCTTCGTAATTAGGTGTCCATTTACCACGTGAGTTGAGGCGAGGTAGCAGAATCTTCTTGAGTACTAGACCATGTCATGGTTCATCTTGTACAATTTATCGTTACTTTGAAAGAATTTCGTGGCTAATTCTCGTAGGGTTGGTTTGCCAATGCTAGAGGTATTTTACAGATGTCATGAAACCAAGGCTTGTTTTATTATCATTTTTTAATAGCAAGTCAATGTGCGGGCTCTTCGAAGCATCTATTTTTTATGCGCTGTTCGTGGTTAGACCAAGTTATTTTGAACATAGACAATATAGTTGTCAAGGCGTCTGTCATTTGACTTTCTTCTCGTGGGATGTGACTGAAAGTGATCTTTGTGAATTTCACAGTCAGTTTTCAAAATATGATCCCGATATGGGATTAGTTTTGGATGTTTAGCATCCCATTCGCTGTTGACTTGGTATATAGCTTGTGGGAATTATTTGGAGAAGTCAAAACTGCCCATATATCGTGCCCTAGTGAATTTGAAGCCCCGTCGAACGTGAGTATCCAACGTGCTCCTGGCTCAGGTCTTTTGTCAAGTCCTGGTATTTCGTAGTTGCTTTTTTTTTACAGCAATGTCTGTATTTGGCCTTGGCCTGTTTCTGTAGATATGCGCAATAACTTGATCAGCTTCTTTGTGGCTCCTCTCTAACATTTCCCCTTGGCTTGGTTTCTTCCGGGTCTTCCCCTGTGTTCAGATTAATGGTCTTAATAGCCTCTTGATATGGTTGCATATTGTTAGCTTTTCTTTTTACTTCCCTCGCTGATTTCTCAGAGAGTTCAAGATCTTTATCATATTCCTCTTTAGCTTGGTTGATAGGAGCATCAAAATTATATCGGATCGCAACAGTAGCATTGTTGGTGGTTTTGGGCATGAATTTGCACACTTATCATGTTTTGGCGCAGATTTAGTATATGAATATTTGAAAATGCATATGCAAAGAAAGTATTATCATTTTTAAATTTTAGATATGAATGCAAGAGAAATAAAAGGATCTTAATTGAAAATAAAATATAACCTTTATTAATCGTAAATATTGTCTGAAACAAAACGGGGAACCCTTACAAGCAACCCCTATGCCTCGGGCTTGACATAGGTTCTTTCAAAAAGAAGAAAAATTAATTAGAAAAAAAAAGATCTCAGGAATCTTCATGGTCGTCCATCTTTTGAGTTTTCCTCCTGGGGCGCATTCTCAGATGAATTCAGTTGCCCCTTTGGTGTTGGACTTGTTGGATATCTTCGCCACATGTCCGCCATGCACTACTCCATTGTTGACAGAGGTCTCTTGGATTGGAGGAAAATGTGCTTCACCCTTCAAAGCAGCTTTATATTCTTCTTCAGGGTATTGTCCTAACTGGACTATCCCCTGGTCCCCTAGCCTTTGTGGAGGTCTTTCGAAAGCTTTATTGTGTCCTAGCGAGAGTCCGTATCCCAATAGATATTCTTTTAGCGAGTTCGTCGTGGTTTTTGCTTGTCTGTTTTCCCGAGAGTCAGTGACTACTTCGATTTCATTTATTGTTAGCCCACCGTGCAGCGGCGTAGGGTCTGTTGTGGTGTCGGGCTTCTCGAAAGTGATATCTTGAGAATCCAACAAATCCTTCACCTTGTGTTTGAAAGGTCAACATTGTTCTATGGTATGTCCAGGAGAATTAGCGTGATACTCACATCTGGCGTTGGCATCGTATCTTCGTGGGAGTGGCCCGACTGGAAGAGCTAGAGGCTTAAGTTCCACTAGGGATGCCTTAACTAGCTGTTGCAATAACTGGCTAGGTGGCATAGGGAGTGGATCAAATTTCCTGGGTGGCCTTCTGCCTTGCTGCTGCCCTAGTGGAGTCACTAATGGTTGTTGTACCCTGGGTTGTGATGCTGTAGCATTAATTTCTCCCTATTTTCCTTTGGTGAAGTTTGAAGCAGACCGTTTTGAATTATAGGGAGCATTTGATGATCCCCCTGATATCTTCCCACTTTTTACCCCAGTATTGATTCTTTCTCTGATGGTTACTAAGTTTGAGAACCCCGAAGAGATACTTCCAACCATCATCTCATAATATAGCCCGTGCAAATTTTCCATGAACGTGTCTACTAACTCCTTCTCTAACAGTGGTGGTTGCACACGGGATGCCAATTCCCTCCATCTCTGAGCATACTCTTTGAAGGAATCTTCTTTCTTCTAGGACAAATTCTAAAGTTGCATGCGGGTAGGCACCATGTCCAGGTTTTATTTTTAATTCTTTAGGAAAGCGTTAGCAAGATCTGCCCAAGTTCGAATATGCGTTCTCTCCAGTTGCATATACCAGTCTGAAGATGCCTCACTCAGGCTATCTTGAAAATAGTGAATCATCAGCTTCTAATCTTGGGCATGGGCATGCATCTTCCTGCAACACATGCGAAGATGATTTCTTGGGCAAGAGAGCCCCTAGTATTTTTCAAAGTCAGGTACTTTGAACTTTGGTGGAATCACCACATCAGGAACTAGGCCCATTTCGAGAGCGTCTACTTCGAAAGCGTCGAAACCCTCCAAAGCCTTTAATCTTTCTTCTAGGGCTTTGTACTGATTCATCACTAATGGATTATCAATAGCATGAGTACCAGTCGTCTTTGAGGGCTCTTGGTTGGCGTCCTCTAGGTTGTTGTCTCTGTAATGCAGGTCAAAGTAACTATCTGCACCATTGGTCAAAATCTGTAGGGTACGAGATGCCCCTACCTTTGGCAGCGGTGGGACAAACCCTTCAGTTTCAGCTTTTTGTTGGGCCATGACAGACTTCTGGAGTCCTGCCTCTGACTCTTTCCTTAGTTGGTGACTGCGTGATGCACCAATAGTCTGGGCTACTTCTTTGAAAGCTTCCATGGGAATCTAGTCCTGTCTGTTAATAATGCTCTTCAAAGCTAGGAGGACTTGACTCAAATCTCCTTTCATTGAACTTACGTCGCCCTTTACTTGGTCGAGATCCTCTTTGAATGCAGCCTTAGTTTCCTCGATTTTCTCAATTGCTTTTTGTTGATAAGCCCTTGTTAGATATAGAGGCCAAGGAGGTGGAGATCTTCTTCTACCAATGGTTCAACTGGAGAGATTTTTTTTGAAAAATGAGTTTTGACATGATATGCGGGTGTTCGTGAATGCATACGTGCGAATGAATGCATATGAATATGAAATGGTTACTGTGCTAAATGTCTTATTCACTTGGGTATGTATTTGTCTTTTGCTTATTATTTTACTTAGTGACTATCTTTAAAATAGATACGCGAACGAGATGTGGAAACAAAATGCCTTTATTGAAGGTAACATAATTCAGATATTGAAAAATATTACAATCTTAAACCAAAACTTTATTTGCGTGAAATCAAGCAAAAGGAAATAAGTCTTCTAGGTGCACCTGCGGACATCTGATCTTGAAACCATCCCCTGTTGCTGGACAAAATTTGAGAAAGTCTTCAGCATGTTATTTCCCTTTTGTGGCCTTGATTTCATGCATGTTTGGCGTGTTGACGCAGACAAGTTATTTCCTTCGGTATCCATTTTTAAAGACAGTCACCGAGAATCTTGATTTTATTATCTTTTATTTTGTACCCTATGAGTAAGACGGATAAAAGAAACAAATGATGAACATGAGATATATATGGATGCATGAATGTATAAGTGTTGGGTTGAGTAACGAGATTTTGTGACAGGTTTTTGTGATGGGTACCCCTATAATGTAGGATCCTTAATTTTGACCTACGGTAAATCTACCCTCCCAAGAGGTGGTTTCCTTAAGGGTATCATGAATAACCCTAGAGGGAAAAGGCACAAGGGCCTCCCTTAGGTGGAGCCTCTTTACGGACCGAAACTTTTGTCTCAAAGTCGTGAAAGGTCTTGTCATGAGATTTTGGGTTAAGGTCGTTACAAAGAGTCATGGGTGACCTTCCAAAGTCTTACTCGTCAAGAGGATATCTCTTGATAAGTATTCCTTTTTCGGAAGCCCGCCGACTCTAGGCGAAGTCGTCACATAAACTCGCAGGGATGATGTACCCCCTAAGTTAATAGACCAACCTTCTTGCTAAGGGTTATGTTGAAAATATTTTTGAGGTAGAAAGATCCCGCCACACAGTAAATATATGATGATAAGAGAATTTGATAGCAAATAAATAAATGCGATAAAATAGATAAATGCAATAAATAAATAAAGAAAATAAAAATAAGAAACCCCAAAAATACCTAAACCTAGGGTTAAGGAGTGTCCCCAGCAGAGTCTCCAACTGTAGGGACTGGTTTTTTGATCAAGGGTCGCCATTATTAGTTTTTATCCTAGGGAAGAGAATCTAACAGTAAACCCTAATTCGCGGACAGATATCATAGGTTTCAGACTCAATTAGACGAAAGGAAGGTTTTAGGCACCTTTCATCCACCTTGTTCACAAGGATATTAGACTCTAGGTTTAGGTTTGGGGTAAACTGGATTTTAAGTTTTAATTAGAAAGACTCGCCACGAGTTTTTGATCGTATTCCTACGTATCCTCTCATGAGGAATCAGAGTCCAAATTCGTAGTTCGTATGGGGTTGGTATTTTTAGGGGTTTGCCAACATATTTTGAATCACTTCGCACTCGTTCAGGAGTAGTGATTACAGAGATTTTGACTGAGTGCGTAGTAAGCCAAAACTAGTTGAAACCCATTTGCAAAAAGACAGTTGATTAGTTTAGTTTATTACGAAAATAGTTTTAAGATTTGTTTGTGTCTTTTAATCGTATTATTTGCGAAGATCTTGACTAATGCATGATAAAAACAGATTTAATGCAAATAATATATATAAAATAATATATATGTGATTTTAATATGAAAATAATTTATTTGGCCATATAATAATATTTAATAGTAAATATATTAATAATAATATTTTCATTAAAGGGAATTATAAATAATAAGTTATAATTATAATAAGTTTAAAAAAATTAATTAAATACAACTATTTATAATAATAATATAAAAGATAATAATAATAATATAAAAATTCATCATTTGATAATATTAATTATTATTATAAATACATAATATATATATATATATATATATATATATATATATATATATATATATATATATATATATATAGAAAAAATAATTGAATTATAAAAATAAATAAATAAAATTAATTAGACTTAGGGGGTGCAAGCTTAATTGTATAGTAAAACAAGAGAGGTGTGAAAAACAGTTGGGATTAGGCCCATTACGAGCCCAGGCAAGGGGGTATGCTGTTGTTGTAAGTTTTAGAAAAATATGGAATGGGGAGTGTGAAGAGTAATGGGCTTGGCCCATAGGTGAATTGAGGAGGGTCAGGGTAATCACGTATGGTGCGGGTGTACACTGTTATAATCAGACTTGTCCTAACGGTCGTCTATGATGATCAAAGGGAGGGAAGCGAAGGTGCACGATAATTATGATAGGTGCGTATATACTAGATAATACAGAATTAACAAGTCAGGTTTAGTTTCGTGTTTCTCATTTACAGCAAATGCGTTTTTCTCTCTTCCTCTCGTTTACATCAAACCCTTTCATCTTCAACCCCCAAACCCTAGTATCCGCAGCTCCTCTCCCCCCAACGGAACCACTTTCCTACAAATCGCATACCAACCCCCCTCCCCAAATACACGAGCAGTCAACCAAGATAACCAAGAAAACCGGTTTACCCTTTTCGTTCTTTCAAGATTCTGACTTTACGAGCTTTTTCCGATTGCTTTTCTGATTTGGGTCTTAATTCCTTTTCCTTTCCTTTTGCAAGCGCTGATTGAGGGCTTGAAGATGGTGGTGGCCGGCACTCATACGGTTAGCCATTAGGTTTGCAACGGCGGCGGAGATGATGTCACGCGATTAGGGTTTCAGGCGTTGAAACCCTAATCGCCTCTAACTCCGGTCTTCAACAAGGTGGTTCTTCCCTTCTTCCAGCAAGCCTATTCTTCTTCTGCCAATATCTATTCGTCCTTCCCTTGTTTCTGTAAAAAAATCCTCCTTTCTGTTTCTGTAAACGATCCTCCCCCCTCTTCTGTATATATATTTTTTATAGTTTAGTCTTTTAGGGTTTTTTAGCGTTACAACATAGACATAGAGATTATGAGATAAATTAGGGATTAGGTTTTAGTGATTTTAATTTGATTCGGATTATTGATTGAATATATTTGATTACTGTAATATGTGGATTATGCTGGATTTGATTCTGTTAATTTGTGATTTGTTGTAGATTTGGTTTTGCGGTTTGTAATTTGATTTCCAGATTTGATATGTTAATTATTTTTGTTCTAGATTTGTTTTAGTTTTATTTAATTTGGGATTAATCTGAACAGTAGCTGTTTTTTCCTAGTTGGGCTTTGCGCTGCTATATTAACTGTATTGGGCCTAAATATTTTTTCCTTCTTTTTAAAAAAAAATTGATCCAACAACACTTTTTTGAATTAGAATCCTTAATAAAGTGAATAATATTAAATCTAATGAATACATTATTACAAGCACATAAATAAACCATGTTCTCTTATCATTCATCATTATAATGATAACAAACATTTTAATATCAATGCTTCTTTTCTTTTCTAACAAACAGCAACACAACACCTAATGTGCTTAAAACATAATAGGCCTATATTTTGTAACAAATCGAAAATAAGACTTTCAATAAACAAATAATTTTTAACCAAACAGTTTACCCCCTTTTTAGTAACAACTGAAATAAATTTCTTTTAACCGGTTGCAAAGAAGAATTTCCTTTAAAAAATGATGATAACAACAAACACTTCATACTAATTTTTTTCCAATATATCACCAACAAAAATGACAGATGGACCGATTTAGAAACCCCAATGGGCCTGTAATGTGTAATCATACCCCTTCTTTTTACTAACAACAATAGTAATTAAAAACTTGATAGTTTTATTTTTTTGAATCGCATGGGCCTTTGGCCAACATGCTTCGCGAATAAGTTTACGGGTCTTTCTGATTCAAAAAGCCCCACCTTCCCGAATTAAAATACACCCCCTAATCGTCTTGGATAGAGATGGGCCATCAGATACTTCTTCACCATCTTTAATTAAATATTTCGTCTATTTTAATCTCGAAAAATAAAATCATCGAGGTAGGACAAATTTTGGGTACGACAACTTTACTATGGACATTATTGTTCGTTTGGTATTGTTTCTGATTCTACTTATATTCTGCATTGTCTCTTAAAGTCCTTGTCATGAGAAGTAGGAATAAAGACGCATGTCTGGGAGTCCCTACTTTAGGTGGGAAATTTTGTTTAAAAGTCCTCAAAGGAGGCAATGTTTGTGTGTGCTAAAGACCTCAAAAAGGGGGAACTTTGTGTGTTTGTTTAAAGTCCTCATAAAGAGGCAATTTCGCTAAATTTCTCATAGAAGGAAATTCCCCTCCCTTTTTACTTTGTGCTTTCAATCTACTCAATAAAAATTGGAAGAAAGGGCTCGCAATTGGCCCCGACACTTTCAAGTCCATTGGTCATTCTTACCTCACGTTGTACATTTATGCTTTGAATCGTGCTCTTCTTGTCTTTTGAGTCAAAAGTGGAAAGAGATCACAATCATCCCTCATACCTTGTCATCGCTTCGTCAATATCTTAGCTCGCGTTTATTAACGTTGATGCTTCGATTTTTTACTCGATTTTGTGATTGGGCTATTTTATTGGAAGAAGGGTCCTTCGACTCATCGATCTTATTCTCATGTATAGATAGCTCGTGTTTGATGTCTTGAGTCAATTCTTGTTAGCATATTTATTTGTTCACTTTCTTTCACCCTTGCTTTAGGTTCACCTTTGCTTGTTCCCTTAGGATCACTTGTTTCATTCTCGATTCAAGATAGACATTAGGCTTGTAAACCATACATGCTAACTTTGGTAGATGTTTCCATTTTGTATCCAAACTTTAGGTCCACCAATGCATGATAACATTAGGATTGTTAGTCTCCCTTAGACTTTTTCATTCCCCTTTTGCATCATTAAACACAAAACTTCTTTTCTTAAGAAAACTCTAAAACACTTAATAAAGGAAGATGAGAATCGTATGCAATTGAGTCTTGTGGGGTAGAGCAAATCAGTTTAGATTGAATATTTCTCTATTTTCACTGTCGGACTTTATTACGGTTCAAATGCAAACTCTTTTGCAAATAAGCGGAGAAATAGTGAGTGCTCCCTCCCGTGCGATCCATTTTCTATCATCCCACCAAAAACACCAAACAATTCAAACCTTTTTGTCTTCGTACTTTTTCCTTTTAAAACCTTTTTGATAAGGATGTGTTGTTTCAAGTTCGAGCAACCTAGAAATGCTAAGTGTGCGACTGGCCGAGCATGAGTCTTTTTACGGGATGCAACGCCAAGCATGAATTGCAATCCTAACTGCAAGGATGCGAACATAGAACTAGCCATAAAAAACACACAACAAATAAAAACTTTTAAGGTAAAATATGAGTACCTTGATCCCCATTGCATGAAAGGTGGTACCTAGGCACAAAGGTTTGTAACTAAGGCAGGCACGACTAATAAAACCTTTTTCTTTGTGTATACATTTTGCATAGATGCATTTTTTCCCTTAGCTCATAAGCTTTAGATATGAATATACCCTTTGATTAGAACAAAAAGAGTGGATCACATAGAGTACCACAGATGTGAGGGGTGCTAATACCTTCCCCTCGCGTAATCGACTCCCGTACCCGATCTCTCGGTTGTAAGATCATGATTTCTCCCTTCTCAGGTTCTTCTTTGATGATTTTCGTTTCCCTTCCTGTGGGATAAATAAATACTCGATGGTGACTTCATTTATTTTCTTTCTATTATTTTCCCAATTGCTTCACTAGAGAAGTGAAGTGAAGTGCACAATTTTTATATTGACCATCAAAGGGGCCACTTTGATGTAGTACAAAACCTTGGAGGACGACTACATCATCTCATGGAGAAAACTGCGTGACGAAGTCACGCCCCGATTCGCATCAGGAAAGCTTCATCCAAAAATGTTATCTTTCTTTAGTAGGGATTCACCAAAGTAAATGTGGCATTTGTCCACAGACGAACAAAAATAAATGATCCAACTCTTCTAGACAACACCCATTCAATGCTGATGAGAAACTCCTATGTTATTTCTTTTGATAAGATTTTTGTAAATGATATTTTCTCAACTTGAGATCATTTAACAGACAACTACTTCTTCTTCTTCTGGATATCGTGATGCATTAGCACGTTAAACACAACTTGTTGTCCATTGATTCTCATGGTTAATTCTCCACTTTCTACATTTATCAAGGCTCTTTCAGTAGCAAGAAAGTGTATTCCTAGCAAGGGAATTTCCTCATTGGCATTAAAGTCCATGATAAGAAAATTCGCATGGAACACAAACTTGTCAACTCTTACCAACACATCTTTTATCTTTCCTTAAGGAAAATAAAAGATTGTATCAGCTAGCTGGAGAGTAATAGTTGTTTGTCTAGAAATTACAATTCCCAACTTCGTAAAGATAAACAAGGGTATAAGGTTGATACTTTCTCTAAGGTCGCATAATGCCCAGCCACAAAATGACTCTCTAATGCTATAGTGAAACTTCTAGGATCCTTTAGTTTAGGAGGGATTTTTCCTTGAACAAGTTGACAGCATTCTTGAGTTAATACTATAATTGTAATCTCTCTAACTCTCTTCCTCTTTGTGAGAAAATCCTTTATGAATTTTATGTAGTCATGCAATTATTGAATTACTTCAATTGATGGCATGTTGATGTGAAGTTGCTTCAGAATCTCTATGAACTTGTCAAACTATGTTCTTCCTTAGCCTTTCTGATTATTTGAGGAAAAGAAGGTGGGGGTCTTTCTTGAACAAATCTGGGTACCCTGTCGACCTACCATTTCCAGCTTCTCTGGATTAGATTTCATGTCGGAAGTATTCAACGTGCATTTTTCTTGAGTTATCACTTCCTCAGTTAGTTCCACTATAGGTGTTTCTTCAGTAGATTTAGACACTTCCTTATCTGAAATGTCAAGATTAATCATATTTTCTCTTGGTGATTCTTCCCTTGTGGTTGTTTATCTTTCACATTCTTTTACACTTCTTAACTTGATGACCTTGCATGTTTCAGTACTCTTGGCTCTATATGTAGATGTTGGAGTTTCAGTGGAGCTAGTAAGTGCTCCAATGGTTCTTGAACTAAGTGTAGAAGTAATTTTCCCCACTTGATTTTCCAAGTTCTTTATGTTTACTCCTTGAGCTTGAAACTGGTTTTTAGT
Source organism: Vicia faba (assembly GCA_948472305.1). Classification (NCBI taxonomy): domain Eukaryota; kingdom Viridiplantae; phylum Streptophyta; class Magnoliopsida; order Fabales; family Fabaceae; genus Vicia; species Vicia faba. The sequence continues at coordinate 1,051,993,755 of OX451736.1, read as the reverse complement.
CTCTTGTATGAAATATTTAAGTATGTTTTCCAGCTGGTTATTCCCTTGATTAGCCACAACATAATTTGGTGCAAAAAAACCAGGTGGAATTTGTGGAGCTCGGATTTAAGTTTGTTTTGATTGTTGCTCCATGAAAAATTTGGATGATCACGCCAACCATGGTTATAGGGATGGTTGTAGGGGTCGTTGTAGGGGTTGTTATACTTGTTTTTTTACCAACATTGTAAGTGTTTGTTGGAAGCAATTTTGGTAAAACAATGACTTAATAATGTTTTGCTAAATGTCTTAACATTTGGAGCAAAACTGTTTTGTATGATGTCAAAGCAGATGTCTTGACATCTGCCTCCTGAACTGATCTCATCCCAACATCAGTTTAAGTTTTACGTTTCCTTTTTTCCAGCGCTCCATAATTCAAGATTTGTAACTCACAGGCAACGAAAAATATGGAGGAATATTTTTCAAAATGAATGGATTTTATTTTTATCTGTTTTTATTGAAATATTCAAAAGAATTGAGTATTTGGTTTTAAAGCCCACAGCTACGCATATATAAGGACTTGCTTCCTTATTCAAATTACTGCAACTTTTGAAGAAGAATACTTTCTTTCTGTTTTAAAAAGTCTAATTATTTTAATCGTCAAACACTCTAGTGTTGATTGAATACTTGTGTTACTATTAGGGTTGTTAATTGTGTATCATTCATAAGCTTTTAAGCATTGAATGATTGAAGTGTTTTAAACTTATTATTTCTCTTAGTTTTTCACTATAAGTGATTGAAGGGATTTGAGGAGGGCCTCATACCTAGGTGAGTCTTAGGTAGAAGTTTAGCACGGGTAGTGATTAAGTGATTAGATCGTAAGCTGGTTATTTATTGAGGGTCTATGAATTGATACTATTTAGTGAACTTGTCCCTGGCTTGGTAGCCCCCATAGTAGGTGTTATTGTACACTGAACTGGGTGAACAATCTCTTATGTTTTTACTTCTTTTGATTTTACTGCACTTTACTTGCAAACAAATATTTTTGTCGTGACATCTTATTCGACATTATATATCTAATACCAGAATTTCAATTGGTATCAGAGCAGGCATCCTGCTCTTATCTGGGTGAGATCCATGGAAGATAATTTATGGTACTATGGACAAGGAAGGTGGATTTGTGAACAGACCATCCATTATGGATGGAAGCAATTATGACTACTGGAAACCATGTATGGTTGCCTTTTTAAAGTCCTTAGACAGCAGGGCTTGGAAGCTATTTTAATAGGATGGAAACACCCTGTCTAATTGGGAGAATATGGAGAACCTACTTCTGAATTAAAAACAAAAGAAGATTGGTCTAAGGAAGAAAATGAAATTGCTCTTGGAAATTCTAAAGCCTTGAATTCTATATTCAACGGAATTGACAAGAACATTTTCATATTAGTGAATACATGTGAAGTTTCTAAGGATGCATGGGGGATTCGTCAATCTACTCATGAAGGCACATCCAAAGTTAAGATGTCAAGACTTCATGTTCTCACCACAAAATTTGAGAATTTGAGGATGAAGGATGATGAAAGTATAAATGACTTCCATATGAACATTCTTGAAATTGCTAATTCCTCCACTGCTTTAGGAGAGAAAATTACTGAAGACAAAGTGGTGAGAAAGATGCTCAGGTCTCTTCCCAAGAGATTTGATATGAAAGTGACTACTATAGAATAAGCTCAAGACATTGATAAAATGAAAGTGGGTGAACTTATTGGATCCCTTCTAACATTTGAATTAAGCATCAATGAAAGATATGAAAAGAAAAACAAAAGCATAGACTTTGTATCAAATACTGAAGATGAAGAAGAGGACTCTGATCTAGATACAGATGTAGGAATATCAAATGCCTTAGCTATGCTTGGAAGACAATTTAACAAAGTGATAAAAAGAATGGACAGGAACCAAAGATCAAATGTCAATAACATCTCATCTGACATCCATAAGTCAAATGAGTTTGGAAGAAAAAGGGCTGAAGAAAAATCTACTCAAGGGAAGGGAGTTCAATGTCATGAATGTGAAGGCTTTGGTCACATTATAGATGAATTCCCTACATATCTTAAGAAACAAAAGAAGAATGTATCTGTTACTTGGTCTGAAGAGGACTTAGAGAGTGATCTTGAAGAATATTCCAAATATGTTAAAGCATTTATAGGCAAATATGTTTCTGATGAAGAGTCTAGTGATGGGGAACTAACCTTTGATGAGTTAGCTACTTCATACAAAGAATTATGTCTCAGAAGTTAAAAAGTGTGTCTTGAAGGGGAGAAATAGAAAGCCCTCATAACCCAGCTGAAGGAGGAAAGGGAAGAGCATATTAAAACTATTTCTGACCTGGAAAGTGAAGTGTCTTCTCTGAATTCAAATCTTGATAGAATGGTCAAATCTCTCAAGATGTTGAATAATGGTACTGACACATTAGATGAAGTTCTCCAAGCAGGAAGAGTTACAGGAGACAGGAGTGGTCTAGGTTTCAACGATAAAAAGGAACCTAACTCAGAAAAGCCTTCATCAGTTTCCACTCATGCCAAGCCTAAACCAAAGATGTCGAATCAAATATCTCAACATATTGGCAAACATCATGGGAAGAAAGGACATCATGGAAAACATCATGGGAAGAAAAAGCTTAATCACACCAGAGAGAATACCCTGCCCTAGAGATGTCATCAATGTGGAAGGCTTGGACATATACTGCCCTTCTGTTTCAAGTTGTATGGCTATCCTAAAAATACTTCTTTTCCTAAAACTGATAAGATTCCCCAAAATAGCAAAAATAAGAAACAGTGGGTTCCCAAGTCCAATGTTGGTAGTTTCATTGCTCACACCTCTCTGAGTATCAACCAAAGATGACTGGTACTTTGACAATGGTTATTCTAGACACATGATATGTGTCAAGAATCTGTTGGTGGATGTCAAATCTTACTCCACCAGTTATGTGACTTTTGGTGATGGGGAAAAAGGTGAAATCAAAGGTGCTGGCAAGCTTGACTGTTCAAGAGTCCCTAAGCTTGATAATGTGTTACTTGTTAAAGGGTTAACAGCTAACCTGATAAGCATAAGCCAATTATGTGATCAAGGATTCAAAGTTAACTTCACCAAGGAAGAATGCCTTGTGTGCAATGAAAAGAATGAAGTTATTATGAAAGGGATCAGATCTAAAGACAATTGTTATCTACGGGTTTCTCAAGAGTTAAACCTCTCCTCAACATGTGTTTTAGCCAAAGAGAATGAAGTTAAACTATGGCATCAAAAATTGGGGCACTTTCATCTGAAAGGTATGAAGAGAATTATATCTGAAGAAGCAATGAGAGGGATTCCTAAGCTCATAATAGAAAAAGGAAGGTTATGTGGTGATTGCCAAATTTGAAAGCAGACTAAGATGTCACATCAGAAGATTCAACATCTTACTACATCAAAAGTTTTGGAACTTCTTCACATGGACTTGATGAGACCTGTGCAGGTTAAAAGTATTGGCGGTAAGAAGTATGCCTATGTTGTTGTAGATGACTTTTCCAGATACACATGGATAAGCTTTAGTAGAGAAAAATCATAAAATTTTGAAGTGCTCAAAGATCTTTTTCAAAAACTTCAAAGGGAAAAGGAAAGCCATGTCATAAGAATCAGAAGTGATCATAGAGAGGAATTTGAGAACAAATTTGCTGAGTTTTACTCTTCTGAAGGAATCAACCATGAATTCTCTTCTCCCATTACTCCTCAACAGAATGGGATTGTAGAACGCAAGAATAGAACTCTCCAAGAATATGGCAGAGCCATGATTCGTGTTGAGAAGCTACCCTACCATTTTTTGGCTGAAGCAATGAATACTGCGTATTATATCCATAATAGAGTCACTCTAAGGAAAGGCACTTCAGCTACTTTGTATGAAATATGGAGGGGAAGAAAACCAATTATTATATGCTGTCATGTTTTTGGAAGTAAATGTTACATCTTAGCTGACCATGAACAAAGGAGGAAGATGGATCCCAAGAGTGATGAAGCAATATTTCTGGGTTACTCTACAAACAGTAGAGCTTGCAGAGTGTTTAACTCCAAAACCAAAGTTATGATGGAATCAATAAATGTTACTATTAATGATAGAGAATGGAATGTTGAAGAAGATGTCTCAGAAGATGTTGGAACATCTTTGCTTGATAGTCCAACTGAATCAAATGACACAAGTATTGATTCTAATCCTTCTCAAGAAGATCCCTAACCTAGTCACCTCAATAAAGGACCTTCAATTAGAACTCAGAAAGATCATCCTAAGGAGCTTATCAGAGGAGATCCAAATAAAGGAGTTACTAACAGATCAAGAGAAGGGATTTCAAACTCTTGCTTTGTTTCAAAAATTGAGCCTAAGAATGTCAAAGAGGCCCTAAATGATGAATTATGGATTAATGTTATGCAAGAGGATCTAGAACAATTTAGTAGGAATGAAGTTTGGGAGCTGGTTCCAAGACTTGAAGGGAGAAATTTGATTGACACTAAATGGGTATACAAGAATAAATCTGATGAAAAAGGGGAGGTCACTAGAAATAAGTCAAGGTTAGTTGCACAAGGATACACTCAAATTGAAGGAGTGGACTTTGATTAAACCTTTGCTCTTGTGGCTAGACTTGAATCAATCAGACTATTACTGGGAGTTGCATGCATACTGAAATTTAAATTGTTTCAAATGGATGTAAAAAGTGCATTCTTAAATGGCTATCTGAATGAAGAAGTTTATGTAGAACAACCAAAGGGATTTTTTGATCCAATTTTTCCTAAACATATCTACAAACTGAAGAAATCTCTGTATGGATTGAAGCAAGCTCTAAGAGCTTGGTATGAGAGACTGACATAATTCCTTGGGATAATGGATATAGGAAAGGTGGCATAGACAAAACCCTCTTTGTCAAATAAGAAGAAGGAAAGATTATGATTTCTCAAATTTATGTTGATGATATTGTATTTAGTGGGATGTCAAATGAGATGGTTCAACATTTTGTCAAGCAAATGCAGTCTGAATTTGAGATGAGTCTTGTTGGTGAATTAACCTATTTTCTTGGTCTGCAAGTTAAATAAATGGAAGATTCCATATTTTTATCTTAGAGCAAGTATTCCAAGAATATAGTAAAGAAGTTTGGGATGGAGAATACTAGTAACAAAATAACCCCTGCTCCCACACATCTGAAGTTGACTAAAGATGAAAAAGGAGTAAGTGTAGATCAAAGTCTCTATAGAAGCATGATAGGCAGTCTTCTATATCTCACAGCTAGCAGACCAACCATTGCCTTTGTTGTAGGGGTGTGTGCAAGATATCAAGATGATCCTAAAGTTATCCATGCCGACCATGTGAAGAGGATTATTAAATATGTGAATGGGACAAGTGACTATGGTATGCTATACTCTCATGGATCAAATTCTGCCTTAACTAGTTTTTGTGATGTTGATTGGGAAGGAAGTGCTGATGATTGAAAAAGTACATCAGGAGGATGCTTCTTTCTAGGAAATAATCTCATATCTTGGTTCAGCAAGAAGCAAAATTGTGTGTCTCTATCCACTGTTGAGGCTAAGTATATTGCTGCAGGAAGTAGTTGTTCTCAACTGGTTTGGATGAAATAAATGTTAACATAATACAATGTCCAACAAGATGTCATGACATTATTCTGTGAAAATTTAAGTTCCATAAACATATTAAAGAATCCCATTCAACACAGCAGGACCAAGCATATTGACATCCGTCATCACTTCATAAGAGAGCTTGTTAAAGAAAAGATTGTTTCCTTAGAACATATAGCCACTGAATTGCAACTTACTGAAATCTTCACAAAGGCTTTGGATGCTAATAAATTTGAGAATTTAATAAGAACATTAGGGATTTGTTTATATGAGGGTTTATAGCAACTAAAGGCGTGTGAGAACACCATTAAAGTGATATTATATTATTTGTGTTTCCAACAAATAAAATTTCGAAAGCAATCATTACAAGATTTCCTCAAAGTGTTTCCCACACGCTACGAAAGTTAATCTCTCTACTTTCACAAACTCTTCATTCTCCTATACAGAAAAAGAACCCTTGCCATTCTTCACCTCCTTGTTCAAAAATTCTCAAACATGTCTAAACATCATACATTATCTTCCTAAAAATATGTCAACCTCCTTGAAAATCTTTCCCTTAATAGAGTACTCGATGCTACTCCTCTAACAACCATCCCACCTCTTGATAAAAAGGTTAAGAAACCCAGATCATCATCTGCAAAGAAATCCAAAGATGATAGAAGTAACTCTTCCACTGCAACTGATAATAGGACAGAAGAAGAGATTGTAAATGTTGATAGAAGCATCAGAAGGCTAGTAGACAGAGTATTAAATGAAGGGTTTGTTGTTCCTGGGATTTCTACTCCCCTTGCCCACATGCCTCCTCCTACTGAAATATCAAGTAACCCTAAAAGTGTTGCTGCTGAATCATGCACCTTCAAGAAAGACACTTCTGAAAGCAAACTTGAGAAGCTTGCTATCTCTACTCTGAAGGAAGTGGAAGAAGAAAATGTTGAACAAAATGTGGAAGAGAACTCTCTTTTTAAAGAAGATGTTGTTGCCTCCAAGGATGGATAAGGTCACAATGTTGAGAATGTAGTCAATGTTGAAGAGTTGTCTGACAATGAGCTTATTACCAATGTGGTACCTGGTATTGCAAGAAGGCTAAAATCCAGGAAAGTGAATGATGCAAGTGTCACACCCCCTGCCAAAACAACCAAGAAGAAAATCATGTATGGACCCCCAAAGTCAGGAAGAAAAGTGGTTCCTCCCTCTAGCAAAAGAAAAGCTAGACCTGTTAGCTCCACTGATGATGATGAGGATGCTATAAAAATATCCAAGAGTAAGAAGAAAGTTATTCTAGTTGAAGAGACTGACTCTGAGTATGATTTCGAGCAAGATGTCCAGGACATCTCTCCTATCAAAAGTCTGCAAGTAAGAAACTGTCTGTTAGGGTACCTGACGCCCCACTTGACAATATCTCTTTTCATTCTGTTGGGAATGCTGAAAAGTGGAAGTATGTGTATCAAAGAAGGAATATAAAGAAATCATGGAGCTGATCTCTTATGCTGGATTGATGAAAACAGATACCAGGTTTGCCAATTGCTATGAAACTCTTGTTAAGGAGTTTATTGTTAATATTCCTCTTTATTGTGCTGACCATAAAAGTAAGGAGTATAGAAAGGTTTTTGTTAGAGGAAAGTGTGTAGAATTTTCTCCTGCCATCATAAATATATTTCTAGATAGATATGAAGATGTCTGCTGTGAGCTGGAAGTAACAGACAATCAAGTGTTCAGAGTCATCACTACTAATCAAGCAAGTGAGTGGCCCATGAAAAATAAACATCCTGTCAGAAAACTGAGTGTGAAATATGCTATTTTACATAGGATTGGAGCTGCAAATTGGGTTCCCACTAATCACACTTCAACCATCTCCATTGGATTAGGAAAGTTCATTTATACTATTGGAAAAAAGAAACATTTTGATTATGGAACTTACATCTTTGATCAGACCATTAAACATGCAGGAACTTGTGCCATTAAGATGCCGATTGATTTTCCTTCCCTCCTCTGGAATTATCCTTAATCAGCATCCTGGTATCCTATGTGGAAATGACGTGGTGTGCAAGAGGGAGTCTTCCTTGACCCTTCATTTTAAGTTGTTTTTAAGAAAACATGTCCCAGACATTGTTTTAACATCTGCACCTGCTGAAAAGACCTCCACCAAGGATGATATGATCAGAGAGTTAAGATAATCCTGTAAGGAATTGGATGATGTGATCAGAGTTAGCCCAGCTAGGAAGCTAAGCCTTGAAAAGATGATCAAGGACCTGCAAAAGGACAGCAACCTTGATGATACAATAAACTCTGAAGGTGAAGACTCTAGTGAGGAAGAATGTTCTAGCTCAGACAAGTCAACTGGTCCTGATGACAGTTAGACTAATTGATGTTTCTTGATATGATCCTTTTGTTCCTTTTTTGGAACTTGGATGTGCTTGACATTTGAATTCTATGGCTTGTACCCTAATACTGATATTCTCTTGAATGCATCCTTATGTTTGGCATATTATGACTAAAAAGAAGGAGAGAAAGTGAGTGACTGACTGACTAACCACTGATCACTGACCATTGATTTAGGGGAAGATCAATACTTGAGGGGGAGCCTCATGTCTCAGAAGATGTTTTGACATCTTCCTTTGCTAACAGCTAACTGCTAATTGAGTTTATGTTTTGATTGCTTTGCTTATGATGCTGCTCTGATAAAGCTCTGATAATGTTTTAGCCAAAATTTTCCAAAGGGGGAGTTTGTAAGTGTTTGTTGGCAGCAATTTTGGTAAAACAATGACTTAATAATGTTTTTCTAAATGTATTAACATTTGGGACAAAACTGTTTTGTATGATGTCAAAGCAGATGTCTTGATATCTTCCTCCTGAACTGATCTCAGCCCAACATCAGTTTAAGTTTTATGTTTCCTATTTTCCAGCGCTCCATAATTCAAGATTTGTAACTCAAAAGCAGCGAAAAATATGGAGGAATATTTTTCAAAATGCATGATTTTATCTTGACCTGTTTTATGGAAATATTCAGAAGAATTGAATATTTGGTTTTAAAGCCCAAGCCCACAGCTGCGCATATATAAGGACTTGCTTCCTTATTTAAACTACTGCAATTTTTGAAGAAGAATACTTTCTTTCTGTTTCAAAAAGTCTAAGTCTTTTAATTGTCAAAGACTCTAGTATTGATTGAATACTTTTGTTGTTATTTGGGTTATTAATTGTGTATCATTCATAAGCTTTTAAGCATTGAATGAATGAAGCATTTTAAACTTATTATTTCTGTTAGTTTTTCACTGCAAGTTATTGAAGGGATTTGAGGAGGGCCTCATACCTAGATGATTCTTAGGTAGAAGTTTAGCACGGGTAGTGATTAAGTGATTAGATCGTAACCTAGTTGTTTACTGAGGGTTTACTGAGAATTTAGCGACCAATTTCTAGTTTTTCCCATCGCTAATTAGATAAAAAGAACTAAAATGAAAAGTTTTGAAAGTTAAGGGACCAATATGAACCCTTTTTAAGTTAAGGGACCAAAATAAACCTTGAGGTTAACATACGAGACTAAAAAGGGTATTTTCCCAACATTCTACAATGGATTGGTCCCCTCATCAAGAAATATGCTAGATGCATCTAGTGGTGGAGCCTTGTGTTCTAAGTCATATGAGGATGAATACAAGTTGATTAAAATCATTACAACCAACACCTACCAATGGTCTGTCACAAGAGTTATTGTTATCTCTACTCGAAAAACACAAACGGGTGTTCATGAAGTCACTAAGACTACATCCCTAGCTGCTTAGGTGGCATGGATTCACCAAATGGTGAAAAACATGATGGCGAGTATAGACATTATAGGTTTCAAGTGTTTATCATGGAGGTGCTCACATGTTTGAAGAATGTTATGTAAATCATGTTTTTGTTAACTATGTTTGAAATTCTGGTATCAGATATATGATGTCGAATGAAATGTCATGACACAAATATCTGTTTGCAAGTAAAGTGCAGTAAAATCAAAAGTAGTAAAAACACAAGAGGTTGTTCACCAAGTTTAGTGTACAACAACACCTACTATTATTTTAAACCTATAGTAGGTGTTGTTGTACACTAAACTTGGTGAACAACCTCTTGTGTTTTTACTGCTTTTGATTTTACTGCACTTTACTTGCAAACAGATATTTGTGTCATGACATTTCATTCGACATCATATATCTGATACCAGAATTTCAAACATAGTTAACAAAAACATGATTTACATAACATTCTTCAAACATGTGAGCACCTCCATGATAAACACTTGAAACCTATAATGTCTATACTCGCCATCATGTTTTTCACCATTTGGTGAATCCATGCCACCTAAGCAGCTAGGGATGTAGTCTTAGTGACTTCATGAACACCCGTTTGTGTTTTTCGAGTAGAGATAACAATAACTCTTGTGACAGACCATTGGTAGGTGTTGGTTGTAATGATTTTAATCAACTTGTATTCATCCTCATATGACTTAGAACACAAGGCTCCACCACTAGATGCATCTAGCATATTTCTTGATGAGGGGACCAATCCATTATAGAATGTTGGGAAAATACATTTTTAGGCTCGTATGTTAACCTCAAGGTTTATTTTGGTCCCTTAACTTAAAAAGGGTTCATATTGGTCCCTTAACTTTCAAAACTTTTCATTTTAGTTCTTTTTATCTAATTAGCGATGGCAAAAACTAGAAATTGGTCGCTAAATTCGTCGCTAATTAGACAAAAGGACTTAAATGAAACGTTTTGAAAGTTAAGGGACAAATATGAACCCTTTTAAGTTAAGGGACCAAAATGAACCTTGAGGTTAACATATGGACCAAAAAGTGTATTTTTCTTAGAATGTTTCTAGTCGGTGTTGACTGGATATTTCGACTATATGGGTTTTAGCTGAAATGATATGTTTTAGAGAATATAGTTTGAAATAATGAATAAAGGAGTTTGTGTGAAGATTTTGATAGATGAAGAGCTAATAAAAGATTTATTTTTTGCTAAGTATTGGAAAAAGGTTCATACGCGAACCATAGAGATTTCAAGTTATTTGAAATATCATTAAGCATATTTCGACCGTCACGTTTGGTGTTTGAAAACAAGGAGTTTTAAAATTCAAAAGATTGATCTTATCCAAAGAGACGCGTGGAAGCTTAAAGTTCGAAGGCGCAGGCAAATGTCGAACGCGGAAACATATTATTTAGAGACCGTTTGGTCGAAATTAGTATAAATAGGGGTCTAAGTGTCAGGATTCAGTGTGTTCACATCTTTGTACAAAATACTCAAAATTATTTAAAGCACCAGCGTTAGAGAAAAGATTTTGTGAGAATGTACGTATGATGCACCAATTTTATGTTTACTGTTATCCAACTTTAATTGAAAGCTTTATACATTCCTTTAAATTTCAGTCGAAATCTCTTTACATTCCAGTCTTTTCTTTAAAAGTATTACCTTACTATTTACGAAATAACAATTGAAATAATCTTTGTCTAAAAGAATGAAGATGTTGTCGAAAACACTCTTCATTTTAAGAATAGAAGTTTTGAATGAGAACATATGTACTTAGGATCAATCTGGTCAATCCTGCAAGTTACCATATTTATTCTATTTGGAAGACCAGCAGTTATTTTCCAAATTTCACGGTAAACAGTTGGATGCATATTGGTATCCCTTGATGTGGACATTGTTTGAGCAAAATAGGTTTATACCACTTCTCTAAGGTTTTGATTATAACAAACTATTTGATAAACATACAAAGATAAGACGACATAAAGATAGAAAGAAGATGGAGAGTAAGAGAGATATGTAGCATAAATAATATAAACCATGAAAAATAAAGAGAAATTGATATAGAGATTGCACCAAAGATTTATAGAGGTTCAGCCTAATCAATTGGCCTACTATTGTTTCCAATATTTTTCTCTTGAGACTTCCACTAAAAAAACACTTGAACTTTTAAAAGATTAGCCCAAACAACCTTCAACAACACACAAAGTTTTTCAAAAAGATAAGCTCAAGAACCAACAAACAAATATTTTACTCACGCTTAGTTCAAGAATATACAACTAGAGATTTTATATAGGCTTATCTCAAGATATTTAATCAAGATTTTGTTTTCATGTTTAGTTTGCAACCTTTAGATCATTTACAAATATTTTTGCACAAGAGAATCACACTCTTGAATATAAATAATTAATAACAACATCTATTAAAATATAAATCTTAAAAAGCTTTTTAGTCTTTTAGCACTATAAAAATTCTCCCTTTTTTGATGATGCAACACATCTCTCGGGGAAGTGGTAAAAAATAGAAAAAAGATATATATATATATATATATATATATATATATATATATATATATATATATATATATATATATATATATATATATATATATATATATATATATATATATATATATATATATATATATATATATATATATATATATATATATATATATATATATATATATATATATATATAATTGAAGTGGTTAAACTCCCCTTCACAAAAAAGAGAGTATATATTACTCTCTCTAAGAGCATACAACTCCTCCTTTGGCATAATCAAAAAGGTAGGTAAATAAACATCATAAGCACATTGTAATACGGTGGGAGAACTGACTTTACTGGTTTTGTGTTTTATCGCAAATATTGTGGATAACAAGAGTTGCCATTGACTTTTCTTTTATCCAATAAAGGAAAGGGTGAAAAGAACAAGAAAGACCTTTGAGAATTTTTCTGAGTAAGGAGGGTAGTTATGAAGAGGGAAGGTGTAAGCACCCTTTTCATTCGTAGTTATCTACGGGCTCTTAGTTGCCAGCTCACTTTTGAAAATGCTTTGTGTTTGTGTGTTATGAAAATATTTTGAAAAGATGCCTTAGTGTTGAAAACTTTATAATGATACTCGTATCATTGAGAACGCATAAAAAGTGTTTTTGTCTTTGAAAATATTTAGAAAAGAGAGTGTATGTGTGAGAAATTTGTTTTGTTTTGTGAGCAAGCAACTAAAAGTTATCTACCTACTCAAAAGATCTTTGTTTTTTTTTCCTCTTTTCCTTTAGATAGTGATATCCTACCATTAGTTGGTGGGTAGCCCTATCATTGGATGTTTGAGGGACAGGCGCGGGTCATCGTACAGCCACGAAGGCAACTCGTAAGATGTTTTAGAAATTACCCTAAGGTTTTAAAACCATTTACCGAGGAAACGTCGAAAGGGTTATCGAGGGACTTATGATCTTTAAAACAAAGGGTCTCTGCTAAAATATCTTACGATTGAGAGACATGACTGTTTATTCTGAAGGCGACAAGTGGAGGTACCTTAGAGGTGCTCGTGTGTGAAGTGTGTTATGTTTCAGTTATGTTTATCTTGAGTGTTAGGTATGCTAACATTTGATTTTAAGTCTTATCATACAAGCCTATTAGGCATACATCTAGTAGTTAAATATGTCTAAGTACGGAAAATAAAGTGAGGAAAATTGAATCTACCATATTACAAGGCTTCGGGATGGGGGAGAATTACAAACCACAAGTGGGGAAAAAAGTAAATGTCCTAGATTAAACTATTACAACCCATTGTTCAGTTACATAGTTTATAAAAAATAATGCGAGTAAAATAAATAAACATGTGGAAAAGAAAGACCTTAAAAAATTCTAAGTGATAAAAGAAATATTTTTGTTGCTTTTGTTTTAGGAAAAATAATAATTAAATTAATGGAAACCTAATTCTAATTAGTTTAATTAATTAAGAAAAAGATGATTAAATAATCAATTAAAATTTACAATAATTAAATTAATTAGAAAAAACATAAGTCTAATATTTTTTTATGATTTTCTGATTTTTTATGATTTTTTAATTGAAATAAATTAATTATTAAAGGAAAAGAAAAAATGGAAAATCAAATAATAAATAATAATAACAAAAAAGAATGTAAATGGGTTGCTGCAAAAAAAAGAGTTAGGGGTGTAATCCTGAATTTTTGCTAAACCCAACTAAAACCGAGCCCAGGAGTCAGCTAGATCCAGTGTCACTCTTCTTTGAGGCTCTAACGTACACCTACGCGTCTGGAAACGTCAGATCTTAGAGTTGGGTATCTGATGGCCCAGATGAGAGCCATACTGTGTGCTGGCTAATCCTTATACGCATTGGATCTGAAAGGAAATTGTTAGAAAAATAAAATGCAAACCTGGGGATCGAACCCAGGACCTAGAAGGGGAGTGCCTTAAGGGCGTGTTGGCTACCACTGGATCAAGCTATTCATTTGTTACATTAAATAAAACAAAACAGTATAATATAAACACAAGACAGATCCATGTCAGTAAACACGCGCGTGTTCAGTGGGCCCTGATTATTTGAATGGACGAATCATGTTCTATCGTTTTGCCACGCGAGCCTTTGATCTGGGTCAGATAAGTCCAGCCATCGGAGCCAGTGGTTTCCACCGTCTTCTCCGATGAGATCTCCTACAAAATGCAACAAAACAAAAACAAAACAAGCCAGATCACCTTAAAATTATCTCTGAAACACGACTATGGCCTTTAAATTTGCTAAAGCTTCATGGATCATTTGGTTCAAACGCAAAACCCTAAACTCCATTATGCACATATATTTATCATCAAAAAGGTTTAAATGTTCCTATAATTGAAAATTAATAAACATACAAAATCCTTACCACCGGTGGATTTGGATAGGTCGTTCTAGGAGTGAAAGGAATCGAATATGGGTGTGGTTCAACTCTTGGGCACCTCAGGAATATGACTTGGTCACTTGTTTGGACTATAACCGCCTGGAAATAGAGATGAGTATTTTATAACTTTGAGAAAAAAATTTGAATTTTATAGAGCTTTTTTATTCAACTTGTGTGTGTCCCTTTAGGCTTGCAATGTTGTGTATTTATAGAGGGAAGAGAGGAGTGAACAAACATGGTAAAGAATCAAGCTTTGATGGCCTTAACAAAACAAGATAAAACAATTTCAAAACTTACCAAAACTGAGATATCTCTTGCCATTTTCTAATATGCATGAACCTAGATATTTTGTATGTATCTTGCACGAATATTGGGCCTCATAATTGATCAAGTCGAGTCCATATGCACTAGCCCATATTTTCTTGTGATTTTATTTAATTTATTTGATTTTAAATTAAATAAAATCAAGATAACTATGAATAAAAATTAAAGCCATGTATAAATGGACTTAGAGGTCCTATAAGATGCTATGGACATGTTTGAAGTCCAAAAAGTAGGCTCATTGGTTCAAAATTGCAATCTTGTTCAATTTGCATTTCATGAATTTCTTTAAAATTCCCCAACTTGTAACTTCCTCAATTTTCATATTTTGAAGATGATCTTTGACTTTTTGGAAAGCTCAACATGTCCTCTACAATCTGTATGTTGGTCATGTTTTGTTTTGAATACTTTATCTGGATGTAAGTTTCCTTAACAAAAAGTATCTTTTGTTGACTTTTGAAAATGAACTATAATGTTTTAGGTCATATCTTTCAAATGGAGCATTTTTTGGACTTGAGATTAAACGAAAAGTTGTAGAGAAATGAATTTTATTCAATATGGGCTTTGGTTGGGGAAAATTTGATGAATCATGTGAAAGTTATGGCTGGTCAAAGTTCAGTTGACTTCTCCTAAGGAAACCCTAATTTGACAAATCTTGACTTTTGATGATTTGAGAGCTTTACTTAGATAATCATGATCAACCCTTGATAACATGATGAATATCACTTCAAAATGTTGATGTCGACCAAAAATATTGAAGTTTGACTGTATGTTGATTATAGTTGACTTTTTGACCAATATAGTTAACGTTCACTCATCTGAGCCATTGACTGAGCAAACTTGTGATGTAGGGCTTGAAACTTGACATGGACCTTGTTAAGGACCTATTAAGAACCATGTAAGAAACTTGGGACCTTTTCAAACCAAATTTCCTTGATAAACTCCAAACCCTAGTTGTAGGCCTTTGGTTTAGGAGGTGCATCTTGACTAGTCATCCCTTGAGATTCTTGAATATTTGAAGAGCCTTGGAAGAATGTCTTGAGAAAAAAAGGGGAGGGAAAATTTTGGGGTATAAGATCTGACCATGCTCAATCTTCTTAAACCTTAAGAGTTATATTGGCATGTCCGCCATTCATGACTTGAAGGTAGAAGATGATTGAACACTTAAGTGCCCAGAAATTTACATTCGCATGTGCAAGAGGTAACGTTGTTGATTGATTGTATTGGGAATGGGCTTATAAAAGTCATTTGGAGAGGTGATAGAGAGTCGTCGGATATGGGCTTATAGATTCCATCCAAAGTAATTGTTGACTTTGACTGGAAAAAGAATCAGAATAAAACTTTGGGTGACTTAAATTGAAACAGCAGATGTCCTTGATTGTGTTTGACTGGATAAGAATCAGAATAAATCTTATGGTTAATTTAATTGAACTAGAGAAAGAGTCTACCAGAAATGAATCAGGATAAATCATTGGTCGCTTTAAACTGGACCATCAGAGATCTTTAATTATCTTTAACTAGATAAGAATCAGAAAAAAATCTTAGGGTCGATTTAACTGAACTAGAGAAAGAGTCTACCAGAAAAGAATCAGGATAAATCATTGGTCGATTTAAACTGAACCAGCAGAGGTCTTGAATTACCTTTAACTGGATAAGAATAAAAAATATTGTTGTACCCCAAAATTTGCCCTCCCATATTCTTCAAGAATTGCAAAGAGCATGCTTCAAAATTCCCCAAGGGTTGCACAGTTCAAGGGCCTCCTAACAGTCAAAAACTAGGGTTTTGGTTCTGGCAAAGAAATTGAAGTTTTCAAGGGTCCAATCAAGTCCCACATGCCTACAAACATGGTCAAACATCCTCATGCCAAGTTTCAAGACTTACAGCACAAAATTGCACAGTCAAAAACCCTAATTGCTCAACAGTTAACTGTAGGGGCAAAATGGTCATTTGACAGTCAAAAGTTCAAATTTTTGGTCAACATCTCATTTTGAAGCCACAAACATCATTTGATCAATTCTTGATCATGATTCTCAAAGCTTGGCTCAAAAAGTCTCAAAATGCAAAAGTTTCCATATTTGGACAGTTGAAAAAGTCAACTGTAACTTGACCAAGGCATAACTTCCACATGGATTATCAGAAAAATTCCATCCAAAGCTCATTTTGAAGAGAAAGAAATTTCCTACAACTCCTCTTCACACTTCAAGTCCAAGAAATGCTCTCACAAAAAGTTATCAATTTCAACATTATAGGTCATTTTCAAAAGTCAACAAAAAGGGACTTTAAGTCAAAGGCCATAACTTGCAATTGGTAAATCAAAATGACATGGGACCAAAGGCATTGGTTAGAGGACTTCAAGACCTTTCCAAAATGTCCAAGAACATGAGCAAAGCTTAAATATTGAGCAAGATATGCCTTGTGGAAGTTGGGAAATTTTTGGGTATTTTGAAAAGTCAACTTTGCTTCAAATGTCTTAAAATTGCTAATGGGCCTCATTTTCTTCCAAGAATCATCATCCAAAGCATATGCACGACCATTTGTCCCAAAGGGGATTTATTCATCATTTTTATTTATTTATTTTAATTTTTAATTACAATTAATTCATTTAAATTAAATAAAATATGGAAAAATACTAAATCAATGCATTTGAATCTTTTTATGCAGTATAATCATTCATTAAAGGCTCAAGATTCGTGCACAACTCAAATGGGGAAGATTGGCTATGATTGACATCAAAAACATGTGAAAAAGATTTGAAAAATTATGCATGAAAATCAAATATTCATTCCATCAATGCAAGGATTTTTTTGGATCAAAACTCAACCCTAATCCATCCTTACATAAGCCAGATGCTAGACCTAGTGCAAAAAACCTCTAAGCTACGCCCCATCTGAAGAACAACTTTTGCAATTTTATCAAAAAAATCCAAAACTGAAAATTGCCTTGGAGGACGATTCAAAGAAGAATATTGATCCCATTAGCTTGCCAAGACATCACTGAACCTGACTGGACACTTTTCCACGTCCATAGCATCAAGAATTGGTAACGAGAAGTCAGACTGTTTCATCTTTTTTGCATAATCGTATTTCATCATTCATGCCATGATTGTGAGTTCTAATGCTTGTTTTATATTGGTCTTATCATTCTGAAGCTAACCATATTGTTTAATTGAGTTTTCCTCGCTCATACGCGAAATCACCATTGGAGCGTTTTAGGGTTGCAGAGGTTCAAAATTGGGGCTTTACGTTTAAAGAAAAATTGGGACATGAGACTTAGACCATTAAAACCAGGAGCTTCAGACGAATTCAAGGCATAGCTCGCGATCAATTTATGATCAAAGGCTTTCTATTCGCTATTTTTTCATAGATCATGTAGTGGGGGTTTAAAACCCCCGCAATCTTGTTTGTTTTTGTTTCAGGTAAAACGCACAAACGGAGAAGATGGTGACTTGTCTCCATGTGATAGGGTAATTTGAAATTAGCGCGCGTTTTATTGATTCAGGCCACTAATTCTTTTCTTCCCTTATAATAATTGCCTTCCACTAATATTACAAAGCAAACGCCTAGCGCAGATGGTTGATGTGCTGTCCTATAACCACTGGGACCTGGGTTCGATTCCCAGGCCCCCCCATATTCTTGATATGTTTTGTTTTAATATAATCCCATGCAGCTTCAACCCTAGGGTTCACCATACACCCATCATCCAAGCTTGCCACACGCCTACTGATCTCAATCCAATGGTCCAGAATCAAGGGCTATAGAATGTCCCAGTCAACGCCCATACACGTGAACACTGAGAAGTCAAAAAAGGGCCAGGCTCCTTGGGCTTAATTGCTGGACAACACCTCCTGATTGGGGCAGAACCCCCCCTTGTATTGTATTTCTTTCTCTTTTCTTTATTCTATTTTTCTTTATTATTTGTTTAATTCAATTATTTTCTTTTTAATTCAATAAAAATTAATTTCACATAAAAATAATAAAAATCAGAAAGACAAAATAAAAAAATATTTTATTTAAATGTTATTTTTGTAAATAAATCTCATTAATTAATTTAGTTTTAAATTCTAGGATTAATGCTAATATTTTTTTTAATAAACTTAAAAATTGTAGAATTAGGGTTTTATTACTTTTATACTTTTTTCCTTTTTTCACCATATTAATTATTAATTATTAATTATTTTTTTTGAAAATAAAATTGCATTAACTAATTAGGTTAATTTTAGATTCAATTTTAACATATTTTTCTTAATAAATAAAAATAGTTAGAATTAGGGTTAATTAATTTTTTTAATTTCATTTAATCTTCTCATTAAAAAATCCATAAATACAAAAAAAAACTCCAAAAATCTTTTCTTTTTATTTTAATTTAATTAATTTGTTAATCGTAATTTAATTTCATTAAAAAAAAAAGGGTCCAACGCCCTCGTATTCGATCGTAGTTCCAATTCGCGCATTTATTTTATTTCCTCTTTTTATGTAATTCTCCCAAAGCCATGTAAATTAGACATTTATATTTCTCGCACTTTATTTTATTTTAAATCGGGTCCTGGATTTAATTTGGCGATGTGGACCCGTGCCTTTGTAATAGCGTAGAACTTTTAAAATTCCGCACTTTTTTAACTGTTAATAAATTTGCATGCAAGAATGAATGTTAAAATAAAAACAAAAGCGTAGATCACCAATACATGACAAGACAAAATATCTGAAAACGACACACAAATCACACACCACCCCTAGGGTACGCCTCACTGTTGCCTTGCCCCTCGAAAGGTGATCGTCGATTACAGGATGTTTTAGTAAGTCCTCATGATCCAGGAACCTGGCATGAGGGTAGCTTCTAAGGTGTCTTCCTATTGCTCCGGTGATCACCATGTCCCGAATCTTCGAATTGACCCGAACACCTCCAACGGTGGTGCTACCTACCTCTCAATGGTGGGATGGCACTACTTTAAGGACATTTACGCAGACGAATTCCTTAGGGTGGGTAGACGACTCTAGATACTTGCTCTAATTTCAAAAACAAATCAAAAATACTTTTCACACCGACACCTTTTCAAAAAGCTTTCGAAAGCAATTTTTTCAAACACTCTTGAGGACCGATACAAGAGTCGAACTGAAATTTTCAAAGAAACTTTTTAAAACCCACAGTTGAAAAGCAAACAAACCATTTTTGAAAACACAAGTGAGCAAGTATCTAAGAGCCCATGGATAACCATGGATAGAAAGGGTGCTAACACCTTCCCTTTCTATAATCTACCTCCCGAACCGAGAGCAATCTCTATAAGGAATTTTTCTGTGCTTTTGTCCTTTCCATTTGGAGAAAATAAAAGACGGTGGCGACTCTTGCTTCCGCGACATTTCGCGAACCAGCTTTAAACAGTCATTTCCAGATCCACCGATCACAGAACTGGCGACTCTGCTGGGGACTTAAATTTAAAGTGAGGTGTACCTTAGGGTTTAGTTCATAACTGTGTTTTCAATTGTATTGATTTGCTTGCTTTAAATTGTGGGACTGTCTTGGGAGTTCTATAGATCCTAACCCGGATCTGGGGGATACCTTCTTAGAAAGTAGCAACAAGGCTGTGAGGGAACTGTGCGGGGTATACCGACATGGTTGAAACAGTCTGCTACGTTGATGTGGCACTTTGGTGTGTACCGGTAACCCTTGAGTTCAGTCAAGGAGAGTACGGGGCCTCCGCGCGGTGTCGTGAAGCATCAACAGACCTTAGGAACCTTAATTGAACTATCTTGGCCTCTTTAGGGTAGTGAGATAACTGACTTTGGTGCAGTCCGAGGTTGGTTGATACTCGATACTACACTCAATTGAGGGTTGCTTTCCTGGAATATTTCGGTCGCCAGTTCAGTGGCTAAATCGAAACGATGAACAATGAAAGCAATCCCGTGATATTGGGACCCTTAGAACCCGGTTACTTCTAATAGGACAGGATGAACCCACCAACTTCAAGAGGGTAATACCCAGACCCCATGCTGGCCTAAACCCTAAGGGCTTGTCTTGTGTGACTTGTGTGCCTTACATGTTTGTCTTTGTAAATATCTTTGGTGTGTTTAATCATAGCATCATGACATCATCCAGCATCATATGCATTGACTAAACCATTTCAGGGGTTCGAATCTTCATCTTTGTTCTTGTTTTGTAGGACATGGAAACTGTTCGCAGAAAGACAATTCAAATCAGCCTTGTAAGGATTCCTCCTCAGCTTAAGGAGCTTATGTCCAGGATTCCCGAGAGCTCTTCATTCAGTGAGAGACATGGAAGACTCATCAGCTTGGTCAATACCAACATTGAGGAAGACATGATAAAGGTCATGTTCCAGTTCTTTGACCCTCTGCATCACTGTTTCACCTTCCCGGATTATCAGCTGGTACCTACACTGGAGGAGTTCTCCCAGCTCCTGAAGATCCCTATCCTTGATCAACTACCCTACAACGGTACAGAAAAGGAACCCAAACTTGAAGAGATTGCTAAAGCCTTACACCTACAGTTATCTGACCTCAAGGGACATTGGGAAGTTAGAAGTGGCATCAAAGGGTTATTAGCCAGGTTTCTGTTTGAAAAGGCCCATGAATGTTGGAACTCCCTTGACTTACAAGCTTTTGAAGAAGTTGTGGCCTTCCTTGTCTATGGTTTGGTGTTGTTCCCTAACCCAGATCAGCTTATAGATATCAGTGTTGTCCAGATCTTTATGTCCAGGAATCCTATACCTACGTTGCTGGGGGACATCCTTCACTCATGTTACACTCGAACCATGAGAAAAATAGGTGTCCTTATGTGTTGCACTCCTCTCCTGGGAAGGTGGTTTATTTCGCACCTTCCATAATCAGTTTTGAAGAACGAGCGGGGTTTGAGATGGTCACAACGGTTGATGACTCTTACGCATGCAGACATACATTGGTGCCCTCGGTCCAGAGAGGATGTCACTATCATTGATCGTTGCGGGGAGTACCCTAATGTTCCTTTACTTGGAATCAGAGGAGGTATTACTTACAACCCATGCCTGGCTTGGAGACAGTTTGGTTATGCTCGGAGGGATGGCCCTCATGACATGTTAATTCCTGACATAGTTTTTGACTTCGACAATGATGCACAAGGACTTCGCCAGAGATTCATCAGAGCTTGGAGGATGCCCAGTAGGATAGACAGTAAGACACTGGGGCATAGGAACTCCATCCCGTTGGAACCTTATCTCTAGTGGGTACGAGCCCGCTCCCAGAAGTTAATAATGCCTTATCCTCATATGCTCCCTGTGATCAAAGAGCCAGTCTTGGAAGGAGAAGTGTCCTACACCATTCAGTATCCTGATATGCCCACATCCTGGGAAGAGATGCAGAAGAGCTGGATCCAGCTTAAGGAAGAACGGAATTCTCTTGAGACCAGTCTACATGCTAGTGAAAAGAAGGTCTTGGAGCTCACCCGCCTATTGCACGAGGAGAGGAATCTCAACACCTACATAGCTCCAAAGAGGATGCGTAGTGTCTTTTGGGATTGATTTGCTTTGTAATATGTGCCCATGAGGCTTTGATGTACTGAACAATTATTTCCTTAATGATAACGTGTGTTCTTTTGTGTCTATAACAAATTTGGACTTTCGAACCCTTGAATGCATTGCATAAACACATATCATTCATCATGTGCATAGCAGGTTTTCTTCTTTTCAGGTTGCTTACAGTTCTTCGTTGTTTATTTCAGCATCATGAATCCTGACTCATCATCAACCGAGATGTCCATCAAGGCTCTTCAGGCGCAGAATGCGCAATTTCAGGAACTAATCATGGGTTTGGCTCAGGGCCAAGAGGAGCTGAAGGCTCTGCTCCTGAAGAAGGAGAAGAATAAGAAGAAGAGAATTGTTCTTTTTAACTCGGGCCGAAGGTTTGGCAACACTCTGCAAAATGAAGAGGCTGGTTCTTCTATAGGCAAGAGCAGTCCCCAAGGGGGAAAAGGTCCTAGTCCGGTAGTCTCTGACAACGAGACTGATTTTGATGAGGAACAGTATCCTCCTGCAGAAGACCGGTATAAGCAGTTGGAAAATAGACTGAATGCTATGGAGATCCAACAAGTGCCTGGGCTGGATTTCGGAGACTTGGGTTTGTCTACTGGTGTGATCATTCCTCATAAGTTCAAAGCACCATCCTTTACCAAGTATGACGGGGCGTCTTGTCCCAAGCTACACCTCAGATCCTACGTGCGGAAGATTCAACCGTACTCAGTGGACAAGAATTTGTGGATCCACTTCTTCCAGGAGAGTCTTTCAGGGACTCATCTCGAATGGTTCTATCAGCTGGATGGGACCAAGGTTCGTAACTGGGAGGAGTTGGCTACTGCTTTCTATAAGCAGTATCAATATAATGCCGACCTTGCCCCTACACGTACCCAACTACAGGGTATGTCGCTAGGGTCAAGTGAAGGTTTCAAAGAGTACGCACAGAAGTGGAGGGATCTGGCCGGCAGGGTGCAGCCTCCGTTGACTGACCGGGAGTTGGTAGATATGTTCTTGGGGACCCTATCTGGGCCATTTTGCAACCATCTTATTGGTAACTCATCTGTAGGGTTTACTGATCTTATTCTGACTGGAGAGAGAATAGAGGTTGAGATGAAGTCTGGTAAGATTCAGAAGGGTGCATCCGCAAGTTCTGAGAAGAAACCCTTCAAAAAAGAGGCCAGTGTTGTATATGGGTCTAGAAGACAAGAGAAACCTGAGCACCGCCAATCTGTCAACGCGGTGATGATTGCTAAGCCTGCTGCCGCTCCTCGGCAAACCAATCCTCAAAGGGCTGAAAGACCCAGAAGAGAGTTCACCCGTTTGAGTATGACTCTATCGCAGATCTTGCCGCAGTTGCTGTCCACCAACCTGGTGACTGTTAGAGAGTCCCCGAAGGTTGTAAATACTGCTTCTCCCAAATACAATCCAAATGCCCGCTGTGCTTATCACTCTGATAGCCCGGGGCATTCCACTGATGACTGTTGGGCCTTAAGGAATAAGGTGCAAGACCTTATTGACGCAAAAGAGATACAGTTTGAAGCGCCTGAGAGGCCAAATGTGGTGACTGCTCCTATGCCCCAGCATGGAGTAAACGTCGTTGATGAAGATGTATACGCTATTTTTGTGAATGATGTGGCTACTCCTCTGATGACTGTCAAGAGGAACCTACTGCGGGCTGGTTTATTTCCGGGTTGTGGTGAGGGTTGCCTTTTCTGTGTTGTTTCCCTATCTGGTTGTCCTTTGCTGAAGTTGGGCATCCAAAGCCTAATGGACAGCAAAGAGATTCTGTTCAAGAAGACTGTTGTTCAGTGTGTTCCGGTAGAAGAAGTTTCTGTTGTTACAATCTTTAATAATCCAATCAAGGCTCTCCCAAGGAAGCCTGTTCAAATCATGATTGTCGCACCTGTTGTTATTACTGTTCCGGGGCCTCTCCCCTACGAATCTGATAAAGTTGTCCCATGGCACTATGGGGTAGACGTGTATGTGCATGGAATCAAGCAAGATTTCAACACTGGCACCAGTATCAGCAATATCATTGGTCCAACAAAGGTTACCCGCAGTGGCAGGCTCTTCTCGCCTGACATTGCACCGCCCGCCATTCGAAGACCCCTCACTATAACACCTGCAAGTATACCTGTTCCCAGTTCTGATCAAGTTGTTTCCCCTGTTGCCGAGTCATCTAATGCTCGGGGCAAAGGGATTAAAGATGAGCCTGCCCGGATGGAGGCGCCAAAATCCGTGACTGTCGAGGCCTCCCAACAAGAGATGGAGGAAATTCTAAAAATAATTAAGAAGAGTGACTTTAATGTTGTGGAGCAGCTGGGGCATACACCCTCCAAGATCTTCATGCTCTCCTTGCTCCTGTGCTCAGAGGCCCATGCTAAGGCCTTGATTTCATTTCTCAAGACGGCCCATGTGCCACAGGAGACATTTGTTGTCCAGTTTATTGATTGCGTAGCAAATCTGACAGCGGACAATGGTTTGGGTTTCTCGGATGCTGACCTTACTGCTAAGGGAAGGGACCACAATGATGCCCTGCATGTCTCTATTGAATGCAGGGGCACTACTCTGGCGCACGTGTTGGTGGACACTGGTTCTTCCCTAAATGTGCTACCCAAGAAAGCCTTAGACCGTTTGGATTGTGAAGGCCTGGAGCTGAAACCTAGCAATATCATCGTCAGAGCCTTTGACGGTTCTAAGAGGATGGTTCATGGAGAGGTAGACATTCCTATTCGTGTGGGTTCTCAAGTATTTGACTCTACCTTTTATGTGATGGATATCCGTCCATCGTATTCTTGTCTACTGGGTCGACCTTTGATCCACAAAGCTGGGGCAGTGACCTCTACCTTGCACCAGAAGCTAAAATACCCTGTCAGAGGGAAGATTGTCATTGTGCAGGGAGAGGAGGAGTATATGGTGAGCCATTTGAATTCCTTCAGATATATTGAGATGGACGGGGAGTTTATTGAAACCCCCTTTCAGCATTTCGAAGAGGTACCTCCGACTTTGGCAGCAGCAGAAACAGTGGTCGAAGAGGATGTTCCTTTGAAGATGGCTTCCTTGAAGGATGCCCGGGTTGTGGTCAAGAAAGGTGAATGTGCTAACTGGGGCAGGCTCCCTGATTTTATACAGAAAACTGACAAGTTCGGACTGGGTTTTACTGCAGAGGGTCAGAAGGCTAGGCGGAAGGCAAAGATCAGAAGACCTCCTGTGCTCATTACCAATCCAGGGGTGAATGCTGTGGGGGACGAAGATGAAGTGGAAGAGTCAGAGTTCAATAGCTGGATCTACCCGACGACTGATGGCGGATTGACCAATTGGATTGCTAAAGACCATACTCCTGTTACTTTTGTTACGCAGTAATAAACTCCTATGTTTTGTTATTTGTAATGAACAATTAAAACTCTATGGCCCGGTGTCTTACCCGGGGCACCGTGGCTTCATTTGTGAGGGCATATAAATTGTCATTTCATATATCATGAATAAAGATCTTGGACGTTTTCTCGCATTTCAAATCTTATGCTCCTTTTCTTTCTTTCCTTCCTTTATATATTTCAAAACAGCTGTATTTACACACACTCACTCATACAGGTTTCAATCCACTCTGGATCTCACTGGTAACGACTCTGCTACTGCCAGTTATGACTTCGAAAATCCGATCAACTTAGCCGAAGACGAAGGTGAAGATGATTGCGAAGTGCCTGGCGAGCTTGCAAGACTGTTACTCCAGGAAGAGAGGGCAATTCAACCACATGAAGAGCCGGTGGAAACGATAAATCTGGGCACTGAGACGGACAGGAAGGAAGTAAAGATTGGTGCCAACCTAGAGCTCAGCGTGAAGCAACGGTTGACTCAGATGCTACATGATTATATGGAGATCTTTGCCTGGTCCTACGAAGACATGCCCGGGTTGGATACTGATATTGTGGTTCATCACTTGCCTACTAAGGAAGACTGCCCTCCGGTTAAGCAAAAGGTCCGCCGTATGCGTCCAGAAATGTCTGAGAAGATCAAAGCCGAGGTTATGAAACAGTTTGATGCCGGGTTCCTTGCAGTGACTTCTTATCCTCAGTGGGTTGCTAATGTGGTGCCGGTACCTAAGAAAGATGGAAAGGTCATAATGTGTGTCGATTACAGGGATCTGAACAGGGCCAGCCCCAAAGATGACTTCCCTCTACCTCACATTGATGTCCTTGTTGACAATACTGCTCAGCACAAGGTGTTCTCTTTCATGGACGGTTTTTCATGCTATAATCAGATCAAGATGGCACCTGAAGACATGGAAAAAACTACCTTTGTTACTCAGTGGGGCACCTTCTGCTACAAGGTCATGCCTTTTGGACTGAAAAATGCTGGGGCAACCTACCAACGTGCCATGGTTGCTTTATTTAATGACATGATCCATCATGAGATAGAAGTGTATGTTGACGACATGATCGCAAGGTCCCAGACTGAGGAAGAGCACCTAGATCATCTACAGAAGTTGTTTGACCGTCTGAAGTTGTACAAGCTGAGGTTGAACCCGAACAAGTGCACCTTCGGGGTAAGATCTGGAAAGTTGCTAGGCTTCGTTGTAAGTGATAAGGGTATTCAAGTGGACCCTGCCAAGGTTAAAGCTATTCAAGAGATGTCAATTCCTAAGACAGAGAAAGAGGTCAGAGGCTTTTTAGGACGCCTGAATTACATTGCTCGGTTCATCTCGCACCTGACTGCTACCTGTGAGCCAATCTTCAAGCTGCTGAAGAAAGATCAGGTAGTACGTTGGAATGATGAATGTCAGGCTGCTTTTGACAGAATCAAGGAGTATCTCCAAGAACCACCCATCCTTATGCCACCGGTTGAGGGGAGACCTCTGATAATATACCTGACAGTGCTTGATAACTCAATGGGGTGTGTGCTGGGGCAACATGACGAGTCTGGCCGAAAAGAGAATGCCATTTATTACCTTAGCAAAACGTTTACCGACTGTGAGACCCGATACTCACTGCTTGAGAAAACTTGCTGCGCTTTGGTATGGGCTGCTCGCCGGCTGAGACAGTATATGCTGACTCACACTACCTTGTTAATCTCAAAGATGGATCCTATAAAGTATATATTTGAAAAGCCTGCTCTGTCTGGGAGAATAGCAAGATGGCAAATGATCTTGACAGAATACGACATTCAGTACACAACCCAGAAAGCCATCAAAGGAAGTGTATTCGCAGACCACTTGGCACATCAGGCGGTAGACGACTATCAGTCAATGAATTTCGAGTTTCCTGATGAAAGCATCATGATTGTGACTGATTGTGAAGTACCTGGACCGGATGAAGGACCTGAGGAAGGATCCCGATGGTCTATGCACTTTGACGGAGCCTCCAATGCTTTGGGTAACGGTATCGGCGCTGTGATCATATCCCCTCAAGGCACTCATACTCCACTCACTGCCCGGCTATGTTTCAACTGCACCAACAACATGGCGGAGTATGAGGCATGCATCATGGGTCTTCAAGCTGCGATCGACCTAAGAATCAAGTTTCTGAGTGTCTTCGGAGATTCTGCTCTTGTGATCAATCAGATCAAAGGAGAGTGGGATACGAAACATCTGAATCTTATTCCTTACAGAGAATGTGTGTTGACCTTGATCCCCCACTTCACAGAGATAACCTTTGAACACTTCCCGAGAGAGGAGAATCAGCTGGCGGACGCGTTAGCTACAATGTCTTCTATGTTCAAGGTCAAATGGGATAATGAGGCTCCCCGGATCATCATCTGGAAACTGGACGAACCGACATACTGTTGTGATCTCGAGACTGAATTGGTGACTGAGAAGCCTTGGTACCATGAGGTGAAGAGATATTTGGAAGCTCAGGAATACCCTGAAGGTGCGTCTGTCAATGATAAGAAGTTTCTGAGAAGGTTCGCAGCGAAGTTCTTCCTTAGCAACGACATCCTGTATAAGCGAAACCATGATTCGACCTTACTGCATTGTGTGGATAAGACTGAAGCAGAAAGGATCATGGAAGAGCTACATGAAGGGACCTTCGGAACATATTCCAGTGGACACACTATGGCGAAGAAAATCCTTCGGGCAGGGTATTCTGGTCCACAATGGAAGCAGACTGCTACCAACATTCTCGGACATGCCATAAATGCCAGATATATGCAGACAAGGTGCATGTTCCTCCACTTCCTCTGAATGTCCTGACTGCGCCTTGGCCGTTTGCAATGTGGGGCATAGACATGATCGGTGAGATTAAACCTACGGCATCTAACGGGCATCGCTTCATCCTGGTAGCGATTGATTACTTTACGAAGTGGGTTGAAGCAGCTTCCTACGCTATGGTAACCAAGACTGTTGTGGCACGGTTCATTCGGCATAACCTGATCTGTCGATACGGCGTCCCAGAAAGAATTATTACAGACAACGGTACCAATCTCAATAACAAGATGATCACTGAGCTCTGCGAGCAGTTTAAGATACAGCACCACAACTCTTCTCCTTACAGACCGAAGATGAATGGGGTTGTAGAAGCAGCAAATAAAAATATCAAGAAAATCGTGCAGAAGATGACAGTGACTTATAAAGATTGGCACGAGATGTTACCATTCGCTCTACATGGGTACCGTACCTCAGCCAGGACGTCAACCGGGGCAACTCCTTTCTCCTTGGTCTACGGTATGGAGGCAGTCTTACCGATCGAAGTGCAAATACCCTCTCTCCGGATAATGAAGGATGCAAATCTGAACGAATATGATTGGATCCAGACACAACTTGATCAATTAAACCTTAATGATGAAAAAAGGCTTGCTGCTATCTGTCATGGTCAGACGTATCAGAAACGAATGATCAGGGCATTTAACAAGAAGGTCAGACCACAGGAATATCAAGTTGGGGATCTGGTAATCAAGCGCATCATCCTTCCTCAGAGTGATCCAAGGGGAAAATGGACCCCTACGTACGAAGGGCCATTTGTGGTTAAACATGTCTTCTCAGGAGGAGCCATGATTCTAACCAACATGGATGGTGACGACCTTCCTCACCCCGCCAATGCAGACATAGTAAAAAGATACTACGCATGAAAAAAGACCCGCTAGGCTGACATGCCTAGGCAAAAATTAGGGCTTCCCGGCGAACCAAAAGGGTTCGGGCAAAATGAAGGGATGAAATGAAAAATCTGTACACCCGGCAAGTCGAAAACCTGAAAAGGCGGCTTGGGCAAAAATGGGTATCCCGGTGGACTGAAAACCCGAAAGGGCAGTCCAGGCAAAAGTTACGGATAAAGCGTAATACTATGTCTCATTGGATCACTTTGCATCCAGAATCCGGTATCTACATCAAGTTCAGACGGCATCGATCAGTCAGCTTCATCTTCAACTAAGGTCATCAAGTGATGAGACGTTCGGAGATATAAAGGCGATAGCAGAGTTGAAACCCAGTGGATCATTCATTTCACACAGCTGTTTTATTTTCTCTTGTACAAAATCGTATAAACTCTTTTGTTCGGCGGCGTTCTCTTACTAGGACGTCAGCCTCTTGTACATAAACGCCTATTTTACAGGCAAATTCAAAAATCAATACAAATATACTTTTCAGTTAAAATTGCCAATTGTTTTTCCTTTTCTGTTTTGTTTTGCGAAGAACGTCCAAGGTTCAATTTGTGATATATGCATTGACAATAATTTGCTAACTCATGAATATTTGCATACGAAACAAAGGATTAATTACAGGTAACATTACAAACAGGGGCAATAAAGAGTTGTCTAAGCAATCTAATTGTTCTATCCTCCAAGGTATCAAGGTGAGTTCAGCTGAAGAACATAACCAGTACATCCCAATTCCCCAGAGAGTGAGCCAGCAAGTCAGTACACTCTCCTCAAGCAAAGCTATTATCAACGTTAAGGAAGTTGGATATCCCCCTGCAGATCTCAACATTCCCCAGCGCGAGATACAAATATTCTTAACAAGCATCCCCGGCAGTCTTGGTCTAAAGATTGTTCCCCGGTGGTATATCAAATATTCAGTGGAGTCACTTCCCCGATACAGTTCAAAACTTCCCCAGGAGAGTCCAATCTAGTTTCCCCAGGAAAAGTTGGAATCCATCTCAAGCAGAAAGCTTATCCCCAGTAGATTCTGAAAGCTTATCCCCGCAGAGCACGAACGTGTCTCCCGGCTTTATTCAAAGAGTTATTTCCCTACCAGGATATAACTGAGTTATCCTCAGCCAAAAGCCACGGAAAGATCGTTCTCGACGAAGTCTTCTTATCCCCAACGAAGTCTATTAACACTTCCAACACAACAACGGTACCCCCAGCGGAGTTACCATCAACATTTCAGCAAAGTATCTCTCTCCCCACAGAGTATTGCTTCTCAGCAAGATCGCTAGAGTATCTTTTCTCCCCGCAGAGTAATCCATTCGCCAAGCTTATTCCCCAACGGAGTTATCTTCTCCTACCGGTATTCTTGCAACTATCATCCCCAGCGGAAGCAAAAATCTATTCTCCAACATCAGCCCAGGAGTGACTTCCCGGCACCCGTCAAGGATCTATTTTCCTAAGACGAAAACATACATTCATAAACATCACATTTTCATACATTGTAGCATGCATATACGCATCATATCTTACAAATCTCATTTATGTTGAGAACATCATTGCTTGATTCATATCATGCATTGCATATGACTGACCTTTACCTTTCAGGAAAGATCCAGTTAAGTTCTCAGCTACATTTCAAGACCTTCTCTGGTTCAGTTAGATCGACCTTAAGATCTCCCTGTTTCTTATCCAGTTGAAGATTTCAAGACCTTGTCCGGTTCAGTTAAATCGACCCTAAGATTTTCCTGTTTCTTATCCATACAAAGGCCTTCTCTGGTTCAGTCAGATCGACCCTAAGATCTCCCTGTTTCTTATCCAGTTGAAGATTTCAAGACCTTGTCCGGTTCAGTTAAATCGACCCTAAGATTTTCCTGTTTCTTATCCAGACAAAGGCCTTCTCTGGTTCAGTCAGATCGACCCTAAGATCTCCCTGTTTCTTATCCAGTTGAAGATTACAAGACCTAGACCGGTTCAGTTAAATTGACCCTAAGATTTTCCTATTTCTTATCCAGTCAAAGGCCTTCTCTAGTCCAGTTAAATCGACCCCTAAAAGATTTTCCTGATGAAGACTCGGTAGAAGATATCCAAGATTCTCTCAGCGTTCCTGTTGAGGTAGTAATCGTCCCCAGATTCTCTCAGCGTTTCTGTTGAGGTAGTAATCGTCCAAGGTTCTCTCAGCGTTCCTGTTGAGGTAGTAACCATCCCTGGTTTATTCATCACCTTTTGAAGATCCAGATCCAGCTCCTGTAACCAGTCAGGACACATCTATACAAAGAATCTGAAGACCAGCTCCGGTAACGGGTCAGGTAATCCTTTTCTTTTGCAGGTACGCAAGTTCTCGCTAAGGAATCTCTTACGCGATTGACACCCAGATGGCGTCTATAAGCCCATCCACCTTCCATCATCTCTTAGCATGGCATCTATAAGCCCATCATCCTATTCATCAATCTCCAAATGGCATCTGTAAGCCCATTCCCCACCATCACACTACTATGTGAGCGCAAATATTTGGGCACTCTAGTGTTCAATCATCTTCCACCTTCGGATTACGAAAGGCACGTCAGCCAATCTGCATCCTCAGGTCTATGAAGATTGAACAGGGGCAACTGTTGTACCCCAAAATTTGCCCTCCCATATTCTTCAAGAATTGCAAAGAGCATGCTTCAAAATTCCCCAAGGGTTGCACAGTTCAAGGGCCTCCTAACAGTCAAAAACTAGGGTTTTGGTTCTGGCAAAGAAATTGAAGTTTTCAAGGGTCCAATCAAGTCCCACATGCCTACAAACATGGTCAAACATCCTCATGCCAAGTTTCAAGACTTACAGCACAAAATTGCACAGTCAAAAACCCTAATTGCTCAACAGTCAACTGTAGGGGCAAAATGGTCATTTGACAGTCAAAAGTTCAAATTTTTGGTCAACATCTCATTTTGAAGCCACAAACATCATTTGATCAATTCTTGATCATGATTCTCAAAGCTTGGCTCAAAAAGTCTCAAAATGCAAAAGTTTCCATATTTGGACAGCTGAAAAAGTCAACTGTAACTTGACCAAGGCATAACTTCCACATGGATTATCAGAAAAATTCCATCCAAAGCTCATTTTGAAGAGAAAGAAAT
This sequence comes from Vicia faba, assembly GCA_948472305.1. NCBI lineage: Eukaryota > Viridiplantae > Streptophyta > Magnoliopsida > Fabales > Fabaceae > Vicia > Vicia faba. The sequence continues at coordinate 1,051,961,438 of OX451736.1, read as the reverse complement.
TACCTACAACTCCTCTTCACACTTCAAGTCCAAGAAATGCTCTCACAAAAAGTTATCAATTTCAACATTATAGGTCATTTTCAAAAGTCAACAAAAAGGGACTTTAAGTCAAAGGCCATAACTTGCGATTGGTAAATCAAAATGACATGGGACCAAAGGCATTGGTTAGAGGACTTCAAGACCTTTCCAAAATGTCCAAGAACATGAGCAAAGCTTAAAAATTGAGCAAGATATGCCTTGTGGAAGTTGGGAAATTTTTGGGTATTTTGAAAAGTCAACTTTGCTTCAAATGTCTTAAAATTGCTAATGGGCCTCATTTTCTTCCAAGAATCATCATCCAAAGCATATGCACGACCATTTGGCCCAAAGGGGATTTATTCATCATTTTTATTTATTTATTTTAATTTTTAATTACAATTAATTCATTTAAATTAAATAAAATATGGAAAAATACTAAATCAATGCATTTGAATCTTTTTATGCAGTATAATCATTCATTAAAGGCTCAAGATTCGTGCACAACTCAAATGGGGAAGATTGGCTATGATTGACATCAAAAACATGTGAAAAAGATTTGAAAAATTATGCATGAAAATCAAATATTCATTCCATCAATGCAAGGATTTTTTTGGATCAAAACTCAACCCTAATCCATCCTTACATAAGCCAGATGCTAAACCTAGTGCAAAAAACCTCTAAGCTGCGCCCCATCTGAAGAACAACTTTTGCAATTTTATCAAAAAAATCCAAAACTGAAAATTTCCTTGGAGGACAATTCAAAGAAGAATATTGATCCCATTAGCTTGCCAAGACATCACTGAACCTGACTGGACACTTTTCCACGTCCATAGCATCAAGAATTGGTAACGAGAAGTCAGACTGTTTCATCTTTTTTGCATAATCGTATTTCATCATTCATGCCATGATTGTGAGTTCTAATGCTTATTTTATATTGGTCTTATCATTCTGAAGCTAACCATATTGTTTAATTGAGTTTTCCTCGCTCATACGCGAAATCACCATTGGAGCGTTTTAGGGTTGCAGAGGTTCAAAATTGGGGCTTTACGTTTAAAGAAAAATTGGGACATGAGACTTAGACCATTAAAACCAGGAGCTTCAGACGAATTCAAGGCATAGCTCGCGATCAATTTATGATCAAAGGATTTATATTCGCTATTTTTTCATAGATCATGTAGTGGGGGTTTAAAACCCCCGCAATCTTGTTTGTTTTTGTTTCAGGTAAAACGCACAAACGGAGAAGATGGTGACTTGTCTCCATGTGATAGGGTAATTTGAAATTAGCGCGCGTTTTATTGATTCATGCCACTAATTCTTTTCTTCCCTTATAATAATTGCCTTCCACTAATATTACAAAGCAAACGCCTAGCGCAGATGGTTGATGTGCTGTCCTATAACCACTGGGACCTGGGTTCGATTCCCAGGTCCCCCCATATTCTTGATATGTTTTATTTTAATATAATCCCATGCAGCTTCAACCCCAGGGTTCACCATACACCCATCATCCAAGCTTGCCACACGCCTACTGATCTCAATCCAATGGTCCAGAATCAAGGGCTATAGAATGTCCCAGTCAACGCCCACACACGTGAACACTGAGAAGTCAAAAAAGGGCCAGGCTCCTTGGGCTTAATTGCTGGACAACACCTCCTGATTGGGGCAGAACCCCCTCTTGTATTGTATTTCTTTCTCTTTTCTTTATTCTATTTTTCTTTATTATTTGTTTAATTCAATTATTTTCTTTTTAATTCAATAAAAATTAATTTCACATAAAAATAATAAAAATCAGAAAGACAAAATAAAAAAATATTTTATTTAAATGTTATTTTTGTAAATAAATCTCATTAATTAATTTAGTTTTAAATTCTAGGATTAATGCTAATATTTTTTTTAATAAACTTAAAAATTGTAGAATTAGGGTTTTATTACTTTTATCCTTTTTTCCTTTTTTCACCATATTAATTATTAATTATTAATTATTTTTTTTGTAAATAAAATTGCATTAACTAATTAGGTTAATTTTAGATTCAATTTTAACATATTTTTCTTAATAAATAAAAATAGTTAGAATTAGGGTTAATTAATTTTTTTAATTTCATTTATTCTTCTCATTAAAAAATCCATAAATACAAAAAAAAAACTCCAAAAATCTTTTCTTTTTATTTTAATTTAATTAATTTGTTAATCGTAATTTAATTTCATTAAAAAAAAGGGGTCCAACGCCCTCGTATTCGATCGTAGTTCCAATTCGCGCATTTATTTTATTTCCTCTTTTTATGCAATTCTCCCAAAGCCATGTAAATTAGACATTTATATTTCTCGCACTTTATTTTATTTTAAATCGGGTCCTGGATTTAATTTGGCGATGTGGACCCGCGCCTTTGTAATAGCGTAGAACTTTTAAAATTCCGCACTTTTTTAACTGTTAATAAATTTGCATGCAAGAATGAATGTTAAAATAAAAACAAATGCGTAGATCACCAATACATGACAAGACAAAATATCTGAAAACGACACACAAATCACACACCACCCCTAGGGTACGCCTCACTGTTGCCTTGCCCCTCGAAAGGTGATCGTCGAGTAGAGGATGTTTTAGTAAGTCCTCATGATCCAGGAACCTGGCATGAGGGTAGATTCTAAGGTGTCTTCCTATTGCTCCGGTGATCACCATGTCCCGAACCTTCGAATTGACCCGAACACCTCCAACGGTGGTGCTACCTACCTCTCAATGGTGGGATGGCACTACTTTAAGGACATTTACACAGACGAATTCCTTAGGGTAGGTAGACGACTCTAGATACTTGCTCTAATTTCAAAAACAAATCAAAAATACTTTTCACACCGACACCTTTTCAAAAAGCTTTCGAAAGCAATTTTTTCAAACACTCTTGAGGACCGATACAAGAGTCGAACTGAAATTTTCAAAGAAACTTTTTAAAACCCACAGTTGAAAAGCAAACAAACCATTTTTGAAAACACAAGTGAGCAAGTATCTAAGAGCCTATGGATAACCATGGATAGAAAGGGTGCTAACACCTTCCCTTTTTATAATCTACCTCCTGAACCGAGAGCAATCTCTATAAGGAATTTTTCTGTGCTTTTGTCCTTTCCATTTGGAGAAAATAAAAGACGGTGGCGACTCTTGCTTCCGCGACATTTCGCGAACCAGCTTTAAACAGTCAGTTCCAGATCCACCGATCACAAATATCTTAGGGTCGATTTAACTAAACCAGAGAAAGAGTTTATCAGAAATGAATCAGGATAAATCATTGGTCGATTTAAACTGAACCAACAGAGGTCTTGAATCATCTTTAACTTGATAAGAATCAGAAAAGAATCTTAGGGTCGATTTAACTGAACTAGAGAACGAGTCTACCGGAAAAGAATCAGGATAAATCATTGGTCAATTTAAACTGAACCACCAGAGGTCTGTACTTGAGAATGACCTTATAAGAAAATTGTTGAAATAACCGGAAAATGCTGAAATAGCCCTTCGTCAGGTGTAGCCTTTGAAACGACTATCAAGTCATATAAGTTGTTGATAATGTTTGTTGATTGAAAAGGTGAAGAGCTACTTGTATGTGATGTCATGATGTATGAAATGCATTGCGTAACAATGTTCTCAAAATAAATGAAATTATGCTATATGCGTTTCATATGCATATGCCATGACATTTGGTAAATGATATATGAATGCGACATGTTTTTGAAGTGCATTTGTAAACTCGAGTAGCATCTTTGTTTGGGGAAAATAAATCCCTGATTATCGCTGGCGATGAAGATTATGTGTATCTTCGATCTTCTGGGGATTGTTTCCGTTGGGGACTCCTGCTTTCTTATTTGAGGAAAATACGTTGGGAAACAATGATTTCTGCTTTTTGCTTGAGGAAATTCTACTGGAGAATGTTAATTCCTGCTTGGGGAGAAGAGTTCAAGAACATTGGTTTTTCATTTCTCTACTTGGGAGTGTATACCCTGACTGGGGATAGAAGAGGTGGACAACCTTCTAGCTTGTCTTAGGAGGATAAAGTTGACTGATATTTGGCCCAATTTTAGATTCAGTAGAAACTCTCTGGGGATAGTGGCAACTTCACTAGGGAGAGGATTTTAGCCGGTGATTTATGGTAAAATCATACTCAAGTGGGGGAGTTTCAGAATAAATCTATGCCTTGATTGTATCTGAAGATGTATTGAATGGGTATCAGAATGATATCCATATCTGGACTGTATCTGAATCGTATCTGAAATATGTACTAAATGAGCATCAGAATGAATCTGTATCTTGATCGTATCTGAACTATATCTATAAGATGTACTGAATGAGTATCATAATAAATATGTATCTTGATTGTATCTGAACTACATCTGGAATAGAAATCTAGAATGAGTGTCTGAATGAATTTATATTTAGACTGTATCTGAACTGTATCTAGAAATAGATATGGAATGAGTGTCATAATGAATATGTATCTTGATTGTATCTGCATTGTATCTAGAAGAGAGCTTGGAATAAGTGTCAGAGTGAATCTATATCTAGATTGTATCTGAACTATATCTAGAAGAGAATCTAGAATAAGTGTCAGAATGAATCTATATCTAGATTGTATTTGAACTATATCTAGAAATGGATCTGGAACAAGTGCCAAAATGAATAATTATCTTGATTGAATCTGCATTGTATCTAGAAGAGAGCCTGAAATGAGTGTCAGAATGAATCTATATCTAGATTGTATCTAAACTATATCTATAAGAGAATATAGAATGTGTGTCAGAATGAATTTATATCTAGATCGTATCTGAACTGTATCTAGAAGATGCATTTACATGAGTATTAGAATAACATCCGTATCTGGATCGTATCTGAACCGTATCTACAAGAGAATCTGGAATGAGTGTTAGAATGAATCTTTATCTAGATTATATCTGAACTATATCTAGAAGATGTATTTGAATGGGTACCAAAATGACATTTGTATCTGGATCGTATCCGAACCGTATCTGCTAGAGAATCTGGAATGAGTTTTAGAATGAATCTATATCTAGATCGTATCTGAACTATATCTGAAGCGAATCTAGAATGATTGCCAGAATGAATCTATATTTAGATTGTATCTGAATTGTATCTATAAATGGTTGGAAATCTCTATCTGTTTGGGAACTGGCATGATGTTTGTAATATATTGGTGTGTTTGTCGGGAGAAGATCAATACTCCTTTGTCCGCTAGAGCGATCTACCAAAGATATTCTGGGGATAATCCATGGAAGTGATTATGTGGGGATTTGCGGACAGCTTGAACTTTGTCCTAACTCCCAGAGTCTTGAGTAAATGTTGATTAGTGTGATAAGTCTTCTACTGATAGACAAGTGACGAGATGATGAGATGACGGGACATAGTTGTACACTTTAATCCCTAACTTTTTCCTGAACTTTTTTGGATCGTCGGGATGCCCTTATTTTTGCCAAGGCCAGTCAACCTAGTGGGTCTTTTATTTTTTCTTGCGTAGTATTTTCTGACTATTTTCACATTCACAGGGTGCAGAGAATTGTCACTGTCCATACTAGTAAGTGTTGCAGAACTTCCAGAAAATGTTTGCCTGATCGTACGTGACCCTTTGCTCGAACTCATGTCCAATGCCCCAAGTGATTCAGATGGAGATCTGTCCCTTGCTATTCGGCACTTTTGAGAGATTCTTTTAATCTTTACTTGACTTCCCTAGATCAGTTAGAAACCATGGCATGCCCCTGGATTATGAAAGGCCTGTTACTGGAAATGTCTTTTCATCTGAGGTGATTCTGTTCGTTGAGAGGATTTTCGTTCATTGTATATCCGTTGTGCAAATTTCTCTGCTGTCGAACAATTAGTCATATGCAAACAGTGGTATTAGAAATGCAAAGCTTATGTTTGTCTTGAAGTTCTGAAAATTCATTTTTAGTAAAATAAAATTTGCAAGAATGTGATATCAGCTTAGGATTTATAGCAGGCCTTACAGGAGTCAGGATACCTTTTTGTAACAGTGTGCTTTCGAACTAGCCTATGCTTCAGTTAGGAATTTTAAGGGTTGTAACATAGTCTAGTTCATGGTTTAAGAAACAAAGGATAAAGGCTCGAAATTTATTTATACCCACCCGTTCTCCGTGATGTTCTTCAGTCCTATACTCAGTTAATTGTGCGTTTGTATTCTAATTGAGTCTAGAATCTTTGCCCTGATATTTCGGTGATGGTTCGGATACTAAAAGTTTATTTGGGAAGGCAGTCATCATTCTTTTTTTTTGTATTTTTTGTTGAGGATTTGTAGCAGCCTCTTTTTTGACTTTATTATCCCTATTTTTTCCTAAACTGTTTTGAGATTACAGTCAGCGGGATGCCCCAGTTTGTCCTAAGTCTCCTTCATAGGTTTTGACTTAGTGGGCTTTTCTTTTGAGAGGTGATGACTGCCTGTTTTGGTGATTACAGGGAACCATCATTGTCTTTTGATTTAGAAGAGCATCTTTGACACTATTCTTCGTGTATGAAGGTAAAGCTTGCGATTGAATGCACCATTGAATTAACTGAGAAACTACCCTGCCCCGGGTTATAATTAAAGGTTTCAATTTGCGTGAAAAAGAAAATTCCTACTTCTTAGGCTCAAAGGGGTTGACTAGGGATTAACTTCCTTATAAATCCACTATTTAGGATTTGAAACAACGCCTGTACGTCGTCAGCAAGGTCTGTTCAAAAGCATATTGTATGAGATTATGATATTGTTTTCGTCATCCTTCCTCTAAAGTCTTATAGATTTTAACGAGAGTCGAATATCACAAAAAAGAAGTAAAAGCATAGTTTCAGTATAGTAAAAATGAATGGATTAAATCAAGACAAGCATATGCAATGCATTAATGAAATAAAAAAGTTTGACATAAGTGTTTGAACAATCAAAAGAAATTACAATTTGAAAATTCTAATGAACAAAAAGCCTTTCCGTCTGAACTTTTCACTTCAGATGGTGTGCCTTTGAGGGATGATAGAAGAATCCAGTCTGACTGTCTTGTGTGAAATCCATCACTCCCTCGTCGATCAAGTCTTGAATCTTGTTTTTCAACGCCTAGCAGTCATTCGTATCATGTCCAGAAATATTAGAATGGTATGCACACCTTGCGTTCAGATTGTACTGAGGAGATGAGGTGTTGGGATTCTGAGGAGGATCCTTCAACGTAATCAACTCCATCCTCAACATGTATTGCAATGCTTGAGCCAAGGACATGTTGATTTTGGTGAATTGCCTTTTGGGTGTGTCCTTCTTACGCTAGTTTCCCTGTCGTTATTGTCCCACCGGTGCTGTATTGGAGATCCGCACCGCCCCCATAGATTGGTTGAGATCACTCTTATTACGACCCTTCTGGTCATACACAATATTGGACTCCTTCTTTCCGTTGTATGATCTCTTCTGAGTACTTGAAGATGTAATCCCCTTAATTTCACCGCTCCTGAGTTTATTTTCAATATGTTCCCGCATGAACATGTCCCCAAATTCCCTGTCTGCCAAGAGAGGTTGATCATTGATTAGGCCCCAAATTCTAGCAGTTTTCCCCAGACGGTCGTATTTGTCTTGATGAAGCTTGATGATGAGAATCCTAAACTCTTCTTGTCCCCAAGCTAAATTTTGGATAAGAGCCATCAGACTGCTCATCTGGATTCTCATCCTTTCCATCTCAGCTTGCAATTGGTCCAACTGGTCATCCTTGTTATCTTTAGGGTTTTTCTTGGCCATGTTCCCAGCAAGGAGTGTTTTCAATTCTTATTTCCCCTTGGATAGATTTAGGAACATTTACTTGAATTGGGTATCTTGAGCTTGGAGATCTCTGTCGGTCTGTTCGAGAGCCATTTTTCTTACTGAAATAAACAGCGAGAAAATGAGAAACCTGTCTTGAGAATATCTGTTATGTAATGACATACATGATATGTGGATGCAATGTTTTCAAGGATCTCACGGGATAAATACAAGAAAATGTTAGAAGTTGAATTTTAACTGCAGCTTCGATTTGAAGAGCTTCATATCATTGAACATCCTTCTACGAGAATCAAGCTCACCATGTTGAGTGGGTCCTAACTATTGACTCAAGACATCGAGCTTTGGTCTTTAACGACATTGGTTAGAGGAAAATAAATCCCCTTTCCCCTTGATAGATGTCTTGTACATCATAACCTGCATTGCAGGCCCTTGAGATCCTTGAAATGGTTAAGAAAATGATATGTGTAACAATGTCATGATGTTATGATGTTATGTTCGAACAATTAATCATACACAAGCAAAACACACAAAGCCTTAGGTTTAATCTTGCAAGGAGTTGTAGGTAAATACCCTCTTAAAGTTTTAGTTAGCTCAACCTGTCCTATAAGAAAGTAATCAGGTTTTAAGGAATCTCAATATCATTGATCTTTCTTTATCGGGCATTATTTCAGCACAAGCTTCTTTATTAGCGACTGAAATATCCCGGAAGTCCAATCTCAATGAGTGTAGTATCGAGTATCGACCAACTTTAGTCTTTCACCAAAGTCTGCTATCTCACTACTTTCTAATGGCCAAGTTGTTCAACTAAGGTTCTACAGTCAGTTAGTGCTTTATGACACCAAACAGCGGCCTCATATTCTTCTCAACTGGACTAAAGGGATACTGGTACCAACAAATGTGTCACACTAACTTATCCATCTCTTCAACCATGTCGGTATTACAATGCATAGTCCCCACGATCTATTTCTACTTACTTAATATGCCCTAGATCCGGATATAGGATCTATACAGGAATAACCCAAACATAACCCAAAATGTAAATCAAGCAAGTCAAACAAGTAAAGCATTTAAATGTTAACTATCTCTAAGGTAACCCCACTTTAAGTATGTCCCCAACAAATTCGCCAGTTCTGTAATACGGTGGAAGAACTGACTTTACTGGTTTTGCATTTTATCGCAAATGTTGCGGATAGCAAGAGTCGCCATCGAATTTTCTTTTATCCAATAAAGGAAAGGGTTAAAAGAACATGAAAGACCTTTGAGAATTTTTCTGAGTAAGGGGGGTAGGTTATGAAAAGGGAAGGTGTTAGTACCCTCTTCATCTGTAGTTATCTACGGGCTCTTAGTTGCCAGCTCACTTTTGAAAATGCTTTGTGTTTGTGTGTTTTGAAAATATTTTGAAAACATGCCTTAGTGCGGTAATCTTTTTAATGATTCTCGTATCGTTGAGAATGCATACAAAGTGTTTTTGTCTTTAAAAATATTTAGAAAAGAGAGTGTATGTGTGAGAAATTTGTTTTGTTTTGTAAGCAAGCAACTACAAGTTATCTACCTACCAAAATATCTTTGTTATTTTCCTCTTTTCCTTTAGATAGTGTTATCCTACCATTAGTTGGTGGGTAGCCCTACCATTGGATGTTTGAGGGACAGGAGCGGGTCATCGTACAGTCACGAAGGCAACTCGTAAGATACTTTAGCAATTACCCTAAGGTTTTAAGACCATTTACCAAGGCAACATCAAAAGGTTCATCGAGGGACTTATGATCTTTAAAACAAAGGGTATCTGCTAAAATATCTTACGTTCGAGAGACGTGACTGTTTATTCCGAAGGCAACATGTAGAGGTACCTTAGAGGTGCTCGTGTCTGAAGTGTGTTATGTTTTAGTTATGTTTATCTTGATTGTTAGGTTTGATAATGTTTATTTTTAAGTCTTATCATACAAGCCTATTAGGCATACATCTAGCAGTTAAATATGTCTAAGTACGAATAATAAAGTGCGGAAAATTTAATCTACGATATTACAAGGCTTCGAGATGGGGGAGAATTACAAACCATAAGTGGGGAAAAAAGTAAATGTCCTAGATTAAACTATTACAACATGTTGTTCAGTTACATAATTTATAAAAAATAATGTGAGTAAAATAAATAAATGTACAGAAAGGAAAGACCCTAAAAAAATTTAAGTGATAAAAGAAATATTTTTGTTGTTGTTTTTTTAGGAAAACTAATAATTAAAATAATGGAAACCTAATTCTAATTGGTTTAGTTAATTAAGAAAAAGATGATTAAAGAATCAATTAAAATTTACAATAATTAAATTAATTAGAAAAAACTTAAGTCTAATATTTTATGTGATTTTATGATTTTTTTATTTAAAATAAATTGATTATTAAAGGAAAAGAAAAAATGGAAAATGAAATAATAAATAATAATAACAAAAAAGAATGTAAATGGGTTGCTGCAAAAAAAAAGAGTTATGGGGGTGTAATCCTGAATTTTTGCTAAGCCCAACAAAAACCAAGTCCAGGAGTCAGCTAGATCCAAGGTCACTCTTCTTTGAGGGTCTAACATACACCTACGCGTCTGGAAATGTTGGATCTTGTAGTTAGGGATTATTATGTCCCAGATGAGAGCCATATTGTGTGCTGGCTAATCCTTATACGTATTGGATCTGAAAGGAAATTGTTAGAAAAATAAAATGCAAACCTGGGGATAGAACCCAGGACCTAGAAGGGGAGTGCCTTAAGGGCGCGCTGGCTACCACTGGATCAAACTATTCATTCGTTACATTAAATAAAACAAAACAATATAATATAAACGCAATCCAGATCCATCTCAGCAAACACGCACGCGTTCAGTGGGCCCTGATTATTTGAATGGACAAACCTTGTTCTATCATTTTGCCACGCGAGCCTTTTACCTAGGTCAAATAAGTCCAGCCACCAGAGCCAGTGGCTTCCACTGTCTTCTCCGGTGAGATCTCCTGCAAAACGCAACAAAACAAAAACAAAACAAGCCAGATCACCTTAAAATTATCTCTTGAACATAAATATAGCCTTTAAATTTTCTAAAGCTTCATCGATCGTTTGGTTCGAACGCAAAACCCTAGCGACGGTCAGAGATGGTGATGCATAGTTCTAACGTCAAAAATGTCATGCAACCATTTATTCATGTCCTAAACTCCATTATGCACACATTTGTATCATCAAAAGGGTTAAATGTTCCTACAATTGAAAATTCAGAAACATACAAAATCCTTACCATCGGTGGATTTGGATAGGTTGTTCTAGGAGTGAAAGGGATCGAATATGGGTGTGGTTCAACTCCTGGGCACCTCAGGAATGTAATTTGGTCACTTGTTTGGACTATAACCGCCTGGAAATAGAGATGCGAATACAACTTTGAGCAATTTTTTTGAATTTGGTAGAGCTTTTTTAAGCAACTTGTGTGTGTCCCTTTAGGCTTGCAATGTTGTGTATTTATAGAGGGAAGAGAGAAGTGAACAAACATGGTAAAGAATCAAGCTTTGATGGCCTTAACAAAACAAGATAAAACAAATTCAAAACTTGCCAAAAATGAGATATTTATTGCCATTTTCGAATTTGCATGAACCTAGACAGCTTGTATGTATCTTGCACAAATATTGGGCCTCATAATTGATCAAGTCAACCCCATATGCACTAGCCCATGTTTTCTTGTGATTTTATTCAATTTATTTGATTTTAAATTAAATAAAATCCAGATAACTATGAATAAAAATCAAAGCCATGTATAAATAGACTTAAAGGTCCTCTAAGATGCTATGGACATGTTTGAAGTCCAAAAAGTAGGCTCATTGGTTTAAAATTGCAATCTTTCTCAATTTGCATTTCATGAATTTCTTCAAAATTCCCCAACTTGTGCAACCCATAACTTGCTCAATTTTCATCTTTTGAAGATGATCTTTGACTTTTTTAAATCTCAAGATATCCTCTACAATCTATATGATGATCATTTTTTCTTTTGAAGACTTTATTTTGATGTAAGTTGCTTTGACAAAAAGTGTCTTTTGTTGACTTTTTAAAATGACCTATAATTTTTTAGGTCATGTATTTCAAATGAAGCATTTTTTGGACTTGAGAATAAAAGACAAGTTGTAGAGACACAAATTTTCTTCAAAATGGGCTTTGTTTGGGGAAAATTTGATGAAGCATGTGATAGTTATGCTTGGTCAAAGTGCAGTTGACTTCTCCTAAGGAAACCCTAATTTGACAAATCTTGACTTTAGATGATTTGAGAGCTTTCCTTAGAGAATCACCATCAACCCTTGATCAAATGATTAATATCACTTCAAAATGTTGATGTTGACCAAAAATCTTGAAGTTTGACAGTATATTGACTATAGTTGACTTTTTGACCAATATAGTTAACTTCCACTCATCTGAGCCATTGACTGAGCAAACTTGTGATGTAGGGCTTGAAACTTGACATGGACCTTGTTGAGGACCTATGAAGAACCATGGAAGCTACTTGGGACCTTTTCAAACCAAATTTCATTGAGAAATTCTAAACCCTAGTTGTAGGCCTTTGGTTTAGGAGGTGCATCTTGACTAGTCATCCCTTGAGATTCTTGAATATTTGAAGAGCCTTGAAAGAATGTCTTGAGAAGAAAAAGGGAGTGTAAATTTTGGGGTAAAACACACATATAGATCATATAAAAAATTTGAAAGCAACCAACTTATCGTTAAAGAGAAGTAAAGAAGAAAGATCAATCCCTAAAATAATTATTCATGAATGAAAGAGTTACAAAGCGGATAACTAATAAAAAACAAGAAAACAAAGAAAAACTATTGAGTGTCATCAACATCATCAAAAACAACAAACTCGGGAGGCAGAGGCACTCAAGAGTTATCAAGGTAACGAGCCATGAAGTCAACTTGAGCATCTATTATGTTCATTATTCTACAGTGAGCTTTCTAGTTGGTGATAATCGTGTTAAGGATAGTTCCAGTAGGCAGAGCTTTCTTAATTGCATCAGCATTTACGGGACATGGGAACTCCTCGCCATCCATTGTTTCAAGAATTAGTACACCGCCAGAGAAGGCTTTCTTGACAACATATAGGCCTTCAAAATTGGGAGTCCACTTTCCCCTAGAATCAGCATTAAAAGACATGATCTTCCTGAGTACGACGTTGCCTTCTCTGAATTGACGAGGTTTGACCTTCTTATCAAAATCTTTCTTAATTATTTTTTGGTATAATTGACCATGGCACAAAGACATCATTCTTTTCTCCTCTATTTAATTCAGCTGGTCAAACTTGTTCTGGACCCATTCAGCTTCCGACAACTTGGCTTCCATTATTACATGCAAAGAGGGAATCTCAACTTAAATGGGGAGCACTACTTCCATGCCATATACAAGAGAGAATGGGGTTGCCCCTGTTAAAGTGCATACAGATGTTCGACACCCATGCAGAGTAAAAGGGAGCATCCCATGCCAGTCTTTATAAGTAACAACCATTTTCTGGATGATCTTCTTGATGTTCTTATTGGCCGCTTCAACAGCTCCATTCATCTTTGGCCTGTAGGGAGATGAATTATGATGGACAATATTAAATTCTTCACAAAGTTCAGACATCATTTTGTTATTCATATTTGAGTCGTTTTCGGTGATAATCCTGCTTGGCACACCATACCTACATATGATGTTGTTCTTGATAAAGCGCACTACCACATGTTTAGTGACATTAGCATATGAATATACCTCCACCCATTTGGTGAAGTAGTTGATTTCCACTAAGATGAAACGATGCCCATTTGATGCCTTTGTTCAATCATTCCAATCATGTCAATACCCCACATAGATAAAGGCCATGGGGAAGAAAAAACATTGAGAAATGTTGGAGGTACATTAATTTTATCAGCATAAATTTGGCATTTATGGCACTTCTTCGCAAATTTGTAACAGTCAGATTCCATTGTCATCCAATAGTAACCTGCCCTAAGCATCTTTTTTTCATTGAATGTCCATTGGCACGGGTACCAAATGAACCTCATGCATCAACATGTCTACTTCGTGACTTTCCACGCATCTGAACAAGACCATGACATGATTTCTTTTATACAGTACATCTTCATTAAGGAAAATTATGCTTGCCAACCTTCTCAATGTCTTTCTATATTTAGTTGATGCACCAATTGGGTATTCCTGAGTCTGGAGAAAATATTTGATATCAAAATACCAAGGTTTTTCATCTACCATATCCTCTGTTGTAAACACATAAGCTGGACTATCCAAACGTCATACCGTAATATGAGTCACATCATTCCAAGTACTAAATTGATACATAGAAGCCAGAGTTGCCAAAGCATCCGCCATCTGATTTTTCATCTCTTGGAATATGATGGAATTCAACTTTGTTAAAGAAAGGTAATAGTCTTCTAGCATAATCTTTGTAAGGGATCAAGCCAGGGTGACGAGTATCCTGTTCTCCTTTAATTTGATTAATAACCAAAGCCAAATCACCATACACGTCCAGAACCTTAATTCTAAGATCAATGGCCTCCTTGAGACCCATAATGCAAGCCTCATACTCCGTCATATTATTAGTACAATCAAATGTCAGCCTTGCAGTAAAAAGAATATGTGATCCAAGTGGAGTGATGATCCATACACCAATTCCTTTTCCGTAAGCGTTCACTGCTCCATCAAATACCATGCCCCAACGAGATTCATGATCTGGACCTTCCCCAGGAAAAGGTTCATCACAATCTTTTGCTTTTAATAACATCACATCCTCGTCAGGAAAATCAAATTCGACAAATTGATAGTCATCTATCGGTTGATGAGCAAGATAATATGCATGCACACTGCTTTTTATGGCCTTTTAAGTGTGGTACTCAATATCATATTCAGACAATAACATTTTCAGGCGGTCAATTCTCCCAGTAAGAGCGGGCTTTTCAAAAATATACTTAATCGGATCCATTTTGGAAATCAACCAAGTAGTATTATTCAACATATATTGTCGCAACCGCTTTGCTTCCTAGTCCAGAGTGCAACACGTCTTATCCAACATAGAATATCGTGACTCACAATCAGTAAATTTCTTACTGAGATAGTATATGGCATATTCTTTCTTTCCTGTTTCATCTTGTTGTCCCAAAATACAACCCATAGAACTATCCAACACTGTTAGATACATGATCAATGGTCTTCCTTCAACTGGAGGGAGCAATATAGGAGGTTCAACTAGATATTCTTTGATACTTTCAAATTCTCTCTGGAAATCTGTTGTACACACATAACCCTGATCTTTCTTTAGCAACTTAAAGATCGGTTTACATGTTACAGTCATGTGGGAGATAAATCTGGAAATATAATTCAGACGCCGAAGGAAGCCTCTAACTTGCTTCTCAGTCCTTGGCGCAGGAATTTCTTGAATAACTTTGAATTTATCTGGGTCCACTTCAATCCCATTTTGGCTGACAATGAAACCTAACAACTTACTTGATCGGACACCGATGGTGTATTTATTTGGATTCCGGCGGAGACGGTACTTCCTCAAACGTTGAAACAATTTCAACAAATCTTCTACATGCCCTTCTTCGGTGAGTGATTTTGCAATCATGTCATCAACATATACCTCAATTTCCTTGTGCATCAAATCATGGAATAGGTTATTCGTAGCCCTCTGGTACTTTACACCAACGTTCTTTAACCCGAAGGGCATCACTCTGTAACAGAATGTTCCCCAGGGTGCGATAAATGTTGTTTTTCCATGTCCTCGGGAGCAATTCTTATTTGATTATATCCGTAAAATTCATCCATGAACGAGAATACTTTAAATTTTGTTGTGCTATCAACCAACATATCAATATGTGGTAATGGGAAATCATCTTTTGGATTGGCTTTATTTAGATATCTGTAATCTATGCACATGCATACTTTTCCATCTTTCTTTGATACGGGCACAATGTTAGCTATCCATTTAGGATACACCGATGTCACAAGAAAATCGGCATTTATCTATTTTAAGACCTCTTCTTTGATTTTTACTTCCATATCTGGGTGAGTTCTTCTCAACTTCTGTTTGACGGGCGGACACTCTGGCTTCAAAGGCAAATGATGCTCTACAATATCAATATCTAGACCTTGCATATCTTGGTAAGACCAAGAAAAGATGTCCACATACTCTTTTAATAGCTCAGTCAACCTGATCTTCACATCAGGATGCAACGATACTCCAATCTTGACTTCCTTTGGCTCTTCTCCTGAACCCAAATTGATTGTTTCCAATGATTCTTTATATGGCTGAATGGCCTTTTCCTCGTGCTCGAGCAACCATGAAACCTCTTATAGAATATCGTCATATTCTACTTCTTCCGTCCCAAACACAGGATATTCAAATTTGGGAGAGGGTGCAGGGTCATTGTATTCAACGGGTTTATTAATTAATCTGCACATGTGATTTGTGATTGCTTTTAGAAACTGACACATATATCAAGTGATTATGCAGATTTATTTTCAATTATATTTTATTTAAAAAGGTCTTTTTTTATTACTATTTTCCATGAAAAAGCAAAAAAATAAAAGACACAATTTTGAGAGTCAAAGACAACTTTTATTTATGATTTTAATGATCAAAGCAAACAGATAAGCCCATACAATATTAACTTTTATCTTGGGTTGAATGAAAGATTTTTTCAAATAAAAAAAATTACTTTGAGACATGGATGCAAGAGGGAATATTATAAGTGACCCAGTTCTGGATTCTGACTCCAGGCGTCACATAATTTGGCATTTCCTGATCTTTTTCATCCTCCTCAATAGAATTAACTCCATAAACAGTTGGACGGAGGTAGCCTCCGCTGCGGAAAACATCATGATAGGTGCTCATAGTAGACTTTGGCTTCAAACCCTCGCCTTTGCCATTCTTTGCAGAGAACCTTAAACCATCCATGTTCTTATTTGTCGGAGGATCAATGACTTGTCCCCATACTTTACTTGGACCATTGCGCACAACCTGCTGAGCATCCTTGAACGAAGTCATAGAGTTCCCATCCTCTCTTACGTTATCAACAGATAGAGCCTAGTACTGCGTCCCAACACATATTCATCTGCCTCTACAACACTGAAAGACGATAGATGAGATATCAGCAACGCTTGCTCTCCATTTATAATAACCACTTTGCCTTCACGCACGAATTTCAACTTTTGGTGCAGAGTGGAGGTGACGGCCCCTGCTTCATGTATCCATGGTCTTCCCAGTAGACAACTATATGCGGGTACAATATCCATGACTTAGAAAGTGATCTGGAACAGATGCGGGCCTATATGAATAGGCATATCGACCTCCCTAATAACCGACTTCCTTGACCCATCAAAATCTTTGACAATAATACCACTTGGGAGCATAGGATCCCCCTGATATTTCAACTTCATCAGTGTACTTCTCGGTATCACATTCAAGGCGGATCCATTATCAATCAGCATATTTGATCATGGATCGCTTTTACAGTTCATGGATATGTGAAGAGCCAAATTTTGATTCCTCCCCTCCTCAGGAATTTCATCATCGCAAAAGCTTAGGTTATTACATGATGTAATATTACCTACCACACTGCTGAATTGGTATAACGGCATGTCATACTCCACGAAGGCCTAGCCCAACACCCTCATTAAAGATTCTCTATGGGAAGCAGAATTCATCAACAAAGCCAAGATAGATATTTTTGGAGTCTACAATAACTGATCCATAATTCAGTAATCACTCATTTTGATTATCTTCAAAATATCATCTATGTCCTTCTCCAGGGTAGCACCACTGGATTCCTCTGCAGCCTTCTTATCTTCAACACTTTCTACAAATTTCTTACCAACAGTATCATTTCCCCGAACAACTGGTGCAAACACACACCACTGCGGGTCACTCTACTAGTCTCAGCAATATTTACAAAATTAGATAAAGGCTATAAGGGAACTTCCACACCATCCTCTAAAATTTTAGCATTATACTTGTACAGTACAGCTTTGTCTGATTTGTAAGGAACGGGCCCTGGTAAGCAAATTACCACAGGGGCAACAACAGGCTTGCTACAGTATTCAATTTCAATAGGGGCGGAATCATTGAAACATGGTACAATAACATTCACACCTTCTTCAGAAATTTTTTACATTAAAGAATCATCACCGGAGAACATACCCTCATCTGAGGAAAAGAATTCGTCTGCGGAAGCATTTTCATCATCTGATTCTTCCTCTGCCAAGCACACTTTGATCTCATTAACCCCATGGTAATCATCTCTTTTTCCTGAAACCTTGATATTTCCATTATCCAATAACATCTGAATACCTTTTCTTACAATTGAACATCCTCGGGAATCTCTGCAACAAACCCAGCAAGATCCATAGTGGTGCTCTACCTGACCAGCCATGTGGCAGAAAGTAGCATGCAATTGTACGAGATCATCATTCATATGTTCCACATCAAAGATCCTGAATTCTCCAGGACATCCAAAAACCAAGTTCACTTCCTCCTCATACTCTTCCCTAGGCCTGATTATATGGATAAGGCCTTCATCTATTATTTCCTACAAATCAACCTTTATCTTATTGCAACCTTGTATATTAGTACTGCATATACCATAACCAGCATGGATATGAGTATAGTAGCTAAACTCGTAAAGGTCTACATGCATCTTTACCAAGTCTCCTCTAACCAAGTTAATATCATAAATGCGGAAGTCCCCTAGACAACCAGCAACCACGTTAACAGCACTCATTCCTCCATGCTTCGGGAGAGGATTATCTTTTACATTAGGACTGACATCTTTGAAGGACAAAAGGCCAGATCTAACCATTTTCTGCGCCTCAGATTTCAGAGGATAATAGTTTTCCACATTATGCCCTGGTGCACCCTGATGGAAAGTGCACGTCTGATCTGCCTTGTAGTACCAAGGTAAAGGGGATGGTATAGTAGGAGGTGTCCTAGTCTGGACCAACTTTTTCTAGATCAATGCTGGGAGTAGCTTTGCATAACTCATAGGGATAGAGTTAAAAGGCCCCCTCCTCTAATTCTTCCCTTGACTTCCCTGAGGGGATGGTCTTTGATAAGCAACTGTAGTCGGATCCGCATTTACAACCGGAGTTTTCGAGGCAACCTGTTGATGGCACTGATGATCTCTTCTAAAAGGATTAACCCTTCTCCCTTGAATAACAACATTTCTCTCTCCTTCTTTCTTCTTAAAAAATCCATATGATGGCTTCTTCACATTGTTGGAACTTTCACTCTTTGTTAGACGACCTTGTCTTACAGCCTCTTCCAAACGGACGCCCATTCCCATCATTTCAGTAAAATCATTGGGTGCACTCGCCACCATTATCTCATAATATAATTCACCTAGTGTCTTCAGAAAAATCTTTGTCATTTCTTTTTTTTCCATTGGAGGAATCACTTGGGCGGCTACCTCACGCCATCTCTGTGCATATTCCTTAAATGATTCCTTGTACTTTTGGACCATGGCCATGAGTTAATCACAGTCAGGTGCCATGTCCATATTGTATTTGTACTGTATGATAAATGCTTCATCCAAGTCATTAAAAGAATAAATATTGGCACTGTTCAGGCTCATGTACCATTTCAATGCTACACCGGTTAAACTATCTTGAAAGAAATGAATTAATAGGAGTTGATCATCTGTATGAGTAGACATTCTTCTTACGTACATCACCAAGTGAGCACAAGGGAAAGTGTTTCCCTTTTACTTTTTGAACTCCGGTACTTTAAACTTTGCAGGTATTTTCACATTCAGAACCATGCACATATCATTCATATTTTGCCCAAACCACTCTTTTCCTCTGAGGGCCTTCAACTCTTTATGCATCTTACCAAATTGGTCTTGAAAATCGTCCATTCGATCATAGAAACCCAAGCTTTCACTTGGTGGAGGAATAGGGAGATACACTTCATCATTAGCAAACAGGACCATATTCACCGAGGGAGGTGTAGCATAGTGAACCTCGTTTATAGCAGCAGGAGTAACGTGCACCACGGGAGGTGCAAGAGCAACAATAGTCTGAGCAAGTGGAGCAACCCGAGGATCCTGATTAAAACCTTCTGGCATAAAGTTCTTTGGAATTCCCCAAGGAAATTATGGAGGCATGCGATTCTGAACAACAACTAGAGTAGCAGAAATAGGAACAGTCGAAGCTTCAGTAGTAACCATTGTCTGTTGAGGCTGAGCAATTGGTGGCTGATTCTGAGCAGCCACCAAACATTCCATTAGATCAGTGAGGTTGGACATACCTACCTTCAGATCAGAAACTTCCTCGCGTAGCTCGCGATTCTCTTATTCTAGGTTATCCATCTTCCTTCTGAAATTAGCTCGGGTATTATACTGATGAGACAACTTGATGTTCGAAGTAAAGAATCTCAGTAAGACACCTGGATATGAACAAAGAATGAAATAAGTATGTATGGTATGATGCATGATATGCAATGCACATGACTTGTTTTATTATTAATAATTCAAGGGACTCAAAGATTTATAGCCAGTTTTGCAAATATGGAAGTAATAATACATTTGAAATACTGAAAAATTTTATTATAATAACTTCATAATGGATTACAAGTTTCAGTAATCCCAAGTAAAAGATGAAAGTAAAGTATAAAACCCTATGGAGAAAAGCTGATGGAGATCACTCTATACGTTGACGCTTCCTCATAAGTCTATCAATCTGAGCCTTTAACCTCTGGTTTTCTTCCGCATATCTGGTAGCGACCTCCTTCCAATCATCTGAATCAAGAAGTGAGAAACTAGGGCCTGATTGAGGCTTAGGAGAAAATAAATCCCCTTGCCTCTCCATCGTCTCTACATCCCGACTCTCAAGAATCTCAATCAAGTCGTCTTTCTCCTTCAGGTCTGCTCAATAGGAAACTTCTAGAGTCTGGCACTTATTCTTCTAAGCTTCCTTTTCCTGTTGCATCATGACTAAAGCAAGTTGGAGCTCTTCCACATCATCCAATAGGGGAGGAGTGGTATTCACAAACATATCAGGCATAGGTGCTTCTCGAGAATACGGTATCTTCAACTGAATGGCTCTTGCTTGTATCCACCGGAGATAAGGCTCCAAAGAAACGGCCCCCTAGGTCCCAAGTCCTTCCTACTCTTCCTATGAATGTGACGACAAGTTTTTGCAATCTTCTCCATAGCTTCCTTATGGTCTTCTCCCTCTTTCAAGAAGAAACTACTCAAATGAATACTATTTGGCTTATCCCTTATCGGATATCCAAGTTGTCATCCTGCAAGAACAGGGTTTCAGTTAATTCCTTCCTTTGTACCAAGAAGAGGTACATTGGGGAAACTACCACAACTGTCGACAATATCTACATCATGGTATGCCCGATGATACCAAACAATATCTGAATGAGTAAGTGCTATAATCTTCCGAGCCCAACAAGGTTCCTTCCTGACATCCCATAAAGCATCAGACCGAGGCAAATGAGAAGTAAACCACTGATACAACAAAGGCGTGCAGCAGATGATCATCCCTCCATCATAAGAATCCCGAATATGAGTAGAGTAATAAGTATCACCCAACAATGTAGGGACTGGGTTCCCAAACATAAAGATCCTGATGTCATTGATATCAACAAATTTGTTTATATTGGTAAATAAGAACAAAACATAAGCAAGTAGAGCAAAGATGGCCTTAAAAGTAACTGCACTCTTCATCCTAGAAAAGTAGCGAGCTTTCTCCAATAAGAACTGAGCTGGTAATCCTCTAATACCTCCTTTGGTAATCATGTGGGCTTTAACCTCAGGCTTTCCCAAATGGATCAAAGCAGCAATCTCATGTGATTTTGGCTCACCCTCCAAACCAGTAAAAGGAACACGATCAATAATAGGCAAACTCAGTAGATAAGAATACTCCTCTAGTGTAGGCATCGACTGATAATTGGGGAAAGTAAAGCATCGATACGTCGGATCATAGAACTGGACCAAATTCGAGAGAATACCCTCCTTCATCCTAAGCTTCATGATAGAAATGATGGACCCGTACTTCCTACGAAAATCTTCAGAACACTCAATATCAGGAATCAGACTTATCAACTCATCTATCTTGGGATCTTTGAAACTGTCCTTCCCGATCTTTATTTTTCTAGAATCCATAGTCAAAAAATACCTGAGATATTCACAAAGAGTCAACTTTTAAGTCCCTTGAAATAAAATGTCTTTAAGATATGCTCATGGGTGCATGGATGCATGATGCAACAATCACACACAAGATCACAATTATATGGTTCATAGGTTCAACGTCACGAGCATGAGGTCGAAGGTACTACCCATAAGGTATGGTCGAATGGTTATCACCTTCCAAACAAGGTTCTAGAGGTTCCCAGAGTCTACATCCTTTCTTCAGATATTACTAACTTCCCAATTAACTCGGTAATTAGTAATATTCTCAAGAAAAACTCGTCCGAGCATAGTATCGCGTGACAACTACTTCCGGATTACTCCGTCATAGCTTCCGCACTACACCTAAAAAGCAAAGATAGGTTAGGTATTCTACGGTCCTTAATTTCAGCAGGCTCCCAGTTCAAAAGCAGTATGTCTTCCCGATTACTCGGTAAACGACACTACAGTCAAAGGGGCCTCCACTGAGTGGGGGATTTCATGCCTCCTTTTTTGGGATTACTCCCTCAAAGTTAACATGACTATACCGCCCGTCCTATCTTAAGTTTTCCTAAGTCCGGGTATAGGACTTATAAGAAATCACCAAGCACCCTTAAAACTAGGAAAATCCAGACAAACTTATATACAACACATAATATACAACGAACAAATAGCACATGTACATATATTAACAAATATAGGCTCAACCCATTTAGGGATGGACCAGCAAAACTTCAATCTTTCCCTAGTGAAGTCGCCATTTTTTCTGTAGCGGTAGAAATTTTAAGACAAAGCCATTGGATTGACTTAACTTGTACAGATCAAATTAAAAATCGCCAACGTGCTTTATTGTTTCTAAAGGAATTGGGAAAGAGAGAATAACCCAAAAAGAGGGGGAAATATTCTAGATAAGGGGGTTGGTTATGCATAGGGAAGGTATTAGCACCCTAAACATCTATGGTACTCCGCAGGAACCTCATTGAAAAATCTGTATATTTTGGCTATAAAATGTTGTGTAGAAATATATGGTGGAGATGAGAAATGAAGTATATTTTTATAATTTTTTTGCACCCGTCGCGGTTGCGAACCTTTAGTGCCTATGTACCACCTTCCATGCAATAGCGGATCAGGGTACACGTAGTTCCTCTTTTAACAATTTTAAAACACATGTGTGTTGGTTAATCTTAAGAGATAAGACATCATCGTCATTATCCGTGTGGAAAACATACTTACCACCCACAATTATGAGGAAGGAGAATATGTATCATCTCAAAGTGGAGGATATGGTTTGGATTTTAAAATCAACAAAAC
This sequence comes from Vicia faba, assembly GCA_948472305.1. NCBI lineage: Eukaryota > Viridiplantae > Streptophyta > Magnoliopsida > Fabales > Fabaceae > Vicia > Vicia faba. The sequence goes on along the minus strand of OX451736.1, from coordinate 1,051,938,178 downwards.
CTCACTCAACACCCAAGTGGAAAATATCTCACTTCACTATATATTAGAGAAGTATAGTTGTTTACATCACTATAAGGATTGACAATAGACTAATCTTTTGAGAAAAAGTTTTAAAGATTAAAAGCCAAAATGGCAAAATGGTTTGAATGAGATTGATTGACTTTTAGTCTTCTCATAAAAATGTCATGGTATTGTTAAGTTGATTGAAGTTTGATTAAGAAATATCTTTTGGAAATACATGGACATTATTCCAAGTTTACTATGAAAGGGGTTCAAGTTTTAAAACAAGAAGAGTTTTCAAAAAGAGAGAAGATTTTTGAAATTGAAGAAGATTGGAGGAGATGGAGAGACTATCCTAAAGTATAAGGTAAAAAGCTAGGGAAAAGGACCATCTAACCAACAAGAAGCCAACACTTGACACAATGAGTCAATGTAGAATTCCATCCTTTGGACTTGAAACCAAGCAAACAATTAATAAACCTCTTAATAATACCAAGCTTCAATTTGTATTAAGTCTTCACAAAAATTAGGCAGAGTAACGGTCGTATACAGATGAATTCTCGATCGCAAAAGAAGCATGTAATCACAATAACCTGCACACAAAGCAAACAAACAAACAACCCAATGTCTTGAGGTGAACCCCAAGAACTCCAGACAAAATAACAGTTGAGGTCACAAGGTCTCATGAAAGGCCAAGGCTTCTAATCCTAAGTCCAAGAAGTCCATGTCTCCATAATGCCAAGGATAGTAACCAAGTAGTCCAAGTAAAATTAAAGTTTTTTAGGGTTTAAGTTGGTTATTAGGTATCTTCAAAAAGAAAGTGAAAAGATCAAGTGAGCAAAATAAAAAGACATAAAAGTAAATGCCCAAGTCAGCAAAGATAAAAAAAATAACATGAAATATAAATGCTAAAGTAAATGGTACATAAAGTAAAAGCATAAAATAAAAACATAAAATAAAGTCAATTGTTAGGAATTAGTGGTTAGTTGGGTGACCATCTTGAAACTTGCATTTGGAAATCATTAGAGGATTGATAGAACCAAAGCCTCTCAACAACATGTTGCATTTGCTTTTTCTCAAGTATATCATCCATTTAAGAATCTCAAAGTAACACTTGATGATCAATGATATTTAAGTGATCCAGTTTGACCAAAATTGATGAAGTTCCATTAGAGGATTAGTAGAACCAAAACCTCCTAACAATGGATCTCAAGGTTATTGGATCAAAGGGTTAAAATCAACATACTTGGGTTTGCAAACATAGGTTTGGGCCACGAATGATCACTTTCTCAAATCAGGACGAAATTTAGCATTATGTTAAGCAATTGTAAGTGGACTTATATAGAAGTTGCACCTATTTTAAGGTCGTTCAATAGAAATCTATGCACCTCATGTTTTGAGACATGATATGTAAATCATGCTCCAATAACATTTAGTACAATAAAAATGGGATAAGATGAAGAGGGGAGGGGAAATGAATAAACTACATTTGAACCAAAAATTTAATCAAGCTATTATTAAAATCATTCATCCATTTTTATGGAGTTAGAGTCAACACCATGGATCCAATGATGTTAATAAAGTTCATGATCAACATTTCAATCCAATATCAGCCAGAATATTGTACAAAAATAAAATTGCATTTAAAAATAAAAGAAAATGTTTTTTTAAATGATTATAAAATGGAAATAAGAGAGAAAAATAGTAATTAAATTCAAATTAATCAAGAAAAAAAAGTAATACCATAGAAAAATCAGAAATGAACTCAAATATTTTTATAAAATTTTTGGTAATTTTTCAAAGTCAGAAACTATTTTTAAAATTAAAAGAAATGGGTAAAATAAACCAAAAATGATGAAAAATAGTAAAGTCAGAAATAAAGAATAAATGAGGTCACCAATATTTGTCACAATGTCATTGGATCCTTCCCTATTTTTTTTTCATAATTTAAAAATGAATAAAAGTATTTTAAAACATTTAAAAAAATTCAAAGAAAGTGAAAAAATGTAAAATAATATCAAAACACAAAATAAAATTGTGAAAAAATAAAAATCAGAAAGAGAAAATTCAAAGTGCATTAGTAATCAAGTCCAAGAGATCTAAAGCGCTGTGCATATTATGGTCATTACTGAAAAAAGCAATGAATCAATTATAAAATCAGAAATTCAAAAAAATCCAAATGGCGTTGTTTCATTAGTTGAAGGATGACACATTAATCATCTTTAACCTCCAGCCAGTCTCAATACCAGGTCACTCAAACTGTAAAAAATTTGATTTTTGACCTAGAAAATGATTAATTGGTTTAAAGCATAATCTCAAGAGTTCAATTGCATCATTTTGACCTAATGACATGACCTAAAACATTTCTCAAGATCATTGGATTGACGGATGAATTTCAATCAACTGATGAAAAGTCAACTGTGCACTGAAAAGTCAAACTTTAACTTTTTGATCAAAATCAAGTTTCAAAAATCATATTTCATCAAGACTTGTCAAAATATGAAACGTGTTCATCAAGAAATTGAAAAGTCAAAATTATCTTTGAAAAGTCAAAATTCTAAGACTTAGAAAAATTTCTAAGTGTTAGAAAGTTAACATTTTTTCATAACTTTGTGCCAAATTTCCACCATGATGCCAGATGATTCAAGGAAAACTTCCAACATAAAATTTGTAGATCTCAATAAGATCTAAAACAATGTAGGGCATAACTTTTTCTAGAAATGCTTGGATTTCAAGTTATGAATTTATGAAGACATGTCCATGAAACTAAAAATACTTTGTTAAATTTTGAGTATTTTAGTCAGGATTTTGACCTAACTTCATGACAACTTTTCACCTTGTTCCAAATTTATTCTTCAAAAATGTCCAACATGAAAGTTGTAGAGGATGTTCTAAGATTTTCAAAATGTCCAAGAACTTGAAGAGATCACTTTTGAGCTAGGATATTCGAAGACTTGAAGTTGGCATGATAAACTTGAATTATAAGTCATTTTTGTGATGAACTCATAATCAAATCTCATAACCTTGTCATTCAATCTCACTTTTCAGGCCACGTTGCTTATAAATCTCTCCATAGTTAAGTAATTACACATACCCTAAGTATATTACACAAGGATTTGATGTTTTGTCCAAGTCTTGATACCATTTATGGTTGAAATTGCCAAAAGTAACATATCCATTCTTATAAAGCAAGCTTTTTCACAATGTCAACCCTTTCTTGAGCCTCTCAATGGCTCCATATTCACACACTCAACCTAGAAACTCAGAAGAAGCATGTTTAAAGTGATTCAACCACTCTACATAGCTTGTACCACACATTGAGATTTTGGTTTTCCACTTTGCTTCGAAAACAAGCAAAAATGCCATAACATGTGATCTTGGTAATCTGACCACCTCAAGTCTTCAAACCTTTTCCTATATATCAAGACACTCTTATGAAAATGAGGGGACGAATTTACAAGCCCTTAAACCCTCTCATACACTCTCAAACCCAAATTGGCCAAAATTCACCATTTTTAAGCTTTTGAAACCTTAACTTCGAAACTCATCACTCTTGCAACTTTTGTCCAAACAAATCCTCCAAACACTTCATATATATCATATAGAAACTATCCATACCCTTGTTTTCTCACTGTAACATCATTTTCATCATCCACCATTTTAAAAATCCACCATTACAACTTGATTTGAGTAGACCAATCCAGACACTTTCAAGGCAAAGTAAAAGTTGCAACATACTCACCAAGGTCCCAGGAAGCTAAAGCAATCATCATATTGCTTCTGGAAGTCGTGTAGAGGCCATTGAATTTTTGCACCAAGAGGTAAGTTTTTCCAACTTTGAAATCTTGATACAAGCATCATTTGCACTTACTTTCAAAAGATAAAATGTAGATATCATGTCTATGAAGCTAACCATATCCTTAAATTTCATTTTAATTGACTGTGGGATGAGAATTTTGAAACTAAATTTTTTGGACATTAAGGTTTTCAGTTTGGTACAGGTAGAAATTCATGAGTTATAGTGGGAATAAATAAAAACTAATTACATATTTGAAATTCTTGCGAAATTCTAAGAAAGTTTCATTTTTACATTTTTGAATTTGGTTGAGAAATGAGGAAGTTAAAGTTTTAAAAAAAATTAGAAAATACATGTTATTACAGTAACAGTAACAACGCGCAGGAAGAAGAAGAAGGAGGGCCTGACCATTTTCAAATTTTTACATCTAAGTTCATTTTATATTTAATGATTGTTGTTTCACTAACGGATGTAACAGCCACCCCAGTGGTAAGCACCGTGCATTTCATGTCACTTTCACCTTAAGGCAGTGGGTTTGAACCATAGTGAACCCCTTTTTGCATATTGTGTGTTATTTTGTGATTTTGTGATTTCAGGAAGCAATGTTCTCATATAATATTACGCAAGGGAATGGTTGAAAAGTAAACATGCCTAGCCTAGTGGTATTATTTAGAGCCAGCAACTTGAATGTCTTGAGTTCAAGTTTATTAGGTCTATTTTATGAATATATAAAAATCTTACCGAAAATATTTTTATCTTCATTATTCGTGATTTATTCAAAGTAGCATCTTTTAGTTTTTTTTATTTATTAAAAACAAAAAAAAACATTTTTCTTAACATATTTCTTTTCTTGATTAAATTAATTTTTAACTTATTTTTTGCTTTGAATTTCTTTTCTAATTAAATCAAATTAGAATTTAGGTATTTTAATTAATTAAATTCTTTCCTTTTATTAGTTTAATTAAATCAAGACTTTTCATAAACAAAAAAACCTAAAAATGCTTTCTTGATTAATTTTATTTCTTTTAAACTAGGGTTTAATTTTACTTATTTAAATTAATTTTTTTAGATAATTAGGTTAAAACCATTTTCTTCAAAATCTAAACAAAAATCATTTCTTTTCCATTATCTCCTTGTTTATTTATTCAATTATTGTAAATTTATTCAATATGGTTGTAATAGTTAATTAGGTTTAATTGTTTTACAATCCTCATTTGTTAATTTGTACACCCCTCCCCTAATGATGTAATAGCGTAGTAATTTTACTTTTCGTAATTTATCGCTTTATATAAATGCTAATAATTAGGGCTTGTATGGAAAGATATAATCAACAAGTAGCAAACCCTAATCAAAGACTAAACAAAGCATGAAAATCAATACACTTGTACACAAGCACCCCTAGGGTAAAATCCAATTGGTTGCCTTACAAAAATGACCATATTGTGCATGTGAGGTATCTTAGCAAAAAACAAGCCAAAATACAAGATCATAGTCCCTCGATGATGCTATCTATGTTACCTTTTCAAAATGATCTTAGTCCCTAAAGAAAAATGCTAAGATACCTTGCAACATTGCTAATCATGGTTATACGATGACCCACGCCCGTCCTGTTTACATCCAAAGATAGGGTTACTTACCAAATCAGTGGTAAGATAACAATGTCAAAGGAAAGAGGAAATGAACATGAAAGACTTTTGAGTAGGTAGAATTCCCCTAGTTACTTGCTCACTTTCAAAACAAAATATCCTTGCCATTTTCAAAACAAACACCTACACTTTCAAAACATCTTACAAACTTGAAAACATTTTCAAAAAATCAACATCTTTGAATACATTCTTACGAACAAGAATCATTACAAAAACCACACAAAGCACAATTTCAAACAAAAGCAAGTGATCTAGCAAGTAACTAAGAGCCCATGGAAAACCATGGATAAAAAGGGTGCTAATACCTTCCCTTTTCATAATCTACCCCCCCCCCCCCCCCCTCGAACTCAAGAAATAATCTCAAAGGTCTTTCCTGTGCTTTTTCACCTTTCCTTTTGGATAAAAGAAAAGTCGGTGGGACTCTTGCTAACCACAAAATTTGCGATCAAACGCAAAACACCCAAGTCAGTTCTCCCACCGTATCATACAATGTGAAAAGAATGGGAACAAATGGTTGCTTGAGCTGAAATTTGCAATGAGTCAAAGTTGGGGAAAAGAAGTTGACTTTTCATACTTAGAAAATTTCTAATTTTTTTTTCAAAATGACTTATAATGTCTTGCATCCAAACATGGCCTTCCATTTGAAATTTTCTCTTAACCAAAAAAGATGGCATGAAGTAAACCTCTTGAATGGAATTTTGAAACTTGAACCATTTAAAATCTCCAAAAATCGAGAGTTATGACTTGTTGAAGTTGGAAAAAGTTCAAGAAATTACCTATAATCTTTTGCATCATTAAGGCATCTTCCATCCATTTTCAAGATTTGCACATAAAAGAAAGGTTAAATTTCACATCTTTGAGATCATTATGAAAAAATAATGGACTCAAGGTGATAAAAATTGATCAAGTTATGGTCATTTGAAGTCTAATAAAGGAATTTGAGGGTCCATTTGGAGGACTTATAATTTTCTTCATCATCAAGTTTATTCCATCCAAAATTTATTTGAAACTTTTGAAGTGATTTATTAATAACCCTTTGAATAGAAAGATGTCTTTGGAATCACTCAAAAATAACAAAAGATGCACAAGATATACCCCTTAGAAGTTCAAAACCCTAGCTCCTAAAGCCAGAAAATGCCTTGGGGAACCTTTGCCACTTTGACCAACCTTCTTGCACAAATACTTTTGTTATATGATTATAAGTTGTTGAGGATGATAAGGAGAAACTATTGCAACCAGAACCACTTCCACATCTTAATAATTGAAGGAGATGTGCACTTGTGATCATTAAAATCAAAGACTTGTCCAATTGAGTCAAACTTCTTCAATCAACCCTTGTATTTTTGAACTAAATCTTGACAACTTGAGGCATGATGAATCATGAAATACTTTGTCATGATATTACTTCCAAACATCTTTAATGATGAGGCTTCAATCTTAATGAAGCTTTATTGAGGAAGGCATAGAAATAAACTCATGAACCCATAGATCAATCTTGATAGAATGTACTATGCTTTCACCTACATCATCAACAATTGGGGCAAACACTAATTGTATTTGTTAGTTAAAGGATAGTCAGTACAAAACATAGATGGTCATAAAGTACAAGTCAAGGTGCTTGGTGATTCCTCCTAGAGAAAAGCTAAAGATAGGGAGAATAACCAAACACTAATGTGTGATCTTGTTGTGATTGAATTGATATGATATGATGAAGGGATCTTAGGGGAAACAATTGGGGTACAACATCATGAAACTTTGAAAGAAAACCACCACCCCTTTGACAAATTTGAATCAAATTTATTTTTCTTTCTTTTTTTGCATCTTTTTGAGTCGTTTTATACGAGAGACAAACTTTAAAATACCATTTCTCTCTTTGGTGAGACTCCTTCCAATTTATTTCTTCTCAAGAGACAACTTCCGGAGAGTTCCTTAAATAGTATGAAATTTGTGATTTTTATGTGATAAGATGGAGTAAGAATACAAAATTTAAGTAATAGTTGAGATAAAATTTAAACAACAAAAAAATTAGAAAGAAATTGATAGAAAAGAATAGAAATGGAGTGCCACGCTATTTTCTATGAATTAGAAAGGATGATAAGACTTAGTAAATATCACCACACAAAAATTGATTTCATGATAAGATTAAACATGGTCCAATCCAAAACCTAAGGAGCAAAGCTCTAAAAATTACATAATATGTTTGTTTATCAAAGTTCAACTTGTACTTATTTTCATGATCAATTCCCCATTTATAGGTATAAGAGTAGTTTGGTGATCTTACAATAATAATTGATGATACAAGTTTAGCTACTATCATAATTGTTTGGAGATGAAATGTTACACATTAAGAGGTATTAAGAGGTAGTAAAAGGAATGAATATTAATTGCTTTAATGAATAATAGCAATTCTTAGATACTTTTATCAATGAAGCCCCACCTTTCTCTTTCTCTCTTCTTCAATACTTTGCCTTTTCTTTTCTCAGTTCATATTTCCATAGAATGTGAAACGTAATAAAATTTAAAGCTCTAGAAGCTATTAAAATGGATAAAAACTCATAAATAATAAAATCAAGTGTTCACATTAAGAGGTAGTAAAGGGAATAAATATTAATTACTTTAATGAATAATAGAAATTCTTGGAAACTTTTATCAATGAAGCCCCACCTTTCTCTTTCTCCCTCCTTCAACACTTTTCCTTTTCTTTTCCCAGTCCATATTTGCTTAGAATGTAACACACAATAAAATTTAAATCTCTAGAAGCTTTTAAAATGGCTAAAAATGCATAAATAATAAAATCAAGTGTTCTGGGAAAAAATGGATAAATTGAAACCTAACACATTTTATTACAACATGATTACTTAAAATCATTAAAACAGAGAAGCAAGTCATGCCATTTCCTCTTCATAAATTTGAATCTTAATGACAAATCTTTACCCATTTTCTCTCGATTGATCACATGCTCCCATTAATTTGATCATAAATTATATTAGAGCATCATTAACTCTCATAACACGTCCTTTTTAATAGAATCTCTTATACTTTAAATTACTTCATTCCAGTCTTAATGCTCAATATCCTCAAACTTTTCGATCTCATATGCTTTATATTCTGTCTACGCTCGAAGGTGATATGATTTCCCACACACTATCTACTAAGTAGATAACCTCAAATGAGGTTTGAATGTTGTTCTATAAATCTATAATGCATCATCAAAATTCTTGGACTAGTCCTTCTTTGTAACACCCATTGATTTATCTAGGACCATTATGTTTATAACACATACTATAATATTAAAAGTGTTATTCAAATTACCCACAATTCAATATATTATAAATACACCATATAAATATTGATTGGCATCATTTGTCACCATCTTTATCATGACACTTTTTTTTCGCTCGTTTCTTCCTCCTTATAGATTCTAGCTGATCTGGACTAGGCCAGCGCTTGTCCCGCTATTAGGGAGGCCCAATCCAACATCTTTACATAAGGTCCAAAGGCAAACAACCCAAGTTGGGGACCGTTGGACAACTCCTCATATGTCCGTTAGGGAATATGGCCCACGTGTCCATATCATCATCATCATCCTGCCCTCCGAGAATAACAAATCTAGCTCCTGCTTTCTCGGGGCAGTTGACCAGGGGGGAAGCCACGTGCTGGACTCCATACAAACGTAAGCCCTGGAAGTCTTCATTGTTGGTCCTCATCGTGGCCCAACATTGGAGACCTTGGCCCATCGCCGGGGGCTTTAAATACCCTCTCACTTGAGAGGGTCGGGTATTGAATCATTCACACTCTTAATATCTTACTTACATTAAGCTCTGAACCTCACTTTGGCATCAGAGTGTCTTGCAGGTACCCCCCCACATTTCACCTTCAACTGCTGCTTAACTCGAAGCTTGTTGGTTTTGACAATCCATTCTGGTTAGGTACGATCAGTGGTGTCATCCGTGGAAAACCAGCTTCCCTGTCTTTTATTTAAGCCTAAAGCAATTATCAAACTATGTGATTGTCATGACCGACCCAGCTTCCAACAACAACCTAAACGCCCATCCCGCTGACCTCAACAACAACGTCAGCAACGACATTGGTAACAACAACGTCGGGAACAGAATTGACATGGTCGGTCTCGAGCAGAACTATAGAGATGGGATGACTGCCTCTTCATCATCCCGCCATCGACCGCACGAGGATGCCCATCCTCCCCGGAACTATAAGCCAAATGTTTTCTAGGAAGTCCCCATCCCCATGGGCGTTGATGCCACGACCAGGGCTCTGTTCGCGGCTATTAACCAAACAAAGTACTTAATCTACTCGCAAGGTGAGCGGTTAAGGGTGCTCGATGATACTCGTCGAGCCCCTGGAAGACACAAGAGACCTGACACTCCACCTCCCCGTCAGAACGAAGACCATCCTCAGTCTCCCTCGCAGAGACATAAATGAGACTAATCGCGAAGTCATTCTCCCCAACGAACTGGATGAGGCCCCGCGTTGGAGAGAACACTCTCCAAAACCACTGGGAGGCGTGAACACACCCCCGCGTGCAGGGAACGAAGATCCCCTGGAAACAGGAACAAGGGAAATGGAGAAGCACAACCTCGGCCTAGGGATCCTCCACGTGACCAAGGCCACCACCACAACTCACACTACAATCTGTCTCCCTCCCGCTCTTCGTACGGAAGCGACAAAGACGACCCCTATGGTCCCTTATCCTAAGCCATCATGGAGGCATCCATCCCTAGGGTAATGGAGAAACCTCCCCAATTGAAGGAATACAACGGTATTGTAGATCCAGTAGACCATATCGATGGGTTTGAGGAAATGCTCTATTATCATAACATTGGGGGACCAATCAAGTGTAGGTTATTCCCCACGGCCAGAAAGACTCCATGGACTGGTACAAGAACCTCGCCCCAGGGTTGATCACCTCCGGGAGAAACCTCAAGAACTAGTTCATCAGCTCTTTAACAGCATCTCGTCAACATCCAAAGACTGAGGCCGCCCTTGAGGCTATCATTCAAAGAAGCGACGAAACCCTCAGGGAGTACATTGATTGGTTAAACCGAGAGGCCATTCAGGTCCCGTGTATCGATCACATGAAAAGATATTTTCTTGGGAGAGGACTCCTCCCAGGCATTGAGTTCAGGAAGGTCATCGGCATCGAACCACCCCGGACTTTCAATGCTCTCCTCGAAAAATCTAGGGCCTATATAGACTACGAGGAGAGGGAAGCGGATAATAAAGCCCGCGACCCGAGGAATCACGGACCGACCAACACCCTGCGACACCAGGGCATAGGACCTCCTCGGCGAATAGGAAAGAAGAGAAGGGATGATAAAGCGTGTGATCCCCGCAAGCACAAGGGACCCGTAGGGCGATTCATCGAATACACTCTGATGATTGCTTCCTGTAAGCGCATCCTAGAGGAGTGCTTCAGTACCGACTTTAAGGACGACAACATCAGACATCCTCGATCTGCTCCTGCAAAGCTCGGGGCTGACAGGAGCAAATATTTTCAATACCATCGGAGTCACAGGAACCTTACTGAAGACTGCATCCACCTCAAGGACGCCATTGAAACCCTCATCAAGGGTGGAAGACTCAAGAAGTATTGATGTAATGACGCCCCCCGTCGGGATACCTGCGAGGTAAAAGAGGTCGAGGAAGAAACCCCACCATCAGACGAGTCGACCCTTATCCAAATAGCTTTCTCCGTGATAAGGCCAGAGGACTTCTACGTCCCCGACATATACGAGGAAGAACCTCTATACATGCACAACAGGTGGGGGAAATTCCCCTCCTCCATGGTTCTAACCGGAAGAGGATTCAATGACCTCTCCATAAACTCCATGAAAAGGAAGCTCAATGAGTTGGTCGACACAGCCCCGACTCAAATGGTGACACTCGAGAGGGTCAAGGGAAAATCAGAACCAATCACCTTCTACCTTGAGGAGTTGCCCGAAGGGGCCCCTAACTTGAGCATCCATCTGTTGGTAAGGGCAAGAATGGCTAATATTAACATACACCGCATCCTGGTCGATGAGGGGAGTTCCGTCGATGTCATGTACAGCCATTTGTTTCGAACCTTACAGCTCGATGACACCCACCTTTCACCATACATGGGGTCTGACCTTCAAGCCTTTACTGGCTCGACCTCTAAACCATGGGGATACATTGAGATTTTCGTCACCTTCGGGGAAGAAACCACCTCCCGACAAATCAAGGTGCAATTTCTAGTTATTGAATGTCCGTCTCTTTACAACTGCATCCTAGGAAGACCAACGTTGGCCGAATTAACCTTTGTACCCTCCACTGTCCATTTGAAGATGAAATTATATACAAGGAAGGGACGTGTCACCACCATCCACAGGAACATCTCAATTGACAGAAGATGTTTCCACACGGCTTTCAAAGGACAGAGTACGGTCGACACTGAGGCGCGACCTCCTAAAAGAGTTGCTATTGGTCGACCTGAATGGTAGCCTGCTCCGACAGAAGAATAAAGGGATCCGCCAAAGGTCGACTCCATCTCGCTCGATGCTCACTTTGATAAGGATGAAGCCCTCAACGGTGAATAGGAACTTCTCTGACCCATCCTAGACGGAGACTTCGAGTTCATCCCCCTCGGTGAAGACCCTCACAAAGGCGTGTAGATCGGCACCGGACTCCCTGACTTGACAAGGAAGCAGATCAAAGCTTGCTTGAGGGAGAATACAGACCTGTTCGCGTGGAGCGCCGCAGAGATACCCGGACTCGAACCCGAGGTCGCATGTCACTAACTGGCCATTGATCCAGCCGCTAGGTTGTAGTGCAACGTAGACATAGGCAGTCTCCTGAGAAAGCGGAGGCTTCTAAAAATATTGAAAAAACCTCCTAGAGGCTAATTTTATTTCTGAGGCTCAGTATTTAACCTGGATCTCAAATGTTGTACTATTTGAAAAGAATAATGGAAAATGGAGAATGTGTGTTGATTATACTGATCTTAACTGGGCATGTCCCAAAGATTCTTTTCCTTTACCAAACATTGATATGTTGGTCGAAAACTCGGCCGACTATAAAACTTTATCGTCCATGGACGCCTACTCGGGCTATAACATAATCCCGATGGTGATGAGCGACAAGCATTGCACCTCTTTCATGACCAGCTCAGGCAACTACTACTACAACGTAATGCCCTTCGGCCTAAAAAACACAGGGGTGACATACCAGCGGATTATAAATAAAGTCTTCTGTGACGAGATCGATGATATGCTCGAGGTATACATGGACGACATGATTGCTAAATCTCAGACAAATACCGACCATGCTTCCCACCTCAAAAGAGTCTTTTCCTAAGTGAGACAATGCAGAATGAGATTCAACCCCGAGAAATGCACCTTCGGTGTTAAGGCGGGAAAATTCATTGGTTTCTATATGACTGAACGGGGAATTAAAGCTAACCCCGACAAGTGTCGGGAATTCTTAGAGCTCCCTACGCCTAGCTTGAAAAAATCCATACAAGTCCTAAATGGTATGCTCACCTCGCTCTCCCGTTTCGTGGCAAAATCCATGCAACACGCTCTACCATTTTTCAAACTTATGCGCAAAGAGATAGCTTTCGAGTGGACTGAGGAATGCTTGCAAGCCCTCCTCCACCTCAAGCAAAGCCTTTCACAACCACCTGTGATGTCGCAACCTGAGAATGGGGAAACCATGTTCCTTTACCTGGTCGTCTCCGTCGAGGCCGTAAGCACGACCCTCATTCGTGAGACTCCGGGAGGGGAAAAAACCAGTGTATTTTACGAGCAAAGTGATACAAGGGCCCGAGGTTAGGTATCAGCAGATTGAAAAAGTATCCTTGGCCCTCATCAACACGGCGAGGAGACTTAGCCATTACTTCCTGGCCCACATGATCATCGTACGAACAGACCAACCCATAAGACAGCTCCTATACCGACCTAACATAGCTTGTCGAATGCTAAAATGGACATTGGAGCTCTCAGAGTTTGACGTCCAGTATGAAAGCAGGAAGGCCCTCAAAGCCTAAGCGCTGACCGACTCCGTCGTAGAGATGACCGCTCATAATCCCCCATAGGGAAGAAGCATAAGTGGACCATCTTTATAGATGGAGCTTCCAGCTCGACAGGGAGCGGAGCGAGAATCCTCCTCGAGAATGAGGAAGGCGTCGTGATCGAACACTCCCTCACCCTTTCTTTCCCAACGTCGAACAATCAGACTGAATATGAGGCCCTGCTCACAGGATTAAGGCTGGCCGAGGATTTGGGTGCCCGAGAAATATAAATTTTCACAGACTCCAAACTCGTCGCATCTCAAGTACAAGGGGGATACCATGATAAGAACAACAACCTCATCGAATACTTGAACCTAGTCAGAGAACGGATGAAGAGATTCGACCGGGAAGAATTTAAACACGTACCACGCGAACAAAACATACGGGCATACATACTTTCAAATCTCACGAACACAAAGAAGAAAGGCGGGAAAAAATCCATCATCCAAGAATCCCTTTCTCGCCTGAGTATTGAAAAGTACACTATGCCACCTGAGGTAAATTCCATCGAGGACAGCTCATGTTGGATGACCTCGAGGTTCAACTTTCTGATAAAGGGGGAATTGCCCATTGACCAAAGGGAGGTAGCTGCGACCAAACGACGAGCATGTTTGTATGTGGTACTCGAACATAAACTTTATCTGCGAGGATTCTCCATCCCGCTCCAAAAATGTGTCGAGGAATCCATAGTCCACGAGATACTACGGGAAATCCACGAAGGAATCAACACCTAACACATGGGCGGAAGGTCCCTGGCACGAAAGGTGTTGCGAGCAGGCTATTACTGGTCGACCATGCAACAAGATGCAAATGAGCACGTCAAGAAATGAGACAAGTGTCAGAGACACACAGAGATGCACCGCGCACCCCTACACAGGCTCAAAACATTCTCCTCCCCGTGGTCGTTCTCCTGGTGGGGAATTGACATCCTTGGACCATTTGTGCAAGGTTTGTATCAAAGAAGATTCTCGATCGTGGTTGTTGACTGCTTCATGAAATGGATAGAAGCTGAAGCTCTGGCCAGAATCACTTCGCACAACATCCTCTGTTTCTATAAGCGAAACATTCTTGCCTGATTCGAGATACCACAAGCACTCGTTACCGACAATGGGATGCAGTTCACCGATTAAGGTTTCTAGGACTTCATTGCCAAACTCGGCACCAAGTAGCACTTCACCTCAGTCAAACACCCCCAAACTAACGGGAAAGTCGAGGCCGCAAAATAGTCATCTTGCAAGGACTCAAGTGCAAACTGGGAAAAGCCAAAAGAGAATGGGTCGAAGAACTGCACAACATCCTATGGGAAATACCGAATAACGCCACACTCGATAATCGACGAGACCTCATTCCGGCTAACCTATGGCACCGAGGCGGTCATCCCCGTAGAAATTATGGAGCCATCCAGGAAAACTGAAGTTCCTCTAGATGAGGGACTAAATGACTCGGCCCTAAGAGAAGAGCTCAACCTAGTCGAGGAAATCTGATCAGGAGCAGCTCTTCGTGAGACCACGCTGAAACAACAGATAGACCTTCACCATGACAACAAAGTCATAAAGCACGAATTCTAGGTCGGCAGCCTTGTCTTGCAGAGATATTAGAAATATTCCCGCAAAGGGAAGCTGGCCGCAAATTGGGAAGGACCATGTCGCGTCCACAAAGCTACGGGAATCGGGGCATACTACCTCGAACACTTAAGTGGAGAATTGCTACCTCGACCATGGAACGCTACAAAACTGAAACAATATTATAGCTAAGTCATTGGCATACTATGGGCATTAGTAGTCGACCCGTTCCTCTCCAACCGACGACGGGACAAGCTCGACCATGTAGGCATGTCAAGGTATGAACATGGCCTCCAAACATTAACGAAAGGCGAGTTGTTGTTCATTTCTCGAGCAGGACCTTAGCCTGACATGGACATCTCAACCGAGCTCTGGTGTTGAAGTATCCAACAGGAAGAACACCCAGCTCGCAATAGGCAGTTCACACCATGAGCTCAAGACCTCGACCGCGATTGAGCTCGTTCGTCGAATCCCTACTCCACCCCCTCGACACATCCCAATGTGTGTTGACCACAACCAAGGTCGAGCACAAATTTCCACTCATGGAAAATACAAAACTTTCATGGAACAAACATGTTAGACATAACGATAAGCAAGTAATTATAAATAAAGACATAAGTAAGAATAAAAAGCATTCATAAATGCCGACCACGAAGGCCAATGTTGTTTAAATAATTATAAATATAGGCATGAATGCCACAAATCCAAACTAAACAAGAGCAGGCACACAGGCCAAAAACATTTCAGACCTCATCCTCCCCGTCGATATCCTCCACGAGACTATCATCGGTAGGATAGAAGATTTTTCCATCAACCACTTGATTAAACGGTCTCGCGCCTTCGACTACCAACTCGACCCCTGGGTTCAATATTTTTAGCTGCTCCATGGTTGAGTTTAAACCATAATCATGGGTATCCATGACGTCTTGTTCGAGCACCCGGATATGATCGATTAGATCTCCCCTGGTCGCCATGGCTTTCTCTGTGTCAGTCTCTTCGTCAGCTGGGGCCACGATCCCTTCCAGCTCCTTTATTCTGACGAACAGGCGTTTGTTCTCTTTAGTCGCATTGTTGTACCCCAAAATTTTTCCTTTCATTTCTCAAGAAATCTCTCACAAGATCTCCATTGATTCAAGACTGCACAAGGTTTGATCAGCTCAAGACACTTCCTCAAGCACTGATGACTCAAATTAGGGTTTGAGTTTGCACAAGGACAAATGGACTTTTAATGCCCCTTATGACTTTCATGGACCATTTTGGATCCTCAATATTGCTCATGTCATGTTTCAAGTCTTGGATCACATTTTTGCTCAGTCAATTGATCAGTTGACCTAAAATCAGTTGTATTGGGGGAAAAGTCAATTGTGGTCAATTTACAGTCAAAATTCATAATTTGTGATCCATATCAACACTATGAACTCATATATGTCATTTTATCAAGTATTGGATCACATTTCCTCAAGAAATTTGATCAGAACATCAAAAGGGCAAAATGGTCAAAATTAGGGTTTTGACTCAAAAAGTGCAATCAATGATTTTTGACCTGGCAAATGATTTATTGGTTTAAGTTATGATATCAAAGATTCAAATGATTCATTTTTACCTAATGGCATGGCTCAAAACATTTCTCAAGATCAATTGATTGACAGATGAATTTCAGTTAACTGATGAAAAGTCAATTGTATATTGAAAAGTCAAACTTTGACTCTTTTTTTATCAAAATCAAGTTTCAAAGATTACAATTCATTAATAAATGTCAAAATATGAAACTTGTTCACCAATAAATCAAAAAGTCAAGATTTCATTTTGAAAAGTCAAAATTTCCAAGACTTAGAATTTTTCTATGTGTTGAAAATTCATGTTTTTTTCATAACTGTATGCTAAGTTTACACCATGATGCAAGATGATTCAAAGGAAACTTCCAACATGAAAGTTGTATATCTCAATGAGATCTAAAACATTATAGGCCAGAAATTATCCTAGAAATGCTTATATTTCAAGTTAAGATTTTGTGAAGACATGTTCATTAAACTTGAGGACTTAGTGAAATTTTGCCCTAGTTTAGGCAGGATTTTGACCTAACTTCATGGCAATTTTTCACCTAGTTCCAAATGAAATTTTCAAAAATGTACAACATAAAGGTTGTAGGGGATGTTACAAGCTTCAAAAAATGTCCAATAACTCATTAAGATCATACTTGATCAAGGAGAATCGAAGGCAAGAAGTTAGGGTTCCATTCTTGTTTTACAAGGCATATTTTTAGGATGAACATGAACCAAATCCATGCCAGGATGCATAATATTTGCTTTGCAGACCTAAAACTTGTTTGTCACACCATAATTAATGTTTTACACAATTGATAGAGCCATAATCCAAGAATTAGAGCCATTGTCCAAAAGATTCATCCATTTTTGGAAGAAAGCAACATTGCTATTCTTGAAAAGTGACTTTAATCGCAAAGTCAACTTACATTGAGCCTCTAACTTGTTACTCCTGAACAAGATTCCTCTACAATGTTAGAAGAACATGTTTAAAGTTTTAAACCACTATAGATAGCATGGTACAAGCCTTGGAAAGATGTTTGTCATGTTTACTTCAAAAACAAGCAAAGTTGCCACAACTTAAGAATTCAAATTCTGAGTTGTTGTAACACTTGAAACCTCTTGCCTATAAATACATGCACTATTTGCAAGCTAAAGGAAGAATTCTTAAGCCCTGAAACACCCTAAAACATAGAATCACCAAGAACACCTCAAAACTTGTCATTTCTGAGTTTTGAACCCAATCTTCAAATCTACTCGTGGGTTTCTTGGCCTTTTGGTTCCTAAAGCTTATAAACATCATACATAAGCAATCCCACACCCTACTACACTTATGTAACTCCATCTTTATCATCCTCCATTTTCAAAAACTGAAGCTTGCACCTTGACTTCTCCAGGCCATTCCAACCATCCATTGCGCAAGCTAATCATTGCATTAGCTTCCTGGGAACTTGAGGAAGCTAACCTTATCATTGAAGCACCTTGAGTCAAGCTCATTTGCATTTCATGATTTCCAGTTTTGAGGTATCTTTTCTGAACTTCTATCTTTTCATTTAGGCATTGTTAAGCTTGCATTTGTGAAGATAAAATGTAGATAGTATTGCCCTGAAACTGTACATGTCCATATATTTCATTTATATTGATTGAGCTTAGAGAATTTTAGGTTTGAATCTCTGAAAAAAGTTAGGTCAGAATTTGGTACTTTTAAAAACACTCATTCATCTTTGATTTATATCTTATGATATTTATATGGTTGGATTCGTATGGAAAAATGGAGCAACTTTCATGTTTGCATCTTTCATTTTTGTTGAGAAATGAGCAAGTTACAGGAACCATGGCTGGAGGTTGAAGATGAAGTCATTTTCGGGACTTTACTTGTGTTATGTATTTATTGTTTTTCTTATGTTAACGGATGTACAGCCACCCCAGTGGCAAAGGTAGCGCGCGTGAATGGTAAGGGTCATGGGTTCAAGTCCCAGCGCTATCTTTTGTTTATTTTTTTTCACATTTTCCTTCCTTTTTGTTACAAACAGCGCACCTGGGCTTAGTCAGTGGGCCTTCCATTTTTTTCTGCACCATCCCTCCATTTTACTTATTCCAGCAGGCCCTTTTGTTTTTTTTTATTATATTTCTCCATTGCTGACAAAAACATCATTTGCGCTCAAACTCAAACAAGGTTGTTTTTTCTAATAAACTCCTAAGTTTAATTTCACACCCCCCTGACTTTTGCTTTATATTTTTATTATTTTTATTTTCTTTATTATTTTTATTACTATTATTATTATTATTTTTTTATTAATAAAAAATCCAAAAAAATATTTTTATTTATTATTTTCACACTTATATTTTTATTTTCTTTATAAAGACAAAAGACAAAAAAATATTTTCTTGACAAATTTAATTTTTTTCTTAATAAATTAATAATTAGATTTAGTTTTAATTATTTTTCTATTTTTTTATTTAAAATTACTTTAGAACTTAAGTTTCTTTTAATTAATTAATTAATTACCATCTTATTTCCATTAAGTTTAAACCTTTTCATAAAAAATCCTAAAAATGCTTCAAACTTATTTTCTTTTCTTAATTAATTTAGCTTTAATTTTATTTATCTTTAATAAATTATTTTTCTTTTTTTAGTAATTAGGTTAAAATCCCTTAATAAAAACCAAACAAAAATTATTTCTTTTCCATTTATCTTCTTGTACATTATATTTTCAATTCTTGTATATTATTCAATATGGTTGTAATAGATAATTAGGTTTAATTTTCTTGCAATCCCCATTTGTAAATTTGTATACCCCCTCCCCTAAAGATGTAATAGCGTAGTAATTTTATTTTCCGCAATTTATCGCTTTCATATAAATGTTAGTAATTAGGGTTTGTATGGAAAGACTAAAATCAACAATTAGTAAACCCTAATTCAAGATAAACAATGCATGCAAATCAAACACACTTGCACACTTGCACCCCTAGGGTTAACTCCACTTTGTTGCCTTATAAAAATGGTCATGTTATGCATGTGGGGTATCTTAGCAAAAACAATCAAAGAATATAAGATCATAGTCCCTCGATGACGCTATGAATATTTCCTTTCAAAATGATCTTAGTCCCTAAAAAAGAAATGTTAAGATATCTCACAACATTGCTATCATGACTATATGATGACCCACGCCCGTCCCTTCACATCCAAAGGCTTCTTACCAAATCAATGGTAAGATAGCAATATCAAAGAAAAGGAAGAAATGAACAAAATACTTTTGAGTAGGTAGATCATTCCTAGTTGCTTGCTCACTTTCAAAATAAACATCCTTGCTCATTTTCAAAACAAACACCAAACACTTTCAAAAAACAAACTTTCAAAACTTGAAATATTTTCAAAAGTCCAACACTTTGCATACATTCTTACGAATGAGAATTATTACAAAGTTTGCCTAAATGAAGGCTCATTTTCAAAATACTTTCAAAATCACCACAATTCATATTTTCCAAACAAAGCACATTTTTCAAACAAAAGCAAGTGATCTAGCAAGCAACTAAGAGCCCATAGATAATTATGGATGAAAAGGATGTTAATACCTTCCCTTTTCATAATTTATCCCCAGAACTCAAGAAATAATCTCAAAGGTCTTTCTTGTACTTTTCCACCTTTCCTTTTGGATAAAAGAAAAGTCGGTGGCAGCTCTTGCTAACCGCAACATTTGCGATCAACCGCAAAACATCCCAAGTTAGTTCTCCCACCGTATTATAGAACTAGAGACTCTGTTGGGGAATCATCTTAAAAGTGGGGTTACCTTAGGGCTAGATCACCTTTACTTGGTTTCATTGTTTGATTTGTTTTCTTTACATTTTTGGTTCCTTGTTTGGGTTTGTTTTAAATCCTCTACCCGAATTTGGGATACCTTATAGGTAAGTAGCAATACATTGTGGAAACTGTGCGGGGTATACTGACATGGTCTAAGCAATAGCTACGTTAGTGTGACACATTTGTGGGTACCGGTAGCCCTTGAGTAGTCAATGAGAATACGGGGCCGCTATGTGGTGTCATGAAGCACTATCTGACTTTAGAATCTTTACTTGACCAACTTGGCCGCTAGGAAGTAGTGAGATAACTGGCTTTATTGCAGTCTAAAGTTGGTTGATACTCGATACTATACTCATTGAGATCAGACTTCTCGGGATAGTCCAGTCGCAATTAAAGAGGCTTGCGCTGAAACAATGACCGATAAGAAAGATCAGTGATATTGAGATCCCTTAGAATGCGATTATTATTTCTAGGATAGGTATGAGCCAACTAAACTTCAAGAGGGTACTTACCTATGAGACTCCATGCAAGCCTAAACCTAAGGACTTGTTTGTCTTGTGTGTATATGCTTACTAGTACATAACATCATAAACATCATAACATCATACTCATTCTCACTAACCATTTCAAGGATTATTGGGATTTATCTTTGTTCTGTTTTGTAGGACATGACTTCCATCTGCAGCAAAACCATTCAAGTCAATCTCGTAAGAATCTCTTCTCAACTCAAAAATTTAGCATCAAGGGTCCTTGAGAATTCTTCACTCACCAAAAGACATGGTCGCCTCCTCAACTTGGTTACCTCTAGCACTGATGAAGATATGATGAAGGTGTTATTCCAGTTCTTTGATCCTCTACACCATTGCTTCACTTTTCCTAATTATCAACTTATGCCCACTATGGAGGAATTCTCTCAACTCTTGAGGATTCCTATTCTCAATCAACTGCCTTTCAATGGTACGAAAAGAGATCTAAGACCTGAAGAGATTGCCCAAGCATTACACTTACAACAATTTGATGTCACGACTAATTGGTAAACAAGGAGTGGTGTCAAAGGTTTCTTAGCCAAATTCTTGTTTGAGAAAGCTTAAGATTGTTGGAACTCTTGGATTTACAAGATTTTGAAGAAATCTTGGCCCTTCTCATCTATGGGGTGGTTTTGTTCCCAAACCCTGACTAACTTATAGATGTAAATGCTATCAAAATCTTCATGTCTCGCAATCCGGTGCCTACTCTATTGGGAGATATCCTACATTCTCTCCACGCCCGCACTATGAGGAAGAGAGGGGACCTTATGTGTTGTGCTCCTCTCTTGGCCAGATGGTTTATTTCGCATCTTTCCTGATCTGTGTTGAAGAACGAACAAGGTTTGAGGTGGTCCCATAGGTTGGTGATGCTCAGTGTTATACCCCAAAATTTGCCCTCCCATATTCCTCAAGAAATTGCCAAGCCAAGTTACAAAATTCCCCAAGGGTTGTGCAGTGCAACAGTCTCCCATACAGTCAAAATTAGGGTTTTGAGTCTGATCAAGGAAAGGAAGTGTTCAAAGGCCCAATCAAGTCTCATATGCTTACAAAGATGGTTAAGCATCCTCATATCAAGTTTTAAGGCATTCAGCTCAAGATTGCACAGTCAAAACCCTAGATTGCACTACAGTCAACTGTAGGGGCAAAATGGTCATTTGACAGTCAAAAGTTCAAATTTTTGGTCAACATATCATTTTGAAGCCACAAACATCATTTGATCAATGCTTGATCATGATTCTCAAAATTTGGCTCAGAAATCATCAAAGATGCAAAAGTTGCTATATTTGGACAGCTGAAAAAGTCAACTGAAATTGACCAGGGCATAACTTTCACATGGATTATCAGAAAAATTCCATCCAAAGCTCATTTTGAAGAGAAAGACATTTCCTACAACTCATATTCATACTTCAAGTCCAAGAAATGCTCTCACAAAAAGTTATCAATTTCAACATTATAGGTCATTTTCAAAAGTCAATAAAAAGGGACTTTAAGTCAAAGGCCATAACTTGAGATTGGAAAATCAAAATGACATGGGATCAAAGGCATTGGTTAGAGGACTCAAAGACCTTTCCAAAATGTCCAAGAACATGTGAAAATCTTAAAAATTGAGCAAGTTATGCCTTGTAGAAGTTGGGAAATTTTTGTGAAATGGCAAAAGTCAACTATCCTTGAAACTCCAATTTTTGACAAAAGGGCCCACTTTCTTCCACTTGATTCATCCTTGTCATGCCACACACGTGTCCCATGATTAATTTCAAGACCAAATATTGATTTTTTTATTTTATTTAATTTTTGATAATTTAATTCATTTTAAATCTTTAAAAATTCAAATAAAATTCAAAAACCAATGGAATAGTGTCATTTGAATTTGGACAACTTCCATGTATCATGGGCCAACTCAAAAACTCAGGCTAGGGTTAAATTGCACACTAAGTCTTAGTCTTGGCTTAAAAGAAGGAAAATTGGTTAATGGTGAAAACCCTAGGACTAGTTCTTTCATGAGCATGAATCTAGGTCAGCTAGCAAGCCAATTCTCTTCCCTCATAAGGGCCAAGTCAAACCATAACCATAACACATCAAAGGCTGCGCTCAAAAGCTTATTGCAACATTGAAATTTTTGGATAAAAACACAAAAACTGATTTCAAGGTTCGAGTAAGTTTTAAGCCTTAATTCTTTTTCTAAAGGCTTCCTCAAAGCTCCCTGAAGCATTTCCAACTCAAAACATCCGTCCAAACGCAAAGAACTGGCAGCAAGGACCTCCCCTGTACAGAGAAATTTTTGAAATCGCATATCTCAAATCATACATCTTTTTGCATTTTGATTGATGAATTCATGTTCCTTGTCAAGTTTCCAAGCTAATCATTACCTTTAGTTGCGTTTTTATTAACCATATGCGATTCTACCATTTTTGAATATTAGGGTTACAGGTTTTTAAAATTAGGGCTTTTGCAAAGAAGAAAAATCAAAGCTTCAGACCATGGCCATTGAATTCAGTGCATTGAGACGGACATAAACCACCATTCGCGAACAATTTATGTAGCTTATATTGCTATTCGCTATTTTTCCATAGCCCATTTTCTGCAACGTCATGAAAACCGTGGCCATACACTTTTGTTTACAGGGGACGTGAAGACGAAGATATCGTGGCAATTGCTGATTCGTTGGTTTAAAAACTTCGCGCGCTGGACCACAATTGCCTTGGCTTTGTTTTTTATTATTTATGTGATATAATATATTAAATGAAGTTCAATAGCTCAGTTGGCAACACGTGATGCATACAACCTCCAAGACCTGGGTTCAAGTCCCAGGTCTGAACAAATTCTATATTATTTTTGTATAACAACTCCTATGCGCTTCAGTGATGTAGGCATACCATGCATCCTCAATGATCAAGCCTACACGCGTCCCAGAGTATCCACATCAAAGGCTAGGATTGAAGAACATGCTATGCCTTAGTCAAACGTGTCACACATGATTCAAAAAGTCCAACAAATTTCCAGCTTAATGGGCCAGAATTCTAGGGCCTGCACCTCCTAATCTGGGGTTACCCCACCCTGGTTTGCTACTTTTACTTATTTTTCTTATATCCTTTTTATTTATTTCATTTATTTTGTTGCTTTAATTCAATAATCATTTTTTTTACAAAATATGGAAAACAGCCTAAAATCAAAAAAGTCAAAAAATTTAATAATTATTTTATTTTAAATATTGTTTTTTTTTTGTATAAATAATAACATGTAAATATTTAGTTTTAATTAGGTTTTTTAACTTTAATTCCTTTTAATAAAAATCCAAAAAAACATAGAATTAGGTTAATTAACAATGTTCATTCCTCTTAAATTTTTCTTTTTGATCATAATATTATTGTTTATTTATTTTATTTTTATAATTAAATGTATATAAATAACTTAGATTTAAATTAGGTTAAAAATTCAATCTTTTTCTTAATAACTTAAAAAACATTAGAATTAGGGTTTACATCCAATTTTGTTGATTTAATTAATTCTTTTTCTTTTAAATCTTAAAAAACACAAAAATACCAAAACATTTAATTTTAATTTTAATTCTTCATTAATTTTAATTTATTGCAAAAGGGTCCAACGCCCATGTTCATAATGTATTTAATTTGCGCATTTATTTTATGTCATCTATTCTAATTATGTAATTGCCCCGAAGCCTTGTAACTTTATTTCTCGCACTTTTATTTTATTGCTTCTTTACTTTCAGTCAAATCGGGTTCGGTTTATTTTGGCGATGTGGACCCGCGCCATTTGTAATAGTTTAGATTTATTTTCTCGCAAATATATAACTGTTAACAAAAAGCATGAAAGAATGTATGGCCCTAAAAATAAAATCAAGCGTAGATCGCAACAAACATGACAAGATAAAATAATTGAAACATGACACACGAATCGCACACACCACCCCTAGGGTACGCCTCACTGTTGCCTTTCGAAAGGTGATCGTCGAGTAGAGGATGTCTTAGTAAGTCCTCATGATCCGGGAACCTGGCATGAGGGTAGCTTCTAAGGTGTCTTCCCATTGCTCCGGTGATCACCATGTCCCTAAAACTCGAATTGACCCGAACACCTCCAACGGTGGTGCTACCTACCTCTCAATGGTGGGATGGCACTACTTTAAAGGACATTTACACAGACGAATTCCTTAGGGTAGGTAGACGACTCATGGATACTTGCTCTCTTCAAAACAAACTAAAATCTTTTCACACCAACACCTTTCAAAAGCTTTCAAAGCAAACTTTTCAAACACTCTGACGTACGAGTCGAACTGAAATTTTTCAAAGAAACTTTTTAAACCCACAATTGAAAAGCAAGCAAACATTTTGAAAACACATTGAGCAAGTATCTAAGAGCCCATGGATAACCATGGATAGAAAGGGTGCTAACACCTTCCCTTTCTATAACCTACCTCCCGAACCGAGAGCAATCTCTTTAAAGGAATTTTTCTGTGCTTTTGTCCTTTCCATTTGGAGAAAATAAAAGACGGTGGCGACTCTTGCTTCCGCGACATTTCGCGAACCAGCGTTAAACAGTCAGTTCCAGATCCACCGATCACAGAACTGGAGACTCTGCTGGGGATACTTAAAGTGAGGTGTACCTTAGGACTAAGATCACTTGTGTTTTCAATTGCCTGAATTGTTTGCTTTTAAATTGTGGGTACTGTCTTGGGAGTTCTATAGATCCTAACCCGGATCTGGGGGATACCCTTTTAGAAAGTAGCAACAAGGCTGTGAGGGAACTGTGCGGGGTATACCGACATGGTTGAAACAGTCTTCTACGTTGATGTGGCACTTTGGTGTGTACCGGTAACCCTTGAGTTCAGTCAAGGAGAGTACGGGGCCTCCATGTGGTGTCATGAAGCATCAACAGACCTTAGGAACCTTAATTGAACCATCTTGGCCTCTTTAGGGTAGTGAGATAACTGACTTTGGTGCAGTCCGAGGTTGGTTGATACTCGATACTACACTCAATTGAGGGTTGCTTTCCTGGAATATTTCGGTCGCCAGTTCAGTGGCTAAATCGAAACGATGAACAATGAAAGCAATCCCGTGATATTGGGAACCTTAGAACCCGGTTACTTTGATTAGGACAGGTTGAACCCACCAACTTCAAGAGGGTACTACCCAAACCCCATGCTGGCCTTAAACCTTAAGGGCCTGTCTTGTGTGCCTTGTGTGCCTTACATGTTTGTCTTTGTACATATCTGTGATGTGTTTAATCATAGCATCATGACATCATCCAGCATCATATGCATTAACTAACCATTTCAGGGGTTCGAATTTTCATCTTTGTTCCTGTTTTGTAGGACATGGAAACTGTTCGTAGAAAGACAATTCAAATCAGTCTTGTAAGGATCCTTCCTCAGCTTAAGGAGCTTATATCCAGGATTCCCGAGAACTCTTCATTCAGTGAAAGGCATGGGAGCCTTATCAGCTTGGTCAACACCAACATTGAGGAAGATATGATAAAGGTCCTGTTCCAATTCTTTGACCCTCTGCACCACTGTTTCACCTTCTTGGATTATCAGTTGGTACCTACATTGGAGGAGTTCTCCCGGCTCCTGAAGATCCCTATCCTTGATCAGCTACCCTTCAATGGTACAGAAAAGGAACCTAAGCTTGAAGAGATTGCTAAAGCCTTGCACCTACAGTCATCTGACCTCAAGGGACATTGGGAAGTTAGAAGTGGTATCAAAGGGTTCTTAGCTAGGTTTCTGTTTGAAAAGGCCTATGAATGTTGGAACTCCCTTGACTTGCAAGCTTTTGAAGAGGTGGTGGCCCTCCTTGTTTATGGTTTGGTGTTGTTCCCTAACCCAGACCAGCTCGTTGATATCAATGCTGTCCAGATTTTTATGTCCAGGAATCCTATACCTACGTTGCTGGGGGACCTCCTTCACTCATGTTACACTCGAACCATGAGAAAAAGAGGTGTCCTTATGTGTTGCACTCCTCTCCTGGGAAAGTGGTTTATTTCGCACCTTCCACAATCAGTCCTGAAGAACGAGCGGGGTTTGAGATGGTCACAACGGTTGATGACTCTTACACATGCAGATATACATTGGTGCCCTAGGTCCAAAGAAGATGTCACTATCATTGATCGTTGCGGGGAGTATCCTAATGTTCCTTTGCTTGGAATCAGAGGGGGTATTACTTACAGCCCATGCCTGGCTTGGAGACAGTTTGGTTATGCTCGGAGGGCTGGTCCTCATGACATGTTGATTCCTGACATAGTTTTCGACTTCGACAACGATACTCAAGGACTTCGCCAGAGATTTATCAGAGCTTGGAGGATGCCTAGTAGGATAGACAGCAAGACACTGGGGCACAGGAACTCCATCCCTTTGGAGCCTTACCTCAAGTGGGTATGAGCCCGCTCTCAGAAGTTAGTAATGCCTTATCCTCACGTGCTTCCAGTAATCAAAGAGCCTGCCTTGGAAGGAGAGGTGTCTCATGTCATTCAGCACCCTGATATGCCCACATCCTGGGAAGAGATGCAGAAGAGCTGGATCCAGCTTAAGGAAGAGCGGAATTCTCTTGAGACTAGTTTGCATGCCAGTGAAAAGAAGGTCTTGGAGCTCACCCGCCTGTTGCATGAGGAAAGGAACCTCAACACTTACATAGCTCCAAAGAAGATGCGCAACATATTTTGGGATTGATTTGATCTTTTTGTACTTTTGCCCATGAGGCTTTGATGTATTAAACAATGATTTTCTTAATAATAATGTGTGTTCCTTTTGGTCTACAACAAATTTGAATTTTCGAACTCTTGAATGCATTGCATAAACACATATCATTCATCATGTGCATCATAGGTACTCTTCTTTTCAGGTTGTTTACTGTTCTTCGCTGTTTATTTCAGCATCATGAACCCTGAATCATCAACCGAGGCATCTATCAAAGCTCTTCAGGCGCAGAACATCCAATTTCAGGCGCAGAACGCCCAATTTCAGGAGCTGATCAAGGGCTTGGCTCAGGGTCAACAAGAGTTGAAGACCATGCTTCTGAAGAAGACTAAGAAGAAGAGGAGGACTGTGCTATTTAACACTGGGCGCAGACTCGGGAACACCTTGGTTGAAGCTGAAAGGACTCCTCCATCTGTGGAGGAAGGTAGTCACCAAGAAAGGGAGGTCCCTACTCCTGTGGGCTCTGATACTGAAACAGACTTCAACGATGAACAGTACCCTCCTGCTGAAGACCGGTACAAACAGCTGGAAGACAGATTAAAGGCTATGGAAGTTCAGCGGGTGCCTGGATTGGATTTCGGAGACTTGGGGTTATCTACTGGGGTGGTGATCCCACACAAGTTCAAAACACCTGCCTTCGTGAAGTATGATGGGGCTTCCTGTCCCAAGATGCACCTCCGTTCTTATGTAAGGAAGATCCAGCCTTACACAGCAGACAAGAACCTTTGGATCCACTTCTTCCAGGAGAGTCTTTCAGGGACTCACCTCGATTGGTTCTATCAGCTGGATGGAATCAGCATTCGTAACTGGGAGGATCTGGCCACTGCTTTTTACAAGCAGTATCAATATAATTCCGACCTCGCTCTTACGCGTACCCAGCTCCAGGGTATGTCGCTAGGGTCGGGTGAAGGTTTTAAGGAGTACGCCCAGAAATGGAGAGACCTGGCTGGCAGGGTGCAGCCACCATTGACGGATCGGGAGCTGGTAGATATGTTTTTGGGGACCCTGTCTGGTCCATTTTTCAATCATCTCATTGGTAATTCCTCTGCGGGGTTTACTGATCTGATCCTAACTGGTGAAAGGATCGAGGCCGGTATAAAATCGGGGAAGATACAGAAAGTTGCCTCCTCCAGTACTGAAAAGAAACCCTT
Source organism: Vicia faba (assembly GCA_948472305.1). Taxonomy (NCBI): domain Eukaryota; kingdom Viridiplantae; phylum Streptophyta; class Magnoliopsida; order Fabales; family Fabaceae; genus Vicia; species Vicia faba. Next base: position 1,051,909,400 of record OX451736.1, on the reverse strand, counting down.
CAAAAAGGAGGCTAGTGCTGTATATAGCTCCCGGAGAACAGAGCGACCTGAACACCGCCAATCTGTCAGTGCGGTAATGATTGCCAAACCTGCTGCCGCTCCTCGGCCAACTAATCCTCAAAAGTTTGAAAGACCCCGGAGAGAGTTTACCCGGTTAAGCATGACCTTATCACAGATCCTGCCACAGTTGCTATCCACCAATTTAGTGACTGTCAGGGAGGCTCCAAAGTTTCCCAATACTGCATCCCCCAAGTTCAATCCAAATGCTCGCTGTGCTTATCACTCTGATAGCCCGGGGCATAACACAGATGACTGTTGGGCCCTAAGGAATAAGGTTCAAGACCTCATTGATGCAAAGGAAATACAGTTTGAGGCGCCCGAGAGGCCGAATGTAGTAACTGCTCCCATGCCCCAGCATGGAGTGAATGCTGTTGAGGAGGATTTGTATGTAGCTTCGGTGGATGATGTTGCTACTCCGTTGCTGATGGTCAAGAGGAATCTGTTGCTAGCCGGTTTATTTCCGGGATGTAGCGAAGGTTGCCCTCTTTGTGTTGCTTCCCCTGCTGGTTGTTCTCTGCTGAAGTCAGGCGTCCAAAACCTGATAGATAGTAGAGAGATTTTGTTCAGAAAGACTGTTGTTCCTGCTGCTCCTGTTGAAGAAGTGTCGATCGTTACCATCTTCAACAACCATTCCAAGGCTCCTTCAAAGAAGCCTATACAAATTTTGTCAGTTCACAAGAGTGCTCCCATCACCATTACTGTTCCGGGGCCTATACCCTACAAATCTGATAAGGCTGTCCCATGGCACTATGGGGCGGATGTTTATGTTCTGGGTGTGAAACAAGAGTGCAACATTGATACTGGTGTCTCCAACATCACCGGGCCTGCCAAGGTCACTCGTAGTGGAAGACTGTTCTCGCCAGACATTGCTCCTCCAGTAATTCATAGGCCTTTGGTCTTCACACCTGCTAGGGCGCCTGTTTCTCCCCTTGACCAAGTATCCACCCCTGCTACTGAGTCATCTGATATTCGGGGCAAGGGGATTGCTGCTGATGTGCCTGCCAGGATGGAGGCACCAAAGACCATTGTTGAAGCTTCCAAGCAGGAAATGGAAGAAATCCTCAAGATAATAAAGAAAAGTGATTTCAACGTTGTAGAACAGTTGGGGCATACCCCCTCTAAAATCTCCATGTTGTCACTGCTGCTGTGTTCAGAGGCCCATGCAAAGGCTCTGATTGCTTTCTTAAAGACAGCCCACGTACCCCAAGAGACGTCTGCTGACCAGTTCACCGACTGTGTGGCCAACCTAACCGCTGATAATGGCCTGGGTTTCTCTGATGCCGATCTGACAGCAAAGGGGAAGAACCATAATGATGCCCTGCATGTCTCCATTGAATGCAGGGGCACTACTCTTGCTCATGTGCTGGTCGACACAGGTTCTTCATTAAACGTGCTGCCCAAGAAGGCTCTGGATAGGCTGGATTGTGAGGGTCTAGAGCTCAAACCAACTCACATTGTTGTCCGGGCCTTTGACGGGTCCAAAAGAATGGTACATGGTGAGGTGGACATCCCAATCAGGGTTGGGTCACAGGTATTTGATTCAAAATTCTATGTGATGGACATCCATCCGTCCTATTCTTGTTTGCTGGGTCGCCCGTGGATCCACAAGGCTGGAGTTGTGACCTCCATATTGCATCAGAAGCTCAAGTACCCGGTCAGGGGGAAGATCGTAACAGTGCAAGGGGAAGAGGAGTACATGGTCAGCCACCTCAACTCCTTCAGATACGTAGAAATGGATGGGGAGTTCATTGAAACCCCCTTTCAACATTTTGAGGAAGTACCACAAACCTTGGCAGCAACAGAAGCAGATGAAGAGGTTTCTCCTATGAAGATGGCCTCCTTAAAGGACGCCCGGGCTGTGATCGAAAAAGGTGAATGTGCAAACTGGGGCAAGCTCCCTGATCTGACTCCTAAGACTAACAAGTTTGGGCTGGGTTTCACCACAGAAGCTCAGAAAGCGGTGCGCAAGGCGAGAATTGGAAGACCTCCCGTGCTCATCACCCACTCAGAAGTGAATGCTATTGGAGAGGAAGATGAAATAGAAGAGTCAGAGTTCGATAGCTGGATCTACCCGACGGCCAACGGTGGATTGACCAATTGGACTGCTAAAGATTTTACACCCATAACTTTTGTTCCCCAGTAATGAATTTCTTTGTTTTTGATTTGTAATAAACAATAATTTGAAACTATATGGCCCGGTGTCTTACCCGGGGCACCGTGGTTTTATTTATGAGGGCTTTTGTTTGTCACTATCATATATCATGAATAAAAGCATTGGACGTTTTTCACAATTCAAATTTTGCGCTCCTTTTCTTTCCTTTCTTTACATATCGCAAAACAGCTGTATTTACACACACACACTCACTCATACAGGTTTCAATCCACTCTGGATCTCACTGGTAACGACTCTGCTACTGCCAGTTATGACTTCGAAAATCCGATCAACTTAGCCGAAGACGAAGGTGAAGATGATTGCGAAGTGCCTGGTGAACTTGCAAGACTGTTACAACAGGAGGAGAGGGCAATTCAACCCCATGAAGAACCAGTGGAAATAATAAACTTGGGTACTGAAGAAGACAAGAAAGAGGTGAAGATTGGTGCCAACCTAGAACTCAGCGTGAAGCAACGGTTGATTCAGATGCTGCATGACTATAAGGAAATCTTTGCCTGGTCCTACGAAGATATGCCCGGATTAGATACCGACATTGTGGTCCATCACTTACCAACTAAAGAAGATTTCCCTCCGGTTAAGCAAAAGGTCCGCCGTATACGTCCAGAGATGTCTGAGAAGATTAAAGCCGGGGTTATGAAGCAGTTTGATGCCGGGTTTCTTGCAGTGACTTCTTACCCTCAGTGGGTTGCTAATGTAGTGCCGGTACCTAAGAAGGACGGCAAGGTCAGGATGTGTGTCGATTACAGGGATCTGAACAGGGCCAGCCCCAAGGATGACTTCCCTCTACCCCACATTGATGTCCTTGTTGATAATACAGCTCAGCATAAAGTGTTCTCTTTTATGGATGGCTTTTCAGGCTACAATCAGATCAAGATGGCTCCTGAAGACATGGAAAAGACTACATTTGTTACTCAGTGGGGCACCTTCTGCTACAAAGTCATGCCTTTTGGACTAAAGAATGCTGGGGCAACCTACCAACGTGCCATGGTTGCTTTATTTCATGACATGATCCATCATGAGATAGAAGTGTATGTTGACGACATGATCGCTAGGTCCCAGACTGAGGAAGAACACCTTGATCATCTGCAGAAACTGTTTGACCGTTTGAAACTGTACAAGCTGAGGTTGAACCCGAACAAGTGCACCTTCGGGGTAAGATCTGGAAAGTTGCTAGGCTTCGTGGTGAGTGACAAGGGAATTCAAGTGGACCCTGCTAAGGTCAAAGCCATTCAAGAGATGCCAGTTCCTAAGACAGAGAAGGAAGTCAGAGGCTTTTTAGGACGTCTGAATTACATTGCTCGGTTCATCTCACACTTAACTGCTACCTGTGAACCAATCTTCAAGCTGCTGAAGAAAGATCAGGTAGTACGTTGGAATGATGAATGTCAGGCTGCTTTTGACAGAATCAAAGAATATCTCCAAGAACCACCCATCCTTATGCCACCAGTTGAAGGGAGACCTTTGATACTTTACCTGACAGTGCTTGATAATGCAATGGGGTGTGTGCTGGGGCAGCATGACGAGTCTGGCCGAAAAGAGCATGCCATTTATTACCTTAGCAAAAAGTTTACCGACTGTGAGACCTGATACTCACTGCTTGAGAAAACTTGTTGCGCTTTGGTATGGGCTGCTCGCCGGCTGAGACAGTATATGCTGACTCACACTACCTTGTTGATTTCAAAAATGGATCCTATAAAGTACATATTCGAAAAGCCTGCTCTGTCTGGGAGAATTGCAAGATGGCAGATGATCTTGACGGAATACGACATTCAGTACACGACCCAAAAAGCCATCAAGGGAAGTGTATTGGCAGACCACTTAGCACATCAAGCTGTGGATGACTACCAATCAATGAACTTCGAGTTTCCGGATGAAAGCATTATGATAGTAACTGACTGTGAAGTACCTGGACCGGACGAAGGACCTAAACCAGGATCCCGATGGTCCATGCACTTTGATGGAGCATCCAATGCTTTGGGCAATGGTGTCGGTGCCATCATCATATCTCCACAAGGTACTCATACTCCACTTACCGCCCGGCTGTGTTTCAACTGTACCAACAACATGGCGGAGTATGAAGCGTGTATCATGGGTCTTCAAGCGGCGATCGACCTGAGGATCAAATTTCTGAGTGTCTTCGGAGATTCCGCTCTTGTGATCAATCAGATCAAAGGAGAGTGGGATACGAAACACCCAAACTTGATTCCTTACAGAGAATGTGTGTTGGCCCTGATCCCCCACTTCACAGAGATAACATTTGAGCACTTTCCAAGAGAAGAGAATCAGTTGGCGGACGCGTTAGCTACCATGTCGTCAATGTTCAAGGTCAAATGGGACAACGAGGCTCCCCGGATCATCATCTGGAAACTGGACGAACCGGCATACTGTTGTGATCTCGAAACCGAATTGGTGACTGAGAAGCCTTGGTACCACGAAGTGAAGAGATACCTAGAAGCTCAGGAATACCCTGAAGGAGCATCTGTCAATGATAAGAAATTCCTGAGGAGGTTTGCAGCCAAGTTCTTTCTTAGCAACGGCATCTTGTACAAGCGAAACCAGGATTCAACCCTACTACGTTGTGTAGATAAGACTGAAGCAGAAAGAATCATGGAAGAGCTACATGAAGGGACTTTTGGTACACACTCCAGTGGACATACCATGGCAAAGAAGATTCTACGGGCAGGGTATTACTGGTCCACCATGGAAGCTGATTGCTACCAACATTCTAGGACATGCCATAAATGCCAGATCTACGCAGACAAGGTGCATGTTCCTCCGGTTCCCCTGAATGTTCTGACTGCGCCTTGGCCATTTGCAATGTGGGGCATAGACATGATCGGTGAGATTAAACCTACGGCATCTAATGGACATCGCTTCATCCTAGTGGCGATTGATTATTTTACGAAGTGGGTTGAGGCAGCATCCTATGCTACGGTAACCAAGACTGTTGTGGCACGGTTCATTCGGCACAATCTGATCTGTCGGTACGGTGTCCCTGAGCGGATTATTACAGATAACGGTACCAATCTGAACAATAAGATGATCGCTGAGCTCTGCGAACAGTTCAAGATACAGCACCACAATTCTTCTCCTTACAGACCGAAGATGAATGGGGCTGTAGAAGCAGCTAATAAAAACATCAAGAAGATCGTGCAGAAGATGACAGTAACGTATAAAGATTGGCACGAGATGTTACCGTTCGCTCTGCATGGGTATCGTACCTCAGCTAGGACGTCAACCGGGGCAACTCCTTTCTCTCTGGTTTATGGCATGGAGGCAGTCTTGCCGATCGAAGTACAAATTCCTTCTCTCCGGATAATGAAGGATGAAAATCTGAATGAAGATGATTGGATCCAGACACGACTTGATCAGCTCAACCTTATTGACGAAAAGAGACTTGCTGCTATCTGTCATGGTCAGACGTATCAGAAACGAATGATCAGGGCATTTAACAAAAAGGTCAGACCACAGGAATATCAAGTCGGGGATCTGGTGATCAAGCGAATCATCCTTCCTCAGAGTGATCCAAGGGGCAAATGGACCCCTACGTACGAAGGGCCATTTGTGGTTAAGCATGTGTTCTCAGGAGGAGCAATGATATTAACCAACATGGATGGTAACGACCTTCCTCACCCCGCCAATGCAGACATAGTTAAAAAATACTACGCATGAAAAAAAAAGACCCACTAGGCTGACATGTCTAGGCAAAAATTAGGGCTTCCCGTCGAACCAAAAGGGTTCGGGCAAAATGAAGGGATGAAAATGAAAAAATCTGTACACCCGGCAAGTCGAAAACCTGAAAAGGCGGCTTGGGCAAAAATGGGTATCCCGGTGGACTGAAAACCCGAAAGGGCAGTCCAGGCAAAAGTTAGGGATAAAAACGTAATACTATGTCTCATCAGATCACTTTGCATCCGGAATCCGGTATCTACATCAAGTTCAGACGGCATCGATCAGTCAGCTTCACCTTCAACCAAGGTCATCAAGTGATGAGACGCTCAGAGTTATAAGGGCGATAGCAGAGTTGAAACCCAGTGGATCATTCATATTTCACACAGCTGTTTATTTTCTTTTGTACAAAACTTGTATAAACTCTCTTGTTCGGCGACGTTCCGCTTACTAGGACGTCAGCCTCTTGTACACAAAACGCCTATTCACAGGCCATTCAAAATCAATACAAATATATTTTTCAGTTAAACGTGCCAACTGTTTTTCTTTTTTCTGTTTTGTTTTGCGAAGAACGTCCAAGGTTCAATTTGTGATATATGCATTGACAATAATTTGCTAGCTCGTAAATATTTGCATACGAAACAAAGAATTAATTGCAGGTGACACTAGAAACAGGGGCAATAGAGAGTTGTCTGAGCAGTCTAATTGTTCTATCCTCCAAGGTACCAAGGTAGGTTTAGCTAAAGAACCTAACCAGACATCTTAAATTCCCCAGAGAGTGAGACAGCAAGTCAGTGCATTCTTCCCCAAACAAAGTTAACAAGTCTCAAGGAAATTGGGTGTCCTCGAATAGATCCCAATATTCCCCAGCAGCATATATTCTTAACAAGCATCCCCGGCAGTCTTGGTCTAAAGATTGTTCCCCGGCGGCATACATCAACATTCAAAGGAATCACTTCCCCAGCATATCAAAACTTCCCCAGGAGAGTCCCATTCAAGTTCCCCAGGAAAGATGGAATTCATCTCCCCAAGCAGTAAGCTTATCCCCAGTAAATTCTGGAAGCTTATTCTTCACAGAGCACGAACGCGTCGTCCGGCTTTATTTAAAGAGTTATTTCCTTAACAGGATATAACTGGGTTATCCTCAGCCAAAAGCCACGGAAAGGTCGTCGTCAACATAGTTCTTTCCTATCCCCAGCGAAGTCCATTAACACTTCCAACAACAAAGACATCCTCAGCAAATAATCGTCAACACTTAACGAAGTATTTCTCTCCCCACAGAGTATTGCTTCCCAGCATGGTCGTCAGAGTATCTTTTCTCCCCGCAGAATCGTCCATTTGCCAAGTTTATTCCGCAACGGAGTCATCTTCTCCTACCGGTATTCTTGCAACTATCATCCCCAGCGGGAGTACAAGTTTATTCCTCAATATCAGCCCAGGATACGACTTCCCGGCACCCGTCAAGGATTTACTTTCCTAGACGAAAGCATACATAAAACATCACATACATCATTATAGCATGCATAACGCACTGCATCATACAAATCTCATTTATGTTGAGAACATCATTGCTTGATCCATATCATGCATTGCATATGACTGACGTTTACCTTTCAGGAAAGATCCAGTTAAGTTCTCAAGCTACATTTCAAGACCTAGACCGGTTCAGTTAAATCGTCCCAAGATTTTCCTGATGCTTATCCAGTCAAAGGCCTTCTCTGGTTCAGTCAGATCGACCCTAAGATCTCCCTGATGCTTATCCAGTTGAAGACATTTCAAGACCTAGACCGGTTCAGTTAAATCGTCCCAAGATTTTCCTGATGCTTATCCAGTCAAAGGCCTTCTCTGGTTCAGTCAGATCGACCCTAAGATCTCCCTGATGCTTATCCAGTTGAAGACATTTCAAGACCTAGACCGGTTCAGTTAAATCGTCCCAAGATTTTCCTGATTCTTACCCAGTCAAAGGCCTCTCTGGTTCAGTCAGATCGACCCTAAGATCTCCCTGATGCTTATCTAGTTGAAGACATTTCAAGACCTAGACCGGTTCAGTTAAATCGTCCCAAGATTTTCCTGATGCTTATCCAGTCAAAGGCCTTCTCTGGTTCAGTCAGATCGACCCTAAGATCTCCCTGATGCTTATCCAGTTGAAGACATTTCAAGACCTAGACCGGTTCAGTTAAATAGACCCTAAGATTTTCCTGATTCTTACCCAGTCAAAGGCCTCTCTGGTTCAGTCAGATCGACCCTAAGATCTCCCTGATGCTTATCCAGTTGAAGACATTTCAAGACCTAGACCGGTTCAGTTAAATAGACCCTAAGATTTTCCTGATTCTTACCCAGTCAAAGGCCTCTCTGGTTCAGTCAGATCGACCCTAAGATCTCCCTGATTCTTATCCCAGTAGAAGACACCCAAGATTTTTCTCAATAAGCGTTGTTGAAGTTAAATACACCCCAGACTTTTCTCAACAAGCGTCGTTGAAGTTAAAGTCGCCCAAGGTTCTCTTACCATTCATGCTAAGGTAGTAACCATCCCTGGTTCTGTCATCGCCGTTTGAAGCTCCAGACTCAGCTCCTGTAACCAGGCAGGACACATCTATACCAGGCGTCTAAAAATCAGCTCCTGCAACGTGTCAGGTACTCATTTTCTGTTTTGCAGGTATGCAGGTTCTCGCCAAGGAATCTCTTACGCAATCAAACATCCAGATGGCATCTATAAGCCCATTCCCCCATCATTGCTAACATGTGAGTGCAAATTTCCGGGCACTCTAGTGTCCAATCATCTTTTACCCTCGGATTACGAAAGGCACGTCAGCCAATCTGCATCCTCAGGTCTAAGAAGATTGAACAGGGGCAACTGTTATACCCCAAAATTTGCCCTCCCATATTCCTCAAGAAATTGCCAAGCCAAGTTACAAAATTCCCCAAGGGTTGTGCAGTGCAACAGTCTCCCATACAGTCAAAATTAGGGTTTTGAGTCTGATCAAGGAAAGGAAGTGTTCAAAGGCCCAATCAAGTCTCATATGCTTACAAAGATGGTCAAGCATCCTCATATCAAGTTTTAAGGCATTCAGCTCAAGATTGCACAGTCAAAACCCTAGATTGCACTACAGTCAACTATAGGGGCAAAATGGTCATTTGACAGTCAAAAGTTCAAATTTTTGGTCAACATATCATTTTGAAGCCACAAACATCATTTGATCAATGCTTGATCATGATTCTCAAAATTTGGCTCAGAAATCATCAAAGATGCAAAAGTTGCTATATTTGGACAGCTGAAAAAGTCAACTGAAATTGACCAGGGCATAACTTTCACATGGATTATCAGAAAAATTCCATCCAAAGCTCATTTTGAAGAGAAAGACATTTCCTACAACTCATATTCATACTTCAAGTCCAAGAAATGCTCTCACAAAAAGTTATCAATTTCAACATTATAGGTCATTTTCAAAAGTCAACAAAAAGGGACTTTAAGTCAAAGGCCATAACTTGAGATTGGAAAATCAAAATGACATGGGATCAAAGGCATTGGTTAGAGGACTCAAAGACCTTTCCAAAATGTCCAAGAACATGTGAAAATCTTAAAAATTGAGCAAGTTATGCCTTGTAGAAGTTGGGAAATTTTTGTGAAATGGCAAAAGTCAACTATCCTTGAAACTCCAATTTTTGACAAAAGGGCCCACTTTCTTCCACTTGATTCATCCTTGTCATGCCACACACGTGTCCCATGATTAATTTCAAGACCAAATATTGATTTTTTTATTTTATTTAATTTTTTATAATTTAATTCATTTTAAATCTTTAAAAATTCAAATAAAATTCAAAAACCAATGGAATAGTGTCATTTGAATTTGGACAACTTCCATGTATCATGGGCCAACTCAAAAACTCAGGCTAGGGTTAAATTGCACACTAAGTCTTAGTCTTGGCTTAAAAGAAGGAAAATTGGTTAATGGTGAAAACCCTAGGACTAGTTCTTTCATGAGCATGAATCTAGGTCAGCTAGCAAGCCAATTCTCTTCCCTCATAAGGGCCAAGTCAAACCATAACCATAACACATCAAAGGCTGCACTCAAAAGCTTATTGCAACATTGAAATTTTTGGATAAAAACACAAAAACTGATTTCAAGGTTCGAGTAAGTTTTAAGCCTTAATTCTTTTTCTAAAGGCTTCCTCAAAGCTCCCTGAAGCATTTCCAACTCAAAACATCCGTCCAAACGCAAAGAACTGGCAGCAAGGACCTCCCCTGTACAGAGAAATTTTTGAAATCGCATATCTCAAATCATACATCTTTTTGCATTTTGATTGATGAATTCATGTTCCTTGTCAAGTTTCCAAGCTAATCATTACCTTTAATTGCGTTTTTATTAACCATATGCGATTCTACCATTTTTGAATATTAGGGTTACAGGTTTTTAAAATTAGGGCTTTTGCAAAGAAGAAAAATCAAAGCTTCAGACCATGGCCATTGAATTCAGTGCATTGAGACGGACATAAACCACCATTCGCGAACAATTTATGTAGCTTATATTGCTATTCGCTATTTTTCCATAGCCCATTTTCTGCAACGTCATGAAAACCGTGGCCATACACTTTTGTTTACAGGGGACGTGAAGACGAAGATATCGTGGCAATTGCTGATTCGTTGGTTTAAAAACTTCGCGCGCTGGACCACAATTGCCTTGGCTTTGTTTTTTATTATTTATGTGATATAATATATTAAATGAAGTTCAATAGCTCAGTTGGCAACACGTGATGCATACAACCTCCAAGACCTGGGTTCAAGTCCCAGGTCTGAACAAATTCTATATTATTTTTGTATAACAATTCCTATGCGCTTCAGTGATGTAGGCATACCATGCATCCTCAATGATCAAGCCTACACGCGTCCCAGAGTATCCACATCAAAGGCTAGGATTGAAGAACATGCTATGCCTTAGTCAAACGTGTCACACATGATTCAAAAAGTCCAACAAATTTCCAGCTTAATGGGCCAGAATTCTAGGGCCTGCACCTCCTAATCTGGGGTTACCCCACCCTGGTTTGCTACTTTTACTTATTTTTCTTATATCCTTTTTATTTATTTCATTTATTTTGTTGCTTTAATTCAATAATCATTTTTTTTACAAAATATGGAAAACAGCCTAAAATCAAAAAAGTCAAAAAATTTAATAATTATTTTATTTTAAATATTGTTTTTTTTTGTATAAATAATAACATGTAAATATTTAGTTTTAATTAGGTTTTTTAACTTTAATTCCTTTTAATAAAAATCCAAAAAAACATAGAATTAGGTTAATTAACAATGTTCATTCCTCTTAAATTTTTCTTTTTGATCATAATATTATTGTTTATTTATTTTATTTTTATAATTAAATGTATATAAATAACTTAGATTTAAATTAGGTTAAAAATTCAATCTTTTTCTTAATAACTTAAAAAACATTAGAATTAGGGTTTACATCCAATTTTGTTGATTTAATTAATTCTTTTTCTTTTAAATCTTAAAAAACACAAAAATACCAAAACATTTAATTTTAATTTTAATTCTTCATTAATTTTAATTTATTGCAAAAGGGTCCAACGCCCATGTTCATAATGTATTTAATTTGCGCATTTATTTTATGTCATCTATTCTAATTATGTAATTGCCCCGAAGCCTTGTAACTTTATTTCTCGCACTTTTATTTTATTGCTTCTTTACTTTCAGTCAAATCGGGTTCGGTTTATTTTGGCGATGTGGACCCGCGCCATTTGTAATAGTTTAGATTTATTTTCTCGCAAATATATAACTGTTAACAAAAAGCATGAAAGAATGTATGGCCCTAAAAATAAAATCAAGCGTAGATCGCAACAAACATGACAAGATAAAATAATTGAAACATGACACACGAATCGCACACACCACCCCTAGGGTACGCCTCACTGTTGCCTTTCGAAAGGTGATCGTCGAGTAGAGGATGTCTTAGTAAGTCCTCATGATCCGGGAACCTGGCATGAGGGTAGCTTCTAAGGTGTCTTCCCATTGCTCCGGTGATCACCATGTCCCTAAAACTCGAATTGACCCGAACACCTCCAACGGTGGTGCTACCTACCTCTCAATGGTGGGATGGCACTACTTTAAAGGACATTTACACAGACGAATTCCTTAGGGTAGGTAGACGACTCATGGATACTTGCTCTCTTCAAAACAAACTAAAATCTTTTCACACCAACACCTTTCAAAAGCTTTCAAAGCAAACTTTTCAAACACTCTGACGTACGAGTCGAACTGAAATTTTTCAAAGAAACTTTTTAAACCCACAATTGAAAAGCAAGCAAACATTTTGAAAACACATTGAGCAAGTATCTAAGAGCCCATGGATAACCATGGATAGAAAGGGTGCTAACACCTTCCCTTTCTATAACCTACCTCCCGAACCGAGAGCAATCTCTTTAAAGGAATTTTTCTGTGCTTTTGTCCTTTCCATTTGGAGAAAATAAAAGACGGTGGCGACTCTTGATTCCGCGACATTTCGCGAACCAGCGTTAAACAGTCAGTTCCAGATCCACCGATCACACTCAGACATTCAGATATTCATTGGTGTTATCCTTGGAGAATGTTACTATCATCAACCGTTATGGGGAATTCCCTAATGTCCCTTTTCTTGGCGTTAGAGGAGGTATCACCTACAACCCTTGCTTAGCCTTGTGACCGTTTGGATATGCCCGAAGAGATGGTTTGCATGATATGCTCATCCAAGGAGTGGTTTTAGACTACGGGAGTGACGATCAAGGTTACCGCCAGAGGTTTATACGATTTTGGAGGATGGTGAACAAGGTGGATAGCAAGACACTGGGACACAAGAATTCCATTCCCCTTGAACCTTACCTTATGTGGGTACGAGCTCGTGCTCAGAAACTTGTGATACCTTATCCCTCCATCTTACCAGTTATCATGGAACTTGTGGATGAAGGAGATGTCCCGTACACTGTCCTCTATTCCGACATGCCTACTTCTCTTGAAAACTTGTAAAAGGGTTGGATTCAGCTAAAGGAGGAACGAGATACCTTCAAAGCTCAATTCTATGCTATTGAGAAAAGGGTATTAGAGCTTACAAAGTAGCTACATGAGGAGCAAAGCGTGAACGCCTACCTTGCGCCGAAGAGGATGCGTTCGGTCTTTTTATCTTAGAGATTTATTTTGTAAGCCCAAGAGGCGTGTTGTAGTTATTTTGAACTAATTAATGAAAATTGACGTTTGTTCATTCTTTGTCTATACAAATTTAAATTTAATAAATCCTTGAAATCATTGGCATACACATCTTCCATGCATCATAACATAACAGGTTTTCACACAACAGGTTTCCTTATCTTTTTGTTGTTTATTTCAGCAAGATGGATCTAGAGAAAAAGTGAAGGACCTTCAAGCAAAAAACTTTCAGTTCCAATAGACTCTACTGGCCCTAGCCAAGGGGCAACAAGATATGATGGCATTTCTGGCGGTCAAAAAGAAACCCAAGAAGAAAGCCTTGGTCAACATGGGTAGAAGGTTCAAAGAGTTGGTCCGTCAGATCCCGGTAGTGGAAGAATCATCTGAGGAAGATAAGAATCAGATTGGAGAAGCTAGGAGTACCCAGGCTGAGTGATCAAGTGTCTAATGAGGGTGATTATTTTAACGAGCAGTATCCACCCGCCGATGTCAAATACAAGCAGTTAGAAGACAGATTGAAGGCCGTTCAGATCCAAGTCGTCCCCGATTTAGATTTTAATGATTTGGGTTTGATATCCAGGGTTTTCATTCCCTACAAGTTCAAGATACTAGTCTTTTCAAAATATGATGGGGTTTCCTGTCCAAAACATCACCTAAAACTTATGTGCGCAAGATACAGCCGCACACCGCTGATAAGAAACTTTGGGTTCACTTTTTTCAAGAAAGCTTGGCTGGAACACAACTAGAGTGGTTCTACCAATTGGATGGTTCCCGTATCAATAAATGGGAGGACTTAGCCACCGCTTTCTACCACCAATACCAGTACAATTCCGACTTGGCGCCGACAAGAGTTCAGCTGCTAGACATGACAATGGGAAAGAATGAAGGATTCAAAGAATATGCACAAAAGTGGAGAGACCTTTCCAGTAGGGTTCAACCACCTTTGACTGATATTGAGCACATTGACATGTTTATAGGCACTTTATCTGGTCCATTCTTTAACTTATTGGTTGGATGTTTTTCTTCGCGTTTCACCGAGCTGATCTTAACCGGTGAAAGAGTCGAAAGCGGCATCGAAAGCAGGAAGATTCCCATGGCAGCTGCCTCCACTTCCAATCCTATAAAGAAACATTTTGCTGCAAAAAAGAAATCAATGTTGCGTATGAGGCAAGGGCCCATACCAAGAAGGATGATTGTCCGTCTATTAATGTTGTCTGAATCTCCAATCCAACTTCTGCTCAAATACCATTTGCAAATCATCAACATTTTGAAACACCGAGAAGACAATTCACGAGGTTAGGAATGTCACTATCTCAAGCCTTACAACACTTACTAAAGGCTAATTTAGTGACATTGCGCGATCCTCCAACCAATCTAGATACCCCTTCACCAAAGTATAATTTGAACGCCAAGTGTGCTTATCACTCAAGTAGTCTCGGGCATGAGACTGACCAATGCTGGGCCCTGAAGAATAAAATTCAGAACTTGATAGATAACAAGACTGTTGAATTTGATCCTCCTCTAACTCCAAATGTAATCACGACGCCTATGCCAAATCATGGCAAGGGTGTCAATGAAGTTAACACTGTGGGTGATTCTGATGATGAATGTGCATTTTAAGATTGAGTGTATCCTACTACAACAGAACTCAACAATTGTACAGCAAAGGACTTTGTTCCCATCTCCTTCATTGAGGAGTAATCACTTGTTTATTGCTTTCTTTTTATTCAAGAACATTTTTTCTGTAATATTAAACAATGACTTTTAAGCCATGTGCCTAGCCCGGGGCACTATGGTCCATTTGTCAAGGGTTTTATTTATGTTCATCTTATCATATGATCATTCAATACAAATCATTGGACTCTTTTGCATTCAAATCTTTGTGTTCATTGTCTTTCTTTTTCTTCAAATACATTTTTAAAAATAGCCATGTATCTTACATGCACACACGCACACTCTTGCAGGTCCTCATCCATTCTGGATCTTATTTCCAATGACTCTACTATTGCCGACTATGACTTTGAATGTCCAATTAACATAGACGAAGACGAAGGTGAGGAAGATTATGAAATACCAGGAGAACTAGCCAGACTTCTATTACAAGAGGAAAAAGCTATTCATCTGCACGATGAGTCAGTTGAAGTCATCAATCTGGGTACCGGGACAGACAAGAAAGAAGTCAAGATCGGTGCTAACCTTAAAGGCGGTGTCAAAAGCATATTGGTCCAGATGTTCCATGACTATATGGAAGTGTTTTCTTGGTCGTATGAAGATATGCCAGGGTTGGATATCGACATCGTAGTTCATCGTCTACCAACAAAGGAAGATTGTCCCCATGTCAAACAAAAAGTTTGTCGCATGAGGCCAGATATATCTGAAAAGATAAAAGCTGAAGTGATGAAACAATTCGATGCAGGATTCCTAGCTGTCACGTCTTACCCCCAATGGGTTGCCAATGTGGTTCCAGTGCCAAAGAAAGACGGAAAAGTTCATATATGGGTAGATTATAGGTATCTAAATAGGGAAAGCCCCAAGGATGACTTCCCTCTACCTCATATTAATGTCTTGGTCGATAACACTGCTCAGCATAAAGTCTTCTCTTTCTTGGACGGTTTATCCGACTATAATCAAATTAGGATGGCTCCTGAAGAGATGGACAAAACCACTTTCGTTACACAATGGGGCACCTTTTTCTACAAGGTCATGTCGTTCGAATTAAAGAATGTAGGGGCAACATATCAAAGAGCTATGGTAGATTTGTTTCATGACATGATTCATCATGAAATAGAGGTATATGTGGATGACATTATTTCCAGGTCACAAACTGAAGAGGAACATCTCGATCACCTGAACAAGCAATTCGAGAGGTTGAAAACGTACAAGTTGAGGTTGAACCCTAACAAGTGAACATTTGGAGTACGATCTAGAAAACTTCTAGGTTTTGTTGTCAGCAATAAAGGCATTGAAGTTGATCCTGTCAAGGTAAAGGCCATCCAAGAAATTCCAGTCCCCCACTCTGAAAAGGAAGTTATAAGATTCTTGGGTCGTCTTAATTACATCACCCGCTTCTTATTTCACTTGACTTCTACTTGTGAGCCAATCTTTAAACTCTTGAAGAAAGATCAAGTAGTCAGATGGAATGATGATTGCCAAGCTTCCTTCGACAAAATCAAAGAATATCTGCAAGAACCACCAATTCTCATGCCTCCTGTTGAAGGAATACCCTTGATCATGTACTTAACAGTTCTACAGAACTCTATGGGGTGTGTTTTAGGCCAACATGGCGAGTCTGTCTGAAAAGAGCATGCTATTTACTACCTGAGCAAAACGTTTACCGAATGTGAAACTAGATATTCACTGTTCGAAAAAACTTGTTGTGCTCTGGAATGGGCTGCTCGCTGGCTAAGACAGTATATGTTGACTCATACCACTATGTTGATTTCTAAGATGGACCTAATCAAGTACATCTTCGAGAAACCTTCTCTTTCCAAACGGATAGCTAGGTGGCAAATGATCTTGACTGAGTACGACATTCAATACACAAAGAAAAAGACCATCAAAGGAAGCGTAGAAGCAGATCATTTGGCCCATCAAGCTATTGATGATTATCAGTTTATGAACTTTGACTTCCCAGATGAGAACATCATGCTGGTGACCGACTGCGCGAAACCTGGACCGTATGACGGACCTAAACTAGGATCTTGATGGACTATGGTCTTAGATGGGGCTTCCAACGCCTTGGGTAACAGAATCAGTTTTGTGATCATCTCCCCTAAAGGTTGCCACACTCCTTTCACAGCCATACTATGCTTCGATTGTATGAACAACATGGCTGAGTACGAAGCATGCATTTTGGGTCTGAGAGCTGCCATTAATTTGAGGATCAAGCATTTGAATGTGTTTGGAGATTCCGCTCTAGTGATTAGCCAAGTAAAAGGAGATTGGGACACTAATCACCCTAATCTCATCCCTTACAAGGAACTTATGTTATCTCTAATTCCTTACTTCGAAGAGATCACCTTTAAGCACTTCCCTAGGGAAGAAAATCAGTTGGCTGACGCCTTGGCAACCTTGTCTTCAATGTTCAAAGTCAGGTAGGACAATGAAGCTCCTATGATTATAATTGAGAGATTCGACGAACCTGTGCACTGTTGTGAGCTTGACACTAGCACAGAAAAGCCTTAGTACCATGAGGTGAAGAGATACCTTGAAGCACAAGAGTATCCCGAAGGAGCATCCATCAATGACAGAAAGTTCTTACGAAGATTTTCAGCCAAATTCTTCCTAAGTAACGGAATCTTGTATAAGCGCAACCATGATTCTACTCTACTCCGATGTGTGGACAAGAAGGAGACAGATAAAATTATGGAAGACATGCACGATGGTCTCTTTGGGACTCACTCTAGCGGACATACGATGGCCAAGAAAATCCCGAGGGCTGGCTACTATTGGTCAACAATGGAGACTGATTGCCATCAACACTCTAGAACTTGTCACAATGCCAAATCTATGTTGACAAGGTCCATGTGCCTCCTATCCCTTTGAACATCATGACCGCTCTGTGGCCATTTGCAATATGGTGCATTGACATGATTGGAGAGATCAAGCCCACTGCTTCCAATGTACATCACTTCATTCTGGTCGCTATTGATTATTTCACCAAATGGGTCGAAGCCACCTTGTTTGCCTCAGTCACCAAGAATGTGGTAGCCAGATTCATCAAACATAACCTCATCTGCCACTATGGTATCCCTGAAAGGATCATCACTGATAATGGGACTAACCTCAACAATGCTATGATTACCGAGCTTTGCACTCAATTCAAGATCAAGCATCACAATTCTTCTCCATATATATTGTAACGCGGTGGAGAACTGACTTAGTTTTTTTGCGTTTGATTGCAATGTTACGGTTATCAAGAGTCACCACCGACTTTTCTTTTATCCAAAAGGAAAGGTTGAAAAGAACAGGAAAGACCTTTGAGATGTTTTCTTGAGTTCGAGGGGTAGATTATGAAAAGGGAAGGTATTAGCACCCTTTTCATCTGTAGTTATCTACGGGCTCTTAGTTGCTTGCTAAATCACTTGCTTTTGTTTGAAAATGTGCTTTGTGGTTTTGAAAGTATTTTGAAAATGTCTTTGTAATGGTTCTCGTTTCTATAAGAACGCGTACAAAGTTTTGTTACGAAAATAGTTCAAAGAGGTGTTTGTGGAGTTTGTTTTTGAAAGTATTTTGAAAATGTCTTTGTAATGGTTCTAGTTTCTATAAGAACGCGTACAAAGTATTTGTTTCAAAAATAGTTCAAAGAGGTGTTTGTGTTTTTGAAAGTGATTTTGAAAAGGTGTCTTCTTTGTAATGGCTCTAGTTTCTATAATAACGCGTACAAAGTGTTTGTCTTTTGAAAATGTTTCAAGTTTGAAAGATGTTTTGAAAGAGTTGGTGTTTGTTTTGAAAATAGCAAGGATGTTTTGATTTGAAAATTTGAGCAAGCAACTAGGAACATTCTACCTACTCAAAAGTCTTTCTTGTGTATTTCCTTTTTCCTTTGACATTGTCATTTTACCATGGATTGGTAAGTAACCCTATCTTTGGATGTACAAGGGGCGGGCATGGGTCGTCGTATAGCCATGATAGCAATGTTTGTAAGATATCTTAGCATTTTCTTTAGGGACTAAGATCATTTTGAAAGGCAACATTGATAGCGTCATCGAGGGACTATGATCTTGTACTTTTGATTTGTTTTTGCTAAGATACCTCACATGCATAATGTGATACGGTGGGAGAACTGACTTGAGGTGTTTTGCGTTTGTGTTTGCAAAATGTTGCCGTTTAATAAGTGTCGCCACCGACTTTTCTTTTATCCAAAAGGAAAGGTAAAAAAAAGCACATGAAAGACCTTTAGAGATGTTTTCTTGAGTTCAGGGGGTAGATTATGAAAAGGGAAGGTATTATCACCCTTTTCATCCATGTTTTTCCATGGGCTCTTAGTTAGTTTCTATATCACTTGCTTTTGTTTGAATGTGTGCTTGTGATGTGGGTTTTGAAAGTATTTTGAAAATGTGACTTTGTAATGATTCTCGTCTCTATAAGAATGCATAAAAAGTGTTGTTTCGAAAATAGTTCAAAGAGGTGTTTGTGAAATGTGTTTTTTGAAAGTGATTTTGAAAAGGGTTTTTCTTTGTAATGATTCTCGTCTCTATAAGAACGTATACAAAGTGTTGTCTTTTGAAAAATTTTCAAAGTGAGAGTATCGGTGTATATAATGTTTTTGTTGTTAGCAAGCAAGCAACTAGCAGCGAATCCACCTACTCAAAAGGTCTTAGGTGTTCTTTTCCTCCTCCTTTAGATGTTGCTATCTTTACCATTGTTTTGGTAAGAAGCCCCATCGTTGGATGTGAAGGGATGGACGTCGGGACGTTTCTATAGTCATAGAAGGCAACCTATGGGATGTTTTAGCAATGTTGTTTTTAGGGACTAGATCGTTTACCGGAGGCAACATTGAGGGTCATCGAGGAACTACGATCTTTTATCGAGGATCTTTTGCTAAAACGCCCATGTTTAAGGGACATGACTATTTTTTCCGATAGGCAACAAAGTGAGATTACCCTAAGGGTGCATGTATGCAAGTGTATTTGATTGCATGCCTTTTAGTCTTGATTAGGGTGATCTATTTGTCAATTTCATGTCTTGCCATACACACCCTAATTACTAGCATTTACATTCAAAAGCGATAAATTGCGAAAATGTAAAGTCCTACGCTATTACAATATTTTAGGGATGGGGGTACATATTTACGAATGGGGGTTGCAAATAAAATTAAATCCTAAGTTACTATTACAACCATAGCGAAATATACAGTATATAAGAAAGAAAAAGGACTTATTTAGAAAATGGTATTTTATCTTAATAAAAGAAGGGAAATGAATTAAAAGAAAAATATTTTATGCCATTTTATATTGATGAAAAGAGTTTTAATATTGAAAGTGATAAAAGGGAAAATAAATGAGATACAAGACCAGCGTGCTGCTACAAGCAAAATAAACGGAATCAGAAGTTCTGAAGCCAAGAGCGTTGTGACTTAGCAGGAGACATCAGTGGGTGTCAGAAGTTCTGAGTTGGTAAACTCTGGGGTCCTACAAGGAACGTTAGAGGAGAAACACAAAAGTTCTGGGTGGCATTCAAACAGTGAACCACAAGTCAGAAGTTCTGTTTTACACTAAAACAGTGAGTAAACCCCAGAAATTCAGTGTATTGTCAGCATGTAAAAATCAGAAACTCTGAGTGTGTAAAAACAGCGAGTGGAAATATCAGAAGTTCAGTATGTTTGACATGTAGGGGGAACTCAAAAGTTCTGTGATGTGTTAGAACAGTGAGTGAATCATGGAAGTTCTATGTGTTAGAGTGGTGAGTGAAAAATAGAAGTTTTGTGTTACGTTCCAGCTCTTTCCTTATATCAATCAACACAACGATAACTTATTCAGTTTTCAGCAAACAGCAAGTCAGAAGGATAAAAGCACAACAGTTTATGGAAGTTCTGATCATGGTCCTGAATCTAGCCTTAATTAGGAAGTTATGATCCTCAATTTTTTCTACTTACACAGTGATATGGACAACATCAATACTATGATATTTACATGTTTAATGATGTTCTGAACAAGAAGGTGCAGAGTCAGAGAGACTTACCTTGAATCTGGAACGTGTGTTTGGGACTTGAGTTGTTTCCTTCAGATGTTCTGGAGTCAGCAAGATCAACGAAGGAGGAAATGCCAAGTTCTTTTACTTCAAGGGAAGAACAAAGGTTTTGGTTTTCTGCTTAGGAATTCTGGATTTTTTTATGGAGATATCACAACTTTCTTTTCTCTCTTTTTGACGATTCTCTCTCTAAAAGCCAGCCCCTTGCAAGTGTGATGGATCAACTTATTTATAGATGAATTTTGTTGTAGTTTTAGGGGGAAAAAGATGGGATTTGAACTTTTGGCACATTGTTCCATTGCTTTTTGATCACAGCTTTTCGTATTTGGTGCAAACACAAGATTTGGGAAAATGCAGGCGTTGACTGGATTAACTACTAGTTAGAGTACTGTACTGTAGTAGTGTAGTAGGTTGTTTAAACAAGGTCTTGGGATTTGGTGATGTTCTGATTGCAGAAGATTAGAAACGTAACCTCCAAATGCTGAAGGGGCATCTTCTGACCGGAGCATTAAATATAGCCTCCATATGCTGAAGAATCATGTTCTTACTGAAGCATCATGTTCTGACCAAAGAGCATCTCTTCTACATGTTTTGATTGAAGCATCATGTTCTGAACCGTGTTTGCAACTTCTGACTGCACTTGCATAGAGGTTGGCTCAGAAGTTCTGAAGTATCATATTCTCTAGACACTTAGAAAATTTTCTAAATGTTTAGAAAACTTGATTTTCAAAGTAACTTCTGACTTTTGATTTTTGATGAACCAATTTCATGCCTTAATGAAATATGATTCTTGGAACTTGATTTTTGATTCAAAAGTCATAGTTTGACTCCTTTGGTGTACAAATGACCATTTTGCCCTTGTGAATGACTTTCTTGGAAAATTTGTAATTCATGGCTTGAAATTGGATGGAAGAAAACCTGAGGGTCTGGGTTGATCCTTTGAGAAATGAGAGGGAAAATTTTGGGGTACAACAGCTGCCCTTATTTAATCTTCTTAAACCTGAGGATGTAGATTGACTGGTCTGTCTTTCGTGATCTGAAGGTGGAAGATGATTGAATGCTACAGTGCCCAGAAATTTTCACTCGTATGAAGTAATGATGATTTGTGATGTCGGGAATGGGCTTACAGATGCCATTTGGAAGGCGACGGGGAATCATCGGAGATGGGCTTAAAGATGCCATCCAGAAAAGATCGGTTGCATAAGAGATTTCCTGGCGAGAATTCATGTACCTACTGTTGAGGAGGACTCTGCCGAGGAATGTTGATTTATGCCCTGGGAAGTAAGATCTAGGAGCTCCGGTTGTCCATTACTCTACTGGGGAATTAAATCTTGATTCAGGGAGTGAAAGTAGAATGTATACTTATTTAGGGTATAGGTTGTACAGCAACCTACTGGGGAAATGTGAAACTGACCGTATCTGGCTGGGTCTGGGCTTTTCAGTGTTGTAAACTGTTGTCTGGAGATAAGGGAGAAGGAAACTGGATAGTAGGGTTTCTTCTAGATGAAATCCTAGATAACAGGGTTGGCAGATTTGCCATTCGGAGGAATGATAGATAGTTGTTGGAGATGGGCTTAAAAGATTCCATCCAAAAGTGATTATTGGTTTTGTAATTTGTGAGCCGTAAGAATGAATATTAGAATGGCGTCCGTGTCTGGAGCGTATCTGAACTATATCTGAAGTTTTCTTTGAATGAGTATCAGGATGGAGCCCGTGTCTGGAGCGTATCTGAAACTGTATCTGAAGTTGTCTTTGAATGAGTATCAGGATGGAATTTGTGTCTGGAGCGTATCAGAAACTGTATCAAGAAGTTGTCTTTGAATGAGTATCAGGATGGCATCCGTATCTGGAGCGTATATGAACTGTATCTGAAAGCTGAATCTGAATGAGTATCAGGATGGCATCCATATTTGGTGCGTATCTGAACTGTATCTGAAAGTTGTCTTTGAATGAGTATCAGGATGGCATCCGTATCTGGAGCATATCTGAACTGTATCTGAAAGCTGAATCTGAATAAGTATCAGGATGGCATCCGTATCTGGTGCGTGTCTGAACTGTATCTGAAAGTTGTCTTTGAATGAGTATCAGGATGGCATACGTATTTGGTGTGTATCTGAACTGTATCTGAAAGCTGAATCTGAATGAGTATCAGGATGGCATTCGTATTTGATGCGTATCTGAACTGTATCTAAAAGATGAATATGAATGAGTATCAGGATGGCATCCGTATCTGGAGCGTATCTGAACTGTATCTGAAAGCTGTCTTTGAATGAGTATCAGGATGGCATCCGTATCTGGAGCGTATCTAAAAGTTGAATCTGAATGAGTATCAGGATGGCTTCCGTATTTGATGCGTGTCTGAACTGTATCTGAAAGCTGAATCTGAATGAGTATTAGGATGGCATCCGTATCTGGAGCGTATCTGAACTGTATCTGAAAGTTGTCTTTGAATGATTATTAGGATGGTATCCGTATCTGGAGCGTATCTGAACTGTATCTGAAAGACTCGGCATGATGATGAAGGAATCTTGGACGATTACTACTCCGAAAAGATGATGACCTTTATCTGTTGGTTGATCTTTCCTGAAAAGGTAAAGAGTTAATTGTATGCAATGTCATGATGTATGCATGATAAGATTTGTGTTATATGTATTTTGCATGCATATGCTATGAATGTTGTTTAGATGCAATTTTGTCTTCGGAAAATAAATCCTTGACAAGTGCTGGGGACTTATTAAATCCTGGATTGCTGTTGAAGAGTAGGTATGTCTTCAAACCTTGCTTGGAATGTTTCCACTGAGGATCCCTGTTTGTTGAGAAGGACTCCACTAGGGAATGTTGAAAGCTCTGTATAGAGTGTTGATTCCTACTTGGGGAAAAAGTTCAGGAGTCTCGATTGTCCGTTGCTCTACTGGGGAGTCAAAAATTGAACTGATGTCTGGTCGAGTCCAGGCTTCACAGTAACTTGCTGGGGATTGTAGAGTAGTTTATTGGGGAAGAGGAGTTGTGGTCCTTTGATTTGTAGTAATCGGAGAAACAAACTCAAGCTGGGGATTCCTGCTGTTTGTTGGGAAAATAAACCTTGTTGCTTAGTCTGTTGGGGAGGTGGCGACTTCACTGGGGAAAATCCTCGAGGATTCTTGAAGTCGAATCAGCCGGTGAGAACTTTTCAGAGATTGAAACTCTGGATTGGAGTCATCCTATGAGAAGGATCTTGGGAAGATTTGTCACTTCCCCTAGTAGTAAGTGTCGTAGTAATGCCAGAAAATGTTTGCTTGGTCGTACATGACCCTTTATGTGGGAGCCTGTTTGCCTTTAGAGTTAATTTGGTGCACCTTGACGCTTGAGATTTTGATCACATTTCCGGTAGCCCTGAACTTCCTAGAGATATTTTCTAAGACTGTTGTGGAAGCAATCGAAGACCTGATATTGACACCATCTGATACTACTGGCAGAGATGAACAAATGGTGGTACCGGAAGTCTTCATAGTGGATATTGTTCAAACCCCTGATCAATATGACATTTCCCCTTGAGTGACACATATGGAGATTTTTTCCTGGTAATTCAGCATTTCTTGAGAGATTCCTTGGAATCTTGATTGGACTGCCCCAGGTGTGCTGGATAATGGCATGTAATGCCCCTTTGTTGATAGGAGATTTGTTATTGGAAGTGTCATCCCACTTGAAGTGATTTTGTTCACCGAGAGAGATTTCGTCCATCAGATATTCGTTGTGTGAATTTCTCTACTGTCAAACAAATAGCCATATGAAAATAATGATATTCAAATAATGCAAAGTTTATGCTTGTCTTGAAATTTTGAAAATGCATTTTAGCAAGTAAAGAAATTTTTGTAAGAAAATTCAAACTCAGGATTTAGAGTAAAGCCTTATAGGAGTCAGGATAACTTTTGTAACAATATGCTTTCGAACTAACTCATGCTTCAATTAGGACTTTTGAAGGGTTGTAACGTGGCTTGGTTCACGGTTTAAGAAACGAAGGATAAAAGCTCAAAATGTATTTGTACTCGCCCGTTCTTCGTGATGTTCTTCAGTCCTAAACTCAGTTAATTGTACGTTTGAACTCCAATGACGTTTTAGACAAATTAAGTTTGTCGGAAGACAGTCATTTCTTGCAACATTTTTCATGTTGTCGAGGATTTTTAGTGACCCTTTTCTTTTTATTGGTTAACCCTAATTTTTTCCTGACTGTTCTTATTTTGAGATTATAGTCAGCGGGATTCCCCAGTATTCTTCTTTGTAGGTTTTGACTTAGTGGGCTTTTCTTTTTGAGAGATAATGACTTCCTATTTGGTAGGGAACCAACATTGTCTTTTGATTTTTGATGTCATTCGTTGTATTACGAAGTGGAAGTTTGCGACTGAACGCGCACTTGAATTAACTGAGAGACTACCCTGCCTCGGGTTTTGATTAAAGGTTTCAATTTGTGTGTAAAAAAGAAAACTTCTACTTCTTTGGCTCGAAAGAGTTGACTAGGTATTATCTTCCTTATAACTCCAGTGTTTAGGATTTGAAAGAAACGCGTGTACATCGTCAGTAAGGTCTATTCAAAAGCATATTGTATGAGATTATGGTATTGTTTTCATCATCCTCCCTCTAAAGGCTTGCAACTTTTAAAACAAGAGTTTAATATCATAAAAGGAGTAAAAAGCATAATTTAAATAGAATGAAAATGAATGGATTAATTTAAGACAAACATATTTAATGCATTAATGAAACAAAGTTTGACATTAATAGATAATAATTGAAATAAAAGAAATTACAAATGAAAATTCAAAATGATCAAGACGCTCTCAATGATTTGGCATAGGAGAGTTATCACGTTTGGAGTCTCCGGAGGGTCAAACTCGATCTCCTTGGCGTCAATCAAATTCTGAATCTTGTACTTCAACGCCCAAAAATCGTTAGTATCATGCCCGGGACCGCCAGAATGATAAGCACATGTTGCATTAGGATTGTAGTTAGGAGAATAAGTTTTGGGGTTTGGATGAGGTCCTATCAACGTAATCAGATTCATCTTCAACAAGTTTTATAGTGCTTGAGACAGCGGCAGGTTGATGTTGATAAACTATCTTTTGGGCTCGTCTGGCCTTCGTTGATTTCCCCTTTGCTGTTGTCGGTGCAACGCAGAACCAGAGATCAGGACTGCCCCCACGTGTTGGTCGTGACGACTCTTTTGACCATACACAGCATTGGACTCTTTCTTCCCATTATATGGCTTTTTCTGAGCATCAGAATGTGTAGTTCCTTGGATCTTTCCACTTTTGATGCCAGCTTCGACTCTTTCGCCAGTCAGTATTAGCTCGGTGAACCCAGCCGAGGAGCTTCCGATTAGGTGTTTGAAGAAAGGCCCCATCAAGGTTCCCATAAAAATGTCAATCAGCTCCCTGTCAGTTAAAAGGGGTTGCACCCTACCAGCCAGATCTCTCCACTTTCGGGCGTATCCTTTGAAGCTCTCGTTGGAACCCATGGTCATGTTCTGTAATTGCACACGAGTTGGTGCAAGATCAGCGTTGTACGGGTACTACTTGTAGAAAGCAGCAACTAAATCCTCCCAGGTGTGGATGCGAGAACTCTCCAATTGATAGAACCATTCAAGTTGAGTCCCTACTAGGCTCTCTTGGAAGAAATGGATCCAAAGCTTCGGATCGGTTGTGTATGGTTGAATCTTGCGGACATGAGACTTTAAGTGCATCTTAGGACAAGAGGCTCCATCGTACAGGGCAAAGGCAGGGATTTTGAACTTTTGCGGGATGATCACCCCAGAAACCAAACCCATGTCTCCTAAATCCAAGCCAGGTATCTATTGAATATCCATAGCATTGAGGCGATCGCCTAACTGTTTATACTTGTCATCAGTGGGAGGATATTGTTCCTCAGAATAGTTGGCTTCGTCTTCATCAATCTCTATATTGTTGTCTTCTTCATGACTATCTCCCATGTTGGATAGAGTTGGGAGATCTAGAGCTCCCTTGACTGGTCCTCTAAGTCTTCTTCCCAAGTTCAGGACGTCCACTGAATTCTTGGAATTTTTCTTCTTATCTTTGAGAAGAAGAGTCTTCAAGTCCTCTTTCCCCTTAGCCAAATCCAGGAACATTTGTTGGAATTGGGCATTTTGAGCTTGGAGATCTTTCACCGTTTGTTCCATATCCATCTTACTGAAATAAACAATAGGAAGATAAGGAGGCCCGTATGGGAGAAACCTGTCATGATATGATGCATGATTTCAAGGATCTCGCGGGGTTAGTAGTCACTTACAATTTTGATTGGAGAACTTTGTATCGGTGGATGTCCTTCCACGAGAATTACGCTTGCCATGTCAAGTGAGTTATAGCCCTTGACTCAAGTTTGTTGTAATTGATCTTTGACGGGGTTTGATTAGAGGAAAATAAATCCTCTTGCCCCTTGATAGACGTCTGGTTCAACGTGACCCTGCATCAAAGGCCCTCGAGATCCTTGAAATGGTTATTGAAAATGTTATGGTATGATATTATGATGTTATGTATAAGTATGCAAAGTAAACAAATTCATATAATCATATTCACATAAAGCAGACAAGTCCTTAGGTTTAGGCTTGCATGGAGTTTGTAGGTAAGTACCCTCTTGAAGTTGGATTGGTTCAACCTATCCTTTAAATAGTAACTGGGTTCTAAGGGATCTCAATATCACTGACCTTTCCCACAAGCTTCGTTCGATAGGCGACTGACTCGCAACCAAACAAAACTCAGGAGTCAAATCTCAATGAGTGTAGCATCGAGTATCAACCAATTTTCAGTTTTCCATCGAAACTGGTTATCTCACTACGTCCTAATGGCCAAGTTGGTCAAGTAAGGTTCTAAGGTCAGTTAGTGCTTCTTGACGCTGCTCAGCGGCCCCGTATTCTCCTCGACTCAATACAATGGATACCGGTATCAATAAATGTGTCACACTAATGTAGCTATTGTTTAGACCGTGTCGGTATACCCTGCACAGTTTCCATAATCTATTGCTACTTACCTAAAAGGTGCCCCAGATCCGGGTAGAGGATCAAAGCAAACCCAAACAAGGAACCATAATGCAAAGCATGCAAGTCAAACAAAGAAAGCAAGTAAATGTGATCTATCCCTAAGGTAACCCCACTTTTAAATATTCCCAAGCAGAGTCGCCAATTCTGTAACGCGGTGGAAGAACTGACTTGGTTGTTTTGCGTTTGATCGCAATGTTGCGGTTAGCAAGAGTCGCCACCGACTTTTCTTTTATCCAAAAGGAAAGGTTGAAAAGAACAAAAAAGACTTTGAGATGTTTTCTTGAGTTCGGGGGGTAGATTATGAAAAGGAAAGATATTAGCACCCTTTCATCCGTAGTTATCTATGGGCTCTTAGTTGTTTTCTAGATCACTTGCTTTTGTTTGAAAATGTACTTTGTGGTTTTGAAAGTATTTTGAAAATGTCTTTGTAATGGTTCTCGTTTCTATAAGAACGCGTACAAAGTGTTATTCTGAAAATAGCTCAAAGAGGTGTTTGTGAAGTGTGTTTTTGAAAGTATTTTGAAAATGTCTTTGTAATGGTTCTCGTTTCTATAAGAACGCGTACAAATTATTTGTTTCGAAAATAGTTCAAAGAGGTGTTTGTGTTTTTGAAAGTGATTTTGAAAAGGTGTCTTCTTTATAATGGCTCTCATTTCTATAAGAATGTGTATAAAGTGTTTGTCTTTTGAAAACGTTTCAAGTTTGAAAGATGTTTTGAAAGTGCTGGTGTTTGTTTTGAAAATATCAAGGATGTTTTGATTTGAAAATTTGAGCAAGCAACTAGGAACATTCTACCTACTCAAAATTTTTTCTTGTTTATTTCCTCTTTCCTTTGACATTGTAATTTTACCATGGATTGGTAAGTAACCCTATCTTTGGATGTACAAGGGGTGGGCATGGGTCATCGTATAGCCATGATAGCAATGTTTGTAAGATATCTTAGCATTTTCTTTAGGGACTAAAATTATTTTGAAAGGCAACATTGATATCGTCATCGAGGGACTATGATCTTGTATTTTTTATTTGTTTTTGCTAAGATACCTCACATGCATAGCATGGCCATTTTTTTAAAGCAACAAAGTGGGTTTACCCTAAGGGTGTAAGTGTGCAAGTGTGTTAATTTACATGCATTGTTTTGTCTTGAATTATAGTTTTCTATTCATTGGTTTTAGTCTTGCCATACAAACCCTAATTTACTAGCATTTATATGAAGCATTAAATTGCGGAAAAATAAAAATACTAAGCTATTACATCATAGGGGAGGGGGTGTACATATTTATAAATGGGGAAATTTCAAAAAAAATTAAATCTAAATAATCATTACAACCATATTGAATATTGTATAAAAATTGAATAGATAATAATGTACAAATGCAAAATGAAAAAAGAAATGATTTTTGTTTGGTTTTCATAAAAAGTTTTAGTCTTGACCTAATTAAAGAAAGTGATTAATTAAAAAAATTAACAAAACTTAAACCTAAATTAAATAAGAAAGAAATTAAGTAAAAAAAAGTTTTTAGGGTTTTTTTTATGAAAAGGTTTTAAATAATAGAAATAATAGGGAAAAATAATTAATTAAAATAAACCTAAGTTATAAATTAATTTTAATTTACAATAAAATAATATAATATAATAATTAAACCTAATTATCTAAATATTAATTAATAAAAAAAGAAATTAATTTATTAAGAAAATGTTTTTGGTTCTTTTAGTTTTATAAAACAAATAAACTAAATAAGTGTAAAAATAATAAATAAAATATTTTTTGGATTTTTATTAATAAAAATAAAAATAATATTATTAATATTAATAATAATGATAATAATAAAGGAAAAGAAAAAAAAATAAGAAAAAAAAAGAAAATAATAATGAAAAATGGGTCAGGGGTGTTGAAGCAAGTCATGGGTTAGTAAAAGAAAAATAAAAATCATCAGGCCCAAGTTGGAGGCCCTACCTGTTCAAACAAAAAATAAGGAAAACAGAAAATATATGAAAAAATGGTAAAACGGATGTTGGGGCTCGAACCCAGGTCCAAGGGGTGACAGGCGCGCGCTTTAACCACTGGGGTAGTGATACATCCGTTTATTAATACCAAACCATAAGTATATATTGAAAAACAACTCCTAGGCCTGTATCATCTTCAACCTCGCGCCAGACCATTCAACATGATTTTTTTCGAAATTGTTAACTCTCTCATTTCTCAACCATTTTCAAAAGTACAAACATGAAAGTTGCTGGAAATTTCATCATGAATCCAACCATGTAAATAACTTAAGCTAACACTCAAAGATGAACATGAATTTTAAATGGTACCAAATTCTAACCTAATTTTTTCAAAGATTCAAACTCAAAATCCTCTAAGCTCAAGCAATATAAATGAAAACTATGGACATGGTTAGCTTCAGGGCAATTATATCTATATTTTTTATTCATAAATTAACCATTAATGATGCCTATATGAAGAGTTCAAAAGTCAGAAAACTCACCTTGAAAATGGAATTCGTGTTTTGAATTTGAGCAGCTTTCAAGGTGTTGTAATGATCTGGTTAGCTTCCTTGGACCTCTAGGAAACTAATGAAATGGCTGGCTTGAGCTGAAGATTGCTGGAATAGTTTGGAGAAGTCCAACTGTGATACTCTGTTTTTGAACTTGGAAATGGGTGAAGATGGTGTTACAGTCGTGTAACAGGGAAAGGGATGGCTTATGTATGATGTTTGGAATCTTTTGGAGGCAAAAGGCCAAGAAATGCACGAGTAGTTTTTCATTTTGGGATTTCTGGCCAGAATATGCAACAATGGAGTTTTTATGTGTGATTCTAAGTTCTATGGAGTTTGAGGGCTTAAGCATGCGTGTATTTTTTTGCAAATGACTTGTGCATAAGTAAGGAAAAAGTTGTGAGGCTTGAGAGGGTCGGAATCACACAAGTACAAGTTTTGTGATTTGCTTGTCTTTGAAGAAAAGTAAAAATGTAGTTTCAAGACAAAAGTACAAGCATGGCCTGAGTTCAAAGAGTCTTTAGACAATTTTATTTTGGGTTATAGGTTGTGTGTGATCAAAAGCAAACAAGTGCAAAGCTCAAGAACCGATTTTGTGCATAAAAGCTACTTTTCCAAAATGGCAATGTGCACTTTCTTCCCAAAATGGAATTAAGCATGGGCAATGCATTGAATAATTGAGTTAAAGCCTCTAACAGCTGTGCAAAACATTAATTATGGAGTTCCAAACAAGTTTGAGGCCTTCAAAGCAAAGATTGTGCAGCCTAGCATGGATTTGCATTCTTGTTCATCGTGGAAATGACCTATAATTCAAGAATGAAATGCCAACTTCATGCCTTCGATTCTCCTTGATAAAAGATGATCTCAATGAGATCTTTGACATTTTAGAAAGCTTGTAATGTTCTCTACAACCCCTATTTGAATCACTTTTGAAAATTTCCCATGGAACCATGTGAAAAATTTCCATGAAGTTAGGTCAAAATCCTGCCTAAACTAGAGCAAAATTTCACTAAGTTTCCAAGTTTCATGAACATGTATTCATAAAATCATAACTTGAAATCCAAGAATTTCTAGGAGAATTTATGTAAATCAATGTTTTAGATCTCATTGAGATCTACAACTTCCATGTTGAAAGTTTCCTTTGAATCATCTTGCATCATGGGGAAAAATTAGCTCAAAGTTGTGAAAAAATATGAAATTTTCAACACTTAGAAAAATTTCTAAGTTTGGAAACTTTGACTTTTCAAAATGAAATCTTGAATTTTTGATTTATTAATGAGCAAGTTTCATATTTTTACATGTTTTGATGAATTGTGATCTTTGACACTTGATTTTGACCAAAAAGTCAAAGTTTGACTTTTCACTGTATTAGTTGACTTTTGATCAGTTGACTGTAAATCAACTATCAATCAATTGATCTTTGAGGGAAGTTTTGAGTCATACCATTAGGTAAAAAATGATGCATTTGAAACCTTGAGATCATGTCCCAAACCAATTAACCATTTGCTAGGTCAAAAATCAGAAATTGCACTTTCTTAGTCAAAACCCTAATTTTGACCATTTTGATGATCTAATCAAATTTCTTGAGGAATTATGGTCCAAACTTGATCAAATGACATATATGAGTTCAAAATGTTGATATGGATAAAAAATTGTGAAGTTTGACTATAAATTGACCACAATTGACTTTTTCCCCAATACAATTGATTTTTAGGTCAACTGATCAATTGATTGAGCAAAAATGTGATCCAAGACTTGAAACTTGACATGAGAAACCTTGAGGGTCCAAAATGATCCCCGAAATTCATATGAGGCATTAAAAGTTAAATTATCCTTGTGAAATCTCAAACCCTAATTTCAGTCATCAGTGCTTAAGGAGGTGTCTTGAGTTGATCAACCCTAGTGCAGTCTTGAACCAAAGGAGATCTTGTGAGAAAATACTTGATAAATGAGAGGGAAAATTTTAGGGTACAACATAGACATAAAATGAATGGCATAGTCGAAGCGGCCAACAAAAACATTAAGAAGATTGTGCAGAAGATGGTAGTAACCTATAAGGACTGGCATGGGATGTTACCGTTTTCTCTTCATGACTATCGTACTTCAGCCAGGACATCCACTAGGGCAACTCCCTTTTCTCTAGTCTATGGCATGGAAGTTGTTCTGCCAGTAGAAGTTCAGATTCCCTCGTTAAGGATTATGAATGAGGTAGGCTTAGGTGAAGACGAGTGGATTCAGACAAGATTGGATCAGTTGAACTTGATCGATGAAAAACGACTGGCTGCTGTTTGTCATGGTCAGATGTACCAAAAACACATGATCAAGGCTTTCAACAAGAAGATCAAGCCTCAAGTATATCAAGCTGGTGAATTGGTGATAAAGCACATCATTTTGCCACAAGGCGACCCCAGAGGCAAATGGACTCCCACCTACGAAGGGCAATTTATTATCAAGAGAGTGTTCTCTGGTGGTGCCATGATGCTGACTACCATGGATGGTGAAGACTTCCCATATCATGTGAATGTGGACATAGTTAAAAAATACTACGCATAAGAGGCCCTCTAGGTTGACACACCTAGGAAAAAATAAGGTCATTCCGGCAAACCAAACAGGTTTCGGCAAAAATTAGGGATATATGCAAAAGATTGTACACCCGGCAAGTTAAAAAGCCGAAAGGGAGACTTGGGAAAAAATGGGTATCCTAGTGGGCTGAAAACCCGAAAGGGCGGTCCAGGAAAAAATTAAGGATTGAAAGCGTATGACTATGTCCCGTGGAATCACCACATTCGACTTTATTACCAAGGTCTGAGTTCAAAGGGTCCAAGATCAATCCGATCAACTTCTGTCAACAGGCAAGGGGGAATTCGAAGACATTGAGGCGATAGTAGAGTTGGAATGCAATGAGATCATTTCCACATGGCTACTTGTTTAGTTTTCAAAATTTTGTTTTCCTTTCGACGATTTCCTCTTACTAGGATCTCCATCTCTTTTGTACAAACACGCCTATTCATGGGAAAAATATCAATACAGGTATCCTTTGAAGTGCAAATTTTCTATTTTGTTTTGAATGCAAAGTTGTCCAATGGCTAAAATTGAACGACATATGCATATGAACATGATTAAAACTATTTGGAACATGTGTCCTGCTAAGCAGCAACAAGAATATTTTTAATGTATTTGGAATATCCCCACCGGGTTATTTCATTATCATTATATCCAAGGACGACTACAATAAACCTTTCCCTTAACAAAGTTACTCATAAAGTCTCTTTGCATAGGTTGATTCCAAGTCAGAGTCTCAATCTCTTGGCAATTCTCTCCCCAGCTAAGTTGGTCCTAAAAGAAGAAGCCTTATGGGTCTCTTTCTTAAAGAACTCACCTCATCAGTAGTTCATCGAGTATTCACCAACATGGTTTATTTCCCCAACAGGGTTTATTTCCCCAACAAACAACGAGTAGCATACCCCTCAGTTGAGTTTGTCTTCCCCGACATAGTCTGTCCTCTCCAGCTTAAGTTTTCCTTTCAGACTATTACAAATCAGAGGGCCACAACCCCTAATCCTCAGTAAAGTCATCAATAAAGTATTTACTATCTCCAAAAGTTGTTGTGAAGCATGGATCCGACCAGATAACAGTCAACTTCATTCATTCAAAACACTGTGAAGCTTGGACCCAACCAGATATTAGTGTAACTTTTCAGATGCTATGAAGACTGGACCCGACCAGATAATAGTACAACTTTCCAAATGCTATAAAGACTGGACCCGACCAGATAATAGTTAACTTCTCCAAGTATTTTGAAGCCTGGACCCGACCAGATAAAAGTTTAAACTCTTCGAGATATTGAAGAACCTGGACTCAACCAGACAAGGGTTTTATCTTATTTTCCCCAGTAGATTTTGCCTCTACCCCAGCAAGTTACTATAAAGCCTGGATCCGACCAAATATCAGTTTTCAACTTCATCTTTTCAAGAAAGTTATTGTGAAGCCTGGATCTGACCAGATAGCAGTTCCCTTCAGAAGTTCGTTATGAAGCTTGGAATCCGACCAGATAATAACTAAGTTCCCAACAAGTTACTGTAAAGCTTGGATCCGACCAGATATCAATTCAATTCTATCTTTTCAAACAACTTTATTGTAAACCCTGGACCCGACCAGATAGAAATTAACTTCATCCACCTCAAAATCTGTGAAGCATGGATCCTACCAGATATCAGTTTAACTTCGTCTATTCAAGCAAGCTATTGTAAATCCTGGACCCGACCAGATAACAACTAGCTATAATCCCCAACAAGACACTACGAAGCCTGGACCCATCCAGATAATAGTGTAACTTTTCAAAGAAAAAACTACGAAGCCTGGACCCGACCAGATAGTAGTTACCACTTCAAATATCTGTGAAGCCTGGAACCCGACCAGATAACAGTTTAATTTCAAGAAATCTTCTACGAAGCCTGGATCCTACCAAATAACAGATAATTTATTCTTCCCCAGTAAATTATTGTGAAACCTGGAACCCGACCAAATAGCAGTTGACTTCCTCATCCTCAGCAAATTGTTGTGAAGTCTAGATCTGACTAGATAACAGCTAACATTCAAGAGATTATCCCCAGCGGAAGCATTCTTTTAACAAATTTGAAGATGTGTATATTCTTCCTCCCCAACAACAGTCCGGGATTTAACTTCCCAGGAACTCCTCAGCAGTAGTCAGGGATTTATTTTCTCAGAAAAATGTGCATATCACATTGATACATTATAGCATATAAATACAAAATGCATTTAGCATGATCTCATTCATCTTGTGAACTTCATGCATACATCTGCATTTAACTAACCCTTTTTCCCACTGGTAAAACATCAAGTTATAGTCTAAATCGACTAAAGATTTGTGTTGATATTTCCTCCAGTATTTACCATAATTTCTTCAAATGGAATCTATAATCCCATTCCCAATACATCTTCGAGTGCAAATTTCAGGGCACTCTAGTGTTCAATCATCTTCCACCTTCAAGTCACGAATGGCGGATCCGCCAATCTAACTCTTCAGGTTTAAGAAAATTGAACAGGGGCAGCTTTTGTACCCCAAAATTTTCCATCTCATTTCTCAAGAAATCTCTCACAAGATCTCCATTGATTCAAGACCACACAAGGTTTGCTCAGCTCAAGATACTTCCTCAAGCACTGATGACCCAAATTAGGGTTTAAGTTTGCACAAGGACAAATGGACTTTTAATGCCCCATATGAATTTCATGGATCATTTTGGACCCTCAATATTTCTCATGTCAAGTTTCAAGTCTTGGATCACCTTTTTTTCTCAATCAATTGATCAGTTGACCTAAAATCAACCGTATTGGGGAAAAAGTCAACTATGGTCAATTTACAGTCAAACTTCATAATATTTTATCCATATCAACATTATGAACTCATATATGTCATTTGATCAAGTATTGGATCACAATTCCTCAAGAAATTTGATCAGAACATCAAAAGGGCAAAATGGTCAAAATTAGGGTATTGACTGAGAAAGTGCAATCTTTGATTTTTGACCTAGAAAATGATTTATTAGTTTAAGTTATGATCTATAAGATTCAAATTCTCCATTTTGACCTAATGGCATGACTCAAAACATTTCTCAAGATCAATTGATTGACAGATGAATTTCAGTCAACTGATGAAAAGTCAATTGTACACTAAAAAATCAAACTTTGACTTTTTTGATCAAAATCAAGTTTCAAAGATTACAATTCATCAAGACATGTCAAAATATGAAACTTGTTCATCAAGAAATCAAAAAGTCAAGATTTCATTTTGAAAAGTCAAAATTTCCAAGACTTAGAATTTTTCTAAGTGTTGAAAATTCATGTTTTTTCATAACTTTATGCCAAGTTTACACCATGATGCAAGATGAGTCAAAGGAAACTCCCAACATGAAAGTTGTAGATCTCAATGATATCTAAAACATTGTAGGGCATAAATTTTTCTATAAATTCTTAGATTTCAAGTTATGATTTTGTGAAGACATGTTCATGAAACTTGAGGACTTAGTGAAATTTTGCCCTAGTTTAGGCAGGATTTTGACCTAACCTCATGGAAATTTTTCACCTAGTTCCAAATGAAATTTTCAAAAATGTCCAACATAAATATTGTAGGGGATGTTACAAGCTTTAGAAAATGTCCAATAACTCATTAATATCATACTTGAGCAAGGAGAATCGAAGGAAAAAGTTAGGGTTCCATTCTTGTTTTACAAGGCAGATTTTTACGATGAACATGACCCAAATCCATGCTAGGCTGCATAATCTTTGCTTTGCAGGTCTCAAACTTGTTTTTCACTCCATAATTAATGTTTTACACAATTGATAGAGCCATAATCCATACATTAGAGCCATTGTCCAAAATATTCATCCATTTTTGGAAGAAAGCAACATTGCCATTCTTGAAAAGTGACTTTAATCACAAAGTCAACTTGCATTGAGCCTCTAACTTGTTCCTCCTGCACAAGCTTCCTCTAAAAAGTCATAAGAACATGTTTAAAGTTTGAAACCACTCTAGATAGCATGGTACAAGCCTTGGAAAGATGTTTGTCATGTTTACTTCAAAAACAAGCAAAGTTGCCACAACTTAAGAATTCAAATTCTGAGTTGTTGTAACACTTGAAATCTGTTGCCTATAAATACATGCACTATTTGCAAGCTAAAGGAAGAATGCTTAAGCCCTGAAACACCCTAAAACAGAGAATCACCAAGAACACCTCAAAACTTGTCATTTCTGATTTTTGAACCTAATCTTCAAATCTACTCGTGCGTTTCTTGGCCTTTTGGTTCCTAAAGCTTCTAAACATCATACATAAGCAATCTCACACCCTGCTACGCTTCTGTAACTCCATCTTCATCATCCTCCATTTTCAAAAACTGAAGCTTGCACCTTGACTTCTCCAGGATATTCCAGCCATCCATTGCTCAAGCTAATCATTGCATTAGCTTCCTGGGAACTTGAGGAAGCTAACCTGATCATTGCAGCACCTTGAATCAAGCTCATTTTTATTTCACGATTTCCAGTTTTGAGGTATCTTTTCTGAACTTCTATCTTTTCATTTAGGCATTGTTAAGTTTGCATTTGTGAAGATAAAGTGTAGATATCATTGCCCTGAAACTGTACATGTCCATAGATTTCATTTATATTGATTGAGCTTAGAGAATTTTAGGTTTGAATCTCTGAAAAAAGTTAGGTCAGAATTTGGTACTTTTAAAAATTCTCATTCATCTTTGATTCATAGCTTATGATATTTATATGGTTGGATTCGTATGGAAAAATGGAGCAACTTTCATGTTTGCATCTTTCATTTTTGTTGAGAAATGAGCAAGTTACAGGAATCATGGTTGGAGGTTGAAGATGAAGTCATTTTCAGGACTTGACTTGTGTTATGTAGTTATTGTTTTTCTTATGTTAACGGATGTACAGTCACCCCAGTGGCAAAGGTAGCGCGTGTATGGTAAGGGTCATGGATTCAAGTCCCAGCGCTACCTTTTATTTATGTTTTTCACATTTTCCTTCATTTTTGTTACAAACAGCGCGCCTGGGCTTAGTCAGTGGGCCTTCCATTTTTTGTTGCACCATCCCCCCATTTTACTTATTCCAGCAGGCCCTTTTGTTTTTTTTATTATATTTCTCCTTTGCTGACAAAAACATCATTTGGGCCCAAACTCAAACAAGATTGTTTTTTCTAATAAACTCCTAAGTTTTATTTCACACCCCCCTGACTTTTTCTTTATATTTTTATTATTTTTATTTTCTTTATTATTTTTATTAATATTATTATATTTTTTTTATTAATAAAAAATCCAAAAAAAATATTTTTATTTATTATTTTCACACTTATATTTTTATTTTCTTTATAAAGACAAAAGACAAAAAAATATTTTCTTAACAAATTTAATTTCTTTTTCTTAATAAATTAATAATTATATTTAGGTTTAATTATTTTTTTATTTAAAATTAATTTAGAACTTAAGTTTCTTTTAATTAATTAATTACCATCTTATTTTCATTAAGTTTAAACCTTTTGATAAAAAACCCTAAAAATGCTTCAAATTTTTTTTCTTTTCTTAATTAATTTAGGTTTAATTTTATTTATCTTTAATGAATTATTTTTCTTTTTTTTAGTAATTAGGTTAAAACTCCTTAATAAAAACCAAACAAAAATCATTTTTTTCCATTTATCTTCTTGTACATTATATTTTCAATTCTTGTATATTATTCAATATGGTTGTAATAGATAATTAGGTTTAATTTTCTTGCAATCCCCATTTGTAAATTTGTATACCCCCTCCCCTAATGATGTAATAGCGTAGTAATTTTATTTTCCGCAATTTATCGTTTTCATATAAATGTTAGTAATTAAGATTTGTATGGCAAGACTAAAATCAACAATTAGTAAACTCTAATTCAAGATAAACAATTCATGCAAATCAAACACACTTGCACCCCTAGGGTTAACTCCACTTTGTTGCCTTATAAAAATGGTCATGTTATGCATGTGGGATATCTTAGCAAAAACAATCAAAGAATATAAGATCATAGTCCCTCGATGACGCTACAAATGTTGCCTTTCAAAATGATCTTAGTCCCTCAAAAAGAAATACTAAGATATCTCACAACATTGCTATCATGACCATACAATGACCCACGCTCGTCCCTTTACATCCAAATATAAGGCTTCTTACCAAATCAATGCTAAGATAGCAATATCAAAGGAAATGAAGAAATGAACAAAATACTTTTGAGTAGGTAGATCATTCCTAGTTGCTTGCTCACTTTCAAAATAAACATCCTTGCTCATTTTCAAAACAAACACCAAACACTTTCAAAAAACAAACTTTCAAAACATGAAATATTTTCAAAAGTCCAACACTTTGTATACATTCTTACGAACGAGAATTATTACAAAGTTTGTCTAAATGAAGGCGCCTTTTCAAAATACTTTCAAAATCACCACAATGCATATTTTCCAAACAAAGCACATTTTTCAAACAAAAGCAAGTGATCTAGCAAGCAACTAAGAGCCCATAGATAACTATGGATGAAAAGGGTGATAATACCTTCCCTTTTCATAATCTATCCCCCGAACTCAAGAAATAATCTCAAAGGTCTTTCCTGTTCTTTTCCACCTTTCCTTTTGGATAAAAGAAAATTCGGTGGCGACTCTTGCTAACCACAATATTTGCAATCAAACGCAAAATATCCCAAGTCAGTTCTCCCACCGTATTACACGCATCATCCAGTTGGGGATGCAGCTCATTTAGATCCATGAGGAGTTGATCCTGAGCCTCAAACTTTGTCTCATGGTTGAGGATGTCGCCCTTCAGCTTATGAATCTTGGCAAGCGCCTTATTGAGGGCAACCTGAGAGCCCGTAGCCTCGTCATTCAGCGTCAAGGCCGTCTCGAGCACCCTCATCATAGCGGTCACATCCTCCTACAAGTTCTTCCGTCGGATTTCCTTATATTTGGACATGATCGCCTCCATGTCTTCCTCGTGAGCACCTAGAGAGCTCTCCCCTCTAAAGATATCATGGTTTAGGTAACAGGGAGGTAGCATGAAGACTCTCCCGAGACCCTTATCACTTTCGGGCACGACGCGCTCAGTATCCTCCACACGCTTCCTCTTTACTGAGGGCTCAGTAGGGGGAACCTGGGTCTTTGAGGAAGAAGGGGAACCACTGGCACGAGCAACAGATTTGGCCTA
Source organism: Vicia faba (assembly GCA_948472305.1). Taxonomy (NCBI): domain Eukaryota; kingdom Viridiplantae; phylum Streptophyta; class Magnoliopsida; order Fabales; family Fabaceae; genus Vicia; species Vicia faba. The sequence goes on along the minus strand of OX451736.1, from coordinate 1,051,869,354 downwards.
CTCTTGGAGTTGGGTGACCCTGTTCTTTGGCCCCAAGGTGGAAGCATTCTTGGGCCTTAGCTTTAATTGACGCTCAGAAAGGGACGCCACCCGGCCTGCAATCAAAAGGAAACTGTCAGTCATGGGCTAAACAAATACAATATTGCAGGCATGTCCCCGCATAAAAGTCAAACATAAAAATAAGATCACGACCACATCCCCTACCTAAAAGCCTCATAGTTTCCTCGTCTGAAGAACATTCGAGCAAAGCCTTTGTATTGATCAACCTATTAACAAGGAGATACTCCCCTTTATCATCAAAGAGGAGGCTGTTGTTCACATCCATACACCTCGTTGGTGAGAAACTCTTAACATAGGACGGAAGCTTCTCATAGGAGAGTTGATCCTGGGCATCTAAGTCCTTAGGTTTTACCGCATAGTATTCGGGCTTTTGCTCAAAATGTTTCCATTGCCATTCAAGCGGAAATCTGGTCACCAACCAGGCTATTGGTCGACCATCTTCCATCTCTTTTGAGAACTTGTATAAGGAATCTATGGCCGCATCCATCAGAGGCTTCACGAAAAAATACCTCTCTTAGAAATGGTGAACAGATCCCAAATAAGGCCGAAAGAGTTTCCCAAACTGTTTGAAAGACACCCAGGCTTACCCCCCTCCAATGGACAGCCTTTGCAAGTGGAAGATACGAAAAAAGAGGGGAAGCGTGGCCCCTATTTATAGATATTGACAGACGAGCTCGAACACCCGCATGAATGCAAGCGCATTCGGGTGAAGCTGGAAGGTTGCCAACTATAGCCACTGGAAAACCCCCACTTGGAAGTCATTGAAGGGAAAACACATCCCCGCCTTCTTGAAAGCAAGTTCGTACATAGGGAAGATCTTGTCTGGATACAACGAGCATATCCTCCTGTTTCAATGTGGGATTTGTAGAATCCAATTGGCGGGGGCCCTCTCAGCTCGAACCTCCAGACAGTTGAACGCATCTGATGCATCGTGCGAAAAGCACGACCTCTTATTTCTAGTTTCATGTGCAGCCCAGGACAAAGGGTCCTCCTCGACATTGGCATGTCATTATACCTGAAAAGAATGGAAAACAGCGAATTTGACATCATCAAATTCACCCTTCCACTGTAAATCAAGTGAAAGGGAGATGAATCCTTCGAGGAATGGACTTTGACCCAAGCCCTCTACTGCTACAATGAAACAAGCTCGGGGACATTTAATCAAACAGGCACGCTACCCAGATCGGCCCCACTATTCGGGGAAAATGTCCCTGACACCACGAACTTCATCCACTACCATGAACTTCAATGAACATTCATGGATGTTCATCGCAGAACCCATGAATGTTCATCCAAGATTCTTCCAATCAAGACGGAAACTAAGCGTTTAATCTAAAAATTCCAAAGCAAACATTTTGTTAGGAGGATATGACTTACTTGAATAAGAACGCCTTGAAGAACTCTAAGGAGAAGCTAAGAGGAGGGAATCTACGCGCGAATGAGGAAGATTGCAGAAAGTTTGAGGATAACAAATGAAACCCGGGGATCCCCTTTTTATAGATGGCTCACACCCCACGAGGTGAACACGAAAAGTCATCATTAATTTGGGCCTTTTGGACTGCCCGTAAAAAGATGGCACCCCAAAATAATAGCCATGTGGCGCAACAATCATCCATGTGCCCATTCTCAAAAAGACGAACATATCCCTGAATTCCACATGAAACATTATACACGGGTACTACGAATATGTCTTGCATGAAGAAATGCTCGACACCGTGGCTAAAGCATGCATAAGGGCATATTGATCATGTGTCACTCACGAGGACGAAATAACGCTCGACAGCGTAGTGACACCTTGAGGACGGGCACATCGAAAAAGGACCCGGGGAAGCTCTCTGCAGCCTGTGTATTTCCTGAAGGGCGACGAATGAACAAATGACCTAGTCGACCTCACATCTCTCGCGTGTACGAGATCCCCGACACATTTAAACGGGTTGTCCCCGACGCGGGTGAACAACTTATCCCCAGTAGAGGTTTACTATATCTTTTCTCGAGCAAATTCTCCCAGATCGTGAGGCTGAACTTAAGTCATCACCCTTTCACCTAAGGGCAATAACTTGGAGGGCTTCTGATCTGGACTGAGCCAACGCTTGTCTCGCCATTGGGGAGGCCCAATCCAACACCTTTGCATAAGACCCAAAGGCAAGCAACCCAAGTTGGAGACCGTTGGGCAACTTCCCACATGCCCGTTAGAGAACGTAGCTCACGTGTCCATATCATCATCATCCTGTCTTTCGAGAATAACGGGTCCAACTCCTACTTTCTCGGGGCAGTTGACCAGGGGGAGGCCACGTGTTGGACTTCATACACACGTAAGCCCTGGCAGTCTTCATTGTTAGGCCTCATCGTGGCCCAACATTGGAGACCTTGACCTAGCGCTGGGGGCTATAAATACGCTCTCACTTGAGATGGTCGGATATTGAATCATTCACACTCTTACTCTCTTACTTGCATTAAGCTTTGAATTTTACATTGACATCAGAGTATCTTGTAGGTAGCCCACTCCACTTCACCTTCAACTGTTGTTCAACTCGAAACTTGTGCGCTTTGTACAATCCATTCTGATCAGATACAATCACTAGCTTATTCACAAAAACACATTTTATTAAATATTTTTTTAATTGACAATTTTTTGTTTATTTATGTTAATGCATATGTGAAAAAGTTATCTAATATATTATTGAATTTTTTTATTTCAAGGAGTAATCTAATTTTTTATAATTTTACGATATACTTTTCTATCACTCTTGTATACACACACAACTTTCACTAAGCCTCTCTCTTTCCCCTCTACTCTCTTTTCATATGAAGATTCATTGCTAACAAATACAAACCCATCCAAATATGGGAGAGTTTGAACATACACTAATCAATTAAATACTATAGTGCTAGTATTTGTCTATTTGTCAATAGTATATATACAAATTGTTGTAACTATATACGTCATTGTTGACGACAAGTTTTATAATCTTAATGGAGGACCTATAGAAAGTAAATTAATTTCTCACTTGTAATTTCCCAAGCATGGATATAGAAAATTTCAAATCTTCACTCATCTCGAGCCACGCATGCCTTTCTTTAACCATAAACACAAAGCTAAAACTAGAAAAGTAAAGTTGTATGGATGTTGCTTAGGAGCAACACATAGAAGTGATATAGTAGTAATACCCACCTAATTGGATAACAAAATTAAAGTATACTACATTTTACAAATCCATATGTTAACGACTCTTCATTGTTTATTAAGGTCGTGATGCTTAGCTTTGGGATCACAACCATTTTCATTTTTTTTTATTTTTAAAGCCATCTTAAACTTTTATTAATTACATTTAAATGTTTTAATTTAGCAAAAATTTAAATGTGTCAAATATATTATTTTATTTTATTTTATTATGATTTTATCGTAATAAAATTTTGAATTTTTTATAATAGTTTATTTACATGATTTAGTACTCGATCATGTTTATTTTTCTTGAAATTAAAAAGGCGTGTATTCATTGGTTGGGGGCCATTTATCTTTCTATTCTCACACACCATTATGAAAAAATGACCCCTCTATCTCTTCCTTTCTAAATAACTTATTTGGGAAAGTGGATAACTTTCCGCTTATATACAAACACAGGCATTATATCATTATACTTATCTTGCAATGTTACTCCATTTTGTATGTAGTATTAAGAAAAGACATAAGATGAGCCACATACACATACATTGTAGATAACTCAATTTTTTTTTCTTATATTGATTTATTTATGTATGAAGAAAATAATTGAATGACTTTGTTATTTCTTAATAACAACTTTAATAAAAAATAATTGAATGATTTTGTTATTTCTTAAATATAAATATCACTGTTATGTGGCCTAGTGATTGAGATGCGTCCGTACGTAGAATACACACCATGTCGTGACAACATGTTTTAATAACAATAGAGTAAAAAATATATAATAAAAAAAATGGCACTGATCCGCAAATAAAGTCACAAGTTAGGGCATTTTGATAATAGAGGCTTCAACACAAAAGCTACCTCAGTTTCCTATATAAATATGTAGAAAGAGAAGCTATAGCGAAAGCAGCGAGTGAGTTATAAAGAGAGACAGAAAAGAAAAAAATAGTAACAAAAACATAAAAATACAAAAACAATGAACCATTACCAACAAGACCAAATGATGCTCATTTCTCAGCTATTTCCTGCAAGTGCGCATGCTTACACTGATACAGTTTCTCAACAAGGTTAGCATCGAATTTTTCAACAACATTTTCTTGTATAAATCATGAATATTCATTTTCAACTAACTTGTATATTCTTTGTTTTGCATTTTTTAGTGGAGAAGAAGCCAAGACGTAAACGTAACAAGAAGAGTAAAGGCGGAGAAAACACTGCAAACGAAATGAACAAAAAGAGGAAGCTTAGTGAAAAACAAATGATTTTGTTGGAACAACACTTTGGGAATGAACACAAACTTGAGTCTGAAAGAAAAGATAAACTGGCAATGGAACTTGGTTTGGATCCCAGACAAGTTGCTGTCTGGTTTCAAAACCGAAGAGCACGTTGGAAGAACAAGAAACTTGAAGAAGAGTACACAAATTTGAAAAAGTTCCATGAATCTACCATGCTTGAGAAATGTTTGCTTGAAACTGAGGTATCTATCTCTTTCGAATTCACAAAATAACACTAACGTTAATTTCAGACAACCATCCTACCATGTTTCTTCTATGCTGTTCTTCAAATTTTTTGTTCACTTTAATATTGTTGTTTGTAACTTTATCTCTACATGTCGTTGTTGCTTTTTAATTAATCACTTTTTTTTTAATTTTCTTAGTTTAATCTAATTAGTTTCGTAAATATTGAAAAGAGAATAAACACTCGCATGCAACCTTGTTTTTAGGACAAAGCAAAATGAAAAAAAATATATATAAAGTGGAAACTTAGACCCTACCACATCACATGAACATGCAAACATTTGAGCGCTAGGCTCGAAGAAATCCAAACCGTTGAAATTATTAATTTCTCAGTTCTGAGCCACACGATTAGTCATATAAAAACAAAAACATGACTACCTTAGTAGACATCAAACAGCAATGTTTCTTTCATTTGTTTCATATTTCCTTACAAGTTGGACCTATCTTAACGTCCACTAATAATGACGAAGAAACGTGACATACATATGTTGCCACGTGAAGCTTTATGACCCTCTAATCAATGTCCACCACATGTCTCTTTCATGAAGCTTTGATTAAGTTAGATCTTATCATCATCTTAACTCTTAATTAACATAATTAAAATAAAATAATTTGTAGGTATTGAAATTGAGGGAACAGCTTTCTGAAGCTGAGAAGGAAATTCAAAGACTTCGAGAGCATGTTGAAGTGGTTCCAACTAACAGTTCAAGCACTTCATCAATGTCTCAATCAATGGAAGTAATGGAACCACCGCCATTTTTTGATGAATTTGAAGTGGATAATGTATATAATGATAATGTGTTTTTGATGCCTTACTTCAATGGCATCGAATGGACATATATCTAGAACTAAAAACTAAATATTTTAATAATTTAGCATTTGTAGATAATGTGAATTAATGATATCCTAATATGTAAATTAACTCTACTATAGCTAGTGTGTTTAATTTGAATAACCCCAAATGGTTTTAATTTTTTTGTCTCACTAAATTGGTTATGTTATTGACTTTAGGTTACCATCAATGCTATCTTTCATGTAGGTATTTTAGAAATGAAGCATACAAATTGAATGTTTAAACTTAATCAAATGGTTGATTGGATTGGATAAACTTGACTATATTTATATGGTAAAGATATTGAATTCTAACCAAACGGGTAACCATATTATTGTTTTATTCTTGGCAATATATAAACATGTTCTTCTCATTTATTATATATAAAGAATATTTCTTTATTTATTGACTTAAATTTGTATACATTTATTTCTAGACTATAGTGCATATGAACAAGTTTATACTATCATATCAGTGTGCCTAATTTTTTTTATTAAATAACTAAGTAAAAATTGATTATTAATAAAAATATTAGAAGAAAAAAACTCAACCTTTTACAAAACTAATTTAAATTTACCAACATATAATGGAAACTAGGCAAAGCAAAACAACAAACCAAGACAATTCTTTGATCTTTTTATTTAATCTTCCTTTGAAAAGTTCACTAAATTTAGAAAAATGTTCTAGGCGTACATCACTAGTAATCCAATTGCAAACCTGTTTCAGCAACAACGTTGCAGAATACGCACACAAAATAAGATAGTATAAGACAATACTTCATAATTCTTGGAACATGCGATAAGAAGTTAAATATGCTCATTAGAGAGAAAAAGAAACTCATTCATTTTAAAGATTTCTATTGTTAAAAGGAGTTTATTCAGCATTGATTTAGTAGTTATTTTATTGTTGCTATTTCTTTGTGTTGGCCCATTGCCCAATTAGTTGGCTGAACTCTAACCCCACAAAACCCTCCACCACTGTACCCACAAAACCTTCATATTCCTCCCTTACCTCCGTTCCGTACACTCAAGCTAGAATTAACCGCATTCGACGACTCGAACCCCCTTGGATGGTTGTTTCAAGCTGATCAAATTTTTAGTTTTTATAATCTACCCTCCAAAAATAGATTATCATTGATTTCTTTTTATATGAAAGGTGATTCCCTTAGTTGGTTTAAGCGGATGCATCAAAATCACTTGTTATCCATCTGGAGTTCGTTCACTAAGGCCTTGGAATTGCGTTTTGGTCCTTGAGAATCATCGAGCTGAATTATTCAAGTTAAAACAAGAGGGGTATGTTGTAGAGTATCAGACAAGGTTTGAGCAATTAGGAAATCAAGTTCTTGGTTTACCACAAGAAGCAATTTTGAATTGTTTTATTTCGGGTCTCTCATCGGATATTCGTAACGTAATGGCCATCCAAAAACCCACCAACATATCCCAAGCCATTGGTCTCGCTAAACTGATTGAAGCAAAGCTCAAAGATGCTAAGCAGAAATTCACAAAATCCTATGATAACTTCTACACCAAACCCAGTACAACCTATCCCAATTCGTCTACCTCCAAAATTGTGCCTACCACTTCAGCTTAAAACGTTCTCAACCCCAAAATACCCTACACCACACCCTTCCACAAGACTACCTATAAAAACTATCACAAGCCCAAGTTCTAAAACGAAGAGCCCAAGGACTATGTTTTAATTGAAATGAAAAGTTTATTCATGGGCAAAATTGCTCTTCTGACAGATTTCTCATTCTCTTGGCAGATGATGATCCTATAGACTCTCAACCTAGTGACCGATATTGAACAAGAATTACAAACACATCCTGATAATACTTACTTTTAGATTTCTACCCAAGCACTCACCGGTCATTTTTTACCTCAAACACTCAAATTCAAAGGGTCCAATGGCGGGCTATCTTTCATGGTGTTAATTAGTTGATACTGGTTGCACAGATAATATCTTACAACCAAAAATTACTCATCGTCTCAATCTTGAAGCTATCCCAGTTTCCCAATTTTCAGTTATGGTGGGAAACGACACCCATTTACAGTGTGAAGGCATTTGCCACAATGTCAAAATTACCCTCCAAGACAAGCCATTTACCATATCCTTTTATCTACTCCCTGTCGAAGGGATTGATGTTGTTCTTGGTGTAACGCCCAATATTTAATTAATTATTTAATAAAATATTTTCGAATGTTTTTCCGATTAAATTTTCAAAGTTGTGAAATGTTGATTCAAGTTGTGTCATTATTAGTTGAATTAATTAGTTGATAAAGTTGTAGGATTAATATTGAATAATACTATTATTATCTATATGGGCCTATTTTTAATGTTAGAAGAAGTAGAAAGGGAGGTGTAGAAATTTAAGCCCAATAAGGCAAAATAAAAATAATAGTATAATAGTTATATTATAATAGATGTTTAGAAAAAATAGAAGTATCAATAGAAAGAAAGAAGAATAGGTTTTGGCAAAAGAAGAAAAATAAGGGTTTTGAAAGAGATACGTAGAAGTGCAAAGAGGAGGCAAAGTTAGGTGCAATCGGAGAGTTAGAGTAACATTCAATCCAAGGTAAGGATGAAGTTCTGATTCTATAATAGGGTATATGATGAATGATATGTGGGTTCTCATATGGTTATTGGGATTGTATGATAATATATGATGGCTAGAAACATGTTTAGGTTGAAATTCTTAATTTCTATGGTTTTAAAATTGTTAGATTTTGATGAACAAACCTTAAATATGATGAATTATGTGTTTTAGGAAAAATTGATGTGTTGGTGATTTTGTTGTTATTATATTTGTGTGATTTAATTCGTATAATTTTCGTACCATTATCTGTATGATTACTTTTCATTCATATAGATGCATGGCTTCGATAATAGAGAGATGTGGATGCAGTAACTACATCGTTTACTCATGTATATATTGTTTGTGTCAATTCGTTCTCAGTTAATGTAGCGGCATGTGTTTTAAAAACAATGAAACAATGATAATTTGATAGTTCATTCCCATGTTACTACATCCCTATGTTTACAAATATATAACATGTTACTGTATTGCTATCTTTACAATATAAAATATTTCATAATAATAATAATAATAATAATAATAATAATAATAATAATAATAATAATAATAATAATAATAATAATAATAATAATAATAATAATAATAATAATAATAATAATAATAATAATAATAATAATAATAATAATTTAGTATTATTAATATAATAATTTTTAGGAGTTTTGAATTAGAGATAAGTATTTGGATAAATAGTTAACTTGGGTTAATTTATATTATAATAGAGTTGTTAGAATTATCAATAGAGTTATCAATTGTGTTGTCAATAGGATTGTTAGAGTTGTCAATAGTGTTGTTAAAGTTATCAATAGAGTTGTTTCGTATCATTAAAAGCCACTTTTATTTGTTTTGCGTAATTTCGACATGTTTAGAGTTGTTAGTAGGGTAAGTTGGAGTTTCCAAATAATAATACATCTTTGCTAAATTATTATTTATTAACAGTATAAAGAATTGTTTAATCAATTGTAGTAGTATGAAACTTGAATAATATAGCGAAAATGATTAGTACATATATGTTTGGATACTGTAGCGAAAGAACACAATGCATATATGCTTGGATACTGTAGCAGAGTGGCATTTGAAGGTGGAGAAAACACTTAGAAGGGGGGGGGGGGGGGGGGTGAATAAGTTTCTCCTTTTCTTTTTCTTAAAGGCTCAATAATAATGGAAAGACAAGGTTATTTTTATCCTGGTTCGTTTGAACTCAAACTACTCCAGTCCACCCGCCAAGGTGATTTCGCCTTTCTCAACAAGGACTTAATCCACTATAATCAACTGATTACAATCACACAACAACTGTTGTGACTAACAATGCACAGGTAATCTTACAAGAGATTCACACCACTAAGACTTAAACTAGTCCTAGTCTACTTGAGAAATCTGACCAAACTTGGTCTCTCAAGGAACAATTACAAGAGTTAAATCTTTACAGATAGTGAAACAAAGTTTACTTCTAAGAAATCTATATCACAACTGTGATTTTTCACTAAGAATAGTATTGCACAAAGTGTATGAAATTTGTTTGTGAGCCTAGAATATTCTCACGTAGCTTTTGCTTCTTTTTGAATTTGTTCAGTTCTCTAAGTTCTTCAGTTCTTCAGAACTTCAGTATTTTTCACTTCTTGGTTTTTGGCTTACAATTAATGTTCTTCTATATATAGCATGAAGAAACATGACCGTTGCTGCCTTCAAATGGAGAGCATTAAATGTTTGCGTGTTTCTTTGCACTATTCCATTTTCCAATACACTAGCGTAGATACTTGAGTGCATGTAGTCGTCTTTGCATTAAATGAGAAAACGACACTTGTAAGAACATATTTCCTGAAGCTTGACAAGACTTGTTAGATTTTTCATTCTTTCAGAACTTAGCTTCACGTCTTGAATTCAGAACATGCTTGCTTATCTTCTAAACAACGCTTTGCTTGCTAAGTACTTCTGATCAGCGCTTGCTTTCAAATAACTTCTGAACAACACTTGCTTTCAAGGTACTTCTGAACAAGGAATCCTGCTAAGCATTAGAATATGCATTTAAATAATTATATTACCAGAGTCAGCATCAGCACTTACGCTAAAACAAATAGTTCTTTCATCAAAGAACTTCTTCATTTATTTTCAGCTCAGCACATCAAGATGCTTCTGTCAGAATATTATCAGAGACAACATCAGTACTTACGCTAAAACAAATAGTTTTTTCATCAAAGAACTTCTTCATTTATTTTCATCTCAGCACATCAAGATGCTTCTGTCAAAATATTATCTGAATCAATTAAATATGTTCATCAGAGTATCAAATATATAAAATATAATTTATTTTTATTATCAAAACTCTGAGATATGATCAGAACTAATCTTGTTCTAACAATCTCCCCCTTTTTGATGATGACAAAAATATATTCAGATATAGAAATAAATTTGAATAAGAGATAGGAATCTCCCCCTGAAATAAATATTTCTATAAGAAAAACTTCCTGAGAATTTTCATCAGAGCTTTGGAATTTTTCTTCTGAGATTTCTTCATCAGGTTCTTTTGAAGATAATGTTCATTTGAAATAAACTTCCAGAGTTTAAATGATACCTGCAAAGTTCTTTAAAGCATAGAAAGAAATCTTGTATTTTGTTAGAATGTTTGACTTAGTCCCATAACTGTTAATTAGAGATTAGATCAAAATACTCATTTTCTCACACTTTTTGGCATAATCAAAAAGTAAATAAAAAATAGTTGAAGAGCGTAAAAATTTTATAATAAAAGATTCATAGGTTCAACAAAACAACAAACAAAAACAAGAAATAGAATGACACTAAGATTTCTTAGAAACAATGGCCATAAGAAGATTCTTGATCTCAGATGCAGATTCCTCTTGTTTCATCATCTATGTTCTGATTTCTTGGTTTGTCTGATCTTGCTGGTCCAAGCGCTCATGAATAACTTTGTTATCCTTCTTAAGCTCATTCAGGGTATTCATTACAAGTGAAGTAGGATCAGAGGAAGTAGAAGCTTCAGCAGATACAACCTTTGGAGTAGAAATCGTTGATTCAGAACGAACAAAAGTTGATAGAAGAGTACCCAGATCCACCATAAGAGTTGGCATTGGTTCAGGTGCAGCTTTTGCAGAAGGTTGATTCAACAGAACTATTGCCAGAGGATTTGAATCTTCAGAGGATTCTTCATATTCATCTTCTGAAATTTCCATTTCATCAGCTGGAGCATCAACAATCATCAGAGAAGACTTCTTGTCCCTGATATCAGCAACTTCTGACTGGAAGGCATGCAAATGTTTGGAGAAGTTCTCAATCACCTGAGAGTGACATAAGTCTTGCAGCTTCAGTGACTCAGCATCTAAATTTCTTCTGAATGTTTCCCACAGAAGATCTGTTGCTGCTGGGTTCACACTTCTGGTGCTGTCTTCTTTCAGCAGGTCCAACCAAGCTTGAACTTCTGTTTAAAAATTCTGAAAGAATATATTTACATCTGGCTGAACAGGTTTTGGAACAGCCTTTTTGAAGGTTTTATTTTTTAGAAATTGTAGAGATTCAAAATCCACTACAGTTTTCAAAAAGTCAGCTGGTTCAGGATTTTCTGATTGTTCATGTGTTACTGATTGGTTAGGTTGGTCAGGTTGTTCAAAAGGGTCAGGTGTTGCTGATTGATCGTAAGGTTTAGAGGGTTCATGTGATGGTGATGGTTCAGAAGGTTCAGATGGTTCATGAGTTTGGTGTTCTGGAACGTGAGGAGGTGAAATTACCGGTGAGTCAGGAGTTGGAAGTTGTGGAGATGAGGGTGGTGTGATGTCAGGTGAAATGATTATGGTGTTGTCAGCAGTTGGGTTAGGATTTTGTGTTTGTGCTCTGTTTAAGGCAAAAATGTTTTCAGAAGGTAGGTTGAATGGTGGCTTTAGAGTGGCCAGAGGTTCGTTGATTCTTGGTATTCTCCAAGAGCCAGCATCATACCATCTAGTAGGTCTGGGTGATAAGGGTCTGGGAGGAGGTCTAGAAAGGGTTTTAGCAGGTGTTTGAGAGGGTTCTGAGTGAGAGGGTTCTGTTTGGGTTTCAGAGGAGTAATCATCATAGTCAAAATAACTCAAATCTGATAAAACTTGATTTCTTTGAGGATTTTCAGCAAGAGGGTCAGAGGGTATGGTCATGTCTATATCAACATCTATGACTCCTAGGGTTTGGGGTTCAGCAGATGTAGATATATTTTCAGAATCATAAACAGAAATAGTTTTGGCTGGTGTACCTGATTTTTTCTTCTTCGTTTGAGGTCTGGCAGAAGGTCCTTCAACTGCTTTCCTCTTCAATGGTTGCTGAAGAGCAACGTCTGGAGCAGCTTCATGTCTTCTGTGATACGGTGGGAAGAACTGACTGTTTTTTTTGGAATGCTGGTTTGCGTTTTGCGTTTGTTTTTGCAAAATGTCGCGGTAAGCAAGAGTCGCCAACGACTTTTATTTTATCCAACAAGGAAAGGAAAAAAGCACAGAAAAATTCTTTTTTCAAGATATTTATCAGGTTTGGGGGGTAGATTATAGAAAGGGAAGGTGTTAGCACCCTTTCTATCCGTGGTTATCCACGGGCTCTTAGGTACTTGCTTAATTGTTTTCAAAATTTCTTTCTTTGTGCTTGTGGGTTTGAAAAAAAGTTTTTTATTTGAAACTTTGATTTAACTCTTGCTTTTGTCCTCAAGAGTGTATGAAGTGTTTTTGAAAACTTTGTTCGAAAAGTGTAAGTGTGAAGAGTTTTTGTTTTAAAAAGAGCAAGTATCTAAGAACCATCTACCTACTCGAAAAAGGAATCATTCTATGCTAATTTCCTTTAGACAGTGCTATCCTACTATTGATGAGTAGGTAGCACCGTCGTTGGAATTTGAGGGTCAATTCGAATGACGGACGTGCGGTCACTAAAGTAATGTTAGGACATTTTAGAGGCAACCCTAATGTCTTAGATCATTTGTTTGAGGCAACAATATCTGAGGCAACCGTTTCGAGGCGACTATGATCTTTTAGACAGGAGGACGACCTCTAAAGCGACCTATACTCAACGACCGTGTATGAAGGCAACCAAGTGGGGTGTACCCTAGGAGTGCGCATGTGCGAGTGTGTCGTTTTCAGTTATTATCTTTGTACATGTTAAGGGTGATCTAATTTTGATTTTAAGATTAACATTCAGTCTTGTCATGCATTCCTATTATCAAACATCTAACAGTTATAATTTGCGGAAATAAAATGTGGAATTTAAATTACAAGGCGTCGGGTATTTACATCGCCAAAGACAAACCCTTTAAAAATAAATAAAGCGATAAAAATAAATAAAAAGTCCTATTTACTATTACAATCCAGGAGCAAGTACATTATTGGGTAAAAAATAAATAACGCGCGAGAAATTAGATCGAATGCGAATTTAGGGTTTTGACCCTTTAAAGAAGACATCTTTTTTTTTATTATTTTAAGAAAGAAATTAAACCTAAATTAATTACTAAATTAAATTAATAAATTAATTAATTAAAATATAAATTATTTTTGGGTTTTTGTTATTTTAAGAAAGAAAGTGAAATTAATTGAATTAATGATTAAAACCTAATTAAATCTAGTTAATTTTAATTATTTACAAAAAATGGGTTAAAGTTATTCTAATTAAAACCTAAATTAATTAATTAGTGTTTATTAATGAAAATAAAAATAAAAATTTGATTGAATAAAAATTTTGGTGATTTTATTTTATAAAGAAAAGAATTTTTTGATTGGTTAGTAAATTAAATAAAACAATAAAACAATTAAAATAAATAAACAAAATAAATAAATAGAGGGAGTATGGGCCTGATTATGGGAGTTTGAGAAGCAAATTGAAGCCCAAAAAACGCTGGCCCTTGGTTGACTTCTTGGATCTGGTGTGCACGCTTGGACCTTGCCTATGATGGACCCTCATCCTGGGACTCTCAGATTTGGCCTTTGGCCATCTGGCCATTGGATACCTGAGGGAGTATGGTGCACTGCAAGCTGAAACGCGTATGGGAATACCTGAAAGGCAAAATTAATAAGGAATTGGGGGACCTGGGATTCGAACCCAGGTCCTGCAGGAGTTTGGAGCGCTTGCCTTGCCACTATGTTGTGTTGTCTATTTGTTAATATAATGAAAAGAGTATATTATATAATAAAACAAGTCAATGGCTAGAACAAAAATAAAAATGCACGCGTGGTTTTGAAAGGGCCAATGATGGGGCGCCATACATCATCTTCAACCTCATGTCCGTGGCTAAAACCCTGTAATACCTATAGCTACGGACACAGGCCGTCACTACAAGTCATGCATATTCCAAAATCCGCTATAGGCCCTAGAAATGCCTCCTGATGCCATGGTTAAACTCACCTTCCTCTCCCGATCATACCTATAGCCATTACTAAGGCTTATTTTACCTGAAATAAAACCCCCTAAACCAAACTTTGAAACCCTAGTTATGGTGAATCACAATACAGGTTAGATAAATGAAATTAAATAATATCAAAAGACTGCAAATGGCATGGTGAATCAAAATATGCAATTAGTTTTCGTTGTAGATGCAAGAATAACACAAATTGATTTCAAGAATGGAGCGGACTCGTGAACCACATACAATGCCTTAGGAAGCTGGAAAACGTGTGATTCTGATTGGTTTCACTTATGAGAGTGGCCAGGAAGCGTTTGGGACAGGTCTTGGCTTCTGAATATGCCTCTAGCTATGATTTTGATTTCAAGCTTTTTAGTTCATTTTTCAACCTTTGTTCTACCTCTGCCTGCAGCTTCCAACCCTTGTTTCGATTGCTTTGGCTTGCTTATGTAGTGTGTAGTGTATTAGGGTAAGAATTATGAATCAAATCCTCTTATATCAATGCATACATATTTGATTTGATCTCCTCTTTAAAACCTTCCAAATTGCCAAATTTCAATCTTTTTTCCCATGATTTGGTGTGGTTCGAATTTGATAATGTTAAAGATTGCAATCAAAGCCTGAAATATCAAAAAAAATCTTATGTTATCAAAGCATTGGATTTTATATGATTTTATTTGATTAAAAATGAATAAATTCAATAAAAAATCGAATTAAATAATAAAAATAAAATATGGGCTCATGGATGAAGCTAGGACACGTGGGAAATGATGAAATCTCAAATCAAGTGGAAAAGAATGGGCCCATTTGACAAAATTTGAAGTTTTAGGGATAGTTAACTTTTGGCAGTTTTGCAAAAATGTCCAACTTCAACAATTCATAACTTCTTCAATTTTGAACTTTTGGAGGTTTTCTTGGATTTTTTAGAAATCTTGAGATGTCCTATAACCAACCCTTTTGGTCTCATCTCATTTTTATATTCCATGCTCAAGTTATAAGCTTTGGAAAAAAAGGTGTTTTTGTTGACTTCCAAAAATGACCTATAATGTCCAAATTTAGACCTTCTTGTGAGTACATTTTTTGAACTTGGGGTATGAATATGGATTGTAGGAAATTGCATCCTCTTCAAAATGAGATTTCGATGGGTCATTTCTCATAAAGTATGAGAAAGTTATGCTTGGTCAAAGTTGAGTTGACTTTTCCTACAAAACCCTAATTTAGCAACTTTTGAATCTTGATGAATTGTGAGCAATCCTTTATGAATCATGATCAACCCTTGATCAAATGATGAAATATACTTCAAAATGAGAATGTTGACAAAAAATCTTGAAGTTTGACTGTACTTGGGTCACAATTGACTTTTGCCCTAGTACAGTCGATTTTTGGACCCTTTGAGCAATTGACTGAGCAAACTTCCTCTGCAAGGCTTGAAATTTGACATGGATGATCTTGAGAACATATTAGGACATTGGGGAGCACTTGAGGTCATTTTTATTCAAGGATCTTGATGCAACACAAAACCCTAATTTGGGGTTGCCTGCCTTAGGAGATAGCTTGTCTGTCCAACTCTTGAGCAAACTTGAGCAACTTGGAGATTTTTCTTGCCATGTCTTGAGAAATATGGGAGGGAAAATTTTGGGGTACAACAGCTTACCCTGTTCAATCTTCTTAAACCTGAGGATTTAGATTGGCTTTCGTTCCTTTCGTGATCTGAAGGTGGAAGATGATTGAACACTAGAGTGCCTAGAAATTTGCACTCGCATGAAGTGGTATCAGTCTTGTGATGTCGGGAATGGGCTTACAGATGCCATTTGGAGATCGCTGGCGGGAGGATGGGATTGAAAATGCCATCTTCAGGAGTTTCGATCGTAAAAGAGATTCCTTGGAGATAACTTGCATACCTGTTGTTGTGGAAGATTCCGCTGGGGAAGTCTGATCTTTGTTGAGATTTAGGAACTTGCCTGTACTTCAACTGAGAGAGCATCTCTGTTGAGTTTTAAGAACTTGTCCTTAATTCAACTGGGGAAATATGTCGAGATTTAGAACCTTATATGTAATTCAACCGAGGATTCACTTAAGATTTAAGAAACGGTCAGCACTTCGACTGAGGAGGATTGCCGAGATTTAGAACCTTATCTGTAATTCAACCGAGACTAATTCAGTTGAGATTTAAGAATCGGTCAGTACTTCGACTGAGGAGAATTGCCGAGGTTTAGAACCTTATCTGTAATTCAACCGAGACTAATTCAGTTGAGATTTAAGAACCGGTCAGTACTTCGACTGAGGGAAACATCTTCATCGAGATCTAGGGCTGTCTTCACTTCAACGGAGGATAATTCTATTGAGATTTAAGAACTTGTCCACACTTCGACAAAGGAAAATTGTCGAGATTTAGAACCTTATCTGTAATTCAACCGAGACTAATTCAGTTGAGATTTAAGAACCGGTCAGTACTTCGACTGAGGGAAACATCTTCATCGAGATCTAGGAACTGTCTGTACTTCAACAAAGAATAATTCTGTTGAGATTTAAGAACTCGTCCACACTTTGACGGAGGAAAATTGCTGAGATTTAGAACCTTATCTGTAATTCAACCGAGACTAATACAGTTGAGATTTAAGAACCGGTCAGTACTTCGACTGAGGGAAACATCTTCATCGAGATCTAGGAACTGTTTGTACTTCAACGGAGGATGATTTTGTTGAGATTTAAGAACTCGTCCACACTTGGACGGAGGAAAATTGTCGAGATTTAGAACCTTATCAGTAATTCAACCGAGACTAATTCAGTTGAGATTTAAGAACCGGTCAGTAGTTCGACATAGCTGAGAACTTAACTGCATCCTTCTTGAAAAGTAAAGGTCAGTCATATGTAATGCATGATATATATACCAAGAAATGATGTTCTCAAAATAAATGAGATTGTGTTGTAATGATGTGTATATGCATGTATCATGATGTATGGAAATGTAATGTTTTTAGCTGGGGAAAATAAATCCCAGATAGCTGCTGGAGAAAAGAGTTGAATTCCTCGTTTCCGCTGGGGATGGTGAGAGGAGATGATTGTGAGAATAAACCTGCAGGAGAGGATAACTCTGTTGGGGAATAAACTGATGAGGAGATTACTTTGTGGGGAAGAGATGCTCTGCCGAGGATTCCACCGATAAATTCCGTTGGGGATGAATTACCGTTGCTGGTGATATTGTATCCTGCTGGGGATTGAATTCTTGTTTGTGGAAGGAAAGAACTTCGTTAGGGATGATCTTTCAGTTGCGACTTCACCGGGGATAACCTTTATGACTCTAATGGGGATAATCCTTTGAGATATGCTGGAGACAATCTTCCAAAGTCTACTGGGGGATGATTCTTCAAATTCCACTGGGGAAGCTTTTCAGACCGCGCTGGGGAAAATTTTCAAACTCCACTGGGGATATCTTGTATTCTGTCGGGGAATATTCTTATACTCCACTGGGGAATATTCTTATACTCCGCTGGGGAATATTAAGACCTTTCAGTGCTGATGGTAGATAAACTCTGCTTGGGGAGAATATTACTGATTCATTCACAGTTGTGAGTCTCTGCTGGGGAGAGTTAACATTACTGTTTTACTATGCGGGGAGCGGATGCATCTCAACCATGTTCTTCAGCTGAATTTACCTTGTACCTGGTGGACAGAGCAACTGTACAGTTTGGACAATTCTTACTTGCCTCTGTTTCTGATATTACAAGTGATGGTCTTTTGTTTTGCATGCAAATATTTATGAGCAGCAATTAATGTCAAATGCATATATCAAAAATGAACATTGGACGTTCTTTGCGAAACAAAACAAAAAAGGAAAAAACAAGTTTGAAATTTCTCTGAAAGTGAATTTGTATTGATTTTGAAGTTTGGCCTGTAAATAGGCGTTTTTGTATAAGAGGCTGACGTCCTAGTAAGAGAACGCCGCCGAAAAAGAGTTTATACATTTTATGAAAAACTAGACAAAACAGCTATGTGAATAATCCCACTGGGTTCCAACTCTGCTATTGTCTTTATGTTCTCGAGCATCTCATCACTTTGCTACTTGGTTGAAGGTAGATCAGATTGATTAGTGTCGTCCGAGCTTGATAGTCGATACTGAAGTCTGGTCACAAGGTGATTCAATGAGACATAGTGTTACGCTTTGATCCCTAACTTTTGCCTGGACCGCCCTTTCGGGTTTTCAGTCCACCGGGATACCCTTTTTTTGCCCAAGCCGCCTTTTCAGGTTTTCGACTTGCCGGGTGTACAGATTTTTTCATTTTCATCCCTTATTTTTGCCCAAACCCTTTTGGTTCGCCGAGAAACCCTTATTTTTGCCTAGGCCAGTCAACCTAGCGGGTCTTTGATCATGTGTAGTATCTTTTCACTATGTCTGCATTGACGGGGTGAGGAAGGTCGTCACCATCCATGGTGGTTAGAATCATAGCTCCTCCTGAGAAAATGTTCTTAACCACAAATGGCCCTTCGTAGGTAAGGGTCCATTTGCCCCTGGGATCACCTTGTGGCAGGATAATGCGCTTGATTACCATATCCCCAACTTGATACTCTCGTCGTATAAATTTCTTGTTAAATGCCTTGATCATCCGTTTTTGATACGTCTGACCATTACAAATAGCAGTAAGTCTCTTTTCATAAATTAGGTTCAGCTGATCAAGCCGAGTCTGAATCCAGTCATCTTCGCTCAAACATGCATCCTTCATAATCCGAAGAGAGGGTATCTGAACTTCAATGGGCAAGACTGCCTCCATGCCATATGCCAAGGAATAGGGTGTTGCCCCTATTGACGTCTGCGCTGAGGTACGGTACCCATGAAGAGAAAATGGTAACATCTCGTGCCAGTCTTTGTATGTCACTGTCATCTTCTGCACAATCTTCTTAATGTTCTTATTCGCTGCTTCTACAACCCCATTCATCTTCGGCCGGTAAGGAGAAGAGTTGTGATGTTGTATCTTGAACTGCTTGTAGAGCTCGGTGATTATTTTATTATTGAGATTTGTACCATTGTCTGTAATGATTCTCTCTGGTACACCATATCGACAAATCAGATTGTGCCGAATAAACCGTGCCACGACGTTCTTGGTTACAGTAGCAAAGGAAGCTGATTCAACCCACTTCGTAAAGTAATCAATAGTTACCAAGATGAAACGATACCCGTTGGATGCCGTAGGTCTGATCTCACCAATCATATTGATGCCCCACATTGCAAAAGGCCATGGAGCTGTCAAGACATTCAGAGGTACTGGAGGTATGTGCACCTTATCAGCATAGACTTGGCACTTGTGACAGGTCCGAGAATGCTGATAACAGTTGACTTCCATTGTGGACCAGAAATATCCTGCCCGAAGGATTTTCTTCGCCATGGTGTGTCCACTGGAATGAGTTCTGAAAGTACCTTCATGTAAATCTTCCATGATCATTTCTGCCTCGCTCTTATCCACACATCGTAGTAAGGTCGAATCATGGTTACACTTGTAAAGAATACCATTGCAGATAAAGAACTTCGCCGCTAATCTCCTCATAAACTTCTTGTCATTAACAGATGCACCCTCGGGGTATTCCTGAGCCTCGAGATACCTCTTCACCTCATGAAACTAGGGTTTATCTGTTACCTCTTCAGTCTCAATGTCACAGCAATGTGCAGGTTCGTCCATCCTTTCAATGATAATCCGGGGAGCTTCGTTGTCCCAATTGACTTTTAACATAGAAGACATCATAGCCAGCGCGTTCGCCAACTGATTCTCCTCTCTAGGGAAGTGTTCAAAGGTTATCTCCTCGAAGTGCGGGAGCAACGTCAATACATACTCCTTGTAAGGAATAAGATTTGGGTGTTTCGTATCCCACTCTCCTTTGATCTGACTGATCACGAGAGAAGAATCTCCGAAGACACTCAAGAACTTAATCCTTAGGTCAATAGCTGCTCGAAGACCCATAATGCACGCTTCATACTCCACCATATTGTTGGTGCAATTGAAACATAGTCAGGCGGTAAACGGATTATGAGAGTCTTTAGGAGATATGATCACGAAGCCAATGCCATTACCGAAAGCGTTTGAAGCTCCATCAAAGTACATAGACCATCAGGATCCCTCCTCAGGTCCTTCATTCGGTCCAGGTGTCTCACAGTCGGTTACCAAAATGATATTCTCATCCGGAAATTCAAAGTTCATAGACTGGTAATTATCCACTGCCTGATGTGCCAAATGGTCGGCCAACACACTTCCTTTAATTGCCTTTTGAGTCGTGTATTGGATGTCATACTCAATCAATATCATCTTCCATCTCGCTATTCTTCCGGACAAGGTAGGCTTCTCGAAGATATACTTGATTGGATCCATCTTCGATATCAATAGAGTAGTATGAGTCAGCATATACTATCTCAGCCGGCAAGCAGCCCATGCCAAAGCGCAACAAGTTTTCTAGAGCAACGAGTATCGGGTCTCGTAGTCCGTAAACTTTTTGCTAAGGTAGTAAATAGCATGCTCTTTTCGGCCAAACTCGTCATGCTGACCCAACACACACCCCATCGAATTGTCGAGTACTGTCAAGTATAAGATCAGAGGTCTCCCTTCAACTGGAGGCATCAGAATAGGTGGCTCTTGGAGATATTCTTTGATCCTTTCGAAAGCGGCTTGACATTCATCGTTCCATCTTACCACTCGATCTTTCTTCAGCAGCTTGAAGATTGGCTCACAAGTAGCAGTCAGGTGTGAGATGAATCGGGAAATGTAGTTCAGACGTCCCAGAAAGCCTCTGACTTCTTTCTCTGTTCGGGGAGCTGGCATTTCCTGTATAGCCTTCACCTTTGCAGGATCCACTTGAATACCTTTGTCACTCACAACGAAACCCAGCAGCTTACCAGATCTCACTCTGAAGGTGCACTTGTTCGGGTTTAACCTCATCTTGTACAACTTCAACCTGTCAAATAGCTTCTGAAGATGGTCAAGATGCTCTTCTTCAGTATGGGATCTTCCAATCATGTCATCAACGTATACCTCAATCTCATGATGGATCATGTCATGGAACAAAGCGACCATGGCGCGCTGATACGTTGCCCCAGCATTCTTCAATCCAAAAGGCATGACCTTGTACCAAAAGGTACCCCATTGAGTAACAAAGGTTATCTTCTCCATGTCTTCGGGAGCCATTTTAATCTGATTATAACCGGAGAAACCATCCATAAAGGAGAATACCTTATGCTGAGCAGTGTTGTCAACCAGAACGTCGATATGAGGTAGCAAGAAGTCATCTTTGGGGCTTTCCCTGTTCAGATCCCTATAGTCAACACACATCCGAACTTTACCATCCTTCTTCGGCACAGGAACCACGTTGGCCACCCATTGTGGGTAAGAAGTAACTGCTAGAAAACCAGCGTCAAATTGTTTCATCACTTCGGCCTTGATTTTCTCGGACATCTCTGGGCGCATTTGGCGAACCTTCTGTTTCACTGGAGGACAGTCTTTCTTGGTAGGCAATCGGTGAACCACAATATCGGTATCCAACCCAGCCATATCTTCATAAGACCAGGCGAAGATCTCAACGTAGTCTCGCAGCATTTGAATTAACCGTTGCTTAACACTAGCTTCCAGATTTGCATCGAACTTGACCTCTTTCTTGTCTACCTCTGTATCCATATTTATGGTTTCCACTGGCTCTTCGTGAGGCTGTATGGCCCTCTCTTCCTGAAGTAACAGTCTAGCAAGTTCACCAGGCACGTCGCAATCATCTTCACCTTCGTCTTCGGTTAAGTTGATCGGACTTTCGAAGTCATAACTGGCAGTAGCAGAGTCGTTACCAGTGAGATCCAGAGTGGATTCAGACCTGTATATGTGAGTCTGTGTAAAATAGATGTTTTACAATATATAATAAAAGAAAAATAAGGAGCGAAAAAATTTGAAATGCAAGAAACGTCCAATGCTTTTATTAATGATATATGGAGATAACAAACATAAAGCCCTCACAGATGAAGCCACGGTGCCCCGGGTAAGACACCGGGCCATAAAGTTTAAAACATTGTATGTTACAAACTCAAAACAAAAGTCTCATTACTGGGTAATAACAGAAACATGAATAGAATCCTTTGTTGTCCAATTGCTTAGTCCACCATCAACAGTCGAGTAGATCCAGTTGTCAATATCAAACTCTTCATCATTGTCTTCAATAGCATTCACTCCCACGTCATGTTTGGGCATAGGTGCCGTTATGACATTAGGCTTTTCCGGCGCTTCAAACTGAATTTCCTTAGCATTAATCAGGTACTGGACCTTATTTTGCAAGACCCAGCAGTTATCCGTATCATGCCCTGGGCTATCAGAGTGAAAAACACAGCGGGCATTCAGATCGTACATTGGTGATGTTGTATTAGGACTCTTTGGGGCCTCCCTCGGAGTCACCAGGTTGGTTTTTAATAATTGCGGCAGAATCTGAGATAAAGTCATGTTGAGCTGAGTGAATTGTCTTCATGGCCTTTCGGACCTTGACTGATTGTTGCGCTGAGGAGCACCAGCAGGTCTTGATATAACCACCTCATTAACAGCTTGGCAGCGTTCAGGTCTATTTTGAATCTTTGAACTGTAAACAGCAGTGGACTCCTTCTTAAAAGGCTTCTTCTTGGTGCCTGATGAAGCACCCTTATGTATTTTACCGCTCTTAATACCAGCCTCAATTCTTTCCCCAGTCATAATCATCTCTGTAAACCCAGACGATGAACTTCCAATCAGATGGTTGAAATACAGACCAAAGGAGGTTGCACTCTACCAGCAAGGTCCCTCCACTTCTGAGCATAGTCTTTGAACCTTCGCCCGCACCCATAGACATACCCTGGAGTTGGGTACGCGTGGGAGCGAGGTCGACATTGTATTGGTACTGCTTGTAGAAAGCAGCAGCCATGTCCTCCTAATTACGGATACTAGCTCCTTCCAGCTGGTAAAACCACTCAAGTTGAGTCCCTGAGAGATTGTCTTGAAATAAGTGGATCTAGAGGTTCTTATCAGCGGTGTATGGCTGGATCTTTCTAACATACGAACGGAGGTGCAACTTTGGGCAAGAGACTCCGTCGTATTTAGAAAAGATTGGTGCCTTAAAATTGTGGGGAATTACCACCCCAGATGACAGACCCAAGTCTCCAAAGTCCAGACCAGGCACTTTCTGAACTTCCATCGCGCTCAACCGGTCTTCCAGTTGTTTATACCTATCCTCAGCCGGAGGATACTGGTCTTCGTCATAGTCGGTCTCGTTGTCTAAAACCACAGGGCTAGGAGCCCTTCTTTCTTCCTGATTATCTCCCCCTCCATATGAGTGAGTTAAATCAACCTCTTCTCACAAATCGTTTCCGAATCCGCGACCCATATTGAATACGACCGTCTTCTTCTTCTTCTTCTTCTTCTTCTTCTTCTCTTTCAAGATAAGGGTCTTCAAATCTTGCTGACCCTTGGCTAAACTCATGAACAATTCCTGGAACTGGGCGTTTTGGGCTTGCAGAGCCTTGATTTCTTGTTCAGTTGATGGTTCAGAAGACATGATGCTGAAATAAATAGTGAAGAAGATGAGAAACCTGTAAGGGTACCTGTTATGAGGTTCATGGAATGAAATGCGTATGATATGATTTCAAAGACTTTAGGGATTCAAATTCGTAAACAAAAAATGAAACACACTTTTATTAGATAAACTTTGAAATCAATTGTTCAATAGATACCTTTAAGGCGTTACAAGAAAGAAAAACTGAAAAGTAAATCAAAACTAGAAATAATCAAAAGACAATCAGTGCTCCCATGGTCGTTTTCCTTTGGTGCTGACATAGTCGTTGAGGATCCGCTCGTTCTCCAGCTTCCTTGTCAACTTCTGAATCTTCTACTCTTGCTCGTGATACTTTTCTCTATAAGTATCCTGTCCTTCCCTCAGCTGCATCCAGGACCTCTTTAATGCCCCAATGTCAATAGGCATGTAAGGGTGTAGGATGGTAGGAGGAACCCCCTCTTCATCAGCAACTTCAAGAGTTATAGGCAAGACAGCTTCGTAGGGCATTCCCAGCTTTTGGGCACGTATGCAAACCCATCAGAGATATG
Source organism: Vicia faba (assembly GCA_948472305.1). Taxonomy (NCBI): domain Eukaryota; kingdom Viridiplantae; phylum Streptophyta; class Magnoliopsida; order Fabales; family Fabaceae; genus Vicia; species Vicia faba. The sequence continues at coordinate 1,051,844,749 of OX451736.1, read as the reverse complement.
GTTCCATTGGTAGAGAAGTCTTCGCACCCAGCTCGTGTGGATCAGACCTGTGTACCCTATCCCAAGCTCTTATAAATCTGCGGCGTTGCTCGTCACTGTCCCCTTGGAAATCAAAGACAATACTTGGCATTAGTAACTCATGAGGTCCTTCCCTCCTAGCTCGCCCGAACTGGCGTAAGGCTAAACACGAATTATAAGTGATTCCTCCATGGGTTCCTATCAGTGGAACATTGGGGTACTCCCCACAACGATCAATAATAAACACATCTTACATACCCTTGATAGTCTAAATGATGTCATTATGAGAGAGATACATAATCCTGTAGGCCCAGCCCATGCCTTCCTTGTTCTTCAAAACTGATTTGGGGAGGTGAGAAATAAACCACCTCGCCAGCAATGGTGCACAACTCATAAGGGTTCCCCGCTTCCGGGTAGTACGGGCATAAAGAGAATGAATAATGTCACCTAAGAGAGTGGGTACTGGATTACCGGACATGAAGATCTTCACTGCATTCACGTCGACAAAGGAATCGGAGTTAGGAAATAACACCAAACCATATATGAGAAGAGCCAGAATGTCTTCAAATGCCTGAAAGTCTAGACTATCCCAGAACTGATTAGCCTTACCAACCAAGAATTTAGTCAAGAAGCCCTTTGTTCCACTACGAGTTTCCCAATTAGACATTACCTCAGCCTTTGTCAGATGGAGGGGTGAAGCAATTTCTTCCGGCCTAATGATCTTCTCCCAACCTGTGAATGGGGTCTGCTCCAAAATAGAGATACCAAGTAGATCAGAGAACTCTTCCAAGGTGGGGACCAACTGGTAGTCTGGAAAAGTGAAGCAATGGTACAGTGGATCAAAGAACTGGACTAAGACACTCAACATCTGCTCATCCATCTTGGAGGTGACCAAACCCAGGAGGTGCCCATGTCTTCTGATAAAGGAAGAAGTATCTGGCATCTTTGCAATCAATTCCTTAAGCTGAGTGGGAATCTGGACAAAGTTGATTCGAATGGTGTTTCTACGTATGGGTGCCATGACCTACAAAATAGAAAAAAGATGAATCCCTCCTGTCTTTGAAATAGGTTAGTCCAATGCAAGATGCATGCAATGTCATGATGTCGTGATAGAAAATACACCACAAGTATCCACAAATAGCAAACATGTTAAGGGCACACAAGTCACACAGAGAGCCCTTAGATTTCAGGATGGCAAGGAGTCTAGGTATTACCCTCTTTCAGTTTAGTTGGTTCAAACCTGTCCTAAAAATAGTAACCGGGTTCTAAAGGATCTCAATATCACTGACTACCCTCGATCGGTCATAATTCCAGTTTAGCAACCTTTTCTTGCGGCCGGAATCATCGCGAGAGTTTAGTCTTAATGAGTGTAGCATACTGCTACTGTTCTATGGCCAAGTTGGTCAATTTAAAGGTTCTAAGGTCAGTTGGTGCTTAATGACCCCTTAGAAGACCCATATTCTCCTCGTTGTGCCATAAGGGATATCGATACATACTAAAGTGCCACACCAACGTAGCTACTGCTTCAACCGTATCGGTCTACGCTGTACAGTTCCCTCACATTTTATTGCTACTTACCTAAAGGGTATCCCCCAGATCCGGTTAGGATCTATAGTAACTCCGATTCAACCCACAAAGATAAAGCATACAAGTCAAGCAATTGAAAACATTATGAACTATTCCTAAGGTACACCCCACTTATAGATCTCCCCAGCAGAGTCGCCAGTTCTGTGATACGGTGGGAAGAACTGACTGTTTTTTTTTTTGGAATGCTGGTTTGCGTTTTGCGTTTGTTTTTGAAAAATGTCGCGGTAAGCAAGAGTCTCCACTGACTTTTATTTTATCCAACAAGGAAAGGAAAAAAGCACAGAAAAATTCCTTTTTCGAGATATTTCTCGGGTTCGGGGGGTAGATTATAGAAAGGGAAGGTGTTAGCACCCTTTCTATCCGTGGTTATCCACGGGCTCTTAGGTACTTGCTCAATTGTTTTCAAAATTGCTTTCTTTGTGCTTGTGGGTTTGAAAAAAAAAAATTTTTATTTGAAACTTCGATTTAACTCTTGCTTCTGTCCTCAAGAGTGTATGAAGTGTTTTTGAAAACTTTGTTCGAAAAGTGTAAGTGTGAAGAGTTTTTGTTTTAAAAAGAGAAAGTATCTAAGATTCATCTACCTACTCGAAAAAGGAATCGCTCTATACTAATTTCCTTTAGACAATGCTATCCTACTATTGATGAGTAGGTAGCACCGTCGTTGGAATTTGAGGGTCAATTCGAATGAGGGACGTGCGGTCACTAAAGCAATGTTAGGACGTTTTAGCGGAAACCCTAATGTCTTAGATCATTTGTTTGAGGCAACAATATCCGAGGCAACCGTTTCGAGGCGACTATGATCTTTTAGACAGGAGGACGACCTCTAAAGCGACCTATACTCAATGACCGTGTACGAAGGCAACCAAGTGGGGTGTACCCTAGGAGTGCGCATGTGCGAGTGTGTCATTTTCAATTATTTTTATCTTTGTACATGTTAAGGGTGATCTAATTTTGATTTTAAGATTAACATTCAGTCTTGTCATGCATCCATATTATCAAACATCTAACAGTTATAATTTGCGGAAATAAAATGCGGAATTTAAATTACAAGGCGTCGGGTATTTACATCGCCAAAGACAAACCCTTTAAAAATAAATAAAGCGATAAAAATAAATAAAAGTCCTATTTACTATTACAATCCGGGAGCAAGTACATTATTGGGTAAAAAATAAATAACGCGCGAGAAATTAGATCGAATGCGAATTTAGAGTTTTGACCCTTTAAAGAAGACATCTTTTTGTTGTTTTTTTTTTATTTTAAGAAAGAAATAAAACCTAAATTAATTACTAAATTAAATTAATAAATAAATTAATTAAAACATAAATTATTTTTGGGTTTTTGTTATTTTAAGAAAGAAAGTGAAATTAATTAAATTAATGATTAAAACCTAATTAAATTTAGTTAATTTTAATTATTTAAAAAAAATGGGTTAAAGTTATTCTAATTAAAACCTAAATTAATTAATTAGTGTTTATTAATGAAAATAAAAATAAAAATTTGATTGAATAAAATTTTTGGTGATTTTATTTTATAAAGAAAAGAATTTTTTGATTGGTTAGTAAATTAAATAAAACAATAAAACAATTAAAATAAATAAACAAAATAAATAAATAGAGGGAGTATGGGCCTGATTATGGGAGTTTGAGAAGCAAATTGAAGCCCAAAAAACGTTGGCCCTTGGTTGACTTCTTGGATCTGGTGTGCACGCTTGGACCTTGCCTATGATGGACCCTCAGCCTTGGACTCTCAGATTTGGCCTTTGGCCATCTGGCCATTGGATACCCGAGGGAGTATGGTGCACTGCAAGCTGAAACGCGTATGGGAATACCTGAAAGGCAAAATTAATAAGGAATTGGGGGACCTGGGATTCGAACCCAGGTCCTGAAGGAGTTTGGAGCGCTTGCCTTGCCACTACGTTGTGTTATCTATTTGTTAATATAATGAAAAGAGTATATTATATAATAAAACAAGTCAATGGCCAGAACAAAAATAAAAATGCGCGCGTGGTTTTGAAAGGGAAAATGATGGGGCACCACGCATCATCTTCAACCTCATGTTCGTGGCTAAAACCCGGTAATACCTATAGCTACAGACACAGGCCGTCACTACAAGTCATGCATATTCCAAAATCCTCTATAGGCCATAGAAATGCCTCCTGATGCCATGGTTAAACTCTCCTTCCTCTCTCTGTCATACCTATAGCCATTACTAAGAATGATTTTACCTGAAACGAAAACCCCTAAACCAAACCTTAAAACCCTAGCTATGGTGAATCACAATACATGTTAGATAAATGAAATTAAATAATATCAAAAGACTGCAAATGGAATGGTGAATCAAAATATGCAATTAGTTTTCGTTGTAGATGCAAGAATAACACAATTTGATTTCAAGAATGGAGCGGATTCGTGAACCACTTACAGTGCCTTAGGAAGCTGGAAAACGTGTGATTCTGATTGGTTTCACTTCTGCGAGTGGCCAGGAAGCGTTTGGGACAGGTCTTGGCTTCTGAATATGCCTCTAGCTATGATTTTGATTTCAAGCTTTTTAGTGAATTTTTCAAACTTTGTTCTGCCTCTGCCTGCAGCTTCCAACCCTTGTTTCGATTGCTTTGGCTTGCTTATGTAGTGTGTAGTGTATTAGGGTAAGAATTATGAATCAAATCCTCTTATATCAATGCATACATATTTGATTTGATCTCCTCTTTAAAACCTTCCAAATTTGCCAAATTTCATCTTTTTTTCCCATGATTTGGTGTGGTTCGAATTTGATGATGTTAAAGATTGCAATCAAAGCCTGAAATATCAAAAAAAATCTTGTGTTATCAAAGCATTGGATTTTATATGATTTTATTTGATTAAAAATGAATAAATTCAATAAAAAATCAAATTAAATAATAAAAATAAAATATGGGCTCATGGATGAAGCTAGGACCCGTGGGCAATGATGCAATCTCAAATCAAGTGGAAAAGAATGGGCCCATTTGACAAAATTTGAAGTTTTGGGGATAGTTGACTTTTGGCAATTTTGCAAAAATGTCCAACTTCAACAATGCATAACTTCTTCAATTTTGAACTTTTGGAGGTCTATTTGACTTTTTAGAAAGCTTGAGATGTCCTCTAACCAACCCTTTTGGTCTCATCTCATTTTGATATTCCATGCTCAATTTATAAGCTTTGGAAAAAAAGGTGTTTTTGTTGACTTCCAAAAATGACCTATAATGTCCAAATTAAGAACTTCTTGTGAGTGCATTTTTTTGAACTTGGGGTATGAAGATGGATTGTAGGAAATTGCATCCTATTAAAAATGAGCTTTGGATGGGTCATTTCTCATAAAGTATGAGAAAGTTATGCTTGGTCAAAGTTGAGTTGACTTTTCCTGCAAAACCCTAATTTACAACTTTTGAATCTTGATCAATTGTGAGCAATACTTGATGAATCATGATCAACCCTTGATCAAATGATGAAATATACTTCAAAATGAAAAATTTTGACAAAAAATCTTGAAGTTTGACTGTACTTGGGTCACAGTTGACTTTTGCCCTAGTACAGTCGATTTTTGGACCCTTTGAGCAATTGACTGAGCAAACTTCCTCTGCAAGGCTTGATATTTGACATGAATGATCTTGAGAACATATTAGGACATTTGGGAGAACTTGAGGTCATTTTTATTCAAGGATCTTGATGCAATACAAAACCCTAATTTGGGGTTGCCTGCCTTAGGAGATGGCTTGTCTGTCCAACTCTTGAGCAAACTTGAGCAACTTGGAGATTTTTCTTGCCATGTCTTGAGAAATATAGGAGGGAAAATTTTGGGGTACAAAAGATGCCCCTGTTCAATCTTCTTAAACCTGAGGATGTAGATTGGCTTTGATGCCTTTCGTGATCCGAAGGTGGAAGATTATTGAACGCTAGAGTGCCCAGAAATTTGCACTCGCATGAAGTGGTATCAGTCTGGTGATGTCGGGAATGGGCTTACAGATGCCATTTGGAGATCGCTGGCGGGAGGATGGGCTTGAAGATGCCATCTGCAGGAGTGTTGATCGCATAAGAGATTCCTTGGCGAGAACTTGCATACCTGTTGTTGTGGAAGATTCCGCTGGGGAAGTCTGATCTTTGTTGAGATTTAGGAACTTGCCTGTACTTCAACTGAGAGAGCATATCTGTTGAGTTTTAAGAACTTGTCCTTAATTCAACTGGGGAAATCTGTCGAGATTTAGAACCTTATCTGTAATTCAACCGAGGATAATTCAGTTAAGATTTAAGAAACAGTCAGTACTTCGACTGAGGAGGATTGCCGAGATTTAGAACCTTATCTATAATTCAACCGAGACTAATTTAGTTGAGATTTAAGAACCGGTCAGTACTTCGACTGAGGAGAATTGTTGAGGTTTAGAACCTTATCTGTAATTCAACCGAGACTAATTCAGTTGAGATTTAAGAACCGGTCAGTACTTCGACTGAGGGAAACATCTTCATCGAGATCTAGGAAAGTCTGCACTTCAATGGAGGATAATTTTGTTGAGATTTAAGAACTTATCCACACTTCGACAGAGGAAAATTGACGAGATTTAGAACCTTATCTGTAATTCAACCGAGACTAATTCAGTTGAGATTTAAGAACCGGTCAGTACTTCGACTGAGGGAAACATCTTCATCGAGATCTAGGAATTGTTTGTACTTCAACGGAGGATAATTCTGTCGAGATTTAAGAACTTGTCCACACTTTGACGGAGGAAAATTGTCGAGATTTAGAACCTTATCTGTAATTCAACCGAGACTAATTCAGTTGAGATTTAAGAATCGGTCAGTACTTCGACTGAGGGAAACATCTTCATCGAGATCTAGGAACTGTCTGTACTTCAACGGAGGATAATTCTGTCGAGATTTAAGAACTCGTCCACACTTCGACGGAGGAAATCTGTCGAGATTTAGAACCTTATCTGTAATTCAACCGAGACTAATTCAGTTGAGATTTAAGAACCGGTCAATAGTTCGACATAGCTGAGAACTTAACTGCATCCTTCTTGAAAAGTAAATGCCAGTCGTATGTAATGCATGATATATATACCAAGCAATGATGTTCTCAAAATAAATGAGATTGTGTTGTAATGATGCGTATATCCATGTATCATGATGTATGGAAATGTAATGTTTTTAGCTGGGGAAAATAAATCCCAGATAGCTGCTGGAGAAAAGAGTTGAATTCCTCGTTTCCACTGGGGATGGTGAGCGGAGATGATTGTGAGAATAAACCTGCAGGAGAGGATAACTCCGTTGGGGAATAAACTGATGAGGAGATTACTCTGTGGGGAAGAGATGCTCTGCCGAGGATTCCACCGATAAATTCCACAGGGGATGAATTACCGTTGCTGGTGATACTGAATCCTGCTGGGGATTGAATTCTTGTTTGTGGAAGGAAAGAACTTCGTTGGGGATGATCTTTCAGTTGCGACTTCACCGGGGATAACCTTTATGACTCTAATGGGGATAATCCTTTGAGCTTTACTGGGGACAATCTTCCAAAGTCTACTGGGATACGATTCTTCAAATTCCACTAGGGAAGCTTTTCAGACCGCGTTGGGGAAAATTTTCAAACTTCATTGGGGATATCTTGTATTCTACCGGGGAATATTCTTATACTCCGCTGGGGAATATTCTTATACTCCGCTGGGGAATATTAAGACCTTTCAGTGCTGATGGTAGATAAACTCTGCTTAGGGAGAATATTACTGATTCATTCACAGTTGTGAGTCTCAGCTGGGGAGAGTTAACATTACTGTTTTACTCTACGGGGAGCAGATGTATCTCAACCATGTTCTTCAGCTGAATTTACCTTGTACCTGGTGGACAGAGCAACTGTACAGTTTGGACAATTCTTACTTGCCCCTTGTTATACCCCAAAATTTGCCCTCCCATATTCTTCAAGAAATTGCCAAGCCAAGTCATAAAACTCCCCCAAGGGTTGCACAGTCCAACTGTCTCCTATACAGTCAAAACTAGGGTTTGGGTTCTGATCAAGAAAATGAAGTTTTCAAAGGCTCAATCAAGTCTCATATGCTTACAAACATGGTCAAGCATCCTCATATCAAGTTTCAAGGCATTCAGCTCAAGATTGCACAGTCAAAACCCTAAATTGCACTACAGTCAACTGTAGGGGCAAAATGGTCATTTGACAGTCAAAGGTTCAAATTTTTGGTCAACATATCATTTTGAAGCCACAAACATCATTTGATCAATGCTTGATCATGATTCTCAAAATTTGGCTCAGAAATCATCAAAGATGCAAAAGTTGCTATATTTGGACAGTTGAAAAAGTCAACTGAAATTGACCAGGGCATAACTTTCACATGGATTATCAGAAAAATTCCATCCAAAGCTCATTTTTAAGAGAAAGACATTTCCTACAACTCATCTTCATACTTCAAGTCCAAGAAATGCTCTCACAAAAAGTTATCAATTTCAACATTATAGGTCATTTTCAAAAGTCAACAAAAAGGGACTTTAAGTCAAAGGCCATAACTTGAGATTGGAAAATCAAAATGACATGGGACCAAAGGAATTGGTTAAAGGACTCAAAGACCTTTCCAAAATGTCCAAGAACATGTGAAAAGCTTAAAAATTGAGCAAGTTATGCCTTGTAGAAGTTGGGAAATTTTTGTGAAATGGCAAAAGTCAACTATCCTTGAAACTCCAATTTTTGACAAAAGGGCCCACTTTCTTCCACTTGATTCATCCTTGTCATGCCACACACGTGTCCCATGATTGATTTCAAGACCAAATATTGATTTTTCTATTTTATTTAATTTTTGATAATTTAATTCATTTTAAATCTTTAAAAATTCAAATAAAATTCAAAAACCAATGGAATAGTGTCATGTGAATTTGGACAACTTCCATGTATCATGGGCCACCTCAAAAACTCAGGCTAGGGTTAAGTTTCACACTAGGTCTAGGTTTTGGCTTAAAAGAAGGAAATTTGGTCAATGGTAAAAACCCTAGGACTTGTTCTTTCCTAAGCATGAATTAAGGTCAGTTAGCAAGCCACTTCTCTTCCATTATAATCACTAAGTCAAACCCTAAGCCTAGGACATCATAAGCTGCGCCCAAACAAGCCATTGCATAGTGAAAATTTTGGATAAAAACACAAATCTGAAATCAAGGTTGGAGAGAATTTTAGGCCTTAATTCTTTTTCCATTAGCATCCTGGACAAATTCTGAACGCATCCCAATTCCAAACATCTTTCAAAACTCCCTGAACTGGTATCCATGAGTCAAACTGTGAAGCAAAGTTTTTGAAATCGCATAGCATAATTCAAGCATTTTTTTTCATTTTTATTTATGTATTCATGATCACAACGATGTTTCTAAGCTAACCATGGCGTTTGATTGCTTTTTTGTTGACCATACGTGATTCTGCCATTGCTAAAATTTAGGGTTACAGGTTTCTTAAATTAGGGTTTTTGCGTAGAGGAAAAATTAGGGTTCCTGAAGACCATGGTTGAACTCAGCGTTTAGAGACGAAGAAGAAGATATGCTCGCGAACAATTTATGAAGCTCGTGGACCTAATCGCTATTTTTTGAAAGCTAGCTTTAAGCCACGCATGAAAAACCGTGGCCAATGTGTTTTGTTTTTACAGGGATGAAGACGATGGTGTCGTGTCACACAGGGACAGGTCCATTCAAATTTGCGCGCGTTTGGATCATTATGCGTTGGTTTTAATATTTGTTGTTTAATGACCATTATATGTTAATTGAAACACAAGTGGCTCAGTGGACAGGGATGCGTGCATGTGACCTTCAAGACCTGGGTTCAAGTCCCAGGTCAGAACAATTTCCATAATATTTTTCTATTCTAATTCCCATGCAGGCTCAGTAAAACATTCCACCATACGCTGCCAAGGATCAACGGCCATGTGTCCAAGGGAATCAGATCCAAGGCTTAGGTCTGAGGAGTACGCTACACTTGGTCAAATGCATCACACCTGATCAAAAAAGTCAATGGACTTCAAAGCCTAATGGGCCTGATTTGCTAGGCCTATACCTCCTGAATTGGGGACTACACCCCCCTGGTTTGCCTTATTATTTCTTTTATTTCTTTCTTTAATTTTTCTTTTTATTTCTTTTATTTGCTATGTATTTAGTTAATTATTTTTACAAAAAAATGCAAAAACATCATAAAATTCAGAAAGGCCAAAAAATATAATTTTTATATTTTAATTATTTTCTAAATAAATTGTATGTAAATTACTTAGTTTAATTAGGGTATAATTTTAATCTTTTTTAATAAAAATCCAAAAAAACTAGAATTTAGGTTTAATGACTTTTATTTTCTTTTTTTATTTTTTCCCTTTTTTTCAGAATAATAATGTTATTTATTTATTTTCATAAATTAAAAAAAATGTACATAAATTAATTTAGAATTAAATTAGGTTAAAAGTCAATATTTTCATAATAAACTTAAAAAACAATAGAATTAGGTCTAATATTTAATTTAATTTCAATTAACTCCTTTTCTCTCATTAAATCTAAAAAACACAAAAATACCATTTTCATTTAATTTTAATTTTAAATTCCTTATTAATGTTAATTGTTTGTAAAAGGGTCCAACGCCCTAGTTTCGTGTTTAATTCCTTTATTTTGCACATTTATTTTATATCGTTTAAATAATTATGTATATGTACCAAAGCCATGTAATAGCTATTAGACATTTCTTTTCTGCAATTTATTTTAAATCGGGTCTGGATTAATTTGGCGTTGTAGACCCGCGCCCTTTGTAATAGCGTAGGACTTTTATCTTTTCCGCACTTTAAATTCCCGTACTTTTAACTGTTAAACAATAACATGAAAGAATGAATGCCCAAAAATAAAATCGAATCGTTAGATCACCAATGCATGACAAGACAAACAATAAACTGAAAATGACACACAATTCACACACCACCCCTAGGGTACGCCTCACTGTTGCCTTTCGAAAGGTGGTCGTCGAGTAGAAGACGTCTTAGTAAGTCCTCATGATCCGGGAACCTGGCATGAGGGTAGCTTCTAAGGTGTCTTCCCATTGCTCTGGTGATCACCATGTCCCTACAAACTCGAATTGACCCGAACACCTCCAACGGTGGTGCTACCTACCTCTCAATGGTGGGATGGCACTACTTTAAAGGACATCTACACAGACGAATTCCTTAGGGTAGGTAGGTTCTCAAGGATACTTGCTCTAATTTCAAACAAATCAAAACATCTTTTCACACCGACACACTTTCAAAAACTTTCAAAACAAACTTTTCAAACACTCTGACGTACGAGTTGAATTGAAACTTTTCAAAGAATATTTTTGAAACCCACATTGAAAAGCAAGCAAACATTTTGAAAACACATTGAGCAAGTACCTAAGAGCCCATGGATAACCATGGATAGAAAGGGTGCTAATACCTTCCCTTTCTATAACCTACCTCCCGAACCGAGAGCAATCTCTTTAAAGGAATTTTTCTGTGCTTTTGTCCTTTCCATTTGGAGAAAATAAAAGACGGTGGCGACTCTTGCTTCCGCGACATTTCGCGAACCAGCTTTAAAACAGTCAGTTCCAGATCCACCGATCACAGAACTGGCGACTCTGCTGGGGATAGGAAGACTTAAAGTGAGGTGTACCTTAGGATTAAGATCACTGTGTTTTCAATTGTCTTCTTTGCTTGCTTTAAATTGTGGGTTGCTTGGGAGTTCTATAGATCCTAACCCGGATCTGGGGGATACTTTCTTAGAAAGTAGCAACAAGGCTGTGAGGGAACTGTGCGGGGTATACCGACATGGTTGAAGCAGTCTGCTACGTTGATGTGGCACTTTGGTGTGTACCGGTAACCCTTGAGTTCAGTCAAGGAGAGTACGGGGCCTCCATGTGGTGTCATGAAGCATCAACAGACCTTAGGAACCTTTAATTGAACCATCTTGGCCTCTTTAGGGTAGTGAGATAACTGACTTTGGTGCAGTCCGAGGTTGGTTGATACTCGATACTACACTCAATTGAGGGTTGCTTTCCTGGAATATTTCGGTCGCCAGTTCAGTGGCTAAATCGAAACGATGAACAATGAAAGCAATCCCGTGATATTGGGAACCTTAGAACCCGGTTACTTTGATAGGACAGGTTGAACCCACCAACTTCAAGAGGGTACTACCCAGACTCCATGCTGGCCTAAACTTTAAGGGCTTCTCTTGTGTGACTTGTGTGCCTTCCTACTTGAACTACTTGCATGCTTATTACCTGACATTTGTCTCTTGCAGGTTGTGTCTGTAGTCCTTAATTAGGACTCATAACAGGGTATCCTAAGTTTCTTGCAGGTTTTTGCAGTCCTTAATTAGGACTCATAACAGGGTTACTTACATTACCCCATGCATATCATGACATCATACCATTGCATACATCCTAACCCATTTCAAGGATCTCAAGGGCTTGTGATACAGGTCATATAAATCAAACATCTAGCAAGGGGCAAAGAGGATTTATTTTCCTCTAGCCAATGTTGTCAGAGGCTATGACCCACTTGATATGGTGAGCTCTGACTCCTGAAGAAGGTTCCCTAACCAAGGTTGTTTGGAAATCAAAACCAGACATGATGACTAAAGTCAGGGGCTATGACCCACTTGATATGGTGAGCCTTTGACTCTTGAAGAAGAGTTCTCAATAACATGGGTGTCCTTCAATCAAGCTCTAAATTCCAATGCTAACAAATTTTCTTGTTTACCCCGCGAGATCCTTGAAAACATTGCATGCATATCATACTCATCCTTACATAACAGGTATCTTTGTTGCAGGTCACTTACCTTTCCCGCTGTTTATTTCAGCAATGGCTTCACAACAAGACAACCAGGACCTTCTTGCTCAAGAGGCTCGGCTCGGGGACATCCTCCTGAATTTATCCAAGGGGCAGGAGGAGTTAAGGACACTTCTCACGGGGACTTTGGTCAGGAACAATGCTGAGGATGACAAGGACGAACAGCTGAAACGTCTACAAACTGAGGTAGACACATTGAAGACCCAGATGCTGGGGCAAAGGGCCCTCATTCAAGGTTTAGCTCAGGAGCAAGGAGAGCTGAGGGCCATGATCAGTCAGCTTCAGCAAGACATGAAGCAACCAGCCCAAGTCAGGGACCAAGTCATGGAACAGCTTCCAAGAGGGCAAATGCCGGGCCCAATGAATAGACCTCTCCAAATTGCTACTACTTCACAAGCCCAGCATCAACGGGGTAATCGGCGCAAGCGATACACTCCTGGAAGACATTTCACTGAGACTGGCATACCACCATCTCTAATGCTGAAACACTTATCGGAGGCCAATCTGATTACTTTGAAAGGTCCTCCCCAGAATCCTGGCACCTCTGCTCCTACTTATAACCCTGATAAAAGATGTGCCTACCATTCTGACAGTCCTGGACATGACACCGATGACTGTTGGAGCTTGAAGAACAAGATCCAGGACTTGGTCGACGGAAGGGTGCTGGAGTTCATGCCGGGTGGCCAAATGAAATTCTTCTGCTGAGAATCTTCCATTTTGAAGTGACAAATCCTGAGACTGGAAAACCTTTGTTCATTCGAATGTTCAAGTTGCAATTTCCTTTTGTTTAAACATTTATTCATGTTAAAACATTGTTATTCCATTAATGCATCGCTTATGTCTATTTTTGAATCAATATATTCGCATTCACTATATGCAAACTATTTTCATATTTTTTCTGATGTCAACTCTGGATCTAAACTCTAAGCCTCTTGAGGGAGGATGACGAAAACGATACCATAACCTACAGTATACTTTTGAACAGACCCCGCTGATGAGGTACAGGCATTGTTTCAATCCCTAAACACTGGAGTTATAAGGATGATAATCCCTCGTCAACCCCTCTGAGCCAAAGAAGTAGGAGTTTTTATTTTCGAAAATCAAAACCCTTAATCATAACCCGGGGCAGGGTAGTCTCTCAGTTGGTCCAAGTGCACAACAAATGGCACTAAAAAGAGTCCTCACGAAACAAAAGACAGTGATGGTTCAGAACAATCAAAAGGAGAGGCAGTCATGATAAAAAAAAAATCATAAACGAAAAAGCCCAAAAAATCTAAACCTACAAAGGGGACTTACGAAACTGGGGCATCCCGCTGACTGTAATTCCGAAAAAGGAAATAGTCCAGGCAAAAAAGAAAGAGGTCCTACAAACCCTCGACAAAAAACGATGACTGCCATAAATCATCAATGACTGAACCATCACCGGAAAATCAGAACGAAGACTCAAACAAGGTCTAACGCATGATCAACTGAGTTTAGGTTTGAAGAACATCACGAAGAGCGGGTGGGTACAAATAATTTGAACCTTTATCCTTTGTTTCTTAAACCGTGAACCAGGCCACGTTATAACCCTTAAAAGTCCTAGCTGAAGCATGGGTTAGTTTGAAAGCATACTGTTACGAAAGGTATCCTGACTCCTGAAGGCCTACGGTAAATACAGAGTTGACATCATGTTTTACAAACATTCATATGTTTTATGAAAAAATGCATTTTTAAAATCTTCAAGACAGACATAGGCTTTGCATTGTTAACATAACTTTGTTTGCATATGACTTTTTGTTTGAACAGCAGAGAAATTCGCACAATGAATACCTAGTGAACAAAAGCACTTCCAATCAAGGGGCACAACATGATCATGGTCCAATCATCTGGGGCAGTTCAGTCAAGATTCGGAGAATCTCTCAAAAGGCCAACCAGCCTGGAGCAAATCTCCATCTGGATCACCTGGGGCATCCCGACAACGAATCTTGCCTGATCAGACATCTTCTAGTGGTACGGCAGCGCAATACTTCTAACAGGGGCAATTCCCTACATTCTGAGAACATGGACATAGTCGAAAAGACCCTGTGCACAATCAAAGACCCGCTAGGTTGACACACCTAGGCAAAAATAAGGGCTTCCCGGCGAACCAAAAGGGTTCAGGCAAAAACAAGGGATGAATATGAAAAAACTGTACACCCGGCAAGTCGAAAACCTGAAAAGGCGGCTTGGGCAAAAATGGGTATCCCGGTGGACTGAAAACCCGAAAGGGCGGTCCAGGCAAAAGGTAGGGATCAAAGCATACGACTATGTTCCGTTATCTCGTCACTTTCCTACCGGAAGAAGATTTGTCAATCGGCAGTCATCAAGCACCGCCACAGGTATCTTCTCCCACAGAAACAGGGGCAATAAAGAGTTGTCTAAGCAATCCAGTTGTTCTATCCTCCAAGGTATCAAAGTAGGTTCAGCTGAAGAACACAACCAGGTATCTTAATTCCCCAGAGAGCGAGCCTGCAAGCAGTATATTCTTCTCCAAGCAGAGTTAACAAGTCTCAAGGAAATTGGGTATCCTCCAGCAGATCCCAACATTCCCCAGCAGCATATATTCTTAACAAGCATCCCCGGCAGCCTTGGTCTAAAGATTGTTCCCCGGCGGCATATTCAAAGGAATCACTTCCCCCGCAGTTCAAAACTCCCCAGAAGAGTCCAATTAGTTTCCCCAGGAAAGTTGGAATTTATATCTCCCCAAGCAGTAAGCTTATCCCCAGTAAATTCTGGAAGCTTATCCTTCGCAGAGCACGAACGCGTCGTCCGGCTTGATTTAAAGAGTTATTTCCTTAACAGGATATAACTGGGTTATCCTCAGCCAAAAGCCACGGAAAGAGTGTCGTCGACAAAGTCTTCCTATCCCCAGCAAACTATTATCAACACTCAGCAAAGCATTTCTATCCCCACAGAGTATTGCTTCCCAGCATGGTTGCTAGAGTATCTTTTCTCCCCGCAGAATCTTCCATTCGCCAAGTTTATTCCGCAACGGAGTCATCTTCTCCTACCGGTATCCTTGCAGTTATCATCCCCAGCGGAAGCAAAATCTATTCTTCGACATCAGCCCAGGACACGACTTCCCGGCACCCGTCAAGGATTCACTTTCCTAGACAAAAACATACATAAAACATCACATACATCATTATAGCATGCATGTACACATCATATCTTACAAATCTCATTTATGTTGAGAACATCATTGCTTGATCCATATCATGCATTGCATATGACTGACTTTTACCTTTCAGGAAAGATCCAGTTAAGTTCTCAAGCTACATTTCAAGACCTAGACCGGTTCAGTTAAATCGACCCCAAGATTTTCCTGATGCTTATCCAGTCAAAGGCCTTCTCTGGTTCAGTCAGATCGACCCTAAGATCTCCCTGATGCTTATCCAGTTGAAGACATTTCAAGACCTAGACCGGTTCAGTTAAATCGACCCTAAGATTTTCCTGATGCTTATCCAGTCAAAGGCCTTCTCTGGTTCAGTCAGATCGACCCTAAGATCTCCCTGATTCTTATCCAGTTGAAGATATTTCAAGACCTTGTCCGGTTCAGTTAAATCGACCCTAAGATTTTCCTGATGCTTATCCAGTCAAAGGCCTTCTCTGGTTCAGTCAGATCGACCCTAAGATCTCCCTGATGCTTATCCAGTTGAAGATATTTCAAGACCTTGTCCGGTTCAGTTAAATCGACCCTAAGATTTTCCTGATGCTTATCCAGTCAAAGGCCTTCTCTGGTTCAGTCAGATCGACCCTAAGATCTCCCTGATTCTTATCCAGTTGAAGATATTTCAAGACCTTGTCTGGTTCAGTTAAATCGACCCTAAGATTTTCCTGATGCTTATCCAGTCAAAGGCCTTCTCTGGTTCAGTCAGATCGACCCTAAGATCTCCCTGATGCTTATCCAGTTGAAGATATTTCAAGACCTTGTCCGGTTCAGTTAAATCGACCCTAAGATTTTCCTGATGCTTATCCAGTCAAAGGCCTTCTCTGGTTCAGTCAGATCGACCCTAAGATCTCCCTGATGCTTATCCAGTTGAAGACATTTCAAGACCTAGACCGGTTCAGTTAAATCGTCCTAAGATTTTCCTGATGCTTATCCAGTCAAAGGCCTTCTCTGGTTCAGTCAGATCGACCCTAAGATCTCCCTGATGCTTATCCAGTTGAAGACATTTCAAGACCTAGACCGGTTCAGTTAAATCGACCCTAAGATTTTCCTGATGCTTATCCAGTCAAAGGCCTCTCTGGTTCAGTCAGATCGACCCTAAGATCTCCCTGATGCTTATCCAGTTGAAGACATTTCAAGACCTAGACCGGTTCAGTTAAATCGACCCTAAGATTTTCCTGATGCTTATCCAGTCAAAGGCCTTCTCTGGTTCAGTCAGATCGACCCTAAGATCTCCCTGATGCTTATCCAGTTGAAGACATTTCAAGACCTAGACCGGTTCAGTTAAATCGACCCTAAGATTTTCCTGATGCTTATCCAGTCAAAGGCCTTCTCTGGTTCAGTCAGATCGACCCTAAGATCTCCCTGATGCTTATCCAGTTGAAGACATTTCAAGACCTAGACCGGTTCAGTTAAATCGACCCCAAGATTTTCCTGATGCTTATCCAGTCAAAGGCCTTCTCTGGTTCAGTCAGATCGACCCTAAGATCTCCCTGATGCTTATCCAATTGAAGACATTTCAAGACCTAAACCGGTTCAGTTAAATCGACCCTAAGATTTTCCTGATTCTTACCCAGTCAAAGGCCTCTCTGGTTCAGTCAGATCGACCCTAAGATCTCCCTGATTCTTATCCCAGTAGAAGACACCCCAGATTTTTCTCAACGAGCGTTGTTGAAGTTAAAATCCCCCAGATCTTTTCTCAACGAGCGTCGTTGAAGTTAAAGTCACCAAGATTTTTCTCAACAAGCGTCGTTGAAGTTAAAGTCACCCAAGATGTTTTTCTCAACAAGCGTTGTTGAAGTTAAAGTCGCCCAAGGTTCTCTTACCATTCATGCTAAGGTAGTGATCATCCCTGGTTCTTTCATCGCCGTTTGAAGCTCCAGACTCAGCTTCTGTAACCAGTCAGGACACATCTATACCAGGCATCTAAACATCAGCTCCTGCAACGTGTCAGGTACTCATTTTCTGTTTTGCAGGTATGCAGGTTCTCGCTAAAGAATCTCCTACGCGATCAACATCCAGATGGCATCTATAAGCCCATCATCCTATCCAACAACCTCCAAATGGCATCTATAAGCCCATTTCCATCACACTGCTAACATGTGAGCGCAAATTTCTGGGCACTCTAGTGTCCAATCATCTTCTACCCTCGGATTACGAAAGGCACGTCAGCCAATCTGCATCCTCAGGTCTAAGAAGATTGAACAGGGGCAACTGTTATACCCCAAAATTTTCCCTCCCATATTCTTCAAGAAATTGCCAAGCCAAGTCATAAAACTCCCCCAAGGGTTGCACAGTCCAACTGTCTCCTATACAGTCAAAACTAGGGTTTGGGTTCTGATCAAGAAAATGAAGTTTTCAAAGGCTCAATCAAGTCTCATATGCTTACAAACATGGTCAAGCATCCTCATATCAAGTTTCAAGGCATTCAGCTCAAGATTGCACAGTCAAAACCCTAAATTGCACTACAGTCAACTGTAGGGGCAAAATGGTCATTTGACAGTCAAAGGTTCAAATTTTTGGTCAACATATCATTTTGAAGCCACAAACATCATTTGATCAATGCTTGATCATGATTCTCAAAATTTGGCTCAGAAATCATCAAAGATGCAAAAGTTGCTATATTTGGACAGCTGAAAAAGTCAACTGAAATTGACCAGGGCATAACTTTCACATGGATTATCAGAAAAATTCCATCCAAAGCTCATTTTGAAGAGAAAGACATTTCCTACAACTCATCTTCATACTTCAAGTCCAAGAAATGCTCTCACAAAAAGTTATCAATTTCAACATTATAGGTCATTTTCAAAAGTCAACAAAAAGGGACTTTAAGTCAAAGGCCATAACTTGAGATTGGAAAATCAAAATGACATGGGACCAAAGGAATTGGTTAAAGGACTCAAATACCTTTCCAAAATGTCCAAGAACATGTGAAAAGCTTAAAAATTGAGCAAGTTATGCCTTGTAGAAGTTGGGAAATTTTTGTGAAATGGCAAAAGTCAACTATCCTTGAAACTCCAATTTTTGACAAAAGGGCCCACTTTCTTCCACTTGATTCATCCTTGTCATGCCACACACGTGTCCCATGATTGATTTCAAGACCAAATATTGATTTTTCTATTTTATTTAATTTTTGATAATTTAATTCATTTTAAATCTTTAAAAATTCAAATAAAATTCAAAAACCAATGGAATAGTGTCATGTGAATTTGGACAACTTCCATGTATCATGGGCCACCTCAAAAACTCAGGCTAGGGTTAAGTTTCACACTAGGTCTAGGTTTTGGCTTAAAAGAAGGAAATTTGGTCAATGGTAAAAACCCTAGGACTTGTTCTTTCCTAAGCATGAATTAAGGTCAGTTAGCAAGCCACTTCTCTTCCATTATAATCACTAAGTCAAACCCTAAGCCTAGGACATCATAAGCTGCGCCCAAACAAGCCATTGCATAGTGAAAATTTTGGATAAAAACACAAATCTGAAATCAAGGTTGGAGAGAATTTTAGGCCTTAATTCTTTTTCCATTAGCATCCTGGACAAATTCTGAACGCATCCCAATTCCAAACATCTTTCAAAACTCCCTGAACTGGTATCCATGAGTCAAACTGTGAAGCAAAGTTTTTGAAATCGCATAGCATAATTCAAGCATTTTTTTTCATTTTTATTTATGTATTCATGATCACAACGATGTTTCTAAGCTAACCATGGCGTTTGATTGCTTTTTTGTTGACCATACGTGATTCTGCCATTGCTAAAATTTAGGGTTACAGGTTTCTTAAATTAGGGTTTTTGCGTAGAGGAAAAATTAGGGTTCCTGAAGACCATGGTTGAACTCAGCGTTTAGAGACGAAGAAGAAGATATGCTCGCGAACAATTTATGAAGCTCGTGGACCTAATCGCTATTTTTTGAAAGCTAGCTTTAAGCCACGCATGAAAAACCGTGGCCAATGTGTTTTGTTTTTACAGGGATGAAGACGATGGTGTCGTGTCACACAGGGACAGGTCCATTCAAATTTGCGCGCGTTTGGATCATGATGCGTTGGTTTTAATATTTGTTGTTTAATGACCATTATATGTTAATTGAAACACAAGTGGCTCAGTGGACAGGGATGCGTGCATGTGACCTTCAAGACCTGGGTTCAAGTCCCAGGTCAGAACAATTTCCATAATATTTTTCTATTCTAATTCCCATGCAGGCTCAGTAAAACATTCCACCATACGCTGCCAAGGATCAACGGCCATGTGTCCAAGGGAATCAGATCCAAGGCTTAGGTCTGAGGAGTACGCTACACTTGGTCAAATGCATCACACCTGATCAAAAAAGTCAATGGACTTCAAAGCCTAATGGGCCTGATTTGCTAGGCCTATACCTCCTGAATTGGGGACTACACCCCCCTGGTTTGCCTTATTATTTCTTTTATTTCTTTCTTTAATTTTTCTTTTTATTTCTTTTATTTGCTATGTATTTAGTTAATTATTTTTACAAAAAAATGCAAAAACATCATAAAATTCAGAAAGGCCAAAAAATATAATTTTTATATTTTAATTATTTTCTAAATAAATTGTATGTAAATTACTTAGTTTAATTAGGGTATAATTTTAATCTTTTTTAATAAAAATCCAAAAAAACTAGAATTTAGGTTTAATGACTTTTATTTTCTTTTTTTATTTTTTCCCTTTTTTTCAGAATAATAATGTTATTTATTTATTTTCATAAATTAAAAAAAATGTACATAAATTAATTTAGAATTAAATTAGGTTAAAAGTCAATATTTTCATAATAAACTTAAAAAACAATAGAATTAGGTCTAATATTTAATTTAATTTCAATTAACTCCTTTTCTCTCATTAAATCTAAAAAACACAAAAATACCATTTTCATTTAATTTTAATTTTAAATTCCTTATTAATGTTAATTGTTTGTAAAAGGGTCCAACGCCCTAGTTTCGTGTTTAATTCCTTTATTTTGCACATTTATTTTATATCGTTTAAATAATTATGTATATGTACCAAAGCCATGTAATAGCTATTAGACATTTCTTTTCTGCAATTTATTTTAAATCGGGTCTGGATTAGTTTGGCGTTGTAGACCCGCGCCCTTTGTAATAGCGTAGGACTTTTATCTTTTCCGCACTTTAAATTCCCGTACTTTTAACTGTTAAACAATAACATGAAAGAATGAATGCCCAAAAATAAAATCGAATCGTTAGATCACCAATGCATGACAAGACAAACAATAAACTGAAAATGACACACAATTCACACACCACCCCTAGGGTACGCCTCACTGTTGCCTTTCGAAAGGTGGTCGTCGAGTAGAAGACGTCTTAGTAAGTCCTCATGATCCGGGAACCTGGCATGAGGGTAGCTTCTAAGGTGTCTTCCCATTGCTCTGGTGATCACCATGTCCCTACAAACTCGAATTGACCCGAACACCTCCAACGGTGGTGCTACCTACCTCTCAATGGTGGGATGGCACTACTTTAAAGGACATCTACACAGACGAATTCCTTAGGGTAGGTAGGTTCTCAAGGATACTTGCTCTAATTTCAAACAAATCAAAACATCTTTTCACACCGACACACTTTCAAAAACTTTCAAAACAAACTTTTCAAACACTCTGACGTACGAGTTGAATTGAAACTTTTCAAAGAATATTTTTGAAACCCACATTGAAAAGCAAGCAAACATTTTGAAAACACATTGAGCAAGTACCTAAGAGCCCATGGATAACCATAGATAGAAAGGGTGCTAATACCTTCCCTTTCTATAACCTACCTCCCGAACCGAGAGCAATCTCTTTAAAGGAATTTTTCTGTGCTTTTGTCCTTTCCATTTGGAGAAAATAAAAGACGGTGGCGACTCTTGCTTCCGCGACATTTCGCGAACCAGCTTTAAAACAGTCAGTTCCAGATCCACCGATCACACCCCTGTTTCTGATATTACAAGTGATGGTCTTTTGTTTTGCATGCAAATATTTATGAGCATCAATTAATGTCAAATGCATATATCAAAAATGAACATTGGACGTTCTTTGCAAAACAAAACAAAAAAGGAAAAAACAAGTTTGAAATTTCTCTGAAATTGAATTTGTATTGATTTTTAAGTTTGGCCTGTAAATAGGCGTTTTTGTACAAGAGGCTGACGTCCTAGTAAGAGAACGCCGCCGAAAAAGAGTTTATACATTTTATGAAAAACTAGATAAAACAGCTATGTGAATAATCCCACTGGGTTCCAACTCTGCTATTGTCTTTATGTTCTCAAGCATCTCATCACTTTGCTACTTGGTTGAAGGTAGATCAAATTGATTAGTACCGACCGAGCTTGATAGTCGATACCGAAGTCTGGTCGCAAGGTGATTCAATGAGACATAGTGTTACACTTTGATCCCTAACTTTTTCCTGGACCGCCCTTTCGGGTTTTCAGTCCACCGGGATACCCTTTTTTGCCCAAGCCGCCTTTTCAGGTTTTCGACTTGTCGGGTGTACAAATTTTTTCATTTTCATCCCTTATTTTTTCTCGAACCCTTTTGGTTCGCTGGGAAACCCTTATTTTTGCCTAGGCCAGTCAACCTAGCGGGTCTTTGATCATGCGTAGTATCTTTTCACTATGTCTGTATTGACGGGGTGAGGAAGGTCGTCACCATCCATGGTGGTTAGAATCATAGCTCCTCCAGAGAAAATGTTCTTAACCACAAATGGCCCTTCGTAGGTCGGGGTCTATTTGCCCCTGGGATCACCTTGTGGCAGGATAATGCGCTTGATTACCAGATCCCCAACTTGATACTCTTGTCGTCTAACTTTCTTGTTAAATGCATTGATCATCCGTTTTTGATACGTCTGACCATGACAAATAGCAGTAAGTCTCTTTTCGTCGATTAGGTTCAGCTGATCAAGCCGGGTCTGAATCCAGTCATCTTCGCTCAAACCTGCATCCTTCATAATCCGAAGAGAGGGTATCTGAACTTCAATGGGAAAGACTGCCTCCATGCCATATGCCAAGGAATAGGGTGTTACCCCTGTTGACGTTCGCGCTGAGGTACGGTACCCATGAAGAGCAAATGGTAACATCTCGTGCCAGTCTTTGTATGTCACTGTCATCTTCTGCACAATATTCTTAATGTTCTTATTCGCTGCTTCTATAATCCCATTCATCTTCGGCCGGTAAGGAGAAGAGTTGTGATGATGTATCTTGAACTGCTTGCAGAGCTTGGTGATTATTTTATTGTTGAGATTTGTACCATTGCCTGTAATGGTCCTCTCTGGTACACCATATCGACAAATCAAATTGTGCCGAATGAACCGTGCCACGACGTTCTTGGTTTCAGTAGCAAAGGAAGCTGCTTCAACCCACTTCGTAAAGTAATCAATAGCTACAAAGATGAAATGATGCCCGTTGGATGCCGTAGGTCTGATCTCACCAATCATATCGATGCCCCACATTGCAAAAGGCCACGGAGCTGTTAAGACGTTCAGAGGTACTGGAGGTATGTGCACCTTATCAGCATAGACTTGGCACTTGTGACAGGTCCGAGAATGCTGATAACAGTTGGCTTCCATTGTGGACCAGAAATATCCTTCCCGAAGGATTTTCTTCGCCATGGTGTGTCCACTGGAATGAGTTCCGAAAGTACCTTCATGTAAATCTACCATGATCCTTTCTGCCTCGCTCTTATCCACACATCGTAGTAAGGTCGAATCATGGTTACGCTTGTAAAGAATACCATTGCTGATAAATAACTTCGCCGCGAATCTCCTCAGAAACTTCTTGACATTAACAGATGCACCCTCGGGGTATTCCTGAGCCTCGATATACCTCTTCACCTCATGAAACCAGGGTTTATCTGTTACCTCTTCAGTCTCAATGTCACAGCAATGTGCAGGTTCGTCCATCCTTTCAATGATAATTCGGGGAGCTTTGTTGTCCCAATTGACTTTGAACATAGAAGACATCGTAGCCAGCGCGTCCGCCAACTGATTCTCCTCTCTAGGGAAGTGTTCAAAGGTTATCTCCTCGAAGTGCGGGAGCAACGTCAATACATACTCCTTGTAAGGAATAAGATTTGGGTGTTTCGTATCCCACTCGCCTTTGATCTGACTGATCACGAGAACAGAATCTCCGAAGACACTCAAGAACTTAATCCTTAGGCCAATAGCTGCTCGAAGACCCATAATGCACGCTTCATACTCCTCCATATTGTTGGTGCAATTGAAACATAGTCGGGCGGTAAACGGAGTATGAGAGCCTTTAGGAGATATGATCACGGCGCCAATGTCATTACCCAAAGCGTTTGAAGCTCCATCAAAGTACATAGACCATCGGGATCCCTCCTCAGGTCCTTCATCCGGTCCAGGTGTCTCACAGTCGGTTACCAACATGATATTCTCATCCGGAAATTCAAAGTTCATAGACTGGTAATCATCCACTGCCTGATGTGCCAAATGGTCTGTCAACGCACTTCCTTTAATTGCCTTTTGAGTCGTGTATTGGATGTCATACTCAGTCAAGATCATCTGCCATCTCGCTATTCTTCTGGACAAGGCAGGCTTCTCGAAGATATACTTGATTGGATCCATCTTTGATATCAATAGAGTAGTGTGAGTCAGCATATACTCTCTCATCCGGCGAGCAGCCCATGCCAAAGTGCAGCAAGTTTTCTCGAGCAACGAGTATCGGGTCTCGCAGTCGGTAAACGTTTTGCTAAGGTAGTAAATAACATGCTCTTTTCAGACAGACTCGTCATGCTGACCCAACACACACCCCATCGAATTATCGAGTACTGTCAAGTATAAGATCATAGGTCTCCCTTCAATGGAGGCATCAGAATAGGTGGCTCTTGGAGATATTCTTTGATCCTTTTGAAAGCGGCCTGACATTCATCGTTCCATCTTACCACTTGATCTTTCTTCAGAAGCTTGAAGATTGGCTCATAAGTAGCAGTCAGGTGTGAGATGAATCGGGCAATGTAGTTCCGACGTCCCAGAGAGCCTCTGACTTCTTTCTCTGTTTGGGGAGCTGGCATTTCCTGTATAGCCTTCACCTTTGCAGGATCCACTTGAATACCTTTGTCACTCACAATGAAACCCAGCATCTTACCAGATCTCACTCTGAAGGTGCACTTGTTCGGGTTTAACCTCAGCTTGTACAACTTCAACCTATCAAATAGCTTCTGAAGATGGTCAAGATGCTCTTCTTCAGTCTGGGATCTTGCAATCATGTCATCGACGTATACCTTAATCTCATGATGGATCAAGTCATGGAACAAAGCGACCATGGCGCGCTGATACGTTGCCCCAACATTCTTCAATCCAAAAGGCATGACCTTGTAGCAAAAGGTACCCCAATGAGTAACAAAGGTTGTCTTCTCCATGTCTTCGGGAGCCATTTTAATCTGATTGTAACCGGAGAAACCATCCATAAAGGAGAATACCTTATGCTGAGCAGTGATGCCAACCAGAACGTCGGTATGAGGTAGAGGGAAGTCATCTTTGGGGCTTTCCCTGTTCAGATCCCTATAGTCAACACACATCCGAACTTTACCATCCTTCTTCGACACAGGAACCACGTTGGCCACCCACTGTGGGTAAGAAGTAACTGATAGAAAACCTGCATCAAACTGTTTCATCACTTCGGCCTTGATTTTCTTGGACATCTCTGGGCGCATTCGGCGAACCTTCTGTTTCACTGTAGGACAGTCTTCCTTGGTAGGCAATCGGTGAACCACAATATCGGTATCCAACTCAGGCATATCTTCATAAGACCAGGCGAAGATTTCAACATAGTCTCGCAGCATCTGAATTAACCGTTGCTTAACACTAGCTTCCAGATTTGCACCGACCTTGACCTCTTTCTTGTCTACCTCTGTACCCAGATTTATGGTTTCCACTGGCTCTTCGTGCGGCTGTATGGCCCTCTCTTCCTGAAGTAACAGTCTAGCAAGTTCACCAGGCACTTCGCAATTATCTCCACCTTTGTCTTCGGCTAAGTTGATCGGACTTTCAAAGTCATAACTGGCAGTAGCAGAGTCGTTACCAGTGAGATCTAGAGTGGATTCAGACCTGTATATGTGAGTGTGTGTAAAATAGCTGTTTTGCAATATATATTAAAAGAAAAATAGGAGCGAAAAAAATTTGAAATGCAAGAAGCGTCCAATGCTTTTATTAATGATATATGGAAATTGACAAACATAAAGCCCTCACAGATGGAGCCACGGTGCCCGGGGTAAGACACCGGATCATAAAGTTTAAAACATTGTCTGTTACAAACTCAAAAAAAAAGTCTCATTACTGGGTAATAACAGAAACGGGCATAGAATCCTTTGTCGTCCAATTTCTTAGTACACCATCAGCAGTCGGGTAGATCCAGTTGTCAATATCAAACTCTTCATCATTGTCTTCAATAGCATTCACTCCCGCGTCATGTTTGGGCATAGGTGCCGTTATGAAATTAGGCTTTTCCGGCGCTTCAAACTGAATTTCCTTAGCATCAATCAGGTACTGGACCTTATTTTTCAAGACCCAACACTTATCCGTATCATGCCTCAGGCTATCAGAGTGAAAAGCACAGCGGGAATTCGGATCGTACATTGGTGATGTTGTATTGGGACTCTTTGGGGCCTCCCTCGGAGTCACCAGGTTGGTTTTTAATAACTGCGGCAGAATCTGAGATAAAGTCATGTTGATCTGAGTGAATTGTCTTTGTGGCCTTTCGTCCCTTGACTGATTATTGTGCTGAAGAGCACCAGCAGGTCTTGATATAACCACCACATTAACAGCTTGGCGGCGTTCAGGTCTATTCTGACTCTTTGAACTGTAAACAACACTGGACTCCTTCTTAAAAGGCTTCTTCTTGGTGCCTGATGAAGCCCCCTTCTGCATTTTACCGCTCTTAATACCAGCCTCAATTCTTTCCCCAGTCATAATCAGCTCTGTAAACCCAGACGATGAACTTCCAATCAGATGGTTGAAATACGGACCAGACAGGGTCCCCAAAAACATATCCACTAGTTCCCTATCGGCCAAGGGAGGTTGCACTCTACCAGCAAGTTCCCTCCACTTCTAAGCGTAGTCTTTGAAACCTTCGCCCGCACCCATAGACATACCCTGGAGTTGGGTACGCGTGGGAGCGAGGTCGGCATTGTATTGGTACTGCTTGTAGAAAGAAGCAACCAAGTCCTCCCAATTACGGATACTAGCTCCTTCCAGCTGGTAAAACCACTCAAGTTGAGTCCCTGAGAGACTGTCTTGAAAGAAGTGGATCCAGAGGTTCTTATCAGCGGTGTATGGCTGGATCTTTCTAACATACGAACGGAGGTGCAACTTTGGGAAATAGACTCCATCGTATTTAGAAAAGATCGGTGCCTTAAAATTGTGGGGAATTACCACCCCTGATGACAGACCCAAGTCTCCAAAGTCCAGACCAGGCACTTTCTGAACTTCCATCGCGCTCAACTGGTCTTCCAATTGTTTATACCTATCCTCAGCCGGAGGATACTGGTCTTCGTCATAGTCGGTCTCGTTGTCTGAAACCACAGGGCTAGGAGCCCTACTTTCTTCCTGATTATCTCCCCCTCCATATGAGTGAGTCAGATCAACCTCTTCTCGCAAATCGTTTCAGAATCTGCGACCCATATTGAATAGGACCGTCTTCTTCTTCTTCTTCTTCTTCTTCTTCTTCTCTTTCAAGATAAGGGTCTTCAGATCTTGCTGACCCTTGGCTAAACTCATGAACAATTCCTGGAACTGGGCGTTTTGGGCTTACAGAGCCTTGATTGCTTGTTCAGTTGATGGTTCAGAAGACATGATGCTGAAATAAACAACGAAGAAGATGAAAAACCTGTAAGGGTACCTGTTATGAGGTGCATGGAATGAAATGCGTATGATATGATTTCAAAGACTTTAGGGATTCAAATTTGTAAACAAAAAATGAAACACACTTTTATTAGATAAACTTTGAAATAAATTGTTCAATAGATGCCTTTAAGGCATTACAAGAAAGAAAAACTGAAAAGTAAATCAAAACTAGAAATAATCAAAAGACAATCAGCGCTCCCATGGTCGTTTGCCTTTGGTGCTGACATAGTCGTTGAGGATCCGCTTGTTCTCCAGCTGCCTTGTAAACTTCTGAATCTTCTTCTCTTGCTCTAGATACTTTTCTCTATAAGTATCTCGTTCTTCCCTCAGCTGCATCCATGACCTCTTTAATGCCCCAATGTCAGTAGGCATGTAAGGGTGTATGATGGTAGGAGGAACCCCCTCTTCATCAATAACTTCAAGAGTTATAGGCAAGACAGCTTCGTAGGGCATTCCCAGCTTTTGGGCACTGTTGTACCCCAAAATTTGCCCTCTCTCTTTTTTACAAGAAATCACAGCTTCAGGCTTTTCCTGATTTTTCAGATTGGTTTAAGAATCGGTCAAACAGACTTTTCTCATCAGTCAGACGAAATTAGGGTTTTTCATTGATTTTGACTCAGTCAGACGAAATTAGGGTTTCTTTTGATTTGTTTGATTTTGGCTCAGGGTTTGATCAAGCAGACGCTTCTTTAACATTAAATCAAGAATTAGGGTTTGCACGCGCATTCTCAGAGGAATTTGAATCCACAGTGTCTTAATTGACTGTCACACTGCTTTGACGCCTGATTTCAGTTTGTTTCTCACAACCTGAACCTCTGGATTAGAAGCTGAGGCTTCTGGTTGGAATTTGCAGTGTTTGGTTTAATCAGTAGAAGGAAAGGCATATGGACGTTTGTTTGATTAACTGTGCAATGTTTATGGTTAATTGGAATGCCGAGTTTATTATTGGTTAATGCGAAGTTGCAAGACTACAGTGTTTATTGATTATTTATAGTTTCTAAAGTTAAGATTATTGGGAAAAACTTCCAATTATTATGACTTAAGAAATTTGAATAATTAAATAAGCAATGGCAGAAGAATTAAAAGAGATGTTTGACAAAGAAAGGTTTTTATTCATTTTTAATTATTTGTTACAGATATTATTTGAACATTGTAAATTCATTTACAATTGTTTACAATAATATTATTACAATGATTAAAAGTAAATTAAAACTATATCCTAATTCTCTGGAAATCTTCATCTTCTACTAAATGCATCCTTTGCTCAACTGATCCTTATCTGCAAAGACAAAAAAAGAAAGAAATTAGTACAGATAAATTAAAGGCATTTTCAGACAGTCAATCAAAAAAACTCATCATTAAAGGTTTTGGCCGGAATTAGTTTATTCGCCCTCTCTGCAAATTGCAAGAAGATGTCTCTTCTTGGTTCACAAAGAGGGAAATTAAATGTTTTACAAGCATATGAATTATTTTGCAAAATGCACAAAGCTAAATTACAAAGTGCAAACTGAAATGCCAAACAAACTGCATATGCCAAACAATTACAAAGTTCAAACTGAAAAGAAAGTTGCCCACGTCCAAAATGCCAACTAAACTGTCAAAACTGTCCAAAGAAGCAAACCAAATTGTCAAAGAGGCAAACTAAGTCACAAATACAAAGCTGTCATCAAAACAATGTCAACCAAGTTGTAACTGTCAAAAGCGGTCAACAAGTACACAAAAGCAAGGTAGAAAATCTGGAGGTATGCAGAGGAAAGACAAATGCAAGCAAGCTTGTGAAAAGGACATTTTTATTCATCATTTTCCAGGCCAAAATCTTTTCAGAAAAAAAAGAGACATTCTAAGCAAAGATGTGCTTTCTGTGGAGAGAGAAAAAGAGGGAAAAGTAGCAGGCTTACAGTTTTCCAGGCAGGCTTAAAGATAAATATAACAAAATCAGAACACTGTCAGAGGAGGGGCAGAATACACATAGAAGGAGATATCACAAAAAACTGTAAACCTCAAGCCTTGCAACCTGTTAAAACATTGAAGCCTGTTCCAAGCTTGGATCCTAAGAAAACAACAAACAGCCTGCCTGTTACATAACGCAAATGAGAAGCCTAACAAAGACACCAGAAAAAAGCCAAGCAAAAACACAAGCCTGTTTCCAAGCATCCTGCATCAAAAACCTCTCAAAAGCAAACAAGCTTAGAAACTGAAGCAAGCCTTCAAATCAAAAAGCCTTTCAAAGCCAAAGTTACAAACATTCAACCTGCCTTAAAAGCTTACAAACTGAAGCAAGCCTTCAAATTAAAAAGCCTTTCAAAGCCAAAGTTACAAACATTCAACCTGTCTAAAAACCAGTAAAAGCAAACCTGTCAAAAACTATACAGCATTCAAGCTTCACCCAACCTGTCCTAAACAAACTGATAAGCCTTTCAAACCCAGCAAGCCTAAAGATCAGATATCACAACAACATAGCCAAAGCCTAAACACCAGCAAACATGCCTCAGAACTAGTTTCCTCATAGGAAAAGAACAACAAAGTTCATCAGAAGTCAGAAGAAAGGAAAAGCAACCCAGGAATACTCAGAATCAAAATCATCATAGCATTGGAAATAAAGCAAGCAATCAGAAGAGGAAAAGAAGCTATACAAGCGTTTTCAGAAGCAAAGCATCATCACTAAATGAAGATACAAAAATACCAGGAAGGCTACAAAGCTAGCGTCATCAAGCTCCCACGCCTCCGGCCACTTGAGACGCGTCGCCGTCCTCCTCCGTATCCTCTCCAAAGGTAGTAATTCCTCCCTTTTCTTTAACACCTCATACAAACATCAAATAACAAAAGATCAGAATATGAAAATCAATAACATGCAAAACTGAAAACCCTAAAAGCGCGTTAAAACTGAAACTGTCACCTTTTCTCATCACTGCCTTGTTCAACCATGGAGAGAGGGAAGATGGATGGTGGCGTCTGGTAGCAGAAGCGAAGAGATTCATTCAGAAGCTTGGCTCAAGAAAGATGAAGAGGACAACGAAGAAGAGGATGGGAGCGGCGTCGTTCGTTCACACAAACCCTATTCTGAAATGAAACAAAACAAACCCTAACAAATTGTAACACGCTTTGGGCCTGACCCCTGGAACTAACGCCTAAGCCCAATGTCTGGCACCTTACCCCTCTTTCAGCGTGCGCACCCCCCCCCCCCCCCCCTTTTCCTTTGAATCTGTTTGTTTTTGTTTGGGCCAAGCATTTCCTCCTTAGGCCCATTCAACCCTTTTTATTTTATTTTTTTGTATATACTTACAAAACAAATCCCTTTTTTATATATCACTTTATTTTCTTTTTCTTTGATCAAAATAATACATTACTTTGTTGTATAAATTTCACCAATACTTTTTTTTTTACACTTAAAATTTGTATATATGAAAACATTTTAAAAATATATATATAATCTGTTTTTACGGTTAAATATTTCCTCTTAATTAAAACTTTTATATAATTTAACAAAAAAA
Source organism: Vicia faba (assembly GCA_948472305.1). NCBI lineage: Eukaryota > Viridiplantae > Streptophyta > Magnoliopsida > Fabales > Fabaceae > Vicia > Vicia faba. The sequence continues at coordinate 1,051,813,788 of OX451736.1, read as the reverse complement.
AACATAAAAATAACATTAACTAAAATATATAAATATTAGACTCATTAGGTTAATAGATTTTTGTCTTAAAACTTTTTTTGTTTAATAAATCTTTTTATATAAATTTCTAAAAAACATTAACAAAAACAATAGATTTTTTTAAGTTAAAATTTTCTTTTCACTAAAACTTTTGTTTATATATAATTAACAAAAACATAAATAAATAATAATAATACTTAACAATTGCATTAGATTAACATTTTTACTCACTTATAAATAATCATGTGCATCTTACATACCTTTATTTCTCTTTGATTCTTATACATTATTATATTTTACATTGAGAATGCGATTCGATTTGGTTGTAAATATTATTTGGACACTACTATTCCGACAAGTCTCATCCCCCATTTGTAAATATTTGTATCCCCATCCCCATAATCATGTTGTAATAATTTAGGACTTTAAATTTCCGCATTTAAAAGCTTTCGAATTATGCCATGATAGACCTAGGGTTTGCATGTAAATAAAACCAACAAATAGTTTGACCTAAACACAAGACAAAATACATGAAAATCAAATACACCAATCACACTTGCACCCCTAGGGTTCCTCCACTCGTTGCCTTCCAAAAAAGGCCATGTTTGCATGTTGAGTTCTTTGGCAAAACAACAAAAAACGAACAAAATGATCATAGTCCCTCGATGACGCTTTCGAAGTTGCCTAAACAAAATGATCATAGTCCCTCAAGAAAATTGCCAAAGATACTTGACACTATTGCATTCATGGTCTAAAACGATGACCCGCGCCTGTCCCGTTAACATCCTAACACAAGATTGTCCACCAAATACAATGGTGGAACAATACTGTTAAAAGGGTTAAAACATGACGAAGATCTTTGAGTAAATTTAGGGGTAGACAACTCTTAGTTACTTGATAAAACTTGCAAAACACACTCACCTACTTTCAAAACACACTCCACAACACAACTTTCCAAAACAACTTTCAAAAACATTGAAACATCTTTTCAAAAAGACAAACACCTTTGTAAAATATTCGAGTAAAGAATTGTTACAACAGTTGCCTAGACAAGGCATCTTTTTCAAAACATTTTAAAAACCACACACACAAAGCACCATTTCAAGCAATTGAAATCAAGGCAAGTGATCTAAAACAAGTAACTAAGAGCCCATGGATAACTATGGATGAAAAGGGTGCTAGCACCTTCCCTTTTCATAATCTACCCCTCGAACCCACGAAAACATCTCAAAGGTTTTTCCTATGCTTTTTAACCTTTCCTTAGGATAAAATAAAAAGTCGGTGGCGACTCTTGCTAAACCGAACAAGTGCGAATACAAACACAAAACCTCAAGTCAGTTCTCCCACCGTATCACAGAACTGGCGACTCTGCTGGGGATTTTTCTAAAAGTGGGGTTACCTTAGGGTTTTAGATCACCCTTTTGCATGATTAATTGTTTGCTTTGATTGCTTTACCTTTATGGTTCTCTTGTTTGGGCTTGAAATCCTACACCCGGATTTGGGAAACATTCATAGATGGCAATACGTTGTGGAAACTGTATGGGGTATACCGACACGGTTGAAGCAATAGCTATATTAGTGCGATATATTTGTGAGTACCGGTAACCCTTGAGTTCAATCAAGGAGAGTACGGGGCCGCTGAGTGATGTCACTAAGAACTAATGACCTAGAACCTTACTTGACCATCTTGGCCTTTTATTAGGGGTAGTGAGATGACCGGCTTTGGTGCAGTCCGAAGTTGGTAGATACTCGATACTACACTCATTGAGGGTTGTTTTCTTGGAATATTTTGGTCGCTAGTTAAGTGGCTAAACCAAAACAATGAACATGGAAAACAATCCAATGATATTGAGCTCCTTAGAACCCGGTTACTATTTATAGGACAAGTTTTTAAGCCAACTACACTCAAGAGGGTACTTACCTATGAAACCTCATGCAAGCCTGAAACTAGGGTTTTAAGTGAATTGCTTGTACATGTGTTTGTGCATACATCATAAACATCATAAAGCATCATATGCATCCACTAACCATTTCAAGGGTTTGGATCTTCATCTTTGTTCTTGTTTTGTAGGTCATGGAAATTCTTCGCAGGAAAACTATCCAAGTCAACCTTGTGAGAATCCCTCCTCAACTCAAGGAGCTCATATCCAGAATTCCAGAAAGCTCTCTCTTCAGTGAAAGACATGGTAGACTGCTCAGCCTAGTCAACACCAGCATTGAAGAAGACATGATGAAAGTGTTGCTCCAATTCTTTGATCCCCTTCACCACTGTTTCACATTCCCCGACTACCAATTGGTGCCTACTTTGGAGGAATTTTCTCAACTCCTAAGAATTCCTATTCTTAATCAACTACCCTACAACGGTACGAAAAAAGAACCAAAGCCTGAAGATGTTGCTCAAGCACTACACTTGCAACCATATGACGTCAAGGGGCATTGGGAAACTAGAAGTGGTGTCAAAGGTTTCTTGGTAAAATTCTTGTTTGAGAAGGCACAAGAGTGTTGGAATTCTCTGGATCTACAAGCCTTTGAAGAGATTGTGGCACTCCTCATTTATGGGTTGGTCTTGTTCCCAAATCCTGACCAACTCATAGACGTAAATGCTGTCAAGATTTTCCTATCCAGGAATCCCATACCTACATTGCTTGGGGACATCCTCCACTCATTTTACACACGAACAATGAGGAAAAAAGGTGTTCTCATGTGCTGTACTCCTCTCCTTGCAAGGTGGTTTATTTCTCACCTTCCACAATCTGTTTTGAAGAATGAGCAAGGCTTAAGGTGGTCACAACGATTGATGACCCTCACACATTCTGATGTACATTGGTGTTCTCGGTCCAGAGAAAATGTCATCATCATCGATCGCTGTGGTGAGTTCCCTAATGTTCCATTACTTGGCATTAAGGGAGGCATTACCTACAACCCTTGTCTAGCTTTGAGACAATTTGGATATGCACGGAGGGATGGCCCTCATGACATGCTGATTCCTGGCCTAGTTTTTGACTTCGACAACGATGCGCAAGGACTTCGCCAAAGATTCATCAGAGCTTGGAGGATGCCTAACAAGGTAGATAGCAAGACACTGGGGCACAAGAACTCCATCCCTCTCGAGCCTTACCTCAAGTGGGTACGAACCCGAGCCCAGAGTCTTATGATGCCTTACCCTCATATTCTCCCTTTGATTAAAGAGCATGTTAAGGAAGGAGAGGTTCCTTACACCATCCTACATCCTGACATGCCAACATCATGGGAGGAGATGCAGAAGAGTTGGATCCAACTCAAGGAAGAAAGGGATACTTTTGAAGCCAGCTTCTACGCCAGTGAGAAGAAGGTTTTGGAGCTTACCTGCCGACTTCACGAGGAGGAGACCCTTAACACTTACATCGCACCAAAAAGGATGCGCAACGTCTTTTTACCTTAAGAAGTTTTTGTAATATTTGGTCCATGGGGCATTTATGTACTGACAAATTTCTTCTTATTAATATGACGTGTGTTCTTTTTGTTTGCAACAACTTTGAATTTATAAATCCTTGAATGCATTGCATGAATAAACATATCATTCATCATATGCATAAGCAGGTCTTCACACCAGGTTTCCTTATCTTTCTGCTGTTTATTTCAGTAAGATGGATCTTGAACAGACGGTCAAAGATCTGCAGGCACAAAACTCGCAGTTTCAACAGCTCCTTATGACCTTGGCAAAGGGTCAGGAGGATCTTAAAGCACTTTTAGGGAACAAAGAGCAAGAAAAAGGAAAAAAGAAGAAGAAAAGAATTGGGGTAGCTACACTGGGAAGAAGATTTGAGAATGAAGCTAGGAGAGTTCTTGAATTCCCCTCCACATCTGATGAGGGGACCGGTAAGGGAAAAGGAGTTGCATTACCTTCTCAGTCCGAGGCTGAAGAGGAAGAGGTTTAGGAAGATGAAGACTATTCGGAGCAGCAATACCTGCCAGCGGACGACAAATACAAAAACCTGGAGGATAGACTGGCAGCTATGGAGCTGCAAAGGGTTCCTGGGTTAGATTTTGAAGAATTGGGATTGATTGTTGGGATTGTGATCCCTCCAAAGTTTAAGGTGCCAATTTTTGCAAAATATGACGGGCTGTCTTGCCCGAAGATGCACCTGAGGTCATATGTCAGAAGAATTCAACCTCATACGTCCGATAGAAATCTTTGGGTACACTTCTTCCAAGATAGCCTGTCTGGTACACAGCTTGATTGGTTTTACCAGTTTCAGAGGTCAGAGGTACATAGTTGGGAGGATTTGGCAGCTGCCTTTTATCACCAGTATCAATATAACGCCGACTTGGCGCCAACCCGTACTCAGCTACAAAGTATGGGAATGGCCTCAAATGAGGGGTTCAAAGAATATGCCCAGAAATGGCGCGACTTGACCGGTAGGGTGCAACCACCGCTTTCAGATAGGGAGCTAGTTGATATGTTCTTGGGGACCCTATCTGGCCCTTTCTTCAACCATTTGATCGAGAGCTCTTCCATAGGGTTTACTGAATTGATTCTGATTGGCGAGCGGGTGGAAGCTGGTATTAAGAGTGGGAAGATTCAAAGGATGCCTCTGCGTCTACGACCGTTAAAAAGCCATTTCCATCCAAGAAGGAGGCAGTTGTTGTGTACTCTTAAAAAGGATTAGCGAGAACTGAGCGCCGTCCGATTGTAGGGGCCGTGATGATTCAAAATTCGTCAAATGATCAGCCTCGTACCAATCAGTCTAGACCTAATCAGCAACGGGTAGAGAGGCCACAACGGCAGTTCACCCGTATTAATACGACGCATGCGCAAGTTCTTCCCCATTTGTTGAAGTTGAATCTGGCTGGTTTAAAGGAGGAGCCAAAAAACCCTAACACCACATCTCCATACTATCATGCCAATGCTAGATGTGCTTACCATTCTGACAGCGCCGGACATGACACCAACAATTGTTGGGCGCTAAAGAATAAAATTCAAGATTTAATAGATTCTAAATAGGTTGAGTTCGACGCCCCCGAGAAGCCAAACGTAATATCCGCTCTGATGCCAAAGCATGGCCATCATGTTCATGCTGTCAAGAAGATCTGTATGTTTCTGTTGTTGATGATCTGGTAACTCCATTATTGACAATCAAGTTGAATCTGTTGAAAGCTGGGATTTTCCCAGGTTGTAAAGAAGATTACTACTATTGTTTCTCCCTACCAACTGACTGTCCATTGCTGAAGATAGGCATCCAAGGCCTAATGGACAACCAACAAATTCTTTTCGAAAAGATTCCTGCTACTCCAACTCCTATCAAGGAAGTTTCAATAATCACCATTTCCGCCAATCTTTCCAAGGTCCCCAAAAGGCCTGTTAAGATTACATCAGTTCCGAAGATTGCACCTCTGAAAATAATCATGCCTGGGCCCGTCCCCTATAAATTTGACAAATCGATACCGTGGAATTATGGTGGAGAAATCTACTACCACGGTGTTAAACAAATTGAGATAACTGAAGAGAGCTCTGACGAAGAAACTACTGACATTGGAAACATTGCCGGTACGAGCAAGATTACCCGAAGTGGGAGAATTTTCTCTCCAGAGATTGCCCCTCCAAAGGCAATCTTTGGACCCTCAGCTGCTGCCAAGGTTACTCCTGCACCGATAAAACTTTCTGCAAGAACTCCGTTGATTGAAGAAGCTGTTATTCCTGTGGTTGTCCCTCCTACTTCTGCTGATAAGGGGAAAGGGATCCAAGAAGAGCTCGTTAGGACGAGGGCTCAACCATTGGTCATCCCTGAAACCTCTAAGAAAGAAATGGAGGAGATTCTGAAAATAATAAAGAAGAGTGATTTTGACGTTGTAGAAAAACTGGGGCAAACCCCCTCGAAGATCTCCATGTTAGCATTGCTGCTTTGTTTAGAGGCTCATGCCAAAGCCTTGATAAGGTTTTTGAAGACAGCCCATGTTCCCCAGGAAACCTCAGCCGATCAATTCCAGGATTGTGTAGCCAGCCTCACCGCTGACAACGACCTGGGTTTCTCTGATACCGACCTGACTCCGAAGGGAAGAAAGCACAATGACGCATTGCATGTGTCAGTTGAATGCCGAGGAACCACTCTAGCCCATGTCTTGGTCGACACTGGTTCTTCTCTAAATGTGCTTCCTAAGAAGGCTCTCGACCGGTTGGATTGTGAAGGCTTGGAGCTGAAACTAAGTAATATCATTGTCAGGGCCTTTGACGGGTCTAAAAGAATGGTGCATGGGGAGGTCGACATTCCCATCAAGGTAGGCACTGAAGTGTTCCACTCAACATTCTATGTGATGGACATCCGCCCATCATACTCTTGCTTGCTAGGAAGGCCATGGATACACAATGCTGGGGAAGTCACTTCTTCTCTACATCAGATGCTGAAATACCCCGTTAAGGGAAAAATCATAACTGTACATGGTGAGGAGGAGTACATGATCAGTCATCTGAATTCCTTTCGATATGTGGAAGTGGATGGAGAATTCATTGAAACACCCTTTCAACACTTTGAGGAAGTGTCTCCTGAGGTGGCAGTAGCAAAGGCAGTAGCTGAGGTACCCAAGCAGGTGGCCAGGATGGCATCTCTGAAAGACGCAAAGGCTGCAATGAAGGAGGGAAAGAGCACAGTGTAGGGCCAATTGCCTGACTTTCCTCACAAAACAGACAAGTTTGGGTTGGGATTCACCGCTGCGGGGCAAAAGGCTATGCGTCGCTCAAAAATTGAAAAGACACCCATCAAGATTTCTCCTCATGGAATCAATGCTTTGGAAGACAAAGATGAAGAGGGTAACATTGAAGATTGGATCTTCCCAACCATCGAAGGGGGACTACACAACTGAGAGGCGAAAGACTTCGTTCCCATTACTTTCATTAATCAGTAATTTATCTTTCGAACATTTCCTGTTGGTCTGTAATAATTACTAAAACAATCTGCACACTATTTTTTCACCTCATGCCTTGCCCGGGGCATGTAGGTCCATTTGTAAGGGTTTTGATTCTCTTCATAATCATATGCCATGTTTAATGATTCATTGGACGTTTTTCATTTACAAACTGCTGTGTTCATTTTCTATCCTTTTGCATTTTTGTTTGTTTAAGGATGGTTATCCCTTACACACACCCACACTCACAAATGCAGGTACCCATCCACTCCGGATTCCAAGGGTGACTATTCTGTTGTATCCTTCAATAACTCTGAAGATTTGGTCAATCAGGCTGAGTATGAAAATGACGAAGATTGTGAAGTACCGGGAGAGCTAGCCAGACTTCTACAACAAGAAGAGAGGGCCATCTTACCTCATGAAGAGTTGTTGGAAACAGTCAACTTGGGAACAGAGGAAGACAGGAAAGAAGTGCAAGTGGGTGCCAATCTGGAACCAAGTGTCAAGGAGCGCTTAATACAACTATTAAATGAATACGTTGAAATCTTCACCTGGTCTTATGAAAACATGCCGGGGTTAGACACAGACATTGTGGTTCACCGTCTCCCTACGAGAGAGGACTGTCCACCGATCAAGCAAAAAGTCCGCCGAATGAGGCCCGACATGTCTGAGAAGATTAAAGCTGAAGTAATGAAGCAATTCAACGCTGGATTTCTGGCTGTTACATCCTATCCATAATGGGTTGCTAACATTGTGCCCGTTCCCAAAAAAGACGGCAAGGTCAGAATATGTGTGGACTACCGGGATTTGAACAGGGCCAGCCCTAAAGATGATTTTCCGCTACCACATATCGACATTTTGATTGACAACACGGCTCAGCACAAAGTGTTTTCTTTCATGGACGGATTCTCGGGCTACAACCAGATTAAAATGGCCCCCGAGGACATGGAGAAAACAACCTTTGTTACACAATGGGGTACCTTCTACTACAAGGTGATGCCGTTCGGACTGAAGAACACAGGGGCAACTTATCAATGCGCCATGGTAGCTTTGTTTCATGATATGATACATCATGAGATTGAAGTTTACGTAGACGACATGATAGCTCGATCACAAACAGAAGAGGAACATCTTGAACATTTGCAGAAGCTGTTCGCCAGGTTGAAGGAGTACAAACTCAGGCTGAATCCAAGTAAGTGCACTTTTGGAGTTAGGTCTGGTAAACTTCTGGGTTTTATTGTCAGCAACAAAGGCATCGAAGTCAATCCAGCAAAAGTGAAAGCTATACAAGAAATGCCTGCCCCCCATACTGAAAAGGAGGTTAGAGGATTCTTGGGGCGCTTGAACTATATCGCCAGGTTCATCTCTCACCTGACGTCTACCTGTGAGCCAATCTTCAAACTTTTAAAGAAAGATCAAGTAGTCGAATGGAACGATGACTGTCAAAATGCTTTCGATAAAATCAATGAGTATTTGCTAGAACCTCCTATTCTGATGCCACCCGTCGAAGGAAGACCGCTGATCATGTATCTGACTGTTTTGGACAACTCAATGGGGTGCGTACTGGGCCAACATGACGAGTCTGGTCGAAAAGAGCATGCCATTTATTACCTTAGCAAAAAGTTTACCGACTGTGAGACTCGCTACTCACTGCTCGAGAAAACTTGATGCGCTTTGGTATGGGCTGCTCGCCGACTAAGGCAGTATATGTTGACTCATACCACTTTGCTGATCTCCAAAATGGACCCGATCAAATATGTCTTCGAGAAGCCTACTTTATCTGGAAGAATCGCTAGATGGAAAATGATCCTGACTGAGTATGACATCCAGTATACTACCCAAAAAGCTATAAAATGGAGTGTACTGGCTGACCATCTAGCTCATCAAGCTATCGAAGATTATCAATCCATGAGATTCGACTTCCCGGACGAGGACATCATGACTTTGGACAACATTGAAGGTAACGGACCGTATGACGGACCTGAAAATGGATCCCGATGGACCCTGTACTTTGATGGGGCTTCAAATGCACTTGGAAACGATATCGGTGCGGTACTCATTTCCCCGGAAGGTTGCCATACACCTTTCACGGCCTAACTTTGTTTCAGCTGTACCAATAACATGGACGAATATGAAGCTTGCATCTTTGGTCTTAAGGCTGCCATAGACCTGGGGATCAAATCTTTGGTCGTATTTGGGGACTCGGCTTTGGTTATCAGTCAAGTCAAAGGAGAGTGGGATACCAAGCATCCTAATCTTATCCCATACAAAGAACATGTCCTAACATTGTTGCCTCATTTCGAGCAGATCACCTTCGAGCACTTCCCGCGAGAAGAAAATCAGCTAGCAGATGCTCTGGCTACAATGTCTTCCATGTTTAAACTCAATTGGGATAACGAGGCTCCCCAAATCACCATCGAGCGAATGGATGAACCTGCGCACTGTCATGAGATTAATACCGAAGAAGTAGTGGAACAACCTTGGTTTCACGAAATCAAAAGGTATCTCCAGACTAGAGAATACCCTGAAGGAGCTTCCGTCAATGACAAGAAGTTCTTAAGGAGATTTGCTGCCAAGTTCTTCCTGAGCAACAACATCCTCTATAAACGCAGCCATGATTGTGTTTTACTCCGATGTGTGGACAAAGCTGAGGCAGAGTTGATCATGACTGAGATACACATCGGCACATTTGGCACCCACTTGAGCGGACATACGATGGCTAAGAAGATTCTAAGGGCAGGCTATTACTGGTCTACCATGGAAGCTGATTGCCATCAACATTCCCGTACTTGCCACAAATATCAAGTCTATGCTGACAAGATTCATATTCCTCCTGTTCCTCTCAACGTTCTGACAGCTCCTTGGCCATTCACAATGTGGGGCATTGACATGATTGGAGAGATCAAGCCCACGACATCCAATGGACATCGCTTCATCCTGGTCGCCATTGACTATTTCACCAAGTGGGTCGAAGCAGCTTTCTTCGCCTCTGTTACAAAAAATGTGGTTGCCCGCTTCATCAAGCAGAACCTCATATGCCGGTATGGTGTCCCCGACAGGATCATCACAGACAACGGTACAAATCTGAACAATACTATGATCACCGCTCTATGCGAACAATTCAAGATTTATCATCACAATTCATCTCCCTATCGGCCAAAGATGAACGGTGTTGTTGAAGCTGCGAACAAAAACATCAAGAAGATCATTCAGAAAATGACAGTCACCTACAAGGACTGGCATGAGATGTTACAGTTTGCTCTGCATGGATACCGTACCATGGCACGTACCTCAACAGGGGCAACCCAATTTTCTTTGGTATATGGCATGGAAGCTGTCCTACCCATGGAAGTTCAGATTCCTTCTTTAAGGATTATGAAGGACGCTGGTTTGAGTGAAGACGATTGGATCCAGACCCGACTTGATCAACTCAATTTGATCGACGAGAAGCGACTCACTGCTGTTTGCCATGGTCAGACGTACCAAAAGCGAATGATCAAGGCTTTCAACAAGAAGGTCAGACGTCAAGTATATCAAGTCGGAGATCTTGTAATCAAGTGGATCATCTTTCCACAAAGTGATCCCACGGGCAAATGGACTCCTACTTACGAAGGACCATTTGTGATCAAGAGCATATTTTCTGGTGGTGCAATGATTCTGACCACCACGGACGCCGACGAATTGCCACACCCTGCGAACACAGACATAGTCAAAAGATACTACGCATAAAATCACCCGACAAGTTGAAAACCCGAAAGGGAGATTTGGGCAAAAATGGGCATCCCGGTGAACCGAAAACCCGAAAGGGAGGTTCAGGCAAAAATTAGGGATAAAAAAAATCTGTACACCCAGCAAGTTGAAAACTCGAAAGGGCGACTTGGGCAAAAAAGGGTTTCCCGGTGGATTGAAAACCCGAAAGGGCGATCCAGGCAAAAGTTAGGGAATTAAAGCGTATGACTAGGTCTCGTTGGATCACTTTAAGGAACAATATCTTCATCAACAAGCTCCAAGCTTCTGATCAATCCAGTCATCGGCGGACGAAGTAGCGAATGGACAAATATTCAGGGTTGTGAAGGCTATAACAGAATGGAATCCCATAGAATTGTTACACATAGCCATCTTTCTTTTGTATAAACTTTTTCAATTTTTTACGACAACATCCTCTTACTAGGATGTCTGTCTCCTTTGTACAAAGATACTCATAAAAAGTTAATACAAACACTTTTCCAAATACAGAAATTTGCTTTGTCTTACTTTTGCTTCTTACACTTATGTTTAATTTGAGAAACGTCCAATGTTTTGTTAAATAGGTATATGCATTTGAACATAATCATTTTCTTACAAATCAAGGAAGATGATTGCTGATAGGTTGAGGGTACAGATAGATATCTCGAGTCCCTCTCAGAAGAGATCCCCAACGGAATTAAACTCCAAATTCCTCGACAAGGTTAATATCCAGAACTTAATTCCTCAAACAGAGTCAAAATTCAGGATCCTCAGGACAAAAGCTTCCTCAAAGCTGATTTCCCCAGCCAGAGAGCCTTCCAGAACTTAATTCCCCTCTGAGTTAAGCTTCAGTTTCCCCAGTGGAGCCCTAAAAATCTGAAAATCCTATCCCCAGTGAAGTCAAGACTGTTAATCCCCAGCGGAGCTAAAACTTCCGACTATCAATCCCCAACGGAACCAGACTAGCGAACATTCTCCCCACAGAGATACTTCCCATCAGATTGAAGATTATCAGTCTCACTCCTCCAGCATGAGTCTCCTAGGTTCTGAACTCCCCAGTAGAGATCATCAGAATTCTCATTCCCCACAAATCACCAAGGATTTTCAATCCCCAGCAGTGGCCCTAAAATCCCTCAACCATTGAAGATCTTGCTCCCCAAGCAATCAGAAGTAACCAAGGATGTCCAAAGATTTCCAATCCCCAACATTTGTCAAGGATTTATTCTCCGAAACAAATTACATTTCAAGTTTCAAATTCCTTCATCACCTGCTGGAAGTTACAACCACCAACAGAATAACGGACAATTGAAGCTCCTAAAAATCTGTTCCTCACAAGAATGAAGACTCTCATCCTTAAAACCTCAGAAGATTGGTATACTCCCAGTTTCTGACCGATTAACAGAATGAAGATTCTCATCACCTCAGAAGATTGGTATACTCCCAGTTTCTGACCCTTAACAGAATGAAGATTCTCATCCTTAAAACCTCAGAAGATTGGCATACTCCCAGTTTCTGACCCTTAACAGAATGAAGATTCTCATCCTTAAAACCTCAGAAGATTGGCATACTCCCAGTTTCTGACCCTTAACAGAATGAAGATTCTCGTCCTTAAATCCCCAGTAGATTGGCATACACCCAAGCTCCTGATATTCCCAACAGAATGAAGATTCTCATTCTCAAAGTGGCAGATAACCTGAATTCCTAATATTCCCAACAGAATGAAGATTCTCATTCTCAAAGTGGCAGATAACCTGAATTCCTGATGTTCCCAACAGAATGAAGATTCTCATTCTCAAAGTGGCAGATAACCTGAATTCCTGATATTCCCAACAGAATGAAGATTCTCATTCTCAAAGTGGTAGATAACCTGAATTCCTGATATTCCCAACAGAATGAAGATTCTCATTCTCAAAGTGGTAGATAACCTGAATTCCTGATATTCCCAACAGAATGAAGATTCTCATTCTCGAAGTGGCATACAACCCAAGCTCCTGATTCCACCAACAGTGGTCCCAGGGCTTCTCATTTTCAACAATCAAAAGCTTCTTGCAACCCCCTGCAGCAGTCAAGGATTCACTTTCCCCAGCAGCAGTTAAGGATCTATTATCTCCGGCTATCCATGATTCATCTATCCTCAGCAAGACAGCTCATCAGCTTACATGCGCAATCGTTACATTCATATAATTAACATTGATATAACATATATTGCATCATACATTTCATGCAACATAACTTTGTGTTTCAGCTAATATTTTACCCTTTTCAGGATAAGATTATTAAGCTTCAACTTCAACGACATGCAGTTCGACAAACATTCCAGGTGGCATCTTTAAGCCCATCCCCGACAAGATTCTGTCTCCCCTCCAGATGGCATCTTTAAGCCCATCTCCAAATGGCATCTCTAAGCCCATTCCCGCATCCATGTTCTGACGAGTGCAAATTTACGGGCACTCTAGTGTCCAATCTCCTTTTACCTTCGAGACACGAATGGAAAACTTGCCAATCTAACTCTTCAGGTTCAAGAAGATTGAACAGGGGCAACTGTTGTACCCCAAAATTTGCCCTCTCTCTTTTTTACAAGAAATCACAGCTTCAGGCTTTTCCTGATTTTTCAGATTAGTTTAAGAATCGGTCAAACAGACTTTTCTCATTAGTCAGAAGAAATTAGGGTTTTTCATTGATTTTGACTCAGTCAGACGAAATTAGGGTTTCTTTTGATTTGTTTGAGTTTGGCTCAGGGTTTGATCAAGAAAACGCTTCTTTAACATTAAATCAAGAATTAGGGTTTGCACGCGCATTCTCAGAGGAATTTGAATCTACAGTGTCTTAATTGGATGTCACACTGCTTTAACGCCTGATTTCAGTTTGTTTCTCACAACCTGAACCTCTGGATTAGAAGCTGAGGCTTCTGGTTGGAAATTTGCAGTGTTTGGTTTAATCAGTAGAAGGAAAGGCATATGGACGTTTGTTTGATTAACTGTGCAATGTTTATGGTTAATTGGAACGCCGAGTTTATTATTGGTTAATGCGAAGTTGCAAGACTACAGTGTTTATTGATTATTTATAGTTTCTAAAGTTAAGATTATTGGGAAAAACTTCCAATTATTATGACTTAAGAAATTTGAATAATTAAATAAGCAATGGCAGAAGAATTAAAAGAGATGTTTGACAAAGAAAGGTTTTTATTCATTTTTAATTATTTGTTACAAATATTATTTGAACATTGTAAATTCATTTACAATTGTTTACAATAATATTATTACAATGATTAAAAGTAAATTAAAACTATATCCTAATTCTCTGGAAATCTTCATCTTCTACTAAATGCATCCTTTGCTCAACTGATCCTTATCTGCAAAGACAAAAAAAGAAAGAAATCAATACAGATAAATTAAAGGCATTTTCAGACAGTCAATCAAAAAAACTCATCATTAAAGGTTTTGGCCGAAATCAGTTTATTCGCCCTCTCTGCAAATCGCAAGAAGATGTCTCTTCTTGGTTCACAAAGAGGGAAATTAAATGTTTTACAAGCATATGAATTATTTTGCAAAATGCACAAAGCTAAATTACAAAGTGCAAACTGAAATGCCAAACAAACTGCATATGCCAAACAATTACAAAGTTCAAACTGAAAAGCAAGTTGCCCACGTCCAAAATGCCAACTAAACTGTCAAAACTGTCCAAAGAAGAAAACCAAATTGTCAAAGAGGCAAACTAAGTCACAAATACAAAGCTGTCAACAAAACAATGTCAACCAAGCTTTAACTGTCAAAAGCGGTCAACAAGTACACAAAAGCAAGGCAGAAAATCTGGAGGTATGCAGAGGAAAGACAAATGCAAGAAAGCTTGTGAAAGTGCATTTTTATTCATCATTTTCCAGGCCAAAATCTTTTCAGAAAAAAAGAGACATTCTAAGCAAAGATGTGCTTTCTGTGGAGAGAGAAAAAGAGGGAAAAGTAGCAGGCTTACAGTTTTCTAGGCAGGCTTAAAGATAAATATAACAAAATCAGAACACTGTCAGAGGAGGGGCAGAATACACATAGAAGGAGATATCACAAAAAACTGTAAACCTCAAGCCTTGCAACCTGTTAAAACATTGAAGCCTGTTCCAAGCTTGGATCCTAAGAAAACAACAAACAACCTGCCTGTTACATAACACAAATGAGAAGCCTAACAAAGACACCAGAAAAAAGCCAAGCAAAAACACAAGCCTGTTTCCAAGCATCCTGCATCAAAAACCTCTCAAAAGCAAACAAGCTTAGAAACTGAAGCAAGCCTTCAAATCAAAAAGCCTTTCAAAGCCAAAGTTACAAACATTCAACCTGCCTTAAAAGCTTACAAACTGAAGCAAGCCTTCAAATTAAAAAGCCTTTCAAAGCCAAAGTTACAAACATTCAACCTGTCTAAAAACCAGTAAAAGCAAACCTGTCAAAAGCTATACAACATTCAAGCTTCACCCAACCTGTCCTAAACAAACTGATAAGCCTTTCAAACCCAGCAAGCCTAAAGATCAGATATCACAACAACATAGCCAAAGCCTAAACACCAGCAAACATGCCTCAGAACTAGTTTCCTCATAGGCAAAGAACAACAAAGTTCATCAGAAGTCAGAAGAAAGGAAAAGCAACCCAGGAATACTCAGAATCAAAATCATCATAGCATTGGAAATAAAGCAAGCAATCAGAAGAGGAAAAAAAGCTATACAAGCGTTTTCAGAAGCAAAACATCATCACTAAACGAAGATACAAAAATACCAGGAAGGCAACAAAGCTAGCGTCATCAAGCTCCCACGCCTCTGGCCACCTGAGACGCGCCGCCGTCCTCCTCCGTCTCCTCTCCAAAGGTAGTAATTCCTCCATTTTCTTTAACACCTCATACAAACATCAAATAACAAAAGATCAGAATATGAAAATCAATAACATGCAAAACTGAAAACCCTAAAAGCGCGTTAAAACCGAAACTGTCACCTTTTCTCATCACTGCCTTGTTCAACCATGGAGAGAGGGAAGATGGATGGTGGCGTCTGGTAGCAGAAGCGAAGAGATTTGTTCAGAAGCTTGGCTCAAGAAAGATGAAGAGGATAACGAAGAAGAGGATGGGAGCAGCGTCGTTCGTTCACACAAACCCTATTCTGAAATGAAACAAAACAAACCCTAACAAATTGTAACACGCTTTGGGCCTGACCCCTGGAACTAACGCCTAAGCCCAATGTCTGGCACCTTACCCCTCCTTCAACGTGCGCACCCCCCCCCCCTTTTCCTTTGAATCTGTTTGTTTTTGTTTGGGCCAAGCATTTCCTCCTTAGGCCCATTCAACCCTTTTTATTTTTATTTTTTTGTATATACTTACAAAACAAATCCCTTTTTTATATATCACTTTATTTTCTTTTTCTTTGATCAAAATAATACATTACTTTGTTGTATAAATTTCACCAATACTTTTTTTTTACACTTAAATTTTGTATATATGAAAACATTTTAAATATATATATATATATATATAATCTGTTTTTACGGTTAAATATTTCCTCTTAATTAAAACTTTTATATAATTTAACAAAAAAAACATAAAAAAAACATTAACTAAAATATATAAATATTAGACTCATTAGGTTAATAGATTTTTGTCTTAAAACTTTTTTTGTTTAATAAATCTTTTTATATAAATTTCTAAAAAACATTAACAAAAACAATAGATTTTTTTAAGTTAAAACTTTCTTTTCACTAAAACTTTTGTTTATATATAATTAACAAAAACATAAATAAATAATAATAATACTTAACAATTGCATTAGGTTAACATTTTTACTCACTTATAAATAATCATGTGCATCTTACATACCTTTATTTCTCTTTGATTCTTATACATTATTATATTTTACATTGAGAATGCGATTCGATTTGGTTGTAAATATTATTTGGACACTACTATTCCGATAATTCTCATCCCCCATTTGTAAATATTTGTATCCCCATCCCCATAATCCTGTTGTAATAATTTAGGACTTTAAATTTCCGCATTTAAAAGCTTTCAAATTATGCCATGATAGACCTAGGGTTTGTATGTAAATAAAACCAACAAATAGTTTGACCTAAACACAAGACAAGATGCATGAAAATCAAATACACCAATCAAACTTGTACCCCTAGGGTTCCTCCACTCGTTGCCTTCCAAAAAAGGCCATGTTTGCATGTTGAGTTCTTTGGCAAAACAACAAAAAACGAACAAAATGATCATAGTCCCTCGATGACGCTTTCGAAGTTGCCTAAACAAAATGATCATAGTCCCTCAAGCAAATTGCCAAAGATACTTGACACTATTGCATTCATGGTCTAAAACGATGACCCGCGCCTGTCCCGTTAACATCCTAACACAAGATTGTCCACCAAATACAATGGTGGAACAATACTGTTAAAAGGGTTAAAACATGAGAAAGATCTTTGAGTAAATTTAGGGGTAGACAACTCTTAGTTACTTGATCAAACTTGCAAAACACACTTGCCTACTTTCAAAACACACTCCACAACACAACTTTCCAAAACAACTTTCAAAAACATTGAAACATCTTTTCAAAAAGACAAACACCTTTGTAAAACATTCGAGTAAAGAATTGTTACAACGGTTGCCTAGACAAGGCATCTTTTTCAAAACATTTTCAAAACCACACACACAAAGCACCATTTCAAGCAATTGAAAATCAAGGCAAGTGATCTAAAACAAGTAACTAAGAGCCCATGGATACCCATGGATGAAAAGGGTGCTAGCACCTTCCCTTTTCATAATCTACCCCCCTAACCCACGAAAACATCTCAAAGGTTTTTCCTGTGCTTTTTAACCTTTCCTTAGGATAAAATAAAAAGTCGGTGGCGACTCTTGCTAAACTGAACAACCGGTAAAACCTCAAGTCAGTTCTCCCACAGTATCACAGGCACGTATGCGAACCGATCGGAGATATGGTTCCATTGGTAGAGAAGTCTTCGCACCCAGCTCGTGTGGATCAGACCTGTGTACCCTATCCCAAGCTCTTATAAATCTGCGGTTTTTCTCGTCATTATGCCCTTGGAAATCAAAGACAATAATTGGCATTAGTAACTCATGAGGTCCTTCCTTCCTAGCTCTCCCGAACTGACGTAAGGCCAAACACGGATTATAATTGATTCCTCCATGGGTTCCTATCAGTGGAACATTGGGGTACTCCCCACAGCGATCAATAATAGCCACATCTTCCATACCCTTGATAGTCCAAATGATGTCATTATGAGAGAGAGACATAATCCTGTAGGCCCAGCCCATGCCTTCCTTGTTCTTCAAAACTGATTTGGGGAGGTGAGAAATAAACCACCTCGCCAACAATGGTGCACAACTCATAAGGGTTCCCCGCTTCCGGGAAGTACGGGCATAAAGAGAATGAAGAATGTCACCCAAAAGAGTGGGTACTGGATTACCGGACATGAAGATCTTCACTGCATTCACGTCGATAAATGAATCGGAGTTAGGAAACAACACCAAACCATATATGAGAAGAGCCAGAATGTCTTCAAATGCCTGGAAGTCTAGACTGTCCTAGAACTGATTAGCCTTACCAACCAAGAATTTAGTCAAGAAGCCCTTTGTTCCACTACGAGTTTCCCAATTAGACATTACCTCAGCCTTTGTCAGATGGAGGGCTGAAGCAATTTCTTCCGGCCTAAGGATCTTCTCCCAACCTGTGAACATGGTCTGCTCCAGAATAGAGATACCAAGTAGATCAGAGAACTCTTCCAAGGTGGGGACCAACTGGTAGTCCGGAAAAGTGAAGCAATGGTATAGTGGATCAAAGAACTGGACTAAGACACTCAACATCTGCTCATCTATCTTGGAGGTGACCAAACCCAAGAGGTGCCCATGTCTTCTGATAAAGGAAGAAGTATCTGGCATCTTTGCAATCAATTCCTTAAGCTGAGTGGGAATCTGGACAAAGTTGATCTTAATGGTGTTTCTACGCATGGGTGCCATGACCTATAAAACAGAACAAAGATGAATCCCTCCTGTCTTTGAAATAGGTTAGTCCAATGCAAGATGCATGCAATGTCATGATGTCATGATGTCATGATAGAAAACACACCACAAGTATCCACAAATAGCAAACATGTTAAGGTCACACAAGTCACACAAAGAGCCCTTAGATTTCAGGCTGGAAAGGAGTCTAGGTACTACCCTCTTTCAGTTCAGTTGGTTCAAACCTGTCCTAAAAATAGTAATCGAGTTCTAAAGGATCTCAATATCATTGACTACCCTCGATCGGTCATAATTCCAATTTAGCAACCTTTTCTTGCAGACGGAATCATCGCGAGAGTTTAGTCTCAATGAGTGTAGCATACTGCTACTATTCTATGGCCAAGTTGGTCAATATAAAGGTTCTAAGGTCAGTTGGTGCTTAATGACCCCTTAGAAGACCCATATTCTCCTCATTGCACCACAAGGGATATCGGTACATACTAAAGTGCCACACCAACATAGCTACTGCTTCAACCATATCGGTCTACACCGTACAGTTCCCTCACAGTTTATTGCTACTTACCTAAAGGGTATCCCCAGATCCGGGTTAGGATCTATAGTAACTCTGATTCAACCCACAAAGATAAAGCATACAAGTCAAGCAATTGAAAACATTATAAACTATTCCTAAGGTACACCCCACTTATAGATCTCCCCAGCAGAGTCGCCAGTTCTGTGATACGGTGGGAAGAACTGACTGTTTTTTTTTTGGAATGCTGGTTTGTGTTTTGCGTTTGTTTTTGCAAAATGTCGCGGTAAGCAAGAGTCGCCACCGACTTTTATTTTATCCAACAAGGAAAGGAAAAAAGCACAGAAAAATTCCTTTTTCGAGATATTTCTCGGGTTCGGGGGGTAGATTATAGAAAGGGAAGGTGTTAGCACCCTTTATATCCGTGGTTATCCACGGGCTCTTAGGTACTTGCTCAATTGTTTTCAAAATTTCTTTCTTTGTGCTTGTGGGTTTGAAAAAAAGTTTTTTTTATTTGGAACGTCGATTTAACTCTTGCTTCTGTCCTCAAGAGTGTATGAAGTGTTTTTGAAAACTTTGTTCGAAAAGTGTAAGTGTGAAGAGTTTTTGTTTTAAAAAGAGCAAGTATCTAAGAACCATCTACCTACTCGAAAAAGGAATCGCTCTATGCTAATTTCCTTTAGAAAATTCTATCCTACTATTGATGAGTAGGTAGCACCATCGTTGGAATTTGAGGGTCAATTCGAATGAGGGACGTGCGGTCACTAAAGCAATGTTACGATGCTTTAGCGGAAACCCTAATGTCTTAGATCATTTGTTTGAGATAACAATATCCGAGGCAACCGTTTCGAGGCGACTATGATCTTTTAGACAGGAGGACGACCTCTAAAGTGACCTATACTCAATGACCGTGTACGAAGGCAACCAAGTGGGGTGTACCCTAGGAATGCGCATGTGCGAGTGTGTCGTTTTCATTTATTTTTATCTTTGTACATGTTAAGGGTGATCTAATTTTGATTTTAAGATTAACATTCAGTCTTGTCATGCATCCCTATTATCAAACATCTAACAGTTATAATTTGCGGAAATAAAATGCGGAATTTAAATTACAAGGCGTCGGGTATTTACATCGCCAAAGACAAACCCTTTAAAAATAAATAAAGCGATAAAAATAAATAAAAAGTCCTATTTACTATTACAATCCGGGAGCAAGTACATTATTGGGTAAAAAATAAATAATGCACGAGAAATTAGATCGAATGCGAATTTAGGGTTTTGACCCTTTAAAGAAGACATCTTTTTGTTGTTTTTTTTATTTTAAGAAAGAAATTAAACCTAAATTAATTACTAAATTAAATTAATAAATAAATTAATTAAAATATAAATTATTTTTGGGTTTTTGTTATTTTAAGAAAGAAAGTGAAATTAATTGAATTAATGATTAAAACCTAATTAAATCTAGTTAATTTTAATTATTTACAAAAAATGGGTTAAAGTTATTCTAATTAAAACCTAAATTAATTAATTAGTGTTTATTAATGAAAATAAAAATAAAAATTTGATTGAATAAAAATTTTGGTGATTTTATTTTATAAAGAAAAGAATTTTTTGATTGGTTAGTAAATTAAATAAAACAATAAAACAATTAAAATAAATAAACAAAATAAATAAATAGAGGGAGTATGGGCCTGATTATGGGAGTTTGGGAAGCAAATTGAAGCCCAAAAAATGCTGGCCCTTGGTTGACTTCTTGGATCTGGTGTGCACGCTTGAACCTTGCCTACGATAGACCCTCAGCCTGGGACTCTCAGATTTGGCCTTTGGCCATCTGGCCATTGGATACCTGAGAGAGTATGGTGCACTACAAGCTGAAACGCGCATGGGAATTCCTAAAAGGAAAAATTAATAAGGAATTGGGGGACCTAGGATTCGAACCCAGGTCCTGAAGGAGTTTGGAGCGCTTGCCTTGCCACTACGTTGTGTTGTCTATTTGTCAATATAATGAAAAGAGTATATTATATAATAAAACAAGTCAATGGCCAGAACAAAAATAAAAATGCGCGCGTGGTTTTGAAAGGGCCAATGATGGGGCGCCACACATCATCTTCAACCTCATGTCCGTGGCTAAAACCCTGTAATACCTATAGCTACCGACACAGGCCGTCACTACAAGTCGTGCATATTCCAAAATCCGCTATAGGCCATAGAAATGCCTCCTGATGCCATGGTTAAACTTGCCTTCCTCTCCCAGTCATACCTATAGCCATTACTAAGGCTGATTTTACCTGAAATGAAAACCCCTAAACCAAACCTTGAAACCCTAGCTATGGTGAATCATAATACAGGTTAGATAAATGAAATTAAATAATATCAAAAGACTGCAAATGGCATGGTGAATCAAAATATGCAATTAGTTTTTGTTGTAGATGCAAGAATAACACAAATTGATTTCAAGAATGGAGCGGACTCGTGAACCACTTACAATGCCTTAGGAAGCTGGAAAACGTGTGATTCTGATTGGTTTCACTTCTGAGAGTGGTCAGGAAGCGTTTGGGACAGGTCTTGGCTTCTGAATATGCCTCTAGCTATGATTTTGATTTCAAGCTTTTTAGTGAATTTTTCAACCTTTGTTCTGCCTCTGCCTGCAGCTTCCAACCCTTGTTTCGATTGCTTTGGCTTGCTTATGTAGTGTGTAGTGTATTAGGGTAAGAATTATGAATCAAATCCTCTTATATCAATGCATACATATTTGATTTGATCTCCTCTTTAAAACCTTCCAAATTTGCCAAATTTCAATCTTTTTGCCCACGATTTGGTGTGGTTCGGATTTGATGATGTTAAAGATTGCAATCAAAGCCTGAAATATCAAAAAAATCTTGTGTTATCAAAGCATTGGATTTTATATGATTTTATTTGATTAAAAATGAATAAATTTAATAAAAAATCAAATTAAATAATAAAAATAAAATATGGGCTCATGGATGAAGCTAGGACACGTGGGCAATGATGCAATCTCAAATCAAGTGAAAAAGAAAGGGCCCATTTGACAAAATTTGAAGTTTTGGGGATAGTTGACTTTTGGCAATTTTGCAAAAATGTCCAACTTCAACAATACATAACTTCTTCAATTTTGAACTTTTGGAGGTTTTCTTGGACTTTTTAGAAATCTTGAGATGTTCTCTAACCAACCCTTTTGGTATCATATCATTTTGATATTCCATGCTCAAGTTATAAGCTTTGTAAAAAAAGGTGTTTTTGTTGACTTCCAAAAATGACCTATAATGTCCAAATTTAGAACTTTTTGTGAGTGCATTTTTTGAACTTGGGGTATGAAGATGGATTGTAGGAAATTGCATTCTCTTCAAAATGAGCTTTGTATGGGTCATTTCTCATAAAGTATGAGAAAGTTATGCCTGGTCAAAGTTGAGTTGACTTTTCCTACAAAACCCTAATTTAGCAACTTTTGAATCTTGATGAATTGTGAGCAATCCTTGATGAATCATGATCAACCCTTGATAAAATGATGAAATATACTTCAAAATGAGAATGTTGACAAAAAATCTTGAAGTTTGACTGTACTTGGGTCACAATTGACTTTTGCCCTAGTACAGTCGATTTTTGGACCCTTTGAGCAATTGACTGAGCAAACTTCCTCTGCAAGGCTTGAAATTTGACATGGATGATCTTGAGAACATATTAGGACATTTGGGAGCACTTGAGGTAATTTGTATTCAAGGATCTTGATGCAACACAAAACCCTAATTTGGGGTTGCCTGCCTTAGGAGATAGCTTGTATGTCCAACTCTTGAGCAAACTTGAGCAACTTGGAGATTTTTCTTGCCATGTCTTGAGAAATATGGGAGGGAAAATTTTGGGGTACAACATCTTCCTTAAAGCCAAGCAGGATCAGTGTGTGTTCCGCTTTCTTTACAGATTTGGATGTAATGCAGGATGATGTGAGGGTGATCACCTGAGTTGAACAGTGGAAAATCCGCAATTGGTATCCTTCATCTCTTAACAGTTGTTGAAAAAAAAGGCGTTGGTTCTATCAGCAGCTTGTCAATAATATTCCTCTTCACCAAGTTCTTTCCAGTCATAGCCTTTCTACAAGTAGGCTCTAACTCCCCCATCAGATTCGCTTCATCCAGGTGAGCAATAACACCATTCTCAGTTAGAATGTCTGAAATCAGTTTCCCCACTGGAATCCAATTCCTTTTGGATTTTGGGTTCTTCATTCTTTCTGATTCTCTCGTTTCTTTCACATGAGTCCATAGATGATCAAACAAGAGATAGGGTAAATCAATTTTGATATTTGTTCCAAGACAGAACAACAAGTATTGTTGGTCAGCATTTATATAGTCTGGAGAGCTAGTTTCCTTCCTATGATGAATGCAACCATGGATTATTCTTGCCCATATCTTGTAATTATTTTTCAAGTCTCTGACCTTTGAAGACCCTTGCCCATTTGTAAAAAATTCTGCATAAACCTTTGACATTTCCATTCTTCTATTAGCAATTCCAGTTACTCCAGTTCCTTCAAAACCTAGAAGTTTTCTGATTTGGTTTTCAGTAATGGAAATTTCCTTACCCATCACGAAAGAGAGGATGACCTTTGGAGAAGCAATTGTGTGTATCCAGAATTCTTTAACAAGGTGTGGAAAGACTGGACCAACTATACGGTCAAAGAAGTTCCCCCAACCTTGAAACTCAACAGTAGGAAGAAGATCAAAACCATTGGCTTTAAGATTCTCAAAGTCCACCATTATTTCACTTATAACCTCTAAGCTATCCACTGGAATGAGAGTGGTTCTCTCAGGAACAATGTATTGCTCATATTGAATGTTCTCAGAATGAGTAGAGGAGGAAGCCATATGAGCACTTAGGTTTGAGAGAAGAAAAATGGGTTTCATAGAAAAAAAAATAGAGACGCTTGAGTTTTGAAAGAGACGGTAAAAAATGAGAAGGGTTTTTACAAAGGTATTTATATGAAGACTTTTCAGAAATAGGTTAAAAAATAAAAACTGTAAAAAGAGTATTTAAAAAAACTTAAATAAAAAAGAATCTAATCATAACTCAGCATTTAATGAAATTGAAAAGTAAGGGGAAAATGTGAGATTTTAATCAAATCATAACAGTTACCTAAAATGGCGTCAATAGCTTAGCACGCATGACCTTTCAGAAACACACCAAGTGTTCATCTCCTGAAGGTTGCATGGGACAACTGTTTGATCTAATGAACTTCTGAGTATCATAAAGATTAAAATCTTCTGACTGACTTTTCATTCAAATCATCTGAGAACTCATCTTTTCTGAGTGGGTTGTTCAGAGATTCTGAGATTATCCAGAGCATTGTCAAGAGGATGATCTTTTGAGTCTTCCTTTGCTTCTGACTTTTCAGAGTTTGAGGGATGATCTTTTGTACCTACAGAAAAATAAATTTGCTTTGGTTGTTGCTGGCCAAGCTTATCATCAAACCTGACTTTGATTGATTCTTCAACAATCAGAGTTTCTGTGTTGTATATTCTAGGGCCTTTTGAGCGTTCAGAATATCCAAGCAGAAAACACCTTTGTGCTTTAGAATCAAACTAGTTCAGAAAAAAACAAGTATAATAAAAAAGATTGAAATATAAGATGTTTCTAGTGGCCTAGAGGAAGAATCAACATTTTATGATTTAAAAGAAAGTTCTGAAAACTTTCCTTTTAGACATGCTTCATTCAGGGCTTCAGATGTTGTATTTCCATTCCTGTTTCCAATAGTTTCAGAGCCAGTAATCTTCTGTTTCTGATTGCCTCTGAAACCTTAGAATCTTTTAGATTCTAGGCCTTGGAACATATGTTTTCTTTCCTCCATGAGTAGAGAGCATCCAGAGTCCAGGTGTTAGTACTGGAGTATCAACCTTGCTGTTAAAAATATCTGCAACATAGATGATTTTGTCTTTTGGTACCCGTATCTTTTTGGGTCCTCTTGGGTTAGAGTATTTAAAGTTCTGTTTGAACTTTGGTTTAGCATAAGAGTTTCTAGAGTGAGATGTATATTTAATATGATGTGTGTGCCCAGTGGTGAAGTGAGAATAGAGAGGAGTACGTTTGATAACCAGATCCTTAACTTTCTTAGGCTGAGTTACTTTGCCTTTGTATCCTATACCTATTCTATCTTTCTTGGTAACTCCATAGATCATTGAAGCCATTTTGCTTCTATCTATGTTTTTAGCTAGAAAGTTCTGAAAGCTTTGGTCATATTTCTTTATGATCTTATCAGCATTACTAGGATCTTCTGAGATTATTTCCTTCTGAGAGTTTTGTAGATCATTTTCTAGTTTTGAAATCTTTTCTTTTAACTCGGAGTTTTCTGATCTCAGACTCTTAGTTACTTCAGAGTCAGAAGCAAGATCCTTTTTCAGATTCCTGAATTTGACTCGAAGCTGCTGATGTTTTTCCAGAATTTCACTCAGACTTTCTCCTAGTTCATCTTTAGTGAAATTAACAGTGAAGTCAGGGAATACCTCTTCAGTGTCTAATTCTGACTCTGATTCTGATTCTGATTCTAAAGATTTGGAGACATCTGATAAGTTGTCGGTTTGAGCTATATTGGCTTGTTCATCTTCTGAATCTGTTCCGTCTTCATAAGATTCAGAATCATCCCATGTTGCCATAAGACTTTTCTTCTTTTCCTTAACTAACTTCCCTTTATGTTTCTCCTTCTGAAGCTTTGGACACTCACTTTTGTAGTGACCTTGTTTATTGCATTCATAGCAGGTAATGATTCTGTTACTTGATATTATGTGTCCAGAGGATTGTTCAGAGTCATTTCCTGTTCTTCTGGAGTTTCTAAAATTCTTCTGCTTGTGCTTCCACAGCTGATTGATCCTTCTGGAGAGAAAGGATAGTTCATCTTCTTCTAAAGCAGATTCTTCAGAGTTTTCTTCTTTACCCTAAAAAGCTTTAGTTTCATATTTTATAATTGATTTAAGGGAAATAGACTTACCTTTCTCTTGAGGCTCGTGCTCATCAAGTTCTATCTCATGACTTCTGAGAGCACTGATGAGTTTTTCAAGAGACACGTTGTTAAGATCTTTTGAAACTTTGAAAGCAGTGACCATAGGTGCCCATCTTCTGGGTAAGCTTCTGATGATCTTCTTAACGTGACCTGCCTTAGAATATCCATTGTTCAGAACTCTCAAGCCAGCAATCAGAGTTTGGAACCTTGAGAACATATCTTCTATAGATTCACTTTCTTTCATCTTGAAGGCTTCATACTTCTGGACGAGAGCCAGAGCTTTAGACTCATTCACTTGAGCGTTTCCTTCATGAGTCATTTTAAGAGATTCAAACATATCATGTGTTGTATCTCTATTTGTGGTTTTTTCATATTCCATTTTAGAGATGGCATTTAGAAAAATATTTCTAGCTCTATGATGATTTTTGAAATCAGCTTTTTGTTGTCTATCCATATTTTTCCTATCAATCTTGTTTCCTTCTGAGTCTGTAGGATGTGTGTTACCATCCAAGACTATATCCCATAAATCACTATCATGACCTAGAAAGAAACATTCTAGTCTATCTTTCCAATAATCAAAATCTTCTCCATCAAACACTGGAGGTCTGGTGTAGTTATTGTTGTTTTGTTCAGTAGCCATTTGTGTTTTCTTCTGGATCTTTTCCTGACACGGTTAAGTGTTGAACTCAAAGTCAAGCTCCGATACCAATTGAAGGTGGAGAAAACACTTATAGGGGGGGGGGGTTGAATAAGTTTCTCTTTTTCTTTTTCTTAAAGGCTCAACAATAATGGAAAGACAAGGTTATTTTTATCCTGGTTAGTTTGAACTCAAACTACTCCAGTCCACCCGCCAAGGTGATTTCGCCTTTCTCAACAAGGACTTAATCCACTATAATCAACTGATTACAATCACACAACAACTGTTGTGACTAACAATGCACAAGTAATCTTACAAGTGACTCACACCACTAAGACTTAAACTAGTCCTAGTCTACTTGAGAAATCTGACCAAACTTGTTCTCTCAAGGAATAATTACAAGAGTTAAATCTTTACAGATAGTGAAACAATGTTTTATTCTAAGAAAGCTATATCACAACTGTGATTTTTCACTAATAATAGTATTGCACAAAGTGTATGAAATTTTTTTGTGAGCCCATAATATTTTCACGTAGCTTTTTCTTCTTTTTGAATTTGTTCAGTTCTCTAAGTTCTTCAGTTCTTCAGAACTTCAGTATTTTTCACTTCTTGGTATTTGGCTTGCAATTAATGTTCTTCTATATATAGCATGAAGAAACATGACCGTTGCTGCCTTCAAATGGAGAGCATTAAATGTTTGTGTGTTTCTTTGCACTATTCCATTTTCCAATGCACTAGCGTAGATACTTGAGTGCATGTAGCCGTCTTTGCATTAAATGAGAAAACGACACTTGTAAGAACATGTTTCCTGAAGCTTTACAAGCCTTGTTAGCTTTTGCATTCTTTCAGAACTTAGCTTCACGTCTTGAATTCAGAACATGCTTGCTTATCTTCTAAACAACACTTTGCTTGCTAAGTACTTCTGATCAGTGCTTGCTTTCAAATAACTTCTGAATAGCATTTGCTTTCAAGGTACTTCTGAACAAGGAATCCTGCTAAGCATTAGAAGATGCATTTAAATAATTATATTACCAGAGTCAACATCAGCATCAGCATCAGCACTTGCGCTAAAACAAATAGTTCTTTCATCAAAGAACTTCTTCATTTATTTTCAGCTCAGGACATCAAGATGCTTCTGTCAGAACATTATCAGAGACAACATCATTACTTGCGCTAAAACAAATAGTTCTTTCATAAAAGAACTTCTTCATTTATTTTCAACTCAGCACATCAAGATGCTTCTGTCAGAACATTATCTGGAACAATTAAATATGTTTATCAGAGTATCAAATATATAAAATATAATTTATTGTTATCATCAAAACTCTGAGATATGATCAGAACTAATCTTGTTCTAACAGCATTGGGTGAAATTGAGATAGCATTTCAAGTTTACTAGTATACACCTATTTAACTAATAATATAGCTTACACCTTTTAGCATTACTTTGTGAAAGTATAAACTGTAATGTTATCTTTGAAAAACAAATTGGCATATATAGTTAACTGTAGCGTAAAATCCAAACTAAGACAATATATCATGTTCCTATGCCAATTAAATTATGGTACTATGACTTATATGAGTTAAATTGAGAATAAGATTTTGGTGGTATATCATGTAGCGTAAATTATAGATCAATTGAAAAACCAGTTTCAGTATTACAAATTACTAATATATGTATATACATTTCATTAGTATAATAATAATAATAATACCAACGAGTTAATATTATTAATAAAATAATTTTAAGAGTTTTGTAATTAGAAATAAGAATTTAGATAATTAGTTAACCAGAAATAGTCGAAATAGTCCGAATAGTTACGTGGTTTAGTTGTAATAAATTTTGGTTGATTCGTGGTATCGTGTTCCTTGTTGAACAATGCAAATTTGCAGGTGATGTTGTGTCTTGTTGAATTTCCTCCACTTACGAACAAAATATTAAGTTGTGGGCTTATGGCCAATGTTGGTTTGTTCTTGCGTTGCTATGGAATTTTGTTGTTGCTATCTTGACATTCATATTGGGTCACATGCATAGCATATCAAGTTGGAGCTGGTGCTCGGTAAGGTTGCCTGGATTGACAAATTAAGTTGAAGGCTTATGCCTTGTTGAAGCTTCTATTAATTGAAAGATTTCTAAGTTGGGAGTTTTTCCCCATTGGTACCACATGTTTGTGCATTGTAACGAGTCGCATTTCGTGTTGCATATTTAACATGTTGTGTTGTTGACTTGTGATGATTGATGTTGGTTGAAAGTTGTGAAGTGGTGATTTTATATAATCTGATCTAATAAATTATTTTTCATACACTCAATTATATGGTTCAACATCTCACCCCTTCTGTTTGAATGTTGCCCTCTGTTGGTAACGCGCAGGTAATCAAGAAGGATAGTTGTTACTTTCGTTAGTTTGAGTCGGTGTTGTCGCTTTGATACGTAGCACTCGGGGGGATGAATGCATGTTTTCTTTATTGTTGGTTTTTATTATGTTGCTGAATTTTAAGTTGTTTTCATTAAAGACTTGTTGTCTTAAAGCCGTTTTGAGTTGGACAAGAAGTTATGATGCTCTCAGTTGAATTTATGAATCTGCTGCGTAGCAACGAAAGTTGTTTTGTTTTTAAAGACTAAACAGGTTGTTATCGGTTCATCCGATTTTTATGTGTTATGTATTTGAACTATAGGTGATTGAATGTCGTTGTTTCCAAGTTGAAAGTGTAGCATTCCATTTGTTTGTTGGAAATTTTGTAACTATAATTTCATATAATTCGTTGGGTAGAAATGGGGTGTTACATTAGTGGTATCAGAGCAGGTCGGTTCGCCCGACCAAGTTGTTGAGTCAGTAGAGTAGTGTGACAGTTAAATATTGTCGATGTGTTTTTTCTTAGTACGAGTGTGCGACACACTGTCGGTACTTGTTTTATTTTCCAATCAATTGTATGCAGGAGTGGTTTTGAAGATAAGTGGGGGACAAAATTTGCTTCTCGAATATGTTTTTGTTGTAAGATGTTAGTTCAATATGTTGTTGATGGCGACAGTGCAAGTATTGTTGAAGTTTTGTTGTTTCCCAAATCCGAAGGTGACATGGATTTAAGATTCTGTTTGTTAATCAAGTTGGAGCGTCTTGAGGGATGAGGAGAAATTTAACGGTTATTAATATACGAGTACAATGTAAATCTATGTTGTTTTTGAAGGTGATTGTTAAGTAACAAGGATAATTTTTAGAAGATGGAATTTATAAAGTTGTGATGTTTCAGCGCTTTTGATGGACTGTGAAGTTATCGGTTTGGGTAGCCCTTGCGTAAGATGTCGACATTTGAATGATGATAGAGTGATAGATTGTTGTAGACCTTGTCGTGGGGTCCTTGTGAGTGATTGTAAAAGTTGTTAAAGTTGTTGGAATATTTTGAATCTCGAGTCGGAGTCAGAAATGCAAGGAGATGAGTACGATTTCAAGAAAGGTAAGTGTTGGTACTGGTACAAATAATTTTTTTATGATGTTATTGTAAGGTTTGTAATAGTATGTCACTGCATAACATTGGTGTTTGCATTTTCGGATAACTTTGGAAATTCATATCTTGTGTTCTAAGTATCGAATTGATGTTCCGTTTGAACCCATGAGGAGATAAAAAATATTCTATCTTATAAAAGTGTTTTCAAATATGGTAGATGCATTCTTATATGGAGGGACTCTGAAGTCGGGTACAGAACTAGAGGCTTTTTGGGTATAAATGGTTATTATCGCAGTTGTTCAAGGCGAGGTCAAGCATAACATGTTATTGGCGAATAAGTTAAGAAATGAGATGTTCGGCATTAAAAAGGATGTGAAAGTATTGGAGAAGCGCATAGAGATGCAGCTTATGATCATTAACAATGATTATAATGAAGATGTCTTTTTAAAGGAATGTGCTTTTAAGAGGAATTAGAGTCGTGTTTATGATGCCAAGGTAGTGGCGTGTGTAAAAGAAGAATTAGGGGGAGGTTCTATCACCAAAACGATGTGGAACGACATTGTTGAGATTTCAAATTGGAACGAGATGACGTGTAATGTACTGGTATAGTAGTAACTCTTGAGTTGGAGAATACTTAACCTTCATGTGACGCTAAGTGAGTGTAATATGGACCGTGTAATATGTTAAGCGTTGGTGTCTCATCGACAAGATTGAATGAGAGGGAAATTATGGGAGTATTTGTAAACCTCATTGGAAATTATTGGATTGTGGTTCTTTATGTGACTTGAGTACAAGTTCTAAAGGAACACTATTATAGTTTGGTAACGATGATTTATATTCCATTATGGTTGTCGACTATCTGTTGATAAATTGAGGAACTAATCACCCTTAATCTCTTGTTGATAGTAGACGAGATCGTGTTGGATGATATAGACTTGTCTTGCTATCTTAATAGTGTGTAAAGTGATTGATGTTATATCGTGAGGATAGTCTCTCACCAGTTTGTATGAATTAATAGAGGAGTGTCTAGGAAAGAGTTGAGATGTATTGAACAATTTGGAGTAGCGGGTTTATATGCAAGCTAACGTCACAAAGTTAAAGATTGAGAATATCAAGTGAACGACGATTTTATGGTGGATGTTAAAGAAATTCTGAAACTAGGTTGAAACTTGTAAACCGTATATTTGACAGAAATTTTAATGAGGATGGTGACGTAAGATGGATGATCATAGTTGTACAGTTGAAGCGTGATGTGGAGCAGTTGTTATGCTTGTACAACTCGTTAGAAGTGAAGGGCTAAATATCAGAAGCCTATGGTAATGATATGTTTTGATCTACATGGTTGAATTTGTGGATTGTTGATATAGAGATGATGTGCTAGGGTACTGTATTTTCTCGTAAATATTTGTTGATTTTATAAGGATATTAATGTGGTTGTTGGTTGATGGTGAGTTGTGTGTATATTTGTTAAGTTATTAAGTTGATGTTATAATAATTTTGTTCCCGTTGTCGTGATGTTGTTGTTGGTTACCGTATATGATGAATAGTACTCTATAATATGACGAAGTTGATTATGTTGGCTATGTTGATGTCACTATAAGGGTGATACGACGATATGAATAGAGTTGTTGATATTTTATCGATAATTGACATATATATATATATATATATATATATATATATATATATATATATATATATATATATATATATATATATATATATATATATATATATATATATATATATATATATATATATATATATGTGCGTGTGTGTGTGTGCGTGTGTGTGTGTGTGTGTGTGTGTGTGTGTGTGTGTGTGTGTGTGTGTGTGTGTGTGTGTGTGTGTGTGTGTATGTATATATGGGAATGAAATTGCGTATGTGTTTTGGTGTTGAAAATGTTGTTAACATGATAATGTGATGTTGTATATTCAAGTATAAGTGTGTTGTAGTTGTTACTACTTTAAATATTGATATGTCAAAATATTGTTGAAGTGGTTGATAAGTTATTAACGATTATGTCGCGAAGGTGTTGAATGATTATCATGTGTGTATTTGATTTAAATCGTGTTGAGTTATTGTTATTTCGAAAAATTAATGGTCAAAGTGTTGCCAAACGCGACTTGGGGATCAGAGGGTGAGATGCGAAATTTGCATTAAGACTGGTAGTATCGAGTAGATTTTCGAGGACAAAAATATTTTAAGTGAGGTAGACTTGTAACACCCAATATTTAATTAATTATTTAATTAAATATTTTCGAATATTTTTCGGATTAAATTATCGAAGTTGTGAAATGTTGATTCAAGTTATGCTGTTCTTAGTTGAATTAATTAGTTGACTAAGTTGTAGGATTAATATTGAATAATACTATTATTATTTATGTGGGCCTATTTTTAATATTAGTAGTAGAAAGGGAGGTGTAGAAATTTAAGCCCAATAAGGCAAAATAAAAATAATAGTATAATAGTTATATTATAATAGATGTTTAGAAAAAAAATAGAAGTATCAGTAGAAAGAAAGAAGAATAGGTTTTGGCAGAAGAAGAAAATAAGGGTTTTGGAAGAGATACAAAGAAGAGGCAAAGTTAGGTGCAATCGGAGAGTTAGAGCAACCTTCAATTTAAGGTAAGGGTGAGGTTCTGACTCTATAATAGAGTATGTGATGAATGTTATGTGGGTTCTCATATGGTTATTGGGATTGTATGATAATATATGATGGATAGAAACATGTTTAGGTTGAAATTCTTAATTTCTATGGTTTTAAAATTGTTAGATTTTGATGAACAATTCTTAAATATGACAAATTATGCGTTTTAGGAAAAATTGACGTGTTGTTGATTTGTTATTATTATATTCGTGTGATTTAATTCGTATAATTTTTGTACCGATATCCGTATGATCACTTTTCATTCATATAGATACATGGCTTCGATAATAGAGAGATGTGGATGCAGTAACTACTTTGTTTACTCATGTATATATTGATTGCGTCAATTCGTTCTCATTTACTATAGCGGCATGTGTTTTAAAAACAATGAAACCATGATAATTTGATAGTTCATTCTCATGTTACTACATCCCTATGTTTACAAATATATATCATGTTACTTTATTGCTATCTTTACAATATAAAATATTTCATTATAATAATAATAATAATAATAATAATAATAATAATAATAATAATAATAATAATAATAATAATAATAATAATAATAATAATAATAATTTAGTATTATTAATATAATGATTTTAAGGAGTTTTGAATTAGAGATAAGTATTTGGATAAATAGTTAACTTGGGTTAATTTATATTCTAATAGAGTTGTTAAAACTACCAATAGAGTTGTCAATTGAGTTGTCAATATGGTTGTTAGAGTTGTCAATAGTATTGTTAAAGTTATCAATAGAGTTGTTTCATATCATTAAAAGTCACTTTTATTTATTTTGCGTAATTCTGACATGTTTAGAGTTGTCAATAGGGTAAGTTAGAGTTTCCAAATAATAATATATCTTTGCTAAATTATCATTTGTTATCAGTATGAAAATTTGTTTAATCAATTGTAGTAGTATGCCACTTGAATACTATAGAGAAAATGATTAGTACATATATGTTTGAATATTGTAGCGAAATAACACAATGCATATATGCTTGGATACTGTAGCAGAGTGGAATTAGGTGAAATTGAGATAGCGTTTCAAATTTACTAGTACACACCTATTTAATTAATTATATAGCTTACACCTTTTAGCATTACTTTGTGAAAGTATAAACTGTAATATTATCTTTGAAAAACAAATTGGCATATATAGTTAATTGTAGCGTCAAATCCAAACTAAGATAATATATCATGTTCCTATGCCAATTAAATTATGGTACTATGACTTATATGAGTTAAATTGAGAATAAAATTTTGGTGGTATATCATGTACCTTAAATTATAGATCAATTGAAAAACTAATTTCAGTATTACAAATTACTAATATATGTGTATATACATTTCATTAGTATAATAATAATAATAATAATAATAATAATAGTAACAACGAGTTAATATTACTAATAAAATAATTTTAAGAGTTTTGTAATTAGAAATAAGAATTTGGATAATTAAATAACCGAAAATAGTCGAAATAGCCTGAATATTTACGCGGTTTAGTTGTAGTAAATTTTAGTTGATTCGTGGTATCGTGTTCCTTGTTGAACAATGCGTATTTGCAGGTGATATTTTGTCTTGTTGAATTGCCTCTATTTACGGGCAACATATTAAATTGTGGGCTTATGGCCAATGTTGGTTTGTTGTTGCGTTGCTATGAAATTTTGTTGTTGCTATCCTGACATTCATATTGGGTCGCATAAATAGCATATCAAGTTGGAGCTGATGCCCGGTAAGTTGGCCTGGATTGGTAAATTAAGTTGAAGGCTTATGCCTTGTTGATGCCTCTATTAATTGGCAGATTTCTAAGTTGTGAGTTTTTCTCAATTGGTATCACATGCATGTGCATTGTAACGAGTCGTATTCCGTGTTGTATATTTAACATGTTGTGTTGTTGACTTGTGATGATTGATGTTGGTTGAAAGTTGTAAAGTGATGATTTTATATAATCTGATCTAATAAATTGTTTATCATACACTCAATTATATGGTTCGATATCTCACCCTTTCTATTTGAATGTTTCCCTCTGTTGGTAACGCGTGAGTAATCAAGAAGGGTAGTTGTTACCTTCGTTAGTTCGAGTCGGTGTTGTCGCTCTAATACGTAGCACTCAGGGGGATAAACGCATGTTTTCTTTATTTTTTGTTTTAATTATGTTGTTGAATTTTTAAGTTGTATTCATTAAAGACTTGTTGTCTTAAAACCATTTTGAGTTGAGCAAGATGTTATGGTGCTTTCAGTTGAATTTATGAATCCGTTGCGTAGCGGCTAAAGTTGTTTTATTTTAAATACTAAATAGGTTGTTATCGGTTCATTCAAACTTTATGTGTTATGTATCTGAACTATAGGTGATTGAATGTCGTTGTTTCCAAGTTGAAAGTGTAGCATTCCATTTATTTGTTAGAAATTTTGTAACTCTGATTTCATATAATTCGTTGGATAGAAATGGAGTGTTACACTTGACATAACCTGGTTACGCACTTTAGGTCCCATTCAAGCCGAGTTTTCTATTCCTTCTATCACTTTCACTCACAACAACACTTACATGACCCTACAAGGTGATGCTTTCTCTCAACCACTTCACATCACATTTCACCAACTTATATAACTTATCCACACCAACGTTATTTCTTCATTGCACCTCATGATTTTTCAGCCTAACCCTTCACCCGAAGCTTCTCCCAAATCTCATTCCTTAACATTAACTGATCTTTCCCCTTATATCCACCCTCATCTTTTCATCCTACTACTTCAAAATCCAACTGTTTTTAAGTTTAATCTGGACTTTCCCCACCTAGGCCCCATGATCATCTAATTACCCTTCTGCCCAATATTAGGGGTGGCAACAGGTAGGGTCGGGTGCGGGTTTCACACTATTCAAGTCTGCACCCGAAATCACCATCCAAATCCAAATCCAAAGGTTATTCCGATGGCAAAATAACATTCACGCCCACACCTGTTGAGTTCAGATTTTTCCTCCCAAACCTAAACCCGTAGCAAAATACACAAAATACAACAACATTGAAAATTTCCATCAATTTCCCTACAAGTTTCCAACAGCAACATTATAATTTTCAATCAATTTTCGTACAAATTTTCCAACAGCAACTTTACAATTTTTCGTCAATTTTCCTATAACTTTCCAACAGCAACATGATAACATAGTCTCCAAGAAAAATCAATCACAAACATTCCATAAGCAAGCTCTCTCAAAGTTCATAATGACATTTGATTTGTTGAAAAAATGAAAACCGAATATTATACTTACAATTGCAGGTAGAAAGAAGAACCAGAAGTATATATTCAGACCTGCAAATTTAGAAACTCAATTATCGGAAAAACTTATCAAATACACTTCATTCAATTAAATCAAAGTTACCATGTATGTTTTCAAAGATGCAGACTATAGTATATATCCAAAGCGGCCAGCTACAATATCGAAACAGGTAATTTTAAGATCTTAGATAGAGTTCATCATTGTTGACAACTTACATTGATTTTCCAAAGAGTTCATACCATATTCCGAGAATACCATGAAATTCATCTTCCATGCTTCGAACTATATTTATGAAAATCATATGATAATGGCAATTTATGTTCCTGCAAAGTGGTATAGAATATCATATCGGCGAGGAAGAATAAATCAAAAGAACAAATAAAAAACTTACTGTAATGAAACCGAGACGGAGTGCTAGGTAATCTGATTTTCGCAAAGAAAAACTAAACTACTTATCGATTTATTAGTATTTTCAAGAGCATTAACACATTTTGGTTGTAATAAAATTGTGATGATTGACCTTGCTCATCGCTCAGCCAACAGCCAAAACACTATACAGAACATGAGTGATCCCGAGAACAAATAAAAACCGGTGAAGATGCTCAAGACCCTCGTATGAAACAAATGGTTCATGGCCCTGCATTCATCAATTAGTATTTCAGAAGGATTATTTGTAGTATTACAAAGAAACAAATTGTTCAACATGTATTTTATAATTGAAGCATGTTATGTTACCTCTCCATATTGATGAAGTGTGTTGTATCTTAAAATTTGTCTTTCTATTTTCTTCAAGACATTCTTCTATGGTTCTCAAATGTTCAAGAATTCTCAAGAGTTGATCAGACAAATTTTTCTCCTAACCAATGGGTCCACAACTAGGGTTTCATCTTGTACAAAGAAGAATGGGTTTCAAAGGTCTCAAGTGGTTTCCATGATTCTCCATAGATCTTCAACAATGTTCATGTCAAGTTTCAAGCCTTAAATCACAAGTTTGTTCAGTCAATGGCTCAGGTGATTGAAAATCAACTATGTTGGATAAAAAGTCAACTATGGTCAACATACAGTCAAATTTCAAGATTTTTGGTCAAAATCAACATTTTTAACTGATATTCATCATTTGATCAAGAGTTGATCATGATTCCTCAAGGAAAGTCCTCAAATCATCAAAAGTCAAAAGTTGTCAAATTAGGATTTTCTTAGGAGAAGTCAACTTAACTTTGACCAAGCATAACTTTCACATGCTTCATCAACTTTTTCTCAACAAAATCCTATTTTGAAAGAAAATCAATTCTCTACAACTTTATATATATGCTCAAGTTCAAAAAGGGCTTCATTTGAAATATATGAGCTAATATATTACAAGTCATTTTAAAAGTCAATAAAAAGATCCTTTTTGTCAAGGCAACTTACATCAAGATAAAGTCTTCAAATGCAAAAATGATCAAACGAGAAATTGTAGAGGACATCTTGAGCTTTCTAAAAAGTCAAAGATCGCCTTCAAATGACAAAAATTGAGCAAGTTATGGGTTGCACAAATTGGGCAATTTTTTAGAAATGCATGAAATCTCAATTGAGCAAATTTGTGATTTTGGACTATTGGGCCTAAGTTTTGGAATTCAAATGTGTTCATGACATATTTAAAGACCCTTAAGTGCATCCAGGAATTATTTTAGTTTTTATTTTATTTATTTTGATTTTATATTTAAAATCAAAATTAAATTCACAATAAATACAAGGTAAATGGGCGTGGGCGTGCAAGTCTTGTTTTGGATCAGATCGGAAGCCCATAAACACTTGACAACCATGAAGAAACCGTGTGGGATGGATTGAGAAGGAAATCTTCACTTTTGGAAAGTTTTTTAATGGATTTTAGAAACAAATCATACACTTGATTACACATGATCTTATACTATTTTTGTTACCCTAATTCCATGCTCTATAAATACTACAACATTCAGACCAAAGAGGACACGCAGCTGCTGCCTCCAAGCAAGGGTTCTTGTTCATAAAAAATTCAAAGGAAGGTGCAAGTTATATCTCAAATTTCCAGCCACATTCAGATCAGATTAATCACTCTTATCATTTCCTGAGCATCTACAGAGTAAGAACAATCCATTTCTAATGGTTTCCCATGCCTGAAATGATCGTATTCATCATCTCTGATCGCATGATTTTATGAAATTCATATCTTAAGATTTGTGTTATTTTAAGTCTTATTGTTATCACTAATAGGTTTCTGAGTTTCCTCTGAACAGGTTTGGATCACTATGATGATCTCATGCAGTCAAATTTGCATTA
Source organism: Vicia faba (assembly GCA_948472305.1). Classification (NCBI taxonomy): domain Eukaryota; kingdom Viridiplantae; phylum Streptophyta; class Magnoliopsida; order Fabales; family Fabaceae; genus Vicia; species Vicia faba. Next base: position 1,051,775,346 of record OX451736.1, on the reverse strand, counting down.
CACCATGCTTGCTCCAATTTGTATGATTTACGCAATAATGGCCAAACCATGAACTTTTATCCTTCAAAAACATCATCATAGGATTCGCAACCCTCCATTTAGGGGGGGCAGGATATAATTTGCTTCCTAAATTGTGTTTATTTTGCAGGACAAAAAAAGGGATAGCCGGAGAAGACGACTGAAGATGGTGCTCCGGCGCCTCTCTAGACCCATAGCATCGCGCCTCATTTTTGTTTTTATTGTTTGATTTATGTAATCGGAAGTAATGGTCGCCCCAGTGGTAGATGCGAGTGTTGCAAAGGCTTTGTTGTACCAGGGCACGGGTTCGACCCCTGCCCCTGGTGTTTTCACATTTTATTTTTCCATGTTTTCTTGTTTATAGATCTGGTACAAAGTAGTTAACCAAGCTCACCATGCGTCCTCATGTCATAACAATCTGATTTCAACCAATCCAGATCCAATGGCTCCAAAGAAGGCCCCATGATGCTCCTCCTGAAATTCACCACATGGGATCACATGTAACAGTTGAGCCATCGCGTTTGGGCCTAATAGACCTGCTTCCCTTGCACCCCCAGACTTACTTTCAAGCCCACCTTTCTTTTTTATTTATTTTATTTCAATTTCTATTTTTTAAACATAATTAATTCTTTTCTAAATAATTAATTAAATCAATTTTAATCAGAATATTCCATAAAAAATCAAAAAAGATGTTTTTTATCAATTAACTTTTTAAATTAATTTTAGACTTTGGTTTTATTTTATTTAATAATTTATAATTTAACTTAGAATTAGGTTAATCATTTAACAAAAATGCCAAAAATATCAAATTAGGTTCTTTTTAGATTTCTGTAAAATATGTCTTTCTTAATACTTATTTCTTTTGCTATTTAAATTTCTTAGATTGAATGCTTCACGTCAAGTTGTAATATTTTTAGATTTAAATTTTACATGAGTTTTACTAAATATTGTAACTGCTAAAGGTTGTAATAAATAAATTAGGGTTTACTGTTTCTTCCCCTATTTTTATGATTTGTAACCCCCTTCCTGTTTCCAGTGATTTCTGGTAAACAACCGCTAGTCTTCCAAACTATCGAATAAACTTACTGACTGTTATTCAATTTCTCTGGTAACTCGCAGGATCGACTAGATTGATCCTAGGACTTGTTGGTCATTAGGGTAACTCTCATGATCGAACAGGTATTCATGGTTGGTATTTAGAATGTTGTGTAGGTGTTTGACTTATTTCGATTTCTCTCTTAAAGATCTAAAGGTGTGATCAAAATATATGTGCGCGAAACTAAATTGCATGAATAAATGTTAATTGTAAAGACATGTAAAATTGCATAAAAGACAAGTAAATGGCTTCGAAACGTAAAACAAAACAGTTAATGTAAAAGATTCGAAATGCGAAGAAAGCGTTTAATGCAAGAAATTTGTAAAATGACTTTAAGTAAAATAGGCGTTCGAAGGATAAAAACTTGAAGATAAAGGCATGAAAAATATGACAGTTTTCTGAAATGTAAAGTGTTTGAAATGGAAAGAAAGCATTTAAATGTAAGGCATCAATGAAAATATTTCGACTAAAAAGACTTTAAATGAGAAAACTTGTAAATGGTATTTGGCAGAAAGATAAAGGAAAGTACTGGAAATGATAAAGGGTTTTCATTAAATCATAAACATGTGGTGCTATCATACGTACATTGCTCTTGCATTCGTTTCCCTAGCCATGTGGTAATTTGAATGTTTACTGAGTATTTTTGTACAATAGATATGACACACGAAATCCTAATACTAAGACTTCTATTTATACTACTTCGACCATAACGGTCCTGCTATAAGATTCTGCCACGTTCAGAACATGCAGAACAATGCCTCTCTCTTGTTTCCACGTGTCTTCAAATGCTCCAGCACATAAATTTCAAACTTCGAATGTCCCGCTTGCATTTGAATTTCAAATGTTTTGGTACTTCTCCGCTTCGAACGCACTTCTTAGACACAACCTTGTTGTCATTTCGAGACTTCTTTAGATATGTTCCCATAATTGCCACTCGAAGCTCCAAGCTTTGATATGCTCATTCGAAACACTGCTTCTGCTATTTCGAAACATGACGCTTTGTTTCATTTCAATCGAAACGTCCAATTCACTTGGCTTCTAATAATATTATCAAAATCTTCAGCCAACAAAATGCCCCTTTAAAATATGTATTTTGATTTCTTTGAGAAATACTTATTTTAAACATCTACACAAGATTTTTATGCGACCTTCGAATCATCGTAACATTTAATGCACTTGACTCCAGTCACGTCAATTATAACACTTTTTAGATTCCTTAACCGCCTGGAACCACTTCACAGTATGGTGCAGTTACAAAACAATGATTATCTTTAATCACGCTTACTACCAATGTTAACTTTACGCCACCTCTTCATCTCACCAACCCATGAGTACCACGTATCACAACCTTATTCAGTGGATTCTTAAACTTCCACATTATAAAACATCATCAACTTAGTCTTTTTCTTTTCTTTCCACATTCTGAATCTTTTATCCTTCTTCTCTCACTGAAAAACCCTAAGCTTTCAACATTCTTCAAAAAATGTCTTCTTCTACCTCATCCCAACTAAAAAAGGTTTCCAAGAAGAAAGGAAAGACCGCAAGAACTACCATGGAAAGTAAAGTTATCACTCACCAAGGTCAATCCGTTCTTGCTCCCCAGATGATCTCAAAGGAGAAAGAAATGCTTTATGCATCTCAAGTACTCATTCCTACCATCGCTGCTGGTAAGAGGTTAGCTTTAATGGGCCCTCTTACGGTTTTTGAAATTTTAAAAGATACCAGGAAAATTTTCCCAGTTTGCTATAGTTTCAAACCCTTGTTTAACAAAATGGACGCCCCTAAGGCAATAGAATCTTCTGGCTCAAACACCATGGAAAATCCAACTGTTCCTCCTAAGGACCCTTTTGTATTAGACTATGTAAAGAGTAATTTTAAACCGTTTCGATCTTGCCCCACCTCCGACACTGCTTACCAAAACTGGTTCAATAAGGTAGAAGCTAAGAAATCCCAGCAATGGGAAGAATTAGGTATCTACAACTTGATTAAGCTGTCGAAGCCTGGTTTCACTTACAGCCACCCTTTGTTATTCGCGTCCCTCTATTTCTGGGACAGTACTTATAATACTTTCCATCTCCCTGGTGGAATGATTACCCCTACCTTCTTTGACATAGCGGCCATCACTGGGCTATCACCAGTAGGAGAAACATATATCCCTGACAACGAAGAACATTCGAGTATAATCGACTTCGAAGTCAAACTAGCAAGTTTTTCCAAGTTTATCAGCCATTACCATGCTGAAGGAGACAGTGTGTCTGATATAGAACACATTGCTTTCCTTACCCTATGGCTGTCAAGATACGTTTTCTGCAGTAGATCCCTACAGGTAGCCAGTAGGTTTATTCCTCTAGCTAGGGATTTGCACGAGAATCGAAGAGTGTGCTTAAGTGAACTGCTCTTAGTTGACCTTTATGAAAGCCTAAGGTCAGCTGTTTCGAGCCTAAAATCTCATACCTCCAAGAATATCCTGTTGGCTGGCCCTTTTTGGTTACTTCAGCTATGGCAAAATGCCATGTTCGAACCCTCCTTGTCAACTGCCAACACCATTGATGAACAAGACCCTGAGATAACTGATAGAATAGTCGAAGGCACTAGGCTGCGAAGATTAACTCCAAATGACGACAAAGATGACTTCAAAGTCCTATTCTCGAAGTACATCATGATATTCTCTAAGAGGCATAAGTTCGAAGAGACCATGGCGCCTTTTGCTTCGAGGGCTCATGGACCTTCCTGGTTCACCATGGCTCTCTCAGAAGCTGTCAAGAGCAAGGAGATTCAAGATGTATGGAGAGCCTTTTTGCTACCTAGACTCATTTCTTCAAGAATAACTCCTGCCAAGAATCAGATTTTCCTTTTCGCTTACCAGCCAAATTTTGTTTCGAGACAATTTGGCTTATGCCAACTAATTCCTGAACCCTTATTTCAAACTGAGAGTGCCATTACCTCTGGGCGAACTTTCAAGGCACGGGAAGCAAAATTACAGCAAGAACAATACCAAGGCTTTGCCCAGTTTGAGCTAATAACCTTCGAACCTACCCATCTTACAGCTAAGGGGTTTCTGGAATGGTGGACCAAGTTTTATCAAACTTATATGTTCGATACTCTTACAATTCAGCAGAAACTAATTGATGCCTTCGATGTGCAGGTACCAGCCAAGAAAGGTATGTTTACTCATGCCAAAGAGATTAAAGCTTTTCAAAATTATTTTGAAACTACTTATGACCCCACACGCTTGGAATCCACTGTGCATCAAGCGGCTGAGACCTTGAAGGAAAAATTCAAACAAAAAGTTTCTAAGTTAAAACTTCCTTCAGGGTTGTCACCTGAGGATAGGTATAGGTTGACATTCGAAATGCATCCACCTAAATTCCCTAGATTACCTACCTCAGAACTGGCTCTGGCTTGGTTTCCCCCATACCCTTGGTGGTTCACTTGCAAAGAGATGTTCAAAAATCTTCAAAAGAAACCAAAGCCATCTGAGACTGTGACATGGGCTCGACACTGGCTCCACGATTTCCCAGGACACCTTCATTACGACCTTTCTGCCATGTCGATTAAATCTGATCAAGGCACAGGTGCGAATGCTTGGGAAAATCCCAAACGTTTTTCATTTTCCATATCTTTAACTTCTGCCTTAATTGTTTCGATTTTCAGCCATCAGGATAAAGACAGCTGCCTCAAAGTCGAAAGAAGGGAGTGCCTCTCAAGCCTCTATCGAAACCACTGACAATGTGACTCCATCCGAAACAACAACCATTGCTGCAACAACAACAACAATACCAACAACAACCAGAGTTCCAACTCCACAGGTAATCATTTAGCCTTGATGTTTCGAATTCACTAATGTTTTATGGTTTGCATCTAACTCTTTGTTTAAATCTTTTCAGACCAACAAACTTCCTCCTACTACTCCAAAGAAGCGAAAATCAAACACCACTGGGGAAGACCCCAAGGCTGGAGGAAACTTACCAACTGCTTCGAAGAAGAAGCAAAAGAAGGATATTTCGAAAAGTACCGTACCAACTAGTGTCTCTGGACTCGATTCCAGGGATGCTGCTCCCTCACCCAAATCCAAAATTCCACCTTCGACCTCCAACGCAATGTTGGAACGCATAGCTAGCAACCTCTCCTCCGAAAGTCCACAGGTAAATTGAACTTTAAATCTCTTTGAAAATAATAATTTCTTATTATCTTAGTGCATGCTTTTAACATTCTTTTGCTCCCTGTAGAACATCTTAAATCCAGCTTCCACTACTTCGACCTCACCATCAAAAGTTGCTGCTCCACTCAACTCCTCTCCTCAAGGAGATTCCAGTAACCTTGTACAGAACAAAGGTTCCTCCAATATGGCGGTTCTGGCTGGAACTTCTGAACAGCAGGATGATCAAAGTACCTCACCTTCTCTGAAAGAGACAAACGAAACACCACTTCAAACATCTGCAGAGGATTTGCAAAGAGCTTCTCTTCAAAAGTCCCCTCTTGAAACCCTTCAAGAGGACCCAAAGGACACTCAAGCTGAAGGAGAGAAAGCTGATTCTGGCCAAAGAGACGAAGAATCTGCAGAAGAAGAGTATGAGGAGGAGGATGCCAATGATGGTTCGACTGCTGGGACAGAGTCCAATGCAAATAGCAGCGAAAAAGAAGACATCGAAGTGGTGGACTTGGATGACGATGAAGAAGATCATGAGCACGAAACGAATGAAGGGGATGGTCACACAACCAACAAACCCATGGAGGTTGAAATGGACGTGACTCCCCTACGTGTGGAACTCCCTCAATCCTCTTTGTCTCGAATGACTGACGAGGAGCTTGCACTCCTGAGACGAAATGACCCTATTGGGTACATGAAGGTGAAGCTGGCTCAAAGGGACATTCCACTTGCTAGGGCTGGCACAAGTTCGACTAGCTATCCTCTTCCCACAGATGAAAGAATTGTACTTCTTAATAAGATCAGGAAAACAATTCTCAATGTGGATATATTCGAAGTGCTCAAACAAGATAGCACCGCTTGCTACACTATGAAGGAGTTGCTTACAAAGGTCAATCTTGCTACCTGCTCCTTTCCAGTTAGTACTATCTTGTTCGATCTTCAGTCTTTGCTGGACAACGTAACTGGTTACCTTCTCCAAGATGAATCTGCTGCCAAGAAGGTTGAAGAAAAACGCATTGCAATGGATGCTGCTTATGAACAAGCTTCGAAACTCTCTCAAGAAGCTGAGGATCAAGCTATGCATCTAAAGCAAGCAAAAACTGATTATGAGGCTCGAGCTGAGTCCATCCTTCTTTGGGAAAGGCAGATTCTGGAACTTCAACAGAAGGTTAAGGAGGCTAAAGAACAACAAATAGCCTTCGAAACCAATACTGCTGGTAACCAATTCGAAGAGCTTCTCAACCAGGGGCTTGCAGAAATGGAAACTGCAGAACAACTCAAGGGAGAAGTGGCAACCTTGGAAGGAGCCAGGCGTTTCGCTCAGCAGAGACTTGAATCTTTTCGAAGAACTTTTAACAGATTGAAAAATAATTCTTATTTCTAAATTTCAGTGTTTATTTGATTACAATTTGTTTTTTTTATATGTAATATTCGAACAACGCCATTTTGGCATCTCATCTTGCCATTTTGGCATTTTTATAATATCTTGGTTACGTTGTTACTATTCGAATCTCCTGCAGGCGTGGCTTATATTTCTTTAAATATTTCCTATTAACCTTTAGGATACGCTTATCATCCACCAGTTCTTCGATTTCGTATGCATTGTTTGAGAATACTTTTAATATTCGAAAAGGTCCTTCCCAATGAGGTGACCATTTACCTAATGCTTTATTTTTCTTGTCCATGGGCAATATGACTTTCCAGACTAAGTCATTAATAAGGAATACTTTTTTCTTCACCCTTTTGTTGTATGTCCTGGCCACTCTTTCTTTTTGTCTCATCAAAATTTCCAATACATGTAATCTAACTTCGTCCAACTCAACTAATTCATTCATCATCATTTCCCAATATAATGCAGCTGGGATTTCGTTTTGTCTCTGAATTCGAACTGATTGTAGATGAATTTCTACTGGCAGCACTGCATCATGACCAAATGTGAGTTGGAAAGGCGTAGTGTTAGTAGCTTCCTTAGGAGATGTTCTACATGCCCATAGTATTTGGTCCAAAGTTTTGTGCCAGTTTCTTGGCTTTTTGCCAATATGTTTCTTGATTAATCCTATTATCACTTTATTAGCCGCTTCGACTTGACCGTTTGCTTGAGCATAATATGGCGTTGATGTTAGCAATCAAAACCCCATTTCTTGGGAAAATTCTTGCATCTTTCTACCAGTAAACACAGAGCCTTGGTCTGTGGTTATGCTCTCTGGCAATCCGAACCTATAGATAATGTGTTTCTGTATAAACTCAATAATAGCCTCTTGATCAGTAACTATTAATGGTATAGCTTCGATCCACTTGGTAAAATAATCTATTCCTACCAAGATATATTTCTGTCCTTTGGACGAAGCAGGATTTATTTCTCCTATCAAATCCAATGCCCATCCTCTAAATGGCCATGGTTTGATGATCGAATGCAACTCACTTGCAGGGGCATGTTGAATCCCTGCATGTTTCTGACATTCCTCACATCCTTTAGTAAAGTCTATGCAATCTTTGAGCATGCTAGGCCAATACAAGCTGTATCGAAATAACAACCATTTCATTTTATGGCCTGCTTGATGTGCCCCACATGCCCCATTGTGGACTTTTGACAATGCTAAGTATGCCTCACTTTCTCCTAGGCATTTCAATAATATGCCCTCTTGGGTATTTTTAAACAATTCGTTCCCCATGAGGAGATATGACAATGTTCTGTATTTTGTCTTTCTATCCACATTCAGCGTTGGGTTTGCTAAATAACTCATCAGTGGACTTCGCCAATCTGCATCTGATAAAGTGTTTATGGCTAATATTTCGAATCCCTGTTTCTCAGCATATCCCAATTTCATACTTTCTAGATCTGATGGTGTGAATCTAGTAGCCATAACTCTACCCCTTAATTCAACTAAATCCTTAAAGTTCCTGGTAGAAACTTTATAACCCGAAGCCAATTGTGCTAAGTCATTTGCTTCTTGGTTCTCTATTCTTGGTATGTGTTGAATATCCATGTATTCGAATTTCCTTAGTAGCCTGTTAACTATGACGAAGTATATCATCAAGTTTTCTTTTATGCATTTATATTCCTTTGTAATTTGTTTGACCACTAATTCTGAGTCTCCTTTAATTTCGACTCTAGTTGCCCCCAATTCCAACAAAGCTTCAAGTCCAACAATGAGCGCTTCATACTCAGCTTCGTTGTTCGAGCAACGAGGACCATCTAATTTATACTTGAATTTTGTTGGAATTCCTTCAGGAGAAATTAGAAGGACTCCAACACCACTTCCATTCCTGTGGGTTGAACCATCAAAGTACAATTTCCATGGTTGTATTTCGACGTAACTCATGACAGTCTGCTCAACCAATGAATGATCCACAATGAAGTCAGAAATCACTTGACCTTTCACAGCTTTTAAAGGCATGAAATTCAAAGAATATTCTGTTAAGGCTAAAGCCCATTTACCAACTCTGCTATGCATTATTGGTTTTGAAAGCATGTGTTTAATGACATCGAAATGAGATGAAACATAAACATCAACAGGCTTTATATAATACTTGAGTTTCATACAAGAGAAATACAAACAGAGACATAGCTTTTCTAAATTGCTATATCTGGTCTCTGCATCATTTAGTACTCTACTTAAATAGTATATGGCTCTTTCGATACCATTGCTATCTTCTTGTGCTAACATACTACCTATACTAACTTCAGAGGCAGATATGTACAATCTCATGGGCTTCCCCCATGAAGGTGGAGACAAGATAGGAGGCTGAGAGAGGTATCTTTTTATCCTGTCAAATGCCTCCTGATGGGCTTCGTTCCATTCTAAGGCTTGGCCTTGCTTTAGACGAAGCAATGGAGAGAAAGCCTGGGTTCTTCCACTCAGATTCGAAATGAATCTTCTAAGGAAATTAATCTTCCCTAGCAGAGATTGCAACTCCCTTTTTGACGTAGGTGCTTTCGTCTCCATTATGGCTTTGGTTTTGTTCTGGTTGATCTCAATCCCTTTCTTGTGAACCACAAAACCAAGGAAATCTCCAGCCTGCACAAAAAATGCACATTTAAGGGGATTCATCTTTAAGCCATGTTTTCTCATTCGTTTTAATGATTGGCTCAAATGATGCAAATGTGTTTCTGCAGATATAAATTTGATGACTATATCATCAATATACACCTGCATAAAGGTTTCAATGAAATCATGAAAAATCGAATTCATTGCCCTTTGATAAGTTTCCCCAGCGTTCTTTAAACCAAAAGGCATCACCACCCATTCGTAGGTGCCTAAGGCTCCTGGGCAACGAAATGCTGTCTTTGCAACATCTTCTTCAGCAATGAAAATCTGATTATACCCAGAGTATCCATCTAACATACTCAAGTATTCGAACCCTGCAGCAGAGTCTACTAGCATTTCTGCCACAGGCATGGAATATTCATCTTTAGGGGTTGCAGTGTTTAAATCCCTAAAATCTATGCAAATTCTTAAAGAACCATTTTTCTTAATAACAGGTACTATATTTGCTAACCATTCGACGTACCTTGTTGTTCTGATGAATTTGCAACGCAGCAACCTTTCGATTTCAGCTTTAATCTTTGTGAGAACCGCTGGTGCGAATCTTGTGGGAGTTTGTTTGATGGGCTTCTTGCCATCTTTGATTGGCAGTCTGTGTTCGACCAACTCCCTCTTTAAACCAGGCATCTCGTCATAATCCCATGCGAAGCAATCTTTGTTTTTCTTGAGGACTTCGATTACTTCCTTCTTGAGGCTTGGGCTAAGTTTTGCACTTATGTAGGTTATTCTTTTCGTTTTTTCATCCCCTAAGTTGACTTCTTCGAGTGGATCCTGTGCCAACATTTTGGCACCTGAGTCTATGGGGTCCCTTTCGAAGCCTAAGGGTTCTTTATTATAGATGGCATCCAACCTTTGATCCATCTCAAATTCTTTGAAGGGTGAGCATTTCGAGCCATCCCCACTTACTTCGTTCATCTTTACAGTTAATTTGTTTATTTCAGCCTCTAAGGCCGCTTTTGATTCGTTCTCAGCCATATAGGCCGAAATCCTTTCGAAAAAGGTGGACTCAGTCATGGATAAGGTTGTCGAAGTCCCAGCCTGCTGGCCGTCTTTGTATAGTACTTTCGACTCCCTCGTCTTCACTGATTATTGTTCTATCCCAGTATAGGCCATCATGGCGAAGGGTCATGTAGTAGTGGGCGTTTCTGGTTTCGTTAATCTCATCATTTGGAACACACGGAGCAATCTTTGCCAGATGTTTATCATAATCCCTCTTGTCAACTAAATTGACTGTTGACATAAAGTAACTCTGGTCTGCTTCGATGTTTTCCATGATTCCATCATCTCTCCATAGAACTAGTCGTTGATGCATTGACGAAGGAACCGCCCCTACGCCATAGATCCACTCCCTTCCCAGCAATAAGTTATAGTTGGCCTTGGCTTCGATCACCATAAACATGGTGGGCCTACAGCTTGAGCCTATTGTCAATTCCAACTGGACCACTCCTAGTGTTTTGCCCACTTTCCCCTCATAATTGGACAGAACCATATTATGGGGCTTGATGTCTCCTTCGCGGATCTCTAATCTTTTCAGCATGAAGTGGGGTATCAAATTGACTACAGCACCCCCATCCACTAGAACCTTGTTCACACCATGGGCACCAACTTTTTCCCGAATAAATAGTGGCTTAAGATGGTTCTTCATAGCAGGTTCTGGACGTTCGAAGAACGCATTTTGCTCCTCGACATCCCCATTGTCCATCACATAGTAGCACACAGGCCTATGCTTCATCAAATCTGTGGTATCTTCTTCCTCATATTCATCAATTTCGGTTTCCTACCCAAATTCACAGGGAAGCACAGATACCACGTTACAGTTTAGGTTGAATGAAGACTCCCCCTCCGATTCGAAGTTATCTGTTATCATATCTTCGTCTTCTTCTGGGCCTGGAGTGTATTCCTTTGGTTCATCCAGTTGTACTTCAGAGAAAAGCCTCCTATTAACTGGAGGTTTGTCTTCAGTTTGATTTTTTGGTGTGGGTTTATTGGTGCTAGATTCACCTTGGTTCTTTGTCGAAGTTACCCCTTTATTTGCCACAGCTTCTCTCTCAGCCTTTCGAATCCTCTATTGCCTGCGCCACTGGGATCTCGACATGGGGTTCCTTCCTTTGTAGTTTTCTAATATTACCTCTTCCCTTTTTGCTATGTTGAATTGCCTTCTGTACGTCATAGCATGGCGTGCATTTCGTTCGGTGTTTCTCCATCTGTCTTTGCCTTTGTCATTTCTGACTTGCAACCATCTGTCGGTTGGCACTTCAGCGGGGAGTTTGAAAGTCACTCTTCGAGCAGCCTTGGGGTGAGGGCTATCAGGCCTTCGTTGTTTGTGTCTGCCATCGAAACGTGGGCCCATCTGCACAGTTTCTTGATGGTTCCAGCAAGGGGCGAAGGGAATCGTTTCGAAGGCTCTGGCCATGCTTTGGTCATACACAGCAGAACACCTTGGGCATATCAAGCACTTGGTTGCCCCTTTGTAGCAGAGAAACACAAATTCCAACAAACTTTCTCCAGCCTTGGGATAACACCTGAACAACTGGTTATCCTGGCGCCAATTGTTGCCAGTTCGAGCCCTCTGTACCCTCTCGAAATTCGCAGCGATTCTCTGATTGCAGAGGATGCTGCACCTAGGGCACAATATCATGCATGTATCTCCTTTGTGGCATGCCATGAGGTAATCCTTGAGACTAGCATCTCCAGCGTGATTATCCTCCATTTTATACTTCTCTTTTTCTAAGTATTTTTCTACCTCCTCCATCTCAGAGTGAGGTCTTTCCATGTCCACCATGTTTACCTCAACATCCTCCCCTTCAGCTTCATCATTTCCCCATCCTGTGGGTTTTATATCTTCAATGTGGACCTTCGAACTCTCTGGGGCAGAATATTTGACCAAATAGTCAAATTTTCCACTGGGTTCCCCTAGAGTGTCCCATATTTCCTTCTGAGGGGAAGTTGGCTTCGTGATTTAGACTTTCTCCAATTCCAGCCTCAGGCCTTCAGTGACCTGTGTTAGTTCTTGGTTTTGATTTTCCTGGACTTCAGTAGCCTAGGTTTCTTTTGCAACAGCTACAGGTGCTGCTTCAATCGAAGTCTCTGGTAGCTTCTAGACGTCTTCAGTGACCTTCTTATCGACTTCGACCATCACCCAGCTTTCATTTTCAGTACCTTTCTCTCCTGTTGGGACATCTCTTTGGTCAGCTTCCACCATGTTAATCTCTCCAATGCATGCAGGCTCGGAGTAGTTGGTGTCTGCGACGTCCAAGGGATCTTCGTCCACTTTCATCTTTGCCTTATCAGCAAACTTCAGTCTGCCATCTTTGATTGCATTCTGAATTAGGTCCCTGAAAAGAAAACACTGTGAGGTTTTGTGGCCTAGGAAACTATGATATTTGCAAAATCCTCTCTTCTTTCTTTGATCTAAAGGAGGTATTTTGACATTTGATGGCACAATAAGTTGGCCATCTTTGACAAGTAAATCAAAAATCTCGTCACATTTAGTGACATCGAAGGTATAAACCTTCTTTGGGAATTTGTCACTTTTCTCATTTTCAACAATCTCTTTCCCTTTTGTGGGAACCAATAATTTGCAGGAGTAAGGTGGAGCCTGTTTTAATTCAGCGAGGTCGATTTCGACCTCTTCGAATTCGAATTCAGGATAATCTTCTGCTTCCTCAGTTCCAACATAGGAGATCCTTTCTTTCTTGTTATTTTTAAAGACTCTGGCCTTTTTGGCTTTTAACCTTTCGACCTGTCGAACCCTATCGGCTAACTGAGCCATGTCCCTCAAATATTGAGTGTCTAGTTTCTTTCGAATAGAGTAATCCAAGCCACCAGCGGCCATTTTGACTAACTCATGTTCAGGCACTACTGTGTAACATCTGGATTTCAAAAGCCTAAATCTATTCAGATAATCATCTATGGGTTCAGTGAACTTTCTCTTGACACTGGCTAATTCCTTCAAGCTTATTTTCGGCTGTCCCATGTAAAACTGTTCATGGAATAATCTCTCCAAAAGAGCCCAAGTATCAATGGACCCAGGAGGCAAAGTGGTAAACCACGTGAAGGTGTTTTTAGTCAGGGAACTTGGGAAGTATTTGATCCTGAGATCTTCATTATTGGCTATATCTCCCGCTTCGGTTAGATATCTGGCTATGTGTTCGACTGTTGACTCATTGGTATCCCCAGCGAACTTTGTAAATTTAGGGACTTTATATCCCCTTGGTAAATCAGTATGCATTATGCAATCTAATATAGGAGAAGCATAATTTGGCCTTCTAATTCCTGTGTTGAGGCCATTCTGGGCCATGACTCTCTCTATCATGGTGGTTAGATTGTTTTCTGCCAAGATGTTATCGTTTCGAATTCTATGAACGACAGCATCAACATCTTGATTTCGACCTACCATGACAACCCCCCTAGGTTGTTCTTCTCGAAACTCTGGGACTTCTAGCCTTTCGACCCTTACCCCTGGTTCCATAATTTCTCTTTGTGGGCCTGGGATTATTGGAGCTTCTAGCCTTTGTTCCCTTGCCCCCAAGTTAACTTCTTCTCTAGGTGGTCTATAGTTTGGGTCGTTAGCAATTTGTTCCATAACGGGCATGTTTGCTCGAACTCCCGCCTGATTCTGCCTACGCCTTTCTGGGGGAGCAAAGAAATCTGCTATTCGACTCATGTTATCAGCGTTTTCTCTGTTTGTCACAGTCACATTCTATACTATTGGGGCAAATATTTCCTGCATAGTTTGTGCTAATACCCCTATCATATTATGGTTACTGTCATCCATCAATTGCCTAAAAGCCAACTGGTTTTCTGTGGTTAAAATAGGCATTATGCTATAACCCACTGACCCTTGGTTATTTGTCATAAACTGATTCGCCCCAGACCCAGACCCTAATTGTGGTGATGAATTCGATGTGGAATTGTGTAAACCTGCCATAAAAGATGTTGGCATTCCGTAAGAGGAATTTCTGGTTCTATTACCATCGAAACCGGGTGGTCTAGTTAGTGGAGTGGCGAAATGGGTTTGTGTCCCTGATGGTGGAACAAATCCCCCAGGATAACCAATGGTTCCAGTATTTCCTAAGATCGAACTATTAGTTGATACGCCACTTGGTCCATTAGTGGCTATATTACTGGTAGAAGATGCAACAGACTGTGCATTCGAAGGGATCACATTAGACGTTCCCATCGAAGCGGACACATTAGTGCCTGTTGTATGTGGGGCATTTTGTTCCCCTTGTTGATTGTCAGAATTAGACATCTTGTTCAATCGTTTTCTTCTGGATAAGGGTTGGTTGCTGTTGGTTATTTTACCACTTCTTAGGTTCATAAAACAACAAACTTCTTAGGCTCCAACATTTTTATAATGGTTATGTCTCAACAATCTTTATTTCTAATGTCCAATTATTCGTCCCACCGGGTGTGCCAATTTGTTTCCAGTGATTTCTGGTAAACAACCGCTAGTCTTCCAAACTATCGAATAAACTTACTGACTGATATTCAATTTCTCTGGTAACTCGCAGGATCGACTAGATTGATCCTAGGACTTGTTGGTCATTAGGGTAACTCTCATGATCGAACAAGTATTCATGGTTGGTATTTAGAATGTTGTGTAGGTGTTTGACTTATTTCGATTTCTCTCTTAAAGATCTAAAGGTGTGATCAAAATATATGTGCGCGAAACTAAATTGCATGAATAAATGTTAATTGTAAAGACATGTAAAATTGCATAAAAGACAAGTAAATGGCTTCGAAACGTAAAACAAAACAGTTAATGTAAAAGATTCGAAATGCGAAGAAAGCATTTAATGCAAGAAATCTGTAAAATGAATTTAAGTAAAATAGGCGTTCGAAGGATAAAAACTTGAAGATAAAGGCATGAAAAATATGACAGTTTTCTGAAATGTAAAGTGTTTGAAATGGAAAGAAAGCATTTAAATGTAAGGCATCAATGAAAGATTTCGAATAAAAAGACTTTAAATGAGAAAACTTGTAAATGGTATTTGGCAGAAAGATAAAGGAAAGTACTGGAAATGATAAAGGGTTTTCATTAAATCATAAACATGTGGTGCTATCATACGTACATTGCTCTTGCATTCGTTTCCCTAGCCATGTGGTAATTTGAATGTTTACTGAGTATTTTTGTACAATAGATATGACACACTAAATCCTAATACTAATACTTCTATTTATACTACTTCGACCATAACGGTCCTGCTATAAGATTCTGCCACGTTCAGAACATGCAGAACAATGCCTCTCTCTTGTTTCCACGTGTCTTCAAATGCTCCAGCATATAAATTTCAAACTTCGAATATCCCGCTTGCATTTGAATTTCAAATGTTTTGGTACTTCTCCGCTTCGAACGCACTTCTTAGACACAACCTTGTTGTCATTTCGAGACTTCTTTAGATATGTTCCCATAATTGCCACTCGAAGCTCCAAGCTTTGATATGCTCATTCGAAACACTGCTTCTGCTATTTCGAAACATGACGCTTTGTTTCATTTCAATCGAAACGTCCAATTCACTTGGCTTCTAATAATATTATCAAAATCTTCAGCCAATACTTCCCCGAAGCATTGTAATAGCCTAGGTTTTATCTTTCTGCATTTTACTTTATGTACCTATAATTATGCCTGTATGTATATACAACTACATAGTAATTAGTTTTGTATGATAAGATCTAAAATCAAATGATAGCTAACCTTAATCTCAAAGATTAAAATAACTGAATCACAACACACTTCGCACATTCGCACCTCTAGGGTAACTCCACTCGTTGCCTTCGGATGAAAAATAGTCATGTCAGTCACACGTGGGACACTTTAGAAAAGACCCTTGGTTAAAAGATCGTAGTCCCCCGATGACCCTTCGATGCTGCCACGGTAAACTAGCTTAGTCACTTACGATAAATTGTTAAAGCGCCCTACGAGTTGCCTTTATGGTTGTATGATGACCCGCACATGTCCCTCAAATATCCAATGATAGGGATTCCTATTAACTAACGGTAGGATAACACTATCTAACGGAAGAGGAAAATAACACGAAAGACTTTTTGAGTAGGTAGATAGCTCGTAGTTGCTTGCTCATAAACAAAAACATTTTTCACACAAAACACTTCTTTTCTAAAATATTTTCAAAACAAACACTTTGTATGCGTTCTCAACAATACGAGAGTCATTACAATGTTTTCCGCACTTAGGCATTTTCAAAATATTTTCAAACTTACACATTCACAAAGAATTTTCAAAAGTGAGCTAGCGGTTAAGAGCTCGTAGATAACTACGAATGAAAAGGGTTCTAACACCTTCCCTTTTCATAACCTACCCCCCTTACTCAGAAAATTCTCAAAGGTCTTTCCTGTTCTTTTCACCATTTACTTTATTAGATAAAAGAGAAGTCGGTGGAGACTCTTGCTATCTGCAACATTTGCGATAAAATGCAAAACCAAAAGTCAGTTCTCCCACCGTATTACAGAACTGGCGACTCTGCTGGGGAGAACTAAAAGTGGGGTTACCTTAAGAGCTAGATCACCTTTATTTCTTTAGTTGTTTGCCTTGTATGCTTTATATTTCGGGATATGCTTGGGTTTATTTCTTGTATAGATCCTATACTCAGATCTGGGGGCATTTTAGGTAAGTAGCAATAGATAATGAAGATTGTATGGCGTATACCGATATGGTTGAAGCGATGGCTACATTAGTGTGACATATTGGTTGGTTCCGGTGTCCCTTGAGTTAAGTCAAGGAGAATGTCGGGCTGACGTGTGTTGTCATAAAGCACTAACTGATCATATAACCTTAGTTGACACAACTTAGCCATTAGAAAGTAGTGAGATAGTCGGCTTTGGTGCAGACTGAAGTTGGTTGATATTCGATGCTACACTCATTAAGATCGGACTCTCAGGATATTTCAGTTGCAAATCAGATGCCTGTGCTGAAATAATGTTTGGGAGAAAGATCAGTGATATTGAGGCTCCTAGAACCCGATTACTTCTTTTAGGACAGGTTGAGCCAACTAAAACTTCAAAAGGGTACTTACCTACAAACTCCATGCAAGCTTAAACTTAAGGTCTTGTGTATTTTGTTTGTGTATAATTAATTGTTTGAACATGACATCATAACATCATGACATCATACCATATCATTTTCACTAACCATTTCAAGGACCAATGGATTTATCTTTGTTCTTTGTTATAGGTTATGGCATCCGGTCGCAGAAATACTATCTGGATCAGCTTTGTAAGGGTGCCTCCTCAGCTTAAGGAGTTAGTCTCAAGGATTCCCAAAAGTTTTCCATTCATCAAAAGGCATGGTCGACTACTTAGAATGGTTACCCTAGGTTTTGACGAAGACATGATGAGTGTTCTATTCCAGTTCTTTGACCCTGCACATCACTGTTTCACCTTTCTATATTATTAGTCAATACCCACAATGGAGGAGTTCTCTCAATCACTTGGAGTACATGTTCTTGATCATACACCCTTCACCGGTTTAGAGGAAGCTTTGAAACCAGAAGATATTGCAGCAGCCTTACATCTGAAGTGGTCTGGCATTGTATATAATTGGGAAACGAAAAGTGGATTCCAAGGTTTTCTGGCTAAATTTATGATAGAGAAGGCTCAATTATTTCTGGATGCTATGAGTTTTCAGGATTTCGAGGAGATCTTGGCTTTGTTAATCTATGGATTGGTATTATCCCCTAATCCATACCAACTCATAGATGTGAACACCATTAAAATTTTCCTCACTCGTAACCCTGTGCCTACTTTTCTTGGAGATGTTTTGCATTCTCTTTACACTCGTACTATGAAGAGGTAAGGAACTTTAATGTGTTGTATACCTCTGCTATCCATGTGGTTTATTTCGCACCTTCCCCGCTCGATAATGAAGAATAAACAAGGTTTGAGGTGGTCGCAAAGAATAATGTCACTTTCTCATACAAACATCTACTGGTATTCCCGATCTCATGAGGATATCACTGTCATTAACTGATGTGGGGAATTCCCTAATGTTCCACTCCTTGGCATTATGGGAGGTATTACTTACAACCCTTCTCTGGCTCTATGTAAATTTGGTTATGCTCGAAGAGATGGTCCTCATGACGCACTTATCCATGATATTATGTTCAATGAAAAAAATGATCCTTAAGGTTATCGTCAAAGGTTTATACATGCTTGGGGTATGGTAAGCAAGATTGACAGAAGAACTCCATCCCTCTGGAGCCCTATCTCAAATGGGTACGAGCTCGCGCTCAAGACCTTATAATTCCATATCCAGATGTCTTACCGGTGATCATGGATCTTGTTGTCAAAGGATACGTTTTTGGCACCATCCTATATCCAGACATGCCCACTGGCCTTGAAGAATTGTAGAAGTCCTGGATTTAACTCAAGGAAGAATGGGACACCTTTTAGACTCAATTCTATTCTATGCAAGTTAAAATAAATTGTTGGAGCTCACAAAGCTACTTCACGAGGAGAAGAGTCTTAATGCATACATCAACACGAATAGGAGGTGTCCATGGGAAACTTAGAGTTTTAGGAGTTTTCAATTTGTTTCTTTGTAATCCTTTTTATTCACATAAGCTTATTAATAAAAATATTTGTTTCTGTTTCCTCTTGGTTAGCAAATTTAAATCTCTGAAGGTCCGTGAAAATATTGCATTTACATATCATGCATCATTACATAACATGTTTTCCATACAAGTTTTCTCATCTACTTACTGTTTATTTCAGTATAACATGGCCCTCGAACAAACTGTTAAGGACCTCCAAGCTCAGCATGCACAATTTCAAGAGACTCTTCTGAATCTGGCATAGGTACAGAAAGATCTGATGGCGCTCGTCTCCAAGAAAAAGAAGACTAAAAAGCTGGCTGTTTTGGGGAGAAGATTCAAAGGTCCTGCTCAACCAGTTCAAGTGGACAATATTTCATCTGAGGAAGACGACAACCAAGAAGAGGATGGTAGAAGCATCAAGCTTGAAGGTAGAAACAATCAGGGTTCTGAAGATAAAGACTACTCTAACGAACAGTACCCTGTTGCAGATAACAAGTACAAGTAGTTGGAAGACCGTCTTAAAGCTATGGAAATCCAGAAGGTGCCTGGATTAGATTTTGGAGAACTAGGTCTGATCCTGGGGATGGTCATCCCTCACAAATTCATGGTACCCATTTTTTTCTAAATATGATAGGGTCTCTTGTCCCAAACTTCATCTGAGGTCGTACGTTCGAAAAATCCAACCCCATACTGCTAACAGGAAATTATGGGTCCATTTCTTTCAAGAAAGTTTGTCCGGCACACAACTCAAATGGTTCTATCAGCTGGAAGGAACCAACATCCATACATAGGAATACTTGGCTTCTGCTTTCTATAAGCAGTATCAATATAATGATGACCTGGTACTGACTCGGGTGCAACTGCAAAACATGTCCATGGGCTCAAATGAAGGGTTCAAGGAATATGCACAAAAATGGAGAGATTTAGCTGGAAGGGTGCAACCTCCCTTGTCTGACCGGGAGCTGGTATATATGTTCATGGGCACTCTGACAGGCTCATTCTTTAATTTGTTGATTGGATGCTCGTCGTCTAGTTTTATAGAGTTAACTCTGACTGGAGAAAGAGTTGAAGGTGGTATTAATAGCGGGATGATTCTGATGGCTACGCATTGTAATTTTGTGAAGAAGTCATTCAGTGGTAAAAAAGAAGACAATGTTGCCTATGGCCAGAAGGGCCATAGTGAAAATGACTGCCATCATTCTGTGGGAGCGGTATTGATCTCTAATCTGTCAGCTGTTCTACAACAATAACAGGGCAACCAACGAAGGTCAGACGCTCCGTTAAGGCAGCTTACCAAGATCGACATGCCTTTATTGTACCCCGAAATTTTCCCTCCCCATTTTTCGTTCAAGATACTATCCTAGGGTTTCTCAAATACTCAAAATGGCTCAGGGTTTGATCAAACAGATTCTCTTCCTATGCATTGAGTCAATAATTAGGGTTTGTTATTTCTCGAGCAAGATTGAGTTTCCAAAGTTTCAAATGGTCTTCATGGTTCTTCATGTATTCTCAAGGTTGTTCGTGCCAAGTTTCAAACCTCGTATTGCAAGTTTGCTTAGTCATTGGTTCAAATGATTGAAAAAGAACTGCATTGACCCAAAAGTCGACCTTTTCAAGATCAAGTTCAAACGATCATAAATTATTCATTATTCAATATTTTTGAATGGTTCTTTTTGCGTATGATTCTCCTTGACGTCATCTCCAACTTCTCTTTACAAGTCAAGAGTTGATTATGTGCGAAAGATCATCAAAAATTTGAATACTTTAGAGGTCTTTTTCTGGATTTTTGACCTAATCTCAAAGTAATTATACCCAACTTCCACGGACAATAACTTCCTCGATATTTAATATTTTGAGGCGATTCTTTTTTCACGTTACCACAAATGATGCCATCTACAAGGTTTCACCGAATTTTGGAATCAAATTATGCTTTGAAGGCTATGGAACTTATCGAAACATTATAGGTCACTTTCTTGATTTAGAATGTTCTTAACTTCTAACTTCAAGTTGTGCCATAATTATTTTCTTGAGACATTGACTCTTATGTTAACATCATTCATGGTACAATATCTTGAGTTCGAGGATTCTTTGAATGTTTGTTGCTTCTTCAAGTCACTTATGTCTGAGCATTTGGTGATTATTGGACAAAAGTGGATTTTTGACCAAAGTTCTTAAGGCGTTATTGTTCTATCAAGTACTATTGTTTTGAATTGCAAGTTACTATGAATTGAAGATTTGAATTAAAGTCTCGTCAGAAATGGTTTAGAGATTCACTTGAGAAATGTCATTAGGTTCAAATTGATTTCAAGGTTTCAAATATGTTCACCATTTCTCAAGATTCATTCAAAGAGTCTTTTGATTCAAATTTGTCAAAGTGAACCATATTTCAAGGTGGGAGGATTTGTTCACAAGTAAAAAGATTACAAGACTTATTTTAGGTGTAGTTCAAGTTTCAATCCAGTTCATAGGTTCATCATCCAAACATCCATTCAAAATATTCAAACACTTTTCAACACAATATTCAAAGTTTAAATTTTGCAAAATTCATTCAAGTTCATATCTCTTTCCAAATTACAAGGAAATTGTGTTAAACAAAAATGGAAAACGAATGGAAAAATCAACATTTGATCCTACATTTTTTAGACCTATTTCTAAAGATGCTCCAAAGTTGCTCCAAGTAATCCTTATTCATCTTCAACATTTGTCACGCCTCCTCCGTGACTTGTTCATAATCACATCACAAACCTCCAAATATTGCAGTCCAAACTTGCATGCTGCTGCTGCCCCTACGTAAATCAGCCCATAAAACTGTCAAAACTGTCTTGCTACCTTGCTGCAAATTGCCCTGCTACAGCCTGCTATGTTATGCTGCCAAAACAATCAAAAACTAGCCCCACAAACCAACCTTGCAAAGTATGCTACACACCAGTCCCAAACCTGCACCAAACAGCCAAAGTTTGCACACAATTAGCAAAACAAAAACTGCAACCAAAAAGCAATGAAATAGTGCCTAAAATTGTTCAAATTCATCTCATTTTCCCCTCCCAATTCAACCTCACATTCTTCTATAAAAACGAAAGACAGTAAGAAAAGAGGGGATGTTGAGAACAATACACAAAAAACCACTTGTTGCAACCTATTACAAAACTCACCAATCCCCAATTTTGCCTGCAAAATTTTCGGAATCAACAATTATCACACATAAAAAAACTATTCCAAAACTTTTTGCAAAAAAACCAACTGCAGGGGAAATTTTTTAACAGAAATTTCAACAATAAAAAGAGAAGACAGGAGAAAAAAGAGAAGGAGTTAGGAGCATCACATTACCTCATCTTTGGTCTTTATTATTTCCTCGGAGAAATTGGTAAATCATTGGACTGACTCCAACCATGTAAGTTCTTTCTTATTCTCTCAAAACTTCATTATTGTCATTGTTGTATTACTGTAGTTTGTTTGTTTTATGCATAAAATAGAAATTTTGTTGCTGCTGTACATATAAACAAAAGTTGGCAATGAATAAAAACCATAGGGAATTACATCAGAAAATAAAATAAAAACTGGAAAGAGATACTCACCGATAAAACATTCACCAAATTCCAAACTCTTTCAACCGTTCAACAACCATACTCCATCCATTTTTTCTTTCTTCAATAATCTTCTGTTTACAACACTCTCTCCGTATGATTTCCAACCTTATCTTAGGGCTTTCTGTTTCTTCATCGTATCTGTCAAACCAAATTATATACATGAAGGATTTGTATTCCGATCTGTTTAACCCTGTTACGGTCATGGAATCTGAATGGGCCCACGGTGGTTCTAACTCTGATTTCGATTTCGCTTTCGCTTTCAATGATAGTAATTTTTTCGATAGGATTCTCCGAATCGAGATCATGGCTGACCCCGTTGATCCTCAGCCGAATTCGGAGACTTGTACTACCATAGCTGATTGGGCCCAGCACCGTAAGAAGAGACGCGAGGATATTAAGAAAGATAACGTTGGAGATCTGTCAGATGAGAAAATTTTGCATGGAAATTAAACATCAAAAAAACATTATCTCAACAGTTCATGTATGTGAAGGAGTGTGTTACGATGGTCTGTTGTTGCAAGTTGAGAGTTCGAAAGTGAGGTTGAAGGAAAGTGATGAAGTGTTTTAGAATGGTGGTGAGGAATCGTTTAGAGGATAGAGGGAGAGTTTGGAGTTGAAGACGCTTAGAGTTTTGAGAGATTAATATTGTTGTTTTACGATAAGCAAGTTTATTAGAACAATGATATATTTGTTTTTTTTTACCTTCCCAATACAGCAATAGTAATTTAATCCAACTTCCTTTCCCAATAACACCAACAGCGGCGCGCCACTTTTGTTACTAGGGTTTCAAACCCTTTCTTTTCCTATTCCAAACCGAGTTTGGGCCTATTTTCTTGGCTCGGTCCATTTAATAAACTTTGCTCTTTTATATTAACAAATGCATAGAAATAA
Source organism: Vicia faba (assembly GCA_948472305.1). Classification (NCBI taxonomy): domain Eukaryota; kingdom Viridiplantae; phylum Streptophyta; class Magnoliopsida; order Fabales; family Fabaceae; genus Vicia; species Vicia faba. The sequence continues at coordinate 1,051,752,004 of OX451736.1, read as the reverse complement.
ATAAAGGGTCGAGTGACGCAATGGTTAAGGTGTTGATATTTGGAAGTAGAAGTCTCGGGTTCGAGACCCCCTGGGACATTTTGCTCATTTTTTAAAACAATTTTCTATCTTTTTCTTTACTTTTTTTGTTGGACAAAAAATTTAAAAGAAAAACTTCTTGGGCTCTAAAGCCCATTAAAAATAAACAACATCACCCCCTAGTTTTCTATTTGTAACTCCTTTACTGCTTTTTAGGTTAATTTAGATTTGCTTTAATAACTTGATAGATCTTAGTGTAGATTTAAATTAGTGCATTACTTTTTTATTATTTATAGATAAGTTTAGATTTTATTTAATAACTTAGAGTTTTAAATTAAATTAGGATTATCTCAATAACTTTATTTAGTTTAGGTTTGATTTAATAACTTAGATTTTTTTAAGTTAATTTAAATTTTTTTTATTAGTTTAGATTTAATTTTGTTAATCCTTAGTTTTAACTTTAAAACTCAATTAAATGAAGAATATATAATTTCAAATAATTAATTTTTTAGGACTTTGTGAATAATTTTGTTAACATTTTTTTATATAGTTTAATAAACTTTTTTTTAAAATATTTAGTTTATACATAATAAAATTCAAATAAGAATAATATAATAGATTCGTTATTTATTTTTTCCAAATTTCTCACAAACAAAAATACCAAAAATTTTATTTCCATATTTTGTTAATTAATTTTTACTTCATAGATTGTTGTAGTTTTAATTAATTGTTCGATTCGATTTGGTTGTATTGATTACCTATTTGGACTTTTAATCACATTGATTCATCCCCATTTGTAAATTTGTACGAGGCATTCCCCAAAGCTCTGTAATAGCGTAGAGTTTTAATTTCCGCAATTTACTGTTTTTCTTTATACTGTATATTAATTACGCGTGTATGGCAAGATTTGAAATCAAATCTCTAGATAACCCTAATCAAAGACAAATTTACTTCAATCAAACACACTTTTCACACACGCACCTCTAGGATAACCTCGCTAGTCGCCTCGGAAAAACAGTCATGTCCTTCGAATGTGGGACGCTTTAGCAAAGACCATTTGATAAAAAATATCGTAGTCCCTCAATGTCCCTCGATGTTGCCTTCGGTAAAACAATCTAGTCCCTTACGAAAACTTATAAAGCGTCTCACAAGTTGCATACTATGACGGTACAATTGACCCGTGCATGTCCTTTTACATCCAATGATGGGGCTTCTTACCAAATCAATGGTAAGATAGAAATATCTAAAGGAGGAGGAAAAGAACAAAGACCTTTTGAGTAGGTAGGACGCTCGTAGTTGCTTTCTCATAAACTAAAACCATTTCCACACTTACACTTTCAAAACATCTTCAAAAAACAAACATCTCTTTGAACTATTTTCAAAACCAACACTTTGTATACATTCTTATAGAGACGAGAATCATTACAAAGTTTGCCAAAACAAAGGAGTTTTCAAAATATTTTCAAACTTGCACCAATCACAAAAAAATTCAAATAAAGCATTTTCAAAGTGATCAAGCAACTAAGAGCCCGTAGATAACTATGGATGAAAAAGGGTGCTAACACCTTCCCTTTTCATAACCTACCCCCGAACTCAAGAAAATATCTCAAATGGTCTTTCCTGTTATTTTCGCCCTTTCCTTTATTGGATAAAATAAAATTCGGTGGCGTCTCTTGCTATCTGCAACAATTACGATCAAACGCAAAACAACTAAGTCATTTCTCCCACTATTACAGAACTAACGACTCTACTGGGGAGATTTTTAAAAGTGGGGTTACCTTAGAGATAGATCACATTTAATTGCTTTCATTGTTTGATTTGTTGCTTTAATTTATGGGTTTTTCGTTTGGGCTTGTTTTGATCCTCTACCCGAATCTGGGAACACCATTAGGTAAGTAGAAATAAATCATGGGGACTGTGCGGCGTATACGTTAGTGTGACACATTTATTGGTACCAGTAGCCTTTGAGTCTAGTCAAGGAGAATACGGGGCCACTGTGTGGTGTCATAAAGCACTAACTTACCTTAGAACCTTTAATTGAACAACTTGGCCATTAGGAAGTAGTGAGATAGTCGACTTTAGTACAATCTGAAATTGGTTAATACTCGATGCTACGCTCATTGAGATTGGATTTTTGGGATATTTCGGTCGCCAATAAAGAGGCTTGTGCTGAAACAATGCCCGATGAAGAAAGATCAATGATATTGAGATCCTCTAGAACCCGATTACTTTCTAGGACATGTTGAACCAACTAAGCTTCAAGAGGATACTTACCTATGACTCCATGCAAGCCTAAACCTAAGGACTTGCCTGCTTTGTGTGTATATGATTATTTGTACATAACGACTTGTTTTCTTTGTGTGTATATGTTTACTTCTACATAACATCATGACATCATACCATATCATTTCCACTGACCATTTCAAGGATCTGAAAGGGCCTATGATGCTGGGTTATGTTGAACCAGACGTCAATCAAGGGGCAAGAGGATTTATTCTCCTCTAACCATATTATGTCAAAGACCAAAGCACGATAACTTGAGTCAAGGGCTATGACCCACTCGACATGGTGAGCTCGATTCTCATAGAAGGACACTCAACGATACGAAGTTCTTCAATCAAGGTTGTAATCAAAGTTCAATTTCTGACATTTTCTTGTGTATACCCCACGAAATCCTTGAAAACATCGCATCCACATATCATGCATGTCACCATAACAGGTTTTCCTCATACAGGTTTCACATCTGCTTACTATTTATTTCAGTAGAGATGGCTCTGGAACAACTATCCAGGATCTTCATACCCAAAATGATCAGCTTCAAGAATTGTTCCTGAACCTATCCAAGGGGCAAGAAGAAGTGAAAGCACTTCTCATTGAGAGCATGACCAAGAGGAATCCTGAAGACAACAAGGACGACCAGTTAGAACGATTACAAACTGAAATGGCAACAATTAAAGTTCAGATGATGGGACAAATGGTGGGTCAGATGGCTCTTATCCAAAACATAGCTCGGGGACAAGAAGAGCTGAGAGCCCTCGTCAACAAGCTTCATCAAGACGGATGCAACCATATGGAACAAACAGCTAGGATTGGGGATCGAGTCATTAATCAGCCTTCGATGAGACAAGAAATTGGTTTGGTCGAGAGAACACCCTTCAAAATGGCTACTATACTAAGAGTCCACCAACAACCACGACAAGGTGGTCAATGTAAGCAAGGAAGAAAATTTTCCGAGATCAACATGCCTTTGGCTCAAGCGTTGCATCACATGTTGGAGGCCAAGCTGGTTACATTGAAGGAGCCTCCTCAAAAACCCATTAATGCTTCTCCCTGTTACAATCATGAAGAAAGGTGTGTGGACCACTCCAACAGTCCTGGACACGACACTAACCACTGTTGGGTGTTCAAAAACAAGATTCAAGACCTGATCGACGAAGGGGAGTTGGAATTCACACAGGATGGTCAACTTGAGTTTTTTTGTTATCCTTCAAAGGTACATCATCTAAAGTGACGAAATTTAGGCAGAGAAATTTTTGTTCATTCGAATTTTCAGTTGTAATTTCTTTGTTTACTTAAACACTTATCTTTATGCCAAACTTTGTTTGCTCTCATTAATGCATTGGATATGTTTGTCTTGAGTTAATCCATTCGTTTTCACTATACTGAAATTATGCTTTTACCTCGTTTTGTATGATATTCAACTCTCGGTTATAAGCTATAAGCATTTAGAGGGAGGATGACAAAAACAATACCATAATCTCATACAGTATGCTTTTGGACAGACCTTGTTCACGATGTATATGTGTTCTTTCAATTCCTAAACAATGGAGTTATAAAGAATATAATCCATAGTCGACCCCTTTGAGCCAAAGAAGTAGGAGTTTTCTTTTTCGCACAAATTGAAACCTTTAATCATAACCTAGGGCAGGGTAGTTTCTCAGTTAATTCAAATGCGCGTTCAGTCGCAAGCCTTCACTTAGTACACAACAAATGACATCAAAAACATCCTTCTGAATCAAAAGATGGCGATGGTTCCCCGTAAATAGGCAGTCATTATCTTTCAAAATAAAAGCCCATTGAGTCAAAACCTACGAAGGAGACTTAAGAAAAATTAGGGCATCCCGCTGACTGCAGTCTCAAAACAAAAACAAAAAAAAAAACAGTCAGGAAAAAATTAGGTATGATAAAAAAAAGGACGCTACAAATCCTCGACAATGGAAAAATGTTGTAAAAATGACTGCCTTCTCCAATAAACATAACTTATCTGAACCATCACCAAAATATCATTCCAGATTCAATAGGAGTTCAAGCGCACAGTTAACTAAGTTTAGGATTGTAGAACATCATGAAGAATGGGTGGATACAAATAAACTTTGAGTCGTATCCTTTGTTTCTTAAACCATGAACCAGGCCACATTACAACCCCTTAAAAGTCCTAATTGAAGCATGGGTTAGTTCGAAAGCATACTGTTACAAAACGTATCCTGACTCCTGTAAGGTTTACTGTAGATCCCAAGTTGAATTCATATTCTTACAAATTTTTGTTGCTCTTTAAAAGTGCATTTTTCAAAAAAAATTCTCAAGACAGACATAAACTTTGCATTGTTTGAATACCACGGTTTGCATATGGCTAACTGTTTGACAACAGGGAAATTCACATGACGGATATCCAGTGAACGAAAAATCTCTCAATAAACAGAGTCACTTTAAATGGAAAGACGCTTCCAATGACAAATCTCTCATTATCAAGGGGCACAACATGACCATTATTCAACACATCTGCGGCAGTCAAGTCGAGATTCAAAGAATCTCTAAAAGAAATGTTGAATAACCAAGGGCAAATCTCCATCTGAATCACTCGAGGGGCAACATTACGTTGATCATGGGCTTGATCAAAATCCACTATGAAGACTTTCGGTACCACCAAATTGATTGTTTGTGCCAGTAGTATCAGATGGTGTCAGTATCATTCAGATCCTTCCATGATAGTTCTTAGAAAATTCTGAGACTTGACCAAAGATCTTGGGTACCACCAAATTGCTTGTGTGTGCCAGATGGTGTTAGTATCATGTCTTCAGATTCTTCCACGATAGTTCTTAAAAAAGATGCATAGGAAGTTCAAGACTATCATAAATTTGATCAAAACTTCAAACATCAAGTGCACCAGACTAACTCTATGGGAAAACAGGCTCCCACATATGAAAGGTCACGTGCGATCGAACAATCACTTTCTGGCAGTACTATAACACTTACTACTATAGAAAGTGACAAATCCCCATAAAAGTCCCCTTCATAAGGTGATCCCTGATGAAGTCGCCAGAGTCACAAGGTTATCCCTGACAAGTGCACAAGCATCTTCAAACAAAAAGTGGGGCATCCTCCAGTCGATGACATAGTCAAACCCACCAGTGAATAGAGGAGTTTGATCTTCTCCCAACGAACACACATATCACACTAGTTCCCAAACAGAGGGAGATTTCCAACAGTTTACCATCTTCTTAGATACAATTCAGACACAATATACATGCAGATTCATTTTGATACTCATTCTATATTCTCTTAGATACAGTACAGATACGATCTAGACAAATATCCATTCTGATACTTATTCAAATGCATCTTCTTAGATACAGTTCACACACAATCTACATGCAGATTCATCATGATACTCATTTCAGATTCTCTTGCAGATACATTACAGATACGATCCAGACAAATATCCATTCTGATACTTATTAAAATGCCTCTTCTAGATACAATACAAATACAATCTAAATACATATTTATACTGACATTTATTTCGTACTCTCCTCAGATACAATTCAGATACGATCCAAATATGGATGTAATTCTAATACTCGTTCAATATCTCCTCAGATAAAATCAAGGCTTGGAATTATTCTGACATTCCCCAACTGAGTTGGTCTTAACTAAGTTGGAAACCTTGTGGAGTTTTTGTCTAAATAATTTATCTCCCTTGCAGATCGTCAAATATTCTCTTCAACAGGGTTTATTTCCCCAACAAACTGCAAATTCCCCAGCTTAAGTTTGCTTCTCAAACTATTACAAATCAATGGAAGAAACCCCTTGACCTCCGGTAAAGCCATTTCAATCCCCAAAGGAATTGTTACTATCCTCGAAGTTGTTGTGAAGCCTGGAATCCGACCAGATAAGAGTTGACTCCTTTCTCTTCAAAACAAGTTACTATGAAGCATGGACCCGACCAGATATAAGTTCAACTTCATCCTTTCAAGAAAGTTACTACGAAGCCTGGATTCGACCAGATACTAGTTCAACTTTATCCCATCCAAACTAATTACTGTGAAACCTGGACCCGACCAGATAACAGTTGATTCAAGTTTACTGTAAAGCCTGGACCCGACCAGATAACAGTTGATTCAATTTACCGTAAAGCCTGGACCCCACCAGATAACAGTAAATCTCAATTTTAAGTTACTAAAGCTTGAACCCGACCAGATAACAGTTCGAGTTACTACGAAGCCTGGACCTGACCAGAAAACAGTTTGAGTTGTTGAAACCTGGACCCGACCAGATAACAATAAATCTCAATTTTAAGTTACTAAAGCTTGGACCCGACTAGATAATAGTTTAACTTCTTCAATTGCTGAAACCTGGACACGACCAGATAACAGTTCGAGTTGCTGAAACCTGGACCCGACCAGATACCAGTTAACCTCAAGGTCAAATTTCTAAAACTTTGACCCGACCAAATAATAATAACTTTTTCAAGTCACTAACAAAACTCCTTTTCCCCATTAGAGTTTGCCACTATCCCCAGTGAATTGCTGCAAAGCCTGGATTTCGACCATGTAATATTTAACTTCTTTATCCCCAGCAAGTTGTTGTGAAGCCTGGAATCAGACTAGATAAGAACTAAACTTTCATTCTCTCTAATCAAGAGATAACTCCCCAGTAGAGCAACGGACAAGTAAAGCTCCTGAACTCTATTTCCCAAACAGAAATCAACACTCTCCATAGAGTTTTTCCTCAAGAAAAGTTAATATTCCCCAGCGGAGTTCCCCTTAAACTAAAAAACAGGAATCCCCGGCGGAAACACCCTAAACAAAGTTTGAAGACACACATACTCTTCAACAGCAGTACGGAATTTAAAGACTCCCCATCATTTGTCAAGGATTTATTTTCCAAGACAAAGATACATTTCAGCCATATTTCACATTCATACATCATATTACTTACATGATAAATACATACAGTATAATCACATTTATTTTGAGAATATCATCAAGCCATGTACACATCTGCATGCAACTAACCCTCTTCCTTGCAAAAAAGTCAATCAACAAAACAAAAGTCCTCTTCTAGATAGATTCACCTCTTCCAGTTAATAATATGCAATCAACCGTCCTCTTCTGGATAGATTCGCTTCTTCCAGTTAATGATAGGCGAATCAAAGACATCTTCTGGTTAGAATTACTTCTTCTAATTAAAGATAGGCGAACAAAATACCTCTTTTGTTATCAACAGGAAAATACCACTAACATTTCTCAAATAGGTGAGGAATTAATTCCTGAAACAAGTCAGAACAACTATCTCTATGACCAACAAAAAGCGGGTTTCAGATTAATACCTAAAACAAGACAGGACAACTATCTGTGAATAACTAATTGTAGATTAATACCTGAAGCAAGACAGGGCAACTATCTACATGAGCAAATTGAAGATTAACTCTCGAAACAAGATAGGGAAACTATATTTCTTTCTCTTAGGTCAGATATTAATTCCCGAAACAAGCCATGGTAACTATCTCTACGACCAAGAAAAAGCAGGTTCTGGATTAATACCTGAAACAAGACATGACAATTACCTATGAACAACTGATTATAGATTAATACCTGAAACAAGACAGGACAACTATCTACATGAGCAGATTGAATATTAACTCCCGAAACAAAACGGGAAAACTATCTTTCTTTCTCAAATAGGTCAGAGATTAATTCCTGAAACAAGCCATGGAAACTATCTCTACGACCAACAAAAGGCGGGTTCCGGATTAATACCTGAAACAAGACAAGACAGCTATTTGTGAACAACTGATTGTAGATTAATACCTGAAACAAGACAAAATAACTATCTACATGAGAAGATTGAAGATTAACTCCGGAAGCAAGACGGGGAAACTATCTTTCTTTCTCTTTGGTCAGATAAAGATCAATTCCCGAAACAGGACGAGGCAACTATCTTTATTACCAATGGTATGAACTCCCAAAACAAGACAGATTTACCAACAAACTGATTGTAGATCAATTCTCGAAACAGGATGGGGCAACTATCTACATGACAAACCCTTCCTCCAAAATCTCTGTTGGTTCAGTTTAAATCGACCAATGATTTATCCTAATTCTGTTCCGGTAAACATTTTCTCTGGTTCAGTCAAATTGACCCTAAGATTTTTCTGATTCTTATCCATACAAAAACAAATATAGACATTTTCTGTTTCGGTATAAATCAACCAAAGATTTACCCTGATACTTCTTCCAATCTCTATCAACAGTCACTTATGGATGGCATTTATAAGCCCATCTCTGATGATTCTCAACCACTTTTGGATGGCATCTATAAGCCCATCCCCGACAAAATTCCATCACTCTCCAAATAGCATCTACAAGCTCATTCCCAATACAATAGATCCAAAGAATCACTTTGGGCTTCAGCGAGTGAAAATTTCTGGGAACTCTAGTGTTCAATCATCTCCCACTTTCAAGCTACGAACGACAAATATGCCAATCTCACTTTTCAAGTTTAAGAAGATTGAACATGGACAGTTGTTGTACACAGAAATTTACCCTCCCTGTTTTCGTTCAAGATACTATCATAGGGTTTCTCAAATACTCAAAATGGCTCAGGGTTTGATCAGACAGATTCTCTTCCTAGGCATTGAGTCAACAATTAAGGCTTGTTATTTCTCCAGCAAAGTTGAGTTTCCAAAGTTTCAAATGGTCTTCATGGTTCTTCATGTATTCTCAAGGATGTTCGTGCCAAGTTTCAAACCTCGTATTGCAAGTTTGCTTAGTCATTGGTTCAAATGATTGAAAAAGAACTACATTGACCCAAAAGTCGACCTTTTCAAGATCAAGTTCAAATGATCATAACTTATTCATTATTCAATATTTTTGAATGGTTCTTTTTGCATATGATTCTCCTTGACGTCATCTCCAACTTCTCTTTACAAGTCAAGAGTTGATTATGTGCGAAAGATCATCAAAAATTTGAATACTTTAGAGGTCACTTTCTGGATTTTTGACCTAATCTCAAAGTAATTGTACCCAACTTCCACGGATAATAACTTCCTCAATTTTTAATATTTTGAGGCGATTCTTTTTTCACGTTACGATAGACGATGCCATCTACAAGTTTTCACCAAATTTCAGAATCAAATGATGCTTTGAAGGCTATGGAACTTATCGAAACATTATACGTCACTTTCTTGATTTAGAATGTTCTTAACTTCTAAATTCAAGTTGTGCCATAATTATTTTCTTGAGATATTAACTCTTATGTTAACATCGTTAATGGTACAAGATTTTGAGTTCGAGAATTATTTAAATGTTTGTTGCTTCTTCAAGTCACTTATGTCTGAGCATTTGGTGATTATTAGATGAAAGTGGATTTTAGACCAAAGTTCTTAAGGCGTCATTATTCTATCAAGTACTATTGATTTGAATTGCAAGTTACTAAGAGTTGAAGATTTGAATTAAAGTCCCCTCGGAAATGATTTGGAGATTCACTCAAGAAATGTCATTAGGTTCAAATTGATTTCAAGATTTCAAATATATTCATCATTTTTCAAGATTCATTCAAAGAGTCTTTTGATTCAAATTTGTCAAAGTGAACCATATTTCAAGGTGGGAAGATTTGTTCACAAGTAACAAGATTACAAGACTTATTTTAGGTGTAGTTCAAGTTTCAATCCAGTTCATAGGTTCATCATCCAAACATCCATTCAAAATATTCAAACACTTTTCAACATAATATTCAAAGTTCAAATTTTGCAAAATTCATTCAAGTTCATACTCTTTCCAAATTACAAGGAAATCGTGTTAAACAAAAATGGAAAACGAATGGAAAAATCAACATTTGATCCTATATTTTTTAGACCTATTTCTAAAGATGCTCCAAAGTTGCTCCAAGCAATCCTTATTCATCTTCAACATTTGTCAAGCCTCCTTCGTGACTTGTCCATAATCACATTACAAACCTTCAAATATTGCAGTCCAAACCGGCATGCCGTTGCTGCCCCTGCATAAATAAGCCCATAAAACTGTCAAAACTGTCTTGCTACCTTGCTGCAAATTACCCTGGTATAGCCTGCTATGTTATGCTGCCAAAACAGTCAAAAACCAACCCCACAAATCAGCCTCACAAAGTCTGCTACACACCAGTCCCAAACCTGCACCAAACAACCAAAGTTTGCACACAATTAGAAAAACAAAAACTGCAACCAAAAAGCAATGAAACAATGCCTAAATGTTTTCAAATTCATCTCATTTTCCCCTCCCAATTCAACCTTTCATTCTTCTATAAAAACGAAAGAAAGTAAAAAAAGAGGGGACATGGAGAAGAATACACAAAAAACCACTTGTTGCAACCTATTACAAAACTCACCACTCACCAATTTTGCCTGCAAAATTTTCGGAATCAACACTTATCACACAAAAAAAAACTATTCCAAAACTTTCTACAAAAAAAACCAAATGCAGGGGAAATTTTTCAACAGAAATTTCAACAATAAAAACAGAAGACAGTAGAAAAAAGAGAAGGAGTTAGAAGCATCACATTACCTCATCTTTGGTCTTTATTATTTCCTCGGCGGAATTGGTAAATCGTTGGACTGGCTCCAACCATGTAAGTGTTTCCTTATTCTCTCAAAACTTCATTATTGTTATTGTTGTATTACTGTAGTTTATTTGCTTTATGCATAAAATAGAAATTTTGTTGCTGCTGTACATATAAAAAAAGTTGGCAATGAATAAAAATCATAGGGAATAACATCAGAAAACAAACAAAAAAACTGGAAGGAGCTACTCAACGATAAAACATTCATCAAAGTCCAAACCCTTTCAACCGTTCAACAACCATACTCCATCCGTTTTTTCTTTCTTCAATAATCTTCCGCTTACAGTACTCTCTTCGTCTGATTTCCAACCTTATCTTAGGGTTTTCCTGTTTCTTCATCATATCTGTCAAACCAAATTATATACATGAAGGATTTGAATTCTGATCTATTTGACCTTGTTACGGTCATGGAATTCGAATGGGCCACGGTGGTTCTAACTCCGATGCCGACTTCGGTTTCGCTTTCAATGATAGTAATTTTTCCGATAGGATTCTCCGGATCGAGATCATGGATGACCCTGTTGATCCTCAGACGGATTCGGAGACTTGTACCACCATCGCTGATTGGGCTCGGCACCGTAAGAAGAGACGCAAGGATATTAAGAAAGATAATGTTGGAGATTTTCCGGATGAGCAAATTTTGAATGGAAATCAAACATCAAAAGAACTTTATCCCAACAGTTCCTGTATGTGAAGGAGTGTGTTACCTGATGGTCTGTTGTTGCAAGTTGAGAGGTCGAAAGTGATGTTGAAGGAATGTGATGAAGTGTTTTAGAGTGGTAGTGAGGAATCATTTAGAGGGTAGAGGGAGAGTTTGAAGTTGAAGACGGTTAGAGTTTTGAGAGATTAATGTTGTTTTTTTATGATAAGCAAGTTTATTAGAACAATGATATTTTTGTTTTTTTTTTGCCTTCCCAATACAGCAATAATAATTTAATCCAACTTCCTTTCCCAATAACACCAGCAGCGGCGCACCACTTTTGTTACTAGGGTTTCAAACCCTTTCTTTTCCTATTCCAAACCGGGTTTGGGCCTATTTTCTTGGCTCAGCCCATTTAATAAACTTTGCTCTTTTATAATAACAAATGCAAAGAAATAAATGAAGGGTCGAGTGATGCAGTGGTTAAGGTGTTGATGTTTAGAAGTAGAAGTCCCGGATTCGAGACCCCCTGGGACATTTTGTTCATTTTTTAAAATTGTTTTCTATCTTTTTCTTCATTTTTTTTGTTGGACAGAAAATTAAAAAAAAAACTTCTTAGGCTCTAAAGCCCATTAAAAAAAACAGAATCACCCCTAGTTTTCTATTTGTAACTCCTTTACTGTTTTTTAGATTTGCTTTAATAACTTAATAGATCTTAGTGTAGATTTAAATTAGCGTGTTATTTTTTTTTAATTATTTATAGATAAGTTTATATTTTATTTAATAACTTAGAACTTTAAATTAAATTAGGATTATCTCAATAACTTTATTTAGTTTATGTTTGATTTAATAACTTAGATATTTTTTTAAGTTAGTTTTAAATTTTTTTATTTGTCTAGATTTAATTTTGTTAATCCTTAGTTTTAACTTTAAAACTCAATTAAATGAAGAATATATAATTTCAAATAATTAATTTTTTAGGACTTTGTGAATAATTTTGTTAACATTTTGTTAAATAGTTTAATAAACTTTCTTTAAAAATATTTAGTTTATACATAATAAAATTTAAATAAGAATAATAGAATGGACTCTTTATTTTCTTTCCAAATTTCTCACAAACAAAAATACCAAAAATGTTATTTCCATATTTTGTTAATTAATTTTTACTTCATAGATTGTTGTAGTTTTAATTAATTCTTCGATTCGATTTGGTTGTACTGATTACCTATTTAGACTTTTAATCGCATTGATCCATTCCCATTTGTAAATTTGTATTCCCCATTCCCGAAAGCTCTGTAATAGCGTAGAATTTTAATTTCCACAATTTACTATTTTTCTTTATACTGTATAGTAATTAGGCGTGTATGACAAGATTTAAAATCAAATCTCTAGATAACCCTAATCAAAGACAAATATACTTGAATCAAACACACTTTTCACACGCGCACCATTAGAGTAACCTCGCTTGTTGCCTCAGAAAAATAGTCATATCCCTCGAATGTGGGACGCTTTAACAAAGACCATTTGATAAAAAATATCGTAGTCCCTCAATGTACCTCGATGTTACCTTTGGTAAAACGATCTAGTCCCTTATGAAAATTGCTAAAGCGTCTCACAAGTTGCCTTCTATGACTGTACGATTGACCCGCGCCTGTCCCTTCACATCTAATGATGGGGCTTTTTACCAAATCAATGGTAAGATAGCAACATCTAAAAGATGAGGAAAAGAACAAAGACCTTTTGAGTAGGTAGGACGCTCGTAGTTGCTTGCTCACAAACTAAAACCATTTCCACACTTACACTTTTAAAACATCTTCAAAAAATAAACATCTCTTTGAACTATTTTCAAAACCAACACTTTGTGTACATTCTTATATAGACGTGAATCATTACAAAATTTGCCGAAACAAAGGAGTTTTCAAAATATTTTCAAACTTGCACCAATCACAAACACATTTCAAACAAAGCATTTTCAAAGTGATCAAGCAACTAAGATCATGTAGATAACTACAGATGAAAAGCGTGCTAACACCTTCCCTTTTCATAACCTAACCCCCGAACTCAAGAAAATATCTCAAAAGGTCTTTCCTGTTCTTTTCACCCTTTCCTTTATTGGATTAAAAAATATCGGTGGCGACTCTTGCTTTCGCAAGAATTATGATCAAACTCAAAACAACCAAGTCAATTCTCCCATCTTATTACACTTTTATCTCAGGCATTGCAACATTTGTTAAAGGCTGAACTCATTTCACCGCGGGATGCTCCTCAGAATTCCAACACATCCTCTCCTAAGTACAATCTTATTGCAAGGTGTGGCTATCATTTTAATAGTCCTGGACATGACACCAACAACTGTTGGGTCCTAAAAAACAAGATTCAGGATATGATTGATAATAAGGAAATTGAGTTCGATCTTCCAGAGACCCCAAACGTGCCTATGCTAAAGCATGAAAAAGGCATCAGTGCTATTGAAGATGTTTTGTATGTTACCATTGTAGGTGATGTGGTTACTCCTCTCTCAACAATCAAAAACAATTTGTTACAAGTCGGTTTATTTCTAGGTTGTGTTAAAGGATGTTATTGTTGTGCTGTCAAACCCAATAGTTGCGGGTTACTGAAAGAAGGCGTTTACCGCCTGATGGATGAACATATAATTTTGATCGAGAAAGTTATATATGTTTAGAATATGTGCCAAGATTTGTCTGTCGTATCCGGTACTCCTATCAGGATCACTTCCAAGGGTCCTGTAAGGATTACCACCAATCTAAAAATTGCTCCTTTGATTATCACCACACCTGGACCCATCCCATATTCTTCAGATAAATCTATTCCGTGAAACTATGGATCTGACGTCCTCTACCATGGCGTTAAACAAGAGTCGACTGATGAAGATGATGAAGATGTTGATCTCAACATTGACAATATTGCGGGGACCAGTAAAGTTACTAGAAGCAGAAGGATTTTCTCCCCGGAAATCTCTCCGAAAAAGGGTTGCTACACCTGTTCGAGTTGTCGTTACCAAGTCAACTGCCAAGGCTCGGGGTAAAGAGCCAATGATAGAGTCTACCCAGACAGAGGCACCTAAAGAAACCACAGTCAAAGACGCCTCTGGACAAGAGTTGGAAGAGGTTTTGAAGATCATTCGCAAAAGTAACTATAAAATTATTGAATAGTTGGGGCAGACCCCGTCCAAAATCTCAATGTTAGCTTTAATGATGTGTTCTGAAGCCCATGCACATGCTTTAGTAAAATTCTTGAAGATTTCTCACGTACCGCAAGATATTTCGGTGATCAATTTGGAAGTTATGTGGCTAGGTTAACAACTGAGAATCGATTAGGCTTCTCCGATGCTGACCTGACGCCGGAGGGGAGAAATCATAATAAGGCCCTGTATGTATCCATTGAATGAAGGGGAACTACGTTGGCACATTTGTTGATTGATATTGGTTCTTTGCTAAATGTTTTACCAAAAGGCGCTCTTGAAAAATTTGATTGTGAAGGGGTCGTGCTGAAACCCAGTAACATTATAGTTCGAGCCTTTGACTGGTCCAAAAGAATGATGCATGGAGAAGTGGACCTCCCAATCAAAGTGAATTCACAGATATTTGAGTCCACCTTCTATGTAATGGATATCCGGATAGCTTATTCTTGTCTATTGGGAAGCCCCTGGATCCATGGGGTAGGTGATGTCACCTCCACCTTGCACCAGAAATTAAAGTATCATGTAAGAGGAAAGATTGTTACTGTCTATGGAGAAGATGAGTACATGGTTAGCCACTTGAATTCATTCCGGTACGTGGAGATGGACGGGGAATTCATTGAGACTCCATGTCAGACGTTTGAAGTGATTTCCCTTACTACTATTAAAGATGTTTTTTCCATTCCAAAGACCACTAAGATTCCACACAAGATGGCTTCCTTGAAAGATGCCAAAGTCACTATAGAAGAAGATGGTTGTACTATTTGGGGTAAGCTTCCTGATATCCCTTACAAATCTGACAAGTTAGGTTTGTACTTTACTGCAGAAGGTCAACGGGTTATTCGTCACACTCGGGCTGGAAGACCTTCGTTCTGTATCAGCAATAATAGAGTCAACGCTATAGAGGATGCTGACAATGATTGTGACTTCGATAGCTGGATATTCCCTACCATTGGTAAAGGACTCGAAAATTGGAAGGCGAAAGATATTATCCCTATCTCCTTTAGATAGGAGTAATAGTTACGTTTCTGTCTTATTTGTTTTAAAAGATTTTGGTTATGTAATAGACAATGACTTTAAACCTTGTGTCTTACCCGGAGCACAATGGTTCATTTGTTAAAGGTTGATAATTCATAAGAATTGTTCATTTAATAAAAACATTGGACGTTCTGCATTCAAATTTTGTGCTTCTTGTTTTTCTTTTACTTATTTCATTTTAAAAATAGCTATGTGTTCTTACACACACTCGCACACTACATTGCAGATCCCCATCCACTCTGGATCTCATTGATAACAAATATGCTATTGTCACTTATAACTTTGAAAACCCGATCTACCAAGCCAAAGACGAAGGTGAGAAAGATTGTGAAATACCTGAAGAATTTGTCAGACTCTTAATACAAGAAGAGAAGGTTATCTAACCACATGAAGAGCCAGTCGAAGTTGTAAACTTGGGTACCGATACAGATAGGAAAGAAGTCAAGATTGACGCCAACTTAGAGAGCAGTGTCAAGAACAGGTTAATTCAGATGTTGCATGACTCTGTTGAGATCTTTTCTTGGTCATACGAAGACACGACAGAGCTCGATACTAATATTATGGTTCACCGTCTACCAATGAAAGAGGGTTGTTCTCCAATTAAGCAGAAGATTTTTCGCATGCATCCCGAGATGTCCGAAAAGATCAAGATTGAGGTTATAATACAATTCAACGCATGTTTCTTAGCAGTGACATCATATCCTCAATGGGTTGCTAATGTTGTTCTGGTACAAAAGAAAGATGGAAAGGTACATATGTGTGTAGATTACAGGGATCTGAATAGGGCGACCCCCAAAGATGACTTCCCACTACCATATATTGATGATTTGGTCGACAACACTGCTCAGTACAAGGTATTATCCTTCATGGATAGTTTCTCGGGTTATAATTAGATCAAGATGGCATCTGAAGACATGGAGAAAACTACATTCGTCACACAGTGAGGCACTTTCTGTTACAAGATTATGCCTTTTGGGTTGAAGAATGTCGGGGCAACTTATCAGCATGCCATGGTAGCCTTATTTCATGACCTGATTCATCACAAGATAAAGGTCTATGTTGACGACATGATAGCTAGATCACAGACTGAAGAAGAGCATCTTGATCATCTGCATAAATTGTTTGAAAGACTGAAGAAGTACAAGCTAAGGTTAAATCCAAACAAGTGCACTTTTTGGGTGAGATTTGGTAAACTCCTGGGTTTTGTCGTTAGCGGTAAAGGTATTGAAGTTGATCCTGCAAAAGTTAAAACTATTCAAGAAATGCTGGCTCCCCGTACCGAGAAAGAAGTCAGAGGTTTCTTAGGACGACTGAATTATATTGCCTAGTTCATTTCCTATTTGACTGCTACTTGTGAGCCAATCTTCAAGTTGTTGAAGAAAGATCAAGTAGTAAAGTGGAACGACGACTGTCAAATAGCCTTTGATAAAATTAAGGAGTACCTACAAGAACCTCCGATTCGGATGCCACCAGTTGAAGGAAGACTTCTAATCGTGTACCTAACAGTGCTAGAGAACTCAATGGGGTGTGTACTGGAACAGCATGACGAGTCTGGTCAAAAAGAGCATGCAATATACTATTTTAGCAAAAAGTTTACCGACTGTGAAACAAGATACTCATTGCTCGAGAAAATTTGTTGTGTTTTGGCATGGGCTGCTCATCGACTAAGACAATATATCTTGACCCATACTATCTTGTTGATCTCTAAAATGGATCCCAAAAAGTACATATTCAGGAAGTTAACTCTCTTTGGAAAAATAGCTCGATGGCAAATAATCTTAACAAAATACGACATTCAGTACACCATTCCAAAAGCGATCAAAGGAAGTGTACTCACAGATCATTTGGCACATTAAGCTGTAGACGATTATCGGTCCATGAATTTCAAATTCATGGACGAGAACATTATGCTAGTTACAAATTATGAAGAACCTGGACCGTATGAAGGACCTGAGCTAGGATCCCGATGGACTATGGTTTTCGACGAAGCTTCTAACGCACTTGGCAACGAAATTGGTGGTGTAATTATCTCTCCTCAGGGTTGTCATACACCCTTCACTGCCAGAGTTTGCTTTGACTGCACCAACAATATCACTGAATACGAAGCGTACATCATGGGTATTAAAGCTGTTATTGACCTGAGAATCAAGTTCTTAAGCGTATATGGAGACTCAGCCCTGGTAATCAGTCAGGTTAAAGGAGATCGGGATACGAAGCATCTGAATCTTATCCTTTACCGAGAACATGTGCTAACCTTGATTCCGTATTTCGAAGAGATTACTTTTGAGCATATCCTAAGAGAAGAGAATTAGTTGGCAGACGCTTTGGCTACCATGTCATCTATGTTCAAGGTTAGATGGAACAATGAGGCTCCTAGAATTACCATTGAAAGATTAGACGAATCAGCACATTGCTATGAAATTGACACTGATGGAGTAGAGGAAAAACCTTGGTTTCATGAAGTGAAAAGGTACCTTGAGGCTCAAGAATACCCTGAAGAGGCACCCATCAATGACAAGAAATTCCTACGGAGATTCTCGGCTAAGTTCTTCTTGATCAATAGAATTTTATACAAGTGTAATCATGATTCAACTCTGCTTCGTTGTGTGGACAAGAAGGAAGCAGAAGAAATTATGCAAGATATGCACGAAGGTGTCTTTGGTACTCACTCCAGTGGACATATTATGGCTAAAAAGATCTTGAGGGAAGGTTAATATTGATCGACTATGGAAACCGACTGTCACCATCACTCGAGAACTTGTTATAAGTGCCAAATCTATACTGATAAAATTCATGTGCCTCTAGTACCTCTGAACACCTTGACTGCTTTGTGGCCATTCGCAATATAGGGCATTGATATGATTGAAGAAATCAAGCCTACTGCTTCTAACGAACATTGCTTCATCCTCGTCGCCATTGATTACTTTACAAAGTGGGTTGAAGCAACCTCGTTCTCCTTTGTTACCAAGAATGTGGTCGCCCAGTTCATCAAACATAACATGATATTTCGATATGGCATCCTCGAAAGGATTATCACAGACAATGGTACTAATATCAATAACACTATGATCATTGAACTCTGCACACAGTTCAAGATCAAGCACCACAACTTTTCTCTGTATCGACCAAAGATGAATGACATGGTGGAAGCCGCCAACAAGAACATTAAGAAGATTATACAGAAGATGGTTGTGACCTACAAAGACTGGCATGCGATGTTATTGTTTTCTCTTCATGGCAATCACACTTTAGCACGAACATCAACTAGGGCAACCCTATTCTCTCTTGTTTACGGTATGGAAGTCGCCCTACCTATCGAAGTTTAGATTCTTTCTCTGAGAATAATGAAAGATACATACTTAAACGAAGATGAGTGGATTCAGACCAGGCAAGACCAATTGAACTTGATTGACGAGAAGAGGCTCGCGGCTGTCTGTCACTGTCAAATGTATCATAAGCGTATGATTAAGGCATTCAACAAGAAAATCAAGCATCAGGTATATTAGACTGGTGACTTGGTAATAAAGTGCATCATTCTACCACAAGGTGATCTCAGGGGCAAATAGACACCCACCTACGAAGGGCCATTTATAGTCGAGAAAATATTTTTTGACGGTGATATGATACTGACCACCATGGATGGCGAAGATTTTCCTCACCCTGTGAGCGCAAACATAGTCAAATGATACTACGCATAAAAACAACCTGCTAGGTTGACTGGCTTAAGCAAAAATAAGAGAATTTCGGTGAACCAAAAGAGTTCAGGAAAAAATTAAGGATATATATAAAAGATTATACACCTGGTAAGTAGAAAACTTGTAAAGGCGGCTTGGGCAAGAAAGGGTATCCCAGTGGACTAAAAACCCGAAAAGACGGTCCAGGAAAAAGTTAGAGATTAAAGTGTATGACTATGTCCCGTTGGATCACTTATAGTAAATTTTATTACCAACATCAAGTTCAAACGGCACAGATCAATTCAATCACTTTCTTCTGACAGTGAGGGAGGAGATGCTTGAAGATGTATAGGCAATATAAGAGTTGGAACCCAACGAGATTATCTCCACATAGCTCTATGTTTTATCTTCACTTTATACTCTTTTCATTTCACGACAATTTCCTCTTACAAGGATTTATGTCTCTCTGTATAAAATCGCCTGTTTATGGGCAAACTATCAATAGAAATACGAATTTCAAGTTTCAAAGTTTTTGTTTTACCTTTTTCTGCTTTGTTTGCAAAAACATCCAATGACTAAAATTAAATGAACATATGCATATGAATATGATTAACTGTTAACAAATATACGGATAAAAATAGGAATCAACAGTTACTCAAGACTCTAGGAGTCAGGATAATGTTCAAATTGTCACGTATCCCTATAGAGAGATCCTCACAGGATTATCTCCACATAAATCCTCATAGGATTATCCCCAGAGTAGTCTTAACAAGATTATCTTCAACAAAGATATATCCCCCACAAAATGGGATGCACTAATCATACTCACCAGTCGATCGCTCTAGCAGATAAGGGAATATGATCTTTTCCCCGACAATATCGCCCACCTACAGAGTCCCAATCAGTACAGTTTATGGAAATTCTTTTCCCCAATTGAGTTTATTCTCCCAAAATTGTAAAAACCCCTGTAAATTTCTTTTCTCCAACAGAGCTCATCTCCTCAACAAGGGTGTTTCCTCGATAGAGTATTTCTCCGCCAACATGGTTTATTTCCTCAACAAGGTTTATTTTCCCAACAGGGTTTATTCCCAAATAGATTACAGTCTCCCCAGCTTGAGTATGTTTCTACCACAATTAATGACAAGATTCCCACCTCCAGCAAAGGATATTCCAGATTGTTGTCCCTAGGGAGTTGCTACTGAATCTGAAATTGGATCAAATATCGTTCAACCTTATTCTCTCTAGATGAGTCAATACCCATATCAGAAACTCGGTCAGACAACACCTAGAAAGTTTATCCATCTCTTTTGTTCCTAATCAGGGTATATAAGAACCTAAATGCCAATATAGCAATGAACAACCAATGTTCTTGGACTCTTCTCCCCAAAAAAAGAATCAACATTCTCCAGCAGAGTTTCCTTAAGCATAAAACAAGAATACCCATCAAGATCGAAGATACACATACTCTTCATCCCCAGTAACAGCCAAAGAGTTATACAAAGTCACCAATGTACTTCATACTCGTACATCATTTACAAACGTCATAACATGTACATACGAAACGCATATAGCACAATCTCATTTATTTTGATAACATCATTACACTTTATACACTATAACATTGCATACGGATAACTCTTTACTTTTTCAAGAAAGATCAATCAACAGACAAATATCATCAACTACTTATATATGATCAGACAGTCTTCTCAGAGACTACATCTGACAAATGGATACTTAAGAAATTTCTTCAGAGGGTCATTCTCAAAAAGGCATATTTTCTAGTTGAAATCAGACGTAGACATCTACTAGTACATCCTTCAGATGAAATAAAGCGTAGATTCCTTCTGATACTTTTTGGAAAAGTCAGACATAGACTTCTTCCAACATCTTATTCCACTTAAAGTCGGGTGTAGATATCTTCTGGCTCATGTTAAATCGAGCGTAGATTTATTCTGATACTCCTTCAAAAAGTCAGGCGTAGACTCTTTCAAACACCTTTTCTAGTTGAAGTCGAACGTAGACATCTTCTAGTACGTCATTCAGACAAAATGGAGCGTAGATTCCTTCTGAAACATTTTTAGAAAAGTCGGGCATAGACTCCTTCCAACATCTTCTTCCAATTGAAGTTGGGCATAGACATCTTTTGGCTCAGATTAAATCGAGCGTAGATTTATTCTGATACTCCTCTGGAAAAGTCAGACGTAGACTCTTTCCAACATGTTTTTTAGTTGAACTCGGGCGTAGACATCTTCTAGTACATCATTCAGATGAAATCGAGCGTAGATTCCTTCTGATACTTTTTTAGAAAAGTCGGACGTAAACTCCTTCAACCATCTTCTTCCAATTAAAGTCAGGTGTAGATATCTTCTGGCTCAGATTAAATCGAGCACAGATTTATTCTGATACTCCTTCGGGAAAGTCGAGTGTAGACTCTTTCCAACACCTTTTCTAGTTGAAGCCGGACGTAGAAATCTTCTGATTCATATTAAATCGAGCGTAGATTTATTTTGATTATCCTTTTGAACCAAGTCGGGCGTAGACTCACTCCAAATACATCTTCTAAGACAAAGTCAGGCATAAACCTAGTCTAATTTCTATCAACGATTACTTTAGATTGAATATATAAGCCCATCTATAATGACTCTTTATCACCTATCCAAATGGAATCTTTAAGCTCATTCCCATTATAATCAACTAACAGTGTTACTTGATACACCGGCGAGTGCAAATTTCTGAGTACTTAAGTGTTCAATCATCTTCCACCTTCAAGTCACGAATGACAGACATGTCAATCTAACTCTTCAGATTTAAGAAGATTGAACAGGGACAATTGTTGTACACAAAAAAATTTCCCTCCCATTTTTTTCAAGACATTCTTCTAAGATTCTCAAATGCTCAAGGATTCTCAAGAGTTGATCAAACAAATTTTCCTCCTAAGCAATGGATCCACAACTAGGGTTTCATCTTGCACAAAGAAGAATGAGTTTCAAAGGTACAAGTGGTTTTTATGATTCTCCACAGGTCTTCAAGAATGCTCTTGTCAAGTTTCAAACCTTGCATCACAAGTTTGCTAAGTCAATGGCTCAGGTGATTGAAAATCAACTATGTTGGATAAAAAGTCAAATATGATCAACATACAGTCAAACTTCAAGATTTTTAGTCAACATCAACATTTTGAAATGATATTTATCATTTGATCAAGATTTGATCATGATTCCTCAAGAAAAGTCCTCAAATCATCAAAAGTCAAAAGTTGCCAAATTAGGATTTCTTTAGGAGAAGTCAACTGAACTTTGACCAAGCATAACTTTCACATGTTTCATCAACTTTTTCCTAACAAAAGCCCATTTTGAAGGAAATTAAATTCTTTATAACTTTGTATTTATGATCAAGTCCAAAAAGTGCTTTATTTGAAAGATGAGCTAATACATTACAGGTCATTTCAAAAGTCAACAAAAAAACACTTTTTGTCAAGACAACTTACATCAAGATAAAATCTCCAAATGCAAAAATGACCAAAAGAGAAATTGTAGAGGACATCTTGAGATTTCCAAAAAGTCAAAGATAACCTTCAAATGATAAAAATTGAACAAATTGAGAAATTTTTGAGAAATATATGAAATCTCAATTAAGCAAATTTTTGATTTGGGGCTATTGGGCCTAAGTTTTGAAATTCAAATGTGTTCATAACATATTTAAAGACCCTAAAGAGCATCCATGCATTATTTTAGTTTTTATTTTATTTATTTTGATTTTATTTATTTAAAATCAAAATTAAATTCAAAATAAATACAAGGTAAATAGGCTTAGGCGTACAAGTCTTATTTAGGATCGGGTTGGAAGCCCATAAACACTTGACAACCATGAAAAAACCGTATGGGATGGATTGGGAAGGAAATCTTCACTTTTGAAAAGTTTTTGAATGAATTTTAGAGACAAATCATACACTTGATTTTACATGATATTATACTACTTTTGTTACCCTAATTACATGCTCTATAAATACAACAACAGTCATACCAAAGAGGACACGCAGCTACTGCCTCCAAGCAAGGGTTCTTATTCACAAAAAAATCAAAGGAAGGTACAAGTCATATCTCAAAGTTCCAGCCACATTCATACCGAACCAAGCACTCTTATCAATTCCTGAGCATCTACAGAGTAAGAACAGTCCATTTCTGATGGTTTCCCATGCTTGAAATGACCGTATTCATCATTTCTGATCACATGATTTATGAAATTCATATCTTAAGATTTACGTTATTTTAAGTCTTGTTGTTATCACTAATGGGTTTGAGTTTCCTCTGAACAGGTTTGGATCACTATGATGATCTCATGTTGTCAAATTTGTATTACACCATACTTGCTCTGATTTGTATGATTTACGCAATAATGACCAAACCATGAACTTTTAGCCTTCAAAAACATCATCATCGGATTCGAAACCCTCCATTTAGGAGGGCGGGATATAATTTACTGCCTAAACTGTGTTCATTTTACAGGAGAAAAAAGGGATAGCCGGAGAAGACGACCGAAGCTAGGGCTCCGGCGCCTCTCCGGCCAATAACATTGCACCTCATTTTTGTTTTTATTGTTTGATTTATGTAATTGGAAGTAACAGTCGCCCCAACGATAAATGCGAGTGTTGCAAAGGCTTTATTGTACCAGGACACGAGTTCGATCCTTGCTCCTGATATTTTGACATTTTATTTTTTCATGTTTTCTTGTTTATAGATCTGATACAAAGTAGTTCGGCATGCTAATCACGCATCCTCAAGTCATAACCATCTGATCTCAACTAATCCAGATTCAATGACTCCAGAGAAGGCCCCATGATGCAACTCCTGAAATCCACCACATGGGATCACACGTACCAGCTGAGTCAGCGCTTAGGACTTAACAGACATGCTTCCCTTGCATCCCCAGACTTACTTTCAGGTCCACCTTTCTTTTTTATTTATTTTCTTTCAATTTCCATATTTTTTAAACATAATTAATTTTTTTCTAAATAATTATTTAAATCAGTTTTAATCAAAATATTCCATAAAAAATTAAAAAAGATGTTTTTTATCAATTAACTTTTTTAATTAATTTTAAATTTAGATTTATTTTATTTTATTTAATAAAATATAATTTAATTTAGAATTAGGTTAATCATTTAATAAAAATGCCAAAAATATCCAATTAGATTCTTTTTAGATTTCTTTAAAAAATGTCTTTTGTAATACTTATTTTCTTCGCTATTTAAATTTCTTAGATGAATGCTTCATGTCAAGTTGTAATAGTTTTAAATTTAAATTTTACGCGAATTTTACCAAATATTGTTACTGCTAAAGGTTGTAATAGATAAACTAGAGTTTATTGTTTTTTCCCCATTTTTATGATTTGTAACCCTCATCCCCAAATCATTGTAATAGCCTAGATTTTATCTTCCCACATTTTACTTTCTGTACCTATAATTATACATGTATGTATATATAACTGTATAGTAATTAGGTTTGTATGATAAAATTTAAAATCAAACGATAACTAATCCTGATCTCAAAGACTAAAATAATTGAATCACAACAAATTTCGTAGACTCGCACCTCTAGGATAACTTCACCCGTTCCTTCGAATGAAAAACATCATGTCCCTCGCACGTGAGACGCTTTAGCAAAGACCCTCAATTAAAAGATCGTAGTCCTTCGATAACCCTTCGATGCTGTCTCGGTAAACAATCTTAGTTCCTTACGATAAATTACTAAAACCCTACGAGTTTCCTTTATGACCATACAATGACTCGCGCATGTCCTTCAAACATCCAATGATAAGGCTTCCTACTAACTAATGGTAGTATAACACTATCTAAAGGAATAGGAAAATAACGCGGAATACTTTTTGAGTAGGTAGATATCTCGAGTCGCTTGCTCATAAACAAAAACATTTTTCACACAAAACACTTCTTTTTAAAAATATTTTCAAAACACACACACTTTGTATGATTTCTCAACAATACGAGAATCATTACAAAGTTTACCGCAGTTAGACATTTTCAAAATATTTTCAAACTTACGCATTGATAAAACATTTTCAAAATTGAACTAACGATTAAGAACCCGTAGATAAGTACGGATGAAAATAGTACTAACACCTTCCCTTTTCATAACCTACCCCTATCCCTCTTACTCAGAAAATTTTCAAAAATATTTCTTATTCTTTTCAGCCTTTCTTCTATTAGATAAAAGAAAAATCAATGACGAGTCTTACTATCTACAATATTTGCGATAAAATGCAAAACCAAAAATCACTGTATTACAAAGTGCAACCCTATTTAATGCCTCTGAAATACCACTTTCATGGAATAGTTTTTAATCATGACATTCTCAATCACGCCATGTTCATCACAAGTATAGAATCGACTGGTGAAAAATGATGAATTTACACAAATTTCATAAATCCATCTCACGCTTTGTGCAAATAACAACGAGGTAAGCCTAAAACTGAAATAAGATTTGCATGTTTTTCTTACAAATACAAGTTTCCAAGCTGTAAATTTAAAGAGAAGCAAAATCAAACTAGAACATTTTGATGCATTCAAAAATCCATATAAATTCTAATTAGACTAAGATTGTATCAATTTGCTTCACAAAACATCCTTTCGTATATAGCATAACATTCTGATGCATTCACAGAAATCCACAGAAATTCTAATTAGACTATGGAATCTACAGAAATTTCTTACATCAAGAGGGGAAGTTACCTGCAAAATTATGACTCTTGTTTAACACCAATTAGCTAAGAGAAAACGAAGTTACTAGCAAAATAATGACTCTTGTTTTACACCAATTAGCTAAGAGAAAACAAAACCTCACATAATCGATCAAGATTATTCCAAAGAATCACTTCAATGGAAATTCATAAAATCGATCAAGAAGTGGTTAATGATTGTTTGTTATGAAGAGATTGAAAGAGTGAAGGAGATAGAGGAGTAAGGAGATAAAGGGAGGAGTGAGTGAAAGAGACAGAGGAGTGAAATTTAAAGAGAAGCAAAATCAAACTAGAACATTCTGATGCATTCAAAAATCCACATAAATTCTAATTATACTAAGCTTGTATCAATTTTGTTCACAAAACATCCTTTCATATATAGCATAACATTCTGATGCATTCACAGAAATCCACAGAAATTCTAATTAGACTATGGAATCCACAGAAATTTCTTACATCAAGAGAGGAAGTTACCTGCAAAATTATGACTCTTGTTTAACACCAATTAGCTAAGAGAAAACGAAGTTACTAGCAAAATAATGACTCTTGTTTTACACCAATTAGCTAAGAGAAAACAAAACCTCACATAATCGATCAAGATTGTTCCAAAGAATCACTTCAATGGAAATTCATAAAATCGATCAAGAAGTGGTTAATGATTGTTTGTTATGAAGAGATTGAAAGAGTGAAGGAGATAGAGGAGTAAGGAGATAAAGGGAGGAGTGAGTGAAAGAGACAGAGGAGTGAAATTTAAAGAGAAGCAAAATCAAACTAGAACATTCTGATGCATTCAAAAATCCACATAAATTCTAATTATACTAAGCTTGTATCAATTTTGTTCACAAAACATCCTTTCATATATAGCATAACATTCTGATGCATTCACAGAAATCCACAGAAATTCTAATTAGACTATGGAATCCACAAAAATTTCTTACATCAAGAGAGGAAGTTACCTGCAAAATTATGACTCTTGTTTAACACCAATTAGCTAAGAGAAAACAAAGTTACTAGCAAAATAATGACTCTTGTTTTACACCAATTAGCTAAGAGAAAACAAAACCTCACATAACCGATCAAGATTATTCCAAAGAATCACTTTAATGGAAATTCATAAAATCGATCAAGAAGTGGTTAATGATTGTTTGTTATGAAGAGATTGAAAGAGTGAAGGAGATAGAGGAGTAAGGAGATAAAGGGAGAAGTGAGTGAAAGAGACAGAGGAGTGAAATTTAAAGAGAAGCAAAATCAAACTAGAACATTCTGATGCATTCAAAAATCCACATAAATTCTAATTAGACTAAGCCTGTATCAATTGGCTTCACAAAACATCCTTTCATATATAGCATAACATTCTGATGCATTCACAGAAATCCACAGAAATTCTAATTGGACTATGGAATCCACAGAAATTTCTTACATCAAGAGAGGAAGTTACCTACAAAATTATGACTCTTGTTTAACACCAATTAGCTAAGAGAAAACGAAGTTACTAGCGAAATTATGGCTCTTGTTTTACACCAATTAGCTAAGAGAAAACAAAACCTCACATAATCGATCAAGATTATTCCAAAGAATCACTTCAATGTAAATTCATAAAATCGATCAAGAAGTGGTTAATGATTGTTTGTTATGAAGAGATTGAAAGAGTGAAGGAGATAGAGGAGTAAGGAGACGAAGGGAGGAGTGAGTGAAAGAGACAGAGGAGTGAGTGAGGAGACGGGGGGAGTGAGTGAGGGAAACGAAAGAGTGATTGAAAGAATGAGTGAAAGTGAAACCCTAATTTGTTACACTTATATATATTTAGAGGCACTTATATAATTATATAATTTCATGTCTAAGAAAATGTAGTTTTGAGTTTCAGGCAAAGGTGTTATACCCCAAAATTTGCCCTCTCATTTCTCAAGGATTCTCTCACAAGATCTTCTATGGCGTCAAGGTTGCAGCACTGATACCTCAATTTAGGCTTGGAATTAGCACAAGGGCAAAATGGTCAATTGCATATTAGAAAGTCAAACTTTGACTTTTTGGTCAACATTACATTCCAAAGATCAAATTTCATCAAGACATGCAAGAATATCAAGCTTGATCATCAAGAAAGTAACGAAAGTCAAAAGTCAACTTGAAAAGTCAAGATTTCCAAGACTTAGGAATTTTCTAAGTGTTTTTATACATGATAATTTCATCACTTCATGCCATTCTTTCATCATGATGCAAGGTGATTCAAAAGAAGCTTTCAACATGAAAGTTGTAGATTTCCATGATATCTACAACATTGCTTTACACAACTTCTTCTAAATATGATAGGATCTCAAGTTACAAATTCATGAATTCATGACATTTTCATTTAACACTTAGAGAAATTTTCAATAGATTTTGTTCAGGATTTTATCCCAACTTCTTGGCATTTTTTCACATAGTTACAAGATGATTTTGTCAAAATGGCCAACATGAAAGTTATAGAGGATGTTTCAAGCTTTCCAGAACATCCAAGAGCATGAATTTATCATACTTGATCTAGGAGATTTAAGGGCTTGAAGTTGGGCATCCATCCTTGAATTGCAAGTCATTATATTGAAGAACACATAACAAAACCCTTATGCTATGCTGCATAATCTTATGTTGCATACCTTCTTGCTTGTAAATCTCTACATAATTTAATGTTTACACAAGAGCTTAAGCTATTACCCAAGTGTTTGAGCCATTGTCCAAAAGATATTTCCATTTATGGCATAAAGGCACCATTGCTATTCTTGAAAAGCAAGTTTTTTGTACAAAGTTTGTCTTGAACCCATACCTTGCTTGTTGCTGATTATACTCCACCATAAATCATGAGAAGTAGATCCTCAATACCATCAACTTTGGTACTTCACCTTAGGACTATGGAGTACTTGACATAGTTTGGTCTTTGTAATCCAACCAAACCATAACATGTTGTCTTGCAAACTTAGTTAGCTCATATGCACAAACCCCTTGCCTATAAATACAAGAAGCATTTGCAAGAGAAGGGGGTTGGGGAAAAGGTTATAAAAAAATAAGGGGAAACTAACACTCAAAATCATTCTTGCTGTCAAAAATCAGAATTGCCCATAAAACCTCCATTTTTGAGCTTCGAAGTCCAAATCTTTGAATCTCATACCTTGCAAGTTTTCTCCAAACAAACCATCCAAACACTCCACATACATCATATAGAAGTTGTTCAAACACAAAGACAACTTTTGTAACATCACTATCATCACTTCCCAAGCTCAACAACAACCCATACAGTAGCTCAAACTCAAAGCTCATATTTCAGTTTCATGGTAAGTTTTCTTGACTTTGAACTCTTCATACAAGCATCATTAATTGTTCATTTGTGAAGATAAAATATAGATATAATTACCTTGAATCTAACCATGTGCTTGCTTTTCATTTTCACTAACCATGTGTTGAGAACTAACTTTTACATGTAGCAAAACAGTGATAAAAGCAAAAAACAGCAGTTATGCGTCAACACGAAATGCTATGAGTCGACACATATTATGTCCAAAATAGGTTATGAGCCGATGCAAACTATTATGCATTGATATGAAATGTTGCATGCGTCGACACGAAATGCGAATGCGTTGACTCATACTGAGTTAATTTACATTTTTAGCAGCAAGGATGTTTTCGTATCAATACGTAATGGCATGCGTCAATACAGAAACTGTTTTCGTATCAATATATAATGACATGCGTCAATACATAAATTGTTTTCGTATCAATACGTAATGGAATGTGTCAATACATAAACTATTTTCGTATCAATACATAATGGCATGCGTCAATACATAAACTATTTTCGTATCAATACATAAGTGTATGTGTCAATACATAAAAAATTTCAAAATTTTTTTCTTATTTATTTATTTATTTATTTTTGTACATTATTTATTCATTCAATATAGTTGTAATAATAAATTAGGATTTATTTGCTTTCATCCCCCCATTTGTAAATTTGTATCCCCATTCCCCAAATGATGTAATAGCGTAGGATTTTAATTTTTGCAACTTATCGCTTTAATATAATTGTTAGTAAATAGAGTGTGTATGGAAAGATAAAATCAACAAGTAGAAAACCCTAATACAAGACAAAACAAGCATGAAAATCAATACACTCGCGCACAAGCACCCATAGGGTAAAATCCACTTGGTTGCCTTATAAATGGCCATATTATGCATGTGAGGTATCTTAGTAAAACAAGCGAAATACAAGATCATAGTCCCTCGATGACGCTATCTATGTTGACTTTCAAATGATCTTAGTCCCTAAAGAGAATGCTAAGATACCTTGCAATATTACTAATCATGGTTATACGATGATCCACACCTGTCCCTTCACATCCAACGATGGGGCTTCTTACCAAAATAATGGTAAGATAGCAACACCTAAAGGAGGAGGAAAAGAACATCTAAAACCTTTTGAGTAGGTAGATTCGCTCCTAGTTGCTTTCTTGCTCACAACAAAAACATTCTATACACCAACACTCTCATTTTGAAACATTTTCAAAAGACGACACTTTGTATGCGTTCTTATAGAGACGAGAATCATTACAAAGATACCTTTTCAAAATCACTTTCAAAAAACACATCTCACAAACACCTTTTTGAACTATCTTCGAAACAAACACTTTGTACGCGTTCTTATAGAAACGAGAATCATTACAAAGTTACATTTTCAAAATACTTTTAAAACCCACACCACAAGCACATTCAAACAAAAGCAAGTGATCTAGCAAGTAACTAAGAGCCCATGGAAAACCATGGATAAAAAGGGTGCTAATACCTTCCCTTTTTATAATCTACCCCCCAAACTCAAGAAAAAATCTCAAAGGTCTTTATTGTGCTTTTTCACATTTCCTTTTGGATAAAAGAAAAGTCGGTGGTGACTCTTGCTAACCTTAATATTTGCGATCAAACGCAAAACCTTCAAGTCAGTTCTCCCACCATATCATAGAACTGGCGACTCTGCTGGGGATAAATTCTAAAAGTGGGGTTACCTTAGAGTTAAATCACATTTACTTACTTTCATTATTTGGCTTGTATGCTTTACATTTTGGTTCTTTGTTTGGGTTTGAATCCTCTACCCGGATTTGAGATACATTATAGGTATGTAGCGATACGTTGTGGAAATTGTGTGGGGTATACTAACATGGTCTAAGCAATAGCTACGTTAGTGCGACATATTTGTTAGTACCGGTAGCCTTTGAGTTAATCAAAGAGAATACGGGGCCGCTGAGTGATGTCATAAAGCACTAATGAACTTCTAGAACCTTTGCTTTACCAACTTGGCCTTTTAAGATGTAGTGAGATGATCGGCTTTGGTGCAGTCCGAAGTTGGTAGATACTCGATACTAAATTCATTGAGGTTTGGTTTCTTGGGATATTTCGGTCGCCATTAAAGCGACTTGAGCTGAAACAATAACCGAGGAAACAATCCAGTGATATTGAGCTCCTTAGAACCTGGTTACTATTATTAGGACAAGTTGAGCCAACTAAACTTCAAGATGGTACTTACCTACAAACTCCATGCAAGCCTAAACCTAAGGACTTGTCTGCTTTGCGTGTATATGATTATTTTTATAAGCTTATTCACTTCGCATACTTGTGCATAACATCATGACATCACACCATAGCATTTTCAAAAACATTGAACCATAGCATTTCAAGGATCTCAAGGGTTTTTGTTACATGGTCATGTTGAACCAGACATCTATCAAGGGGTAAGAGGATTTATTTTCCTCTAAACCAAGTTGTTGTACCCCAAAATTTTCCCTCCCATATTTCTCAAAACATTTCAAGTGAGGTCTTCAAATTGCTCAAGGAAGTTCAAGGGTTGACCAGACAAGCTCTCTCCTAAGGCAGTCTACCTCAAATTAGGGTTTCATATTGCATCAAGATATTTTGATTCTAAGGGATCCCAAATGCTCATAATTGCCCTAATATGTTTTCAAGATCATCCATGTCAAGTTTCAAGCCTTGCAGAGAAAGTTTGCTCAGTCAATTGCTCAAAGGCCTGAAAATTGACTATGCTAGGGCAAAAGTCAACTATGGCCCACATACAGTCAAACTTCAAGATTTTTTGTCAAAATACTCATTTTAAAGTGACTTTCATC
Organism: Vicia faba; assembly: GCA_948472305.1. Lineage (NCBI taxonomy): Eukaryota > Viridiplantae > Streptophyta > Magnoliopsida > Fabales > Fabaceae > Vicia > Vicia faba. The sequence continues at coordinate 1,051,719,670 of OX451736.1, read as the reverse complement.
ATTTTATCAAGGTTTGATCATGATTCCTCAAGGATTGCTCACAATTCATCAAAACCCAAAAGTTGCTAAATTAGGGTTTTGCAGGAAAAGTCAACTCAACTTTGACCAAGCATAACTTTCTCATACTTTATGAGAAATGACTCATCCAAAGCTCATTTTGAAGAGGATTCAGTTCTCTACAATCCATGTTCATCTCACAAGTTCAAAATATGCACTCACAAGAAGTTATGAATTTAGACATTATAGGTCATTTTGAAAAGTCAACAAAAACACCTTTTTTGTCAAAGCTTCATACATGAACATGAAATACCAAATTGAGATGATACCAAAAATGTTGCTTAGAGGACATCTCAAGCTTTCTAAAAAGTCAAAGAACACCTTCAAAGAGTCAAAATTGAGGAAGTTATGCATTGGTGAAGTTGACCTTTTTTGCAAAATTGCCAAAAGTCAAATGTGCTCACAAATGCATTTTTTGCTAAATAGGCCCAACTTTTTAAGCTTGCACCACCTTTCAACATGATCCACGACCCAAGGCAGCAACCACATCTTATTTGCTCCATTTATTTATTTTATTATGGTTTTTATCTATTAAAAATCATTTTAAATCAAATAAATAATAAAAAATACCAAGATTTGTTTTGAAGATCTGATTTTGATGAATTCAAATCCAAATAAGTTAGCCTAATCAATCAAATTTGAATCAAGGCAAAAGGGCATGATTTGCATGGTTATGGAAAGATTTCATATGGCTTAAAGATCAAATATTCCATTCATGAATTCTCAAGATCATGGCCAAAAATAATTAACCTAATATGATTTACTACTTATGCTGAAGATCATTGAACCCTAAGGAGTAGAATTTTTGTGCAGAGCTGCCTCCAAGAACGAGAGCAAAACTTCAAGATTCCAAAGAAAAGTGTGAGACGGATATCCTTCTATAGGCCAATTCAAGGTGTTGAAGCTTCCAATCGCTTGTTGGCAGTCTCCTGGAGCTAACCCAATCATTTGCAAGGCTTGAAACGCCCAGAATCGTCCTACATCACTCACACGGTTTGCCTTCAAACTCAAAATCGTTTTCAATGTTTCACACATCCTAAACACATTCTAATCATATATTCTTGTTCCTTAACACATTTGCAAGCTATCTATATCATTTAATTACATTTTTGGAAGCTGTATTAGAATCCACCATTGCTAGGGTTCTTGGTCTCGATTTGGGATCTTTTCACACAAGTAAAATTGGCCCTCAAGAAGGGCACCATCATGCTCAGCAGGCCAAGACGATTCAATTCATGGCATTAGACTCCATTTATCATGCCCATGGGAGATTTTGAAAAAAGCAAGGGTTGTAGCTACGGACATATGTCCGTAGGTAAAAGTTTATGACTTTTACCAACGGAGAGAGGACAAGGATGACTTGCATGGCACCATCTTATTTGTTCATTTGATTTCTGGCGCAACTTTTATTTTTCCCCCCACTAACTTGTATTATTACATATTATCTATTGTTGTTATTCTATGTACAATAAAGGCACGCAACCCAGTTGGTAGCAAGGCTAGTGGAAGAGGCTTTGGGGCCTGGGTTCGAATCCCAGGTCCCCCCATTATTTCATATTGTTTTTCATTATTTGATCATGCGCATGCATAGATAAGAAGTCTACCATGTAACCTCAAGGTTCCTCCATTGGATCTCCAGATGGCCAAATCTAAAGGCCATCAGATGAAGGAGCATCATAGGCCTTGGTCAACATGTAGCACTGGAACGGGCAAGTCAACATGGATCAATTTCTTTTAGGCCCAAGACTTGCTATCAGCACCCTCCAAATTGCTGTTTAACCAGGCCCAATATCTCTTTTCTCTATTCTTTTATACTTTCTTTTACTTAATTCATTTTATTTAAATTACTTTTATTAACACCAAATTAATTCTTTTTTCATAAAAAACCATAAAATCAATTTTTCATCCAATTAGATTTAGGTTTTTTTTTATCAAATAAACTAATTAAATTCATTTTTTTATCAAAAAAATGAATTTAATTAGTTTATTTAATTTTAGGGTAACTTTAATTATTTTTTAAATAAATTAAAACAAGTTAGAAAATTAGGGTTTAAGTTTAATTTAAATTCTATTTTCTTTTTCTTAAAAATAACAAAAAATACAAAAATAGGCCATGTAAATTATTTTTTTTAATTTAATTTAATTACTAATTAGATTTGTATTTAATTCAAACCTTTATTTTCCTAAAAAAACAATTAAACAAACAACGAAAATAATTTTTTCTTTCAATTAGGTTATACGGGGTCAAAACCCTAATTTCCCTTCGTTCTTTATTCGTCGCGCGCTTATTTATTTTTACCATATTAATGTAATTGCTCACAAGTTGTAATAGATTAATTAGGACCTTTTTCGTTCATTTATCGTTTTTTTTACGGGTTGTTTTTGGCTATGTAATTAATACTCGAAGCCTTGTAATAGCGTAGCTTATTTTCCGCACTTTAAATTCCACAAATATTAACTGTTAGATGTATGAATATTAGGGATGCATGACAAGAATATATGTAAACTTTAAAACGGTTAGCAAACCCTAAATGTGCAAAGATAATAAATTGAAATTGAATCACTCGCACATACGCACTCCTAGGGTATACTCTCACTTCGGTTGCCTTCGGTAAACGATCATTAAGTATAGGGTATTTTAGTGGTCGCTCTTTTGTCTCAAAGATCAAAGTTGCCTCAGAAAGGTTTCCTTAGAATGTTGCCTCGAATATTGATCTTAAGACATTAGGGTTATTACTAAGACGTCCTAACATTTCTTTAGTGATCGTACGTCCCTTTCGAATTGACCCTCAAACTTCAACAATGGTGCTACCTACTCACTAATAGTAGGATAGCGCTGTCTAAAGGAAACGAACATAGAACAATTCTTTTTTCGAGTAGGTAGACGCTAGTAGGTACTTGCTCAATACAAACAAACTTTTTCACACTTACACTCTTTTCAATCAAAGTTTTCAAAAACACTTCGTAACACTCTTGAAGACAGAAGCAAGGGTTAAATCGAAGTAAAACAAAAACTTTTTAAATCACACAAACATAGAAGCAATTTTGAAAATGATGAGAAAGTACCTAAGAGCCCGTAGAAAACTACGGATAGAAAGGTACTCAGAAAATCTCAAAAAAGGAATTTTTATGTGCTTTTTTCCTTTCCAGTTGGATAAAATAAAAGTCGATGGCGACTCTTGCTTACCGCGACATTTTGCAAACACAAATGCAAAATGCAAACCAGCATTAAAATAGTTCCGGTTCTGGCCACCGTATCACAAAACTGGCGACTCTACTGGGGACAAAAATAAGTGGGGTATACCTTAGGATTAGTTCATCATATTTGCTTCTATTGTTTGATTTGATTGCTTTACTTTTGAGGACTTTGTATTGGGAGTTACTATAGATCCTAACCCGGATCTGGGGAAACACCTTTTAGGTAAGTAGCAATAAACTGTGAGGAAACTGTACGTCATAGACCGATACAGTTGAAGCAGTAGCTACGTTGATGTGGCACATTGGTTGGTACCAGTATCCCTTGTGGAGAAACGAGGAGAATACGGGGCTACTGTGTGTGTCGTTAAGCATCAACTGACCTTAGAACCTTTAATCGACCAACTTGGCCATTAGAAAGTAGTGAGATAGTCGGCCTCGGTGTAAAGCTGAGAACTGGTTGATACTCGATGCTACACTCATTGAGACCATACTCTCGAGATAGTTCTGGCTGCAAGAAAAGATTGCGTGAGCTGAAACCATGACCGATGGAGGATGGTCAGTGATATTGAGATCCTCTAGAACCCGGTTACTTTTCTAGGACAGGTTTGAACCCACTAAACTTCAAGAGGGTACTACCTTAAAACCCATGCAAGCCTAAACCTAAGGCTGTTTGAGTGACTTGTGTGCTTTCAACTTGAAGTACTTGCACATTTTTATTATCTGACAACATGAGTTCCTTGAAGGTTTTATTTACAGTCCTTATCCAATAACTTGGATTTCTTGCCGAGTTCACTTGCTTACATCACCTCGCACTTTTGCTTAAACGCATAGCATACACATCATAACATCATACCAACAAAATTTCCTTAACCATTTCAAGGATCTCAAGGGCCTGTGGTGCAGGTTATGATGAACCAAACGTCTAGCAAGGGGCAAGGGGATTTATTTTCCTCTAGCCAATGTCGTCTAGAGATCAAAACATGATAACTTGAGTCAGTGGCTATGACCCACTCGATATGGTGAGCTTGACTCTTGAATAAGGACTCTTAATGACACGAAGTATCTTCAATCAAGCTGCAATCAAATTCTAACGGTTTCTTGTTTACCTCGCGAGATCCTTGAAAATATTGCATACATATCATACATATCATTGCATAAGCAGGTTTCAAAGTAGGTCTCTCATGTTGTCGCTGTTTATTTCAACAATGGCTCTCCAACAAGACAACAGAGATCTCCAAACTCAAGAAGCTCAGTTCAGGGAAATATTCCTAAACCTATCCAAGGGGCAGGAAGAGTTGAAAACTCTCCTTGTTGGGAACTTGGTCAAGAAAAGTCCTGAAGACAATAAGGACGAACGGCTGGAACAACTGCAAGCTGAGGTAGATGCAATGAGAACCCAGATGCTGGAGCAGATGGCTCTTATCCAAGGCCTAACCCGGTGACAAGAAGAGCTGAGAACCATTATCAGCTAACTTCATCAAGACGGATACAACAGTATGAAGCAAACAGTCGAGGCCGGGGACCAAGTCATTGATCAACTTCCAAGAAGACAAGAGTTTGGTTTGGTGAAGAGTGGACCTTTCCCACTTTTTACTACCTCACGAGTCCAATAACAACCTCGCCAAAAACAACGGGTTAATCAGAGTAAGCAAGATACACCCAAGAGGCAGTTTACCAAACTCAACATGCCGATGTCTCAAGCTTTACAACACAAGTTGAGGATGAATCTGGTTACGTTGATAGGACCTCATCCGAACCCCAAGACTTCTTCCCCTAACTACAATCCTGATGCAAGGTGTGCATATCACTCTGTGATACGGTGGGAAGAACTGATTATTTTTTAGAATGCTGGTTTGCGTTTTGCGTTTGTATTTTGCAAAATGTCGTGGTAAGCAAGAGTCGCCACCGACTTTTATTTTATCCAACAAGGAAATGAAAAAAGCACAGAAAAATTCCTTTTTCGAGATATTTCTCGGGTTCGGGGGGTAGATTATAGAAAGGGAAGGTGTTAGCACCCTTTCTATCTGTGGTTATCCACGGGCTCTTAGGTACTTGCTCATATTGTTTTCAAAATTGTTTTCTTTGTGCTTGTGGGTTTGAAAAAGTTTTTGTTTTGAAACTTCGATTTAACTCTTGCTTCTGTCTTCAAGAGCGTATGAAGTGTTTTTGAAAACTTTCTTCGAAAAGTGTAAGTGTGAAAAGTTTTTTTTTTAAAGAGCAAGTACTTAAGAACCATCTACCTACTCGAAAAAGGAATCGTTCTATGCAAATTTCCTTTAGACAATGCTATCCTACTATTGATGAGTAGGTAGCATCGTCGTTAGAGTTTGAGGGTCAATTCGAATGCGGGACTTACGATCACTAAAGCAATGTTAGGACGCCTTAGCGGTAACCCTAATGTCTTAGATCATTTGTTTTGAGGCAACAATATTCGAGGCAACCGTTTCGAGGCGACTATGATCTTTGGACAAGAGGGCAACCTCTAAAGTGACCTATACTTAATGACCGTGTACGAAGGCAACCAAGTGAGGTGTACCCTAAGAGTGCGCATGTGCGAGTGTGTCATTTTCAGTTTATTTTATCTTTGTAAATGTTAATGGTGATCTATGTTGATTTTAGGTTTAAACATTCAATCTTGTCATGCATCCCAATTATCAAACGTCTAACAGTTATATTTTGAGGAAAATAAATTGCGGAAATTAAATTACAAGGCGTCAGGTATTTACATCGCCAAAAGCAACCCTTTGAAATTTAAATGCGGAAAAATAAATAAAGCGATAAAATAATTAAATGGTCCTAATTATCTATTACATTCCGGGAACAAATACAATATTGAATAAATAGATCGCGTACGAGAAAATTAAATTGAACGCAAGTAGGGTTTTGACCCTTTTTTATTAAAGAAAAGATTTTTTTTTGAATGTTTTTGAATTAAGAAAGAAATTATCTAAGTTAATTATTAAATTAATAAATTAATTAATTAATTAATGAAAATAAACATTTTTTGGTTTTTTGGTATTTAAAGAAAGAAAATAAAAATTAATTAATATTAGTAAAAACCTAATTAAGTCTAATTAGTTTTAATTATTTACAAAAATATATTAAAGTTATTTCTAATTAATAGCCTAAATTAATTAAGAGATTTGTTAATAAAAAATAAAATACTAAAATTTAATTTAATAAAGAAAATATTTTTTGGTTTTAATTTTATAGAGAAAAATAAAATTTGATTGGTTAGTTGATTAAATAAAATATTATGAAACAATTAAAACAAAAATAAATAAATAAATAAAAGAAAGAGAGAAAGGGTATTGGCCTGAAAAGGAGGTCAGAATAGCAATTCCAAGGCCCATTAACACGCTGGCCTTGTTGACTTTTGAGATCCGCTGTGCGCGTTTGGACTTGGTCCATGGTAGACCATCAATCTGGATCACTGGATCTGGCCTTTGGCCATCTGGCTGTTGGAGATGTTGAGGCGCATGGTATACTACAATGCTTGAATGTACCTGATTATCTTAAGAAAAAATATAACAAAGCGCATGGGGGACCTGGGATTCGAACCCAGGTTCTGTTAGATGTTGCCAGCGCTTGCTTCCACTAGGCCATTGTGCTTCAGTTGTTAATAAAATAAGAATAATATATAATAAAACAAAACAACTCTTATGGATCAGAAATAAAACAAAACGCGCGAATTATTTGAACCAGCCATTAGGGAGACGACACACCATCGTCTTCTTCCTCACGCCCCTGTAACTTTACCTGTGGATTTGGGTCCGCAGCTAAATGCGTAGGTCGTTCCAAAAATTAATTCCAGGCCATAAAAACGACCCCCAAAGGCATGGTTAGGTTCGTCTCCCTCTCCTGAGTGCAACCATGCCTATCACGAGATTCAATTTCACCTGAAACACAAATCCCTAAAATCCAACACGAAACCCTAGCCAAGCTGTTATGAGGTTACAGTCCATATAAATCAAATTAAGTATTGCCAAAAGTTTAGAAATGCTGTAAGGATCATGAATATGCAAATAGTTTGTGCAAAAGATGCAGGAATAATGATTTGCGAATTCAAGAAAGGAGCGGATTTTTGTGATACTTACAGAGCTCTAGAAGGCTTGTGAACGCGTGCTTTGGATCCAAGAGGATTATATGATCACCCAGGAATCATTTGAGATGCTTCTTGGCCTCTGAAATTGCCTCTAAGTGTGATTTCGAATTCTCACTTTTTCACCACTTTTTCAAGTGTGGTTTTGATTTTTCTTGCAGCCTCTAACCCTTATTTTCGTGTCTTAAGCCTCCTTATGTATTGTGGAATGCATTAGGTTAACAAATATGCCTTGAATCTTCCACATCAATGCATTGCATATTTGATTTGATTCACTTTTGAAAGCTTCCCTAATTTTTCAAAAAACCATCTTTTTGTACATGATATGATGAGATACGAATTTGATGCTGATCATGATGATTATTAAGACCTAATATAACCAAAAAGATCTCAAGTAATCAATATTTGGATTTTACATGATTTAATTTGATTTAAAATGAAATAATTCAATAAAAAATCAAATAAAATAATAAAAAAGAAATATGATCTCAAGGCTGAAGCTAAGACACGTGTGCAATGGGGCAAGATCAAATCAAGTGGAAAAGAATGGGCCCGTTTGACAAAATTTGAAGTTTTGGGGATAGTTGACTTTTGGCAATTTTACAAAAATGCCCAACTTCAACAATGCATAACTTATTCAATTTTTCACTTTGGAGGTGTTCTTTGACTTTTTAGAAAGCTTGGGATGTACTTTAACCAACCCTTTTTGTCTCATCTCATTTTGATATTCCATGCTCAAGTTATAAGCTTTGGCAAAAAAGGTGTTTTTGTTGACTTTCAAAAATGACCTATAATGTCCAAATTTATACCTTCTTGTGAGTGAATTTTCTAATCTTGGGGTATGAAGATGGATTGTAGGAAATTGCATCCTCTTAAAAATGAGCTTTGGATGGGTCATTTCTCATAAAGTATGAGAAAGTTATGCTTGGTCAAAGTTGAGTTGACTTTTCCTACAAAACCATAATTTAGCAACTTTTGAGTCTTGATGAATTTTGAGCAATCCTTGATGAATCATGATCAACCCTTGATCAAATGATGAAATATCCTTAAAAATGAGAATGTTGGAAAAAAAACTTGAAGTTTTACTATTTGTAGGTCACAGTTGACTTTTGCCCTAACACAGTCGATTTTGGACCCTTTGAGCAATTGACTGACCCAATTTCCTCTGCAAGGCTTGAAATTTGACATGGGTGATCTTGAGAACATATTAGGACATTGGGGAGCACTTGAGGTCATTTGGACTCAAGGATCTTGATGCAACACAAAACCCTAATTTGGGGTTGACTGCCTTAGGAGAAATCTTGACTGTCCAACTCTTGAGCAATCTTGAGCCACTTGGAGATTTTTCTTGCAATGTCTTGAGAAATATGAGAGGGAAAATTTTGGGGTACAACAGATGCCCCTGTTGAATCTTCTTAAACCTGAGGATGTAGATTGGCTTTCGTGCCTTTCGTGATCCGAAGGTGGAAGATGATTGAACACTAGAGTGCCCAAAAATTTGCACTCACATGAAGTGGTATCAGCCTTGTGATGTCGGGAATGGGCTTACAGATGCCATTTGGAGATTGTTGGTAGGAGGATCGGCTCACAGATGCCATCTGTAGGAGCGTCGATCGCATAAGATATTCCTTAGCGAGAACGTGCATACGTGTTGTTTTGGAAGATTCCGCTGGGAAAGTCTAACTTTTGTTGAGATTTAGGAACTTGCCTGTACTTCAGCTGAGAGAACATCTTTGCTGAGTTTTAAGAACTTGTCCATAATTCAACTGGGGAGAAACATCTTCATCAAGATCTAGGACTGTCTGGTCTTCAACATAGTATACCATTGAGATTGTAGAACTCGTCCACACTATGACGGAGGAAAACATCTTCATCAAGATCTAGGAACTGTCTGGTCTTCAACGTAGCATACCATTGAGATTGTAGAACTCGTCCACACTATGACGGAGGGAAACATCTACATCAAAATCTAGGAACTGTCTAGTCTTCAACTTAGTATATCGTTGAGATTATAGAACTCGTCCACACTATGACGAAGGACAACATCAAGATCAAGGAACTGTCTGGTCTTCAACGTAGTATACCGTTGAGATTATAGAACTCGTCCACACTATGACAGAGGGAAACATCTTCATCAAGATCTAGGAACTGTCTAGTCTTCAACGTAGTATACCGTTGAGATTATAGAACTCGTCCACACTATGACAGAGGGAAACATCTTCATCAAGATCTAGGAACTGTCTAGTCTTCAACGTAGTATACCGTTGAGATTATAGAACTCGTGCACACTATGACGGAGGGAAACATCTTCATCAAGATCTAGGAACTGTCTGGTCTTCAACGTAGTATACCGTTGAGATTGTAGAACTCGTCCACACTATGACGGAGGGAAACATCTTTGTTGTACCCCAAAATTTTCCCTCTCATATTCTTCAAGGTTTGTCAAGAATCATCTTCAAATGGTTCAAGATTGCTCAAGGATTGCACAGTCAAACCATCTCCTAAGCCAGTCAAAATTAGGGTTTTGGTTCCTTCAATGAATTTGGGATTTTCAATGGCTCAATCAAGTCACATATGCCTATATACATCCTCAAGCACCTACATGTCAAGTTTCAAGACTCACAATGCCAATTTGCACAGTCAAAAACCCTATTTGCTCTACAGTCAACTGCAGGGGCAAAATGGTCATTTTGCAGTCAAAAGTCAGAATTTTTGGTCAACATATTACTTTGAGCTCACAATCATCATTTTATCAAGTTTTGATCATGATTCCACAAGCATGGCTCAAAAATCATAAAGATGCAAAAGTTACTATTTTTGGACAGTAGAAAAGTCAACTGTATCTTGACCAAAGCATAACGTTTTCATGGTTCATCAAAAAAATCCCACCCAATGCACATTTTTAAGGGGGTGACATTTCCTACAACTCATCTTCACATTCCAAATCCAAGAAATGCTCTCACAAAAAGTTATCAATTTCTACATTATAGGTCAATTTCAAAAGTCAACAAAAATGCACTTTAAGTCAAAGACCATAACTTGAGATTGGTAAATCCAAATGACATGGGACCAAGAGCATTGGTTAGAAGACTTTAGGACCTTTCCAAAATGTCCAAGAACATGTTCATATGATCAAAATGGAGCAAGATATGCATTGGAGAAGTTGGGAAATGTTTGTAAATTTGTAAAAGTCAACTTTGCTCAAAACACTTTGTTTTTGCTAATGGGCCTCAAATTTCTTCTTGAAACTTTATCCATGATCTATGCACGACCCATCAAGCTTATTTGAACTTATTTTTCTTATTTTTATTAATTATTTGGATTTTTAATCAATTTTAATTCATTTAATTAATTTAAATTATAGGAAATACAAAGATTTGATTTTTCAATCTTTTTGTGAAGCAAAAGTGATCAATATATGCTGGAAATTTCGTGTGCAAATCAAAGGGACAAGAATCTCCAAATTTAGCAAGTTTTTCCAATCAAAAAGATTCAAAAATATTTGATTTTCAATCAAATATTCAAACATCAATTCCATGGATTTCTTTGCAAGATTTTGACCTAATTCTAGTCTACTATAAGTACACAAGCCAACCCTAATGCCACCGACGTGAATTTGCTGCAGAAAAGGCCATAACCATATTGAGAAAATTCAAAGAAAAGTGAAAACTGTTTTCCATATTCCAGGTCAATTCAAGGACTTTTGTGGATTCAAACACATTGCTGGAAGTTTGAGGAACGTGTAGGAATCAAAACCAAGCGCTAAAGCTCAAGAAATCCTCAAGAACAGTCGCACTGTTTGACACTTTTGTTCATAATCGTAATTCATATTTCATGCACGTTTAACATGATTTATTGACTGGTTTGCATTGCTTGAATCCATATGAAACTAATGGCATAGTTTAATTGGATTATAGTGTACAGAATCACAAGTTACCATTGGAGAATTCTAGGGTTCTTGAACTCTAAAATTGGGGCTTTACCATACAGGAAAAATTGGAACCCTTAAGACCCATGGTTGGAACCGTTGCATCCAGACGAACACAAAGCCATACTCGCGAAACATTTTTATAAATCCTAGAGCTAATCATTATTTTTTGTTGGTGTAGGTTGTGGGGGTTAAAAACCCCCGCTATCTAATTTGTTTTGTTACAGGCATAGCGAAGAAGATGAATACATGGTGATGCATGGTTGGTCTATTCAAAAAGCGCGTGTGTTTGTTTTGCTTTACAACATATTTACTAATTTTCATATATTATATTCACTTGTTGTTATATTATCAAACGCGTGCAAATGGCTTGGTGGTTGATGCGTTGGCTGGTAATCATTGGGACCTGGGCTCGAATCCCAGGTCCACCTAAAACTCGTTTATCTCTTTTCTTAACATGTTCATGTGCAGAATCCCAAAGGCGTTCCACCATGTGCCTCCAATCATCCAAGCGCCATGTGGATGCCAGCATAGATCCAATGGTCCCAAGCTGGATGACCATCACACTCCTGGTCAATGCACGTGCAGACAATTACCAAAGTCAAACAGGCTTGAGAGGATAATGGGCTTCAGATTGCCAAACGTACCCCTTTGTTAGGCCCAGCACCCCCTGGTTTCTTTATTCTTTTCTTTTTTTTAATTTCCATTTAATCTTTTTATTAATTATTATTATTAGTATTTAATTAACAAATTAATTATTTTCATAATAAAATCAGAAAACTAAAATATTTTTATGATTATTAATTTTCACTATTAATTTATTATTTTTGTAAATAAATGTAAATTAATTAATTTAGTTTTTTTTAATTAGGTTAACTTTAATTATTTTCATAACAAATAAAATAAATTAGAATTAGGGTTTTCCTGATAATTTTAATTTCTTTTCTTTTATTTCATTAAAACATAAAAAACTAAAAAATACTTTGTTTTCTTTTAATTAAGTAATTAATTAGTTTTAGAATTAGGTTTAATTAAATGCCAAATAACCAAATTTCTTTCTTTCTCAAAAAGGGTCAAAACCCTAGGACTTTCCCGATTTAATTTCTTTTCGCGCATATTTATTTTTGATTATATTTATGTAATTTCTCCGAGAATGTAATAGCGTAATTAGGACTTTTTATCGCTTTTATTTATTTTCTCGCATTTATTTTCCAAAGGGTTGTTTTTGGCGATGTAAATACCCGACGCCTTGTAATAGCGTAGATTTACTTTCCGCAATTTACTTTCCGCACAATTATTAACTGCTATGCATGGCAAGACTTGTTCTCAAAATAAAATCAAAACGTAGCTCACCATGACATGTGCAAAGATAATTAAATTGAAACCTGACACACTCGCACATGCCACTCCTAGGGTACGCCTCACTTGGTTGCCTCGACGTGGTCATTGAGTATAGGGTGTTTTAGAGGTTGCCCTCCTGTCTAAAGATCAAGTTGCCTCGAAACGGTTGCCTTGGATAAAAAAGATCTAAGACATTAGGGTTACCGCTAAGGCGTCCTACTATTGCTTTGGTGACCACACATGTCCCTATAATCGAATTGACCTGAATAACTCCAACGATGGTGCTACCTACTTCTCAATAGTGGGATAGTACTGTCTAAAGGACATTTACACAACTTAATTTCTTTTGAGTAGGTAGAGGTTCTTAGATACTTGCTCTTTCAAAAAACAAAAATACTTTTTGCACTTACACTTTCAAATAAAAGTTTTCAAACAAACACTTCATGACACTCTTGAGGACTAATACAAGAGTTAAAACGAAGTTTTCAAACAAACTTTTTCAAAACCCACAAAACAAAAGAAAAGCAAACATTTTTGAAAACATAGTGAGCAAGTACCTAAGAGCCCGTGGATAACCATAGATAGAAAGGGTGCTAACACCTTCCCTTTCTATAATCTACCTCCCGAACCCGAGAAACATCTCGAAAAGGAATTTTGCTGTGCTTTTGTCCTTTCCTTATTGGAGAACATAAAAGACGATGGCGACTCTTGCTTACCGCGACATTTCGCGAACCAGCATTTCAAAACAGTCAGTTCTATTTCCACCGATCACAGAACTGGCGACTCTGTTGGGGAATATTATTATAAGTGAGGTGTACCTTAGGATTAGATCATCTTATGTTTTCTATTGTATGCCTTGTTTGCTTTAATATTGTGGGCCTGTATCGGAGTTTCATAGATCCTAACCCGGATCTGGGGATACCCTTTAGAAGTAGCAACAAACTGTGAGGGAACTGTGCGGGGTATACCAACATGGTTGAAGCAGTTGTTACGTTGATGTGGCACTTTGGTGAGTACCGGTAACCCTTGAGTCAAGTCAAGGAGAGTACGGGGCCGCCGCGTGGTATCGTGAAGCATCAACTGACCTTAGAACCTTACTTGACCATCCTGGCCTCTTTAAGGGTAGTGAGATGACCGACTTTGGTGCAGTCCGAAGTTGGTAGATACTCGATACTACACTCATTGAGGGTTATTTACTTGGAATATTTTGGTCGCCAGTTAAGTGGCTAAATCAAAACAATGAACATAGAAAATAATCCAATGATATTGAGCTCCTTAGAACCCGGTTACTATTCATAGGACAGGTTTTGAGCCAACCAACTGAAAGAGGGTAGTACCTAAACTTCATGCTGGCCTGAAATCTAAGGGCTCTTTTGTGTGACTTGTGTGCCTTCAAACTTGAACTACTTGCACATTCTTGTTATCTGACAACATGATTTCCTTGCAGGTTTTGTTTACAGTCCTTAATCTGGGCTTATAACATGGTTTACTTACATCACTCCATGCATAGCATAATATCATACCATCATACCATTGCATACATCCTGCATAAGGACTAACCCATTTCAAGGATCTCAAGGGTCTGTGATGCAGGTCATGATGAACCAACTGTCTAGCAAGCGGCAAAGGGGATTTATTTTCCTCTAGTCAAGGTTGTTTGGAGATCAAAACAAGATGACTTGAGTCAGGGGCTATGACCCACTCGATATGGTGAGCCTTGACTCTTGAAGAAGGACTCTCTGGAACACGAAGTTCCTTCAATCAAGCTACCAAATTCAAATTCTAACAATTTTCTTGTTTACCCCGCGAGATCCTTGAAAACATTGCATGCATATCATACATATCATTGCATTACAGGTACCATTACAGGTCACTTATCTTCTTTTCTGTTTATTTCAGCAATCATCATGTCTTCTGAACCTACTACTGAACAAGCTATCAAGGCCCTCCAGGCCCAGAATGCCCAGTTCCAAGAGTTGGTTATGAGCCTAGCCCAGGGTCAACAGGAGTTGAAGACTATGATTCTGAAGAAGAAGAAGAAAAGGACTGTGCTGTTCAACACTGGACGCTGATTTGGGAATGGATTTCAAAATGAGGTTGATCTGAATACTTCCTCTGTAGGGAAGGACAGTCCATAGGAGAGAAGGGTTCCTAGTCCCGTGGTCTCCGACAACGAGACGGATTATAATGATGAACAGTACCCTCCTGCTGAGGATAGGTACAAACAGCTGGAAGACCGCTTAAGTGCTATGGAGATTCAATATGTGCCCGGGTTGGATTTTGGAGACCTAGGCTTATCCTCTAGGGTAGTGATCCCACATAAGTTCAAGGCACCTGCTTTTGCAAAGTACGACGGAGCTTCCTGTCCTAAGCTGCACCTCCGATCGTATGTGAGGAAGATCCAACCTTATACAACTGACAAGAATTTGTGGATCCATTTCTTCCAGGATAGTCTTTTAGGGACTCAACTCGAATGGTTCTATCAGCTGGATGGAGCCAGTATTCGTAACTGGGAGGACTTGGCTACTATTCTGACCTCGCTCCTACGCATACCCAACTCCAGGGTATGTAACTGGGGACGGGTGAAGGATTTAAGGAGTATGCTCAAAAGTGGAGAGACCTCGCTGGAAGGGTGCATCCACCTTTAACTGACCGTGAGCTTGCGGATATGTTCTTGGGGACCCTGTCTGGTCCATTCTTCAACCATCTGATTGGGAATTCTTCTGCAGGGTTTACAGACCTTATCTTGACTGGTGAGAGAATAGAAGCTGGTATCAAGTCTGGGAAGATACAAAAGGGTGACTCCTCGAACACTGAGAAAAAACCATTCAAGAAAGAATCCAGTGCTGTTTATGGTTCAAGAGGGAAGAATAGGTTCGAACACCGCCAAGTTGTCAACGCGGTAGTTATTTCAAAACTGGCCAGTGATCCTCAACATTGCAACCAACAAAGGGAAGAGAGACCCAGAAGGAAGTTCACTCGACTCAGTATGACTCTGTCTCAGATATTGCCACAGTTGCTGAAGACCAATTTGGTAACTCTAAGGGACCCTCCTAAGAATCCGAACACTACACCTTCAAGGTATAACCCCAACGCCCGCTGCGCTTATCATTCTGACAGCCCGGGGCATGCTACAGATGATTGTTGGACTTTGAGGAACAAGGTTCAGGACCTAATTGATGCAAAGGAGGTCGAGTTCGAAGCGCCTGAGACTCCCAATGTGATCACTGCTCCATTTCCAAAACATGGCTAGGATTGAGAGACTTTTGTTCATTTGAATTCTGATATTGTATTTTTCTTTGCTTATTCAAACAATTATCATGTCAAACTCTCTTATTTCATTAATGCATTGCACGTGTCTGTTTTCAAGTAATTGTGTTCACTATGCTTAAAACTGCTTTCATTTTTTGATGTTCAACTCTCGATTAGAAAATTCTAAGCGTTTTGAGGGAGGATGACGAAAACAATACTATGATCTTTACAATATGCTTTTGAACAGACCCTGCTGATGAAGTACAGGCATTGTTTCAAATCCTAAACAGTGGAGTTATAAGGAAGATAATCCCTAGTCAACCCCTTTGAGCCAAATAAGTTGGAGTTTTTCTTTTCAAAAATTAAAACCCTTAATCATTGTTGTACCCCAAAATTTGCCCTCCCATATTCTCCAAGAAATTGCCAAGTCAAGCTTCAAATCTCCCCAAGGGTTGCACAATGCAAAGGTCTCCTATACAGTCAAAATTAGGGTTTTCATTCTGATCAAGAAAATGAAGTTTACAAGGGCCCAATCAAGTCTCACAAGCCTACAAACATGGTCAAGCATCCTCATACAAAGTTTCAAGACTTTCAGCACAAAATTGCACAGTCAAAACCCTAATTGCACTACAGTCAACTGTAGGGGCAAAATGGTCATTTGACAGTCAAAAGTTCAAATTTTTGATCAACATATCATTTTGAAGCCACAAACATCATTTGATCAATGCTTGATCATGATTCTCAAAGCTTGGCTCAAAAATCATCAAGATGCAAAAGTTTCCTTATTTGGACAGTTGAAAAAGTCAACTGTAAATTGACCAGGGCATAACTTTCACATGGATTATCAGAAAAATTCCATCCAAAGCTCATTTTGAAGAGAAAGACATTTCCTACAACTCATCTTCATACTTCAAGTCCAAGAAATGCTCTCACAAAAAGTTATCAATTTCAACATTATAGGTCATTTTCAAAAGTCAACAAAAAGGGACTTTAAGTCAAAGGCCATAACTTGAGATTGGTAAATCAAAATGACATGGGACCAAAGGCATTGGTTAGAGGACTCAAAGACCTTTCCAAAATGTCCCAGAACATGAGAAAAGCTTAAAACTTGAGCAAGTTATGCCTTGTGGAAGTTGGGAAATTTTTGGATATTTTGAAAAGTCAACATTGATTCAAATGACCTAAAATTGCTAATGGGCCCATTTTTCTCCTACAATTCATCATCCATGGCATGTGCACGACCACTTGGCCCAAAGGGAAGTATTTCTTCATTTTTTATTTATTTATTTGAATTTTTATTTATAATAATTCATTTAAATCAATTAAATATATGAAAAATACTTAACTTAACCTATCAAATCTTTTTGCACATGTAATCTACTCAATAATTCGTGCATAATTCAATATGGAAAGATTTGGATTGATTGGATCATGATTAGTACAAAATTGCATGAAAAAGATTGAAAAAACAATGCTTGAAAATCAAATCTTCAAAACCATCAATGAAAGAGATTTTGATCAGAATTGTTGACCTAATTGATTCTTACATATATACAAAGCAAACCCTCATGCTTGGAACCAAAAAAGCTGCGCTAGAAACCATTATCAAACTTGGAATTTTTTGCAAAAAAACTCAATACTGAAAACTAATTTGTAGGTGGTTTCAAGCCAGGATTTCCATCTCATTAGCTTCCTCAAGCATTATAGGACGTATTCCAATCAAAAACATCAATCCTAACGCTTTGAAACGGTATACAAAAGTCACACTTTTCCCTTTTTTTTCATTATCGTGTTTTAACATCCATGCACATTCATAGCGTTTTGTTTATATATTCATGATCAGTGAAGTGTTTGCAAGCTAACCATATGCCTTGATTGAAGTTTTACGCATTATATGCCCAGATGCCATTGTTGCTTTTTAGGGTTTGCAGAGTTTCGAATTAGGGGTTTTCAGATAATGTAAAATCAGCCTACCACGATGCCATGGTTGTAATCAGCATGTCTGGACGAAGAAGAAGCTACCCTCGCGCTCAATTTATGAGCGTCACAGGGCTAGTCGCTATTTTCCCAAAAACGGCCTAAGAGAACACCATGAAAACCGTTGCTTAATATATTCTTATTTCAGGAAAATAAAACACAATGAAGAAGATGAACTCGTGGCCAGCAACCATTGGCTCTTTTAAATTTCGCGCTAAAACATTATCAATGTGTGTTTTTATTTTATATTAATTGTTTGATGTTTAGTATACAAGCGCGTTGGTTGGATCAGATGGCAAGCGAAGTTGTTGGTAAAGTTAATGACCTGGGTTCGAGCCCCAGGTTTTCACTTTCTCAATATTATTTTCCAATTAACAATCACATGCAGGTTCAACGTTATTGTTCCATGATACACCTTCAGAATCCTGCGTCCATGCGTCCCATAGAATTCAATCAAAGGCCAAGAATTGAGATACACGGTGAGTCCCAGTCAATGCTTCAGCATGCTACCTGGCAAAAGTCCAAACAGGCCAAGGTTAATGGGCCGGATTTCTCAACTTTCACCTCCATGTTGGGGACTACAACCCCCCTTGGTTTGCAAATTCTTTTAACTTCTTTTATTTTATTTTTATTCTTTTAATTATTGCTTGTTTAATTAATTATATTTTCATAGAATCACAAATACCATAAAAATCAGAAGAAAAAAAAAACCAAAAATTAAATATATTTAATTAGTTAATATTTTGTAAATAAATTTGCATGTAAATTAATTAGTTTTAAATTAGGATTTAATTTAATATTTTCATAATAAATTAAAAAAAAAGCATAGAATTAGGTTTAATTAATTTTCATCCTTTTGTTTTTCTTTCATGGTAATCAAATAATTAAATAATTAAATATTTTATTTATTTTTATAATAATTAAATTTGTATATAAAAATTAGGGTTAATTTAGGTTAAAATTCAATGTTTTCTTAATAAATTAAAAATAAAATAGAATTAGGGTTAGTATTTAATTTCAATTAATTCCTTTTCCATTAAATCCTAAAATACTAAAAATGCCAAAAAAACAAGTTCTTTCTTTCTTTCAATTTTAATTAATTCCTCATTAGTTTAATTTTGCAAAAAGGGTCCAACGCCCTCGTTTCGATTTAATTTTTATTCGCGTCTTTATTTTATTTCGTTTAAATATTTATGTATCTCTCCCAAGGCCATGTAACCTTTTAATTTCCTCGCACTTTTTTTACTTTCTTTATTTTCTGTCAAATCGGGTCCTGGATTAAATTTGGCGATGTGGACCCGCGCCTTTTGTAATAGCTTAGAACTTTTTACTTTTCGCAATTTTTAACTGTTAAATTAATGGCATGAAAGAATGTATGAACAAAATAAAAACAAGCGTAGAACACCAATAACATGACAAGATAAATGCAAATGAAAACGACACACAAATCGCACACACCACCCCTAGGGTACGCCTCACTATTGCCTTGCCTCGAAAGGTGATCGTCGAGTAGAGGATTTCTTAGTAAGTCCTCATGATCCGGGAACCTGGCATGAGGGTAGCTTCTAAGGTGTCTTCCCATTGCTCTGGTGATCACCATGTCCCAAACCTCGAATTGACCCGAACACCTCCAACGGTGGTGCTACCTACCTCTCAATGGTGGGATGGCACTACTTTAAAGGACATTTACACAGACGAATTCCTTAGGGTAGGTAGACGACTCTAGATACTTACTCTAAATTCAAAACAAATTCAAAAATACTTTTCACACCGACACCTTTTCAAAAAGCTTTTGAAAGCAATTTTTCAAACACTCTTGAGGACCGATACAAGAGTCGAACTGAAATTTTCAAAGAAACTTTTTAAAACCCACAGTCGAAAAGAAAACAAACCAATTTTGAAAACACAAATGAGCAAGTATCTAAGAGCCCATGGATAACCGTGGATAGAAAGGGTGCTAACACCTTCCCTTTCTATAATCTACCTCCCGAACCGAGAGCAATCTCTTTAAGGAATTTTTCTGTGCTTTTGTCCTTTCCATTTGGAGAAAATAAAAGACGGTGGCGACTCTTGCTTCCGCGACATTTCGCGAACCAGCTTTAAACAGTCAGTTCCAGATCCACCGATCACAGAACTGGCGACTCTGCTGGGGAAGTTTTTAAAGTGAGATGTACCTTAGGGTTAGTTCATAACTGTGTTTTCAATTGTATTGACTTGTCTGCTTTAAATTTGTGGGTTGCATGGGAGTTACATAGATCCTAACCCGGATCTGGGGATACCCTGTTTAGGTAGCATAAGCTGTGAGGGACCTGTCCGGCGTAGACCGACACGGGTGAAGCAGTGGCTACGTTGGTGTGGCACCTTGGTCTGTACCGATATCCCTTGTGTTGCAACGAGGATAATATGGGTCTTCTGAGGAGTCATTAAGCACCAACAACCTTAGAACCTTAAATGACACAACTTGGCCATTAGAACAGTAGCAGTATGCTACGCCCATTGAGGCTAAACTCTCGTGATGGTTCTGGCCGCAAGAAAAGATTGCGATGCTGGAGTTATGACCGATTGAGGGTAGTCAATGATATTGGGATCCTCTAAGAACCCGGTTACTTTGATAGGACATGTATGAACCAACAAACTGAAAGAGGGTAATACCTAGACCTCATGCTGGCCTAAACTCTAAGGGTTTCTATTGTGTGACTTGCGGGCCTTCGTACTTGACTATTTGCATGCTTGTTATCTGACACATGAACTACTTGCAGGTTTTGTTTATAGTCCTTAATTAGGACTCATAACAGGGCTTACTAAATTTCTTGCAGGTTTTGTTTAGTCCCTAATCGGGACTCATGATAGGTTTTACTTGAGTTTTTTGCAGGTTCAGGTTTAACAGTCCTTAATTGGGACTCATAACAGGGTTACTTACATTACCCCATGCATAGCATAACATCATACCATTGCATACATCCTGCATAAAAAACTAATCCATTTCAAGGATCTCAAAGGGCTTGTGATGCAGGTCATGGTGAATCAACTATCCCAGCAAGGGGCAAAGAGGATTTATTTTACTCTAGACAAAGTTGTCAGAGGCTATGACCCACTTGATATGGTGAGCTCTGACTCTTGAAGAAGGTTCCCTTAACCAAGTTTGTTTGGAAATCAAAACCAGACATGATGACTAAAGTCAGGGGCTATGACCCACTAGATATGGTGAGCCTTTGACCTTTAAAGAAGAATCCTCAACAACATGGGTTTTCTTCAATCAAGCTACCGGATCCAAATGCTAACAAATTTTCTTGTTTACCCCACGAGGTCCTTGAAAACATTGCATGCATGTCATTCACATCATTACATAACAGGTATCTTTGTTGCAGGTCACTTAACTTTCTCGCTGTTTATTTCAGCAATGGCCTTCCAACCAGATAACCAGGACTGTCTTGCTCAAGAGACTCAGTTCAGGGAAATCCTCCTGAATCTATCCAAGGGGCAG
Organism: Vicia faba; assembly: GCA_948472305.1. Classification (NCBI taxonomy): domain Eukaryota; kingdom Viridiplantae; phylum Streptophyta; class Magnoliopsida; order Fabales; family Fabaceae; genus Vicia; species Vicia faba. Next base: position 1,051,698,331 of record OX451736.1, on the reverse strand, counting down.
GAGGAGCTAAGGACACTTCTCATGGAGACTTTTGTCAGGAACAGTGCTGAGGATGAAAGGCTGAAACACCTACAAGCTGAGGTGGATGCATTGAAGGTCCAGATGTTGGGGCAGGTGACTGCCATTCAAGGGTTAGCTCAAAGACAAGAAGAGCTCGGGGTTCTCATCAACCAACTGCTTCAGGGTAACCAACTGGGGCAAACGTCTAAGGGTAAAAAGCCAGTCATCGTTCGACCATCTTTGAGACAAAGAGGCAAGGAGAAAGCTCCTCATATGGCTTCAGTATCACCAATTCAGTATCAACCTCACCAGTTTCAACCAGACAAGCCCAAAAGGCAATTTACCACGCTCAACGTGTCGCTGCCTCAAGCCTTACAACAACTGCTGAGGTTGAACTTGGTAACTCTAAAGGATCCTCCTAAGAATCCCAACAGGACACCTTCAAGGTATAACCCCAATGCTCACTGCGCTTATCATTCTGACAGCCTGGGGCATGCTACAGAGGATTGTTGGACTTTGAAGAATAAAATCCAGGACCTGATTGAGGAATGAGCTGTGGAATTCACCCAAGATGGCCAGGCTGAGTGCTTCTACCATCCCTACAGGAGGCACCATTTGAAGTAACAAGCCCTGAGATGAGAAGAATTTTTGTTCATTCGAATGTTCAAGTTGCAATTTTCTTTTGTTCAAACATTTACTCATTGTTAAACATTGTTATTTCATTAATGCATCGCATATGTCTGTTTTGAAGCAATATATTCGTATTCACTATACGCAAATTATTTTCATATTTTTTCTGATGATCAACTCTTAATTAATAATTCTAAGCCTCTTGAGGGAGGATGACGAAAACGATACCACGATCTTTACAGTATGCTTTTGAACAGACCCCGCTGATGAGGTACAGGCATTGTTTCAATCCCTAAACACTGGAGTTATAAGGAAGATAATCCCTCGTCAACCCCTCTGAGCCAAAGAAGTAGGAGTTTTTCTTTTCGAAATTCAAAACCCTTAATCATAACCTGGGGCAGGGTAGTTCTCTCAGTTGATCCAAGTGCATAACGAATGGCACCAAAAGGTCCTTACAAAACAAAGAAAGGCGGTGATGATTCCGAATAATCAAGAAGGACAGACAGTCATTATATCTTTCAAAAATGAAAACCCAATAAGTCAAAACCTATGAAGGAGACTTACAAAACTGGGGCATCCCACTGACTGTAATCACGAAAGAAACAGTTCAGGCAAAATTTAGGGATGACAAAAAAAAAGAAAGAGGTCCTACAAACCCTCGACAAAAAAAGGAAATGACTGCCTATTCAAAATAAGTTATCAACATCCGAATCATCACCGGAAAATCAGAGCAAAGACTCAAACAAGGTCTAACGTATGATCAACTGAGTTCAGGATTGAAGAACATCACGAAGAACGGGTGGGTACAAATAATTTGAGCCTTTATCCTTTGTTTCTTAAACCGTGAACCAGGCCACGTTATAACCCTCAAAAGTCCTAGCTGAAGCATGGGTTAGTTCGAAAGCATACTGTTACGAAAGGTATCCTGACTCCTTAAGGCCTACGGTAAATACGGAGTTGACATCATGTTTTACAAACATTCACTTGTTTTATGAAAAAGAATGCATTTTCAAAATCTTCAAGACAGACATAGGCTTTGCATTTTTAACATAACTTTGTTTGCATATGACTTTTTGTTTGAACAGCAGGGAAATTCGCACGAGAAATACCTAGTGAACAAAAGCACTTCCAACCAAGGGGCACGACATGATCATGGTCCAATCATCTGGGGCAATCCAATCAAGATTCGGAGAATCTCTCAAAAGGCCAAATAGCTTGGGGCAAATCTCTGCCTGAATCACTTGGGGCATTCCAACAATGAATCTTGCCTGATTAAACATCTTCTGGTGGCATGACAAAAACACTTCTAACAGGGGCAACTCCCTACATTCTGAGAGCGTGGACATAGTCGAAAAGATACTACGCACAATCAAAGACCCGCTAGGTTGACACACCTAGGCAAAAATAAGGGCTTCCCGGCGAACCAAAAGGGTTCGGGCAAAATGAAGGGATGAAATGAAAAATCTGTACACCCGGCAAGTCGAAAACCTGAAAGGGCGGCTTGGGCAAAAATGGGTATCCCGGTGGACTGAAAACCCGAAAGGGCGGTCCAGGCAAAAGTTAGGGATAAAAGCGTACGACTATGTCCTGCCATCTTATCATCCGCCTACCAGAAGAAGGTTTGTCCATCAACAACTATCAGCACTCCACAGGTCTTCCTCTCATACCTCAGAAACAGGGGCAATAAAGAGTCGTCTAAGAGCAATCTAATTGTTCCGTCCTCCAAGGTACCAAGGTAGGCTCAGCTAAAGAACATAACCAAATATCTTAATTCCCCAGAGAGTAAGTCAGCAGTCAATACACTCTCCTCAAGCGAAGCTACTATCGAACTTAAGGAAGTTGAGTATCCTCCAACAGATCTCAACATTCCCCAGCAGTATACATATATTCTTAACAAGCATCCCCGGCAGTCTTGGTCTAAAGATTGTTCCCCCGGTGGCATATCAAACATTCAAAGGAACCATTTCCCCCACAGTTCAAAACCTCCCCAGGAGAGTCCAATCTAATTCCCCAGGAAAGTTGGAATTCATACCCTCAAGCAATAAGCTTATCCCCAGTAGATTCTGGAAGCTTATCCCTGCAGAGCACGAACGCGTCGTCCGGCTTTCTTCAAAGAGTTATTTCCTTAACAGGATATAACTGGGTTATCCTCAGCCAAAAGTCACGGAAAGAGCGTCCTCGACGAAGTCTTCTTATCCCCAGCAAAGTCTATCAACATTTCCGACAACAAGGGTATCCCCAGCAAGTTACCATCAACATTTCAGTAAAGTATCTCTCTCCCTACAGAGTATTGCTTCCCAGCAAGATTGTGAGAGTACTTGTCTCCCCGCAGAGTTATCCATTCGCCAAGTTTATCCCCCAACGGAGTTATCTTCTCCTACCGGTATTCTTACAACTATTTTCCCCAGCGGAGGCAAAAATCTATTCTCCAACATCAGCCCAGGAGTGACTTCCCGGCACCCGTCAAGGATTTACTTGCCTAGACGAAAACATACATACATAAACATCACATACATCATTATAGCATGCATAGACGCATTATATCATACAAATCTCATTTATGTTGAGAACGTCATTGCTTGATCCATATCATGCATTGCATATAACCGACTTTTACCTTTCAGGAAAGATTCAGTTAAATTCTCAATCATCTTTCAAGACCTAGACCGGTTCAGTTAATCAACTCCAAAGATTTCTTATCCAGTTCAAGGCCTTCTCTAGTCCAGCTAAATCGAATCCCAGCAGATTTTTCTGATGAAGACTCAGTAGAAGTTTTTAGGTTTTTTCTTTGAGATTATAATTTCCTATTGGTCCTCTCCTCGATGGTGCGTGAGATATAATTCCATTTTAGGTTTTTCTTTTAGGTTATAATTTCCTATGGTCCTCTCCCCGACGGTGCGTGAGATGTAATTCCCTTTTAGGTTATAATTTCCTATGGTCCTCTCCCCGACGGTGCGTGAGATGTAATTCCCTTTTAGGTTATAATTTCCTATGGTCCTCTCCCCGACGGTGCGTGAGATGTAATTCCCTTTTAGGTTATAATTTCCTATGGTCCTCTCCCCGACGGTGCGTGAGATGTAATTCCCTTTTAGGTTATAATTTCCTATGGTCCTCTCCCCGACGGTGCGTGAGATGTAATTCCCTTTTAGGTTATAATTTCCTATGGTCCTCTCCCCGACGGTGTGTGAGATGTAATTCCCTTTTAGGTTATAATTTCCTATGGTCCTCTCCCCGACGGTGCGTGAGATGTAATTCCCTTTTAGGTTATAATTTCCTATGGTCCTCTCCCCGACGGTGCGTGAGATGTAATTCCCTTTTAGGTTATAATTTCCTATGGTCCTCTCCCCGACGGTGCGTGAGATGTAATTCCCTTTTAGGTTATAATTTCCTATGGTCCTCTCCCCGACGGTGCGTGAGATGTAATTCCCTTTTAGGTTATAATTTCCTATGGTCCTCTCCCCGACGGTGCGTGAGATGTAATTCCCTTTCAGGTTCTAATTTCATATGGTTCTCTCCCCGACGGTGCGTGAGATGTAATTCCCTTTCAGGTTATAGTTTCCTATGGTTCTCTCCCCGACGGTGCGTGAGATATAATTCCCTTTCAGATTATAATTTCCTCTGGTTCTCTTCCCGATACTGCGAAGATGGTAATTCCCACCAAGATTTTTCTCAACGAGTGTTGTTGAAGCTAAAGTCACCCAAGGTTCTCTCACTGTTCATGTTGAGGTAGTAACCATCCCTGGTTCATTCATCGCCGTTCGAAGCTCCAGATCCAGCTCCTGTAACCAATCAGGACACATCTATACCAAGCATCTGAAAACCAACTCCTGCAACGTGTCAGGTAATCATTTTCTATTTTGCAGGTACGCAAGTTCTCGCTAAGGAATCTCTTACGCGATCAACATTCAGATGGCATTTATAAGCCCATCATCCTATTCATCAACCTCTAAATGGCATCTCTAAGCCCATTCCATCATTACATTCCACTATGTGAGCGCAAATTTCTGGGCACTTTAGTGTTCAATCATCTTCTACCCTCGGATTACGAAAGGCACGTCAGCCAATCTGCATCCTCAGGTCTAAGAAGATTGAACAGGGGCAACTGTTGTACCCCAAAATTTGCCCTCCCATATTCTCCAAGAAATTGCCAAGTCAAGCTTCAAATCTCCCCAAGGGTTGCACAGTGCAAAGGTCTCCTATACAGTCAAAATTAGGGTTTTCATTCTGATCAAGAAAATGAAGTTTACAAGGGCCCAATCAAGTCTCACAAGCCTACAAACATGGTCAAGCATCCTCATACAAAGTTTCAAGACTTTCAGCACAAAATTGCACTGTCAAAACCTTAATTGCACTACAGTCAACTATAGGGGCAAAATGGTCATTTGACAGTCAAAAGTTCAAATTTTTGATCAACATATCATTTTGAAGCCACAAACATCATTTGATCAATGCTTGATCATGATTCTCAAAGCTTGGCTCAAAAATCATCAAGATGCAAAAGTTTCCTTATTTGGACAGTTGAAAAAGTCAACTGTAAATTGACCAGGGCATAACTTTCACATGGATTATCAGAAAAATTCCATCCAAAGCTCATTTTGAAGAGAAAGACATTTCCTACAACTCATCTTCATACTTCAAGTCCAAGAAATTCTCTCACAAAAAGTTATCAATTTCAACATTATAGGTCATTTTCAAAAGTCAACAAAAAGGGACTTTAAGTCAAAAGCCATAACTTGAGATTGGTAAATCAAAATGACATGGGACCAAAGGAATTGGTTAGAGGACTCAAAGACCTTTCCAAAATGTCCCAGAACATGAGAAAAGCTTAAAAATTGAGCAAGTTATGCCTTGTGGAAGTTGGGAAATTTTTGGATATTTTGAAAAGTCAACATTGATTCAAATGACCTAAAATTGCTAATGGGCCCATTTTTCTCCTACAATTCATCATCCATGGCATGTGCACGACCACTTGGCCCAAAGGGAAGTATTTCTTCATTTTTTATTTATTTATTTGAATTTTTATTTATAATAATTCATTTAAATCAATTAAATATATGAAAAATACTTAACTTAACCTATCAAATCTTTTTGCACATGTAATCTACTCAATAATTCGTGCATAATTCAATATGGAAAGATTTGGATTGATTGGATCATGATTAGTACAAAATTGCATGAAAAAGATTGAAAAAATAATGCTTGAAAATCAAATCTTCAAAACCATCAATGAAAGAGATTTTGATCAGAATTGTTGACCTAATTGATTCTTACATATATACAAAGCAAACCCTCATGCTTGGAACCAAAAAAGCTGCGCTAGAAACCATTATCAAACTTGGAATTTTTTGCAAAAAAACTCAATACTGAAAACTAATTTGTAGGTGGTTTCAAGCCAGGATTTCCATCTCATTAGCTTCCTCAAGCATTATAGGACGTATTCCAATCAAAAACATCAATCCTAACGCTTTGAAACGGTATACAGAAGTCACACTTTTCCCTTTTTTTTCATTATCGCGTTTTAACATCCATGCACATTCATAGCGTTTTGTTTATATATTCATGATCAGTGAAGTGTTTGCAAGCTAACCATATGCCTTGATTGAAGTTTTACGCATTATATGCCCAGATGCCATTGTTGCTTTTTAGGGTTTGCAGAGTTTCGAATTAGGGGTTTTCAGATAATGTAAAATCAGCCTACCACGATGCCATGGTTGTAATCAGCATGTCTGGACGAAGAAGAAGCTACCCTCGCGCTCAATTTATGAGCGTCACAGGGCTAGTCGCTATTTTCGCAAAAACGGCCTAAGAGAACACCATGAAAACCATTGCTTAATATATTCTTATTTTAGGAAAATAAAACACAATGAAGAAGATGAACTCGTGGCCAGCAAACATTGGCTCTTTTAAATTTCGCGCTAAAACATTATCAATGTGTGTTTTTATTTTATATTAATTGTTTGATGTTTAGTATACAAGCGCGTTGGTTGGATCAGATGGAAAGCGAAGTTGTTGGTAAAGTTAATGACCTGGGTTCGAGCCCCAGGTTTTCACTTTCTCAATATTATTTTCCAATTAACAATCACATGCAGGTTCAACGTTATTGTTCCATGATACACCTTCAGAATCCTGCGTCCACGCGTCCAATAGAATCCAATCAAAGGCCAAGAATTGAGATACACGGTGAGTCCCAGTCAACGCTTCAGCATGCTACCTGGCAAAAGTCCAAACAGGCCAAGGTTAATGGGCCGGATTTCTCAACTTTCACCTCCATGTTGGGGACTACAACCCCCCTTGGTTTGCAAATTCTTTTAACTTCTTTTATTTTATTTTTATTCTTTTAATTATTGCTTGTTTAATTAATTATATTTTCATAGAATCACAAATACCATAAAAATCAGAAGAAAAAAAAAACCAAAAATTAAATATATTTAATTAGTTAATATTTTGTAAATAAATTTGCATGTAAATTAATTAGTTTTAAATTAGGATTTAATTTAATATTTTCATAATAAATTTAAAAAAAAGCATAGAATTAGGTTTAATTAATTTTCATCCTTTTGTTTTTCTTTCATGGTAATCAAATAATTAAATAATTAAATATTTTATTTATTTTTATAATAATTAAATTTGTATATAAAAATTAGGGTTAATTTAGGTTAAAATTCAATGTTTTCTTAATAAATTAAAAATAAAATAGAATTAGGGTTAGTATTTAATTTCAATTAATTTCTTTTCCATTAAATCCTAAAATACTAAAAATGCCAAAAAACAAGTTCTTTCTTTCTTTCAATTTTAATTAATTCCTCATTAGTTTAATTTTGCAAAAAGGGTCCAACGCCCTCGTTTCGATTTAATTCTTATTCGCGTCTTTATTTTATTTCGTTTAAATATTTATGTATCTCTCCCAAGGCCATGTAACCTTTTAATTTCCTCGCACTTTTTTTACTTTCTTTATTTTCTGTCAAATCGGGTCCTGGATTAAATTTGGCGATGTGGACCCGCGCCTTTTGTAATAGCTTAGAACTTTTTACTTTTCACAATTTTTAACTGTTAAATAAATGGCATGAAAGAATGTATGAACAAAATAAAAACAAGCGTAGAACACCAATAACATGACAAGATAAATGCAAATGAAAACGACACACAAATCGCACACACCACCCCTAGGGTACGCCTCACTGTTGCCTTGCCTCGAAAGGTGATCGTCGAGTAGAGGATGTCTTAGTAAGTCCTCATGATCCGGGAACCTGGCATGAGGGTAGCTTCTTAGGTGTCTTCCCATTGCTCTGGTGATCACCATGTCCCGAACCTCGAATTGACCCGAACACCTCCAACGGTGGTGCTACCTACCTCTCAATGGTGGGATGGCACTACTTTAAAGGACATTTACACAGACGAATTCCTTAGGGTAGGTAGACGACTCTAGATACTTGCTCTAAATTCAAAACAAATTCAAAAATACTTTTCACACTGATACCTTTTCAAAAAGCTTTCGAAAGCAATTTTTCAAACACTCTTGAGGACCGATACAAGAGTCGAACTGAAATTTTCAAAGAAACTTTTTAAAACCCACAGTCGAAAAGCAAACAAACCAATTTTGAAAACACAAATGAGCAAGTATCTAAGAGCCCATGGATAACCGTGGATAGAAAGGGTGCTAACACCTTCCCTTTCTATAATCTACCTCCCGAACCGAGAGCAATCTCTTTAAGGAATTTTTCTGTGCTTTTGTCCTTTCCATTTGGAGAAAATAAAAGACGGTGGCGACTCTTGCTTCCGCGACATTTCGCGAACCAGCTTTAAACAGTCAGTTCCAGATCCACCGATCACAATCATGACCTGGGGCAGGGTAGTTCTCTCAGCTGATCCAGGTGCACAATGAATGGCATCAAAGAAGTTCTTCCGAAACAAAAAGATGGTGATGGTTCCGTATAATCATAAGGACAGGCAGTCATTATCTCTCAAAATAAAAGCTCAATAAGTCAAAACCTATGAAGGAGACTTACAACAAAACTGGGGCATCCCGCTGACTGTAATCACAAAAGAAACAGTTCAGGAAAAAAACAGGCATAATAAAAACAAAAAGGAAAGAGGTCTTACAAACCCTCAACAACAAAAAAAGGGGAAATGTCTGCCTGTTCAAAATAAACTGTCAATATCCGAACCATCACCGGAATATCAGAGCAAAGACTCAAACAAGATCTAATGCACGATTAGCTGAGTTTAGGATCGAAGAACATCACGAAGAACGGGTGGGTACAAATAAAATTTGAGCCTTTATCCTTTGTTTCTTAAACCGTGAACCAGGCCACGTTATAACCCTTAAAAAGTCCTAGTTGAAGCATGGGTTAGTTCGAAAGCATACTGTTACAAAGGTATCCTGACTCCTGTAGGGCTCGCTGATAAATCTTGAGTTGACATCACATTTTATAAAAAATCACTTGTTTTATTGAAAAACTGCATTTTCAAAAAAACTTCAAGACAGACATAAGCTTTGCATTCTTAAAATAACATTGTTTGCATATGACTATTTGTCCGAACAACAGAGAAATTCGCACGATGAATATCTTATGAACAAAAACCTTTTCAATAAAAAGGATCATATCAAGTGGAAAAACACTTCCAACCAAGGGGCACGGCATGAGCATTGTCCATCATCTGGGGCAGTCAAGTCAAGATTCAAGGAATCTCTCAAGATGCCAAAAATCCAGGGGCAAATCTCCGCCTGAGTCACTTGGGGAATTGGACATGAATTCCAGCAACGAATCTTGCATGATCAGACATCTTCTGGTAGTATGGCAACACAACGTTACTAACAGTGACAACTCCCTACATCTTGAGAGCATGGACATAGTCGAAAAAATACTACGAATAATCAAAGACCCGCTAGGTTGACACACCTAGGCAAAAATAAGGGCTTCCCGGCGAAACAAAAAGGGTTCGGGCAAAAATAAGGGATGAAAAATGAAAAAAATATGTACACCCGGCAAGTCGAAAACCTGAAAAGGCGGCTTGGGCAAAAAAGGGTATCCCGATGGACAAAAGGGCGGTCCAGGCAAAAATTAGGGATCAAAAGCGTACGACTATGTCCCGGCATCTCGTCACTTGCCTACCAGAAGAAGATTTGTCAAACCGGCAGTCATCAAGCGCCTTCACAGGTACCTTCTCCCGCAGAAACTGGGGCAATAAGAGTTGTCCAAACTGTACAACTGCCTTGCTCACCGGGTGCAAAGGTAGATTCAGCTGAAGAATATGACCAAGATACCTTCACTCCCCGCAGAGTCAGGCAAGATTCAGCAATACTCTCCCTAAGCAGAGTTGGTCTCCCATCAGCCCTAAAAAGGCACAGTATCCCCAGCAAGTCAGCGACACTCTCCCCAAGCAGAGTTAGGCTACCGTCATCCCTAAGGAAGTTGGGTATCCACAGTAGATCTTAGTATTCTCCAGCAGAGTATACAGATATTCCTTAGCAAGCATCCCCGGTGGTCTTAATATTCCTCGACAAAAATATAAGATTGTTCCCCGGCGGAATACAGGATACCCCCAGTGGAGCCCTGTCCTCAAAAGTTTCCCCAGGAGAGTTGAACCATCTCCCCAGTAGATTATGGAAGCTTATCCCCTGCAGAGTATAAATGCATCTCCTCAGCCATATCCAAAGGTTATTCCCCACCAGAGTCTAACTGGGTTATCCTCAGCAAATTGCAACAGAAAGATCGTCTTCAGCGAAGTTCTTCCTATTCCCAGCGGAGTTCATCAAGATCCCCAACAGAGCTTATCAACGGAATCCCCAGCGGAGTTATCGTTAAAATCTCAGCGAAGCATCTCTTCCCACAGAGTAATTCCCCGCAGAGTAGTCTCTTCACCAGGTTTATTCCCCAACGGAGTCGTCCTCTCCTACCGGTTTATTCTTGCAATCATCTTCGCTCATCATCCCCAACGGAAACGAAGGACTCTACTCTTCAACATCGGCCCAGGATTTAACAAACTCCCGGCATTCGTCAAGGATTTATTTTCCCAGACAAAAATACATTCATAAACATTTCATATAAAGTGCATACGACACGATCTCATTTATTTTTTAGAACATCATGACATCATGAATTACATACATCATGACATTGCATACAACTAACGCTTTGCCTTTTCAGGAAAAAGGTCAATCAAAAGATGATTACCATCAACCTTTTGAAGTTCTAGATTCGATACCTGTATCTAGCCAGGGCATATCTATGGACGATTGATTGTAGATCTATACATGTATCTAGCCAGGAAAGTATCTGCATGAAGAGATTGAAGATCAACACCTGTAACAGGCCAGGAATTTATCTTTCATTCTCAAGTCAGAGGTCTACACCTGTATCCAGCCAGGAAATCTATCTCTACCAACCTTTTGAAGTTCCAGATTCGATACCTGTATCTAGCCAGGGCATATCTGTGAGCGATTGATTGTAGATCTATACCTGTATCTAGCCAGGAAAGTATCTGCATGAAGAGATTGAAGATCAACACCTGTAACAGGCCAGGAAATTATCTTTCATTCTCAGGTCAGAGGTCTACACCTGTATCCAGCCAGGAAAGCTATCTCTACCAACCTTTTGAAGTTCGAGATTCGATACCTGTATCTAGCCAGGGCATATCTGTGAGCGATTGATTGTAGATCTATACCTGTATCTAGCCAGGAAAGTATCTGCATGAATAGTTTGAAGATCAACACCTGTAACAGGCCAGGAAATTATCTTTCATTCTCAGGTCAGAGGTCTACACCTGTATCCAGCCAGGAAAGCTATCTCGACCAACCTTTTGAAGTTCTAGATTCGATACCTGTATCTAGCCAGGGCATATCTGTGAGCGATTGATTGTAGATCTATACCTGTATCTAGCCAGGAATGTTATCTACATGAAGAGTTTGAAGATCAACACCTGTAACAGGCCAAGAAGTTATCTTTCATTCTCAGGTCAGAGGTCTACACCTGTATCCATCCAGGAAAGCTATCTCGACCAACCTTTTGAAGTTCCAGATTCGATACCTGTATCTAGCAAGGGCATATCTGTGAGCGATTGATTGTAGATCTATACCTGTATCTAGCCAGGAAAGTATCTGCATGAAAAGTTTGAAGATCAACACCTGTAACAGGCCAGGAAATTATCTTTCATTCTCAAGTCAGAGGTCTACACTTGTATCCAGCCAGGAAAGCTATCTCGACCAACCTTTTTAAGTTCTAGATTCGATACTTGTATCTAGCCAGGGCATATCTGTGAGCGATTGATCTAACCTGTATCTAGCCAGGAAAGTATCTGCATGAAGAATTTGAAGATCAATACCTGTAGAAAGCCAGGAAACCATCTTTCTTTCTCAGGTATGCAAGTTCTCGCTAAGGAATCTCTTATGCGATCGACACCCATGGATGGCATCTTTAAGCCCATCTCCACAACTACCCATCACCTTTCCAAATGGCATCCATAAGCCCATTCCCGACAAGATTCTGTCACATCTCCAGATGGCATCTATAAGCCCATCCTCCTATCCATCATCTCTCCAAATGGCATCTGTAAGCCCATTCCCGACATCACATTGCTGATACTCCACTATGCGAGTGCAAATTTCTGGGCACTCTAGTGTTCAATCACCTTCCACCTTCGGATCACGAAAGGTAGGCAAGCCAATCTACATCCTCAGGTTTAAGAAGATTGAACAGGGGCAACTGTTGTACCCCAAAATTTTCCCTCCCATATTCTTCAAGGTTTGTCAAGAATCATCTTCAAATGGTTCAAGATTGCTCAAGGATTGCACAGTCAAACCATCTCCTAAGCCAGTCAAAATTAGGGTTTTGGTTCCTTCAATGAATTTGGGATTTTCAATGGCTCAATCAAGTCACATATGCCCATATACATCTTCAAGCACCTATATGTCAAGTTTCAAGACTCACAATGCCAATTTGCACAGTCAAAAACCCTATTTGCTCTACAGTCAACTGCAGGGGCAAAATGGTCATTTTGCAGTCAAAAGTCAGAATTTTTGGTCAACATCTTACTTTGAGCTCACAATCATCATTTTATCAAGTCTTGATCAGGATTCCACAAGCATGGCTCAAAAATCATCAAGATGCAAAAGTTACTATTTTTGGACAGTAGAAAAGTCAACTGTATCTTGACCAAAGCATAACTTTTTCATGGTTCATCAGAAAAATCCCACCCAATGCTCATTTTGAAGGGGGTGACATTTCCTACAACTCATCTTCACATTCCAATTCCAAGAAATGCAATCACAAAAAGTTATCAATTTCTACATTATAGGTCAATTTCAAAAGTCAACAAAAATGCACTTTAAGTCAAAGACCATAACTTGAGATTGGTAAATCCAAATGACATGGGACCAAGGGCATTGGTTAGAAGACTTCAGGACCTTTCCAAAATGTCCAAGAACATGTTCATATGATCAAAATGGAGCAAGATATGCATTGGAGAAGTTGGGAAATTTTTGAAAATTTGCAAAAGTCAACTTTGCTCAAAACACTTTCTTTTGCTAATGGGCCTCAAATTTCTTCTTGAAACTTTATCCATGATCTATGCACGACCCATCAAGCTTATTTGAACTTATTTTTCTTATTTTTATTAATTATTTGGATTTTTAATCAATTTTAATTCATTTAATTAATTTAAATTGTAGGAAATACAAAGATTTGATTTTTCAATCTTTTTGTGAAGCAAAAGTGGTCAATATATGCTGGAAATTTCGTGTGCAAATCAAAGGGACAAGAATCTCCAAATTTAGCAAGTTTTTCCAATCAAAAAGATTCAAAAATATTTGATTTTCAATCAAATATTCAAACATCAATTCCATGGATTTCTTTGCAAGATTTTGACCTAATTCTATTCTACTATAAGTACACAAGCCAACCCTAATGCCACAGACGTGAATTTGCTGCAGAAAAGGCCATAACCATATTGAGAAAATTCAAAGAAAAGTGAAAACTGTTTTCCATATTCCAGGCCAATTCAAGGACTTTTGTGGATTCAAACACGTTGCTGGAAGTGTGAGAAACGTGTAGGAATCAAAACCAAGTGCTAAAGCTCAAGAAATCCTCAAGAACAGTCGCACGGTTTGACACTTTTGTTCATAATCGTAATTGATATTTCATGCACGTTTAACATGATTTATTGACTGTTTTGAATTGCTTGAATCCATATGAAACTAATGGCATAGTTTAATTGGATTATAGTGTACAGAATCACAAGTTACCATTGGAGAATTCTAGGGTTCTTGAACTCTAAAATTGGGGCTTTACCATACATGAAAAATTGGAACCCTTAAGACCCATGGTTGGAACCGTTGCATCCAGACGAACACAAAGCCATACTCGCGAAACATTTTTATAAATCCTAGAGCTAATCGTTATTTTTCGTTGTTGTAGGTTGTGGGGGTTAAAAACCCCCGCTATCTAATTTGTTTTGTTACAGGCATAGCGAAGAAGATGAATATGTGGTGATGCATGGTTGGTCTATTCAAAAAGCGCGCGTGTTTGTTTTGCTTTACAACATATTTACTAATTTTCATATATTATATTCACTTGTTGTTATATTATCAAACGCGTGCAAATGGCTTGGTGGTTGATGCGTTGGCTGGTAATCATTGGGACCTGGGTTCGAATCTCAGGTCCACCCAAAACTCATTTATCTCTTTTCTTAACATGTTCATGTGCAGAATCCCAAAGGCGTTCCACCATGTGCCTCCAATCATCCAAGCGCCATGTGGATGCAAGCATAGATCCAATGGTCCCAAGCTGGATGACCATCATACTCCTGGTCAATGCACGTGCAAACAATTACCAAAGTCAAACAGGCTTGAGAGGATAATGGGCTTCAGATTGCCAAACGTACCCCTTTGTTAGGCCCAACACCCCCTGGTTTCTTTATTCTTTTCTTTTTTTTTAATTTCCATTTAATCTTTTCATTAATTATTATTATTAGTATTTAATTAACAAATTAATTATTTTCATAATAAAATCAGAAAACTAAAATATTTTTATGATTATTAATTTTCACTATTAATTTATTATTTTTGTAAATAAATGTAAATTAATTAATTTAGTTTTTTTTAATTAGGTTAACTTTAATTATTTTCATAACAAATAAAATAAATTAGAATTAGGGTTTTCTTGATAATTTTAATTTCTTTTCTTTTATTTCATTAAAACATAAAAAACTATAAAATACTTTGTTTTCTTTTAATTAATTAATTAATTAGTTTTAGAATTAGGTTTAATTAAATGCCAAATAACCAAATTTCTTTCTTTCTCAAAAAGGGTCAAAACCCTAGGACTTTCCCGATTTAATTTCTTTTCGCGCATATTTATTTTTGATTATATTTATGTAATTGCTCCGAGAATGTAATAGCGTAATTAGGACTTTTTATTGCTTTTATTTATTTTCTCGCATTTATTTTCCAAAGGGTTGTTTTTGGCGATGTAAATACCCGACGCCTTATAATAGCGTAGATTTACTTTCCACAATTTACTTTCCGCGCAATTATTAACTGCTATGCATGACAAGACTTGTTCTCAAAATAAAATCAAAATGTAGCTCACCATGACATGTGCAAAGATAATTAAATTGAAACCTGACACACTCGCACATGCCACTCCTAGGGTACGCCTCACTTGGTTGCCTCGACGTGGTCATTGAGTATAGGGTGTTTTAGAGGTCGCCCTCCTGTCTAAAGATCAAGTTGCCTCGAAACGGTTGCCTCGGATAAAAAAGATCTAAGACATTAGGGTTACCGCTAAGGCGTCCTACTATTGCTTTGGTGACCACACATGTCCCTATAATCGAATTGACCCGAATAACTCCAACGATGGTGCTACCTACTTCTCAATAGTGGGATAGTACTGTCTAAAGGACATTTACACAGCTTAATTTCTTTTGAGTAGGTAGAGGTTCTTAGATACTTGCTCTTTCATAAAACAAAAATACTTTTCGCACTTACACTTTCAAACAAAAGTTTTCAAACAAACACTTCATGACACTCTTGAGGACTGATACAAGAGTTAATACGAAGTTTTCAAACAAACTTTTTCAAAACCCACAAAACACAAGAAAAGCAAACATTTTTGAAAACATAGTGAGCAAGTACCTAAGAGCCCGTGGATCACCACAGATAGAAAGGGTGCTAACACCTTCCCTTTCTATAATCTACGTCCCGAACCCGAGAAACATCTCGAAAAGGAATTTTGATGTGCTTTTGTCCTTTCCTTGTTGGAGAACATAAAATACGGTGGCGACTCTTGCTTACCGCGATAGTTCACGAACCAACATTTCAAAACAGTCAGTTCTATTTCCACCGATCACAATCTTCATCAAGATCTAGGAACTGTCTGGTCTTCAACGTAGTACACCGTTGAGATTGTAGAACTCGTCCACACTATGACGGAGGAAAAAATCAAGATCTAGGAACTGTCTGGTCTTCAATGTAGTATACCGTTGAGATTATAGAACTCGTCCACACTATGATGGAGGGAAACATCTTCATCAAGATCTAGGAACTGTCTGGTCTTTAACATAGTATACCGTTGAGATTGTAGAACTCGTCCACACTATGACGGAGGAAAACATCAAGATCTAGGAACTGTCTGGTCTTCAACGTAGTATACCGTTGAGATTGTAGAACTCGTCCACACTATGACGGAGGGAAAATGTCGAGATTGAGAACCTTATCTAAAATTCAATCGAGGATAATTCAGTTGAGATTTAAGAACCGGTTAGGTCTTCGACATAACTGAGAACTTAACTGCTTCTTTCCTGAAAGGTAAAGGTCAGTCATATGCAATGCATGATATAGATCAAGCAATGATGTTCTCAAAATAAATGAGATTGTGTTGTATGATGCATATATGCATGTATCACGATGTATGGAAATGTAATGTTTTAGCTGGGGAAAGTAAATCCTAGGTAGCTGTTGGAGAATAGAGTTGAATTCTTTGTTTCCGCTGGGGATGGAGAATGAAGATGATTATGAGAATAAACCCGCAGGAGAGGATAACTTTGTTGGGGAGTAAACTGAGGAGGAGATTACTCTGTGGGGAAGAAATGTTCTACTGAGGATTCAACCAATAAGTTCCGCTGGGGATGAATTACCATTGCTGGTGATACTGAATCCTGTTGGGGTTTTGAGTTCTGTTTGTGAAAGGAAAGAACTTCGTTGGGGATGATCTTTCAGTTGCGACTTCACCGGGGATAACCTGTTAGACTCTTGTGGGGATAATCCTTTGAGCTTTACTGGGGACAATCTTCCTTTGAACTCGGCTGGGGATATTTATTTTTATACTCCGCCGGGGACGAACTTCCAGAGTCTACTAGGGATGATTCTTCAACTCCATTGGGGAAGTTTTTCAGACTGCGTTGGGAAAATTTTAACTCCACTGGGGATATCTTGTATTCTGCTGGGGAATATTCTTATACTCCGATGGGGAATATTAAGACTGCTAGGGATATTAGTCCTTTTCAGTGTTGATGGTAGATAAACTCTGCTTGGGGGAGAATATTACCGACTCATTCATTCACAGTTTCAAGTCTCAGCTGGGGAGAGCTATCTTTACTGTCTTACTCTACGGGGAGTGAAAGTATCTTAACCATGTTCTTTAGTTGAATTTACCTTGTACCTGGTGGACAGAGCAACTATACAGCTTGGACAATTCTCATTTGCCCCTGTTTCTGATATTACCAACAATCATCTTTTTGTTTCGCATGTAAATATTTATGAGCAGCAATTAATGTCAAGTGCATATATCAAAAATGAACATTGGACGTTCTTTGCAAAACAAAACAGATAAAGGAAAAATAACTTGAAATTTTTTTGAAAATGAATTGTATTGATTTTGAAGTTTGGCCTGTAATTAGGCGTTTTTGTACAAGAGACTGACGTCCTAATAGGAGAACGCCGCCGAACAAATAGAATTTATACAATTTGTGAAAAGAAAACAAAACAACTATGTGAATAATCCCACTGGGTTCCAACTCTGCTATTGCCCTTATGTCTTCGAGCATCTCATCACTTTGCTACTTGGTTGAAGGTAGATCAGATTGATTAGTGCCATCCGAGCTTGATGGTTGATACCGAAGTCTAGATGCAAGGTGATCCAATGAGACATAGTGTTACGCTTTAATCCCTAATTTTTTCTTGGACCGCCCTTTCGGTTTTTCAGTCCACCGGGATACCCCTTTTTGCCCAAGCCGCCTTTTCAGGTTTTCGACTTGCCGGGTGTACAGATTTTTTCATTTTCATCCCTTATTTTTGCCCGAACCCTTTTGGTTCGCCGGGAAGCCCTTATTTTTGCCTAGGCCAGTCAACCTAGTGGGTCTTTGATTATGCGTAGTATCTTTTCACTATGTCTGCATTGACGGGGTGAGGAAGGTCGTCACCTTCCATGGTAGTTAGAATCATAGCTCCTCTTGAGAAAATGTTCTTAACCACAAATGGCCCTTCGTAAGTAGGGATCCATTTTCTCCTGGGATCACCTTGAGGTAGAATAATGCGCTTGATAACCAGGTCCCCAACTTGATACTCTTGTCGTCTGACTTTCTTGTTAAATGCCTTGATCATTCGTTTTTGATACGTCTGACCATGACAAATAGCAGTAAGTCTCTTTTCGTCGATCAAGTTAAACTGATCAAGCCGGGTATGAATCCAGTCATCTTTGCTCAGACCTGCATCCTTCATGATTCAGAGAGAGGGTATCTGAACTTCAATGGGCAAGACTGCTTCCATACCATATACCAAGGAATAAGGTGTTGCTCCTGTTGACGTCCGTGCTGAGGTACGGTACCCATGAAGAGCAAATGGTAACATCTCGTGCCAATCTTTGTATGTCACTGTCATCTTCTGCACAATCTTCTCAATGTTCTTATTAGCCGCTTCAACAACCCCATTCATATTCGGCCGGTAGGGAGAAGAGTTGTGATGTTGAATCCTGAATTGCTTACAGAGCTCAATGATCATCTTATTGTTGAGATTGGTACCATTGTCCGTAATGATCCTCTCTGGTACACCGTATTGACAGATCAGATTATGCCGAATGAACCGCGCCACGACGTTCTTGGTTACTATAGCAAAGGAAGCTGCTTCAACCCACTTCGTAAAGCAATCGATTGCTACCAGGATGAAACGATGTTCGTTGGACGCTGTAGGTTTGATCTCGCCGATCATATCAATGCCCCACATGGCAAAAGGCCAAGGTGCCGTCAAGACGTTCAGAGGAACTGGAGGTATGTGCACCTTATCAGCATAGACCTGACACTTGTGACATGTCCGAGAATGCTGATAACAGTCAGCTTCCATTGTGGACCAAAAATATCCTGCCCGTAGGATTTTCTTTGCCATGGTATGTCCACTGGAATGAGTTCCAAAAGTACCTTCATGTAACTCTGCCATGATCCTTTCCGCTTCATTCTTATCCATACAGTGCAGTAAGGTCGAATCATGGTTACGCTTGTAGAGAATGCCATTGCTGATGAAGAACTTCACCGCGAACCTCCTCAGAAACTTCTTATCATTAACAGATGCACCCTCGGGGTACTCCTGAGCTTCAAGATACCTCTTTACTTCATGAAACCAGGGTTTATCTGCTACCTCTTCAATCTTGATATCACAACAATGTGTAGGTTCGTCCAATCTTTCAATGATAATTTGGGGAGCTTCGTTGTTCCAATTGACTTTAAACATAGAAGACATCGTAGCCAGCGCGTCCGCCAACTGATTCTCCTCTCTAGGGAAGTGTTCAAAGGTTATCTCTTCGAAGTGAGGAAGCAACGTCAACACATACTCCTTGTAAGGAATAAGATTCAGGTGTTTCATATCCCACTCGCCTTTGATCTGACTGATCACGAGAGCGGAATCTCCGAAAACACTTAGAAACTTAATCCTTAGGTCAATAGCAGCTCGAAGACCCATGATGCACGCTTCATATTCCGTCATATTGTTGGTGCAGTTGAAACATAGTCGAGCGGTGAACGGAGTATGAGAGCCTTTAGGAGATATGATCACGGCGCCAATGCCATTACCCAAAGCGTTCGAAGCTCCATCAAAGTACATAGACCATCAGGATCCTTCCTCAGGTCCTTCATCCGGTCCAGGTGTCTCACAGTCAGTTACTATCATGATATTCTCATCCTGAAATTCAAAGTTCATAGACTGGTAATCATCCACTGCTTGATGTGCCAAATGGTCTGCCCATACACTTCCCTTGATTGCCTTTTGGGTCGTATACTAGATGTCGTACTCAGTCAAGATCATCTGCCATCTTGCTATTCTTCCGGACAAGACAGGCTTCTTGAAGATATACTTGATTGGATCCATCTTTGATATCAATAGAGTAGTGTGAGTCAGCATATACTGTCTCAGCCAGCGAGCAGCCCATGCAAAAGCGCAACAAGTTTTCTCAATCAACGAGTATCGGATCTCGCATTCGGTAAACTTTTTGCTAAGGTAATAAATAGCATGCTCTTTTCGGCCAGACTCGTCATGCTGCCCCAGTACACACCCCATTGAGTTATCGAGTACTGTCAAGTATAAGATAAGAGGTCTCCCTTCAACCGGTGGCATCAGAATAGGTGGCTCTTGGAGATACTCTTTTATCCTTTCGAAAGCGGCCTGACATTCATCGTTCCATCTTATCACTTGATCTTTCTTTAGTAGCTTGAAAATTGGCTCACAAGTAGCAGTCAGGTGCGAGATAAATCGGGCAATGTAGTTCAAACGTCCCAGAAAGCCTCTGACTTCTTTTTCTGTTCTGGGAGCTGGCATTTCCTGTATAGCCTTCACTTTGGCAGGATCCACTTGAATACCTTTGTGACTTACGATGAAACCCAGTAGCTTACCAGATCTTACCCCGAAGGTGCACTTGTTCGTGTTTAACCTCAGCTTGTACAATTTCTACCTGTCAAATAACTTCTGAAGGTGGTCAAGATGCTCTTCTTCAGTCTGAGATCTTGCAATCATGTCGTCGACGTATACCTCAATCTCATGATGGATCATATCATGGAACAAAGTAACCATGGCATGCTGATACGTTGCCCCAGCATTCTTTAATCCAAAAGGCATGACCTTGTAGCAAAAGGTACCCCACTGAGTAACAAAAGTTGTCTTCTCCATGTCTTCGGGAGCCATTTTAATCTGATTATAACCGGAGAAACCATCCATAAAGGAGAATACCTTATGCTGTGCGGTGTTGTCAACCAGAACATCGATATAAGGCAGAGGGAAATCATCCTTGGGGCTTGCCCTGTTCAGATCCCTGTAGTCAACACACATCTGAACCTTACCATCCTTTTTCGGCACAGGAACCACGGTTGCCACCCATTGAGGGTAAGAAGTAACTACTAGAAAGCCGGCGTCGAACTGCTTCATCACTTCAGCCTTGATTTTCTTAGACATCTCCGGGCGCATTCGGCGGACTTTCTGTTTCACTAGAGGACAGTCTTCCTTGGTAGGAAATCGGTGAGCCACAATATCGATATCCAACCCAGGCATATCTTCATAAGACCAGGCAAAGATTTCAACGTAGTCACGCAGCATCTGAATCAACCGTTGCTTAACACTAGCTTCCAGATTTGCACCGATCTTGACCTCTTTCTTGTCTACTTCTGTACCCAGATTTACTGATTCCACGGACTCTTCATGCGGCTGAATAACCCTCTCTTACTGAAGTAGCAATCTAGCAAGTTCACCAGGCACTTTGCAATCATCTTCACCTTCGTCTTCGGCTAAGTTGATCAGACTTTCGAAGTCATAACTGGAAGTAGTAGAATCGTTACCAGTGAGATCCAGAGTGGATGTAGACCTGTATATGTGAATGTGTGTAAAATAGCTGTTTTGCAATATATAATAAAAGAAAAACAAGGAGCACAAAATTTGAAATGCAAGAAACGTTCAATGCTTTTATTAATGATATATGTAGATGATACACATAAAGCCCTCACAAACGAAGCCACGGTGCCCCGGGTAAGACACCGGGCCGTAAAGTTTAAAACATTGTCTGTTACAAATTCAAAACAAAAGTCTCATTACTGGGTAACAAAAGAAATTGGGATGAAGTCCTTTGCTGTCCAGTTGCTTAGTCCACCATCAGTAGTAGGATATATCCAACTGTCAAATTCAGACTCTTCAACATCGTCTTCAATGGCATTCACTCCCGAATTGCTGATGAACAGGAGAGGTCTTCCGATCCGTGCATTCCGAACAACCTTTTGAGCTTCTGCAGTGAAACCTAAACCAAACTTGTTAGTCTTCTGTGCAAAATCAGGGAGTTGGCCCCAATTCGCACACCCACCTTTCTCGACAACAGCCCAGGCATCCTTGAAGGAAGCCATCTTCATGGGAGGATCTTCAACAACAGTCTCAGTTGATGCCAGCGTCTGGGGAACCTCTTCAAAATGTTGGAACATGGTCTTAATGAACTCCCCATTTATCTCTACGTATCAGAAAGAGTTGAGGTGACTCACCATGTACTCCTCTTCTCCTTGTATTATCACAATTTTCCTTTTCACCGGGTACTTTAGCATCTGGTGGAGCGTAGACGTCACTGCCCAAGCTTTGTGGATCCACGGACGACCCAACAAACATGAATAAGATGGCCAAATGTCCATCATATAGAATGTAGAGGCGAAAACCTGAGAACCAACCTTGATCGAAATATCCACTTCTCCATGCACCGTCCTCTTAGACCCATCAAAGGCCCTGACGACAATATTACTTGGTTTCAGCTCCAACCCTTCACATTCTAACCGGTCTAGAGCTTTCTTAGGCAAAACGTTCAATGAGGAACCAGTATCCACTAATACATGAGCAAGAGTAGTGCCCCTGCATTCAATGGAGACATGCAGGGCATCATTGTGATTCTTCCCTTTAACAGTTAAGTCGGCGTCAGAGAAACCAAACCCATTATCAGCAGTCAGACTAGCCACACAATCTTTAAACTGATCAGCTGATGTTTCTTGCGGTACGTGTGCAGTCTTCAGGAAAGCAATCAGAGCCTTGGCATGAGCCTCTGAGCATAGTAACAGTGATAACATGTAGATTTTGGATGGTGTTTGCCCCAGCTGCTCGACTACATTGTAGTCGCTCTTTTTGATGATCTTCAAAATTTCCTCCATCTCTTGTCTAGAGTCTTCAACAGTAATTTTCTTTGGTGCCTCCGTCCGGGAAGGCTCATCAGTGGTCCCTTTGCCCCGAGTGTCGGACAACTCGGCAACAGGGGTAAGAATGGGACCTTGAACAGGAATAGTAGCAGGTACACTGGCAGGTGTAATAAAAATAGGTTTCCGGGCAGTTGGTAGAGAGATATCGGGGGAGAAAAGTCTTCCGCTGCGGGTGACCTTGGCAGGTCCAACAATGTTGTTGATGTCAGTATCAGCATCCAAATCTTGTTTAACTCCGTGATAATAAACATTAGCCTCGTAGTGCCAAGAGACAGCTTTATCAAATGTATAGGGGATAGGCCCTGAAACAGTGATGATCAACGGCGCGATTCTTGGAACAGGTGTAATTCTAACAGGCTTCCTCGAGGGAGCCTTGGGAGAATTGTCAAAAATGGTGATAATGGCAACTTCTTCAGTAGGGATCAAAGGAACAAGAGTCTTCTCAAACATAATTTCTTTATTATCCATCAGGCGTTGGACACCTGACTTCAAAAGATGGCAACAGGTAGGTAGGACAGAACATATACGACAACCTTTGTCACAGCCCGGAAATAAACCGGCTAACAAAAGGTTCTTCTTCACAATCCTCAAAGGGGTAACAATGTCGTTCATAGAGACCACAAATGAGTCTTCATCTATAGCATTCACTCCATGCTTGGGCATAGGAGCTATCACAACATTAGGTCTTTCAGGTGCTTCGAACTCAATCTCTCTAGCATCAATCAAGTCTTGTACTTTGTTCTTCAAAACCCAACAATCATCTGTATCATGCCCCGGGCTATCAGAGTGAAAAGCACAACAGGCATTATGGTTATACTTTGGTGATGTAGTGTTGGGATTCTTCGGGGCCTCCCTTGGAATCACTAGATTGGTTTTTAATAACTGTGGCAGAATCTGAGATAAAGTCATGTTGAGCTGAGTGAATTGTCTTCGAGGTCTCTCGGCCTTTGGCTGATTGTTGTGCTGAGGAGCACCAGCAAGTCTTGAAATAACAACCGTATTAACAGCTTGGCGGCGTTCAGGTCTATTCTGGCTTTTCGAACAGTAAACAACACTGGATTCCTTCTTAAAAGGCTTCTTCTCGGTGCCTGATGAAGCACCCTTCTATATTTTACGAGACTTAATACCAACCTCAATCCTTTCCCCGGTCATAATCAGCTTCGTAAACCCGGATGATGAACTTCCAATCAGATGGTTGAAATATGGACCAGACAAGGTCCCTAGAAACATATCTACTAGCTCCCTATCAGCCAAGGGTGGTTGCACTCTTCCAGCGAGGTCCCTCCACTTCTGAGCATAATCTTTGAAACCTTCGCCCGCACCCATTGACATACCCTGGAGTTGGGTACGCGTGAGAGCGAGGTACGCATTGTATTGGTACTGCTTGTAGAAAGCAGCAGCCAAATCTTCCTAATTATGGATAGTAGCTCCTTCTGGATGGTAAAACCATTCAAGTTGAGTCCCTGAGAGATTGTCTTGAAAGAAGTGGATCCATAGGTTCTTATCAGCGGTGTACGGCTGAATCTTCCTAACATACGACCGGAGGTGCAGTTTCGGGCAAGAAACTCCATCGTATTTAGCAAAGGTTGGTGCTTTGAATTTGTGGGGAATCACCACCCCATATAACAGACCTAAATCACCAAAATCTAGACCAGGCACTTTCTGTACTTCCACCGCACTCAACCGGTCTTCCAGTTGCTTGTATCTATCCTCAGCCGGAGGATACTGGTCTTCGTCGAAGTCCGTCTTGTTCTCTGAAACCACAGGGCTAGGAGCCCTCCTTTCTTCCTGACTATCCTTCCCTCCAGATGAGGTGGTCAAATCAACTTCATCTCGTAGCATGTTTCCAAACCTGTGGCCCATGTTAAACAGGACCGTCTTCTTCTTCTTCTTCTTCTTCTTCTTCTTCTTCTTCTTCTTCTTCTTCTTCTCTTTCAAGATAAGGGCCTTCAGATCTTGCTGACCCTTAGCTAAATTCATGAACAATTCTTGGAACTGGGTGTTTTGAGCCTGCAGAGCCTTGATTGCTTATTCAGTTGATGGTTCAGAAGACATGATGCTGAAATAAACAGCGAAGAAGATGAGAAAACCTGTAAGGGTACCTGTTATGAGGTGCATGGAATGAAATGCGTATGCTATGATTTCAAATACGTCGAGAGATTCAAATTCGTAAACAATAAATGAAGCACACTTTTTATTAGATAAACTTGAAATTTAATTGTTCCACAAATTGCCCTTAAGGCATTACAAGAAAGGAAATACTGAAAAGTAAATAAAAACTAGAAATAATCAAAGGACATCAGCGCTCCCATGGTCCTTTGCCTTTAGTGCTGAAATAGTCGTTGATGATCTGCTCCCTCTCCAGATGCCTAGTCAACTTCTGAAGCTTCTGCTCTTGCTCGTGATACTTTTCTCGGTAAGTATCCCGCTCTTCCTTTAGCTGCATCCAGGACCTCTTAAATGCCCCAATGTTAGTAGGCATGTAAGGGTGTAAGATAGTAGGAGGAACCCCTTCCTCATCAGCAACTTCAACAATAATAGGCAAGACGGCTTCATAGGGCATTCCCAGCTTTTGGGCACGGATGCGAACCCATCGGAGATATGGTTCCATTGGTAGAGAAGTATTCGCACCCAACTCGTATGGATCAAATCTGTGTACTCTATCCCAAGCCCTTATGAATCTGCGGCGTTACTCATCACTGTCCCCTTGGAAATCAAATATTATACTAGGCATTAGCAGCTTGTGAGGTCCTTCCCTTCTGGCTCTCCCAAACTGACGTAAGGCCAAACATGGATTGTAGGTAATTCCTCCATTGGTTCCTATCAGTGGAACATTGGGGTATTCCCCACAGCGATCAATAATGGCCACCTCGTCCATACCCTTAATAGTCCAAATGATGTCATTGTGAGAGAGAGACATAACCCTATAAGCCTAGCCCATGCCTTCTTTGTTCTTCAGAACTGATTTGGGGAGGTGAGAAATAAACCACCTCGCCAATAATGGAGCACAGCACATCAAGGTTCCCCGCCTCCGAGCAGTACGGGCATAAAGATGATGAAGAATGTCACCTAAGACAGTGGGTACAGGATTACCAGAGATGAAGATTTTTACGGCATTCACATCAACAAAGGAGTCAGAGTTAGGAAACAATACCAAGCCATATATCAGAAGAGCCAGAATATCTTCGAATGCCTGGAAGTCTAGATTATCCCAGAAATAATTAGCCTTACCAACCAAGAACTTAGTCAGAAAGCCCTTTGCTCCACTATGAGTTTCCCAATTAGCCATTACCTCATCTTTTGTCATATGAAGGACTGGAGCAATCTCTTCTGGCCTAAGGATCTTCTCCCAACCTGTAAACGGGGTCTGTTCCAGAATAGTGATACCGAGCAGATCAGAGACTTTTTCCGAGGTAGGGATCAACTGGTAGTCCTGAAAAGTAAAGCAATGGTATAGTGGATCAAAGAACTGGACTAGGACACTCATCATCTGCTCGTCCAATTTGGAGGTGACCAAACCAAGAAGATGCCCATGTCTTCTGATAAAGGAAGTAGTATCTGACATCTTTGCAACCAACTCTTTAAGCATAGTGGGAACTTGGACAAAGTTGATCCGGATGGTGTTCCTACGCATAGGTGCCATGACCTACAAAACAGAACAAAGATGAATCCCTCTTGTCTTTGAAATAGGTTAGTCAAATGCAAGATGTATGCAATGTTATGATGTCATGATGTCATGATAGAAAGCACACCACAAGTATCCACAAATAGCAAACATGGTAAAGGCACACAAGCCACACAGAGAGCCCTTAGATTTCAAGCTGGCAAGGAGTCTAGGTACTACCCTCTTTCAGTTCAGTTGGTTTAAACATGTCCTAAAAATAGTAACTGGGTTCTAGAGGATCTCAATATCACTGACTACCCTCGGTCGGTCATAATTCCGGTTTAGCAACCTTTTCTTGCAGTCAGAATCATCGCAAGAGTTTAGTCTCAATGAGTGTAACATACTGCTACTGTTCTATGGCCAAGTCAATCAATTTAAAGGTTCTAAGGTCAGTTGGTGCTTAATGACCCCTTAGCAGACCCATATTCTCCTCGTTGCGCCACAAGGGATATCAGTACATACTAAAGTGCTACACCAACGTAGCTACTACTTCAACCGTATCGGTCTACGCCGTACAGTTCCCTCACAGTTTATTGCTACTTACCTAAAGGGTACCCCCAGATCCAGGTTAGGATCTATAGTAACTCCGATACAAGCCCACAAATATGAAGCATACAAAGCAAGAAATTGAAAACATTATGAACTATTCCTAAGGTACACCCCACTTATTAAGCCTCCCCAGCAGAGTCGCCAGTTATGTGATATGGTGGGAAGAACTGACTGTTTTTTAGAATGCTGGTTTGCATTTTTCGTTTATATTTCGCAAAATGTCGCGGTAAGCAAGAGTCGCCACCAAATTTTATTTTATCCAACAAGGAAAGGAAAAAAGCACAGAAAAATTCCTTTTTCGAGATATTTCTCGGGTTCGGGGGGTAGATTATAGAAAGGGAAGGTGTTAGCACCCTTTCTATCCGTGGTTATCCACGGGCTCTTAGGTACTTGCTCATATTGTTTTCAAAATTGTTTTCTTTGTGCTTGTGGGTTTGAAAAAGTTTTTGTTTTGAAACTTCTATTTAACTCTTGCTTCTGTCTTCAAGAGCGTATGAAATGTTTTTGAAAACTTTGTTCGAAAAGTGTAAGTGTGAAAAGTTTTTGTTTTTTGAAAGAGCAAGTACTTAAGAACCATCTACCTACTCGAAAAAGGAATCGTTCTATGCAAATTTCCTTTAGACAACGATATCCTACTATTGATGAGTAGGTAGCATCATCGTTGGAGTTTGAGGGTCAATTCGAATGCGGGACTTACGATCACTAAAGCAATGTTAGGACGCCTTAGCGGTAACCCTAATGTCTTAGATCATTTGTTTTGAGGCAACAATATCTGAGGCAACCGTTTTGAGGCGACTATGATCTTTGGACAAGAGGGCGACCTCTAAAGTGACCTATACTTAATGACCGTGTACGAAGGCAACCAAGTGAGGTGTACCCTAAGAGTGCGCATGTGCGAGTGTGTCATTTTCAGTTTATTTTATCTTTGTACATGTTAATGGTGATCTATGTTGATTTTAGGTTTAAACATTCAATCTTCTCATGCATCCCTATTATCAAACGTCTAACAGTTATATTTTACGAAAAATAAATTGCGGAAATTAAATTACAAGGCATCGGGTATTTACATCGCCAAAAGCAACCCTTTGAAATTTAAATGCGGAAAAATAAATAAAGCGATAAAATAATTAAATGGTCCTAATTATCTATTACATTACGGGAACAAATACAATATTGAATAAATAGATCGCGTACGGGAAAATTAAATTGAATGCAAGTAGGGTTTTGACCCTTTTTTATTAAAGAAAAGATTTTTTTTGAATGTTTTTGAATTAAGAAAGAAATTATCTAAGTTAATTATTAAATTAATAAATTAATTAATTAATTAATGAAAATAAACATTTTTTGGTTTTTTGGTATTTAAAGAAAGAAAATAAAAATTAATTAATATTAGTAAAAACCTAATTAAGTCTAATTAGTTTTAATTATTTACAAAAATATATTAAAGTTATTTCTAATTAATGGCCTAAATTAATTAAGAGATTTGTTAATAAAAAAATAAAATACTAAAATTTAATTTAATAAAGAAAATATTTTTTGGTTTTAATTTTATAGAGAAAAATATAATTTGATTGGTTAGTTGATTAAATAAAATATTATGAAACAATTAAAACAAAAATAAATAAATAAATAAAAGAAAGAGAGAAAGGGTATGGGCCTGAAAAGGAGGTCATAATAGCAATTCCAAGGCCCATTAACACACTGGCCTTGTTGAATTTTGAGATCCCCTGTGCGCTCTTGGACTTGGTCCATGGTAGACCATCAATCTGGATCACCGGATCTGGCCTTTGGCCATCTGGCTGTTGGAGATGTTGAGGCGCATGGTATGCTACAATGCTTGAATGTACCTGATTATCTTAAGAAAAAATATAACAAAGCGCATGGGGGACCTGGGATTCGAACCCAGGTTCTGTTGGATGTTGCCAGCGCTTGCTTCCACTAGGCCATTGTGCTTCAGTTGTTAATAAAATAAGAATAATATATAATAAAACAAAACAACTCTTATGGATAAGAAATAAAACAAAACGCGCGAATTATTTGAACCAGCCATTAGGGAAACGACACGCCATCGTCTTCTTCCTCACGCCCCTGTAACTTTACCTGCGGATTTGGGTCCGCAGCTAAATGCGCAGGTCGTTCCAAAAATTAATTCCAGGCCATAAAAACGACCCCCAAAGGCATGGTTAGGTTCGTCTCCCTCTCCTGAGTGCAACCATGCCTATCACGAGATTCAATTTCACCTGAAACATAAATCCCTAAAATCCAACATGAAACCCTAGCCATGCTGTTATGAGGTTACAGTCCATATAAATCAAATTAAGTATTGCCAAAAGTTTAGAAATGTTGTAAGGATCATGAATATGCAAATAGTTTGTGCAAAAGATGTAGGAATAATGATTTGCGAATTCAAGAAAGGAGCAGATTTTTGTGATACTTACAGAGCTCTAGAAGGCTTGTGAACGCGTGCTTTGGATCCAAGAGGAATATATGATCACCCAGGAATCGTTTGAGATGCTTCTTGGCCTCTGAAATTGCCTCTAAGTGTGATTTCGAATTCTCACTTTTTCATCACTTTTTCAAGTGTGGTTTTGATTGTTCTTGCAGCCTCTAACCCTTGTTTTCGTGTCTTAAGCCTCCTTATGTATTGTGGAATGCATTAGGTTAACAAATATGTCTTGAATCCTCCACATCAATGCATTGCATATTTGATTTGACTCACTTTTGAAAGCTTGCCTAATTTGTCAAAAAACCATCTTTTTGTACATGATATGATGAGATCCGAATTTGATGCTGATCATGATGATGATTAAGACCTAATATAACCAAAAAGATCTCAAGTATTCAATATTTGGATTTTACATGATTTAATTTGATTTAAAATGAAATAATTCAATAAAAAATCAAATAAAATAATAAAAAAGAAATATGATCTCAAGGCTGAAGCTAGGACACATGTGCGATGGGGAAAGATCAAATCAAGTGGAAAAGAATGGGCCCATTTGACAAAATTTGAAGTTTTGGGGATAGTTGACTTTTGGCAATTTTGCAAAAATGCCCAACTTCAACAATGCATAACTTATTCAATTTTGCACTTTGGAGGTGTTCTTGGACTTTCTAGAAAGCTTGGGATGTCCTTTAACCAACCCTTTTTGTCTCATCTCATTTTGATATTCCATGCTCAATTTATAAGCTTTGGCAAAAAAGGTGTTTTTGTTGACTTTCAAAAATGATCTATAATGTCCAAATTTATAACTTCTTGTGAGTGAATTTTATGATCTTGGGGTATGAATATGGATTGTAGGAAATTTCATCCTCTTCAAAATGAGATTTGGATGGGTCATTTCTCATAAAGTATGAGAAAGTTATTCTTGGTCAAAGTTGAGTTAACTTTTCCTGAAAACCATAATTTAGCAACTTTTGAGTCTTGATGAATTTTGAGAAATCCTTGATGAATCATGATCAACCCTTGATCAAATGATGAAATATCCTTCAAATGAGAATGTTGGCAAAAAAAATTGAAGTTTGACTATTTGTAGGTCACAGTTGACTTTTGCCCTAACACAGTCGATTTTGGACCCTTTGAGCAATTGACTGACCCAATTTCCTCTGCAAGGCTTGAAATTTGACATGGGTGATCTTGAGAACATATTAGGACATTGGGGAGAACTTGAGGTCATTTGGACTCAAGGATCTTGATTCAACACAAAACCCTAATTTGGAGTTGACTGCCTTAGGAGATATCTTGACTGTCCAACTCTTGAGCAATCTTGAGCCACTTCGAGATTTTTCTTGCAATGTCTTGAGAAATATGAGAGGGAAAATTTTGGGGTACTACACACTCCAACAGTCCGGGGTACGATACTGACGACTGTTGGAAGTTAAAATACAAAATTCAAGACCTGATTGATGAAGGAGCATTGGAATTCACACAAGATGGTCAATTGGAATGTTTCTGTCAATCCTCCAAGGCTCACCATTTGAAGTGACAAGTTCTGACAAGAGAGGATTTTGTTCATTAGAATTTTCAATTTTCAATTTTCTTTTAATTGTTCGAACATCTATTCATGTCAAACTCTATTACTTTATCAATGCATTGCATATGTCTGTTTTGAATCAATCCATTCGTATTCACTATATTTAAATTGCTTTCCTTTTTGTGATATTCAACTCTCGAACAAAAGCTCTAAGCCTTTAGCGGGAGGATGACGAAAATGATACCAAAATCTCAATAATATGCTTTTGAACAGACCCCGCTGACGATGTACAAGCGTTGTTTCAAATCCTAAACAGTGAAGATAATCCCTAGGCAACCCCTTTGAGCCAAAGAAGTAGGAGTTTTTCTTTTCACACGAATTAAAACCCTTAATCACAACCTGGGGCAGGGTAGTTTTCTCAGTTAATCCAGGTGCACAATGAATGGCATCAAAGATGTCCTTCCAAAACAAAGTGAGGTGATGGTTCTGCATAATCATCCAAGCAGGCAGTCATTATCTCTCAAACTAAAAGCTCATTAAGTCAAAACCTATGAAGGAGACTTAAGAAAAGAACTAGGGCATCCCGCTGACTGTAATCACAAAAGAAACAGTTCAGGCAAAAAACAGGTATAGTAAAACCAAAAAAAGAGGTTACTTTAAATCCTCGGCAAAAAAAAAAGATTACAAAAATGACTGCCTTTTTTCATGTAAACTGTCAGTATCTGAACCATCATTGAAATATCAGAGCAAAGACTCAAACGGATTCTAAACACGCAATTAACTGAGCATAGGACTGAAGAACATCACGAAGAGCGGGTGGATACAAATAAATTTTGAGCCTTTATCCTTTGCTTCTTGAACCGTGAACCAGGCCACGTTATAACCCTTAAAAGTCCTAGCTGAAGAATGGGTTAGTTCGAAAGCATATTGTTACAAAAGGTATCCTGACTCCTGTAGGACTTGATGTAAATCCTGAGTTGACATCACATTTTAAAAAATTTGCCTGTTTTACTGAAAAATGCATTTTCAAAAAATTTCAAGACAAACATAAGCTTTGCATTCTTAAAATAACTTTGTTTGCACATGACTATTTGTTCAACGGCAGAGAAATTCGCATGACGAATATCTAGTGAAAAAAAAACCTTCTCAATAAAAAGGATCACCTCAAGTGGAAAAACACTTCCAACCAAGGGGCACGGCATGATCATTGTCCATCATCTGGGGCAGTCAAGTCAAGATTCAAGGAATCTCGCAAAGATGCCAAATAGCCAGGGGCAGATCTCCATCTGAATCACTTGGGGCATTGGACATGAATTCCAGCAACGAAGCTTGTATGATCAAACGAACATCTTCTGGTAGTGTGGCAACACAACACTACCGACAGTAACAACTCCCTACACCCTGAGAGCGTGGACATAGTCAGAAAATATTGTGCATGAACAAAGACCCGCTAGGTTGATTGGCCTAGGCAAAATAAGGGCATCCCGGCGAACCAAAAAGGTTCGGGCAAAAATTAGAGATAAAAACAAAAAAAGGATATGTACACCCGGAAAGCCGAAAACCTGAAAAGGCAGCTTGGACAAAAAAGGGTATCCCGGTGGACTGAAAATCTGAAAAGACAGTCCAGGCAAAAGTTAGGGATTAAAGCGTACGACTATGTCCCGTCATCTCGTCGCTTGCCTACCAGAAGAAGACTTATCATTTCGATCAGAAGTTACTAAGCACCTCATAAGTTGGGATAACACTCAATCCACAACGCCTCCGCAAGCATATACACTCCCCCGCAGAGTAAAAGACACCCAAAAGACAATGGTATTAGCTCTCCCCAACTGAGGTTCGCAATCGCGAGTGAGTTGGTAAGATTCTCCCCAAGCAGAGTTCATCTTTCACCAACAATGGAAGACCATCCCCAGTGGAGTTTATTTCTTCCACAAACAAAATTTTTATCCCCGACAGAGTTTATCATCACCAGTAACAGTAATTCATCCCCAGCCGAGGTTATTTCTCCAAATCAGTGGATCTTCTAACAGAGTATCTCTTCCCCATAAAGTCATTTTCTCACCAACTTATTCTCCAGCAGAATTATTCTCCTGCCAAGTTATTCTCGAGTCATCTTCGGTCGTTATCCCCAGCGAACGAAACTCTTCATATTCTCCAGCAGAATCCGGGATTTATTTTCCCCAGCTAAAGATCACTAAAACATCACATTTCCATACATCATGACATATGCATATGCATCATACAACACAATCTCATTTATTTTGAGAACATCATTACTCAATACATGTCATGCATCATGACATTACATACAACTAACCCTTTACATTTCAGGAAAAAGATACAATCAAATTCTCACAAAGTTCAAGCTATGAAGCCCGGGTACGACCGAATAATATCTTGATTACTTCGTCATATTGTGAAGCCCGGAGAATGACCAGATAGCAGTATCAAAACACCATGAAGCCTGGACTCGACCAGATAGTGGTATCTCTTAAAAGCAAGCTATGAAGCCCGGATTCCACCGGATAATAGTTTAATCCCCAGCAAGTCGTGAAGCCCAGATTACGACCGGATAACAGCTCAGCAAGTTATTGTGAAGCCCGGATTACGACCAAATAGCAATACAAGACACCGTGAAGCCTGGATTCGACTGGATAATGGTAGAAGACGTTGTGAAGCCTAGGTTACGACCAGATAGCAGCCAAGAATACTACGAAGCCTGGATTACGACCAGATAGTGGTATATCTTTAATACAAGTTATGAAGCCCGTATTCTACCGGATAATACCTTGATTTCCCCCTTGAAGCCTGGATTCGACCAGATAATGGTATAAGACATCGTGAAACCTGGATTACGACCAGATAGCGGTAAAAAGACAATGAAGCCTGGATTACGACCAGATAACAGTGAGGGACACTGTGAAGCTTGGATTTCGACCAAATAGCAGTTCACCCGGCCAATTACTATGAAGCCCGGAGTCCATCGGATATTAGTAGGCCTTAAAATCAAATGAAATCCCAAATGCAAATAGATAACCACTTGATTTCTTCTGAAGCCTGGATTTTGACCAGATAAGAAGTGAGGTATTGTGAAGCCTGGATTCGACCAGATAGCAGTACAAGACACCATGAAGACTGGATTCGACCAGATAATGGTATGAAACATCGTGAAGCCTAGATTATGACCAGATAGCGGTACAAGACATTGCGAAGCTTGGATTTCGACCAAATAGCAATTTTACCTGAACAATTACTAAGAAGCCTGGAGTCGAACGGATATTAGTGTGCCCTAAATTCAAGTTAAAGCCCGAATGCGACCGGATAACAACTGAATTCCTTCTGAAGCATGGATTACGACAAGATAAGAATTGAGAAATTGCGAAGCCTGGATTATGACCGGATAGCAAGATTGATCTCATCTCCCCAGTAAGTCACTGTAAAGCCTGGATTACGACCAGATAACAACCGATCTTATCACTATGAAGCCTGGATCACGACCAGATAGTAGTTCATTTTCTCCTCTTCGACCAAGAGACGATTCCCCAGTAGAATAACGGACGAATGAAGCTCCTAAAATTCAACTTTCTCTCAAGACAGAGACCAGCATTCCCCAGCAGAATCCTCCTCAAAAATAGGTATACAAGCTCTCGCTAAGGAATCTCTTATACGATCGACACTCCTTCAGATGGCATCTTTAAGCCCATCTTCCGTCATCAATCTCCAAATGGCATCTATAAGCCCATTCCCGACATCACAAAACAAATACTACTTCATGCGAGTGCAAATTTCTGGGCACTCTAGTGTTCAATCATCTTCCACCTTCGGATCACGAAAGGCAGACAAGCCAATCTACCTCCTCAGGTTTAAGAAGATTGAACATCGGAATCTGTTGTACCCCAAAATTTTCCCTTCCATATTTCTCAAAACATTTCAAGTGAGGTCTTCAAATTGCTCAAGGAAGTTCAAGGGTTGACCACACAAGCTATCTCCTAAGGCAGTCTACCTCAAATTAGGGTTTCATATTGCATCAAGATATTTTGAGTCCAAGGGATACCAAATTCTCACCATTGCCCTAATATGTTTTCAAGATCATCCATGTCAAGTTTCAAGCCTTGCAGAGAAAGTTTGCTCAGTCAATTGCTCAAAGGCCTGAAAATTGACTATGCTAGGGCAAAAGTCAACTATGGCCCACATACAGTCAAACCTCAAGATTTTTTGTCAACATCCTCATTTTTAAGTGACTTTCATCATTTGATCAAGGGTTGATCATGATTCCTCAAGGATTGCTCACAATTCATCAAAACCCAAAAGTTGCTAAATTAGGGTTTTATAGGAAAAGTCAACTCAAATTTGACAAAGCATAACTTTCTCATACTTTATGAGAAATGACCCATCCAAATCTCATTTTGAAGAGGATGCAATTCCCTACAATCCATCTTCAGCTCCCAAGTTCAAAATATGCACTCATAAGAAGTTATGAATTTAGACATTATAGGTCATTTTGAAAAGTCAACAAAAATACCTTTTTTGTCAAAGCTTCACACATGAACATGGAATACCAAATTGAGATGAGACCAAAACGGTTGCTTAGAGGACATCTCAAGCTTTCTAAAAAGTCCAAGAACACCTTCAAAGAGTCAAAATTGAGGAAGCTATGCATTGGTAAAGTTGATCGTTTTTGCAAAATTGCCAAAAGTCAAATGTGCTCACAAATGCATTTTTTGCTAAATAGGCCCAAAATTTTAAGCTTGCACCACCTTTCCAACATGGTCCACGACCCAAGGCAGCAACAACATCTTATTTGCTCAATTTATTTATTTTATTATGGTTTTTATATATTATAAATCACTTTAAATCAAATAAATAATAAAAAATACCAAGATTTGTTTTGAAGATATGATTTTGATGAAGATCAAATCCAAATAAGTTGGCCTAATCAATCAAATTCGAATCAAGGCAAAAGGGCATGATTTGCATGGTTATGGAAAGATTTCATATGGCTTAAAGATCAAATATTCTATTCATGAATTCTCAAGATCATGGTCAAAAATAATTAACCTAATATGATTCACTACTTATGATGAAGATCATTGAACCCTAAGGAGGAGAATTTTCATGCAGAGCTGCCTCCAAGAACGAGAGCAAAACTTCAAGATTCCAAAGAAAAGTGTGAGACGGATATCCTTCTATAGGCCAATTCAATGTGTGTTGAAGCTTCCAATCGCTTGCTGGCAGTCTCCTGGAGCTAACCCAATCATTTGCAAGGCTTGAAATGCCCAGAATCGTCCTACATCACTCACACGGTTTGCCTTCAAACTCAAAATCATTTTCAATGTTTCACGCATCCTAAACACATTCTAATTATATATTATTGTTACTTAACACATTTGCAAGCTATTTGTATCATTTAATTGCATTTTGGAAGCTGTATTAGAATCCATCATTGCTAGGGTTCTTGGTCTCGATTTGGGATCTTTTCACACAGGTAAAATTGGCCCTCAAGAAGGGCACCATCATGCTCAGCAGGCCAAGACAATTCAATTCATGGCCTTAGACTCCATTTATCATGCCCATGGGAGATTTTGAAATAAGAAAGGGTTGTAGCTACGGACATATGTCCGTAGGTAAAAGTCTATGACTTTTACCAATGGAGAGAGGACAAGGATGACTTGCATGGCACCATCTTATTCGTTCATTTGAATTCTGATGCAATTTTTATTTTTCCCCCACTAACTTGCATTATTACATATTATCTATTGTTGTTATTCTATTTACAATAAAGGCACGCAGCCCAGTTGGTAGCAAGGCTAATGGAAGAGGCTTTAGGGCCTGGGTTCGAATCCCAGGTCCCCCCATTATTTCATATTGTTTTTCATTGTTTGATCAGGCGCATGCATATATAAGAAGTCTACCATGTAACCTCAAGGTTCCTCCATTGGATCTCCAGATGGCCAGATCTGAAGGCCATCAGATGAAGGAGCATCATAGGCCTTGGTCAACATGTAGCACTGGAACGGGCAAGTCAACATGGATCAATTTCTTTTGGGTCCAAGACTTGCTATCAGCACCCTCCGAATTGTTGTTTAACCAGGCCCAATATCTCTTTTCTCTATTCTTTTATACTTTCTTTTATTTAATTCATTTTATTTAAATTATTTTTATTAACACCAAATTAATTCTTTTTTCATAAAAAACCATAAAATCAATTTTTCATCCAATTAGATTTAGGTTTTTATTTTTATCAAAAAAATGAATTTAATTAGTTTATTTAATTTTAGGGTAACTTTAATTATTTTGTAAATAAATTAAAACAAGTTAGAAAATTAGGGTTTTAGTTTAATTTAAATTCTATTTTCTTTTTCTTAAAAATAACCAAAAATACAAAAATAGGACATGTAAATTATTTTCTTTAATTTAATTTAATTACTAATTAGATTTGTATTTAATTCAAACCTTTATTTTCCTAAAAAAACAATTAAACAAACAACAAAAATAATTTTTTCTTTCAATTAGGTTAGACGGGGTCAAAACCCTAATTTCCCTTCGTTCTTTATTCGTCGCGCGCTTATTTATTTTTAGCATATTGATGTAATTGCTCACAAGTTGTAATAGATTAATTAGGATCTTTTTCGTTCATTTATCATTTTTTTACGAGTTGTTTTTGGCTATGTAATTAATACCCGAAGCCTTGTAATAGCGTAGCTTATTTTCCGCACTTTAAATTCCGCAAATATTAACTGTTAGATGTATGAATGTTAGGGATGCATGACAAGAATGTATGTAAACTTTAAAACGGTTAGCAAACCCTAAATGTGCAAAGATAATAACTTGAAATTGAATCACTCGCACATGCGCACTCCTAGGGGATACTCTCACTTCGGTTGCCTTCGGTAAAAGATCATTAAGTATAGGGTATTTTAGTGGTCGCTCTTTTGTCTCAAATATCAAAGTTGCCTCGGAAAGGTTGCCTCAGAATTGTTGCCTCGAATATTGATCTTAAGACATTAGGGTTATTACTAAGACGTCCTAACATTGCTTTAGTGATCGTACGTCCCTTTCGAATTGATCCTCAAACTCCAATGATGGTGCTACCTATTCATTAATAGTAGGATAGCGCTGTTGTGATACGGTGGGAGAACTGGCTTGGGATTTTGCGTTTGTGTTCGCAAATGTTTCGGTTTAGCAAGAGTCGCCACCGACTTTTTATTTTATCCTAAGGAAAGGTCAAAAAGCACAGGAAAGACCTTTGAGATCTTTTCTTGGGTTCAGGGAGTAGATTATAGAAAGGGAAGGTATTAACACCATTTCTATCCATGGTTATCCATGGGCTCTTAGTTACTTGCTTAGATCACTTGCTTTGCCTTTCTATTGTTTGAAATGGTGCTTTTCAATTGTTTGAAATGGTGCTTTATGTGTGATTTTGAAAGATGTTTTGGAAAGAGGCCATTGTTGTGGTAACCTTTGTAATTATTCTTGTTTGAATGTATACAAAGGTGTTTTTATCTTTTGAAAAGTTTTTAATGTTTGAAAGTAGGGTTTTGAAATCGTGTTGTGAAGTGTGTTTTGAAAATAGCAAGGGTGTAAACTGAACAAAAGGGTGTCAAAAGCAAAAGGACAACTAGGCCTAGCCCAGTCAGACTTCATCTTCTTCCTCTTGTTTCACAAAACACGCATTCTGTACATCCATGGCTACTTCTGATTCTTTGATTTTTTTGACAAAACTCACAACATGAACATTGTAGAGAATTAAACAACGAATTCAACCATATAAAAAACTTGGATTAACTCTCAAAGACCAGAGAGAATTTCTCTAAGCCTAACCATTCATAAATAGAGAGATAGAAGTCCATGAAATACCTGTTTCAGTTGACTTCGAGCTGGACAATGCAGCAACCTTCAATGGTGTTTCAGCTTCTTTTGAACTTGCCTGAGGTCCAAGGAAGCTTCTCCAATGTTTGGCTTGCTTTGAAACAACTTGAATCGTGCTGTAGAACTCAACCTGCAGAGCTTTGAAATGAAAATGACAAAGTGTGTTAGAGGTGTTACAGCTTGCAATGGGGGCCTGGGATAGTTCAGGTGAGTTGATTGGAAGGTGTTTGAACTATCTTTGGACAAAACGCACGATGGAATTTGGTTATGGTTTGCAAATTGCAGAACTTACCCTGTTTTGCAGAAAAACAGTGATTCTGAGTATGAGGAGATTTGAGTGATGAAAGGGTCGTGTTTTAGGCTTGTTGGGAGGTATGGAACTTGTCTACAAGGTTTGTCTTAGCTTGTTTTAACAGATGTGTGAGATTCTATATGTTTGGCAACTTTTCTTCTTTTTCAAGCCAGAGTGTGTTACCTCCCAATGCGGGCCTGCACAAGCCCTAAATCATGCTGCACCTTTTGCTATTGGTTACTTGAATTAGTGGACTTGATATTGCCTCAAAGATCTAGCCCCATGCCTCAAGGATTTTGTTTTGACGTAAAGTGAAGTTTAGGCAAAAATGGCATTGTTGCTTTTTCCAAATAAGGGTTAATCTTGCATGTAATGTCCAAATGGCCAAGGTAACACCTTAATTCAATGGTTATGCATTAAATTATGAAGTGAAAGTTGGTT
This sequence comes from Vicia faba, assembly GCA_948472305.1. Classification (NCBI taxonomy): domain Eukaryota; kingdom Viridiplantae; phylum Streptophyta; class Magnoliopsida; order Fabales; family Fabaceae; genus Vicia; species Vicia faba. The sequence continues at coordinate 1,051,658,724 of OX451736.1, read as the reverse complement.
TTGAGGCCTGCAAGCTAGCACCAAACATGCTTATTTGAAAATGCAAGTTTGTATGAACATGTATTGGTCATGGACAAAAGTGATTTGTTGCCAACTTCAAGCATTCGATTCTCTCTAACCACAAGGGTGTTTGAGGAGTTCTTGGACAATTTGGAAAGATTGGAACATGTACTACAATCCATATTTGAAATGCAACTTTAAATCCCAAGTGGAACTATGTGAAAAATGGCCAAGAACATGGGTCAAAATCCTGCCTAGATTAGGGCAAATTTTCTCTAAGTTAAAAGTTTTAGGTACCCTTGTTCCCAAAATCATAACTTGAGATACAAGCTTCTTTTCAGAAAACTTTGTGAATAAAAGTTGTAGACTTTATGATGGACTACAACTTTCATGTTGCAAGTTATGTTTGAGTCCATTTGCATCTTGGTGAAAAAGTTGGACAAAGTTAGGAAAAAATAAGAAAATTTCATAACTTAGAAAATTTCTAAGTTATGAAAATTTTCCATTTTAAACCCTATTTTGCATTTTTGGGTTTCTTGATGAACAAGTTTCATAATTTGACATGTCTTGATGAAAAATAAATCTTGGCACTTGATTTTGAACAAAAAGTCAAAGTTTGACTTTTCAGTATACAGTCAAAATTTGATCAGTTGACTGAAAAATTCATCTGTCAATCCTATGCAATTGAGATCTTCTGAACTTGTTGAATGGGTCAAGACAATGTCATTGAGTCCTTGTGTCCATGGTTGAGCTTGATTTTCCATTGGTTAGGTCAATCAGTCAAAAATTGCCTTTGTACAGTCAAAACCCTAAAAATAACCATTTTACCCTTTTGGTGATCTGATCAAATTTCTTGTAGAATTGTGATCCAAACTTGATAAAATGGTTCATATGAGTTCATAATGTTGATGTGGGTCAAATTTCATGAGGTTTGACTATCAATTGGCCATAGTTGACTTTTTTCCCAATACAGTTGATTTTAGGTAAACTGTCCAATTGACTGGGCAAAAATTTGAATCAAGGATTGAAACTTGGTAGGGATAAACTTGGGAGTACAACATGAAATATGAAAGTCCATTTGGGCATTGTGGGTCAAAACATCCTTGTGCAAACTCAAACCCTAATTTAGGTCAACAGTGCAAGTAAGTGTCTTGAGCAGAGCAAACCCTAACTTGATCTTCAGTTCCAAGAGTCTTGTGATGAGAAAATGTTGATGAAATGGGAGGGAAAATTTTGGGGTATAACAGTTGCCCTTGTTCAATCTTCTTGAACCTGAGGAGTTAGATTGGCAAGTTTACCTTTCGTGACTCGAAGGTAAAAGAGGATTGGACACTAGAGTGCCCGTAAATTTGCACTCGTCAAAACATGGCTGAAGAAATGGGCTTAAAGATGCCATTTGGAGATGGTAGAATCTTGATGGAGATGGGCTTAAAGATGCCATCCAACAATGTTTGTTGAATTGCAGTGTTGTAGGTCGGAAGAATGAGCATCAAAATGGTATCCGTGTCTGGGATGCTATTGAACTGTATCTGGAGACTGAGTCTGTATGAGCAAAAGAATGGCGGCCGTGTCTGGCGTGTATCTGAGCTGTAACTGTATTTGAACTTTGAATGAATATCAGAATGACTGCCGTGTCTGGAGTGTATCTGTATTGTATCTGGGTAACAGGAAAACATCTATGTATGGAGCAACTGTGTGCTGGGGTTAAACTCTGAATGAGTGACAGAATGACAACTGTGTTTGGAGCTTATCCGGACTGTATCTGAAGTTGAATCATGTATGAGTAGTAGAATAACCTCCATGCCTGGGGTGTATCCGTACTGTAACTGGGATCTGAATAAGTGACAGAATGATTTCCGTGGCGACTGCATTGGTGAGAGTCAAATTGCTGATGTAAGAGCCAGAATGGCATCCGTGTCTGGAGCGTATCTGAACCTGTAGTTGATAGTTGAATCTGAATGAGAGATAGAATGGTTGTCGTGTCTGGAGCGTATCTAGTCTGTATCTGATTACTGAAGTCTGAATGAGTAGTAGAATGACCGCCACGTCTGGGATGTATCCATACTGTATTTTGACTTGAAGTTCTGAATGAGTAATAGAATGACCGCCGTGTCTGGGGTGTATTCATATTGTATCTGAATAATTGTTAACAATAGCCTTTTAATCTTATCTTGAAAAGGGTAAAATGTTAGCTAAAACACGAAGTTATATTGCATGATATGTATGATGCAATGAATTATAATCCATGTTTATGATATATGGATGTAATGGTTATGCATGTAAGCTGAGTAGCTGTCTTGCTGAGGAAGATAAATCCTGGATAGTTGGAGATAATGACATCTTTGACTGCTGCCGGGGAAGATAAATCTTCGACAGAAGCTGGGGATTCCAAAAACTTTGATTGTTGAAGATGAGAAATCCTTGTTGACTTTCCTGGGATATTGGGGAAACTCTGAAAATCTCTTATGGGGAATTGAAGCCTTGGAGAAATGGGACCAAGAATCTTCGATCTTGCTGGGAGATAAATCTGTGGGAGAAATACTCACCATTCTGGCTCCACTGAATAAGGTTTAGATTAAACTGGCTCCACTAGGGATCTTGAAGTTTAACTCCGCTGGGGAAATATTCCAAGGTTTCAGCTTTGTTGAGGATCTGAATGATGTATCGTAGGGGATTCCTTCTGGAATGGCACAAAGATATCTTCCTACACCTTTGACCTATCAGTAATTACCCTTTTTCAAATCCATTTTATTTGTAAGCAGTGATTATATTCAAATGCATATGCCTATTTAACAAAATATTGGACGTTTTCAAATAAAACATAAGTGTAAAAGAAAACAAAGGCAAGCAAATTTCTGCACTTTGAAGTATCTTTGTATTTAATTTTCGTGAGTATCTTTGTACAAAAGAGACAGACACCCTAGTAAGAGAATGTTGTCGTAAAAATTGAAAAAATTTATACAAAAGAAAGATGGGTATGTGTAACAATTCCATGCGATTCCCATTCTTCTATAGCCTTCACAACTCTGAATATCTTGTCCATTCGCTGCTTCGTCCGTCGATGACTGGATTGATCAGAAGCTTGGAGCTTGTCTGGTGAAGAGATTGTCCTTAAAGTGATTCGACGAGACATAGTCATACGCTTTAATTCCCTAACTTTTTCCCGGACCGCCTTTCGGGTTTTTGATCCGCCGGGAAACCCTTTTTTGCCCAAGTCGCCCTTTCGGGTTTTCAACTTGTCGGGTGTACAAATTTTTTTGTTTTATCCCTAATTTTTGCCTGAACCGCCCTTTCGGGTTTTCGGTTCACCGGGATGCCCATTTTTGCCCAAGTCGCCCTTTCGGGTTTTCGGTTCACCGGGATGCCCATTTTTGCCCAAGTCGCCCTTTCGGGTTTTCAACTTGCCGGGTTGTTTTATGCGTAGTATCTTTTGACTATGTCTGCGTTCACAGGGTGTGGCAAGTCATCACCGTCCATGGTGGTCAGAATCATTGCCCCACCAGAAAAGATGCTCTTGATTACAAATGGTCCTTCGTAAGTAGGATTCCACTTGCCCCTGGGATCACTTTGCGCTAATATGATCCGCTTGATTACAAGATCTCTAACTTGATATACTCGGCGTCTGACTTTCTTGTTGAAAGCCTTGATCATGTGTTTTTGATACGCCTGACCATGACAAACAGCATTAAGTCGCTTCTCGTCGATCAAATTGAGTTGATCAAGCTGGGTCTGAATCCAATCGTCTTCACTCAAACTGGCGTCCTTCATAATCCTTAAGGAAGGAATCTGAACTTCCATAGGTAAAACAACCTCCATGCCATATACTAAAGAAAATGGGGTTGCCCCTATTGAAGTACGTGTCGTGGTACGATATCCATGCAGAGAAAATGGTAACATCTCATGCCAGTCTTTGTAGGTGACTGTCATCTTTTGAATGATCTTCTTGATATTTTTGTTCGCGGCTTCAACAGCACTGTTCATCTTCGACCGATAGGGAGATGAATTGTGATGATAAATCTTGAACTATTCGCATAGAGAGGTGATCATAGTATTGTTCAAATTTGTACCGTTGTCTGTGATGATCCTGTCGGGGATACCATACCGGCATATGAGATTCTGCTTGATGAAGCGAGCAACCACATTCTTTGTATCTGAGCATAGGAAGCTGCCTCAACCCATTTGGTGAAGTAATCAATAGCCACCAGAATGAAGCGATGTCCATTGGATGTCGTGGGCTTGATCTCTCCAATCATGTCAATGCCCCATATTGCGAATGGCCAAGGAGCTGTCAGAACGTTGAGAGGAACAGGAGGAATATGTACCTTGTCGGTGTAGACTTCGCATTTGTGGCAGGTACGGGAATGTTGATGACAATCAGCTTCCATGGTAGACCAGTAGTAGTCTGCCCTTAGAATCTTCTTTTCCATTGTATGTCCGCTCAAGTGGGTGCCAAATGTGCCACTGTGCATCTCAGTCATGATCAACTCTGCTTCAGCTTTATCCATGCATCGAAGTAAAACACATTCATGGCTGCATTTATAAAGGATGCCATTACTTAGGAAGAACTTGGCAGCAAATCTCCTTAAGAACTTTTTGTCATTGACGGAAGCTCCTTCGGGGTATTCTCTAGTCTGGAGATACCTTTTGATTTCATGAAACCAGGGTTGTTCCACTACTTCTTCGGTATTAATCTCATGACAGTGTGCAGGTTCGTCCATTCGCTCGATGGTAATTTGGGGAGCCTCGTTATCCCAGTTGAGTTTAAACATGGAAGACATTGTAGCCAGAGCATCTGCTAGTTGATTCTCTTCTCGCGGGAAATGTTCGAAAGTAATCTGCTCGAAATGAGGCAACAATGTTAAGACATGTTCTTTGTATGGGATAAGATTAGGATGTTTGGTTTCCCACTCTCCTTTGACTTGACTGATAACCAAAGCCGAGTCCCCAAATACGATCAAAGATTTGATCCCCAGGTTTATAGAAGCCTTGAGACCAAAGATGCAAGCTTCATATTCGGCCATGTTGTTGGTACAGCTGAAACAAAGTTGGGCAGTGAAGGGTGTATGGAAACCTTCTGGAGAAATGAGTACCGCACCGATACCGTTGCCAAGTGCATTTAAAGCACCATCAAAGTACAGGGTCCATCGGGATCCTTGTTCAGGTCCGTCATATGGTCTGTTACCTTCGATGTTGTCCAAAGTCATGATGTCCTCGTCAGGGAAGTCGAATCTCATAGATTGATAATATTCGATGGCTTGATGAGCTAGATGGTCAGCTAGTACACTCCCTTTTATAGCTTTTTGGGTAGTATATTGGATGTCATACTCAGTCAGGATCATCTGCCATCTAGCGATTCTTCCAGATAAAGTCGGCTTCTCGAAGATATACTTGATCGCATCCATCTTGGAAATCAGCAAAGTGGTATGAGTCAACATATACTGCCTTAGCCGGCGAGCAGCCCATACCAAAGCGCAACAAGTTTTCTCGAGCAGTGAGTAGCGAGTCTCACAGTCGGTAAACTTTTTGCTAAGGTAATAAATGGCATGCTCTTTTCGGCCAGCTCGTCATATTGGCCCAGTACGCACCCTATTGAGTTGTCCAAAACAGTCAAATACATGATCAATGGCCTTCCTTCAACGGGTGGCATCAGAATAGGAGGTTCTAGTAAGTACTCCTTGATCTTATCAAAAGCAACTTGACAATCATCGTTCCATTCAACTACCCAATCTTTCTTCAACAGTTTGAAAATTGGCTCGCAAGTAGATGTCAGGTAAGAGATGAACCTCGCAATATAGTTCAAGCGTCCTAAGAATCCTCTAACCTCCTTTTCAGTACGGGGGGCAGGCATTTCTTGTATAGCTTTTACTTTAGCTGGATCAACCTCAATGCCCTTGTTGATGACAATAAATCCCAGAAGTTTACAAGATCTAACTCCAAAAGTGCACTTGCTTGGATTCAGTCTGAGTTTATACTCCTTCAACCTGGCAAACAGCTTTTGCAAATGATTAAGGTGTTCTTCTTCTGTCTGTGATCGAGCTATCGTGTCGTCTACGTAAACTTCGATCTCATGATGTATCATATCATGAAACAAAGCTACCATGGCGCGTTGATAAGTTGTCCTTGCGTTCTTCAATCCGAACGGCATCACCTTGTAGCAGAAAGTACCCCATTGCGTGACAAAGGTAGTTTTCTCCATGTCCTCGGGGGCCATTTTAATATGGTTGTAGCCCGAGAATCCGTCCATGAAGGAAAAAACCTTGTGTTGAGCTGTGTTGTCAACCAAGATGTCGATATGCGGTAGTGGAAAATCGTCTTTAGGACTGGCCCTGTTCAAATCCCGATAGTCCACACACATTCTGACCTTGCCGTCCTTTTTGAGTACGGGAACAATGTTAGCAACCCATTGTGGATAGGTTGTAACATCCAGAAAGCCAGTGTTGAATTGCTTCATTACTTCAGCCTTGATTTTCTCAGACATGTCAGGCCTCATTCGGCGAACCTTTTGCTTGATCGGTGGACAGTCTTCTCTTGTAGGGAGATGGTGAACCACGATATCAGTGTCTAGCCCTGGCATGTCTTCATAAGACCAAGCGAAGATTTCAACGTATTCATTCAATAACTGCACTAAGCATTCCTTGACACTCGGTTCCAGGTTGGCACCCACTTTTACTTCCTTCCTGTCTTCCTCTGTCCCTAAGTTGATGGTTTCTAGAAACTCTTCATGAGGCAGAATGGCCCTCTCTTCCTGTTGTAGAAGTCTGGCTAATTCTCCCGGCACTTCACAATCTTCGTCAACTTTGTACTCAGGATGATTGACCAAATCGTCAGAGTTATCGAAGGCTAAAGCAGAATAGTCACCCATGGAATCCGGAGTGGATGGGTACCTGCATTTGTGAGTGTGGGTGTGTGTAAGGGATAACCATCCTTAAATAAACAAAAATGAAAAAGGAAAGAAAATGAACACAGCAGTTTATAGATAAAAAACGTCCAATGATTCATTAAAACATGGCATATGATAATGAAGAAAATCAAGCCCTTACAAATGGACCTGCATGCCCCGGGCAAGGCATGAGGTGAAAATAGTGTGCGAATTATTTTAGTTATTACAGACCATAAAAATGGGAAATTGTTCGAAGATAAAACTACTGGTTGATAAAGGTGATAGGAACAAAATCCTTTTCTTCCCAATTGCTCAAACCCCCTTCGACGGTTGGGAAGATCCAATCTTCAAAGTGGCTCTCTTCATCCTCATCTTCTACAACGTTGATTCCATGGTGAGAGATCTTGACGGGTGGTCTTCCAATCTTAGTGCGACGCATAGCCTTTTGTCCTGCAGCAGTAAACCCCAACCCAAACTTGTCTGTCTTATAGGGAAAGTCGGGTAACTGCCCCCATACTATGCTCTTCCCCTCCTTAATCACAGCCTCCGCGTCCTTGAGAGATGCCATCCTAGATTCATGCTTGGGAACGATAGGTACCTCAACCATTATCTTCGCAACTGCTACCTCGAGAGAAACTTCCTCAAAATGTTGAAAAGGCGTTTCGATGAACTTGCCATCTAACTCCACATATCGAAAGGAATTGAGATGATTGATCATGTACTCTTCCTCGCCGTGCATAATTATAATTTTACCCTTAATAGGATATTTCAGCATCTAGTGCAAAGAGGAGGTAACTGCCCCAGCATAATGGATCCACGGTCTTCCTAGCAAACATGAGTATGACGGACGGATGTCCATTACGTAGAAGGTGGAATTGAACACTTCAGTTCCTACCTTGATAGGAATATCAACCTCTCCATGAACCATTCTTTTGGAACCATCGAAAGCCCTAACAACGATGTTACTAGGTTTGAGGGTCAAACCTTCGCAATTCAAACGGTCTAAGGCCTTCTTTGGCAACACATTCAGGGAAGAACCAGTATCAACCAAGACATGGGCGAGAGTGGTTCCCCGGCATTCAACTGAGACGTGTAGCGCGTCATTGTGCTTCCTTCCTTTGGTAGTTAAGTCAACATCGAAAAAGCCAAGGCCATTATCAGCAGTAAGACTGGCCACACATTCTTGAAACTGGTCAGCCGAAGTCTCTTGGGGAACATGTGCCGCTTTCAAGAATTTGATCAGGGCCTTGGCATGGGCCTCAGAACAGAGCAGAAGAGCCAACATTGAAATTTTAGAAGGGGTTTTCCCTAATTGTTCCACAACGTCGTAGTCACTTTTTCTGATTATTTTCAGGATTTCGTCCATTTCTTTCTGAGTGGTTTCAGGGATAACCACAGCATGAGCCTTCATCCTGACAGGCCCTTCCAGTATCCCTTTACCCTTGTCGGTAATATCAGCAGATGGTCTTACTCCAGGAGTATCTAATTCTTCAATCACTGGGCCTTGCACAGAGGGCCCAACAGGTGTAGAAGCTTTTAAGGGTCTGAAAAATGCTCGAGGGGGAGCAATCTCCAGAGAAAAGATCCGGCCACTGTGGGTTATCTTGCTTGTACCCGCGATGTTCCCTATATCAGGGTCTTCTTCAGAAATCTCTTGGACTGTTTCGATTTGTTTGATGTCGTGGTAGAAGATTTCTCCCCCATAGTTCCACGGTATCATTTTGCTTGATTGGTACGGGACAGGTCCCGGCATGGTGATCTTTAAAGGTACACATTCAGAGTTGGGTGTAATCCTGACAGGCCTTTTGCAAGCCTTGGGAGGATTGTCGAAAATGGTTATGATAGCAATATCATTTGTTGAAGTAACACAAGTATCAAGAGTAATAGGATTGAAAGTGTCAACAGGGGTTTTCTGGAAAAGTATCTCTTGAGTATCCATCAGGCGTTGGACACCTGACTTCAACATTGGACAATCACCTTGAATGTTCAAACAGAAATAACAGTCTTTGCCATAACCAGGAAAGATCCCCGCTCGCAACAAATTTTCTTTAATCACTAACAATGGAGTCAACAGATCGGCAACATCAGTAACATGGAGGTTTTCCAAAACAGCATGCACATTGTGGCCGTGCTTGGGCATCTGAGCGGATATAACATTGGGCTTCTCAGGAGCGTCAAATTTAACCTCTTTGGCGTCAATTAAATCCTGAATTTTGTTCTTAAGTGCCCAGCAATTATTGGTATCGTGTCCAGCACTGTCGGAATGGTAAGCACACTTGGCATTAGAGTGGTAGTACGGAGAGGAGGTGTTAGGGTTTTTTGGTGCCTCTTTCAAACTGGTCATATTTAGTTTTAACAAATGGGGGAGTACCTGAGCGGGCGTCATGTTGATGCGAGTGAACTGCAGTTGTGGTTGTTCTACCCGTTTTTAATTGGGTCTCGACTAATTGTTACGAGGTTGATGACTTGACGAGTTTTGAATCATCACGGCCCCTACAGTCGGCCGACGCTCAGTTCTTCCCAATCCCTTCTGAGAATACACAGCAAATGCTTCCTTCTTGCCTGGGAAAGGTTTCTTAACTGTCGTGGATGCGGAAGCATCCTTTTGAATCTTTCCACTTTTAATACCGGCCTCCACCCTTTCGCCGGTCAAAATCAGTTCAGTAAACCCCGCAGAAGAGCTCCCGATTAGATGGTTGAAGAAGGGGCCGGACAGGGTCCCCAGAAACATGTCAACTAACTCCCTATCTGATAGTGGTGGCTGCACCCTTCCAGCCAGATCACGCCACTTCTGGGCGTACTCCTTAAACCCTTCATTGGAAGCCATCCCCATACTTTGTAACTGAGTACGAGTGGGTGCCAAGTCAGCATTGTATTGATATTGACGATAAAAAGCAGCTGCCAAGTCTTCCCAATTGTGAACCTCAGATCTCTCGAGCTGATAAAACCAATCTAACTGAGTGCCAGACAAGATGTCTTGGAAAAAGTGTACCCAGAGGTCTTTATCGGATGAATGAGGTTGGATCTTTCTGACATACAACCTCAAGTGCATCTTAGGGCAAGACAGACCATCGTACTTGGCGAATGTTGGCACTTTGAACTTGGAAGGGATAACAATCCCAGCCACCGACCCTAGTTCTTCAAAGTCCAATCCGGGAACCCTCTGCAACTCCATAGTTGCCAATCTGTCTTCAAGGTTCTTATATTTGTCATCCGCTGGTGGATACTGTTGTTCGGAATAGTCTTCGTCTTCTTCCTCTTCCTTCTCTTCTACCTCATACTCAGAAGGTACAGTAACTCCTTTCCCCTTGCCAGCCCCTTTGTCCGACGTCGAAGGGAACTCAAGAGTCCTCCTAGCATCACTCTCAAACCTTCTTCCGAAAGTGGATACCCCCGGTCTCTTTTTCTTTTTCTTCTATTTATTCTTCTCCAACAAAACTTTGAGGTCCTCCTGACCCTTTGCCAAGGTCATGAGGAGTTGCTGAAATTGTGAATTTTGTGCCTGTAGATCCTTTACTATTTGCTCCAAATCCATCTTGCTGAAATAAACAGCAAAAAGATAAGGAAACCTGGCTTGAAGACCTGTTCATGCATATGATGAATGGTATGTTATTCATGTAATGCATTCAAGGGTTCAAAATTTCAAATTTGTTATAAACAAAAAGAACGCACGTCATATTAAGAAGAAATTTGTTAGTACATAAATGCCCTATGGGCGAAATATTACAATTCTTAATGTAAAAAGACATTGCGCATCCTCTTTGGTGCGATGTAGGTGTTGAGAGTTTCCTCCTCGTGAAGTCGGCGGGTGAGCTCCAAAACCTTCTTCTCACTGGCATAGAAGCTGGCTTCAAAAGTATCCCGTTCTTCTTTGAGTTGGATCCAACTCTTTTGCATTTCCTCCCATGATGTTGGCATGTCAGGATGTAGGATGGTGTATGGAACCTCTCCTTCCATAATAGGCTCTTTGATCAAGGGGAGAATGTGAGGATATGGCATCATAAGATTCTGGGAGCGGGTTCGTACCCACTTGAGGTAAGGCTCAAGGGGGATGGAATTCTTGTGCCCCAGTGTCTTGCTATCCACCTTGTTAGGCATCCTCCAAGCTCTGATGAACCTTTGTCGAAGTCCTTGCGCATCGTTGTTGAAGTCAAAAACTAGGTCAGGAATTAACATGTCATGAGGGCCATCCCTCCGGGCATATCCAAATTGTCTCAAAGCTAGACAAGGGTTGTAGGTAATGCCTCCCCTAATGCCAAGTAATGGGACATTAGGGAATTCACCACAACAATCAATGATGATGACATTTTCTCTAGACCGAGAACACCAATGTACATCAGAATGTGTGAGGGTCATCAACCGTTGTGACCACCTTAAACCCTGCTCATTCTTCAAAACTGATTGTGGAAGGTGAGAAATAAACCACCTTGCTAGGAGATGAGTACAACACATGAGAACACCTCTTTTCCTCATTGTTCGTGTGTAAAATGAGTGTAGGATGTCCCCAAGCAATGTAGGTATAGGATTCCTAGATATGAAAATCTTGACAGCATTCACATCTATAAGTTGGTCAGGGTTTGGGAACAAGACCAACCCATAGATAAGGAGTGCTACAATCTCTTCAAAGGCTTGTAGATCAAGATAATTCCAGCAGTCTTGGGCCTTCTCAAATAGAAATTTTGCCAAGAAACCCTTGACACCACTTCTGGTTTCCCAATGTCCTTTGATGTCAGATGGTTGCAAGTGTAATGCTTGAGCAACATCTTCAGGCTTTGGTTCTTTTTCCGTACCGTTGTAGGGTAGTTGATGAAGAATGAGAATTCTCAGGAGTTGAGAAAATTCCTCCAAAGTAGGCACCAACTGATAATCAGGGAATGTGAAACAGTGGTGTAGGGGGTCAAAGAACTGGAAGAGAACTTTAACCATGTCTTCTTCAATGTTGGTGTTGACTAAGTTGAGAAGTCTACCATGTCTTTAACTGAAGAGAGAATTCTCGAGAATTCTGGAAGTGAGCTCCTTGAGTTGAGGAGGGATTCTCACAAGGTTGACTTGAATTGTTTTCCTGCGAAGAGATTCCATGACCTACAAAACAAGAACAAAGATGAAGATCCAAACCCTTGAAATGGTTAGTGGATGCATATGATGCTTTATGATGTTCATGATGTATGCACAAGCACGTGTACAAGCAAATCACACAAAACCCTAGTTTCAGGCTTGCATGAGGTTTCGTAGGTAAGTACCCCCTTGAGTTTAGTTGGCTCAAAACCTGTCCTATAAATAGTAACCGGGTTCTAAGGAGCTCAATATCATTCGATTGTTTTCTATGTTCATTGTTTTGGTTTAGCCACTTAACTAGCGACCAAAATATTCCAAGAAAACAACCCTCAATGAGTGTAGTATCGAGTATCTACCAACTTCGGACTGTACCAAAGCCGGTCATCTCACTACTCCTAACAAAAGGCCAAGATGGTCAAGTAAGGTTCTAAGAGTTCATTAGTGCTTCATGACATCACTCAGCGGCCCCGTATTCTTTTTGATTGACTCAAAGGCTACCGGTACTCACAAATATGTCGCACTAATATAGCTATTGCTTCAACCGTGTCGGTATACCCCGCACAGTTTCCACAACGTATTTCTATCTATGAATGTTTCCCAAATCCGGGTGGAGGATTTCAAGCCCAAACAAGAGAACCAAAAATGTAAAGCAATCAAAACAAACAATAATCATGCAAAGGGTGATCTAAGCCCTAAGGTTACTCCACTTTCAAAGTTTTCCCCAGCAGAGTCGTCAGTTCTGTGATACGGTGGGAGAACTGACTTGGGATTTTGCGTTTGAGTTTGCAAATGTTTCGGTTTAGCAAGAGTCGCCGCCGACTTTTTATTTTATCCTAAGGAAAGGTCAAAAAGCACAGGAAAGACCTTTGAGATGTTTTCTTGGGTTCGGGGAGTAGATTATAGAAAGAGAAGGTATTAGCATCCTTTCTATCCATGGTTATCCATGGGCTCTTAGTTACTTGCTTAGATCACTTGCTTTGCCTTTCTATTGTTTGAAATGGTTCTTTTCAATTGTTTGAAATGGTGCTTTGTGTGTGATTTTGAAAGATGTTTTGGAAAGAGGCCATTGTTGTGGCAACCTTTGTAATGATTCTTGTTTGAATGTATACAAAGGTGTTTTTATCTTTTGAAAAGTTTTCAATGTTTGAAAGTAGGGTTTTGAAATAGTGTTGTGAAGTGTGTTTTGAAAATAGCAAGGATCTTTTTGCAAGCTTGATCAAGTAACTAGGAGCTATCTACCCTATTCTACTCAAAGATCTTTCTTATGTTTTTAACCCTTTTAACAGTGTTGTTTCACCATTGTATTTGGTGAACAACCTTGTGTTAGGACGTTAACGGGACAAGCGCGGGTCATCATATAGACCATGATAGCAATGGTGTCAAGTATCTTTGGCAATTTTCTTAAGGGACTTGATCATTTTGTTTAGGCAACTCAGACAGCGTCATCGAGGGACTATGATCTTTTTGATTGTTTTTGTTTTGCCAAAGAACTCAACATGCAACCATGGCCCATTTTTGAAGGCAATAAGTGGATTGTAACCCTAGGGGTGCAAGTGTACATTGTGTTTGTTTTTCATGCATATTCATCTTGGATTAGGTCAAACTAATTGTTAATTTTATTTGCATACAAACCCTAGGTCTAAGCATGGCATAATTGAAAGCTTTTAAATGTGCGAGAATTTAAATGCTATACTATTACAACATGATATAGGAAGGGGGGTACAAATTTGAATTGGGAGTATTTGACAAGAAATTAAACCCTAGATTACTATTACAATCAAATTGAATGTACAAGATACAATATTTAAATGTACAATAATTAAATAAAAATACAACAGATAAATATTAAATAAAATATGTTATACAAAAAAGATCTTTATGTATGTAAAAAGTATATTTTTTAATGTGAAATATAAATAAAAAAAGTCAATTTTTATTATTTTGTTATTTAGGGCAAAACCCTAATTTTGAATAAACAAATATCATTTATTAATTATATACAATAATATATTAATTTATGCATAAAATGAATGTGTATTATGAAAAAAGATATTTTTTAGTGTAAAATATTAATAAAAGTAAAAATGTAATATTTTTATATTTTTGACCTAATTATATATATATATATATATATATATATATATATATATATATATATATATATATATATATATATATATATATATATATATATATATATATATATATATATATATATATATATATATATATATATATATATATATATATATATATATATATATATATATATATATATATATATATATATATATATATATATATATATATATATATATATATATATATATATATATATATATATATATATATATATATATATATATATATATATATATATATATATATATATATATATATATATATATATATATATATATATATATATATATATATATATATATATATATATATATATATATATATATATATATATATATATATATATATATATATATATATATATATATATATATATATATATATATATATATATATATATATATATATATATATATATATATATATATATATATATATATATATATATATATATATATATATATATATATATATATATATATATATATATATATATATATATATATATATATATATATATATATATATATATATATATATATATATATATATATATATATATATATATATATATATATATATATATATATATATATATATATATATATATATATATATATATATATATATATATATATATATATATATATATATATATATTAAATATATTAAATATATAAAAAAATAAAAATTAATTATTTACAAAAAAATGTATATTCTAGAAAATATTTTCAAATGTAAATAAAAATAATAAATGAAGATAAGTATATTTTTGTATTTTTTTTTTTTTTTAGTTTTTAATAAAAAGGAAATAGTTTATTTACATATTTACTAGTAATAAAAACAATAAATGTGAAATAAATATGAAAAAATATAAAATAATTTTTTTGGCATTTTTTATATTTGGAAAAAAAAAATAAAGTCAGAATATAAAATAAAAACATCAAAATGTCAATTATTCAAACAAATGGGCCAGGGGGGTGTAAACTGAACAAAAGGGTGTCAAAAGCAAAAGGACAACTAGGCCCAGCCAAGTCAGACTTCATCTTCTTCCTCTTGTTTCACAAAACACGCGTTCTGTACATCCATGGCTATCTTTTGATTCTTTGATTTTTTGACAAAACTCACAACATGAACATTGTAGAGAATTAAACAACGAATTCAACCATATAAAACACTTGGATTAACTCTCAAAGACCAGAGAGAATTTCTCTGGCCATAATTTCTAACTTAGTTTTTTCAGAAAGTTCATGAGTGAAATTCTCTTAGCACGATTAATGTAAATGAAAACTAAGCATATGTATGGTTTTAGGGCTATGAGTACAACATATTTCATTCACAAACCTAAGCCTAACCATTCCTAAATAGAAAGATAGAAGTCCATGAAATACCTGTTTCAGTTGACTTCGAGCTGGACAATGCAGCAACCTTCAATGGTGTTTGAGCTTCTTTTGAGCTTGCCTGAGGTCCAAGGAAGCTTCTCCAATGTTTGGCTTGCTTTGAAACAACTTGAATCGTGCTGTAGAACTCAACCTGCAGAGCTTTGAAATGAAAATGGCAAAGTGTGTTATAGGTATTACAGCTTGCAATGGGGGCCTGGGATAGTTCAGGTGAGTTGACTGGAAGGTGTTTGAACTATCTTTGGACAAAACGCACGATGGAATTTAGTTATGGCTTGTAAAATGCAGAATTTGCCCTATTTTGCAGGAAAAACAGTGATTCTGAGTATGAGGAGGTTTGAGTGATGAAAGGGTCGTGTTTCAGGCTTGTTGGGAGGTATGGAACTTGTCTACAAGGTTTGTCTTAGCTTGTTTTAACAGATGTGTGAGATTCTATATGTTTGGCAACTTTTCTTCTTTTTCAAGCAAAAGTGTGTCCTCTCCCAATGCAGGCCTGCACAAGCCCTAAATCATGCTGCACCTTTTGCTCTTGGTTACTGGAATTAGTGGACTTGATCTTGCCTCAAAGATCTGGCCCTATGCCTCAAGGATTTTGTTTTGACATAAAGTGAAGTTTAGGCAAAAATGGCATTGTTGCTTTTTCCAAATAAGGGTTAATCTTGCATGTAATGTCCAAATGGCCAAGGCAACACCTTAATTCAATTGTTATGCATTAAATTATGAAGTGCAAGTTGGTTTTGAGGCCTGCAAGCTAGCACCAAACATGCTGATTTGAAAATGCAAGTTTGTATGAACATGTATTGGTCATGGACAAAAGTGAGTTTTTGCCAACTTGAAGCATTCGATTCTCTCTAACCACAAGGGTGTTTGAGGAGTTCTTGGACAATTTGGAAAGCTTGGAACATGTACTACAATCCATATTTGAAATTCAACTTGAAATCCCAAGTGGAACTATGTGAAAAATGGTCAAGAACATGGGTTAAAATCCTTCCTAGATTAGGGCAAATTTTCTCTAAGTTAAAAGTTTTAGGTACCCTTGTTCCAAAAATCATAACTTGAGATACAAGCTTCTTTTGAGAAAACTTTGTGAATCAAAGTTGTAAACTTTGTGATGGAATACAACTTTCATGTTGCAAGTTTTGTTTTAATCCATATTCATCTTGGTGAAAAAGTGGGACAAAGTTAGGGAAAAATAAGAAAATTTCATAACTTAGAAAATTTCTAAGTTATGAAATTTTTCCATTTTAAACCCTAATTTTGATTTTTGGGTTTCTTGATGAACATGTTTCATAATTTGACATGTCTTGATGAAAAATAAATCTTGGCACTTGATTTTGACCAAAAAGTCAAAGTTTGACTTTTCAGTATACAGTCAAATTTTGATCAGTTGACTAAAAAATTCATCTGTCAATCCTATGCAATTGAGATCTTCTGAACTTGTTGAATGGGTCAAGACAATGTCATTGAGTCCTTGTGTCCATGGTTGAGCTTGATTTTCCATTGGTTAGGTCAATCAGTAAAAAATTACCTTTGTACAGTCAAAACCCTAAAAATGACCATTTTACCCTTTTGGTGATCTGATCAAATTTCTTGTAGAATTGTGATCCAAACTTGATAAAATGGTTCATATGAGTTCATAATGTTGATGTGGGTCAAATTTCATGAGGTTTGACTATCAATTGGCCATAGTTGACTTTTTTCCCAATACAGTTGATTTTAGGTCAACTGTCCAATTGACTGGGCAAAAATTTGAATCAAGGCTTGAAACTTGGTAGGGATAAACTTGTGAGTCCAACATGAAATATGAAAGTCCATTTGGGAATTGTGGGTCAAAACATCCTTGTGCAAACTCAAACCCTAATTTAGGTCAACAGTGCAAGTAAGTGTCTTGAGCAGAGCAACCCCTAGCTTGATCTTCAGTTCCAAGAGTCTTGTGATGAGAAAATGTTGATGAAATGGGAGGGAAAATTTTGGGGTATAACAGCTGTCTAAAGGAAACGAACATAGAACAATTCTTTTTTCGAGTAGGTAGATTCTAGTAGGTACTTGCTCAATACAAACAAACTTTTTTCACACTTACACTCTTTTCAAACAAAGTTTTCAAAAACACTTCGTAACACTCTTGAAGACAGAAGCAAGGGTTAAATCGAAGTAAAACAAAAACTTTTCAAATCACACAAACACAGTAGCAATTTTGAAAATGATGAGCAAGTACCTAAGAGCCCGTAGAAAACTACGGATAGAAAGGGTGCTAATACCTTCCCTTTCTATAATCTACCCCCCGTACTCAGAAAATCTCGAAAAATGAATTTTTCTGTGCTTTTTTCCTTTCCAATTGGATAAAATAAAAGTCGGTGGCGACTCTTGCTTACTGCGACATTTTGCAAACACAAACGCAAAACGCAAACCAGCATTAAAACAATTCCGGTTCTGGCCACCGTATCACACCAAGCACCATCAAAGATCAAGTACAACCACTTGAATCGAGGGTTATGACCCACTCGACATGGTGAGCTTAATTCTCATAAAAGGACATACACCAATACAAAGTTCTCCAAATTAAAGCTGTAATTGACTACTAACATTTACCCCGCGAGATCTTCGAAAACATTTGCATGTCATACACGTCATTGCATAACAGGTAGCCTCTAGTGTCAGTCTCTCATGTTCTCGCTGTTTATTTCAGCAGTGACTCTCCAACAAGACAACGGAGATCTTCAAACTCAAGAGACTCAGTTTAGGGAAATGGTTCTTAACCTATCCAAGGGACAGGAAAAATTGAAAGCACTCCTCGCTAGGAATCTGACCAAGAAGCATCCTGATAACAACAAGGATGACCAGGTTGAACAACTGCAGGTTGAGATGGAAGCAATGAGAATCCAAATGATAGGTCAAATGGTTCTCATCCAAAACTTAGTTCAAGGACAAGAAGAGCTAAGGACTCTCGTCAACAAACTTCGTCAAAACGGATGTAACCAAGTGGGGAGAATAGCTAAAAGTAAGGGTCAAATCGTTATCCAGCCACCCACAAGACAAGCTCCAACAACGGCCTCATCAACATCAATCGGAAAATCAGCAAAGGCTAAAAGAGCCCAAAAGACAGTTTACTAACATCAACATGACACTGTCTCAAGCTTTGCAACATATGTTGAGGATGGATCTGATTACACCAATAAGACCTCATCCAAATCCCAAAACTTATTCTCCCAGCTACAATCCTGATGTGAGGTGTGCCTATCATTCTGATAGTCCTGGACATGATACAAACGATTGTTGGGCGCTGAAGTACAAGATTCAAAACTTGATCAATGAAGGAACGTTGGAGTTCACACAAGACGGTCAATTAGAGCTTTTTTCTATCACCCCTCAAAGGCTCACCACCTAAAGTGACAAGTCCAGACAAAGAGGCTTATGTTCATTTGAATTTTCAATTATAATCTCTTTTGTTGCTCAAACAATTATCTATTAATGTCAAACTTTGTTTCGTTAATGCATTGCATATATTTATCTTAAATCCATCCATTTGTTTTCACTATATTTAAACTATGTTTTTTACTCTCTTTATGACATTCAACTCTTGTTAAAAGTTACAAGCCTTTAGAGGGAGGATGACGAAAACAATGCCATAATCTCATACATTATGCTTTTGGACAGACCTTGCTGACGATGTACAGATGTTTCTTTCAAATCCTAAACACTAGAGTTATAAGGAAGATAATCCCTAGTCAACCCCTTCGAGTCAAAGAAGTAAAAGTTTTTTTTTACACAAATTAAAACCTTTAAATCAAAACTTGGGGCAGGGTAGTCTCTCAGTTAATTCAAATTAGGGATGGCAACGGGGCGGGTCGGGGGCGGGTTTAGCTAACCCAGCACCCGCACCCGCAACTCCAGTAATAGACCCGCCCCCGCCCCCAAACCCGCCGGGGGATGGAAATTCACCCCAGACCCGCCCCCAATGGAGAACGGGTCACCCGCACCCGCACCCGCCCCCACCCGCGAAAACTGTTTTTTTTAAATAAAAAAATATCTATTTTTTTCACAAATTTCCTGGACAGCATTAACAAATACATTAAAAATACAAAATTCGCCATTGATTTGAGTAAATAATTGTAGGATTTAATATTCAAACACCATTCCAAATATTTTTCTATCATAACCCTTCAATCAACTATAATTGGTTGTGAACTTGTGATTCATTAAAAGAGTGTAATCTTTCAATATATCAAAGTATAAATCACTCCCAACAACCAACAATTTTTTTGCAAAGTACAAATACAAAATTAAAACAATACAATCAACAAAAGAACCATTCCAACAACATGGAACAAAATAACCATTCCAACAACATGGAACAAAATATACGATATCATCATAACAAAAAAAGATCCAAATAAACAACAAATTTTCTAATAATCTTCATCTTCGAGGCGGGAGTTGGAAATAGAAGTAGCACCATCAATCAACAACTCACCTGTGTTAAAAAATAAAAGTAACATAAAAATAATTAAAACAAGGTTATTATAGTAATTGGATTATTCAGGGCGGGGCGGGTGCGGGTGTGGGCGGGTCTCAGTATCTTACCGCCCCCGCCCCCGCACCCGTAGTTAGAAACCGGGTTTTACCTGCACCCGTACCCGTTTTAGCCGGGTTTTCCCCGTTAATTTCGGGGCGGGTCCAGGCGGGGCCCAGCGGGTCTGGGTTTTTTGCCATGCCTAATTCAAATGCGTGTTAAGCCGCAAACTCTCATCTCATAATACAACGAATGACATCAAAAACATTCCTCTAGAATCAAAAGACAGTGATGGTTCCCTATCACATAGGCAGTCACTATCTCCCAAGAGAAAAGCCCACTAAGTCAAAACCTACGAATGAGGCTTAAGAAAAACTAGGGCATCTCGCTGACTATAATCTCAAAACTAGAACAATCAGGGAAAAATCAGGGATAATGAATCAAAAAGAGGTCACTACAAATCCCCGACAACATGAAAAGTGTTGCAAAAATGTCTGCTTTCTCAAATAAACTTCCAAATATTTGAACCATCATTCCGGATTCAATAGGAGTTCAAACGTACAATTAACTGAGTTTAAGACTGAAGAACGTCACGAGAGCAGCTGGGTACAAATATATTTTGAGCCTTTATCCTTTGTTTCTTAAACCGTGAACCAAGTCACGCTACAACCCTTCAAAAGTCCTAATTGAAGCATGGGTAAGTTCGAAAGTATACTGTTACAAAAGGTATCTTGACTCCTGTAAGGCTTTACTCTAAATCCTGAGTTTGAATTTTCTTGCAAAACTTCTTTACTTGCCAAAACGCATTTTCGAAATTTTAAGACAAGCATAAATTTTGAATTATTTGAATATCGTTGTTTGCATACAGCTATTTTATTTGACAACAGAGAAATACACACAACGAATATCCGATGAACGAAAGCTCTCTCGGTGAACAAAATCACTTCAAGTGGGATGACACATCCAACGACAAATCCCCTATAAAAAAGGGGGCATGACATGTCACTATCCAGCACACCTGGGGCAGTCAAGTCAAAATTCCAAAGGAAACGTTGAATATATCAGGGGCAGATCTCCATCTGAATCACTTGGGGAATTGAACGCGAATCCCGACAAAGGGTTATGTACAGTCAAACATTTCCTAGCAGTGCCACAAACACTCGCTACTAGGGGCAGTGACAAATCTCCCCAAAATCCTTCTCGTAGGATGACTCCTAGCCAGTGTTTCAATATCTAAAAATTTTTTCCCAACTGAATCGACTTCAAGAATCCTCGAGGATTTCTGCAAGTGAAGTTGTCGCCTCTCCAACAGACTAAGCAACAGGTTTTATTTCCCCAACAAACAACAGGATTCCCTAGCTTGAGGTGGCATCTCCGACCACTACAAATTAAAGGACCACAACTCATTTTCCCCAGTAGACTACCCTACAATCCCCTGCAAGTTACTGTGAAGCCTGGATCCAACCAGACATTAGTTCAACTTCGACTCCCCAGTAGAGAAACAAACGACTAAGACTCCTGAACTCTTTTCCCCAAATAGGAATCAACACTCTCCACAAAGTTTTCAACTTTCCCCAACAGAGATCTCCTCAACAAAACAGGGATCCTCAGTGGAAACATTCTAAGCAAAGTTTGAAGACATACCTACTCTTCAACAGCAATCTGGGATTTAATAACTCCCCAACACTTGTCAAGGATTTATTCTCCAAGACAAAATTACATTTCAACAACATCCATAGCACATGCATACAAAATACATATAACATAAATCTCATTTATTTTGAGAACATCATTACGCAATGCATACATCATGACATTGCATACAACTAACTCTTTACCTTTTCAGGAAAGATCAATCAACAGATAAACTTCATCATCTTTTAGAGTAGCAATCGTCCAAGATTCCTTCATTATCTGCTGAGGTAGTAATCGTCTCAGATTCCTTCATCATCTTTTGGAGTAGTAATCTTCCAAGATTCCTTCATCATCCTGTTGAGGTAGTAATCGTCCAAGATTCCTTCATCACCCTTCTGAGGTAGTAATCATCCAGGATTCCTTCATCATCCTGGTGAGGTATTAATCATCCAGGATTCCTTCATCATCTTGCTGAGGTAGTAATCGTCCAAGATTCCTTAATCATCCTGCTGAGGTAGTAATCGTCCAAGATTCCTTCATCATCCTGTTGAGGTAGTAATCGTCCAAGATTCCTTCATCATCCTGCTGAGTTTTTAGATACAGTTCAGATACGCTCTAGATACGGATGCCATTTTGATACTCATTCAGATTCAACTTTTGATACAGTCCAGATACACTCCAAAAACGGATGTCATCCTAATACTCATTCAGATCCAGCTTCTAGATACAGTTCAGATACGCTCCAGATATGGGTGCCATCCTGATACTCATTTAGATCCAGCTTTCAGATACAGTTCATATACGCTCCAGATATGGATGCCATCCTGATACTCATTCAAATCCAGCTTTCAGATGCAATTCAGATACGCTCCAGAAACGGATGTCATCCTGATACTCATTCAGATCCAGCTTCTAGATACAGTTTAGATATGCTCCAGATATGGATGCCATCCTAATACTCATTCAGATCCAGCTTTCAGATACAGTTCAGATACGCTCCAGATATGGATGCCATCCTGATACTCATTCAGATCCAACTTTCAAATACAGTTCAGATACGCTCAAGAAACGGATGCCATCCTGATACTCATTCAGATCCAGCTTCTAGATACAGTTCAGATACGCTCCAGATATGGATGCCATCCTAATACTCATTCAGATCCAGCTTCTAGATACAGTTTAAATACGCTCCAGATATGGATGCCAACCTGATACTCATTCAGACCCAGCTTCTAGATACAATTCAGATACGCTCCAGATACCGATGCCATCCTGATACTCATTCAGATTCAGCTTTCAGATACAGTTCAGATACGCTCCAGATACGGATGTCATTCAGATACTCATTCCTTCAGCTTACAAATTAGAATTCAGCAATCACTTTTGGATGGCATCTACAAGCCCATCTCCAACAACTTTTTATCACCTCTCCAAATGGCATTTTTAAGCCCATTCCCTCAACTATCACATCATCGAGTGCAAATTTCTGGACATTCTAGTGTCCAATCATCTTCCACCTTCGAGTCACGAATGGCAAAACTCGCCAATCTAACTCTTCAGGCTTAAGAAGATTGAATAGGGGCAGCTGTTATACTCCAAAATTTGCCCTCTCATTTCTCAAGGATTCTCTCACAAGATCTTCTATGGCGTGAGGGTTGCATCACTGATACCTCAATTTAGGCTTGGAATTAGCACAAGGGCAAAATAGTCAATTGCTTATTAGAAAGTCAAACTTTGACTTTTTGGTCAACATTACATTCCAAAGATCAAATTTCATCAAGACATGCAAGAATATCAAGCTTGATCATCAAGAAAGTCAAAAGTCAACTTGAAAAGTTAATATTTCCAAGACAGGAATTTTCTAAGTGTTTTTATACATGATAATTTCATCACTTCATGCCATTCTTTCATCATGATGCAAGATGATTCAAAAGAAACTTTCAGCATGAAAGTTGTAGATTTCCATGATATCTACAACATTGCTTTACACAACTTCTCCTAAATATGATAGGATCTCAAGTTACAAATTCATGAAGTCATGACATTTTCATAACTTAGAGAAATTTTCAACAGATTTTGTTCAGGATTTTATCCCAACTTCTTGGCATTGTTTCACATAGTTACAAGATGATTTTGTCAAAACGGCCAACATGAAAGTTATAGAGGATGTTCCAAGCTTTCCATAATATTCAAGAGCATGAATTTATCATACTTGAGCTAGGAGATTCAAGGGCTTGAAGTAGGACATCCATCTATGAATTACAAGTCATTCTATTGAAGAACACATAACAAAACCCTTATGCTATGCTGCATAATCTTATGTTGCAGACCTTCTTGCTTGCAAATCTCTACATAATTTAGTGTTTACACAAGAGCTTGAGCTATTACCCAAGTGTTTGAGCCATTGTCCAAAAGATCTTTCCATTTATGGCATAAAGGCACCATTGCTATTCTTGAAAAACAAGCTTTTTGTACAAAGTTTGTCTTGAGCCCATACCTTGCTTGTTGCTGATTATACTCCACCATAAATCATGGGAAGTAGCTCCTCAATACCAGCAACTTTGATACTTCACCTTGGGACTATGGAGTACTTGACATAGTTTGATCTTTGTAATCCAACCAAACTATAACATGATGTCTTGCAAACTTAGTCAGCTCATATGCATAAACCCCTTGCCTATAAATAGAAGAAGTGTTTGCAAGAGAAGGGGGTTGGGGAAAAGATTAGAAATAAAGAAGGGAAAACTAACACTCAAAATCATTCTTGCTGTCAAAAACCAAAATTGCCCACAAAACCACCATTTTTGGGCTTTGAAGTCCAAATCTTTGAATCTCATACCTTGCAAGTTTTCTCCAAACAAACCATCCAAACACTCCACATACATCATATAGAAGTTATTCAAACACAAAGACAACTTCTGTAACATCACTATCATCACTTCCCAAGCTCAACAACAGCCCATACAGTAGCTCAAACTCAAAGCACAAATTTCAGTTTCAAGGTAAGTTTTATTGACTTTGAACTCTTCATACAAGCATCATTAATGGTTCATTTGTGAAGATAAAATATAGATATAATTACCTTAAAGCTAATCATACGCTTGCTTTTCATTTTCACTTACCATGTGTTGAGAACTAACTTTTACATGTAGCAAAACAGTGATAAAAACAAAAAACATCAGTTATGCGTCGACATGAAATGCTATGAATCGACGCATATTATGTCCAAAATAGGTTATGAGCCGATGCAAACTATTATGCATCGATATGAAATGTTGCATGCGTCGACACGAAATGTGAATGCATCGACTCATACTGAGTTATTTTTCATTTTTCAGCAGCAAGAAATTTTTTGTAATAATACGTAATGGCATGCGTCAATACATAAATTGTTTTCGTATCAATCCGTAATGGCATGCGTCAATACATAAACTGTTTTCGTATCAATACGTAATGACATGTGTCAATACATAAACTGTTTTCGTATCAATACATAATGGCATGCGTCAATACATAAACTGTTTTCGTATCAATACATAAGTGTATGTGTCAATACATAAAAAAATCAAAACAATTTTCTTTTTTATTTATTTATTTATTTTTGTACATTATTTATTCATTCAATATGGTTGTAATAGTAAATTAGGATTTATTTGCTTTCATCCCCCCATTTGTAAATTTGTATCCCCATTCCCCAAATGATGTAATAGCGTAGGATTTTAATTTCCGTGACTTATCGCTTTAATATAATTGTTAGTAATTAGAGTGTGTATGGCAAGATAAAATCAACATGTAAAAAACCCTAATACAAGAAAAAACAAGCATGAAAATCAATACACTTGCACACAAGTACCCCTAGGGTAAAATCCACTTGGTTGCCTTATAAATGGTCATATTACGCATGTGAGGTTTTTTAGTAAAAACAAATGAAATACAAGATCATAGTCCCTCGATGACGTTATCTATGTTTCCTTTTAAATTATCTTAGTCCCTAAAGAGAATGCTAAGATACCTTGCAATATTGCTAATCATGGTTATACGATGATCCACGCCCATCCGTTCGCATCCAACGATGGGGCTTCTTACTAAAATAATGATAAGATAGCAACACCTAAAGGATAAGGAAAAGAACATCTAAAACCTTTTGAGTAGGTAGATTCGCTCTTAGTTGCTTGCTTACTCACAACAAAAACATTCTATACACCAACACTCTCATTTTGAAACATTTTCAAAAGACAACACTTTATATGCATTCTTATAGAGACGAGAATCATTACAAAGACACCTTTTCAAAATCACTTTAAAAAAACACATCTCACAAACACTTTTTTGAAATATCTTCGAAACAAACACTTTGTACGCGTTCTTATAGAAACGAGAATCATTACAAAGTTGCATTTTGAAAATACTTTCAAAACCCACACCACAAGCACATTCAAACAAAAGCAAGTGATCTAGCAAGTAACTAAGAGCCCATGGAAAACCATGGATAAAAATGGTGCTAATACCTTCCCTTTTTATAATCTACCCCCGAACTCAAGAAACAATCTCAAAGTTCTTTCCTGTGCTTTTTCACCTTTCCTTTTGGATAAAAGAAAAATCGGTGACGACTCTTGCTAACCGCAACATTTGCAATCAAACGCAAAACCTTCAAGTCAGTTCTCCCACCGTATCACAACAGGTTTCACACTATCTAAACCCACACCCGAAATATCGGATGACACCCAAACTCAAATCTGAACCCAGTCAACTCAGATTTAAACCCATTGACTCCGATTTAGATGTGAGTGAGCCACATGGGTTTGGGTCCTATCTACCATCTCTACCCAACACTTCCTCTATCAATGTTACGCACTACCGCTACCCATATTCACAGAAAATAGCCATGACATCAAATTATCGTAATATGTTAAAAAAGGGAATTATTATCCCTAGCCACATCCCTTTTTCATCCTCGATCCTACTTGTCATAAAAAAGATGGGACATGACAGTTTTGTGTTGACTATTGCGCTCTAAATGTTGTTACCATTAAAGACAGTTTGTGTTGACTATTGTGCTCTTAGATGAACTTGGCTCAACCAAAGTTTTCACCAACGCTCATGTTATCACCAAATCCGCATTACTCTTCCACTTTTTAGTCCACAATAAATCTTTTAAGACCTTACTTATACAAATTATTTTAGTCTTTTATGATGACTTCCTCATTTACAATGCTAATTTCAATGAACATATTACTCATTTTCAAGTTTTTTTTACTTGTTACATGTTTTGTTGTATAATTATCAAAGTGTGTTTTTGCAATTGATAGGGTCCATTATTTTAGGACACGTGATCTCAAGGGGCACCTGATTCAGACAAAGTCAAGGTCATTTTAGACTTACTCAACCACAATCACTCACAGATATAAGAGGATTTTTGGGACTTACTAGGTTTTGTTAAAAACTGCGCCTCACTCGCCGCTCCCTTCACCAATTTGCTACATTCCACTAAATTTTCTTGGGTTACAGATGTGGTCGCAACCTTACAGAACTACAAAGAAAAATGACTGACAAGATGGTCTTAACTCTACCTAATTTTAGAAAGAAGTTTATAGTAGAAACTAATGCTCCATTGGTGTAGTTTTATCCCAAGAGTGTCACCCCATCGCCTTTTTCAAAAAAAAAAATGTGTCTTCGAATGTAGGTTGCCTCGGTTTATGTCTGTAAAATGTTTTTTGTGACAGAAGCGATAAAGAAGTGGTGCCAGTACCTCATAGGACAAGAGTTTCATATATACACGGATCACGGATCAAAAAAGCCTTCGCAATCTATTACTCCATAAAATACAAACTCCAGAGCAATAGAAATGGAAGCAAAATTGCAAGGGTTCAATTTTGAAATTTTTTACAAACCTAGTCAGTCCAATCAGGTATTAAACGCGTATTGTTCTCCCTTTCATCCCTAATTCCAGATCTCTTGTCCATATTGCACCAGTTTTATGCCACAGATACAACATGATAATAGTTAGTTACAAATCTATTGTACAAAAGCACAAACCAAAAAATTTACAAGTTTGAAAACGACTTATAGTTGTATCAAGATAGACTTTTCATACCTGAGATTCAAGGATTGCGCACAAATCTTATCCATGAATTCCATGCCACACCTACAACAGGTCATTCAGGCATCAAAGCAACTCTTGCTAGAGTATCAGTTTCCTTTTCATGGCCAGTCATCTACAAAGAAGTTAAACATTTCATCAAATACTGCGATATCTATCAACTTAGCAAATATCTAACTCAGAAAAAAAGGATTACTCCAACCTTTGTCGATTCTAGAACGGGTGTGGGAAGACACCACCATGGATTTCATCACTAATCTGCCTAATTCTTTTGGTCATGTGACCATTTGGATCATATGTGATCGTTTTACAAAATCTACACACTTCATAGATCTTCCCTCCAGGTACACCACTAAAGATCCAGTGGCACGATTCACCGTTGACATCCCCCGGCTCCACAATATTCCTAAGTCTATTGTCTGTAACCGTGATCCTATGTTCCTTAGTACCTTTTGAAAAGAATTTTTCAAATCACAGGGAACAACATTAAAATATAGTACAACATACCACCGAGAAACTGATGGTCAAACTGAGGTCGTAAATAGGTCGGTGGAAACATACCTTTGCTGTTTCACAAGTAATACCTCTCTCGCCAGTGGTACAAGTTTCTCCACCTTATAATCTATCAACATGCTTCTAGTTAACGGTGTAAAGATAAGAATGCTATTCATTCTTGCAACAATTAGAAAAATATAAGTAATATTTATGCATTATATAATAGAGCATAAGCATCTCTCTCTCTCTCTCTCTCTATATATATATATATATATATATATATATATATATATATATATATATATATATATATATATATATATATATGTATGTGTGTATGTATAACAGAGTCTAACAATCAGCCTATACACAAGGAGAATCTCAACTAAAGGGTTATTACAATGGTACATTAATCAATAGTTAAGACAAAATATAAAAAGTAAATTAATTAATCATATGTGATTAATTAATTTGACATATCTATATGTAAGACACCCCAGAAGCTAGACTATGCATATCAATTAGTCCAAGTTAGAAAATATTGAAAATGGATTCACTATAATCAATCTTTTTACGCAATCATGGTATCAATAATCATTTGATCTTAATCATACGGTTCAAAAAAAATATAAGATTGGTTTTATTATTATAATACAAAAATGATAATTTTAAATCAAAATCGTCGGATTTTGATCGGATGGCCAATAAAGCTTGACAACATGACTACAGGAATTGTGTGACTGCAGTAAATTGTAGTCCAAAAATATGAGACTCAAAAGTAGGTTCATATAACTGTTTTTTTAGAAAAATTGTTATTTGAGTATGAGAACTAATGGAAAATAACTTGATGAGGCTTGTATCAATTTTCTCACGAGTCACATAGTAATCAATTTCAATGTGTTTTTGCCTTCATGAGAGGAGGGATTGTGAGCAAAGTAGATAGTTGAATTATTGTCATAATACACTGAAGTTGATTGAGTAAAGGGGCTCTTGAGATCCTTAAATAGGTAGTTTAGTAATTGAATTTCACAGGCTAAACTAGCCACGGTCCTTTATGCTGCTTCAGATCTGCTCGTAGAAATCATGTTTTTCTTCTTGGTCCTTCTTTGAAAGTAGAGATGTCCCTAGAAAAATTTCATATCTTGTTATTGATTTTATTGAAACAGGGCATGTAGCCCAGCTCGAGTTTGCAAATCTAGATAACATAAAGTTAGTTTATGCAGAATAAAATAAACCTTTCTGAGAAGCAGGCTTTAAATATTGTAATACACATATAGTTGCATTAAAATGAACAATTCTAGGTTTTGAAATATATTGACTAAGTTGCTAGGCAGCAACAACTATGTTCGGTCTTGTACTAGTTAAATAAATAAGTCATCCAATAAGTCTCCTATATTGAGTTTCATCCTTAAAAATTGGAGAAGTTATACAATCAAGCTTAAGGGAAGGGTCATTAGGAGTCTTAGTGGCTATGTATGAGTTAGCCAAAATCTTCCAAAAGTTCTAAAATATTTTGTTTATTAGTCATTATCCCTTTGTAAGATCTTGCTACTTATATTCCTAAAATGAATCTAAGAATCCCATGTCCTTGATTTTAAAGCAATCATGAAAAAAATTGACAGTTAATTTCAGAGATATCATCAACATATATTAATAAAGCATTAAATGAAGAATCCTTATGTTTAGTGATGAAAGACTAATTTGCAAGAGATTTCTTATAGTCAATAGAAAGTAAAGAACCAGAGTGTTTGGAATGTCATTGTCTGCTAGCTTGCTTAAGTACATAGATGGATTTTTGAAGTTTGCAAATAATGGTATTAGAAGAGCAAAATCACATATGGTAAAATCTTTTGGCAAAGTCATGTAAGCCTCGTCATTTAAATCATCGCGAAAGAATGTGTTATTAACATCTAATTGTTCTAAAAAAAAGCTTTTAAAGAAGTTAAAGCAAGAAGAGATCTTTCAGTTGTGAGTTTGACAATTGGAGAAAACATGTCAAAATAGTGACCACCCTCATTTAGGTGTAGGCTTTGGCAACCAGACAAACTTTATAGCATTCAATTGAACCATATGCATTATACTTAATTTTATATATCCATTTACAAGCAATGAGTTTCTTATATGAAGGTAGATCATTTATAGACCAAGTGTTAGGGGAAATTAAAGCATCTAATAATATCATTCCAACCATCTAATTTACATGCATAACTATAAGTCATTGGTGCAGTAACTGAATAAATAGAGAGACAATTTATTTAAATATTCTAAAGAACAATTGACATAATGTAAATTAGAGGATGGATGATAGATAGTACCGTGAGAAGTAGTGTTGACAGTAGAATGGTTTTGGAAAAGATCATTGTTGTATTCCAAAATTTTACCTTTCATTTTCTCAAGATTGTTTATGTCAAGTTTCAAGCTTTGAATCATATTTTTTGCTAAGTCAATTGATCAGTTGACCTAAAATCAATTGTATTAGGCAAAAGTCAATTATGGTCAATTTATAGTCAAACTTCATAATTTTTTATCCATATCAACATTTTGAACTCATATATGTTAATTGATCAAGTTTGGATCACAATTCCTCAAGAAATTTGATCAGATCACCAAAAGGGTAAAATGGTCAAAATTTGGGTTTTGAGTGAGAAGGCTCAACTTTTGATTTTTGACCAAATACATGTGTGATACGGTGGGAGAATTGACTTGAGGGTTTTGCGTTTTATCGCAAATGTTGCGGTTAGCAAGAGTCGCCACCGACTTTTCTTTTATCCAAAAGGAAAGGTGAAAAAGCACAGGAAAGACCTTTGAGATGTTTTCTTGAGTTCGGAGGGTAGATTATGAAAAGGGAAGGTATTAATACCCTTTTCATCCATGGTTTTCCATGGGCTCTTAGTTACTTGCTTAGATCACTTGATTTTGTTTGTTTGAAATTGTGTTTGGTGTGGTTTTGAAAGTATTTTGTAAAAGAGGCCATTGTTAGGCAATCTTTGCAATGATTCTCGTTCGTAAGAATGTATACAAAGATGTTTGTCTTTTGAAAATGTTTTCAATAATTGTAAGATGTTTTGAAATGTGTGTGTTTGTTTTTGAAAATAGCAAGGATAATTGTTTGAAATGGAGCAAGTAACTAGAAGTAATCTACCTACTCAAATGTATTTCTTGTGGATTTTCTATTCCTTTGACATTGTTGTCCTACCATTGATTTGGTAAGCAACCCTATCTTTGGATGTAAACGGGACGGGCGTGGGTCATCGTATAACCATGATTAGCAATGTTTTCAAAGTATCTTAGCATTTTGAAGGACCAAGATCATTTTGTAAGGCAACTTTTTGAATAGCGTCATCAAGGGACTATGATCTTTATGCTTGTTTGTTTTGCCAAGATACTTCGCATGCGTAATATAGCCATTTTTGTTTTAGGCAACCAAGTGGAGAAACCATAAGGATGCTTGTGTGCAAGTGTATCATTTTCATGCTTTAATTTTGTCTTGTATTTAGGATTTTCTATTTTGCTTTATTTTGATCTTGTAATACAAACCCTAATTACTAATCATGGCATATAAAGCGATAAATTGCGTAATGAAATATTTCTAAGCTATTACAACAATTTATGGGAGAGGGGAATACAAATTTGAATAGGGATTTGCAAAAATATAAACCTAAATAAATTATTACAATCAAATCGAATTTGTACGAATTAGAATAAATATAATACAATATTTAAAAATGCAATACAATGTACATGTAAGAAAATATTTTTTTGTTTTGTTTTTTATGTAAAAGAAAATTTAATATAAACCTAGAATTATAAGGAAAAGAAATTAATTTTTAAAAGGGAGGCTTTAACCCTAATTGTTATTTTTAAAAGAAAATAAAAGTTCTTACATATTATTTCTTAAGTATTTTTTTGTATTAAAATAATAAATAATATTATATAAAAATATAAAAATTTTATATATGCAAAAATAAGTATTTATAAGTATGAAATGAAAAACAAATAAATAAATTAAACTAAATATATTTTGATTATATTTTACAAATTTATTAAGAAAATATATGATATCTATTAAAATAAAATATATTTTTTATGTGAAAAATAAACTAAAATAAAATGCAATATTATAAAATTTACATTTTTTTAGAATTTTTATGTATCAAAGAAAATATTTAATATATATTAAAAATGAAAATAAATAAATAAAATAAAAATGCAAAAATAGTTGGGCAAGGGGGTGATATAGAAAAACTGGCATGTAATGTTATCAAAAAAATCCTAGTCCAAAAGACTAAGCCCAACCTGCAAAAATAGCAAAATGGAAAAGAGAAAAAATGTGAAAAAACACAAAAGTAGCGCCCAAGTCCAAACCCAGGACATGGGTCTCACCAGCGTGCTACTTTTCCACTGGGGTGGCTATACATCTATTGTCTTAAGAAAAGCAAAAATAATATAACCCAAAACATGTCCTTGCCCTGTACGTCATCTTCTTCCTCAAGCTTGGCCAGACATCCTATAACTCTCTCATACTTCCATGAAAATGAAAACTCATAACATGAAAGTTGTAGTATTTGAACTCCCGATTTCAACCATATAAGTTATGTAAGCTAACTATCAAAGATCAAAGAGAATTTTAACAGCCCTAAATTTAAAACTAATATTTTCATAAACTTCAAGTTCTAAATTCTCTCAACTCAAGTAAAATCAATGCAAGATAAAGATAAGTACAGTTTCGTTGTGATGAGGACTACATTTTTTATTCACAAATCGTGGCCTAAGGTTGCCTGTCCATAATAACCATATCCAACAAGCCGCTTAGGATCCCCTTAAAGGGTCCTATCAGAATTTTAAGTGAGCCAAACATTGCTCC
The DNA here is from genome assembly GCA_948472305.1 of Vicia faba. Lineage (NCBI taxonomy): Eukaryota > Viridiplantae > Streptophyta > Magnoliopsida > Fabales > Fabaceae > Vicia > Vicia faba. The sequence continues at coordinate 1,051,625,643 of OX451736.1, read as the reverse complement.
TTTAATAATCATTGTCGATGGGCCTATTCCTTACTCCTCCGACAAAGTAGTTTCATGGAACTATGGTGCCGAGGTTTATTATCATGGGATAAAACAATATTCTTGGATCAACAAAAACGAAGCTGATGTTACTAATATTGTATGTTCTAGTAAAGTAACAAGAACATGGAGGATCTTTTCCCATGATATCTCACCACCCACTACTACAACAACTCTCGTCCGCATAACCAATGACAAGTCTAGTGCCAACACTAGAGGCAAAGAGAAAGAAGGTGCGCATGCTGGGATAGAGGCACCTACCAAAGTTACTGATGCTGAAGAACCCTCTAATCAAGAGATGGAGGAAATCCTGAAAATCATAAAGAAGAATGACTTCAAAATAGTAGAGCAACTTGGGTAAACACCCTCCAAAATCTCCATGATGTCATTGTTACTCTATTCGGACACTCATGCTCAGGCTCTAATAAAGTTCTTTAAGAAAGCCCATGTGCCCCAAGAAACCACAGCTGACCAGTTCGAGAATTGTGTAGAAAGTTTAACGGCTGACAATGGATTAGGTTTCTTTGATGCTGATTTGACTCCTATGGGAAGGAAACACAACAAAGCCTTGCATGTCTCTATTGAATGCAAGGGAACCACCCTGGCACATGTATTAATTGATATTGGGTCATCTTTAAATGTGTTACCCAAAGGTGCTTTGGACCATCTAGATTGTGAAGGACTAGTATTGAAGCCAAGCGATATTGTTGTAGGGGCTTTCGATGGGTCTAAAAGGATGGTTCATGGAGAGGTGGATCTCCCAATTAAATTTGGCTCATATATTTTCAACTCTACCTTCTACGTAATAGACATCCGTCCTGCTTACTCCTATTTACTTGGGCGCCCTTAGATACATGGGGCAGGGGCAGTAACATCCACCCTTCATCAAAAGTTAAATACCCAGTCTAGGGGAAGGTCATTACTGTTTGCAGCGAAGAAGAATTTATGGTGAGCCACCTCAATTCATTCAAGTATGTGGAAATGGATTGTGAGTTCATAGAGACTCCGTGCCAGGCTTTCGAAGTTGTTCTTCCTATGGTTGCCGCCACCAAAATCTCCTCTGACATACAAAAACCTGATAAGGTTATGCCAAGAATGGTCTCACTTAAGGATGCTTGTGCCACGACCGAAGATGGAAGTTATACTACTTGGGGGCAAATCCCCGAGATTCCGTTTAAAGCAGAAAAATTTGGACTAGGTTTCACCATCAAGGATCAAAGAGAGGTCAAGCACGCTCGCATGGGAAAGCCACCTCTTTGCATCAGAAATCATGAAGTAAATATTGTCGAAGACTCTAATGATGAATGCGCCTTTGAAGAACGGATCTACCCTACTACCAGAGGAAATCTCAACAACTGGCATGTAAAGGATTTCACCCCCATCTCCTTCATTGAGGAGTAATTACTGTTTTTTGTTTTCTGTCAATTCAAGAACTTTTGTCTGTAATTTTAAATTCCAAACAATAACTTTTAAGCCATGTGCCTTGCCCGGGGCACCATGGGCCATTTTGTTAAGGATTTTGTTCATGTTCATTTATCATATGATCATTTAATGGAAAACATTGGACCTTTGCATTCAACTTTTGCGCTAATTGTCTTTCTATTTCTTTATTTTCATTTTTCAAATAGCCATGTATCTTACATGTACGCATACACACTTGCATATCCGCATCCACTTCGGACCTCATTGCCAACGACTCTACTATTATTAGTTATGACTTCGACATCCAATTAACCAAGCCGAAGACGAAGGAGAGGAGGATTGTGAAATACCAGGGGAGCTAGCCAAACTTATAATACAAGAGGAGAAAGCTATTCAACCTCATGAAGAGCCAGTCGAAGTTATCAACTTAGGTACTATGACAAACAAGAAAGAGGTCAAGATTAGCCCGAATTTAGAAGACGATATCAAGAGCAAGTTGGTTCAGATGTTACTGTGATACGGTGGTAGAACCGACTGTTATACTGGTTTGTGTTTTTTGTTCGCAAATGTCGCGGTAAGCAAGAGTCGCCACCGAATTTTATTTTATCCAACCAGAAAGGAAAAAAGCACAGAAAAAAACCCTTTTTTGAGATATTCTGAGTACGGGGGGTAGATTATAGAAAGGGAAGGTGTTAGCACCCTTTATATCCATAGTTTTCCATGGGCTCTTAGGTACTTGCTCATCTTTTAAAATTGCTTGTGTGTGTTTGTTTTGAAAAGTTTTGTTTTACTTCGTTTTAACCCTTGATTCTATCCTCAAGAGTGTTACGAAGTTGTTTTCGGAAAATTTGTTTGAAAAGTGTTTGGTGTGAGAAGTTTGGTTTGAGCAAGTACCTACTAGCATCTACCTACTCAGAAAAAAGATCGTTTCTATTCTCGTTTCCTTTAGACATCGCTATCCCACTATTGAGAAATAGGTAGCACCGTCATTGGTTTTGTAAGGGTCAATTCGAAAGGGACGTACGATCGCTAAGGCAATGTTAGGACGTCTTAGTAATAACCCTAGAGTCTTAAGATCATATTCGAGGCAACATTTCCGAACGGGACTTTTGATCTTTGTTAGACCGGAGGGCAACCACTAAGACACCATATACTTAATAATCATTTACCGAAGGCAACCGAAGTGAGAGTATACCCTAAGAGTGCGCATGTGCGAGTGATTTGATTTCAGTTATTATCTTTGCACATTAGGGTTTTCTAGCCATTTTAAATTATCATGCAATCTTTGTCATACAATCCTATAAAAATACATCTAAACAGTTAATATTTGCGAAAATTAAAATGCGAGAAAATAAACCTACGCTATTACAAGGCTTCGGGATAGGGATTAATTACATAGCCAAAAAACCCGTAAAAGACGATAAATAAAAGAAAGTCCTAGATTAAACTATTACATACCGTGAGCAGTTACATTAATATTGCAAAAATAATAGACCTCGCGCGATGAATCGAAAACAAGAGATTTAGGGTTTTGACCCCAACTACCTAATTGTAATTTACAAGAAAAAATCATTTTTTTGTCGTTTTTGTGTTATTTGAGAAAATAAAGTTTAATTGAATAAATAAAAAAAACCTAATTACTAATTAATTTAAATTTAAGAAAAATAATTAAATTAACCTACTTTTGTATTTTTATTTTATTTGAGAAAGAAATAAAAATTAAATCACAAGTCTAACCCTAATTTTTTCTAATTGGTTTTAATAAAAAAAGGTTAGAATTACCCTAAATTAAATTTAAACTAATATTAAATTAAATTTGATAACATAATAAAACCTAATTCTAAATTTTGTGAAACTTGATTTTATGATTTTTTGTGAAAAAAAGAAATTGATTTTGGTTAAAAAAAATAATTAAGCAAACTAAATTAAATAAAAGAAAAAAAATAGAAAAGAGAAAGAATGGGCCTGGTTGCTGTTTAGCAAGGGGAGTTTATTGCTGATTTTCTGGGCCCAAATGCTGATGGCCCAAACCCTTTGTTGGTTCCTATGTACAGTTCTTCTGATGGTCCATGGTACACCTGCGTGTATGGGACATTGGATCTGAATCAGGAATAATTCACTGGTTGGATCTCATAAGCGCATGGTATAGACTTGGGCTTGAGGCGCATGGAATCTGCGTGAGATAAGTTAGAAAATGTGAAAATGTTTGGACCTGGGATCGAACCCAAGTCCTTCCTCTCACATACTTCCATCTGGACCATCTGCGCTAGCTAATGAATCATAAGTATAATGACATAAATAAAACATATAGGAAACAATGTTAGAACATAGTTTGACTCTACAACCCTTGATTAGAGTTTTGATGATAACAAAATACAAAGAATAAATTATCTCAAAGATATATACAAAGAACAATTATGCTCCTTAAAATTATGTTTTGTATATGCAGAAGTTCTGATGGAATCAGCATCAGAATGGAATCAGCATCAGAAGATCAGCAATATGTGCTACACGCTGAAGCTACCAGATTATACGCCGAAGGTTGATGACCAGAATCTGCACCTAAACAAATATACTCTGACTCTGATCAAAGACATCTTTACCAAGTCATCAACACTTTGAAGCGTTATCAGCAGGTAAAACAAATAAGACTCTGAAGCGTTACTGGTTATTCAAGACAAAATTAAATTCTAACGACTTTCTTCAGACAAAGATCTTCAACAAAAGGAAAGTGTGTTATTATCATTAAAACCTGCTTTATGGACAATGTATCCTTGCTTGCCTATATAAACAGGTCTGCTTGTGAAAAGAAGCACGTACGTACGCACTCAACAATTTTCCAAGCTATCCAAACCACACATATTCAAAGCTTTAGCAAATTCATTTTATTCCAAGCTTATTTTGTGTAATTATCACAGTTGTGATATACAGTTTTGTAAGAAAACAACAACACACACATACTTGTTCAATCATTTGTAAAAGAAGTTCCTTGAGATTAACTAGATTGTGGTTGTACTCAAGAAGACTTTAACAGTTGTTAAAGTAGCTGTTGTAATCCTTTGAGAATAGTGGATTAAGACCTCGTTGGAGAGAGGCGAAATCACCTTGACGGGTGGACTGGAGTAGTTTGAGATCAAACGAACCAGGATAAAAATACTGTGTTGATATGCCTTTTGATTTAAGTTTTTGAATTCAACCCCCATTCTTGTGTTTTTCACATCTTCAATTGGCATCCGAGCGCCTGGTTCTGAGCTTTAACACTTAACCGTGTCAGTACAAGATCCAGCGTCAGAAAAACACAATGGCAGGACCAAGTCAAAACATCAACAATGACAACAATGAAGAAAGGGACAAATTCAGTGGCAAACCTCCAGTCTTCGATGGAGAGAACTTTGACTACTAGAAAGACATAATTGAGAGTTTCTTTCTGGCCCATGATGCTGATCTGTGGGACATGGTGACTGATGGATACACACACCTAGTGGATGGACGTGGTCAGAAGATTGACAGGAAAATGATATCTGATCAGCAAAAGCGTGAGTTCAGAAATCATCACAAGTCCAGAACAATTATTCTCAGCGCCATCTCATATTCAGAACATGAGAAAATATCAAACAGAGAAACTGCCAAGAATATGTTTGATTCTCTAAGAATGACGCATGAAGGAAACATTCAAGTCAAAGAAACAAAAGCCTTTGCGCTCATTCAGAAGTATGAGGCATTCAAGATGGAAGATAGTGAATCAATAGAAGCTATGTTTTCAAGATTCTAAATTCTTGTTGCTGGTCTAAAATTTCTTGACAAAGGATATTCCACTGCTGATCATGTTAAAAAGATCATCAGAAGCTTGCCAAAATAGTGGAGGCCAATGGTCACAGCGCTTAAGCTAGCCAAGGATATCAACAAAATCTCTCTGGAGGAACTTGTCAACTCCCTCAGAAGTCACGAGATAGAGCTAGAAGCAGATGAACCTCAAAAGCAAGGTAAGCCACTAGCTTTAAAATATAACAGAAAATCTGACTCCAAAGTTTTACAGGCTGTGGAAGAAACCTTTGATGGATCCTCATCAGAAGAAGATGAACTGTCTCTTCTCTCCAGAAGGGTGAACCAACTGTGGAAGCAGAGGCAAAGGAAGTTCAGGAATCCCAGAAGATCAGAAAATCAGAATGAATCTTCCTCCAGATACAGAAGGTCAAAATCCTCCTCTGGACACAAAAGATCTGAAGGCTCTTCAGGATACAGAAAGCCAAACAACAAAGACATCATCTTCTATGAGTGTAACGAGCAAGGGCACTACAAAAGTGATTACCCAAAGCTTCAGAAGGAGAAGCCCAAAAAGAAGTTTGGCAAGGAAAAGAAGAAAAGTCTCATGGCTACATGGGATGATTCTGATACATCTGAAGCCGACTCAAAATTAGATGATGAAAGAGCAAACATAGCTCTCATGGCAAACATCTCTGAAGACAGTGAAGCTTCTGGTTCAGACTCAGAATCAGATACAGAATAGGTATTCCCTGACTTTACTATCAACTTCACTAAGGATGAACTAGCTGAAAGCCTTAATGAAATTCTGGAAAGGTATCAGCAGATCAGAGTCAAATTCAGAAACCTGAAAAGGAATCTTGCTTCTGACTCTGATAAGACTGAGAGTCTCAAATTGGAGAATTCTGAGTTAAAAGATAAAATTTCAAAATTAGAAAACCAATTTCAAAACTCTCAGAAGGAAACAATCCCTGAAACTCCCAGCAATGCTGATGAGATCATCAAAGCGTATGATCACAGCTTTCAGAAGTTTCTAGCTAAAAACATAGACATGAGCAAAATGGCTTCAATGATCTATGGAGTTAGCAAAAATGGCAGAAAAGGGATAGGATATCAAGGTAAGGTTCCTACACCAAAAAATGTCATGGATTTAGTTATAAAACGTACTCCACTTGATTCACACTTTATATATGGGCACACACATGACATAAAATATACAAGTAGTGATTACTCTGTCAAACCAAAATTCAACCAGAGTTTTGGTAAAACTAACAAATCAGGACCCAAGAAAATGTGGGTACCTAAGGATAAAATAATACATGTGGCAGATATCTTTAGAAGCAAAGAAAAGACACCAGTCATGGTACCTGGACTCTGGCTGCTCACGACACATGACGAGAAGAAGGCATATGTTCCAAAGCCTGGAACTTAAGCCTGGAGGCCACGTAGGCTTTGGAGGCAATCAGAGGGGAAAGATCATTTGCTCTGGAATAGTAGGTAATGGAAATCTTCCCTCTATAAGTAATGTTTTATTAGTTGATGGATTAATGCATAACCTGTTATCCATAAGCCAAATAAGTGATAACGGTCATGATATAATATTCAATCAAAATTCATGCAAAGCTGTTAGTCAGAAAGATGGGACTATCCTATTTAATGGAAAGAGGAAAAACAACATCTATAAAATCAAACTCTCTGAACTGAAAAGTCAGAATGTAAAATTTCTTCTGTCTGTTAACAACGAGCAATGGATCTAGCACAGAAGATTGGTACATGTTAGTATGAGAAGAATATATAAGATTAACAAACTCAATCTGGTCAGAGGACTTCCTAACTTGAAGTTCAATTCAGATGCTCTGTGTGAAGCATGTCAGAAAGGAAAGTTTGCAAAACCTGCTTTCAAATCCAAAAATGTTGTTTCCACCTCTAAGCCATTAGAACTTCTGCATATTGACTTATTTGGACAAGTAAAAACGGATTCAGTCAGTGGCAAGAAGTATGGGTTAGTAATCGTAGATGACTATAGCAGATGGACATGGGTAAAGTTCTTAAGGCACAAGGATGAGTCACACTCTGTGTTTGTTACCTTCTGCAACCAAGTTCAGAATGAAAAAGATCTTAGAATCGTCAAAGTCAGAAGTGATCATGGTGGAGAATTTGAAAATAAAGATTTTGAATTACTTTAATGAAAAAGGCATTCTACATGATTTCTCTTGTCCTAGAACTCCCTAGCAAAATGGAGTTGTAGAACGAAAGAACAGAACATTGCAAGAACTGGCCAGAACCATGATCAACGAGACTAACGTTGCTAAGATCTTCTGGGCAGAAGCAATAAACACAGCGTGTTACATTCAGAATAGAATCTCCATAAGACCTATTCTGGAAAAGACTCCATATGAATTGTGGAAGAACAGAAAGCCCAACATTTCTTATTTTCACCCATTTGGATGTACATGTTTTATTTTAAATACAAAAAATTATTTGAACAAGTTTGACTCTAAAGCACAAAAGTGTATTATGTTAGGATACTCTAAACGCTCAAGAGGGTACAGAGTATACAATACAGAAACCCAGATTGTTGAAGAGTCAATCAGTGTTCGGTTTGATGATAAGCTTGACTCTTAAAAGTCAAAGCAGAATGAATTCCTTGCAGGTATGGAAGTTGAACTCACAGGTACTGAAGACAACTCAGAGGCTCTCAACAGAGACACTCCCACAACATCAGAAAGATTCACTGCAAGCAACCTAGCACCTTATGTTGATCAACTCCAGAAAAGACCATCCAGAAGCATCAATGATCACCCAGAAGAAACAATCTTAGGAAGGAAGGAAGACCCAATCAGAACAAGATCTACCTTCAGAAACTCAGAAGAATCCCTCATGGGACTGGTTTCTCTGATTGAACCAACAACAATTGGTGAAGCACTTCTGGACAATGACTGGATTCTGGCAGTGCAAGAGGAGCTAAATCAATTCACAAGAAATGACGTATGGGATCTGGTTCCCAAACCAAAAGGATTCAACGTCATTGGTACAAAATTGGTGTTCAGAAACAAACTGAACGAACAAGGTAAAGTCATCAGAAACAAAGCACGACTGGTAGCACAAGGTTATAGTCAGCAAGAATGGATAGACTATACAGAAACCTTTGCTCCAGTCGCCAGGTTAGAATCTATCAGACTTTTAATTTCATTTGCTGTTAATAAAGGCATCACTCTGTATCAGATGGATGTAAAGAGTGCATTCTTAAATGGCTATATAAAAGAAGAGGTTTATGTGCACCAACCCCCTGGTTTTGAAAGTTCCAAAAATCCAGAATATGTTTTCAAACTAAAGAAGTCACTCTATGGTCTGAAACAAGCTCCCAGAGCTTGGTATGAAAGACTAAGTAACTTCCTGTTAGAAAAGGAATTCACCAGAGGGAAAGTGGACACAACCTTGTTCTGTAAGACAGTTAAGAATGACATCTTAGCATGTCAGATCTATGTTGATGACATTATATTTGGATCCACTAAACCCTCTCTGGGAAGAGAGTTTGCTAAATGTATGCAAGCAGAATTTGTGATGAGCCTAATGGGGGAACTAAAATTCTTTCTGGGAATTCAGATTAATTAAACTCCAGAAGGAACTTACACTCATAAGAGTAAATATGTTAGAGAACTTCTGAAGAAATTTGATCTCTCAGAATGTAAGCCCTCAAGGATTCCAATGCATCCCACGTGCATTCTGGAAAAAGAAGAGGTAAGTAGAAAGGTAGAACAGAAGGTCTACAGAGGTATGATTGGTTCTCTTCTCTATCTGACGGCTTCAAGGCCTGACATTCTATTCAGTGTTTGCATTTGTGCTAGATTCCAATCAGATCCTAGAGAATCTCACTTAACAGCAGTTAAGCGAATTTTCAAGTATCTGAAAGGTACTGCTAATCTGGGTCTATTTTATAGAAAATCAAGTGATTACAGCTTAGTAGGATACTGTGATGCTGATTTTGCTGGAGACAGAGTAGAACGTAAAAGCACTTCTAGAAGCTGCCAGTTCCTGGGAGAAAATCTGATGTCATGGTCCAGCAAAAGACAATCCACAATAGCTCTATCAACAGCAGAAGCTGAATACATAACAGAAGTTGGATGTAGCACGCAAATGCTCTGGATGAAAAGTCAACTTGAGGACTTCAATATATTTGAGAGTAACATCCATATCCTCTGTGACAATACTTCTGCTATTTGTCTCAGTAAAAATCCTATTTTTCATTCTAGGGCTAAGCATATAGAAATAAAACATCATTTTATTAAGGACTATATTCAGAAAGGGATTCTCAATTTAAAATTCATTGACACAGACCATCAATGGGCTGATGTCTTTACAAAACCTCTTTCTGAAGATAGGTTTAACTTCATTCCGAAACATCTCAGCATGAAGCCTTGCCCAGAATAAACTGATTTATTTACATATCTTAATCCTCAGAACTTTTCTTATTTTTTGTGAACTGCTGATCAACCTGCCTTCAGAATTTTAGAAGTCCAGATTGTATCAGAATCTATCCATGAAGATCTGAGCATTTCATTTCAAGGATAGAAGTGTAATGTTCACGTAAGCAATATCTTTCTGAATCCCCCATAATCAGTTGTCATTAATGCTTATAATCATTACAATTTATTTCTCTCTCTTGTTGTTTATGTTTTCAAAATCTATTTAAACGTTCTTTTTACTCTTTACACTCTTTACACTCTTTCACTTTCACTTTCTCTACAATCTAACTGTTTTCAGTTTGCATATTTCAAAACCCCTTCATTTTTGTCTCAAATTTTTCTGTGTGAACATGGCTTCCTCAAGCATTCCTAATACCAGTACTCAGAGAACAGAATCCACAGAACAATATAAAGAACCATTCAGAACTCTACTCACGCCCATTGACAACCTAGAAGTACTCTCAGAATTGATTGTGGACTTTAACACTCTTCAAGAAAATGGGTTCAATCTTTCTGAAGAAGTAAAGGCTCAAGGATGGAACATGTATTTTGACCGTCTGGTAGGTCCAACGTTCCCAATCCTTGTGAAGGAATTTTGGATTCATGCTTCATCCTCCAACCATCAAGTTACTTCGTATATAATGGGGAAGAAGATATTCATAATTGAAGACCTTATTGCAAGATTGATAGGTTACAGTGGTGGTGGCGTAAGATGTATAAACATGGCTGAAAGATGTGCTGATGTCGCTTCAATTGCTAGAGAAATTTTCACTATGGGTCTTCCCTCCAGCAAGATAAGCGATCTGAAGGACCATCACAGAATATGGGCTAAGATTATTCTGGGATGCATAAACCACAGGAAGCCAACCAGCTGTCCTGACTACATCAACATTGATCAACAGTTTCTGATCTACTTCATCTCCCAGAAGACTAAGGTGAATCTGGCTCATTTGCTGTTCAATCATCTGAGGACTAGTGTTAAGGAGACTAGAGAAGATGAGCGCACTAAAAGGGTATGGATACCCCTTGGAAGGCTCATATCAGATATTCTGACAGAGAATAGGCTGATAGATCATCTAACAGAAGCACAGGAAATCAACCCTTTAGAGGCAACTGTTGGAAAGCCTTTGAATGCGAAGAATATGAAGAAGATGAAGATTATTGAGAACATCAAGAAGGAACCCAATGTTACTTCTTTTGCAACAATCACCAGCAGAAGAATCCCTCTGGATGACTTTCCCATGTTCTCAGAAATTGATTCCAAGCCTGAGATTATCGTCAGATATTTGGATGCATGCAAGGCAGATGGTATTGCACCAGAGTTAAATATTCAGGACTTGCAACAGAAGGCTCTAGAAGTTGTGCTGAAGAAGAACAAGAAAAGGAAGGCAGCATCAGAAGGATCATCCCAAAGGACTCCCAAAGCTGCTAAAAGGAAAGGTAATCCTTCTACTGTTAATGTTTTAGAATCAATATCTTTATCAACATCTGCACCAAATCCTACCCAATCAGAAATTCCTACCCCACAGACATTTGATGATTTTGACATAGAGTTTGACCCCTCAGAAACTTTAACTCTTAGAGGAACTCACTCCCTACCTATCAATCCAAATATTGAAACAACTCAACCAGAACTTGCAAAAGTTCTGTCATATATTGAAACCTTTGACCATAATATTTCTGCTCCCATACCAGAAAATCCAAACTCTGAAACCATTTCAGAAGCACCACAACCAGAAATTCCCCTCTCTCCACAACCAGAAATACCACTACCTCCATCTCCTCAACCAGATATTCATCCACCATCTCCACAACCTGAAGTAATCCAACCAGAAGTTCAAACTTCTGAGGTCCAACCTTCTGAATCCTGTGAACCAGAACCTTATCACGTTCAATCCAACCAAACTGTTGATTCTGATCCCATTCCCATTCCTGGAATCACTGAACCTCTGGCCATCCGTATGCCCCTGACCATTCTGGATATTCCCCAAATTCCCTCTTCACTAGAATCAACTCCACCAAACTCCCCAACTAGTCCAATAATCATTCTAGACTCTCCCACTCCATCACCAAAGAACAATCCAAATGACAACGCCAAAACTGTCATTGATTTAACTGTTTTTGAACGCCTTGCTGCCATAACCCACAAAACAGTCATTCCAAAACCAAAACCATCTGAACCTACACCAGATGTTGGTACTAGTTTATTGATATTTGAAACAGAAATGCAGAAGTGGATAACTTCCCTGAAGCAAGCTAGTCTTGAGATAATTAATCCTGCTGCTTCAGATTATCTTTGGACAAGTTTAAAAAAATGGGTAAATTCTGAAACTTATAAGATGCAAGAACAAAGCTACAGACAAGTTCAATAGAACTTCAGTAATCTGCTAAAATTAATTGAAGATCAAGTTCTGAGCCAGCTGCTCAAGGAAGAAGTTCTCCCTCTGGACAATGCTCCCTGGTCAGAACATCGTCCAGCAGACAAAGTTCAACCAGAGTCAGAAGATCTCACTCTGACTGTTGCTCAAGAACAGATGATTCCTGCAGAAGAACTGGTTCAAAAAGATGACATTGCAGAATGCTCTGAGAAGCATCCAGTTACTGAAGATTCTCAAGCTTCCTCCTATGAAAGGAAGACTCTGGAAGAACTGAAGAGATCTGATATTATTATGCAGGAAAGGATGGATAAACAAGATGACAAAATTTCGGAAATCAAGAGCATGTTAACCAAACAAGAGGAAACCAACATCCAGATCAAGGGCTTGTTGGAAGCTTTGTTCACGCGTCTTCCTCCTCCCTCTTAGATTTTCCCTTGTTTTAAAATTTGCTTATCTGTAATATTTTCTACATTGCTGCTGTTCTGAACCTCTTATCGTTGCTTCTAATTTTAATATAAACCCTTTTTGGCTCTGATTATATGTTCTTTTTGATAACTGACAAAAAAGGGGGAGAAAGAATAAGATATTTTCAATAACGGATTACTGAGACATAAGTCTCAAACATTTTGATCTACTTAATTTCTTTCTTCTGAAAAGCTTGAATAGGTACAAAACTCTGATGAAAGACGTAGTCAAATTCTGATGCTCAAGGATTCAAAGAATTTAAGGGAAGTAATCAACTCAGGGGGAGTTTTTCTTCTTAATTCTATACTTTTTATTCTTTATTTCTAATTGAAAAATCTGGTTTTTGTCATCATCGAAAAGGGGGAGATTGTTAGAACATAGTTTGATTCTATAACCCTTGATTAGAGTTTTGATGATAACAAAATACAAAGAATAAATTATCTCAAAGATATATACAAAGAACAATTATGCTCCTTAAAATTATGTTTTGTATATGCAGAAGTTCTGATGGAATCAGCATCAGAATGGAATCAGCATCAGAAGATCAGTAATATGTGCTACACGCTGAAGCTACCAGATTATACGTATAAGGTTGATGACCAGAATCTGCATCTAAACAAATATACTTTGACTCTGATCAAAGACATCTTTACCAAGTCATCAACACTCTGAAGCGCTGTCAGCAGGTACAGCAAAGAAGACTCTGAAGCGTTACTGGTTATTCAAGACAGAATTAAATGCTAAGGACTTTCTTCAGACAAAGATCTTCTACAAAAGGAAAGTGTGTTATTATCATTAAAACCTGCTTTATGGACAACGTATCCTTGCTTGCCTATATAAACAGGTCTGCTTGTGAAAAGAAGCACGTACGTACGCACTCAACAATTTGCCAAGCTATCCAAACCACGCATATTCAAAGCTTTAGCAAATTCATTTTATTCCAAGCTGATTTTGTGTAATTATCACAGTTGTGATATACAGTTTTATAAGAAAACAACAACACACACACTTGTTCAATAATTTGTAAAAGAAGTTCCTTTAGATTAACCGGATTATGGTTGTACTCAAGAAGACTTTAACAGTTGTTAAAGTAGATGTTGTAATCCTTTGAGAATAGTGGATTAAGACCTCATTGGAGAGAGGTGAAATCACCTTGACGGATGGACTGGAGTAGTTTAAGATCAAACGAACCAGGATAAAAATACTGTGTTGATAAGCCTTTTGATTTATGTTTTTCAATTCAACCCCCCCTTCTTGTGTTTTTCACATCTTCAAACAAGGCTACTATGTCTAGTCAGTAAAAATAATTGAGTCATCAATTTGAAGGGCCAATCAAGATATGTGAAAAGGCCACGCACGCGTATACCAGAGTCAGACGGAGTCAACGTCGCCGGAGCTGTGCTCCGATCGTCTTCTCCGGTAGGGGCGATTCTGAAACCCTACGAAAACGGAAAAAAAACCATACGAAATATCCAGATCCAATAATTAGGGCATGGCGATCATCATGATGGTATTTTCATGGTTTAATAATGCATGCTTTCATCAAAACAAAGCTTTAATCGATATGAGCCCTAGCAATGGTGGTTTATGTTTTGGCCACTAGAGATCTCAAACGATGGTCCATTCCTGTTCTAAACCTTCACTGGAACTCAATGGCATGGTCAGTATGAATTGAATCAAGCTATAAACGAAAGTACAATCTATAGAAATTTTGCAAGGTATGCGTTCATGTATATACAGTCTCAGCATGCATGAGTATGTAAAAAGGGTGTGTTTACACCTTTTCTTACCTGTAGATCACAATAGAGTGGATGAAAGGTCTCGTAGACGGCTGAAACTTTGAATTCAATCTTGATCCACTTCTTTGAAATTTTGAAAGAAATCTAACCTTAGGAGGTTGCTGTTGAACCGTGCTAGGGTTTTGGGATTGCTTCCTTTATATATGGAGGGAGAATTAGGGTCATAATAACCACCCAATATCTCTCCATTAAGAAGAGAATAATTTTGTTTCTTAAAAAAGCCAAAGTTTCCAAAAGTGATAAAAGATCTAATTTGTGCTTGTTTTGATTCCTTGCACGATTTGATTTTGTCTCCAGTTGTGTAATGGACCTAATCATGCACAAAATATCAAGATTTAATTAGTTTTTGATATTTTCATTATTTTATATTGATTTTATTTGATTTAATTGAAATAAAATCAAAATAAATAACAAAAATAAAAGAATGACAAGTGTAAAGGCTCAAGGGTCGTGGGTCACATTACAAACTCAATGCAAGCATAAAAAGTTGGGCCTATTTGGCAAAAAATGTAACTTTGGCCATATTTGACTTTTGGCAATTTTGCAAAAAGGGTCAACTTTACCAATGCATAACTCCCTCAATTTTGACCCTAGACAGGTGTTCTTGGACTTTTTGGAAAGCTTAAGATGTCCTCAAAGCAACCCGTTTGGTCTCATCTCAATTGAGTCTTCCATGTTCATGTATGGAGCTTTGACCCAAAAGGTGTTTTTGTTGACTTTTCAAAATAACCTATAATGTCCAAATTCATATCTTCTTGTGAGTGCATATTTTGAACTTTGGAGATGAATATGAATTATAGGGAATTACATCCTCTTCAAAATTACATTTGGATGGGTCATTTTTGATAAAGTATGAGAAAGTTATGCTTGGTCAAAGTTGAGTTGACTTTTCCTACAAAACCCTAATTTAGCAACTTTTGGGTTTTGATGAATTGTGAGCAATCCTTGAGGAATCATTAAAAACCCTTTATCAAATGATGAATAATACTTCAAAATAAGGATGTTGACCAAAAATCTTGAAGTTTGACTGTATGTTGGCCACAGTTGACTTTTGCCCTAGCACAATCGATTTTTAGGCCTTTAAGCGATTGACTGAGCAAACTTCCTCTGAAAGGCTTGAAACTTAACATGGATGATCTTAAGAACTTATTAGGACAATGGTGAGCATTTGGGGTCCCTTGGACTCAAGAATCTTGATGTAAAATGAAACCCTAATTTGGGGTAGACTGCCTTTTGTCTGGTCAACTCTTGGACTTCCTTGAGCAATTTGAAGGCCTTACTTGACATGTATTGAGAAATATAGGCGGGCAAATTTTGGGGTACAACAGCTGCCCCTGTTCAATCTTCTTATACCTGAGGATGTAGATTGGCTTGTCTTCCTTTCGTGATCCAAAGGTGGAAGATGATTGAACACTAGAGTGCCAAGAAATTTGCACTCGCATGAAGTGGTACTTGTCTTGCGATATCGGAAATGGGCTTATAGATGCCATTTGGAAGTTAATGACGGAAGATGGGCTTAAAGATGCCACCTGACAAAGTGTTGATCGCATAAGAGATTCCTTTGCGAGAACCCGTATACATGTTGTTGAGGAGGACTACGCTGGGGAATGCTATTCTCTGTCTTGAGAGAAAGAGAGTTTTAGGAACTTCAGTTGTCCGTTACTCTATTGGGGAATCATCTCTTAGTCGAGGAGGTGAAAATGAATAACTACTTGGTCGTGCTCCAGGCTTTATAGTGATTTGCTGAGGAAAATAGGACCGAATGCTATCTGGTCGTGTGTTGTACCCCAAAATTTTCCCTCTCATTTTATCAAGATTCTCCTGACAAGACTTCTTAGACTCAAGACCAGATTAGGGTTTGCTCAGCTCAAGACATTTCCTTGCAATGTTGACCTGAAATTAGGGTTTTAGTTTGCACAGGGATTTTTGGACTTCCAATGCCTCATGTGACTTTCATACTTCATGTTGGACCTCTAAGATTGCTCATACCAAGTTTCAAGCCTTGAATCACATTTTTGCCTAGTCAATTGGACATTTGACCTAAAAATCAACTGTATTGGGGAAAAGTCAACCATGGCCAATTTACAGTCAAACCTCATAATTTTTTATCCACATCAACATTATAGACTCATATGAACCATTTGATCAAGTTTGGACCACAACTCCTCAAGAAATTTGATCAGATCCTCAAAAGGGCAAAATGGTCATTTTTTGGGTTTTGACTACAGAAAGGCAATTTCTGATTTTTTACCTAGACAATGGCAAATTGGGTTCAAGCATTGTTTCAAGTACTCAATAGCACCATCTTGACCTAATCACAAGGTTCAAAAGATCTCAAATGCACTGGATTGATAGATGAATTTTCTAGTCAACTAATCAAAAATCAACTATACACTGAAAAGTCAAACTTTGACTTTTTGGTCAAAATCAAGTGCCAAGGGTCACATTTCATCAAGATGTGTCAAAACATGAAACTTTTTCACCAAGAAACTTAAATTTGGAAATTAGGGTTTAAGTTTGAAAATTTTCATAACTTTGAATTTTTCTAAGTTATAAAAATTTCTTATTTTTTCCAACCTTTTCCCAACTTTTTCACCATGATGCAATTGGATTCAAAGAAAACTTCCAACATGAAAGTTGTAGTCCTCCACAAAATCTACAAATTTGATTCACAAAGTTTTCCAAAAATATTCTTGGATCTCAAGTTATGATTTTATGAATAAGGGTCCATAAACTTTTTAACTTAGTGAAAATTTGCCCTAGTTTAGGCAGATTTTTGACCTATCTTCATAGCAACTTTTCACCTAGTTCCAAGAGGAGTATAAAAATTCATTTCAAATATGGATTGTATAGTATGTTACGAGCTTTCCAAAATGTCAAAGAACTCTCCAAGATCATTTATGGTTAGGGAGAATCGAAGAAATGAAAATGGCAAATTATCACTTTTGTCCAAGGCATTTTTCACAATGGTGCAAGTTGCAAATCTGTCCTAAGCATGCTTGTACTTGGTTTTACAGGTCCTAATCCCTTCTAAAATAATTAATTTAATGCAAACACATTGGACAATGGCTTTGTTATGAGATATGGAGCTTTGTACATTGAATTATTCCAAAAATGGCATAAAGGTTACAATGCTACTTTGATAAAGCATACTTTTTGCTATTTTGTTTATCTTGAGCCATGGACCTAATCTCTTTGTGCAAAAAATATCCACAAACATCAGGAAACTTGTACCAACTCTCATCATACCTCAAGCTAGCCTGTACAGGCTTTGGCATTGTCACTTCCCACTTTTCTTCAAAAGCAAGCAAACTTGCAAAAGTGAATACAACTTGTGTATCTGTTAAAACCAAGACTAACCATCATTTGAAACAAGCTCAGAACATTTTTGCAAGCCTAAGACACGAATACACAACCTCTCAAACACCCAAATACACCAAAAACCCCATTTCTGCCCAAAACAAGGCAACCTCTACAGAACCTTAGCCATTTCCATTTTGCCTCGTGCGTTTTTCTTGAAATCACTTCAAACACATTCCATACATCACACCTAACCTGTCCAGGCCTTTTCCAAGCAACTGTAACCCCTGTTTCGAGCTTCACCATTTCCATTATTTTAGTTTGTAGGTTGACTTCTACAAGGAGTTCCAAGCAACTTCAAGGCAAGCTGAGCATTGAGAAAGGTTGAGGGAACTTCAAGCAAGCTCACACGACCTTCAGGCCTCACTCAAAGTTGCTACATTGGCATATCCAAACTCAACTGAACAAGGTATTTGTCAAGTTTCTATCTCCTTATTTAGGCATCATTAAGCTTAGGTTTGTGAAGCAAAAATGTAGTCCCTAATGTGCTTGGGTTGTACATATGCATAGCTTCCATTTATATTAACTATGCTAGGAGTATTTGATTGTTGAAGTTGCTGAAAAAACTAGGTCAAAAATTAGGGGTGATAAAATTCTCCTTGGTCTTTGAGAGTTAGGTCATGTTTTTTATATCATTAGAATCGTGAGTTAACATGCTACAAGTTTCATGTTGCAAGATTTTGTTTTTATGCATATATGCAAGAGATACAGTTTGAAGCAGGGCGCGCGCGTTTTCTTTTTTCTGGAGGACAGGGATAAAGTTTGTATGGGCCTGGCACCTTGGGCTTGGTTCTATTCACACCCCCTATTTACTTTATGCACCCCCTTGGCCCATTTTCTTTATTTTGCATATTTTTTTCATTTCTTTTATATTTTTGACTTTATTTATTTTTTCTGAACATTGAAAAATCCCAAAAAATATTTTCTTAATTTTTGCATTTTATTTTATTATTTTATTATTTTTTTGGCATAAAAATAGTTTATTAGGTTAATATAATTTATTTTCTTTATTAAAACTTGTAAATAATATAAAAATATCATATATTTTTATTTTTTATTATTTATACACTTAAAATAATATTTTCATACATATTTCAATTTTTTTTTTAATATTTTGTATATATTATTATTACTTTTTCTTGTACATAAATGAATAAAATAAATAATATAGACTATTTTCTATTAAATCAAAAATTAGGGTTTTCACCCTTTCAAAAATAATCATTTTATTTTTCTTATTTTTAAGACTTAAATAAATTGATTTTTACATACATAAATTAATACAAAAACATTTTTGCATATTTACATTTAATTGCATATTCAAATAATTGTTTATTTATTTATTTGTACAATAAATTCAATTTGGTTGTAATAGTTTTAGGGTTTTTTTTTGAGCAATATCCCTCTATTCAAAACTTGTATCCCCCTCCCCATAATATTTTTGTAATAGTCTAGATTTACTTTACGCATTTTATTGCTTTCATATACCATGATAGTAAACTAGGGTTTTGTATGCAAAGACCAAAAATCAAAACAAATAGCATGACTTAAACTCAAGACAAAAATGCATGAAAAATGACAACACTTTGCACACAAGCACCCCTAGGGTTTCATCCACTTTGTTGCCTTAAAATGGCCATGGTATGCATGCTAGGTATCTTGTCAAAATCAAAACAAAACAAAAAGATCATAGTCCCTCGATGACGCTATCAAAATGTTGCCTAAAAACAAATGATCTTAGTCCCTAAAACTTGCTAAGATACTTGGCACCATTGCTATCATGGTCATACGATGACCCACGCCCGTCCCGTTTAACATCCAAAGATAGAGTTATTTACCAAATACAATGGTAAAACAACAATGTCAAAGGAATAAAAATGTGTAGGAAAGACTTTTGAGTAGGGTAGACAACTCCTAGTTACTCGATCTCTTGCAAACCATCCTTGCTATTTTCAAACACACACAATTTCAAAACATTTTCCAAACAAACTTTCAAACATTGAAACATTTTTCAAAAGACAAACATCTTTGTATACATTCTTACAAACAAGAATCATTACAAATATTTTCAAAATGATAGCCTCTTTTCAAAATACTTTCAAAACCACACAAAGCACCATTTCAAACAATTGAAAAGCAAAAGCAAGTGATCTAAAACAAATAACTAAGAGCCCATGGAAAACCATGGATGAAAAGGGTGCTAGCACCTTCCCTTTTCATAATCTACCCCCCGAACCCAAAAACAATCTCAAAGGTCTTTCCTGTGCTTTTTTACCTTTCCTTTTGGATAAAATAAAAGTCGGTGGCGACTCTTGCTAAACCGCAACATTTGCAAACACAAACGCAATACCTCAAGTCAGTTCTCCCACCGCATCACAGAACTGGTGACTCTGCTGGGGAAATGATAAAAAGTGGGGTTACCTCAGGGTTTAGATCACCTTTACATGCTTATGTTGCTTGATTTGTTTGCTTTACACTTTGGTTCTATTGTTTGGGTTTGAATCCTCTACCCGGATTTAGGAAACATTCATAGGTAAATAGCAATATGTTATGGAAATTGTGTGGGGTATGTCGACATGGTTGAAGTAATAGCTATATTAGTGCGACATATTTATGGGTACCGGTAGCCTTTGAGTTAACCAAAGAGAATACGGGGCCGCTGAGTGATGTCATGAAGCACTAATGGACTTTTAGAACCTTTACTTGACCAACTTGGCCTTTTAGGATGTAGTGAGATGACCGGCTTTGGTGCAGTTCAAAGTTGGTAGATACTCGATACTACACTCATTGAGGGTTGTTTTCTTGGAATATTTCGGTCGCCAGTAATGTGGCTAAACTGAAATAATGAACACAGAAAACAATCCAGTGATATTGAGCTCCTTAGAACCCGGTTACTATTTCTAGGACAGGTTGATCCGACTAAACTTCAAGAGGGTACTTACCTATGAAACCCCATGCAAGCCTAAACTAGGAACTTGTGTGATTTGTTTGTACATATATACTTGTGCATAACATCATGCACATCATGAAGCATCATATGCATCCACTAACCATTTCAAGGGTTTGGATTTTCATCTTTGTTCCTATTTTGTAGGTTATGGATTCATTTTGCAGGAAAACTTTCCAAATCAGCCTTGTAAGAATTCCTCCACAACTCAAGGAGCTAGCTTCAAGGATTCCTGATAATTCTCCATTCACCGAGAGACATGGTCGTATTCTCAACTTAGTCAACACCAACACTGAGGAAGATATGCTGAAAGTTCTCTTCCAGTTCTTTGACCCTTTGCATCATTGTTTTACATTTCTTGATTATCAACTTTTGCCTACTTTGGAGGAATTTTCTCAACTCTTGAGGATTCCTATTCTCCATCAACTACCTTTCAACGGTACAGAAAGAGATCCAAAGCCAGAAGAGATTGCTCAAGCCTTACACTTGCACTCATCTGATGTCACAACACATTGGGAAACTAGGAGTGGTGTCAAAGGCTTCTTGTCAAAGTTTCTGTTTGAGAAGGCCCAAAGCTGCTGGAATTCATTGGACTTACAAGCTTTTGAGGAGATTGTAGCTCTTCTCATCTATGGGATGGTCTTGTTCCCTAACCCTGACCAACTTATAGATGTAAGTGTTTTCAAAATCTTCATGGCTCGCAACTCGGTGCCTACATTGCTTGGGGATATCCTCCACTCTTTTCACACTCGTACAATGAGGAAAAGAGGTATTCTCCTGTGTTGCACTCCTCTACTGTCAAGATGGTTTATTTCTCATCTTCCCCAATCAGTTTTGAAGAATGAGCAAGGTTTGAGGTGGTCACAACGATTGATGACCCTTACACATTCAGACATTCATTGGTGTTCTCGATCAAAAGAGAATGTCATCATCATTGACCGTTGTGGGGAATTCCCCAATGTCCCTCTACTTGGCATTAGGGGAGGCATCACCTACAACCCTTTCTTGGCTCTGAGACAGTTTGGGTATGCCCGTAGGGATGGCCCATATGACATGCTGATTCCAGACTTGGTTTTTGACTTTGACAACAACGATCAAGGACTCCGACAAAGGTTCATCCGAGCTTGGAGGATGCCCAACAAGGTGGACAGTAGGACTTTGGGACACAAGAATTCCATCCCTCTTGAGCCTTACCTCAAGTGGGTACGAACCCATGCCCAAAGTCTTATGATGCCTTACCCCTACATTCTCCCTGTGATTATAGAGCATGTTATGGAAGGAGAGGTTCCATACACCCTCCTACATCCCGACATGCCAACATCACTCGAAGATTTACAAAGGAGTTGGATACAGCTCAAGGGAGAACGTGATACTTTTGAAGCCCAATTCTATGCCAGCAAGAAGAAGGTTTTGGAACTCACTCGTCAACTTCACGAAGAGGAGACTCTCAACACCTACATTGCACCAAAAAGGATGCGCAGCGTCTTTTTACCTTAGAATTTCGTATTATTTTGCCCATGGGGCATTGATGTACTAACGAATTCTATCTTATTAATATGACGTGTGTTTCTTTTTTGTTTTAAAACAAATTTGAATTTCTGAATCCTTGAATGCATTACATGAATACATATCATTCATCATATGCATAAGTAGGTCTTCACACCAAGTTTCCTCATCTCTCTGTTGTTTATTTCAGCAAGATGGATATTGAACAAACGGTCAAAGACTTACAAGCGCAAAATTCACAGTTTCAACAACTACTCTTGTCCTTTGCTAAGGGGTAGGAGGAGCTCAAGACTCTACTAGAGAAGGAAAAAGAGAAAAAGAAGAAGAAGAGGGCTGGTGTGGCTACCATGGGCAGAAGGTTTGAAGGTTAAGCCAGAAGGGTCCTGGATTTCCCCTCAACATCTGATGAAGGGGTAAGAAAGGGAAAAGAAACTGCAGTGCCATCTAATTCTGAGGAAGAAGAAGAGGAGGAGGATGAAGACTATTCTGAACAGCAGTATCCTTCGGCCGATGACAAATACAAGAATCTGGAAGAGCGTCTAGCTACCATAGAGATACAGAAAGTGCCTGGGCTGGACTTTGAAGAGTTAGGGTTGGTCTTTGGAATTGTAATCCCTCCTAAATTCAAAGTACCTCTGTTTGCTAAGTACGATGGGCTGTCTTGTCCCAAGATGCACCTATGATCTTATGTCAGAAAAATTCAACCATATTCTTCTGACAAAGACATGTGGGTCCATTTTTTCCAGGACAGTTTGTCGGGGACGTAGCTGGATTGGTTTTACCAGTTGGAGAGGTCTGATGTTCATAATTGGGAGGATTTGGCGGCCGCCTTCTACAAACAGTATCAATATAATGCAGATTTAGCACCAACCCGTACTCAATTAGAGAGTATGGGCATGGTCTCAAATGAAGGTTTCGAAGAGTATGCCCAGAAATGGAGAGACTTGGCGGGACGAGTGCAACCACCTCTGTCTGATAGGGAGCTAGTAGACATGTTCTTGGGTACACTGTCAGGCCCCTTTTTCAATCACCTGATTGGAAGTTCGTCTGCGGGGTTCACCGAATTGATTCTAACTGGTGAGAGATTTGAAGCCGAGAAAATTCAAAAAGATACATGCTTCCGCTGCCATCAAAAAAACTTTTCCAGCAAAGAAGGAAGTATCAGTTGTCTACTCCCAAATAGGTCAAGGAAGAGTTGAGCACCGGACAATGGTGGGGGCCGTAATGATTCAGAAGTCTACAGCTAATCAACCCAGAAACAATCAACCCAGAACCAACCAAACATGGGTGGAAAGGCCTGTACGGCAATTCACCCGGATCAACATGACTCCTGCTCAGGTTCTACCCCATCTTTTGAAGTTAAACCTTGCCAGTCTGAAAGAGGCCCCGAAGAATCCGAATACTGCTTCTCCGTACTACCATTCGAACGCCAAGTGTGCTTATCATTCAGATAGCCTGGGGCACGACACCAATAATTGTTGGTCCCTTAAGAATAAGATTCAGGATTTGATAGACGCTAAAGAAGTTGAATTCGACGCCCCTGAAAAGCTGAATGTAATCTATGCTCCAATGCCAAAGCATGGCCACAATGCCCATGTTGTTGAAGAAGATCTTTTTGTTGCTACTGTTGATGATTTGATAACTCCGCTACCGATAATCAAGTTGAATTTGCTGAAGGCTGGGAATTTCCCAGGTTGTGAAGAAGATTGTTGTCTTTGTTCATCCTTACCAATCGACTGTCCATTGTTGAAGTTAGGCATCCAGCGCCTAATGGATAACCAAGAAATCCTTTTTGAAAAGACTCTTGTTACACCGACTCCTGTCAATGATATTTCAATAATAACCATATCCTCCAATATTTCCGAGGTCTCCAAAAGACCTGTTAAGATTACATTTGCTCCGAAGTCTGTACCTTTGAAGATAACCATGCCCGGGCCTGTCCCGTACAAGTCCGACAGATCAGTACCGTGGAACTATGGTGGAGAAATCTACTACCACGGTATTAAACAAATTAATTCAACTGAAGAAAGTTCTGATGAAGAGACTTCCGACATTGGAAACATTGCTGGAACGAGCAAAATCATCCGCAGTGGAAGAATTTTCTCTCCAGAGATTGCCCCTCCAAAGGCAATCTTTGGACCCTCAGCTGCTCCTAAGGTTACCCCTGCACCGGTAAACATATTTGCGAGAACTCTAATTATTGAAGAAGTTGTAACTCCTGTGGTTGTCCCCTCTGCTGCTGTTGATGATAGAGGGAAAGGGATCCAAGAAGAGCCCGTCAGGACGAGGGCTCAGCCATTGGTCATCCCTGAAACCTCTCAAAAAGAAATGGAAGAGATTTTGAAAATAATCAAGAAAAGCTATTACGATGTTGTGGAACAACTCGGGAAAACCCCCTCAAAGATCTCTATGTTGGCCCTGCTTCTTTGTTCAGAAGCTCATGCTAAAGCTCTGATAAGATTTTTGAAGACGGCCCACGTGCCACAGGAAACCTCCGCGGATCAGTTCCAGGAATGTGTAGCTAGCTTAACAGCTGACAATGGTCTAGGATTCTCTGATGCTGATTTAACATCCAAAGGGAGAAAACATAATGACGCGCTGCATGTCTCGGTGGAGTGTAGGGGAACCACCCTAGCTCATGTTCTGGTTGATAGTGGGTCATCTCTAAATGTCTTGCCGAAGAAAGTTTGGATAGGTTAGATTGTGAAGGCCTAACGTTGAAGCCCAACAATATAATTGTCAGAGCCTTTGATGGTTCTAAAAGGATGGTCCACGGGGAGGTGGACATCCCGATTAAAGTGGGAACTGAAACCTTCAACTCCACATTCTATGTGATGGACATCCGTCCTTCCTATTCTTGCTTGTTGGGAAAACCCTGGATTCACAATGCTGGAGTCGTCACTTCTACTCTGCATTAAATGCTCAAGTACCTTGTCCAGGGGAAAATCATAACTGTTCACGGCGAAGAGGAATAACTGATAAGCCATCTAAATTCTTTCCGCTATGTAGAATTGGATGGAG
This sequence comes from Vicia faba, assembly GCA_948472305.1. NCBI lineage: Eukaryota > Viridiplantae > Streptophyta > Magnoliopsida > Fabales > Fabaceae > Vicia > Vicia faba. Next base: position 1,051,600,478 of record OX451736.1, on the reverse strand, counting down.
AATTCATCGAAACCCCTTTTCAGCATTTTGAAGAGGTAGCTCAGGAGATTGTGGCAACCAAGACAATGCCTTCTGTACCCATGATTACTAGATCTCCGCCTCGGATGTCGTATCTCACAGATGCAAAGTCTATGATTGAAGAAGGAGGAAGCACAATCTGGGGGCAGCTTCCCGACTTTCCTTTCAAATCAGATAAATTTGTCTTGGGATTCACTTCTTCTGCTAAAAAGGTTGTACGCCACGCCCGTGCTGGATGGTTACCAATGAAGATCACCCATCATGGAGTCAATGCTTTGGAGGATAGTGAAGAGGAGAGCAACTTGGAAGACTGGATTTTCCCTACTGTTGACGGAGGACTGTGCAACTGGGAAGCAAAAGACTTTGTTCCGATTACTTTCATACTTCAATTTATCTTTCAAACATTTCTGTTGGTTTGTAATAATTCTCAAACAATTCGTACACTTTTAACCTTGTGCCTTACCTGAGGCGCATAGGTCCATTTGTAAGAGTTTGATTTTTCATATTCATATGCCATTTTAATGAATCATGGACGTTTTCACATATAAACTTTTGTGTTCATTATCTTTCTTTTTACATTTTATTAGTTTAAAGATGGCTATCCCTTACACACACCCACACTCATAAATGTAGGTACCCTTCCATTTCGGATTCCATGGGTAACAATTCTTCATATGCCGAATACGAAGGTGAAGAGGATTGTGAGGTGTTGGGAGAATTGGCTAGACTGCTACAACAGGAAGAAAGAGAAATTTTGCCTCATGAGGAGCTGTTAGAGACAATCAACTTGGGTACTGAGGAAGACATGAAAGAAGTTAGAGTGGGTGCCAACCTAGAGCCAAGGGTCAAGGAGCGCTTAATTCAGCTGTTGAATGAATATGTTGAGATCTTCACCTGGTCATACGAAGACATGCCGAGACTCAATACAAACATTGTGGTACACCGTCTACCCACAAGAGAAGACTGTCCACCAGTTAAATATAAAGTCCGCCGCATGAGACCCGACATGTTAAAAAAGATTAAAGCAGAAGTTATATAGCAGTTCAATGTTGGATTTCTTGCTGTTACTTCCTATCCATAATGGGTTGCTAACATTATGCCAGTGCCTAAGAAGGACGGCAAAGTGAGAATGTGCGTGGATTACAGAGATTTAAACAGGGCCAGCCCTAAAGATGACTTTCCACTACTGCACATTGACATATTGGTTGAAAACACAACTCAACACAAGGTATTTTCTTTCATGGACGGATTCTCAGGCTATAACCAGATCAAAATGGCCCCTGAGGACATGGAGAAAACTACTTTTGTTACACAGTGGGGTACGTTCTGCTATAAAGTGATGCCATTCGGACTGAAGAATGCCGGGGCAACCTATCAACGCGCCATGGTAGCTTTGTTTCATGACATGATACATCATGAGATAGAGGTCTACGTAGATGACATGATAGCCCGATCAAAAACTGAAGAAGAACACCTCGACCATCTACTAAAGATGTTTGTCAGGTAGAAGGAGTACAAGCTCAGACTGAACCCTAACAAGTGCACTTTTGGAATCCGATCTGGTAAACTATTGGGTTTTATTGTCAGCATCAAAGGCATCGAGGTTGATCCTGCCAAAGTCAAAGCTATACAAGAAATGCCCGCTCCTCGTACTGAGAAGGAGGTCAGAGGTTTCTTGGGATGCCTAAACTACATTGCAAGGTTCATTTCTCACCTAACATCTACTTGTGAACCAATCTTCAAGCTGTTGAAGAAAGATCTGGTAGTTAAAAGGAATGATGACTGTCAAATTGCTTTCAATAAAATCAAGGAGTATTTGCTAGAACCTCCTATCTTGATGCCACCCGTCGAAGGAAGACCGCTAATCATGTATCTGACCGTCCTGGAGAATTCAATGGGGTGCGTACTAGGCCAACATGACGAGTCTGGTCGAAAAGAGCATGCCATTTATTACCTTAGCAAAAAGTTTACCGACTGTGAGACCCGATACTCACTGCTTGAGAAAACTTGTTGTGCTTTGGTATGGGTTGCTCGCTGGCTAAGGTAGTACATGTTGACTCATACCACTTTGCTGATATCTAATATGGATCCGATCAAGTACATCTTTGAGAAGCCTGCTTTATCTGGAAGAATATCTAAATGGAAGATGATCCTAACAGAATACGATATACAGTACACGACCCAAAAAGCTATAAAGGGGAGTGTGCTAGGTGACCATCTGGCTCATCAAGATGTCGAAGATTACCAATCCACGAGGTTCGACTTCCCCGACGAGGATATCATGACATTGGACAACATTGAAGGCATCAGACCATATGACGGACCTGAACAAGGATCCCAATGGACCTTGTACTTTGATGGGGCCTCCAATGCACTTGGCAACGGTATCAGCGCGATACTCATCTCTCCAGAAGGTTGCCATACACCTTTCACTGCCCGAATTTGCTTTAATTGCACAAAAAACATGGCCGAGTATGAAGCTTGTATCTTTGTTCTCAAGGCTGCAATAGACTTGGGAATCAATTCTTTGGTTGTGTTTGGAGACTCAGCTTTGGTCATCAGTCAGATCAAAGGAGAGTGGGACACTAAGCATCCAAACCTCATCCCTTACAAAGAACATGTCTTGACATTTGTTGTACCCCAAAATTTTCCCTCTCATTTTATCAAGATCTCCCCTCACAAGACTGTTTGAACTCCAGACAGGATTAGGGTTTTGCACTGCTCAAGACATCTCGTTGCACTGATGACCTAAATTAGGGTTTGAGTTTGCACAAGGATTTTTGGACTTTAAACACTCAAAGTGACTTTCATACTTCATGTTGGACTCATAAGTTTGTCCACACCAAGTTTCAAGCCTTGAATCAAACTTTTGCCCAATCAATTGGACAGTTGACCTAGAAATCAACTGTATTGGGGAAAAAGTCAACTATGGCCAATTTATAGTCAAACCTCATGATTTTTGATCCACATCAATATTCTAGGCTCCTATGAACCATTTTATCAAGTTTGGACCACAACTCCACAAGAAATTTGATCAGATCACCAAAAGGGCAAAATGGTCATTTTTAGGGTTTTAACTGCACAAAGGCAATTTCTGATTTTTGACCTAGCCAAAGGCAAATCGGGCTCAAGCATGGATTCAAGGACTCAATGGTATCATCTTGACCTATTCAACAAGCTTAAAAGATCTCAATTGCATTGGATTGACAAATGAATTTTTCAGCCAACTGATCAAAATTTGACTGTACACTGAAAAGTCAAACTTTGACTTTTTGGTCAAAATCAAGTGACAAGGGTCATTTTTCATCAAGATGTGTCAAAACATGAAACTTGTTCATCAAGAAAACCATTTTTGCAAATTAGGGTTTAAAGTTGAAAAATTTCATAACTTAGAATTTTTCTAAGTTATGAAATTTTCTTAATTTTTCCTAACTTTGCCCAACATTTTCACCATGATGCAATTGGATTAAAAAAAACTTCCAACATGAAAGTTGTAGTTCTCTACAAATTATACAACTTTGATTCATAAAGTTTTCTCAAAAGAAGCTTGGATCTCAAGTTATGAATTTTGGAACAAGGGACCATGAAACTTGTAACTTAGTGAAATTTTGCCCTAGTTTAGGCAGGATTTTGACCTATCTTCATGGCCATTTTTCACATAGTTCCACTTGGAATCTCAAGTTGAATTTCAAAGATGGATTGTATAGCATGTTGCAAGCTTTCCAAAATATCCAAGAACTCTCCAAACTCATTTGTGGTTAGGGAGAATCGATGGCTTGAAGTTGACAAAAACTCACTTTTCATCCATGGCATGTTCTTATGGATACAAGTTGCAAATTCAAATCAACTTGCTTTGCACTATATTACATGCCTCAAAACCATTTCACACTTATTAATTAAATGCAAATCCATTGGTTTAAGGCATTGTTTTGGTCATTAGAACATTGCACATTAGATTAATCCCTAAGTAGAAAAAGTAATATTTCCATTTTTGCCAAATCTTGCTTTATGTCAAAACCACAATCCTTGAGCATAGAGCCAAATCTTGTGCAGCAAAGCATATCCATCAACTTGAGGGGCCAAGATCAGAAGAAGCAGGCTGATAGATAGCCTGTACAGGCTTGTATTACATCATTGTGCATTTTGGCTTAAAATACAAGAAACATATCCAAAACACTAGAACTTGAACATCAGCAAAAAAACCAAGTTATGCAAGCTTTTGAAACATCTTTCTCACATCCCCTTGAACCAGAAACACGACCCTTTGAGCCTTCAAACTTCCCATAGCATAAAATCACCTTCCATTGGCAAAACAGGGCATTCCCTGCAGTTTGAGTTCCACAACACAAATTGCTCGTGCGTTTTGTCCCAAATTGATTCAAACATCTTCCACATAACCCATCTAAACTATCCCAACCCTTAAACACTAACTGTAACTCCATTTACAGGGTTTGCCATTTTCATTTTCAGCTTGTGCAGGTTGAGTTCTGTAGGCTTGTTCAAGTATATTCAAGGCAAGCTAGACATTGGAGAAGGTCAAGTGAAGTTCAAGAAAGCTCCCAGACATCTCAGGCCTTGTTGAAAAGCTCCACATTGCCATACACGAAGTCAGCTGAAACAGGTTTTTATCAACTTCCTATCTCTTTATTTAGGAACATTTAGACTTAGGTTTGTGAATAAGAAATGTAGTATTCATAGCCATGAAGTTGTACATATGCTCAGTTTTCAATTTAAACAAGCATGCTAAGAGAATTTGGACCATGAACATCCTGAAAAAATTAGGTTAGATTTTAGGGCCAGAGAAATTCTCTTTGGTCTTTGAGAGTTAGGACAAGTTTTTTATATGGTTGAATTCGTCTTGAAAAGCTCTACAACTTTGATGTTATGTGTTTTTGCAATAGAGCACGTATGCAGGATCTAGCATTTGTATTAGGGAGCGCGCGAAATTTGAAGTCAGAGGTTGAAGATGAAGTCTGGTTTGGGCTGGACTTTGCTTCTTTTGTTTTTAACACCCCCCTTTTGCTGAATACACCCCCCCTGGCCCATTTCTTCATATGTTTGTGTTTTGTTATTTTATTTCCATTTCTGATTTTATCTTATTATTTCCAAACATAAAAAATACCCAAAAAATAATATTTTATATTTTTTGCATTTATTTTGCATTTTATTTCTATTTTTTCTAACATAAAAATAATAATTTAATTAATATATATTTCTATTTATTGAAAACTTGAAAATAATATAATTATACCTTTTATTTTTATTCTTTCATTTACACTCAAAAATATTATTCTAAATATATTTTTATCTTGTATATATTTTATTTTATTTTTTGTACATGATTAATATAATTAATAAATATATACATACTTTTATTTTATAAATACTTGAGAATAAAAACATAAAAATACTATAGTTTTATTTTTATTATTATTTATACTTAAAAAATACTTTTTCTAAATATATTTTATTTTTTGTATATACACCATTTTTATTTTATTGTATATAAATAATATAGTCAATATATTTATATTCTTAAAAATTAGGGTTTTACCCTTAATAAAATAATAATCTTTTCATTTATTTCTTCCTTTTTTGCATTAAATATTTTTACCTACATAAAAATAAATAAAAACATTTTTTGCAAAACATCTTAGTTACTTGATCAAAAACTTGCAAAACATCCTTGCTATTTTCAAACACATCTCACAACACAATTTCAAAATATTTCCCAAATGAAACTTTCAAAACATTGAACATCTTTTCAAAAGACATACATCTTTGTATACATTCAAACAAGAATCATTACAAAGGTTGCCACAACAATGGCCTCTTTTCAAAACATCTTTCAAAACCACACACAAAAGCACCATTTCAAACAATTGAAAAGCAAAAGCAAGTGATCTAAACAAATAGCTAAGAGCCCATGGATAACCATGGATGAAAAGGGTGCTTGCACCTTCCCTTTTCATAATCTACTCCCCGAACCTAAGAAAACATCTCAATGGTCTTTCCTGTGCTTTTTGACCTTTCCTTAGGATAAAATAAAAAGTCGGTGGTGACTCTTGCTAAACCGAAACATTTGCAAACACAAACGCAAAACTTCAAGTCAGTTCTCCCACCGTATCATAGAACTGGCGACTCTGCTGGAGAATTACTTTAAAAGTGGAGTAACATTAGGGTTTAGATCACCTTTGCATGTTTATCTTGTTTGCTTTGTTTGCTTTACAATTGGATTTATTGTTTGGGCTTGAAATCCTCTACCCGGATTTGGGAAACATTCATAGGTAAATAGCAAATATGTTGTGGAAACTGTGCAGGGTATACCGACATGGTTGAAGCAATAGCTATATTAGTGCGACATATTTGTGGGTACCGGTAGCCTTTGAGTCAATCAAAGAGAATACGGGGCCGTTGAGTGATGTCATGAAGCACTAATGAACTCTTAGAACCTTTACTTGACCATCTTGGCCTTATTAGGAGTAGTGAGATGACCGGCTTTGGTGCAGTCCGAAGTTGGTAGATACTCGATACTACACTCATTGAGGGTTATTTTCTTGGAATATTTTGGTCGCCAGTTAAGTGGCTAAACTGAAACAATGAGCATAGAAAATAATCCAGTGATATTGAGCTCCTTAGAACCCGGTTATTATTTATAGGACAGGTTGAGCCAACTAACTTCAAGAGGGTACTTACCTATGAAACCCCATGCAAGCCTGAAACTAGGATCTTGTGTGATTTGCTTGTACATATGCTTGTGCATACATCATGAACATCATAAAGCATCATATGCATCTGCTAACCATTTCAAGGGTTTAGATCTTCATCTTTGTTCCTGTTTTGTAGGTCATGGAATCTCTTCGCAGGAAAACAATCCAGGTCAACCTTGTGAGGATCCCTCCTCAACTCAAAGAGCTTACTTCCAAGATTCTATAGAATTCTCTCTTCAGTGAAAGACATGGTAGACTCCTCAACTTGGTCAACTCCAAAATTGAAGAAGACATGGTGAAAGTCCTCTTCCAGTTCTTTGACCCCCTACACTACTGTTTCACATTCCCTGATTACCAACTAGTACCTACTTTGGAGGAATTTTCTCAACTCCTGAGGATTCCTATTCTCCATCAACTACCCTACAATGGTACGGAAAGAGAACCAAAGCCTGAAGATGTTGCTCAAGCTCTACACTTCCAACCATCTGATATCAAAGGTCATTGGGAAACCAGAAGTGGTGTCAAGGGTTTCTTGGCGAAGTTCCTGTTTGAGAAGGCACAGGACTGCTGGAATTCTTTAGATCTACAAGCTTTTGAGGAGATTGTAGCACTTCTCATCTATGGGTTGGTCTTGTTCCCAAACCCTGATCAGCTTATAGATGTGAATGCTGTCAAGATTTTCATATCTCGGAATCCTGTGCCTACGTTGCTTGGGGACATCCTACACTCATTTCACACACAAACAATGAGGAAAAGAGGTGTTCTCATGTGATGTACTCCTCTTCTAGCAAGGTGGTTTATTTCTCACCTTCCCTAGTCAGTTTTGAAGAATGAGCAGGGTTTAAGATGGTCACAACGATTGATGACCCTCACACATTCTGATGTTCATTGGTGTTCTCGGTCCAGAGAAAATGTCATCATCATTGATTGTTGCGGAGAACTCCATAATGTCCCATTACTTGGCATTAGGGGAGGCATTACCTACAACCCCTGTTTATCTCTGAGGCAATTTGGGTATGCCCGAAGGGATGGCCCTCATGATATGCTGATTCTTGACTTGGTTTTTGACTTCGACAACGACGCTCAAGGACTTCGACAAAGGTTTATCCGAGCTTGGAGGATGCCCAACAAAGTGGATAGTAAGACACTGGGACACAAGAATTCTATCCCTCTTGAGCCTTATCTCAAGTGGGTACGAACCCGCGCCCAGAGTATTATGATGCCTTACCCCCACATTCTGCCTATGATCAAAGAGCCTCTTATGGAAGGTGAGGTTCCATACACCCTCCTACATACAGACATGCCAACATCATTGGAAGAATTGAAAAAGAGTTGGATACAGCTCAAGGAAGAACGAAACACTTTTGAAGCCAGCTTCTATGCCAGTGAGAAGAAGGTTTTGGAACTCACCCGCCGACTTCACGAAGAGGAGACTCTCAACACTTACATCGCGCCAAAAAGGATGCGCAACATCTTTTTACATTAAGAAGCTTTGTAATATTTCGCCCATGGGGCATTTATGTACTAACAAATTTCTTCTTATTAATATGACGTGTGTTCTTTTTGTTTGCAACAAATATGAATTTTTGAATACTTGAATGCATTACATGAATAACATATCGTTCATCATATGCATAAAAAAGTCTTCATACCAGGTTTCCTTATCTTTCTGCTGTTTATTTCAGCAAGATGGATATAGAGCAGACGGTCAAAGATCTGCAAGCACAAAATTCGCAATTCCAATAACTCCTTATAACCTTGGCAAAGGGTCAAGAGGATCTTAAAGCACTGTTAGAGAAAGAGAAGGAAAAGGAAAAGAAGAAAAAGAAAAGAATTGGTGTGGCCACTATGGGAAGAAGATTTGAGAATCAGGCTAGGAGAGTTCTGGAATTCCCCTCGACGTCTGATGAAGGGGTTGGTAAAGGAAAGGGAGTTGAAATTCCCTCCAAGTCTGAAGCTGAAGAAGAAGAAGAAGAGGAAGAGGATGAAGATTACTCCGAACAGCAGTACCTTTCGGCGGATGATAAGTATAAGAATCATGAAGACTGACTAACAGCCATGGAGGTACAAAGGGTATCTGGGCTAGATTTCGAAGAACTAGGGTTGGTTGCTGGGATCGTCATTCCTCCCAAGTTCAAAGTTCCTACATTTGCTAAATACGAGAGTTTGTCCTGTCCGAAGATGCATCTGCGGTCCTACATCAGAAAGATCCAACCTCACTCTTCTGATAAGGATCTACGGGTCCACTTTTTTCAAGATAGTTTGTCGGGTACGCAATTGTACTGGTTCTATCAACTTGAGAGATCTGATGTTTATAACTGGGAAGATTTGGCTGCTGCTTTCTACCGACAATACCAATACAACGCAGATTTAGCGCCTACTCGTACTCAACTACAGAGTATGGGTATGGCCTCTAATGAGGGATTTAAGGAGTATGCTCAGAAGTGGCGGGATTTGGCTGGAAGGGTACAACCACCATTGTCGGATAGAGAGCAGGTTGACATGTTTTTGGGGACCCTATCAGGTTCATTCTTCAATCACTTGATCGGGAGCTCATCTGCAGGGTTCACCGAATTAATTCTGACAAGTAAAAGGGTCGAAGCTGGCATTAAGAGTGGTAAAATTCATAAATATGCCTCCGCTTCCACTGCTATCAAGAAGACCTTCCCAGCCTAGAAGGAAGTTTCTGCCTCTGGTGGGGGCTGTGATGATCCAGAACTCCTCAATTGATCAACCTCGAAGCAGTCAACCCAGAGCTAACCAAAATAGGGTGGAAAGGCCACAACGACAATTCACTCAGATCAATATGAAACCGGCTCAGGTCCTCCCTCATCTGTTAAAGTTAAACCTTACCAATTTGAAAGAAGCGCCGAAAAACCCAAATACCTCTTCTCCCTATTATCATTCAAATGCAAAGTGTGCATATCATTCGGACAATGTGGGGCACGACACCAACAACTGTTGGGCCCTTAAAAACAAGATCCAAGATTTGATAGATGCCAAGGAGGTGGAGTTTGATGCTCCCGAAAAACCTAATGTGATATCCGCTCCTATGCCAAAACATGGTCATAATGTCCATGCTATTTTGGAAGATCTTCATGTTACCACTGTTGATGACTTAATGACTCCGTTGCCAATGATCAAGATGAATCTGTTGAAAGCCGGGATTTTCCCAGGCTGTGAAAAAGATTGTTACTTTTGTTTAACCTTGCAATCCGATTGTCCGCTGTTGAAGTCAGGCATCCAACGCCTGATGGATACTCAAGAGATCCTCTTTCAGAAAACTCCTGTTGCTACTATCACTCATGTTACTCCTGTTACTCTAATCAATGATGTTGATATAATCACCATTTCCGACAATCTTTCCAAGACCTGTAAAAGGCCTGTTAAGATTACACCCAATCCAAAGTTTGTACCGTTGAAGATTACCATGCCGGGGCCTATCCCATATAAGTCCAACAAGGCGATACCGTGGAATTATGGAGGAGAGATCTTCTATCACGGTGTGAAACAGATTGAATCAGTCAAAGAAAGCTCCGATGAAGAAACTTATGACATAGGGAATATTGCAGGGACAAGTAAGATAACTCGTAGCGGAAGAATCTTCTCTCCGGAGATTGCTCCTCCACGGGCAGTCTTCAGACCCTCAAGTGCTCATGTGCCTGTCGAGATATCTGTGCGAAGTCCAGTGATTGAAGAAATTGTTACTCCTGAGGTTGCACCCTCTGCAGTTACTGCTGATAAAGGTAAGGGGATCCAAGAAGTGCCCGTCAGGACGAGGGCTCAGACTTTGGTTATCCCTGAGACCACCCAAAAGGAGATGGAGGAGATCTTAAAGATAATTAAGAAGAGCGACTATGATGTCGTAGAACAGCTGGGGCAAACCCCTTCAAAAATCTATATGCTGGCTCTGTTGCTCTGCTCTGAGGCTCATGCCAAAGCCTTGATTAAATTCCTAAAGACAGCGCACGTGCCTCAAGAAACTTCTGCGGATTACTTTCAAGAGTGTGTAGCCAGCCTTACAGTAGACAATGGTCTTGGCTTCTCTGATGCCGATCTGACGTCTAAGTGAAGAAAGCATAATGATGCGCTGCATGTATCGGTAGAGTGCAGAGGAACTACACTTGCTCATGTTCTGGTTGATACTGGCTCATCTTTAAATGTTCTACCAAAGAAAGCATTGGATAGGCTAGACTGTGAAGGTTTGACCCTAAAGCCCAGTAATATCATTGTTAGAGCCTTCGACGGTTCTAAGAGGATGGTTCACGGAGAAGTGGACATCCCAATTAAGGTGGGAACGAAAATTTTTAACTCTACTTTTTATGTGATGGACATCCGTCCTTCATATTCATGCTTGTTGGGAAGGCCATAGATCCACAACGCTGGGGCAGTCACTTCTTCTCTACACCAGATGCTAAAATACACAGTCCAGGGTAAGATCATAACAATTCACGGTGAGGAGGAGTATATGATAAGTCACCTTAACTCTTTCCGCTAGGTGGAGTTAGACGGCGAATTCATAGAAACACCTTTCCAACACTTTGAAGAGGTTTCTCCTGAAGTTGCGGTAGCCAAGACAATGACTGATGTGCCCATCATTACCAAGCCTGTGTCCCGGATGTCATCCCTTAAAGATGCGGAGGCTGTAATCAAGGAAGGAGGAAGTACAGTGTGGGGTCAACTGCCAAATTTTCCTTACAAGACAGATAAGTTCGGATTGGGTTTCACTACTGCTAGCCAAAAAGCTGTGCGTCGCTCCGGGGCTGGAGGACCACCATTGAAAATCACTCATCATGGAGTTCATGCTTTAGAAGATGATGAAGAAGGAAGCAAATTTTAAGATTTGATCTTTCCAACCATTGAAGGAGGACTGAACAACTGGGAGGCGAAAGACTTCGTTTCCATTACTTTCATCAATCAGTAATTTATCTTTTGAACATTTCCTATTTGGTCTGTAATAACTTTTAAACAATTCGTACACTCTTTTCGCCTTATGACTTACCCGGGGCATATAGGTCCATTTGTAAGGGTTTTGATTCTTCATTTTCATATGCCATTTTTAATGAATCATGGATGTTTTCATCTATAAACTTTTGTGTTCATTTTCTTTCTTGTTTACATCTTATTTTGTTTAAAGGTGGTTATCCCTTACACACACCCACACTCACAAAATGAAGGTACCCATCCACTCCGGATTCCATGGGTAACAATTCTGCTATGGCCTTCAAGGACTCTGAAGATCTGGTCAATCATGTCGAGTACGAAGGTGATGAAGACTGTGAAGTTCCTGGAGAGTTGGCTAGACTCTTGCAACAAGAAGAAAGGGTTATTCTGCCCCATGAAGAGTTGTTAGAGACTATCAATTTGGGTACTGCCGAAGATAGAAAAGAGGTTAAAGTGGGTGCCAACTTGGAGCCAAGTGTCAAAGAGCGCTTAGTTCAGCTGTTGAATGAGTATGTTGAGATCTTCGCCTGGTCCTATGAAGACATGCCGGGACTGGATACAGATATTTTGGTTCACCGTCTCCCTACAAGAGAAGATTGTCCACCAATCAAACAGAAAGTTCACCGAATGAGGCCCGACATGTCCGAAAAGATCAAAGTTGAAGTGATGAAGCAGTTCAACGCTGGCTTTCTGGCTGTTACTTCCTATCCATAATGGGTTGCTAACATTATGCCCGTGCCTAAGAAGGACGACAAAGTCAGAATGTGTGTGGACTACAGAGATTTAAACAGGGCTAGCCCTAAAGATGATTTTCCACTACAACATATTGACATCTTGGTTGACAACACAACTCAACACAAGGTATTCTCTTTCATGGACGGATTTTCAGGGTACAACCAGATCAAAATGTCCCCCGAAGACATGGAGAAGACTACTTTTGTTACACAGTGGGGTACCTTCTGCTATAAAGTGATGCCATTTGGACTGAAGAATGCTGGGGCAACCTATCAGCGAGCCATGGTAGCTTTGTTTCATGACATGATACATCATGAGATCGAAGTCTACGTAGACGACATGATAGCCCATTCACAAACAGAAGAAGAACACTTCGACCATCTACAAAAGCTGTTTGTCAGGTTAAAGGAGTATAAGCTCAGACTGAACCCTAGCAAGTGCACTTTCGGAGTCAGGTCCGGTAAACTTTTGGGATTTATCGTCAGTAACAAAGGCATCGAGGTTGATCCTGCCAAAGTCAAAGATATACAAGAAATGCATGCCCCCCGCACTGAGAAGGAGGTTAGAGGTTTCTTGGGACGCCTAAACTATATTGCAAGGTTCATCTCTCACCTAACATCTACCTGTGAGCCAATATTCAAGCTGTTGAAGAAAGATCAGGTTGTTGAATGGAACAATGATTGTCAAGTTGCTTTTGATAAAATTAAGGAGTATTTGCTGGAACCTCCTATATTGATGCCACCCATCGAAGGAATACCTTTAATCATGTATCTGACTGTTTTGGATAACTCAATGGGGTGCATACTGGGCCAACATGATGACTCTGGCCGAAAAGAGCACCTTAGCAAAAAGTTTACCGACTGTGAGACTCGCTACTCACTGCTCGAGAAAACTTGCTGCGCTTTGGTATGGGCTACTCGCCGGCTAAGGCAGTATATGTTGACACATAACACTCTGCTGATTTCTAAAATGGATCCGATCAAGTACATCTTCGAGAAGCCTGCTTTATCCAGAAGAATCGCTAGATGGCAGATGATCCTAACAGAGTATGATATCTAGTACACAACCAAAAAAGATATAAAAGGGAGTGTACTAACTGACCATCTAGCTCATCAAGCCGTCAAAGATTACCAATCTATGAGGTTCGACTTCCCTGACGAGGATATTATGACGTTGGACAACATTAAAGGTAACAGATCGTATGACGGACCTAAACAAGGATCCTGATGGACTCTGTACTTTGATGGTGCTTCAAATGCACTTGGAAACGGTATCGGCGCGGTACTTATCTCTCCAGAAGGTTGCCATACACCTTTCATTTCTAGACTCTGCTTCAGCTGCACCAACAACATGACCGAGTATGAAGCTTGTATCTTTGGTCTCAAGGCTGCTATTAACTTGGGAATCAAATCTTTGATTGTATTTGGGGACTCAGCTTTGGTTATCAGTCAAATCAAAGGAGAGTGGGATACTAAGCACCCTAACCTCATCCCATACAAAGAACATGTCTTGACATTGTTACCACATTTCGAGCAAATTACCTTCGAGCATTTCCCGCGAGAAGAGAATTAGCTAGCAGATACGCTAGCTACAATGTCCTCCATGTTTAAACTTAACTGGGATAATGAGGCACCCCAAATTACCATTGAATGAATGGACGAACCTGCACATTGTCACGAGATTAATACCGAAGAAGTGATGGACCGACCTTGGTTTCATGACGTCAAAAAGTATCTCGAAGCACAAGAATATCCTGAAGGAGCTTCAATCAACGACAAAAAGTTCTTAAGGAGGTCCGAAACCAAGTTCTTTCTGAGTAATGGTATCCTATACAAGCACAATCTTGATTGTGTCCTACTCCGTTGTGTGGACAAGGTTGAAGCTGAGCAGATCATGGCTGAACTACATAATGGCACCTTTGGCACCCACTCGAGTGGTCATACGATGGCTAAGAAGATTCTACGGGTAGGCTACTACTGGTCTACCATGGAAGCTGATTATCATCAACATTCTCGTACTTGTCACAAATGCCAAATCTATGCTGACAAGGTACATATTCCCCCAGTTCCTCTCAATGTCTTAACAGCTCCTTGGCCATTCGCAATGTGGGGAATCGACATGATTGGAGAGATCAAGCCTACAACATCCAACAGACACCGTTTCATCCTAGTGGCCATTGATTACTTTACCAAGTGGGTCGAAGCAGCTTCCTTCGCCTCCATTACAAAGAATATCAAGCAGAACCTTATATGCCGGTATGGTATCCCCGACAGGATCATCACGGACAACGGTACAAATTTGAACAATACTATGATCACCGCTCTGTGCGAGAAATTCAAGATTCAACATCACAATTCATCTCCCTATCGGCCTAAGATGAACGGTGTTGTTGAAGCTGCGAACAAAAATATCAAGAAAATCATTCAAAAGATGACAGTCACCTACAAGGACTGGCATGAGATGTTACCGTTTTCTCTGTACGGGTACCGTACCATGGCACACACTTCAACTGGGGCAACCCCCTTTTATTTGGTATATGGCATAGAGGCTGTTTTACCTATCGAGTTTCAGATTCCCTCCTTGAGAATCATGAAAGATGCTGGTTTGAGTGAAGATGATTGGATTCAGACCCGACTTGATCAACTTAACTTGATTGACGAGAAGCGACTTACTGCTGTTTTCCATGGTCAGGCGTATCAGAAACGTATGATCAAGGCCTTCAACAAGAAAGTCAAGAGATAAGTATATCAAGTTGGGGACCTTGTAATCAAGCGGATTATCTTACCTCAAAGTGATCCCAGGGGAAAATGGACTCCTACTTACGAAGGACCGTTTATGATCAAGAACATCTTTTCTGGTGGGGCAATGATTCTGACCACCATGGACGGTGATGACCTGCCGCACCCTACGAACGCAGACATAGTCAAAAGATACTACACATAAACAACCCGACAAGTCGAAAACCCGAAAGGGCGACTTGGGCAAAAATGGGCATCCCGGTGAATTGAAAACCCAAAAGGGCGGTTCAGGCAAAAATTAGGGGTAAATAAAAAAATCTGTACACCCGGCAAGTTGAAAACTCAAAAGGGAAACTTGGGCAAAAAAGGGTTTCCCGGTGGATCAAAAACCCGAAAGGGCGGTCCAGGCAAAAGTTAGGGAATTAAAGCGTATGATTATGTCTCGTCGGATCACTCTAAGGACAATCTCTTCACAGACAAGCTCCAAGCTTCCGATCAATCCAATCATCTGTGGACGAGGCAATGAATGGACAAGATACTCAGAGTTGTGAAGGCTATAGCAGAATGAGAACCCCATGGAATTGTTACATATAGCCATATTTATTTGTATAAATTTTTCTCATTTTTTATGACAACATTCTCTTACTAGGATGTCTGTCTCCTTTGTACAAAATACTTACACAAAGTTAATACAAATATACTTCAAAGTGAAGAAATTTTCTTGCCTTTTCTTTCTTTTTACACTTGTGTTTTTATTGGAAAACGTCCAATGATTTTTTAAATGAGCATATGCATTTGAATATAATCACTGCTAATAAATAAAACGAAATAAGAAAGGATAATTACTGATAGGTTGAAAGTATAGGAAAACGTCTTTAGGATATTCCAGAAGAAATCCCCTGCAGTATGTTATTCAGATCCTCAACAGAGCTGAAACCTTGAAATACATATCCCCAGCGGAGGTAAATACATATCTCCATCAGAGCTAAGTTTCTAAACTCCTGATCCCCAGCGGAGTCAGAAGACTGTGAACTACAAATCCCCAGTGAAGATAAAACTTTCTTCCCCAACGGAGTCAAAAACTCCAAATCTTAAACCCCGGTCGGACACCATCCAATTCCCTCCATAAATCCCCGGTAGATTGGCATACAACCCCAGCTCTTGAGAATTCTCCAACGGAATAAACGTTTTCCCCACAGAGTTATTTCCCAACAGAACGAAGATTCTTGTTCTCATTTCTCCAATTGAAGCCTCCCAGGTTTTAATTCCCCAGTAGAGATCGTCAAAATTTTCCTCATCCACCAGGAAAGTCATGAAGGATTCTAAATTCCCCATAGAAGTTATCAAAACTCTTGTTAATCCCCACAAGTCACCAAGGATTTTCAATCCCCAGCAGTAGTCCAAACGATTTCTCAGTCTCAACAATCATAGGTTTTGGATCTCCAGCAGCAGTCAAGGATTTATTTTCCCCGGCAGCAGTCAAAGATTTCATTATCTCCAGCTATCAAGGATTTATTTTCCTTAACAAGACGGCTAATCAGCTTACATACGTATATATTACATTCATATATCATAAAACACATTTATTGCACCATACATTTCATACAACATAACTTTGTGTTTTCAGCTAACATTTTACCCTTTTCAGGATAAGATTAAAAGTTATCTTTAAAAAATGTTCAAAGATTTCAGATATAGTATGGATACACCCTAGACACGACAGTCATTCTATTACTCATTCAGAATTTCAAGTTAAAATACGGCAGGGATACACCTCAGACACGGCGGTCATTCTACTACTCATACAGACTTCAGCAATCAGATACAGACTAGATGCGCTCCAGACACAGAAGCCATTCTATTTCTCATTCAGATTCAACTATCAAATTCAAGTTCAGATACACTTCAGACACGGAAGTCATTCTGTCACCTATTCAGATCTCAGTTACAGTTCAGATACACTTTGGACACGAAGTCATTCTGCTGCTCATACAGATCTCAACTTCAGATACAGTCCAGATACGCACCAGACACGGTTGCCATTCTGTCACTCATTCGGAACTTATCCCCATCCCAGAGATGCCCCATAGATGGATGTTTCTCTGTCGCCCATTCAGAATTCAGATACAATACAGATACACTCCAGACACGGTAGTCATTCTGATATTCATTCAAGAATCAAATAAGGTTATAACTCGGATACGCTCCAGACACGGACGCCATTCCTTTTGCTCGTACGAATCCAATCTCCAAATACAACTCAGATACGTTCTAGATACGGATACCATTCTAGTGTTCATTCTCCTGATTTTCAACAAACTGTCTTGGATGGCATCTTTAAGCCCATCTCCAGCAAGATTCTACCATCTCCAAATGGCATCTTTAAGCCCATTCCCTCAGCTACATTTTTGACGAGTGCAAATTTACAGGCACTCTAGTGTCCAATCCTCTTTTACCTTCGAGTCATGAAAGGCAACCTCGCCAATCTAACTCTTCAGGTTTAAGAAGATTGAATAGGGGAAGCTGTTGTACCCCAAAATTTTCCCTCTCATTTTATCAAGATCTCCCCTCACAAGATTCTTTGAACTCCAGACATGATTAGGGTTTTGCACTACTCAAGACATCTCCTTGCACTGATGACCTGAATTAGGGTTTGAGTTTGCAGAGGGATTTTTGGACTTTCAACATTCAAAGTGACTTTCATACTTCATGTTGGACTCATAAGTTTGTCCACACCAAGTTTCAATCCTTGAATCAAATTTTTGCCCAGTCAATTGGACAGTTGACCTAGAAATCAGCTGTATTGAGGAAAAAGTCAACTATGGCCAATTTACAGTCAAACCTCATGATTTTTGATCCACATCAATATTATAGGCTCCTATGAACCATTTGATCAAGTTTGGACCACAACTCCACAAGAAATTTGATCAGATCACCAAAAGGGCAAAATGGTCATTTTTAGGGTTTTGACTGCACAAAGGCAATTTCTGATTTTTGACCTAGCCAATGGCAAATTGGGCTCAAGCATGTATTCAAGAACTCAATGGCATCATCTTTACCAATTCAACAAGCTCAAAAGATCTCAATTGCATTGGATTGACACATGAATTTTTCAGTCAACTGATCAAAAATTGACTGTATATTGAAAAGTCAAACTTTGACTTTTTGGTCAAAATCAAGTGCCAAGGGTAATTTTTCATCAAGATGTGTCAAAACATGAAACTTGTTAATCAAGAAACCCATTTTTGCAAATTAGGGTTTAAAGTTGAAAATTTTCATAACTTAGAATTTTTCTAAGTTATGAAATTTTCTTAATTTTTCCTAACTTTGACCAACATTTTCACCATGATGCAATTGGATTCAAACAAAACTTCCAACATGAAAGTTGTAGTCCTCCACAAATTCTACAACTTTTATTCACAACGTTTTCTCAAAAGAAGCTTTGATCTCAAGTTATAATTTTTGGAACAATGGACCATAAAACTTGTAACTTAGTGTAATTTTGCCCTAGTTTAGGCAGGATTTTGACCTATCTTCATGGCCATTTTTCATATAGTTCCACTTGGAATCTCAAGTTTCATTTCAAATATGGATTGTAGAGCATGTTGCAATCTTTCCAAAATGTCCAAGAACTCTCCAAACTAATTAGTGGTTAGGGAGAATCGAAGGCTTGAAGTTGGCAAAAACTCACTTTTCATCCATGGCATGTTCTTATGGATACAAGTTGCAAATTCAAATCAGCTTGCTTTCCACTAGATTACAGGCCTCAAAACCATTTCACACTCATTAATTAAATGCAAATCCATTGGTTTAAGGCATTGTTTTGGTCATTAGAACATTGTGAAGATGTGAAAAACACAAGAAGGGGGGTTGAATTTCTGGTTTAGAAGATGGAGGTAGTGGGATTTCTGGTTCTGGAGAGAGTGGAATTTCTGGTTGTGGTGAAATGGGAATTTCTGGTTGTGGTTCTGTGATGGTTTCAGGATTTGGATTTTCTGGATTGGGAGCAGAAGTATGTTGGTCTATATCAGAAAGAACTTTTTCAAGTTCTTGTTGGGTTTCAACAATATTTGGATTTTGAGGTTGGGAGCGAGATCTTCTGAGAGTTAATGATTCAGAGGGATCGAAGTCAATGTCAAAGTCGTCAAAAGTTTTAGGTGTGGGGTTTTCAGGTTGAGTAGAAGTTGGGATAGATGTTGATACAGCAATTGAATCTAAAACATTTACAGAAGAAGGATTACCTCTCTTTTTAGGAGTCTGCTGGGAGGATCCTTCTGCTGCAGCTTTCCTTTTCTTGGTTTTCTTCAGCACAACTTCTGGAGCCTTCTGCTGAAGATCTTGAATATTCAGATTTGGTGTTGTACCATCAGCCTTGCAAGCATCTAGATATCTGAGAATTATATCTAGTTTAGAATCAATCTCTGAGAACAGAGGGAAGTTATCCAGAGGGACTCTTCTGCTGGAGATTTCAGCAAAAGGAGTGACGCTGGGTTCCTTCTTGATGTTCTCAATCAACTTCATCTTCTTCAGATTCTTAGCATTCAGCTGTTTGCCCACAGTAGCTTCCAAAGAGATGATTTCCTGAGCGTGTAAGATGATCAATCAACTTATTCTCTGTTAGAATATCTGATATAAGTCTTCCAAGGGGTATCCAATCCCTTTTTGTTCGCTCCTCTTCTCTTGTTTCCTTAAGACTTGTTCTGAGGTGGTTAAACAGCAGGTGAGCCAGATTTATCTTGACCTTCTGTGAGATGAAATAGATCAGAAATTGCTGATCAATATTAATGTAGTCAGGAGAGTTGGTAGGCTTCCTGTGATTGATGCACCCCAGAATGATCTTGGCCCAAATTCTGTGTTGGTCTTTTAAATCCCTTATCTTGCTGGAGGGAAGCCCCAGAGTTAAGATTTCCCTTGCAATTAGGGCAGCATCAGCGCACCTTTCTGCCATGTCAATGCAACAAACACCACCACCACTGTACCCTATGAGTCTTGCAATCATGTCTTCAGTAATAACAATCTTCTTCCCCATGATGTAAGACGTAACTTGATGATTTGAAGAAGAAGCGTGAATCCAAAATTCCTTTACCAGAATAGGAAATGTTGGACCCACCAGACGGTCAAAATACTTTTCCCAGCCTTGAGCTTTAACTTCTTCAGAGAGATCAAACCCATTCTCTTGAAGGCTGTTGAAATCCACGATCAATTCTGACAGAACTTCAAGATTTTTGACTGGTGTGAGAAGCGTTTTGTAAGGTTCTTCGTATTGTTCAAATGAAACAGTTTTCTGAGAACCTGAAGTAGGAATGCTGGAAGAAGCCATGTTCATACGAAGGTTTTTGTGAAAAAGATTGAAAGGGTTTTGAGAAAGTATGAAAACTGAAATCAGTAAGTTTGAGAGAAAATGAAAGTGAAGGTAAAAGAGTGTAAATGGTGTGAAGTGTGTTTAAATAGATTTCTAAACAATTTTGAAAACATAAACGTCAAGAGAGAGAAATTAATAATGATTATTAGCATTTAATGATAGCTGATTTTAGGGGATTCATAAAGATATTTGGAACGGTTACCCATGACATGTGTCTCAATGCATCCAATCAGCGCTTTTGCCTTTTCAGAAACGTGAACGCGTATTCAGCCTCAGAAAATAGCTGATGACTGGATGACACTTGTTTGCTTGAGTGAACAACACATTTCTATCCTTGAAATGAAGCGCTCAGATCTTCATGGATAGATTCTGATACAATCTTCACTTTCTCAAATATCTGGAAGTCCTCAAGTTAACTTTTCATCCAGAGCATTTGTGTGCTGCATCCAGCTGCTGCTATGTATTCAGCTTCTACTGTTGATAGAGCAATTGTGGATTGTCTTTTGCTGGACCATGAGATCAGATTTTCTCCCAGAAACTGGCAGCTTCCAGAAGTGCTTTTACGTTCTACTCTGTCTCCAGCAAAATCATCATCACAGTATCCTACTAAGCTGTAATCACTTGATTTTCTATAAAACAAACCCAGATTAGTAGTACCTTTCAGATACTTGAAAATTCGCTTAACTGCTTTTAAGTGAGATTCTCTAGGATCTGATTGGAATCTAGCACAAATGCAAACACTGAATAAAATGTCAGGCCTTGAAGCCATCAGATAAAGAAGAGAACCAATCATACCTCTGTAGACCTTCTGTTCTACCTTTTTACTTACCTCTTCTCTTTCCAGAATGCACGTGGGATGCATTGGAACCTTTGATGGCTTACATTCTGAGAGATCAAATTTCTTCAGAAGTTCTCTGACATATTTTCTCTGATGAATGTAAGTTCCTTCTGGAGTTTGATTAATCTGAATGCCCAAAAAGAATTTTAGTTCCCCCATTAGGCTCATCTCAAATTCTGCCTGCATACATTTAGAAAACTTTCTTCCCAGAGAAGGTTTAGTAGATCCAAATATGACGTCATCAACATAAATCTGACATACTAAAATGTCATTCTTAATTGTCTTACAGAATAAGGTTGTGTCCACGTTCCCTCTGGTGAATTCCTTTTCTAACAGGAAGTTACTTAGTCTTTCATACCAAGCTCTGGGAGCTTGTTTCAGACCATACAATGAATTCTTTAGTTTGAAAACATATTCTGGATTTTTGGAACTTTCAAAACCAGGGGGTTGGTGCACATATACCTCTTCTTCTATATAGCCATTTAAGAATGCACTCTTAACATCCATCTGATACAGAGTGATGCCTTTATTAACAGCAAATGAAATTAAGAGTCTGATAGATTCTAACCTGGCGACTGGAACAAAGGTTTCTGTATAGTCTATCCCCTCTTGCTGACTATAACCTTGTGCTACCAGTCGTGCTTTGTTTCTGATGACTTCACCTTGTTCATTCAGTTTGTTTCTGAACACCCATTTTGTTCCAATGACGTTGAATCCTTTTGGTTTAGGAACTAGATCCTATACGTCATTTCTTATGAATTGATTTAGCTCCTCTTGCATTGCTAGAATCCAGTCATTGTCCAGAAGTGCTTCATCAATTGATGTTGGTTCAGTTAGAGAAACCAGTCCCATGAGGGATTCTTCAGAGTTTCTGAAGCTAGATCTTGTTCTGATTGGATCTTCCTTTCTTCCTAAGATTGTTTCTTCTGGGTGATCCATGCTGCTTCTGGATGGTCTTTTCTGGAGTTGATCAACAGAAGGTGTTGGATTGCTTGCAGTGCCTCTTTCTGATGTTGAGGGAGTGTCTCTGTTAAGAGCTTCTGATGACTTGTCTTCAGTACCTGTGAATTAAACTTCCATACCTGCAAGTAATTCATTCAGCTTTGACTTTTGAGAGTCAAGATTATCATCAAAACGAACACTGATTGACTCTTCCATAATCTGTGTTTCTGTATTGTATACTCTGTACCCTCTTGAGCGTTCAGAGTATCCTAACATAATACATTTTTGTGCTTTAGATTCAAACTTGTTCAAATAATTTTTTGTATTCAAAATAAAACATGTACATCCAAATGGGTTAAAATAGGAAATGTTGGGCTTTCTGTTCTTCCACAATTCATATGGAGTCTTTTCCAGAATAGGTCTTATGGATTTTCTATTCTGAATGTAACACGCTGTGTTTATTGCCTCTGCCCAGAAGATTTTAGCAACGTTAGTCTCGTTGATCATGGTTCTGGCCATTTCTTGCAATGTGCTGTTCTTTCGTTCTACAACTCCATTTTGCTGGGGAGTTCTAGGACAAGAGAAATCATGCAGAATGCCTTTGTCATTAAAGAATGACTCAAAATCTTTGTTTTCAAACTCTCCACCATGATCACTTCTGACTTTGACGATTCTAAGATCCTTTTCATTCAAAACTTGGTTGCAGAAGGTGACAAACACAGAGTGTGACTCTTCCTTGTGTCTTAAGAACTTTACCCATGTCCATCTGCTATAGTCATCTACGATTACTAACCCATACTTCTTGCCACTGACTGAAGCAGTTTTAACCGGTCCAAATAAGTCAATGTGCAGAAGTTCTAATGGCTTGGAGGTAGAAACAACGTTTTTGGATTTGAAAGTTGGTTTTGCAAACTTGCCTTTCTGACATGCTTCACACAGAGCATCTGAATTGAACTTCAGGTTAGGAAGTCCTCTGACCAGATTGAGTTTGTTAATCTGAGATATTCTTCTCATACTAACATGTCCCAATCTTCTGTGCGAGATCTATTGCTCGTTGTTAACAGACAGAAGACACTTTACATTCTGAGTTTTTAGTTCATAAAGTTTTATTTTATAAATGTTGTTTCTCCTTTTTCCATTAAATAGGATAGTCCCATCTTTCTGACTAACAGCTTTGCATGAATTTTGATTGAAGATTATATCATAACCGTTATCACTTAATTGACTTATGGATAACAGGTTATGCATTAATCCATCTACTAATAAAACATTACTTATAGAGGGAAGATTTCCATTACCTACAGTTCCAGAGCCAATGATCTTTCCTCTTTGATTGCCTCCAAAACCTACGTGGCCTCCAGGCTTAAGTTCCAGGCTTTGGAACATATGCCTTCTTCCCGTCATGTGTCGTGAGCAGCCAGAGTCCAGGTACCATGACTGGTGTTTTTGCTTTGCTGCTAAAGATATCTGCCACATGTATTATTTTATCCTTAGGTACCCATATTTTCTTGGATCCTGATTTGTTAGTTTTACCAAAACTCTGATTGAATTTTGGTTTGACAGAGTAATCACTACTAGTATATTTTATGTCATGTGTGTGCCCATATACAAAGTGTGAATCAAGTGAAGTGCGTTTTATAACTAAATCCATGGCATTCTTTGGTGTAGGTACTTTACCTTGATATCCTATCCCTTTTCTGCCATTTCTGCTAACTCCATAGATCATTGAAGCCATTTTGTTTCTATCTATGTTTTTAGCTAGAAACTTCTGAAAGCTGTGATCATACTCCTTGATGATCTCATCAGCACTGCTGGGAGTTTCAGGGATTGTTTCCTTCTGAGAGTTTTGCAATAGATTTTCTAATTTTGAAATTTTATCTTTTAACTCAGAATTCTCCAATTTGAGACTCTCAGTATTATCAGAGTCAGAAGCAAGATTCCTTTTCAGGTTTCTGAATTTGACTCTAATCTGCTGATATCTTTCCCGAATTTCATTAAGGCTTTCAGCTAGTTCAGCCTTAGTAAAGTGTATAGCAAAGTCAGGGAATACCTCTTCTGTATCTGATTCATAGTCTGACTCAGAAGCTTCACTGTCTTCTGTTATGTTTGCCATGAGAGCTATGTTTGCTCTTTCATCATCTGATTCTGAGTCAGCTTCAGATGTGTCAGAATCATCCCATGTAGCCATGAGACTTTTCTTCTTTTCCTTGCCAAACTTCTTTTTGGGCTTTTCCTTCTGAAGCTTTGGGCAATCACTTTTGTAGTGCCCTTGATCGTTACATTCATAGCAGATGATGTCTTTGTTGTTTGGCTTTATGTTTCCTGAAGAGCCTTCAGATCTTCTGTGTCCATAGGAGGATTCTGACCTTCTGTATCTGGAGAAAGATTCATTCTGATTCTCTGATCTTTTGGGATTCCTGAACTTCCTTTGCCTCTGCTTCCATAATTGGTTCACCCTTCTGGAGAGGAGAGATAGTTCATCTTCTTCTGATGAGGACCCATCAGAGGTTTCTTCTACAGCCTGCAAAACTTTGGAGTCAGATTTTTTATTAGATTTTAAAGCTAATGGCTTACCTTGATTTTGAGGTTCATTTGCTTCTAGCTCTATCTCGTAACTTCTGAGGGAGCTGACAAGTTCCTCCAGAGAGATTTTGTTGAGATCCTTGGCTAGCTTAGGCGCTGTGACCATTGGCCTCCACTGTTTTGGAAAGCTTCTGATGATCTTCTTAACATGATCAGCAGTGGAATACCCTTCGTCAAGAACTTTTATACCAACAAAAAGAATTTGAAATCTTGAAAACATAGTCTCTATTGATTCACTCTCTTCCATCTTGAATGCCTCATACTTCTGAATGAGCGCAAGAGCTTTGGTTTCTTTGACTTGAATGTTGCCTTCATGCGTCATTCTCAGAGAGTCGAACATATTCTTTGCAGTGTCTTTGTTTGATATCTTTTCATATTCTGAATAAGAGATGGCGCTGAGAAGAATTGTTCTGGCCTTGTGATGATTTCTGAAATCACGCTTTTGCTGATTAGACATTGTTTTCCTGTCAATCTTCTGACCACTTCCATCCACTGGGTGCATGTATCCATCAGTCACCATGTCCCACAGATCAGCATCATGGGCCAGAAAGAAACTCTCAATTATGTCTTTCCAGTAGTCAAAGTTCTCTTCATCAAAGACTGGAGGTTTGCCACTGAATCTGTCTCTTTCTTCATTGTTGTCATTGCTGATGTTTTGATTTGGTCCTGCCATTATGTTTTTCTGACGCTGGATCTTGTACTGACACGGTTAAGTGTTATAAGATTAGAACCAGGCACTCTGATGCCAATTGAAGATGTGAAAAACACAAGAAGGGGGGTTGAATTGTAAAACTTAAATCAAAAGCTTAAACAACACTGTATTTTTATCCAGGTTCGTTTGATCTCAAACTACTCCAGTCCACCCGTCAAAGTGATTTCGCCTCTCTCTAATGAGGTCTTAATCCACTATATTCAAAGGGATACAACAACTACTTTAACAACTATTAAAGCCTTCTTGAGTATAACCACAAACCAGTTTATCTCAAGGAAATCTCTTTACAAATAATTGAACAATAATGTGTTTGATGTTTTCTAATAAAACAGTATACCACAACTGTGATAATACACAAATTTAAGCTTTGAATGAAACTGGATTGCTAATGCGTTTGAGTAAGCGTGGTTCGAAAGCTTAGCAAATTGTATGAGTGTGTGTGTGTGTGTTGATTAGCGTTTTCTTTTCTCACACAGACTTGATTATATAGCTAAGGCAAAGATACGTTGTTGTCCATAAATCACTTTCAATGATAATAACGTTCTTTCCTTTTTGAGAAGATCTTGTCTTGAAGAGAGCCGTTAGCAATTAATCTGTCTTGAATACTTAGTAACGCTTCAGAGTCTTCTTTATGAAAATCAGAGTGTTCTTTGCTTTAACTTATGCTGACTCTTCTGAGTGCTGATGACTTGGTAAGGATCTTGATCAGAGTCATAGTGTTTTATGCGTAGATTCTGTTCATTAAGCTTCATCGTATGATCTGGTAGCTTCAGCGTGTAGCACATGTTATTGATCTTCTGATGCTGATGTATTACTTATCTTCTGATGCTTCTAATGTTGATTCCATCAGAACTTCTGTAAATACACAACATAATTTTAAGTAGCATATATGTCTTATATATATATATTTTTGAATTTATTTATTCTTGTATTTTGTTATCATCAAAACTCTAATTAAGGGTTGTAGAATCAAACTATGTTCTAACACATTGCACATTAGATTAATCCCTAAGTAGAAAAAGCAATATTTCCATTTTTGCCAAATCTTGCTTTATGTCAAAACCATAATCCTTGAGCATAGAGCCAAATCTTGTGCAGCAAAGCATATCCATCAACTTGAGGGGCCAAGATCAGAAGAAGCAGGCTGATAGATAGCCTGTACAGGCTTGTATTACATCATTGTGCATTTTGGCTTAAAATACAAGAAACATATCCAAAACACTAGAACTTGAACATCAGCAAAAAAACCAACTTGTGCAAGCTTTTGAAACATCTTTCTCACATCCCCTTGAACCTGAAACACGACCCTTTGAGCCTTCAATCTTCCCATAGCACAAAATCACCTTCCATTGGCAAAACAGGGCATTCCCTGCAGTTTGAGTTCCACAACACAAATTGCTCGTGCGTTTTGTCCCAAATTGATTCAAACATCTTCCACATAACCCATCTAAACTATCCCAACCCTTAAACACTAACTGTAACTCCATTTACAGGGTTTGCCATTTTCATTTTCAGCTTGTGCAGGTTGAGTTCTGTAGGCTTGTTCAAGTACATTCAAGGCAAGCTAGACATTGGAGAAGGTCAAGTGAAGTTCAAGCAAGCTTCCAGACATCTCAGGCCTTGTTGAAAAGCTCCACATTGCCATACACGAAGTCAACTGAAATAGGTTTTTATCAACTTCCTATCTCTCTATTTAGGAACATTTAGACTTAGGTTTGTGAATAAGAAATGTAGTATTCATAGCCATGAAGTTGTACATATGCTCAATTTTCATTTTAATTAAGCATGCTAAGAGAATTTGGACCATGAACATCCTTAAAAAATTAGGTTAGATTTTAGGGCCAGAGAAATTCTCTCTGGTCTTTGAGAGTTAGGACAAGTTTTTTATGTGGTTGAATTCGTCTTGAAAAGCTTTACAACTTTGATGTTATGTGTTTTTGCAATAGAGCACGTATGCAGGATCTAGCATTTGTACAGGGCGCGCGCGAAATTTGAAGCCAGAGGTTGAAGATGAAGTCTGGTTTGGGCTGGGCTTTGCTTCTTTTGTTTTTAACACCCCCCTTTTGCTGAATGCACCCATGGCCCATTTCTTCATATGTTTGTGTTTTGTTATTTT
Organism: Vicia faba; assembly: GCA_948472305.1. Classification (NCBI taxonomy): domain Eukaryota; kingdom Viridiplantae; phylum Streptophyta; class Magnoliopsida; order Fabales; family Fabaceae; genus Vicia; species Vicia faba. Next base: position 1,051,572,780 of record OX451736.1, on the reverse strand, counting down.
ATTTTCATTTCTGATTTTATCTTATTATTTCCAAACATAAAAAATACCCAAAAAAAATATTTTATAATTTTTTGCATTTATTTTGCATTTTATTTGTATTTTTTCTAACATAAAAAAAAATAATTTAATTAGTATATATTTCTATTTATTGAAAACTTGAAAATAATATAATTATACCTTTTATTTTTATTCTTTCATTTACACTCAAAAATATTATTCTAAATATATTTTTATCTTGTATATATTTTATTTTATTTTTTGTACATGATTAATATAATTAATAAATATATACATACTTTTATTTTATAAATACTTGAGAATAAAAATATAAAAATACTATACTTTTATTTTTATTATTATTTATACTTAAAAAATACTTTTTCTAAATATATTTTATTTTTTGTATATACACCATTTTTATTTTATTGTATATAAATAATATAGTCAATATATTTATATTCTTAAAAATTAGGGTTTTACCCTTAATAAAAAAAAGAATCTTTTCATTTATTTCTTCCTTTTTTGCATTAAATATTTTTACCTACAAAAAAATAAATAAAAACATTTTTTGCATCATCATATTATTTTGTATATTTATTTAATTTGTTTATTTAAATATTATCCATTTATTATTTATGCATTTGATTCAATTTGGATGTAATAGTAAAACTAGGGTTTTAATTTCTTGTCAAATAATCCCCCTTCAAAAATTGTATCCCCATCTCGATAATCATATTGTAATAGTGGTAGATTTATTTTACGCATTTACGCTTTCAATTATGCCATGATTAGAGATTAGGGTTTGTATGCAAAAATCCAAAAATCAACAAGTAGCGTGACCTAATACAAAGACAAAAAATGCATGAAAACCAATACACAATGCACACTTGCACCCCTAGGGTTACATCCACTTGTTGCCTTAAAAATGGGCCATGTTATGCATGTTGGGTACTTTGGCAATACAAAAATAAAACAAAAGAGCATAGTCCCTCGATGATGCTATCTTGGTTGCCTATACAAAAATGATCTAGTCCCTCAAAAATTTGCTAAAAATACTTAACACAATTGCTATCATGGTCTATACGATGACCCACGCCTGTCCCGTTTAACATCCTAATACAAGGTTGTTTACCAAATGCAATGGTAAAACGACACTGTCAAACGGGTTAAAAGCATATAGGAAAGATCTTTGAGTAAAATAGGGTAGATAGCTCTTAGTTACTTCATCAAAAACTTGCAAAACATCCTTGCTATTTTCAAACACACCTCACAACACAATTTCAAAATATTTCCCAAATCAAACTTTCCAAACATTGAACATCTTTTCAAAAGACATACATCTTTGTATACATTCAAACAAGAATCATTACAAAGGTTGCCACATGATGGCCTCTTTTCAAAACATCTTTCAAAATCACACACAAAAGCACCATTTCAAACAATTGAAAAGCAAAAGCAAGTGATCTAAACAAGTAACTAAGAGCCCATGGATAACCATGGATGAAAAGGGTGATTGCACCTTCCCTTTTCATAATCTACTCCCCGAACCCAAGAAAATATCTCAATGGTCTTTCCTGTGGTTTTTGACCTTTCCTTAGGATAAAATAAAAATTCGATGGCGACTCTTGCTAAACCGAAACATTTGCGAACACAAACACAAAATCTCAAGTCAGTTCTCCCACCGTATCACAACATTGTTACCACATTTCGAGCAGATTACCTTCGAGCATTTCCCGCGAGAAGAAAATCAGCTAGCAGATGCTCTAGCTACAATGTCATCCATGTTTAAACTTAACTGAGATGATGAGGCTCCCCAAATCACCATTGAACGGATGGACGAACCTGCACATTGTCACGAGATTAATACCGAAGAAGTAATGGACCGACCTTAGTTTCATGAAGTCAAAAGGTATCTCGAGACTCAAGAATATCCTGAAGGAGCTTCAGTTAACGACAAAAAGTTCTTAAGGAGATTCTCAGGTAAGTTCTTCATGAGCAATGGTATTCTGTACAAGGGCAATCATAATTGCATTCTGCTCCGTTGTGTGGATAAGGTTCAAGCTGAACATATCATGGATGAACTGCATAATGGTACCTTTTGCACTCACTCTAGCGGACATACGATGGCTGAGAAGATTCTACGGGCAGGCTATTACTGGTCTACCATGGAAGCTGACTGCTATCAACATTCCAGGACTTGTCACAAATGTCAAATCTATGCGAACAAGGTACATATACCTCCAGTTCTGCTCAATGTCTTAACAGCTCCTTGGCCATTCGCTATGTGGGGAATCGACATGATTGGAGAGATCAAGCCTACAGCATCCAATGGAAACCGTTTCATCCTGGTGGCCATTGACTACTTCACCAAGTGGTTCGAAGCAGCGTCCTTCGCATCCGTTACTAAGAATGTTGTTGCCCGCTTCATCAAGCAGAACCTTATATGTCGGTACGGTATCCCCGAAAGGATCATCACTGACAACGGTACAAACCTTAACAACACTATGATCACCACCTTGTGCGAGAAGTTCCAGATTCAACATCACAATTCATCTCCCTATCGGCCAAAGATGAACGGTGTTGTCGAAGCTGCGAACAAAAACATTAAGAAGATCATACAAAAGATGACAGTCACCTACAAGGACTGGCATGAGATGCTACCATTTGCTCTTCACGGGTACCGTACCACGGCACACACATCAACTGGGGCAACACCTTATTCCTTGGTATATGGCATGGAAGCTGTTTTACCTATCGAGGTTCAGATTCCCTCCTTGAGAATCATGAAAGATGCTGGTTTGAGTGAAGATGATTGGATTCAGACCCGGCTTGATCAACTTAACTTGATTAACTAGAAGAGACTTACTGCTGTTTTCCATGGTCAGACGTATCAAAAATGGATGATCAAGGCATTCAACAAGAAAGTCAGACGCCAAGTATATCAAGTCGGGGATCTGGTAATCAAGCGCATAATCTTGCCTCAAAGTGATCCCAGGGGCAAATGGACTCCTACCTACGAAGGACCATTTATGATCAAAAACATCTTTTCTGGTGGGGCGATGATCTTAACTACCATGGACGGCGACGACCTTCCGCACCCTGCGAACGCAGACATAGTCAAAAGATACTACGCATAAATGACCCGCTAGGTTGACGCACCTAGGCAAAAAAGGGGCATCCCGGTGAATCAAAAACCCGAAAGGGTGGTTCAGGAAAAAGTTAGGGATAAACAAAAAAATATGTACACCCGGCAAGTTGAAAACCCGAAAGGGCGACTTGGGCAAAAAAGGGTTTCCCGGTGGATCGAAAACCCGAAAGGGAGGTCCAGGAAAAAATTAGGGAATTAAAGCGTATGACTATGTCTTGTCGGATCACTTTAAGGACAATCTCTTCACAGACAAGCTCCGGGCTTCTGATCAACTCAATCATCTTCGGACGAAGCAACGAATGGATAAGATATTCAGAGTTACGAAGGCTATAGCAGAATGGGAACCCCATGGAATCTTTACACATAGCCATATTTCTTTGTATAAATTTTTCTCATTTTTATGACAACATTCTCTTACTAGGATGTCTGTCTCCTTTGTACAAATTACTTACACAAAGTTAATACAAAGATACTTCAAAGTGCAGAAAAACTATTTGCCTTTTCTTCTTTTTTACACTTGTGTTTTATTTGAAAACGTCCAATGATTTATTAAATGAGCATATGCATTTGAATATAATCACTGTTTACAAATAAACGAAATGGGAAAGAATAATTACTGACAGGTTGAAAGTATAGGAAAACGTCTTTAGGCTATTCCAGGGGGAATCCCATGCAGTACATCATTTAGATCCCCAACGGAGCTAAAACCTTGAAATACATATCCCCAGCGGAGTTATAATTTCAAATCCTTAATTCCCATCAGAGTTAAAACTTCAAACTCCCAGCAGAGTAAACACTTTGAACTACAGACCCTCAGCGGAGATGAAACCTTTTTCCCCAGTTGAGTCAAATCTCCAACTATCAATCCCCAGCGGGAACCATTTCAATTTTTCCCCAAATTCCCCAACAAGTTGTCTTAAAGTCTGAGAGTTAACCAGATAACAATTAACTTTTATCCCCAACCTAGGATAATTCCCCAATAAAGTGGCATACAACCCCAACTCCTGAGCTTTTTTCCAAACAGGAATAAGCTTTTTCCCCCATAGTCCTGAACTTACTCTCCAGAAGTAAGCCTTCTTCCCCACAGAGTTTTTACTCCCCAACAGAATGAAGATTCTCATTCTTGATTCCCCAGTGAAGTTGCCAAAGTCTTCATTACTCCCCAGCATGATTTGTCAGATTTTATTCCCCTACAGATCGAAGATTCACATTCTTGGTTCCCCGTAGAAATCATCAGAATTTTCCCTATTCCCCAGCCGAGTAAGGATTCCCATTATTTAACCCCCAGTAGAGGACATCAAAATTCTCTGGATTCTCCAAGCGGATTTCCCAAGAAGATTTCTCAAGCAGTTTGACATTACTCTCATAACAGATTTTGTCAATGCTCCAACTTTCAAGACATGAAGGATCCTCATATCCCCACAGAAGTTGTCAAGGATTTTTAATCTCCAACAGCGGTCAAGGATTTATTTTCCCTCAACAGCAGTCAACATTTTATTATCTCCAGCCGTCAAGGATTTATTTTCCTCAGCAATACAGCAAATCAACTTACATGCACATACATTACATTCATATATCATAAACATTGATAAAAACACATTTTATTGCATCATACATTTCATGCAACATAACTTTGTGTTTCAGCTAACATTTTACCCTGTTCAGGATAAGATTAACAACTATCTTTAACAAATATTCAAAGATTTCTGATATAGTACGGATACACTCCAGACACGGAAGTCATTCTGTTACTCATTCAGATCTCTTATTAAGATACAGTAAAGATACACTCCAGACACGGAAGTCATTATGTTACTCATTCAGAATTCAAAGTCAAGATACAATACGAATACACTCCAGACATGTAAGTCATTCTGTTACTCATTCAGATCTCTTATTCAGATACAGTAAAGATACACTCCAGACACGGAAGTCATTATGTTACTCATTCAGAATTCAAAGTCAAGATACAGTACGGATACACTCCATACATGGAAGTCATTCTGTTGCTCATTCAGATCTCTTATTCAGATACAGTACGAATACACTCCAGACATGGAAGTCATTCTATTACTCATTCAGAATTCAAAGTCAAGATACAATACGGATACACTCCAGACACGGAAGTCATTCTGTTACTCATTCAGAATTCAAGGTCAAGATACAGTCAAGATACAGTCAAGATACGCTCCAGACTCGGAAGCCATTCTGTCACTTATTCAGATCCCTTATTCAGATTCTAACTATCAGATACAGATTAGATACGCTCTAGACACGGAAGCCATTTTATTTCTCATTCAGATTCAGCTATCAATTTCAAGTTCAGATACACTCCAGACACGGAAGTCATTTTGCTACTTATTTAGATTCAGTCCAGATACGCCCCAGACGCGGTTGCCATTCTGTCACTTATTCTGACTTTTTCCCCAGCTCAGATACACTTCAAACATGGAAGTCATTCTGTCACCTATTCACGATACAGTCCAGATACACTCCAAACACGGAAGTCATCCTGTTATTCATTCAAATTCAAGTACAGTTACAACTCGGATACGCTCCAGACATGGACGCCATTCCATTGCTCATACAGACTCAGTCTCCAGATACAGTTCAGATACGTTCCAAATACGGACACCATTCTGATACTCATTCTTTTTGACTTACAACTTGCAGTTCAACAAACATTCTTGGATGGAATCTACAAGCCCATCTCCAACAAGATTCTATCACTTCTCTAAATGGCATCTTTAAGCCCATTTCCTCAACTAAATTTTGATGAGTGCAAATTTACGGGCACTCTAGTGTCCAATCATCTTTTACCTTCGAGTCACGAACGACAAACTCGCCAATCTAACTCTTCAGGTTCAAGAAGATTGAACAGGGGCAGCTGTTGTACCCCAAAAATTTCCCTCTCATTTTATCAAGATTCTCCTCACAAGACTTCTTAGACTCAAAAGCAGATTAGGGTTTGCTCAGCTCAAGACATTTCCTTGCACTATTGACCTGAAATTAGGGTTTGAGTTTGCACAGGTATTTTTGGACTTCCAATGCCTCATGTGACTTTCATACTTCATGTTGGACCTCTAATATTGCTCATACCAAGTTTCAAGCCTTGAATCAAATTTTTGCCCAGTCAATTGGACAGTTGACCTAAAAATCAATTGTATTGGGGAAAAAGTCAACCATGGCCAATTTACAGTCAAACCTCATAATTTTTTATTCACATCAACATTATAGACTCATATGAACCATTTGATCAAGTTTGGACCACAACTCCTCAAGAAATTTGATCAGATCATCAAAAGGGCAAAATGGTCATTTTTAAGGTTTTGACTGGAGAAAGGCAATTTCTGTTTTTTTTTACCTAGCCGATGGAAAATTGGGTTCAAGCATGGTTTCAAGGACTCAATAGCACCATCTTGACCTAATCACAAGGTTCAAAAGATCTCAAATGCACTGGATTGACAGATGAATTTTCCAGTCAACTGATCAAAAATCAACTATACACTGAAAAGTCAAACTTTGACTTTTTGGTCAAAATCAAGTGCCAAGGGTCATATTTCATCAAGATGTGTCAAAAAATGAAACTTGTTCACCAAGAAACTTAAATTTGGAAATTAGGGTTTAAGTTTGAAAATTTTCATAACTTAGAATTTTTCTAAGTTATAAAAATGTCTTATTTTTTCCCAAATTTTCCCAACTTTTTCACCATGATGCAATTGGATTCAAAGAAAACTTACAACATGAAAGTTGTAGTCCTCGACAAAATCTACAACTTTTTTTCACAAATTTTTCCCAAAAGATGCTTGGATCTCAAGTTATGATTTTGTGAATAAGAGTCCATAAACTTTTTAACTTTGTGAAAATTTGCCCTAGTTTAGGCAGATTTTTGACCTATCTTCATAGTAACTTTTCACCTAGTTCCAAGAGGAATCTCAAAATGCATTTCAAATATGGATTGTATAGCATGTTACAAGCTTTACAAAATGTCCAAGAACTCTCCAAGATCATTTATGGTTAGGGAGAATCGAAGAAATGAAAATGGCAAATTATCACTTTTGTCCAAGGCATTTTTCACAATGGTGCAAGTTGCAAATCTGTCATAAGCATGCTTGTACTTGGTTTCACAGGTCCTAATCCCTTCTACACTCATTAATTTAATTCAAACACATTGGACAATGGCTTTGTTCTGAGCTATGGAGTTTTGTACATTGAATTATTCCAAAAATGGCATAAAGGTTACAATGCTACTTTGATAAAGCATACTTTTTGCAATTTTGTTTATATTGAGCCATGGACCTAATATATTTGTGAAAACAATATCCACAAATATCAGGAAACTTGTACCAACTCTCATCATACCTCAAGCTACTTGTACAGGCTTTGGCACTGTCACTTCCCACTTTTCTTCAAAAGCAAGCAAACTTGCAAAAGTGAATACAACTTGTGTATCTGTTAAAACCAAGACTAAGCATCATTTGAAACAAGCTCAGAAAATTGTTGCAAGCCTAAGACACGAATACACAACCTCTCAAACACCCAAATAGACCAAAAACCCCATTTCTGCCCAAAACAGGGCAACCTCTGCAGAACCTTAGCCATTTCCATTTTGCCTCGTGCGTTTTGCTTGAAATCACTTCAAACACATTCCATACATCACACCTAAGCTGTCTAGGCCTTTGCCAAGCAACTGTAACCCCTGTTTTGAGCTTCACCATTTCCATTTTTTGAGTTTGCATGTTGACTTCTACAAGGAGTTCCAAGAAACTTCAAGGCAAGCTGAGCATTGGGAAAGGTTGAGGGAACCTCAAGCAAGCTCACACGACCTTCAGGCCTCACTCAAAGTTGCTACATTGCCATATCCAAACTCAACTGAACAAGGTATTTGTCAAGTTTCTATCTCCTTATTTAGGCATCATTAAGCTTAGGTTTGTGAAGCAAAAATGTAGTCCCTAATGTGCTTGAGTTGTACATATGCATAGCTTCCATTTATATTAACTGTGCTAGGAGTATTTGATTGTTGAAGTTGCTGAAAAAACTAGGTCATAAATTAGGGGTGATAAAATTCTCCATGGTCTTTGAGAGTTAGGTCATGTTTTTTATATCATTAGAATCGTGAGTTAACATGCTACAAGTTTCATGTTGTAAGATTTTGTTTTTATGCACATATGTAAGAGATACTGTTTGAAGCAGGGCGCGCGCATTTTCTTTTTTCTGGAGGACAGGGATGAAGTTTGTATGGGCCTGGCGCCTTGGGCTTAGTTCTATTCACACCCCCTGTTTACTTTCTGCACCCCCTTGACCCATTTTACTTTATTTTACATATTTTTTTCATTTCTTTTATATTTTTGACTTTATTTATTTTTTCTGAACATTGAAAAATCCCAAAAAAATATTTTCTTAATTTTTGCATTTTATTTTATTACTTTTATTATTTTTTTTGGCATAAAAATAGTTTATTAGGTTAATATAATTTATTTTCTTTATTAAAACTTGTAAATAATATAAAAATATCATATTTTTTTATTTTTATTATTTATACACTTAAAATAATATTTTCATACATATTTCAATTTTTTTAATATTTTGTATATATCATTATTACTTTTTCTTGTACATAAATGAATAAAATAAATAATATAGACTATTTTCTATTAAATCAAAAATTAGGGTTTTCACCCTTTCAAAAATAATCATTTTAATTTTCTTATTTTTAAGACTTAAATAAAAATTTTTTTGCATACATAAATTAATACAAAAACATTTTTGCATATTTACATTTAATTGCATATTCAAATAATTGTTTATTTATTTATTTGTACAATAAATTCAATTTGGTTGTAATAGTTTTAGGGTTTTATTTTGAGCAATATCCCTCTATTCAAAACTTGTATCCCCCTCCCCATAATATTGTTGTAATAGTCTAGATTTCTTTACGCATTTTATTGCTTTCATATACCATGATAGTAAACTAGGGTTTTGTATGCAAAGACCAAAAATTAAAACAAATAGCATGACTTAAACTCAAGACAAAAATGAATGAAAAATGACAACACTTTGCACACAAGCACCTCTAGGGTTTCATTCACTTTGTTGCCTTAAAATGGCCATGGTATGCATGCTAGGTATCTTGGCAAAATCAAAATAAAACAAAAAAAACATAGTCCCTAGATGACGCTATCAAAATGTTGCCTAAAAACAAATGATCTTAGTCCCTAAAACTTGCTAAGATACTTGGCACCATTGCTATCATGGTCATACGATGACCCACGTCCGTCCCGTTTAACATCCAAAGATAGAGTTGTTTACCAAATACAATGGTAAAACAACAATGTCAAAGGAATAAAAATGTGTAGTAAAGACTTTTGAGTAGGGTAGACAACTCCTAGTTACTCGATCTCTTGCAAACCATCCTTGCTATTTTCAAACACACACAATTTCAAAAAAAATTTCAAAAGACAAACATCTTTGTATACATTCTTACAAACAAGAATCATTACAAAGATTGCCAAAATGATGGCCTCTTTTCAAAATACTTTCAAAACCACACAAAGCACCATTTCAAACAATTGAAAAGCAAAAGCAAGTGATCTAAAACAAGTAACTAAGAGCCCATGGAAAACCATGGATAAAAAGGGTGCTAGCACCTTCCCTTTTCATAATCTACCCCCCGAACCCAAAAACAATCTCAAAGGTCTTTCCTGTGCTTTTTTACCTTTCCTTTTGGATAAAATAAAAGTCGGTGGCGACTCTTGCTAAACCGCAACATTTGCAAACACAAACACAAAACCTCAAGTTAGTTCTCCCACCGCATCACATCATGCTCCAGGTTTTACAGCGACTTACTGGGGAGATGAGATTAGGCTTGCTATCTGGTCGTCTTCCAGGCTTTGCAATTTCTCAATTCTTATCTGGTCGTGCTTCAGGCTTCAGAAGGAATTAGGTGGTTATCCAGTCGCATCCGGGCTTCAACTTGAATTTAAAGCATACTAATATCCGGTCGATTTCCGGGCTTCATAGTAATTGGCCGAGTAAACTGCTATTTGGTCAAATTCCAAGCTTCGCAATACTTTATAATGTTATCTGGTCGTGTCCCAGGCTTCAGTGTCATTCGCTGCTATCTGGTCGTGCTCTAGGCTTCACGGTGTCTTATACCTATTATCTGGTCGATTCCAGGCTTCATGGTATCTTGCATTGCTATCTGGTCGGTTTCCAGGCTTCACAATAACTTATTGAGGATTAAGCTGTTATCCGGTCGATTTCCAGGCTTCATAGCTTGTATTTAAGATATACCACTATCTGGTCGATTCCAGGCTTCGTAGTATTTGGAGAAATCAAGATATTATTCGGTCGATTTCTGGGCTTCATAGCTTGATCTGGAATAAAAATCTTAGTATCGATTTGACTGAAACAGGGAAAACTTGTCAGAACTTGATTGCATCTTTGCCTGAAAGGTAAAGAGTTAGTCGTATGTAATGTCATGATGTATGAAATGTATTGAGTAATGATGTTCTCAAAATAAATGAGATTATGCTGTATGATGCATATGTGCATGCCACGATGTATGGATGTGCAATGCTCTTGTGATGTTCTCCGATTGGAGAGAATAAATCCTGGACTGCTGCTGGAAAGTACAAGGAGTTAAGTTCTTCGTTCTCGCTAGGGATAGTGACCAAAGATGATTAGCTGGAGACTTGCATCCGTTCTTCTCGAGAATATTCTGCCGGGAGAGACTCTGTTTGAGAAAAATCCTGTGGGAGAATGACTCTGTGGGAGAGAGAGATACTCTGTTAGAGGATCTGCTGATTTGGAGAAATAAACTCAGCTGGTGATGAACTTCTATTGCTCGTGATAGATAAACTCTACTTGGGAAGAATTTTGCCGACTCATTCGCGATTATGAACCTCGGATGGGGAGAGCTAACACCACTGTCTTCGGATACTTCTTACTCTGCGGGGAGTGTATGTTCCTTTAGTCATATTCTCAAGCTGGATCTATCCCTGTACCTGGTGGGTAGAGCAACTGTAAGGTTTGGACATTTCTTGTTTGCCCCTGTTCCTGGAATTACGAGTAATTGTCTCTTGTTTCTTACATAAATATTTATGAGCAACAATTATTTTCAAATGCATATATCAAAAATGAATCATTGGACGTTCTTGCAAAACAAAACAGAAAAAGAAAAACAAGTTGAAATTTCTTGTGAAAATGAATTGTATTGACTTTCGAAATCGGCCTATAACAGGCGCTTTATACAAAGAGGCTGACATTCTAGTAAGAGAACGTCGCCGAAGGATAGAAATTGTACAATTTATGTAAAAGAAAGAAAAACAGCTATATGAAACAATCCCACTGGATTCCAACCCTGCTATTGCCTTTATATCTTCAAGCGTCTCATCACTTTTCTACTTGGTCGAAGGTAGATCAGATTGATTGGCGTCGTCCGAGCTTGATAGTCGATACCGAAGTCTGGTTACAAGATGATCCAATGAGACATAGTTTTACGCTTTGATCCCTAATTTTTGCCTGGATTGCCCTTTCGGGTTTTCAGTCCACCGGGATACCCTTTTTGGCCCAAGTCGCCTTTTCAGGTTTTCGAGTTGCCGGGTGTACAGTTTTTTCATTTTCATCCCTTACTTTTGCCCGAACCCTTTTGGTTCGCCGGGAAGCCCTTATTTTTTCCTAGGCCAATCAACCTAGCGGGTCTTTGATTATGCGTAGTATCTTTTCACTATGTCTGCATTGATGGGGTGAGGAAGGTCGTCGCCATCCATGGTGGTTAGAATCATAGCTCCTCCCAAGAAAATGTTCTTAACCAAAAATGGCCCTTCGTACGTGGGGGTCCATTTTCCCCTGGGATCACCTTGTGGTAGTATGATGCTTTTGATCACTAGATCCCCGACTTGATATTCTTGTCGTTTGACTTTCTTGTTAAAAGCCTTGATCATTCGCTTTTGATATGTCTGACCATGACAAATAGTAGTAAGTCTCTTTTCATTAATTAAATTCAGCTAATCAAGCCGAGTTTGGATCCAGTCGTCTTTGCTCAAACCTGCATCCTTCATAATCCTGAGAGAGGGTATCTGGACTTCGATGGGTAGAACTGCCTCCATGCCATACACCAGAGAATAAGGTGTTGCCCCTGTTGATGTCCTTGCCGAGGTACGATACCCATGAAGAGCGAATGGTAACATCTTGTTCCAGTCTTTGTATGTTATTGTCATCTTCTGCACGATCTTCTTGATGTTCTTATTAGCTGCTTAAACCACCCCATTCATCTTCGTCCGGTAGGGAGAATAGTTGTGATGCTGAATCTTGAACTGTTTGCAGAGCTCGGTGATCATTGTATTTTTGAGATTTGTAACATTGTCCGTAATGATCCTCTCTGGTACACCGTATCGACAGATCAGATTGTGTCGGATAAACCGCGCCACGATGTTCTTGGTTACTGTAGCAAAGGAAGCTTCCTCAACCCACTTTGTGAAATAATCAATCGCTACCAGAATGAAGCGATGTCCATTGGAAGCAGTAGGCCTGATCTCGCCAATCATATTGATGCCCCACATTGCAAAGGGCCAAGGAGCTGTCAAAACATTCAGGGGAACCGGAGGTACATGCACCTTATCAGCATAGACTTGGCACTTATGACAGGTTCGAGAGTGCTGATCACAACCGGCTTCCATAGTGGACCAATAATATCCTGCCCGTAGGATTTTCTTTGCCAGGGTATGTCCACTGGAATGGGTCCCGAAAGTACCTTCATGTAACTCTGCCATGATCCTTTCTTCCTCGCTTTTGTCCACACATCGCAGTAAGGTTGAATCATGGTTATGCTTATAAAGGATCCCATTGCTAATGAAGAATTTCGCAGCGAACCTTCTCAAGAATTTCTTATCATTAACAGATGCACCCTCGGGGTACTCTTGAGCCTCAAGATACCTCTTTACTTCGTGAAACCAGGGTTTATCTGCTACCTCTTCCATCTCAATGTTACAACAATGTGCGGGTTCATCCAACCTCTCGATGGTAATCATGGGAGCTTCATTGTCCCACCTGACTTTGAACATAGAAGACATGGTAGCTAACACGTTCGCCAGCTGGTTCTCCTCTCTTGGGAAATGTTCAAAGGTTATCTCCTCAAAGTGTGGGAGCAATGTAAATATATATTCTTTGTAAGGAATAATATTTGGGTGCTTCGTATCCCACTCGCCTTTGATCTGACTGATCATTAGAGAAGAATCTCTGAATACACTCAAGAACTTAATCCTCGGGTGAATAGCAGCTCGAAGACCCAGGATACATGCTTCATATTCCGCCATATTTTTAGTGCAATTGAAACATAATCGGACGGTGAACGGAGTATGACAGCCCTCAGGAGATATGATTACAGCGTCAATGCCATTACCTAACGCGTTTGAGGCTCTGTCAAAATACATAGACCATCGGGATCCCTCTTCAGGTCCTTCATTCGGTCCAGGTTTTCCATAGTCGGTCACCAATATGATGTTCTCATACAGGAACTCGAAATTCATGGATTTGTAGTCATCCATGGCCTGATGCACCAAATGATCCGCCAATAAACTCCCCTTGATTGCTTTTTGGGTGGTGTATTGGATGTCGTACTCGGTTAGGATCATCTTCCATCTCGCTATTCTTCCGGACAGGGCAGGCTTTTCGAAGATATACTTGATTGGATCCATTTTTTATATCAATAGGGTAGTGTGAGTCAGCATATACTGTCTTATCCAGCGAGCAAACCATGCCAAAGCGCATCAAGTTTTCTCTAGCAATGAGTATCGAGTCTCACAGTCGGTAAACTTTTTGCTAAGGTAGTAAATAGCGTGCTCTTTTTGGCCAGACTCGTCATACTGCCCCAGCACGCACCCCATTGAATTGTCCAATACTGTTAAGTATAAAATCAAAGGTCTTCCTTCAACTGGAGGCATCAAAATTGGCGGTTCTTGAAGATATTCTTTAATTCTTTCGAAAGCGGTCTGGAATTCGTCATTCCATTTTACTACCTGATCTTTCTTCAAAAGCTTGAAGATTGGCTCATAAGTAGCAGTCGGGTGTGAAATGAACCTGGCGATGTAATTCATACGTCCCAAAAAGCCTCTAACTTCCTTTTCTATGCGGGGATCCGGCATCTCCTGTATGGCTTTTACCTTGGCAGGGTACACCTGAATACCCTTATCACTGACGACGAAACCCATCAGCTTACCAGACCTTACTCCGAAGGTGCACTTGCTCGGGTTTAACCTCAGCTTATACGTCTTCAACCTGTCAAACAGTTTCTGGAGATGGTCAAGGTGCTCTTCCTCAGTCTGGGACGTAGCTATCATGTCATCAACATAAACTTCAATCTCATGGTGAATCATGTCGTGGAACAAAGCAACCATGGCACGCTGATAAGTTGCTCCAGCATTCTTCAACCTGAAAGGCATTACCTTGTAACAGAAGGTGCCCCACTGTGTAACGAAGGTTGTCTTCTCCATGTCTTCAGAAGCCATCCTGATCTGGTTGTAGCCAGAAAAACCATCCATGAAGGAGAAGATCTTATGCTGCATGGTGTTGTCGACCAGAACATCGATGTGAGGAAGTGGGAAATCATCCTTGGGGCTTGCCCTGTTCAGATATCTATAGTCCACACACATCCGTACCTTACCATCTTTCTTAGGCACCGAAACAACGTTGGCAACCCACTGCGGGTAAGAAGTGACAGCTAAAAATCCCGCGTCGAACTGTTTCATGACCTCAGCTTTGATTTTCTCAGACATCTCAGGGCGCATACGGAGAACCTTCTGTTTTACCGGAGGACAGTCTTCTTTAGTCGGCAAGAGATGAACCATAATATTGGTGTCCAAACAAGGCATGTCTTCATAGGACCAGGAAAAGATTTCAACATAGTCGCGTAGCATTTGTATCAACCGTTGCTTGACACTATGCTCCAGATTTTCTCCTATCTTAACCTATTTCCTATCTTCCTCTGTACCCAAATTCACTAATTCAACTGGCTCTTCATGAGGCTGTATGGCCCTTTCTTCCTGTAGTAACAGTCTAGCAAGTTCTCCAGGCACCTCACAATCATCCTCACCTTCGTCCTCGGCTTGGTTGATCGGATTTTCGAAGTCATAACTGGCAATAGAAGAGTCGTTATCAATGGCATCTAGAGTGGATATGGATCTTCATTATGATACGTGAGTGTGTGTAAGAGAATAATTGTTTTTGATAAAGCGAGAGACAAAAAAAGAAAAACAAGGAGCGCAAAATTTGTAATGCAAGAAACGTCCAATATTTTATTAATGGCATATGAAATGATAATTAATAAGCCCTCACAAGCAAAGCCAAGGTGCCTCGGGCAAGGCACCAGGCCGTAAAGTTTCAAACTGTTTATTACAACTCTTAAAACAAAAGTCAATTACTGTGGAATAAAAGAAACAGGTATGAAGTCTTTCACCGTCCAGTTGTTCAATCCACCATTGGTTGTAGGGTAGATCCAACTGTCAATGTCTAAATCTTCTTCACTATCTTCAACCGCATTAACTCCCTAATTGATGATATGCATAAGAAGTCTTTCAATTCGTGCGCGCCTAACAGCCCTTTGAGCCCCTGTAGTAAAGCCCAAACCAAATTTGTCAGTTTTGTGCGTGAAATCAAGGAGCTGACCCCAACTGGTACACCCACCTTCTTCAATTATAGCCCTAGAATCCTTGAGAGAAGTCATCTTCATCGGAGGTTTGTCGGTAGCAACTTCTGTTGACGCCAAAGTCTGGGGGACCTCTTCAAAGTTCTGACAAGGGGTTTCGATGAACTCCCCATCCATCTCCACATAGAGGAAAGAATTTAGATGACTCACCATGTACTCCTCTTCGCCTCGTATCGTTACAATCTTCCCTTTTACCGGATATTTCAGCATTTGATGGAGCGTTGAAGTCACTGCCCCAGCCTTATGAATCCAAGGACGACTCAGCAAGCAAGAATACAATGGTCTAATATCCATCACGTAGAAAGTGGACCCAAAGGTCTGAGAACCCACCTTGACAGGGATGTCCACCTCCCTGTGCACCATTCTCTTTGACCCTTCGAAAGCCATGTCCACAATATTGCTCGGCTTTAGAATAAAACCTTCACAGTTCAGACGGTCTAATGCTTTCTTTGGCAGAATATTCAATGAGGACCCAGTATCCACTAGTACATGGGCCATAGCGGTGGCCCTGCACTCGATTGAGACGTGTAGAGCATCATTAGGATTCCTTCCTTTAGCAGTCAGATCTGCATCTGAGAAACCCAGCCCATTGTCGGCAGTCAAGCTAGCTACGCAATCTTTGAATTGATCAACTGAAGTTTCCTCTGGCACGTGCGCAGTTTTGAGGAATGCAATCAAAGCCTTTGCATGGGCTTCAGAATATAACAACAAGGACAACATGGAGATTTTTGACGGGGTCTGCCCCAGCTGCTCGACTACGTTGTAGTCGCTCTTCTTGATAATCTTCAGTATTTCCTCTATCTCCTGCTTAGAGGTTTCTACAATGATCTTCTTAGGCGCCTCTGTCCGGGCAGGCTCACCTATGATTTCTTTTCCCCGAGTCCCAGATGGCTCGGCAACAGGGGTGATAACTGGAATAGGAATTGGTATAGTAGTTAATGTACTAGCAGATGGAATGACAACAGGTTTGTGAACAGTCGGAGGGGAAATATCGAGAGAAAAGAGTCTTCCACTTCTGGTGTCCTTGCTAGCCCCGACAATATTGCTGACATCAACATCAGCTTCCTCACTCTTTAAGTCTTGTTTAACTCCATGGTAATACACATCAGCACCATAGTGCCAAGGGACAGCCTTATCCAAAGTGTATGGGATAGGACCAGGGACAGTAATTATTAACGGAGCAATTCTTAGGACGAGTGTAATCCTAACAGGTTTTCTCGAGGAAACCTTGGAAGGATTGGCGGAAATGGTTATGATGGCAACATCTTCAATTGGAACCAATAAAATCATATTCTTTTCGAATAGGATCTCTTTATTATCCATCAGGCACTGAACACCTGACTTCAATAAGTGGCAACCAACAGGCAGAATCGAACACATGTGGCAACCTTTACCACAGCCCGGAAATAAACCGGCCAACAATAAATTCTTCTTAACTGTCATCAAAGGAGTAGAAATTTCTTCCACAGAGGTCACAAATAAATCATCATCCACAGCATTTACTCCATGACCATGTTTGGGCATGGGAGCAGTTATGACGTTGGGCTTCTTCAGAGCGTCAAACTCAATCTCTTTGGCTTCGATCAAGTCTTGCACCTTATTTTTTAAGGCTCAACAGTTGTTTGTATCATGACCTGGACTTTCAGAGTGATAGGCGCAGCGGGCATTCGGGTTATAATGAGGAGAAGTGGTGTTGGGGTTCTTCGGGGCTTCCCTCAGAGTTACCAGATTGGTCTTCAATAATTGTGGTAGAATTTGAGACAAGGTCATATTGAGCCGAGTGAACTGCCTCGGTGGTATTTCCACCCTTTGTTGATTGTTGCGTTGTGGAGAAACCGTGGGTCTTGATATCACTACCGCATTTACTGCTTGACGGTGTTCAGGTCTGCTTTGGCCCCTCGAGCCATAGATTGCACTAGCTTCCTTCTTACCGGTGAAAGGCTTCTTTACTGCACTTGATGAAGTATCCTTATGTATCTTACCACTTCGGATGCTAACTTCTACTCTCTCTCCAGTCAAGATCAACTCAGTAAACCCAGATGACGAACTGTCGATCAGATGATTGAAAAATGGACCAGATAGCGTCCCTAGAAACATGTCAACCAACTCCCTATCAGACAAAGGGGGTTGGACCCTTCCAGCCAAGTCTCTCCACTTTTGAGCATAGTCCTTAAAACCTTCATTTGCACCCATAGACATACCCTGAAGTTGAGTACGAGTGGGAGCAAGGTCGGCGATATACTGATACTGCCTGTAAAAAGCATCAGCAAGGTCTTCCCAGTTTCGGATATTGGCTCCTTCCAACTGAGAAAACCATTCAAGCTGAGTCCCTCACAGACTATCTTGAAAGAAGTGTACCCACAAATTTCTATCAGAGTGTGGGGTTGGATTTTTCTGACGTACGAGCGGAGATGGAGCTTTGGACAGGATACCACATCGTACTTGGCAGAAACCGAAGCTTTGAACTTATGAGGGATCACCACTCCTGATACCAGTCCCAGTTCTCCGAAATCTAAACCAGAGATCTTCTGAATCTCCATAGAACTCAGACGGTCTTCCAACTGCTTGTACCTATCCTTGGCAGGAGGATATTGCTCATCATCGTAATCTGTATCGTTATCAGAAACTGTTGGACTAGGGTCCTTTGTCCTTTCTTGGTTCTCCCCGTCTTTGGATGAGGAGGTCAGATCAGCTGATTGTCTTATCCTTTCTCTGAATCTTCTACCCATGATCAGAATACCGAACTTCTTCTCCTTCTTCTTCTTCTTCTTCTTCTCTTTCAGAATCAGATTCTTCAGATCCTCTTGCCCTTTATCCAGACTTAAGAACATCTGCTGGAATTGGGCGTTCTGTGCCTGAAGATCTTTGATGGCTTGATCAGATGACATTTCTGCTGAAATAAACAGCGAAGAAGATGAGAAACCTGTAAGCGTACCTGTGATGATGTGCATGATAATGGGATGCACATGTAATGATTTCAAAGACTTTAGGAGATTTAAATTTGCAAACCAAAAATAAATAAACTTTATTAGATTAATCTTATAAAAGGTTCAACAATGCCTTTAAGGCGTTACAAAGAAATAAATGGAAAACAAATCTAAAAATAGAAAAGCAAAATCAAAAGTCCCATGGACGCTTCCTCTTGGTGCCGACATAGTCATTGATCACTCTTTCTTCCTCGAGCTGCCTGGTGAGCTTTAAAATCTTCCTTTCTTGCTCATGGTACTTCTCCCGGTAAGTATCCCTCTCCTATTTCAGTTGAATCTAAGACCTCTGCAATGCCCCAGGATCAGTGGGCATGTAAGGATAAAGAACTGTGTAAGGAATGCCTTCTTCATTGGTGGGATCCACAATTACTGGCAATACGGCTTCATAAGGCATCCCAAGTTTCTGGGCGCGAGCTCGGACCCATTGGAGGTAAGGCTGCATAGAAAGGGAAGTCCTTGGTCCTAACTCTTGGGGGTCAGATCTGTTCACCATGCCCCAAGCTCGTATAAACCTCCAGCGATGCTCCTCAACATCCTCCTTGTAGTCAAATGCAATATCCTCAAGAAGTAGCTCATTGGGACCATCTCTCCGAGCACGACCAAATTGTCGCAAAGCTAGACAGGGATTGTAGGTTATTCCCCCTCTGATTCCAAGCAATGGGACATTAGGATATCCCCCACAACAGTCAATAACAACAGTGTCTTCCATAGCCCAGGATCACCAAAGAATGTCTGTATGGGCAAGTGACATTATTCTGTAGGACCATCCCAAACCTTCTTCATTCTTCAGCATGGACTTGGGGAGGTGAAATAAACCACCACGACAGCAACGACATGAAACACATGAGAATCCCTCTTCTTCGCACAGTACGAGTGTAGAGGGCATGCAAGATATCACCCAGTAGAGTAGGAACAGGATTGTGAGAAAGGAAAATCTTGACGGCATTCACGTCTATAAAGGAATCTGGATTCGGGAAGAGAACCAAACCATAGATAAGGAGATCCAAGACATCTTCAAAAGCCTGAAAGTCCAAATTATCCCAGAATAGTTGAGCCTGATCTATCATAAATTTGGCTAAGAAACCTTCGACCCCACTTCGTGTTTCCCAATTGGATACTACATCATCCCGTTTCAGATGCTGAGCTAAGGCAATGTATACTGGTCCAGGAGTCTCTTCCATACCTGTGAAGGGTACCTACTCAGGATGGATATGCCCAATAAGTGAGAGAACTCTTCCAAAGTGGGAACCAGCTAGTAATCTGGAAAGGTGAAACAATGATGCATAGGATCGAAGAACTGGAAAAGTACACTCATCATCTGCTCATCAAGCTTTGAGGTGACTAGGCTAAGAAGCTGACCATGCCTCTTAATGAATATAGAAGTCTCAGAAACTCTCGAGGCTAACTCTTTAAGTTGAGCAGGTATTTGCACAAAGTTAACTCAGATGGTATTTCTGCGCACGAAAGCCATAATCTGCAAAACAGAACAAAGATAATTCCCTTGGTCTTTGAAATGGTTAGTGTAGTTAAGTATGAATGCCATGTTATGATGCATGATGTCATGATAAAAAAAACAACAGGTATAGAAGATAACAGGCATGGCAAAGGCAAACAAGTCACACAAAGCCCTTAAGTTTAAGGCTTGCATGAGGTCAAAGGTAGTACCCTCTTGAAGTTCAGTTGGTTTTAACCTGTCCTAGAAAAAGTAACCGGGTTCTAGAGGTTCTCAATATCATTGACCATCCTCCATCGGTCATGGTTTCAGCTCACGCAATCTTTTCTTGCGGTCGGAACTATCTCGAGAGTATGGTCTCAATGAGTGTAGCATCGAGTATCAACCAGTTCTCAGCTTTATACCGAGGCTGACTATCTCACTACTTTCTAATGGCCAAGTTAGTCGATTAAAGGTTCTAAGGTCAGTTGATGCTTAACGACACACATAGCGGCCCTGTATTCTCCTCGTTTCTCTACAAGGGATACCGGTACCAACCAATGTGCCACATCAACGTAGCTACTGCTTCAACCGTATCGGTCTATGCCGTACAGTTCCCTCACAGTTTATTGCTACTTACCTAAAAGGTGTCCCCAGATCCGGGTTAGGATCTATAGTAACTCCCAAACAAAACCCTTAAAAGTAAAGCAACCTAAATAAACAAGAGAAGCAATTATGATGACCTAGATCCTAAGGTATACCCCACTTAAAAATTCCCCAGCAGAGTCGCCAGTTCTGTGATACGGTGGCAGAACCAACTGTTATACTGGTTTGCGTTTTTTGTTCGCAAATGTCGCGGTAAGCAAGAGTCGCCACTGACTTTTATTTTATCTAACTAGAAAGGAAAAAAGCACAGAACAAATCTGTTTTCGAGATATTCTGAGTACAGGGGGTAGATTATAGAAAGGGAAGGTGTTAGCACCCTTTCTATCCATGGTTTTCCATGGGATCTTAGGTACTTGCTCATCTTTTAAAATTTCTTGTGTGTGTTTGTTTTGAAAAGTTTTGTTTTACTTTGTTTTAACCCTTGTTTCTGTCCTCAAGAGTGTTATGAAGTTGTTTTCAGAAACTTTGTTTGAAAAGTGTTTGGTGTGAGAAGTTTGGTTTGAGCAAGTACCTACTAGCATCTACCTACTCGAAAAAAAGATTGTTTCTATTCTCGTTTCCTTTAGACAGTGTTATCCCACTATTGAGAAATAGGTAGCACCGTCATTGGTTTTGTAAGGGTCAATTCGAAAGGGACGTACGATCAGTAAAGCAATGTTAGGATTGTTGTACCCCAAATTTTGACCTAAGATACCATCTTCCATCTGCATCATTACATTACAAGTGTTTTGATCTATTGATTTTAAAAATTCATAACTTTTTTCAGGTCGAGAGCTATTTATTTTGAACACTAAATTATTTAATCGATTCATGCTAAAACAATGTTTATTAATTATTTATTATCCTAAATTTAAATAATTGGAGTTTGTTTTCAATTATTATATAATTTAAAGATGTATAGATGATAAAATAAACATTAGAAAAGAGGCGTATTAATCGTGCAGACAGTATTTATTTATTATTCACTATCTTAAATTTAAACAACTGGAATTTATTCTCAGTTATTACATAATTTAAAGATTTATGAATAATATAACAAATATTCGAAAGAGTTCATTAATTGGTCAATAATGATTATTTAATTATTTATCATTCTAAGTTAAAATAATTGAAATTCTATTTTAATTATTATAATTTAGAAAATTATGAATAATGAATTAAATAATTGAAACTATTAATTGATCAATGACATTATCTATTTATTTGTTTATTATTCTGGATTTAAGTAATTGAGATTTATTTTTCAATTATTATACGATTTAAAGAATTGTAAACGATAAAATAAATAATTAGAGAAGGAAGAAATTAATTGGCAAATATTGGAATTTTATTCATTTTTTCTTCTAATTGTACAATTATTGTGTAAATATTGTATTTATTACAACAAATTTACAATAATAATTTTACAAAGTTAAAATGAAATAAAAATTAATCTAATGTTTCCTAATTCTAAATCTTCTATCCAATGCATTTTTGTCTGCTCACTTGATTTTACCTGCAAAACGATTAAAAGAAAATTAGAATTGAACAAATAATTAAAAGCAAAAAAAATTATTTAATGTTCATCATTAAAAGCAATTGCTGGAATCAGTTTACCCTTTTTTGCAAATCACGGGATTTCTCCCGGTTCACAAAAAAGAGAGGAATTTTTATAAATGAATGCACAAATTCATTTTTGTCAAATTGCATTTTTCAAATCAATTGCATTTTCAAAAGCCCACTGCATAGTTCAAAACAATATGCATCAATTCAAATGTTTGTCAAATAGCATACAAAAAAATCAACAGCATATGCACTTTCAAAGCCAAATTGCAACGTAAACATGCCCATATAGGAAGAGGCCAAACATACAAAGAGGCTCCCACTGTGCCATGCAGTAGGCAAGTTAAAATATGCAGTTTAAACAATTTTGCAAGCAATGTAACATTCCCTTTTCATCATATTCCAGCACTTTTGCAATTTCAGAAAATAGTACAGTACATCATTTAAATGTCAAAATGGTACTTATGAGAGAGAAGAGAGATAGAATTGTGGTTTTGCAGGTTTGGTTTAGGCAGGAAGAGATACAAGACAAACTGCAGTAACACAGTCAGTAGGAAGTAAAAACATGAAATAGGAATAGAGACAAACCATATGGAGCAGTAAGGGTGCAGAAGTAAAGAAATATTAAAAATATACCAAGCCCTCAACGTAAACCTGAAGGAAGAGAAAACTATTATAACATAACAAAATCACTACACCATATCTATCAACCTCCAAGCAAGAAACAAAGAGAAAAAAACTATCAAAAGAACAAAACTTTTTTCCTCAAGCCCCCTAAACCCGTTACTGCATAAACCTGCAATCTGCATAGAACCATTGCAGAACCATTTCAAACACCATTAAACCTCAATAACTTGTTTAAACCACAGAAAAAACCTTACCAAAATTGATTGAGCCCTCAAGCCAATATCACCATAAACCTGTCAAAAACCAATATGTCCTGAACATGGCCTAAACCAGTAAAATCAGTAAAACCTGCATCAACTACAGCTTACTGCATCATCATTCCAAACCAACTTCATTACAAAAAACCTGCCATTGCATCAACCAAAATCATTCAACATGGCCTAAACCAGTAAAATCAGTAAAACCTGCATCAACTACAGCTTACTGCATCATCATTCCAAACCAACTGCATTTCAAAAACCAGTAGAATCATAAACCAACAAACACCATCACCATTTCAAACCAGCAAAGTATAGACCATTGAAACCATGTCCAAACACACATAAAGCCTCAGATTATATCCTCATAGGCAACCCAAATTCAGGCAGCAAAATCACAAACGCAAAGAGGCAACAGGATCGCAGTGAGAAGAAGAAAAAGAAGCTAGTCAAAAAAAGATTTTTCAACAGTAGCAAGCAAGCATTCGAAGCACATAACGAGGCATACAGAATACCAAAGCAAGAAGAATAAGGACATAAATACACAAACCAGGGTCCAGTAGTCCGAAGCAAGCTCGCGCCTGTCCTTCCTTGCCGTGGCCTCCGTCGCACCCAACCATTCCTCCTCCGTCTCCGCCTCTAGGTAACGATTTCCTTTCCCCTTTTACTTTCATAACACCTCCCACAAACAATAAAACGAAATCAGAATCAAGCAGAAAGAACATGAACATGCATTTACATTAAAACCTTAAACAAAATTTGTACCGTAAAATCCGCCGCCCCCTTAACGTTTGGCTGGAGGGAAGAGGACAGTGGGAGCTGGTGGCCATCAGACAGGAGGAGATTTCAGAAGCGATTGAAGAGGATAACGCGCGAGGACGAAGAGGACGATCGGAGAAGAAGACGAACGAGAGAGTGAGCACCGTTTCGGCCAAGACCTTAACCCTAATTTGCTTTCCCTAAACATTGTTTAACCCCTAAAAGAAACAAGCTTTGATATGGGCCTTACCCCATTTTGCTGCCTAAGCCCAACGTTTTGCTTCATCCACCCCCCTATCCTGCTTCTGATACTATTAAGCTTGGGCCTCCTAAAACCCCTTTTGGCCCATTTTGTTATTTCCTTTAGTTTGTTTTAATAAATTAGCTTAATTCACTTTTGTTTCTAATTAGTAATAATAAACAACTTTTCTATATAGTTAATTAAATATTTTATTCTTATTGGTATTAATTACTAATGGACAAATTTTGTTATACTAATTAGGGCCTTTTATAAAATTAGTTAAAATACTCAATTTAGTATAAGACATTAAGTCATCTTGTAATAATACCTTTATTAGAAAAAAAAGAAAACATATTAAATCTAGAAACATATGGTAATGAAAAATATTTTATTTAATTAATTCACTCGTTTTAGTTAATATCAAAACTCCCAAAAATATAAAAAATATAGAGACTTAAAAAACTAAAAAAATATATTGACTCCTTTAATTAATCCTCATGCTTTTATCCATATTAAAAAATGCGTAAAAATTGAAAACTATTAAAAATACTTTCTTCTCATTAATATTAAACAAAATCATAAAAATGCATTATTCACATCATTTGGTCTATCATTTAATTATTGTTATTTAATCATTATCCGCATAATTTTTCTGTTTATTTATTTCATATTTATTTGTTTATTCTGTTTACGTTTAAATCCAAAGGGAAAAACGATAAATTTGTTGACTTCATGTCTTCAAGTCTAAATTGCGCGAACTTTCGCATTTCATTAAAACTTAGGATAATTTTTCCTCAAATATTCAATCTTTTCGAAACTTATCCCCTTTAACCAAAAACTTCGACGTTGGGTCGTCGTATCTTCAAAAAACCCGTCCGTATCCCTTTTCGGCCAAAACGATTTATTCAAACAATCAATTTTAAATAAACAGATATTTCAAAAGGTTCCTATAGAGTACTATAGATACATTGGGTGCTAATACCTTCCCATTGTATAACCAACCCCCGAACCATAAGATCTCTTTTCAAAAACGCCTTGTATTTTCATTACTTTTAAAAAAAGTATTATTTACATTGCATATTTAGGGTTTTATTTCTCTCTTTTCCCTTTTCCTTTGGAAACAATAAAGCGCGGTGGCGACTCTTGCTTTTGTGAGACGAATTAATCAATAATTCGATCTCCGATTTACCCCGCTACATTTTTTATCGCTACAGAATTGGCGACTCTACTGGGGACAGATTGACCTCTTGCTGGTCCATCCCTAAGTGGGTTAAGCCTAATTTGTCTTATCTGTTTTACTATTATTTGATTTGCTTGATTATATGTTTAAATTGGGGTGTTTGGGTTTTTGCAAAGGACGAATCCTATACCCGGATTAAGTAACACTTAAGGAATAGGACGGGCGGTATAGCCATGTTAACTTTGAGGGAGTAATCCCGAAGAAGGAGGCATGAGATCCCCCACTCAATGGAAGGCCCTCTTGAACTTAATATTTGTTTACCGAGTAATCGGGAAGACATTATTATTTTCGACCTAGGAGCCCGAGAAGTTGAGGACCGTAGAACCCTAACCCATCTTGGCCTTTTTAGGTGTAGCGCGGAGACTATAACGGAGTAATTCGGAAGTAGTTGTTACGCGATGCTACGCTCGGACGAGTTTCTCTTGAGAATATTGCTAATTATTGAGTAATCAAGACGTTGGTAATATCCGAAGGAGGAGTGTAGACTCTGGGAACTCTTAGAACCATGTCTTACAAGTGTGATTGAACCGTTAGTACATACCTTTGGGTGGGCTTTACCCTCGACTCCATGCTGAACGTTGAACCTTTGAACCCCATGTTTGCAAACTTGTGTGTAACTGTTGCATTATCATTCATTCATGCATTCATCAACATCTTTGTAAAAAACTCGTTTTTCAAGGAACTTCGGAATGATTTTTACAGACATCTCAGGTTATTATGGAACTTGGAAGGAGAAATACTCGAAGCTTTAGTTTCAAGGAGCCCGAGATTGAAGAACTGAAGAGTTTGATTCCGAAGATCGAGAGTCCGACAGATTTTCAGAATAAATATGGGTTCATCGTACCGCTCATGAAGCGCAAGATGAAGAAAGGCATCCTCAACACGTTGGTTCAATTCTATGATCCCTTGTACCGATGTTTCACCTTTCCGGATTATCAGTTGATGCCCACTTTAGAGGAGTACTCCTATATTCTTGGTTTGCCGATCGCCGACCGTGTTCCTTTCTCTGGATTAGAAGAGGAGCCCAAATCTCACGAGATAGCAGCCATCACCCACTTAAAGAAGTCAGAGGTAGAGGAGAACATGACTACGAAAGGGGGAATCCGGGGTTTGCCGGTGCAGTTTTTGTTGAAGAAAGCTCGTCATTTTGCTGAGACAAAGGATACTGTTGCCTTCGAAGACGTGTTTGCTTTACTCGCATATGGTCTATTCTTATTCCCTAACGTTGATAAGTTTGTGGATATCAACGCCATCAGAATTTTCCTGATTGGAAATCCGATCCCTACGCTGCTAGGAGACACATATTACTCCATCCACCTTCGAAACTCTTATCAAGGAGGGATGATTATTTGTTGTGTACCGTTGCTGTATCAGTGGTATGTTTCGCATCTACCTGGGTCTGATGTTTTCTGGGATCTCGAGAAGGAACCGCGTTGGGCGCCAAATATTATGGCTCTCACTCATTTCGACATTGACTGGTATAATCGAGTTTACCACGACGTGGAGATCATTGATAGCTGTGGAGCTTTTCCTAACGTACCTCTTCTCGGTACGAGGGGTGGAATCAACTATAACCCTGTTCTCGTGCGCCGTCAGTTCGGGTACCCGATGAGAGATAAACCAAACAACATCCATGTGAGTGGTTTCTTTCTTCAGGAAGGACAGGATCATCAGGCTGCTAAGAGGGAGATCGAAGGAGCTTGGCGCCACATCCATAGAAAAGGGAGAGATATGTTGGGACATAGAGGTGCCGTTTCTTTGGAGCCTTACTTACAGTGGGTCCGTGCTAGGGCTTGTGCTCTTAAGATGCCCTATAAACTTGAGAAGCCTTTATTCCCTGCCATTGCACCATCCTCTGTTGTTATCCCTATCGCGGATATAGGAGAGTACCAAGGAAATCTGGCTAGGATGAAGTCCGAGAGGGATGCTTGGAAGGAAAAGTACCATATGTTTGAATATGAGAATCGAGTCCTGACTCGACAGTTAAAAGAGAAGGAGGAGTTGTTGTTTATTCAAGACGGCCGGTTCATTGATCACGATGAGAAGCTTCGTCAGAAGGATGCCTTGCTGAAGAAGTATGCGAGTAAAAGGAAGAGAAAAAGGGAAGGTTCGGTAAGCGTGGCTCTCGTTCCTAATCCGCAGGAGGAAATCATCGATCGACTGATAGCTGAGAAGAAAGAGATGGAAGACTTTTATGAAGAGAAGATCAAGAAGCTCCAGTTACAGTTGGTGTTTGGTCCTTCATCTGGGGATTCCGAGTGATCTTTAGCTTTTAGTTTGTTTTATTGATGTCATTTTGTAAAACTATGTAAAAGGGCTTTATGCTCTGAAGTTGTAATTTATTGTTTTATTATGGGCTTCATGCTCCAAAGTTGTAATTTATTGCTTTGTTTTAGATTTCATGTTTTAAAATTGTAATTTATCATCTTTATTATGGATTTCATGTTTCGAAGTTGTAATTTATTGCTTTCATTATTGGATTTGTTATCCCAGAGTTGTAATTTACTGTTTTGATATTCCAAATTGTAAGTTGTAATTTATAGCTTCCGATTAATGGATTGAGTTTTTGTTGTTCCAAATTCCTTTACCATTGATGTATGCAAAATTATTAAAGTTCCTTGAAAGACTTTTAAAATGAATCATCATTTGCATCGCACATCATGCATCATTCCACATTCCATTTCACATGTTTTCTAGAGTCTTATCCTTGTTCTTTTTCCACTCCCGAAGGTTGTCAAGCTGTCTCACCGATACGACACTCGGGCCAATCGTCAAAGGAAAATGGAAGATTTGGAACAGGAAAATCATGAGCTTCTTGGGTAAGTTGCTACACTCCGTGTCGAGATGGAAAAGTTAACTGCGTTAGTGGAAAGTTTGGTGGCTGTTCAGAATCAGCCATCGACTACAGCTGCCGAGATTCAGACTTCAACTCCAGTGGTTTCCGAGATTGTCACCGGTCCTGCCTCCGTGACTCAAATCAACTCTCCGCTTCAACATCAGATGCCGAAAGGTTTTCCGTGGGGAATGCCTTACAACTTTATGCCAGAGGGGTATCAGCCTGTCGTACAACCTTTGTTTCAACCTGCTTTGTCTCTTCCTCAACCAGAGACAACTGCCATGCCGCCAGTAATTCCGTCTGTAACACCTTTTCCGCAACCGATTATGACAACCGTTGCTCCTGTGGTCCACTCCGTGCCTTACTTGAATGAACCTACTTATCCTGCTGAGCCTGCTGAGAGTTTGGGTCTCTTTGATAGAATGGAAGAGTTTCAGGATCAGTTCCAGGAAATGCAAAAAGAGCTTAGAGCATTGAAAGGGAAGGATTTGTTTGGGAAGAACATGCATGACCTTTGTTTAGTTCCGAATGTCAAGATTCCAGCAAAATTCAAAGTTCCAGACTTTGAGAGATATAAGGGTGATTCGTGTCCTAGAAGTCATTTGACAATGTACGTGAGAAAGATGTCTACGTATTCCGATGATCATGACTTGTTGATTCATTATTTTCAAGATAGTTTGACGGGTGCTGCTCTAAAGTGGTATATGGGTTTAGACAGTATTCGGATCCGCAACTTTAACGACCTTAGCGAAGCCTTTGTCCATCAGTACAAGTACAACATTGACATGGCGCCGGACCGGGATCAACTCCGGGCGATGTCGCAGAGAGACCGAGAATCTTTTAAGGAATACGCCCAGAGGTGGCGTGAAATTGCTGCTCAAATCTATCCACCTCTTGAGGAGAAGGAGATGACTAAGATATTTTTGAAGACTTTAGGTTCCTTTTACTATGAAAGAATGATAGCCAGCGCACCCAGTGACTTCACCGAAATGGTAAGCATGGGCATGCGGTTAGAGGAAGGGATTCGTGAAGGGAGTTTGGTTAAAGAAGGGAGTCCGTCTAGCAGTGCTAAGAAGTTTGGAAGTGTTTTCCCGAAAAGAAAAGAGCAGGATGTCAGCGCTTTGTTCCCAGGTAGACCTAGGAGAGGTTACTCTCACGTTGCGGCAGTCACTCCGGCTGTCCGCCCAACTTTGATGACCCCAGCTCATCAAACTCCACCAACTCAACAACGACCTTTTCAGCAGCAGCCTCGACAACAGGCTTATCCATTCAACAATCAGAACCGTTCACCCAGAAAACCGCAGTTCGATGCCATTCCTATGACGTATACTAAATTGTTCCCTGCTCTTATCAGAAAGAATCTCATCACGACAAAGCCTCCTCATGTCGCACCGAACAGTACTTCTCCATGGTACAAGGTGGATCAGTTTTGTGAATATCATCAAGGGTCGCCGGGGCACAACCTTGAGAATTGCTTTGCTCTGAAGGCGGACGTGCAGAGATTGATTAAGAATGGTATCTTGTCTTTCAAGGATGTTAATCCAAATGTTAGAGATAATCCTTTGCCTCGACATGGGGCAGCTTCAGTGAATATGGTGGAAGGTTGTCCGGGGAAGTTCCGAGTTTTTCAAGTTGAACACATAAGAGAGTCGTTGATCAGGTTACATCAGAGTTTGAGAAGACTTGCCTTTGTTAGGCACCAGCATGATTATGATGTTTGTGAATTTTGTTCAAGAGAGGATGATTGTCCCATTGTGAAGGAGGATATTCAGAAGTTGCTAGATCAGAGAGTTATCACTATTACCTATGACCGAAATCCGGAGGATGAAGTGAATGTTATCATACCACAATTCAATTTGCCTGAATCAGTAGAGATTGCTTACGACAGTCAGACTGCACCTGTTGATCCTTTGATTATTTACCCACCTGGTCCTGTGCCTTATAACTCGGACCAAGCTGTACCGTATAAGTATAATGCCACAATGATTGAGAATGGGGTAGAAGTCCCTATACCAACGAGACCGTCTTTTGTTAACATTGCTGATGTGAGTAGAGTTACAAGGAGTGGACGTGTTTTTGTCGCAGTACCTTTGAAGAGACCAGAAGTCCAAGTTAGGAGACCCATACCGGCGGAGATTCCAGTGAGAAATGTTGAACCAAGGGTTGAGATGGGCCGACCCAGTAAACCTATCCCTCACCCTGAGGATGATGAGATCCTGAAGCTTATCAAGAGAAGTGAATATAAGATCGTGGACCAACTTTTGCAAACACCTTCCAAGATTTCCTTGCTTGCCTTATTGAGAGATTCTGGTGCGCATAGAGAAGCCTTGATGAAGGTCTTGGACCAGGCGTTCGTGGATCATGATGTGACGGTTGACCAGTTCGACAGAATTGTGGGAAATATAACTTCGTGTAACAATCTTGGTTTCAGTGATGAGGAGCTCCCAGAGGAAGGGAGAAACCATAATATGGCTTTGCACATCTCAGTAAGTTGCGGAAATGATACCTTATCAAGTGTGTTGGTGGATACAGGTTCGTCGTTGAATGTGATGCCCAAGACTACGTTATCTCGGCTTTCATATCCAGGTGCTCCCATGAGACCTAGTGGAGTAATTGTTAAAGCGTTTGATGGTTCTAGGAAGACAGTCATTGGTGAAGTGGATCTTCCTATAGTGATTGGTCCCCACACTTTTCAAATCACTTTCCAAGTGATGGATATTTGTGCCGCCTACATTTGTTTATTGGGTCGTCCCTGGATCCATGATGCCGGGGCAGTCACCTCTACGCTCCATCAGAGACTAAAGTTTGTAAGGCATGGGAAGCTACTGATGATTGGGGGAGAGCAAGCTATGGTGGTAAGCCATTTATCATCATTCTCTTTTATTGACGCGAACGAGGATGTTGGAACCCAGTTCCAAGGTCTTTCTGTTGCTAAGAATACAGTGAAGAAGCAAGGGGCATCCATCTCTTCTTTTGAGGATGCGCGGCGAGTGGTGGAAAGCGGTTCGGCCGAAGGATGGGGCCAGGTGTTGACGTTACCTGAGAACAAGTCTGGGGAAGGTCTGGGTTTTCATCCGGTATCTGCAAGAGTCAAGAAAGAGGTGGTTGTTCGTCCGATTCAAGAGGTGTTCCGAAGTGCAGGGTTTGTACATCCTGAGGTTGATGCTATCATAGATGATGATTCCGAGGAAGATTTGCCCGTTTTTGTGACGCCTGCATTGGCTTGCCAAAACTGGATAGCTGTTGATGTTCCTGTGGTTATGCACATTTCCGAGTAATGTTTTGTTTATTTTCCTTTGAAAAAAATTTGCTCTGTCCAAGGCGAAACGTATTTTGTGTCGGGCTATGAAAAATAATTCCTTTTGCTCTGCCCAAGGCAAAAGAGAAATGTCTGGGCTCTTTGTTTCAAGTATTTCCCTTTAATGAATAAAAACGTTATTTTGTCCACTGCTGTTTTATTTTTCACTTTTTCTAGGAAATAGCAATGAAAATTAATTAATAACCTTTTGTTTTATTTGCACAAATCGATTTCTAAAATAAAGCATAATCATATGTGCAGATTAATCCATGACTTAACCATCGAAAACAGTGATCCTATGCCCTCTCCCAACTTTGAATTCCCTGTGTTCAGAGCCGAAGAAGAGGATGATGAAGAGATTCCTGTTGAGATTTCCCGTTTGCTCGAGCATGATGAGAAGATTATTCAACCATTTGAAGAACCTGTAGAGTTGGTCAACTTGGGTGATGAAGAAGATAGAAAGGAAATCAAAGTCGGAGCATTGCTTATCCCGAAAGTTAAGGAGAAAATGTTGGAGCTTCTCAAAGAGTATGTTGACGTGTTTGCTTGGTCCTACCAAGATATGCCAGGGTTGGACAATGACATTGTGGAGCATCGTTTACCGTTGAAACCTGAATGTCTGCCGATCAAGCAGAAGTTGAGAAGGACTCGTCCCGACATGGCTGACAAGATCAAAGAGGAGGTTCAGAAACAGATTAATGCAGGTTTCCTTGTTACATCGGTTTATCCTCAATGGTTAGCCAACATAGTGCCTGTTGCAAAGAAAGATGGCAAAGTTCGGATGTGTGTAGACTACAGAGATCTGAATAGAGCTAGTCCGAAGGATGACTTCCCATTACCTCATATTGACGTATTGGTCGACAGTACTGCCAAGTTCAAAGTCTTTTCTTTCATGGATGGTTTTTCTGGTTACAATCAAATCAAGATGGCACCGGAAGATATGGAGAAGACCGCTTTCATTACACCTTGGGGAACTTTCTGTTATCGGGTTATGCCGTTTGGTTTGAGGAATGCTGGCGCAACATACCAAAGGGCAATGACTGCTTTGTTCCATGACATGATGCATAAAGAGTTCGAAGTGTATGTGGACGACATGATTGCCAAATCACAGACTGAGGAAGATCATTTGGAACATTTGTTGAAGTTATTCCAGCGTTTGAGGAAGTATAAACTCCGTCTGAATCCCAACAAGTGCACTTTTGGTGTTCGTTCTGGAAGACTTCTGGGTTTCATTGTCAGTCAGAAAGGTATCGAAGTAGATTCTGATAAAGTCAAAGCTATTCGAGAAACGCCCGCACCCAAGACGGAAAAACAAGTAAGAGGATTCCTTGGGATACTGAATTACATTTCTAGGTTTATATCTCATATGACTGCTACCTGTGGGCCGATTTTCAAGCTTCTCCGAAAGAACCAAGGATGTGTTTGGACAGAAGATTGTCAGAGAGCTTTTGATAGCATCAAAGAATATTTGCTTGAACCTCCCATTTTGATTCCTCCAGTGGAAGGAAGACCTTTGATTATGTACCTGACTATATTGGAAGATTCCATGGGATGTGTGCTTGGTCAACAAGATGAGACCGGAAGAAAGGAACATGCTGTATATTATCTGAGTAAGAAATTCACAGACTGTGAGTCTCGGTACTCATTGCTTGAGAAAACCTGTTGTGCTTTAGCTTGGGCTGCTCGCCGTCTGCGCCAGTATATGATTAACCACACCACTTGGTTGATCTCCAAAATGGACCCGATCAAGTATATCTTTGAGAAGCCCGCCTTATCTGGAAGAATAGCCCGTTGGCAGATGTTGTTATCTGAATATGACATTGAGTATCACACTCAGAAAGCGATCAAAGGGAGTATTTTAGCCGATCATTTGGCTCACCAACCAATTGATGATTATCAATCTATTAAGTTTGATTTCCCAGATGAAGATGTTATGTACTTGAAAGCTAAAGATTGTGAAGAGCCGTTACCTGAAGAAGGACCTGATCCTGAATCCCGTTGGGGTTTAGTATTCGACGGAGCTGTGAATTCCTATGGAAATGGAATTGGGGCAATCATCGTCACCCCCCGAGGTACTCACATCCCGTTCACGGCAAGACTGAAGTTTGACTGCACGAACAACATGGCGGAATATGAGGCATGTATTATGGGTCTCGAAGAAGCAGTGGATCTAAGGATTAAGATTCTTGATATTTACGGAGATTCGGCATTGGTGATTAATCAAATCAAAGGAGAATGGGAGACTCGTCATCCTGGTTTGATCCCTTACAGAGACTATGCTAGAAGATTGTTGACTTTCTTCAACAAAGTAGAATTACATCATATCCCTAGAGATGAGAATCAAATGGATGATGCTTTGGCTACTTTGTCTTCAATGTTTCAAGTGAATGATTGGAACGACGTGCCTACAATCCGGGTTATGCGCCTCGACAGAACTGCTCATGTGTTCTCAGTGGAAGAGGTTACCGACGACAAACCATGGTTCTATGACATTAAACGTGTTCTTCAAACTCAAGAGTATCCGCCTGGGGCATCCAATAAAGATAGGAAGACGTTGAGAAGGTTAGCAAGCAGTTTCTTTCTCAATGAAGAAGTTTTGTATAAGAGGAATTATGACATGGTTTTGCTCAGATGTGTGGACAGACGTGAAGCAGAAATGCTGATGCAAGAAGTACACAAAGGATCCTTTGGCACTCATGCCAATGGACATGCAATGGCTAGAAAGATGTTGAGAGCTGGTTACTATTGGATGACAATGGAATCTGATTGCTGCAAGTATGTGAAGAAATGTCATAAATGCCAGATTTATGCGGACAAGATGCACGTGCCGCCGACCCTCCTCAATGTTATATCTTCACCTTGGCCTTTCTCTATGTGGGGCATTGATATGATTGGGATGATTGAACCCAAAGCTTCAAATGGTCATCGTTTCATCTTGGTAGCGATCGATTATTTTACTAAATGGGTGGAAGCAGCATCTTATGCTAATGTAACCAGACAGGTGGTAGTCAGATTTATCAAGAATCAGATCATTTTTCGATACGGTATCCCGAGCAAGATCATCACTGATAATGGTTCGAATTTGAATAACAAGATGATGAGAGAGCTCTGTGAAGAGTTCAAGATCGAACATCATAATTCTTCTCCTTACAGACCGAAGATGAATGGGGCTGTTGAAGCTGCTAACAAGAATATCAAGAAGATTGTCCAGAAGATGGTAGTAACTTATAAGGATTGGCATGAAATGCTTCCGTTTGCCCTGCACGGATACCGTACGTCAGTTCGGACTTCAACAGGCGCAACCCCTTTTTCCCTAGTTTATGGTATGGAAGCAGTACTCCCCGTGGAGGTTGAGATTCCGTCTCTGAGAGTGTTGATGGAAGCTAAACTTTCTGAGGCTGAATGGTGTCAAAGTAGATATGATCAGTTGAATTTAATCGAAGAGAAGAGATTGACAGCATTGTGTCACGGTCAATTGTATCAGCAGAGAATGAAGAAGGCTTTTGATAAGAAGGTTCGATCGCGCGAGTTCAGAGAAGGTGACCTAGTGCTCAGAAAAATATTATCTTTCCAACCTGATTCAAGGGGCAAGTGGGCTCCGAATTATGAAGGACCGTATGTTGTTAAGAAAGTTTTCTCTGGAGGTGCTTTGATTCTCACCAATATGGACGGTGAAGAACTCTCGCGTCCCTTGAACGCCGATGCAGTCAAGAAGTACTTCGCTTAGGAAAGTTTTTTGGTCATCCCGGTTGTGGCATTTTGGCACATCTTGGAATTCAAAGTTGTTAGGGAGAATAATGATCATTGTTTTGGTGTAACCTTTTATTTCATGTACTATTTCCCAAACTTTTGTAAACTGTT
The DNA here is from genome assembly GCA_948472305.1 of Vicia faba. Taxonomy (NCBI): domain Eukaryota; kingdom Viridiplantae; phylum Streptophyta; class Magnoliopsida; order Fabales; family Fabaceae; genus Vicia; species Vicia faba. The sequence continues at coordinate 1,051,537,183 of OX451736.1, read as the reverse complement.
GGAGGCGCATTGTTAGCGAACCACCAGCTTATTAATGAAATTTGAGCATTACCTTTTGTGGGCAAAATTTTAATTTTTACGGAAATAGTTGAAACAAAGTATTTAAAATATTCTTATTTCTAAAATGTGTCGTGAATAACGAAAGGAATATTAACAGTCGTTCCGAAGATGGTCAAGCCATGAAATGAAAAACAGTACAATAATTTATGCTTGCATGATAAACATGTTTTCTTTCAAAATCGTCATGAGGTGTTGGTTGTGTAAACTTGCGTTTCTCGGGGTACTAAGTTTGGTGACTCCCCGGTTGTTCCAGTTAAGCGTTGTTTTGGTTACCTTTATTTGGGCAATTTCTGAAGTGTGGTACGCTTTGTCTCATGCCAGTGGTCTATTGGTATTAGAAGATTGGATTTGAATGCTTTTCTCCTCAGAAGTTTTGAGCCTTGTGGCGTGTTACACTTCGACGTCGCTGTGTGGTTCCAGTTCCATTTATCTTCTGCCTTTCAAGATTGGCCGAGTATCTATCTTGTCGTGACATCCTATTGTCTTCAAGATATTTCGTCTGTTCGTTTTGTCAGCATAACATTCATCTATTCATTTACACTTATATCATGCACGCATACTCACATTTGTAGTGGACTTTTGGGTTGTACTTTGTTTATTCAAATAATGTACATGTTTCTTTCCAAGTAGAAGGTTAGCTTAGGCAGAAAATGTGCTTCCTTTCTAAATTCCCCAACTGAGCTAATCCTCGTGGATGATTTTTGATTCAGCTTACCTTGTCTATTTCTGGATAGGATGAATCCCCAGTCAAATTACTTTCTCATTGGGTAGAGTCTTGTTTGACTGTCTTCTCTCTGGTTTATTCCTGGATGAAGTTGTTGCCTCTTGCATAGGCTATCTCTTTGATTTTCCCCAGTGAATTTGCGACCTAGACAGTTGGTGCATTTATTTTGCACGTTTGACTATATGATCTCCTCGGGAAAGATTGATTCATGTTTCTTTCTGACGAAGATGTTATTCTCTGCCAGTGTCATTGCAATTTCCTTCATCATGATTTTGGGAAAACGACAAGCGGCAGCTCTTCACGAGCAACTTGCGCGTTATTATGATTTTGGGAAAACGACAAGCGGCAGCTCTTCACGAGTAACTTGAGCGTTATTATGATTTTGGGAAAACGACAAGCGACAGCTCTTCACGAGCAACTTGCATGTTATTATGATTTTGGGAAAATGACAAGCGGAAGCTCTTCACGAGCAACTTGTGTGTTATTATGATTTTGGGAAAACGACAAGCGGCGGCTCTTCATGAGCAACTTGTACGTATTATTACATTGGAGAACGGCAGCGGCAGCTCTTCACGAGCAACTTGTACGTTGTTTTTATCTTCGGAAACGACAAGCGGCAGCTCTTCACGAGCAACTTGTGCGTTATCATTATTGTTGGAAGACGGCAAGCGGCAGTCTCTTTATTTGAGCAACTTGTACGTTATTACTTCTTCGGACGACAACAAGTGGCGGCCTCTTTATTTGAGCAGCTTATATGTTATTGGTATTTTCTTTGGACGACAGCAAGTGGCAGCCTCTTTATTTGAGCAGCTTGTATGTTATCGATATTTTCTTTGGACGACAGCAAGTGGCAGCCTCTTTATTTGAGCAGCTTGTATGTTATTGGTATTTTCTTTGGACGACGACAAGCGGCAGTTTCTTTATTGGAACAACTTGCGTATCTACAAACTTATTACTTCAGCATTAATTGGTGTATCTCCGGAAATCTCGCAGAGAAAGTTTGTTATGAGTCTTTACCTTCGGAAGTAGGTAATCAGTTATCAGCAATTTGATACTCTCTGTCTATCATTAACCTTGGGTTGCAAACTCACTTTTCTGGGTCAATAATCTATTTTATGGCCTATGCAAGATGCCTTTCTTTGTCAGGTTCAGAGGTCGTATTCCCTCAATTTTACCCACTGTCAGGGGTCTGTCGTTTGAAGTCGATAGCTCGTTTCCCCAGTGGTGTATAGCCCACGTCTCTGTGACTTGTTGGTGTTCGATTCCTCCAACATTGTCTTGTTTTCATACAACATCTTTCTCTGCAAATTCAATCACTGCATTCATATCAACTTGAGGGCGGCATCTTAGGACAAAATTTGCGTAATTATGTATTTAAGTACCTTCAATCTCGTCGAAACGAAGATTTCGATCTTCATATCTCCGGATAGAAGAAACTTAAATAGGGGCAGCTGTTGTACCCCAAATTTTGACCTAAGATACCATCTCCCATCTGTATCATTACATTACAAGTGTTTTGATCTATTGATTTTAAAAATTCATAACTTTTTTCAGGCCGAGAGCTATTTATTTTGAACACTAAATTATTTAATCGATTCATGCTAAAACAATGTTTATTAATTATTTATTATCCTAAATTTAAATAATTGGAGTTTGTTTTCAATTATTATATAATTTAAAGATGTATAGATAATAAAATAAACATTAGAAAAGAGGCGTATTAATCGTGCAGACAGTATTTATTTATTATTTACTATCTTAAATTTAAATAACTGGAATTTATTCTCAGTTATTACATAATTTAAAGATTTATGAATAATATAATAAATATTCGAAAGAGTTCATTAATTGGTCAATAATGATTATTTAATTATTTATCATTCTAAGTTAAAATAATTGAAATTCTATTTTAATTATTATAATTTAGAAAATTATGAATAATGAATTAAATAATTGAAACTATTAATTGATCAATGACATTATTTATTTATTTGTTTATTATTCTGGATTTAAGTAATTGAGATTTATTTTTCAATTATTATACGATTTAAAGAATTATAAACGATAAAATAAATAATTAGAGAAGGAAGAAATTAATTGGCAAATATTGGAATTTTATTTATTTTTTCTTCTAATTGTACAATTATTGTGTAAACATTGTATTTATTACAACAAATTTACAATAATAATTTTACAAAGTTAAAATGAAATAAAAATTAATCTAATGTTTCCTAATTCTAAATCTTCTATCCAATGCCTTTTTGTCTGCTCACTTGATTTTACCTGCAAAACGATTAAAAGAAAATTAGAATTGAACAAATAATTAAAAGCAAAAAAAATTATTTAATGTTCATCATTAAAAGCAATTGCTGGAATCAGTTTACCCTTTTTTGTAAATCACGGGATTTCTCCCGGTTCACAAAAAAGAGAGGAATTTTTATAAATGAATGCACAAATTCATTTTTGTCAAATTGCATTTTTCAAATCAATTGCATTTTCAAAAGCCCACTGCATAGTTCAAAACAATATGCATCAATTCAAATGTTTGTCAAATAGCATACAAAAAAATCAACAACATATGCACTTTCAAAGCAAAATTGCAACGTAAACATGCCCATATAGGAAGAGGCCAAACATACAAAGTGGCTCCCACTGTGTCGTGCAGTAGGCAAGTTAAAATATGCAGTTTAAACAATTTTGCAAGCAATGTAACATTCCCTTTTCATCATATTCCAGCACTTTTGCAATTTCAGAAAATAGTACAGTACATCATTTAAATGTCAAAATGGTACTTATGAGAGAGAAGAGAGATAGAAGTGTGGTTTTGCAGGTTTGGTTTAGGCAGGAAGAGATACAAGACAAACTGCAGTAACACAGTCAGTAGGAAGTAAAAACATGAAATAGGAATAGAGACAAACCATATGGAGCAGTAAGGGTGCAGAAGTAAAGAAATATTAAAAATATACCAAGCCCTCAACGTAAACCTGAAGGAAGAGAAAACTATTATAACATAACAAAATCACTACACCATATCTATCAACCTCCAAGCAAGAAACAAAGAGAAAAAAACTATCAAAAGAACAAAACTTTTTTCCTCAAGCCCCATAAACCCGTTACTGCATAAACCTGCAATCTGCATAGAACCATTGCAGAACCATTTCAAATACCATTAAACCTCAATAACTTGTTTAAACCACAGAAAAAACCTCACCAAAACTGATTGAGCCCTCAAGCCAATATCACTATAAACCTGTCAAAAACCAATATGTCCTGAACATGGCCTAAACCAGTAAAACCTGCATCAACTACAGCTTACTGCATCATCATTCCAAACCAACTGCATTACAAAAAACCTGCCATTGCATCAACCAAAATCATTCAACATGGCCTAAACCAGTAAAATCAGTAAAACCTGCATCAACTACAGCTTACTGCATCATCATTCCAAACCAACTGCATTTCAAAAACCAGTAGAATCATAAACCAACAAACACCATCACCATTTCAAACCAGCAAAGTATAGACCATTGAAACCATGTCCAAACACACATAAAGCCTCAGATTATATCCTCATAGGCAACCCAAATTCATGCAGCAAAATCACAAACGCAAAGAGGCAACATGATCGCAGTGAGAAGAAGAAAAAGAAGCTAGTCAAAAAAAGATTTTTCAACAGTAGCAAGCAAGCATTCGAAGCACATAACGAGGCATACAGAATACCAAAGCAAGAAGAAGAAGGACACAAATTCACAAACCAGGGTCCAGTAGTCCGAAGCAAGCTCGCGCCTGTCCTTCCTTGTCGTGGCCTCCGTCGCACCCAACCATTCCTCCTCCGTCTCCGCCTCTAGGTAACGATTTCCTTTCCCCTTTTACTTTCATAACTCCTCCCACAAACAATAAAACGAAATCAGAATCAAGCAGAAAGAACATGAACATGCATTTACATTAAAACCCTAAACAAAATTTGTACCGTAAAATTCGTCGCCCCCTTAACGTTTGGCTGGAGGGAAGAGGACAGTGGGAGCTGGTGGCCATCAGACAGGAGGAGATTTCAGAAGCGATTGAAGAGGATAACGCGCGAGGACGAAGAGGACGATCGGAGAAGAAGACGAACGAGAGACTGAGCGCCGTTTCGGCCAAGACCTTAACCCTAATTTGCTTTCCCTAAACATTGTTTAACCCCTAAAAGAAACAAGCTTTGATATGGGCCTTACCCCATTTTGCTGCCTAAGCCCAACGTTTTGCTTCATCCACCCCCCTATCCTGCTTCTGATACTATTAAGCTTGGGCCTCCTAAAACCCCTTTTGGCCCATTTTGTTATTTCCTTTCGTTTGTTTTAATAAATTAGCTTAATTCACTTTTGTTTCTAATTAGTAATAATAAACAACTTTTCTATATAGTTAATTAAATATTTTATTCTTATTGGTATTAATTACTAATGGACAAATTTTGTTATACTAATTAGGGCCTTTTATAAAATTAGTTAAAATACTCAATTTAGTATAAGACATTAAGTCATCTTGTAATAATACCTTTTATTAGAAAAAAAAGAAAACATATTAAATCTAGAAACATATGGTAATGAAAAATATTTTATTTAATTAATTCACTCGTTTTAGTTAATATCAAAACTCCCAAAAATATAAAAAATATAGAGACTTAAAAAACTAAAAAAATATATTGACTCCTTTAATTAATCCTCATGCTTTTATCCATATTAAAAAATGCGTAAAAATTGAAAACTATTAAAAATACTTTCTTCTCATTAATATTAAACAAAATCATAAAAATGCATTATTCACATCATTTGGTCTATCATTTAATTATTGTTATTTAATCATTATCCGCATAATTTTTCTGTTTATTTATTTCATATTTATTTGTTTATTCTGTTTACGTTCAAATCCAAAGGGAAAAACGATAAATTTGTTGACTTCATGTCTTCAAGTCTAAATTGCGCGAACTTTCGCATTTCATTAAAACTTAGGATAATTTTTCCTCAAATATTCAATCTTTTCGAAACTTATCCCCTTTAAGAAAAAACTTCGACGTTAGGTCGTCGTATCTTCAAAAAACCCGTCTGTATCCCTTTTCGGCCAAAACGATTTATTCAAACAATCAATTTTAAATAAACAGATATTTCAAAAGGTTCCTATAGAGTACTATAGATACATTGGGTGCTAATACCTTCCCATTGTATAACCAACCCCCGAACCATAAGATCTCTTTTCAAAAACGCCTTGTATTTTCATTACTTTTAAAAAAAGTATTATTTACATTGCATATTTAGGGTTTTATTTCGCTCTTTTCCCTTTTCCTTTGGAAACAATAAAGCGCGGTGGCGACTCTTGCTTTTGTGAGACGAATTAATCAATAATTCGATCTCCGATTTACCCCGCTACATTTTTTATCGCTACAAGGATGTCTTAGTAATAACCCTAGAGTCTTAAGATCATATTCGAGGCAACATTTCCGAACGGGACTTTTGATCTTTGTTAGACCAGAGGGTAACCACTAAGACACCCTATACTTAATGATCGTTTATCGAAGGCAACCGAAGTGAGAGTATACCCTAAGAGTGCGCATGTGCGAGTGATTTGATTTCAGTTATTATCTTTGCACATTAGGGTTTTCTATCCATTTTAAATTATCATGCAATCTTTGTCATACAATCCTATTAACATACATCTAAACAGTTAATATTTGCTATAATTAAAATGCGAGAAAATAAACCTACGTTATTACAAGGCTTCGGGTTATGGATTAATTACATAGCCAAAAAACCCGTAAAAGACGATAAATAAAAGAAAGTCCTAGATTAAACTATTACATACTGTGAGCAGTTACATTAATATTGCAAAAACAATAGACCGCGCGCGATGAATCGATAACAAGAGATTTAGGGTTTTGACCCCAACTACCTAGTTGTAATTTACAAGAAAAAATCATTTTTTTGTCGTTTTTGTGCTATTTGAGAAAATAAAGTTTAATTGAATAAATAAAAAAAACCCTAATTACTAATTAATTTAAATTTAAGAAAAATAATTAAATTAACCTACTTTTGTATTTTTATTTTATTTGAGAAAGAAATAAAAATTAAATCACAAGTCTAACCCTAATTTTTTCTAATTGGTTTTAATAAAAAAAGGATAGAATTACCCTAAATTAAATTTAAACTAATATTAAATTAAATTTGATAAAATAAAAAAAACCTAATTCTAAATTTTGTGAAACTTGATTTTATGATTTTTTGTGAAAAAAAGAAATTGATTTTGGTTAAAAAATAATTAAGCTAACTAAATTAAATAAAAGAAAAAAAATAGAAAAGAGAAAGAATGGGCCTGGTTGTTGTTTAGCAAGGGGGTTTATTGCTGAATTTCTGGGCCCAGATGCCGATGTCCCAAACCCTTCGTTGGTTCCTACGTACAGTTCTTCTGATGGTCCATGGTACACCTGCGTGTATGGGACGTTGGATCTGAATCAGGAATAATTCACTGGCTGGATAAAAAGTTGTGCCCATTTTACAAACTCAATGCAAGCATAAAAAGTTGTGCCCATTTGGCAAAAAATAAAATTTTGGACATATTTGACTTTTGGCAATTTTGCAAAAAGGGTCAACTTTGCCAATGCATAACTCCCTCAATTTTGATCCTAGAGAGGTGTTCTTGGACATTTTAGAAATCTTAAGATGTCCTCTAAGCAACCCTTTTGGTCTCATCTAAATTGAGTCTTCCATGTTCATGTATGAAGCTTTGACCCAAAAGGTGTTTTTGTTGACTTTTCAAAATGACCTATAATGTCCAAATTCATATCTTCTTGTGAGTGCATATTTTGAACTTGGGAGATGAAGATGAATTATAGGGAATTACATCCTCTTCAAAATGAGCTTTGGATGGGTCGTTTTTGATAAAGTATGAGAAAGTTATGCTTGGTCAAAGTTGAGTTGACTTTTCCTACAAAACCCTAATTTAGCAACTTTTGGATTTTGATGAATTGTGAGAAATCCTTGAGGAATCATGATCAACCCTTGATAAAATTATGAATAATACTTAAAAATTAGGATGTTAACCAAAAATCTTGAAATTTGACTGTATGTGGGCCACAGTTGACTTTTGCCCTTGCATAGTCGATTTTCAGGCCTTTGAGCAATTGACTGAGCAAACTTCCTCTGAAAGGATTGAAACTTAACATGGATGATCTTGAGAACATATTAGGACAATGGTGAGCATTTGGGGTCCCTTGGACTCAAGCATATTGATGCAAAATGGAACCCTAATTTGGGGTAGACTGCCTTTTGTCTAGTAAACTCTTGGACTTCCTTAAGCAATTTGAAGGCCTTACTTGACATGTATTGAGAAATATGGGAGGGAAAATTTTGGGGTAAAATAGTTACATGACTATGTTGAAGTATTTACTTGGTCGTATGAAGACATTCCAGGGTGGGATACCAACATTGTGGTTCATCGTCTTCCAAAAAAGGAAGATTGTCCTCCTGTTAAGCAAACATTTTATCGCATGCGGCCTGCCATGTCAGAAAAGATAAAAGATGAAGTGATGAAACAATTCCATGCAGGTTTCCTAGCTGTGACATCTTATCCTCAATGGGTTGCGAATGTGGTTATTGTGCAAAAGAAAGATGAGAAGGTTTGTATGTGTGTAGACTATAGGGATTTAAATAGGGCAAGCCCCAAAGATGATTTCCCTTTACCTTATATTGACGTCTTGGTTGACAACACCGCTCAACATAAAATCTTCTCCTTCATGGATGGATTTTCTGGCTACAACCAAATCAAGATGACTCCCGAAGACATGAAAAATACCACCTTTGTTACAAAATGGGGGCACCTTTTGTTACAAGGTCATGTCGTTCGGATTAAAGAATGTAGGGGCAACATATCAAAGAGCTATGGTAGCTTTATTTCATGATATAATCCATCATGAAATATAGGTCTATATGGATGATATGATTGCAAGGTTGCAAACTAAAGAAGAGCATCTCGATCACCTACACAAGCTATTTGAGAAGTTGAAGAAGTACAAGTTGAGGTTGAACCCTAATAAGTGCACATTTGGAGTAAGGTCTGGAAAGCTTCTAGGTTTTGTCATCAGTGGTAAAGGCATTGAAGTTGATCCTACAAAGGTAACAACCATTCAAGAAATGCCAGTTCCCCGCTCTGAGAAGGAATTTAGAGGATTCTTGGGTCGTTTTAATTACATTGCCCATTTCATATCTCATCTAACTTCTACTTGTGAGCCAATCTTCAAACTCCTGAAGAAAGATCAAGTAGTCAGATGGAACGATGATTGCCAAGATGCCTTCGAAAAAATCAAGGAATATTTACAAGAACCTCCTATCCTTATGCCTCTAGTGAAAGGAAGACCATTGATCATGTATTCGATTGTGCTAGAGAATTTATGGGGTATGTGTTGGGCCAACATGATGAATTTGGCCGAAAAGAGCATGCAATATACTACTTGAGCAAAAAGTTTACCGACTGTGAAACTAGATATTCATTGCTCGAGAAAACTTGCTGCGCTTTGGCATGGTTTGCTCGCCGGCTAAGACAGTATATGTTGACTCACACCACTTTATTGATTTCTAAGATGGACCCTATCAAGTATATCTTCGAGAAGCCCGCTCTCTCCAGACAGATAGCTAGATGGAAAATGATTCTGACTGAGTACGATATTCAATATACAGCATAAAAGGCCATCAAAGGAAGTGTATTGGCAGATCATTTGGCCCATCAAGTTGTTGATGATTATCAATCTATGAACTTTGACTTCTCGGATGAGAATATTATGTTAGTGATTGATTGTGCAAAACTTGGACCGTATGACGGACCTGAACAAGGATCCCGATGGACTATGGTTTTTGATGGGGCTTTCAATGCTTTGGGAAATGGAATTGGTGTTGTGATTATTTCTCCTGAGGGTTTCTATACTCCTTTCACTGCTAGATTATGCTTCGATTGTATGAAGAACATGGTTGAGTACGAAGGGTGCATCTTGGGTCTAAAGGCTGCCATTGACTTAAGGATCAAGTTCTTGAATGTATTCAAAGATTCTGCTCTAGTGATCAGTCAAGTCAAAGGAGAATGGGACACTAAGCATCCTAACCTTATTTCTTACAAGGAGCTTGTGTTAACCCTGATACCATACTTCGAGGAGATCACCTTTGAACATTTCCCTAGAGAAGAAAATCAGTTGGTTGACGCCTTGACAACAATGTCTTCCATGTTCAAGGTCAAATGGGACAAAAAAGCTCCCATGATTACAATCGAAAGATTCTACGAACTTGCACACTGCTATGAGCTTAACATTGACAAAGAGAAACCACGGTACCATAAGGTGAGGAGATATCTTGAAGCACAAGAGTATCTTGAAGGAGCTTTCATCAATGATAAGAAGTTCTTGCAAAGATTTTCAACCAAATTCTTTCTAAGAAATAGAATCCTGTACAAGCGCAACCATGACTCTACTCTACTTTGATGTGTGGACGAGAAGGAGCCATAGAAAATTATGAAGGAAATGCATGATGGCTTCTTCGGGACCCACTCTAGTGGACACACTATGGCCAAGAAAATCCTGAGGGCTGGTTACTATGTCCAAAATGGAAACTGATTGTCATCATCACTTAAGGACTTGCCACAAGTGTCAAATCTATGCTGACAAGGTCCATGTACCTCTTATTCCTCTAAATGTCATGACTGCTCCATGGTCGTTTGCGATGTGGGGCATTTAGATGATTAGAGAGATCAAACCTATTGCTTCCAATGGTCATTGCTTCATTCTTATCGCTATTGATTACTTCCCCAAATGGGTCGAAGCTGCCTCTTTTGCCTCAGTCACGAAGAACGTTGTATCCAGGTTTATTAAACATAATCGCGTCTAATGTTATGGTATCCCTGAAAGGATCATCAATGATAATGGAACCAACCTCAACAATGCTTTAATTATGCAACTTTGTACTCAATTCAAAATCAAGCATCACAACTCTTCTCCCTACAGACCCAAGATGAATGGCGCAGTGGAAGCTGCTAATAAAAATATCAAGAAGATTGTGCAAAAGATGGCGGTGACATATAAAGACTGGCATGAGATGTTACCATTTTCTCTCCATGGCTACCGTACTTCAGCTCGAACATCAACTGGAGCAAACTCGTTCTCCTTGGTCTATGGCATGGAAGCAGTCCTACCCGTCGAAGTTCAGATTCCCTCTCTAAGGATAATGAAGGAAGCAGGTTTAGGTGAAGACGAATGGATTCATACTAGGTTAGATCAATTGAACTTGATTAACGAGAAGTGATTGGCTGCTGTTTGTCATGGTCAGATGTACCAAAAATGTATGATCGAGGCTTTCAACAAAAAGATCAAGCCTCGAGTATATCAGACTGGCGACTTGGTAATAAAGTGCATCATTCTTCCACAAGGCGAACCCAGGAGCAAATGGACTCCCACTTATGAAGGATCATTAGTTATAAAGAAAGTTTTCTCTGGTGGTGCCATGATGTCGACTACTATGGATGACGAAGACTTACCACATCCTGTGAACACATACATAGTTAAAAAATACTATGCATAAAATGACCCACTAGGTTGACATACCTAGGAAAAAATAAGGGCATCCCGATGAACCAAAGAGGTTCGAGCAAAAGTTAGGGATATATGCAAAAGATTGTACACCTGAAAAGTTGAAAACCCGAAAAGGAGATTTGGGCAAAAATGGGTATCCTGGTGGGCTGAAAACCCAAAAGGGCGGCCCTGGAAAAAGTTAAGGATTAAAGCGTATGACTATGTCCCATAAAGTCTCTACATCCAGCTTTATTACCAAAGTCCAAAGTTTAAATGGTCCAAAATCAATACAATCAACTCCTATTCAACGACAAGGGATAATGTTAGATGACATATGGGCAATATTGGGGTTGGAACACAATGAGATAATTTTCACATGGCTATTATTTTTTGTTTTCACTTTGTATTCTTTTCATTATTTCGACGATTTCCTCTTACTAGGATCTCAGTCTCTTTGTACAAAAACGCCTATTCATGGGAAAAACATCAATACAAATATAATTTGAAGTGCAAACTTTCTGTTTTTCTGTTTTGACTGCAAAAGTGTCCAATGACTAAAATTGAATGAACATATGCATATGAACATGATTAAACTTTCAACAAATGTATGCTTAAAAATAGTGACAAGCATCTCCTTAAATGCATTTAAGATATCCCCAGAGTTATTTCAATAACATTATCCCCACAAATTTGGATTCATAAAATCCCCAGCCAGAGTTTCAATCTCCGGAAAATCCTCTCCCTAGTTGAGTTTGTCTTAAAAGGAAGCCTTATGGAATTCTTCCTAAAAAATATCCCTCAGCAGTTAGTTAAATATCCTCTTTAATCAAGTTTATTTCCCAAAAAAACTACAGATTCCCCAACATGAGTTTGCCTCGCAGACTATTACAAATCAAGGGACCGCAACCCCTAATCCCCATTAAAGTCGTCAACAGAGTCATTTCTATCTCCGAAAGTTGCTGTAAAGCTTGGAACAGAACCATATAACAGTCAACTTCAAGCAAGTTACTATGAAGCCTGGACCCGACCAGATAATAGTTCAACTTCTCAAAACATTACTGAATCCTGGACCCGACCAGATAAGAATAAATCTTAATTCCAAGTTACTAAAGCCTGGACCCGACCAAATAACAGTAAATCTCAATTCCAAGTTACTAAATCCTAGACCCGACCAGATAACATTAAATCTTAAATTTAGTTGCTAAAACCTGGACCCGCTCAGATATTAGTTTAACTTCTTAGATTGCTGAAGCCTGGACCCGATCAGTCAATAATTTAAAATTCTGAAGCCTGGACCCGACCAGATAACAATTCCAATTTTTGAAACCTGGACTAGACCAGATAATAGTAAATCTCAAATTTAGTTGCTAAATCCTGGACCCGACCAAATATTAGTTTAACTTCTTAAATTGCTGAAGCCTTGACTCGACCAGTCGACAATTTAAAATTCTGAAGCCTAGACCCGACCAGTTAACAGTTCGAGTTACTGAAACCTGGACCCGACCAGATAACAGTTGATCTCAAGTTCAAATTGCTGAAAATTGGACCCAATCGGATAACAGTAAATTTCAGTTTCAAGTGGCTAGAGCATGTTCCCGACCAAATAGTAACTTAACTTCTCCATCTATTGCAAATCCTGGACCCGACCAATTAACAGTTTGAGTTGCTAAAACCTGGACCCGACCAGATAACAGTTTAATTCTTACAAATCACTAATAAAACTCCTCTTCCCTAGTAGAGTTTGCCACCATCCCAATGAGTTGCTGCAAAGCCTAGAATCCGACTAGATAATAATTAACTTCTTTATCCCTAGCAGGTTATTGTAAAGCCTAGAATCCGACCAGATATTAGCTAACTTTCAAGATATATTTCCCCACCAGAGCAATGGACAACTAAAACTCTTGAATTCTGGTTCCCAAGCAGAAATCAACGCTCTCCACAAAGTCTTCTTAAGCAAAGTCAATATTCCTTAGAGGAGTTTCTTCTCAGCCAAGAAAGAATCCCCAACGGAAGCATTTTAACAAAATATGAAGATACAGATACTCTTCATCCCCAACAGCAATCTGAGATTTAACTTCTCAAAACTCCCCAGTATCTTTTAGGGATACGCTTTGACAACATGTCACATTCATACATCATATAACATACATAACATATACATACAACATAATATCATTTATTTCGAGAACATCATTACACCATGCATACATTCACATACAACTAACCCTTTTGTTCCTTGCAAAAAAGATCATTGATCCAAAGACCTCTTCTGGATCAGAATTAATTCTTCCATGTAAAGACAGGCAAGACACCTAGTTTTCAGCACGAATCAACCTACGATTTATGCTGATGTTTCTCCAAGTTTCTACCACCATCTTTCCAAATTTCATCTATAAGCCTATTCCCGAATCAATACATCATCGAGTGTAAATTTCTGGGTATTTTAGTGTCCAATCATCTTTCACCTTCAAGCCACGAATGGCGGATCCGCCAATCTAACTCTTCAGGTTTAAGAAGATTGAACAAGGGCAGCTGTTGTACCCCAAAATTTTCCCACTCATTTTCTCAAGATTTCTCATGTCAAGTTTCAAGCTTTGAATCACATTTTTTGCTCAGTCAATTGATCAGTTGACCTAAAATCAATTATATTAGGCAAAAAGTCAATTGTGGTCAATTTATAGTCAAACTTCATAATTTTTTATCCATATCAACATTTTGAACTCATATATGTCAATTGATCAAGTTTGGATCACAATTCCTCAAGAAATTTGATCAGATCACCAAAAGGCAAAATGGTCAAAAATTAGGGTTTTGACTGAGAAGGCTCAACTTTTGATTTTTGACCAAATACATCACTTATTGGTTTGAGACATGATATCAAGGATTGAAATGCATAATTTTGACCTAATGGCATGGTTCAAAACAGTTCTCAAGATCAATTGACTCATTTGAAATTTGGTCAACTTATGAAAAAGTCAACTGTATACTGAAAAGTCAAACTTTGACTTTTTGATTAAAATAAAGTTTCAAAAATCACATTTCGTCAAGACATGTCAAAATATGAATATTTTTCATCAAGAAATAAAAAATTCAAAATTATCTTTGAAAAGTCAAAATTCTAAGACTTAGAAATTTTTCTAAGTGTTAGAAAGTTAACTTTTTTTCATGACTTTGTGCCAAATTTTCACCATGATGCAAGACGATTGAAGAAAAACTTACAACATGAAATTTGTAGATCTCAATGAGACTTAAACATTGTAGGGCAGTAATTTTTCTAAGAATGCTTGGATTTTAAGTTATAAATTCATGAAGTCATGGTATTTTTGATTAAACACTTGGAGAAATTTTCAACAGGTTTGGTCAAGTTTTTACCCCAACTTCTTAACCAGTTTTCATCAAGTCCCAGTTTGATTTGATAAAAGTGAAAAACAGGAAAGTTGTAGAAGATTTTCAATCTTTCCAAAACATCCAAGAGCATGAATTTATCATACTTGAACTAGGAGATTCAAGGATCTGAAGTTGGGTATTCATTCTTGATTTACAAGGCAAATTTGTGAAGAACATTTGATTCAATCTTCAAGCATGTTGTACAAATCCCACTTTACAGGCTTCTAACTTGCATTTCACTCCATAATTAAATTCTTACATAACTGATTGAGCTATAATTCAAGTGTTTGAACCATTATCTAATTGATGATTCCATTTTTGGAAGAAAGTTCACACTTCCATTTTGGAAAAGTGGCTTTAATCACAAAGTTCACTCTCCTTGAGCATTGGACTTATTCTTTATGCAAAAACTTCACGTACAAGATCAAAATCAAGCATGTTAAAAGTTCAACCACTCTACAATAACATGGCACAAGCTTTGGGAAGATGTTTGTCACTTTGCTTTTAAAAACAAGCAAGATAGCCATAACATGTGATTCAAAATCTGAGTTGATTCAAGTCTCAAACCTTCTCTATAAATAGAAAGGCCAATTGCAAGAGAAAGAGGTCAGAAAAATAGATAGAAAAACTAGAAGTTTTGTTGTGTAGACCAACTTTCAAAATCCCATACTCTCAAAAAATCCATAACAGTCCACAAAGTTTCCACTCTCGAGCTTTGAAATCCAAATCCTTGAATCCTTCATACCTTACAAGTTTTGTCTAGAAAAACCATCTAAACGCCTTACATATATCATATAGGAGTTGTTCAAACACAAGAACAACTTATGTTACATAATCACCATTTGCCAAAAAAAACAATCACTTGCAACTTGGTTCTTCCCGCTCTAAATCAAAGCATAAATTTCAATCTCAAGGTAAGTCTTCTTGACTTTAAACTCTTCACTTCAAACATCATTAGTGATTCATTTTTGAAGATAAAATGTAGATATTATTGCCTTGAATCTAACCATATTCCTATCTTTCATTTTTACTAACCATGTGTTGAGAACTAACCCATGTAGGCAGCAAAACAATGTTTTAGTTAAAAATGACAGTATGAGTCGACACATATGATCATTTAAGCTATTCAATATGGTTGTGATAGTTAAGCTCATATCCATACCCATTTGTAAATTGTACCCCCATCCCCTAAACAATGTAATAGCGTAGGACTTTATTTTCAGCAATTTACCGCTTTCAAATACAAATGCTAGTAACTAGGGTGTGTATGGAAAGATAAAATCAACCGTTAGAAAACCCTAATCTAAAATACAAAAAATGCATGAAATCAATACACTCACACACACGCACCTCTAGTATAATCCACACTTGTTGCCTTGAGAAAATGGCCATGTTATGCATGTGAGACACCTTAGCAAAACAAACAAAATACAAGATCATAGTCCATCGATGACGCTTCGGATGTTGCCTTACAAATGATCTTAGTCTCTTAAGAAAAATGATAAGGTATCTCACAATATTGCATCTTATGACTATACGATGACCCGCGCCCGTACCCTTACATCCAAAGATAGAGCTTCTTACCAATCAATGGTAAGATAGAAATGTCAAAGGAATTGTGAAATGAACAAAAGACTTTTGAGTAGGTAGAACGTTCTTAGTTTCTTGCTCATAATATATCTTTAAAACAAACATATTTTCAAACACACCAAACAATTTCAAAAAACATGAAATATTTTCAAAAGTCCAACACTTTGTATGCATTCTTATAGAGACGAGAATCATTACAAAGTTTGCCTAAACGAAGGCGCTTTTCCAAAATACTTTCAAAACGCACCACAAACACATTTTAAACAAAGCAATTTCAAAAGGGATCTAGCAAGAAACTAAGAGCCCAAAGATAACTATGGATGAAAAGGGTGCTAACACCTGCCATTTTCATAATCTACCCCCCGAACTCAAGAAAATATCTCAAAGGTCTTTCCTGTTCTTTTCACCCTTTCCTTATTGGATAAAAGAAAATTCGGTGGCAACTCTTGCTATCCGCAACAATTGCGATAAACATAAAACACCCAAGTCAGTTCTCCTACCGTATTAGAATCATAATGATAATTATTGAGATACATAGGGGGACCACTAATCCTTGTATATCATATTAAGGTTGCAGGTTGAGTAGGTTGGTGTGTATGGGTAAGAATAGCAGGATCATGGGAGGAAGTAGCCTAGATAGGAATTGAAATAGGTGGAGTTGGATGGGGTGAAGGTTAAAGAGACATTTTCAATACCATTATCCCTCCACTAGTCATACCATGACTTCCTAGAAAATAGGTAGTCAATAATCTTCCCTAATGATAGGGGAACAGTTACCACCTCTTAGGGTTTCCTAAACCTTAGGTTCAATGGCCTCTATAAATATCTCACCCTTTGAAGGGGAAGAGAGATCAAAACCTAACCAACATTTTGCATATCACAGTAAAACTAACATGTGCCGCACATTCTTCTACAATTACCATATTCATTATTACCCCCGCTCTTGTACCCAAACATTCTCAAGCAATGTTAATAGGAGAGCATCTTACTCTACGACATAAGATATTAGGGGAAATAGTAACGCCAATTCCATGGCAGAGATGAATGCCTCCATGGATAAATTATACTGTCATTTGTAAGGACATGTTATTTTCTAGGGTGCACTCTTTTCATTATGTACTTGTATGGGGCGAGGGTTTTTAATGAGGCTCCTCATTTTAAAATTTTGAAGAACCTACAATTGTTATTCATGAAGTTTCATAGGAAACATGAAATTTCTAAAGAAGACTGCCCTTAAAAGAGATCAAAGTGATGGATTCTTAAGAGGTATCTTTGCCACCCTTAGAGGTGATCAAAATGATGGATCCTTACCGCCTTTAGATATGATCAAAATGATGGATCCTTGGGTGGGGGAGTATTTTCCTTCCATAGAGGAGATCAAAATGATGTATCCTTAAGAAGGATCTTTGTCACCCTTAGAGGCAATCAAAATGTTGGATACTTAGAGGAATCTTTGTCGACCTTAGAGGAGATTAAAATATGTGATCCTTAAGAAGGATCCTTACTTCCCTTAGAGGCGGTAAAAATTATGGATCCTTAGGGGGGATCCTTGCTGCCCTTAAAGGCGATCAAAATGCAGAATCTTTGTTGCATTTATAGGTGAACAAATGCTGGGTCCTTAAGAAGGATCCTTTCCTCCATTAAAGGCGACCAAAATGCTGGATTCTTAAGAGGGATCCTTGCCGCCCTTAAAGGCTATTAAAATGAGGGATTCTCAATATGGCCTTGCTGCCCTTAGAGGAGAGTAAAATATTGGATCTTTTAGAAGGATATTTACCACCCTTAAAGGTGATCAAAATGCTAGATCCTTAAGAGGGATCCTCGCAGCCCTTAGAGACTATCAAGTAATAGATCCCCATAAGAGATCTTTATGTTTTTCTCTAGTAAGAATAGTAAAAAGTATACGCTCTACCTTAGGAGAATATCAAGTTAAAAAATAACCCTAAGTAAGGATAAACGCAATCGCTTGGAAATTGATATGACAAAGAGAAAATAAAATATAAAGGAAATTAATACGAAAGGCTCCTAAGGGACGTTGTTGTCTTAACATTTACAAAAATCCCAACAGGGTCAAAGAAATACAACAAAAGCCACTAGGTCTAAGGAACACAACATAAAACTCAAATTATTAATCCTCCTCCTAAGCTACCTCCTTTATGACAAAATCTTCTGAATGGGAAGCTTCAGGTTCATCTCTTTCCATCGCCACATCGTCAGCCTGAAAGTCCTGGGATGGAGAGGAACCCTTTGGCTTCAGGAGGGCACCATCTCATCATCCACCAGCTAGCTGCCATAGATAACTTTGAGGAAGTCCAACTTGCTTAGGTACAACATAGGGTAGAAGAAAGAAACGCACTCTCTCGGCCACTCAAAATAGACACCATAGGTTGAGACCAGTTCATCAGTAAGATATGACACATATTTATCTAACTTATTTTTGGAACAGAGGGAGTCTTCCAGAGACTTGCTCAAATATTTCTCCTTAGCAGTGATATATGCATCCTTGGTCTCAGTAGCCACCGGTTTTTCCTCCCAGGGGTCCATCTCTTCCGGTCAAGCCTCTAACAATCTCTAGATTTTGGGGTAACCATCCTTATATTTATGGAGCTTTTCCCCTATGTCCTTTTCGACCTAGTCTCGACTCTTTCAATCAAGATCCTTCAACATCAACACCTTTATTAGAAGGTTATCCTTCATGCTTATAATAATAAGAGGCAAATTGTATTGGAGAGCCTTATAATCAATGGGGATCTTATCATATAATGAGAGATGAGAACATATGAATTAGATGGTATCAAAGCCATCCTCACTCCACAAATTAGGATGGGGTGGTGGAGCCCTTCCTTCAGACGACTTGTGAATGCTCTTCTTTCCTTGAGCAGGCGAGATGTTACCCGCATGTAGTGAAGTCACATATTTCAGCCTTTAGGCATTCAAATTTGGCGATTCACAAGCTCGTTCCTCAACTTGCCTTTTTTGCCATTAAAAAATGTCTCTGGATGAATCTAGGGCTATCAAAAACCCATGAGCGGATTCTGTAACACCGCAGATTTAGAATTAATTGTTTAACTGATTATTTATGAATTATCAATGATTATCTATGTCATATATGATGATATGTTAGGGGTAGTGGTGGACTAATGAGCTAGTTAGAATAATTTTTATTTGATTTTAGTTTAATAATTTAGATGTTATAACATAGTTTATATTTTATTTAGAATTATTGAATAATAATTAAATATAATAATTGGTGTGTATATGTATTAAGGGCATGGTGGTGATATGTGAAAATAAGTGATGGTATAAGGGAAATAAAATAGAAAGGGGTCCAAGGGATAAAAAGAGAAAAGGGAAGAATTGAGATCATTTTTGGTACAATCATGGAATTGAGAGAATGCGAAGAAAAGCTAGGTCTCAGAGGAGGATTCGATAGAACTCGAAGAGAAAGAACCAATTCGCAGAGAAATTAAGGTATAAGGGATTTAATCGTAGTTTGTTATGATTGATAGAAGGTTAGGGTAATGTAGGATTTTGTTGTGTGATTAATTTGATGAAACATGTGCTGAAATTGATGAAATATGATGGCATTGTTGATGTTGATGATGTATGATATAAATGTTGATTTGATGATGTCTGTATGCTATGATTTGTGTTTGATATGATAAGGTGATGTATTTTGATGATAATGTGTGATATATGATGTTTGTATTGTATTTTAGACTGAGATGATGTAAAACCAGAATTGGAATGGGGCTGGAACAGTGCAGAAATTGCAAATGAGAAGTTTTTATTTTGCAAGCATCGTCGGGCAAGAAAACGATGAGTCATTCGCCCCAGCGTCGTTTGCGAGCTAAAAGGTTAAAAAGGTGAGCTCCTGGAAAATGTATGGAGTGTGATGAGTCTCAAGGATGTCGTTGGGCAAGGAGATAGTGAGAAGAGACACCATACAAGGAGGCGGCGTGTGGAGTGCGAGCAAAGGCGTCGCGAAAGGAGGTGGTGAGTAGAGCTGACAGTGACTTCAAACTGCTATAACTTAAGTTTCAAGAATCTGTTTGACGCGTCGTTCGAAGCATTGGGAAGTTAACATGCTTAACTATATTTTAATAGAATTACATAAGCTATTTGATGCACGATTCCAATACTGATGTGTTTACGAGAATGATCTATTACATGTTTGTTATGTTATGATGTCTTATTTCTTTTAATGATGAATATGATGTTGATTTGAAGTTTATATGATGTTGTTGTCATGTAACTGATGTGATTAATGTATTGGTGATGTGCACGGATAATGTGTTTACATGTTGTGTGAAGATGATTATGTGAATGATGATGCACTTAACTAGTTGTGTCGAATTTTATATGGCGTTATTATGCATCATGGATTCATAACACTTTTGGACGGTGGTCCGCTTATGACGAGCATCAATCTCATCATGAGGATTGTGTGTATTTATGACGTGCTCTGGTTCCAAGAGGTAATTGATCCTATGGTGGGAATCTTTGGAGGGTAATGAACTAGGTGTTCATAAAATATTGGTAACACATGCATTGAGTTAATTGTGTTGCATTAACATCTTATATGACATTGCATAAATTTTGTTGATGAGTTGTGATATGATGATAATTGTGAACTATGTGAGTATATGATGTTTGATAATGAAAGAAGTATAAGTGATATTATGATGTATATGTGAGTGTGAAATATTGATGAATAGTATGTGTTGTCATGTGACGATGTTGTTATAATTACTAATCTCTTCCTTATATATTTTATAATGAATTATGATTATTCACCATTTCTGTTTGAATGTTGCCTCCACGTGGGTAACGCGCAGGTGACCAAAAGCAGTTCGTAGAAGCGTTAAGGATAGCTTCAGAGTGTGTTATTTATTTCTGTTAATTAGAGGTATCTTGCTCTGATATATAACATCGGGTTGAGAATGCTATATTATGTGAATGTTATATTCATTGTATGTTAACTTAGTTTATGGATGTTGTGATGGTTAAATTGATTTAATAATTGATGAGACAAAAGTATGAGTTTTGAGAAGTTAATTTCTATGTTATGACAATAAACTCCATTGTGATGTTTCTAAATGTTGTGATGGATTACGAATAGATGTATGTTTTAATTGATGTTTTCTATGAAGTGTGACACCCTTTAGTGGTGAATCTTATGTGATTTAATTCGTAAATTATATGAATAATACAAGTGAGATTAGAAGGGTGTTACATTAGTGGTATCAGAGTAGGTCAGTCAGTCTGACCAGTTTTTATACGATGTTTGTATCCTGGTGGTCGTATTGTGTGTAAACATAATCAATGTTTTGTTCCTCTAATTATGTTTGCCTATATGTAGAGAGAAATGGATAGAGGAAGAAATGATGATGAAATTGCTGAGGCTTTGGAGTCATTGGCTCAAGCAATGGCCCAGAATCAGAAGAGCCCCCCCCCCCCCCCCGAATGCTTGACGGAATGATGAGTTCTATGTTTTAGAGAGGTTTCAACGAAACAACCCGCTGACATTTTAGGGTACACATGATCCTGATGGTGCACAGGTGTGACTCAGAAAAGATCAAGAATATCTTCATAGTGATGGCTTGCTCTGAGGAGCAGAAGGTGTAGTTTGGTACCCACATGTTAGAAGTAGAGGCTGAAGACTAGTGGGATAACACACGTCAAATAATGGTGATTTTGGGTACAGTGATCACTTAGGCTGTTTTTAGAGCTGTTTTTTGGAAAAGTACTTTCCCGAAGATGTGCTTGGTAAGAAGGAGATTTAATTCCTTGAGCTGAAATAAGGGAATTCGTTTGTTGCTGAGTATTATACCAAGTTTGAAGAGTTGGTGAAGTTTTATTCGCATTATAATAATCTGGCAGCTGAGGTGTCTAACTGCATCAAATTTGAGAATGGACTGCATTCTGAGATTAAGCAGGGAATTGGATATTAGGAGGTTCGCTAGTTTCTAGTGCTACTGAATAAGTGCATGATCTATCATCAAGACATCAGAGCCAAGTCTTCTTTTTATAAGAGCTATAATGAGAAGAAAGGGAAGAACCAAGATCGTGGTAAGCCGTATAGTGCTCCTGCTGACAAAGGGAAGAAGAAAGTTTCTGATGAGAAGAAGCCAAGTGGGGGCGGAGTTCCCTCTTCAGTCAAGTGTTTTAAGTGTGGCAAGCAAGGCCACCGTGCTAATAGTTTCAAAAATAAGGTGCTGAGATGTTACAAATATGGTAAGATAGGTCATCATACTTATGAGTACAAGAAGGATGGTACGACTTGTTTCAACTATGGTGAATAGGGTTGCATTAGTACCCAGTGTCAGAAGCCAAATAAGACTGCTACTGCTGCTCAGACTAATACTAGAGTGTTTACTTTGAGTGGTTCAGAGGTTCCCAATAAGGATAAATTGATTCAAAGAGTATGCGACAGATATTTGAAGTTTTCTTGGTTTGGCAGGTTATTATCACAGGGTTATCGAAGGATTTTCTAATTTGGCATTACCTTTGCCACAATTGACTCGAAAAGTTTAAGCTTATGTGTGGGACGTGGCATGTGAAGAGAGTTTTATGGAACTAAAGAAGAAGTTGATGATTGCTCTAGTGTCGATTTTGCCTAATCCAAGTGAGTCTTTTGTGGTGTATTGTGATGCATCAAAGATGGGTCTTGGTGCTGTGCTGATGCAGAATGGGAAAGGTATTTCTTATGCTTCTAGACAACTGAAATTTCATGAAAGTAATTATCCTACGCATGACTTAGAGTTGGAAGTTATGGTGTATGTGTTGAAAATTTGGAAACATTATCTATTCGAGTCCAGATTCGAGGTGTTTAGTGATCACAAAAGTCTGAAGTATTTGTTTGATAAAAAGGAATTAAATATGAGGTAGATGCCTTGAGTAGGAAATCCTTGCATACGTCGATGCACATGGTGCACTAGTTAGAATTGATCAAACAATTCAGAGATATGAGCTTAGTGAGTGAATAAACTCCTAACTGTTTGAAGTTGAGGATGTTGAAACTGACTAGTGGTATTATTGAAGGGATTAGAGAAAGTAAGAAACATTGTCCTGGTTTGGTTGAATGATTGTTGATGATTAACCAAGGTAATGAAGGCGAATTTCGAGTTGATGAAAATGGTGTGATGAGGTTCGGGAATAAAGTGTGTGTGCCATATGTTCCAGAACTTAAGAAGAGTATTCTTGAGGAAGGACATCAAAGTGGTCTGATTATTTATCCCAGTGCTACAAAGATGTATCAAGAGTTGAAGAAATAATTTTTGTGGCCCGGTATGAAAAAGGAAGTTGCCGATTTTTTTTACGCTTGTTTAACTTGTTAGATGTTAAAGATTGAGCATCTGAAGCCTTTGGGTCTAATGCAGCCGCTGAATATTCCAGAATGGAAATGGGATAGTGTATAGGTTGACTAAGTTAGCTCATTTCTTACCAATGAAGATCAATTATCCTATGCAGAAGTTGGATGAGATGTATATTGAAGAGATTGTAAAATTGTACAGTATAATTTCTAGTATTGTGTCAGAGAGAGATCTGACATTTACATCAAAATTATGGGAAGGTTTGCAAAATGCTTTTGGTACTATGTTGAGGTTGAGTTTTACATATCATCCGCAGAAGGACGATCAGACAGAGGACTATCCAATCTTTGGAGGATTTGTTGAGGGCTTGTGTGCTAAAACAAGGAGGAGCTTGGGATAGTCACTTGTCTTTGATTGAGTTTACTGATAATAACAGTTTCCATGCTAGTATTGGAATGAAACCGTATGAAGGGTTGTACGATATGAGGTGTAGGACTCTATTGTGTTGGTATAAGTCAGGCGAGAGTGTTGTACTCGGACCTAAGATTATGTAGGAGACGAGTGAGAAGATAAATATGATCCAAGAAAGGATGAAAGTTTTACATAGTCGTCAGAAGAGTTATCATGATATAAGGAGAAAGGAACTTGAGTTCCAAGTGGGGGATCACATGTTTTTGAGAGTTACTCCAGTAACTGGTGTTGGTAGAGCTCTAAAGTCGCAAAAGCTTACACCATGTTTTGTTGGTCCATATCATATTTTAGAGAGGATAGGAGAGGCGACCTATCAGATTACTTTACCGTTATTACTTACAAATCTTTATGATATATTTCATGTATCTCAGTTGAGAAAATACATTTTGGATCCTTCACATGTGATCCAAATAGATGTTGTACATGTGAGAGATAACCTGACAGTTGTAGCATCACCCGTGTGGATAGAAGGTAGGGAAGTAAAGCAGTTGCGGGATAAAGGGATTGCCTTGGTGAAGGTATTGTGGAGTGGACCAGCTGGTGAAAGTTTAACTTGGGAGCATGAGGATCAGATGAGAGAGTTGTACCCGACTCTATTTTCCTCAGGTAATTTTCGAGGGCAAAATTTTTTAAGTGGGGGAGAGTTTTAACACCCCAAATTTAGAGTTAATTATTTAACTGATTAATTGTAAATTATCGGTGATTATCTGTGTGATATATGATTCTATGTTGTGGCTAGTGGTGGATTAAGGTGCTAATTATAATAATTTGGATTTAGATAATTTTAGTTTTATTATTTAGATGTTATAATATAGTTTATATTTTATTTAGAATTATTTAATAATAATTAAATAGAATAATTGGTGTGTAGAGGTATTAAGGGCATGGTGGTGATATGTGAAAATAAGTGAGGGTATAAGGGAAATACATAGAAAGGGGTCCAAGGGGTAGAAAGAGAAAAGGGAATAATTGAGATCATTTTTGGTAAGATCGTGGAATTGAGAGAACGCAAAGAAAAGCTAGGGCTCAGAGGAGGATTCAGTAGAACTCAAAGAGAAAGAACTAATTCATTGAGAAACTAAGGTAATGGGTTTAATCGTAGTTCATTATGATTGATAGATGGTTAGGATAATGTAGGGGTTTGTTGTGTGATTAATTTGATGATACAGGTGATGAAATTGATGAAATATGATGACATTATTGATGTTAATGATATATAATGTAAATTTGGATTTGATGATGTTTGTATGCTATGATTTCTGTTCGATATGATAGAACAATGTATTTTAATGATGATATATGATATATGATGTTTGTACTATATTTTATACTGATATGATGTGAAATCAAATTGGAATAGGGTTGGAACAGTTCATAAATAACAACTGAGAAGTTGTTGTTTCACAAGCATTGTCGGGCGAGCCATCGGTAAGCATAGTGGCGAGCTAATCGTCCCAGCGTTGCTGGGCGAGCCAGCTGGCGAGCTAAAAGGTGAGCTCCTGGAAAATGTATGGAGTGAGACGCATCACCCAGGATGTCGCCAATCAAGGAGGTGGGAAGAAGAGCACGAGCAAAGGCGTCAGTCAAAGAGGTGGCGAGTGGAGTGCGAGCAAATTCGTCGGGCGACGAGGTGGCGAGCAGACCCAACATTGACTTAAAAGTGATGTAACTTGAGTTTCAGGAATCCGTTAGACACGCCATCCGAAGCATTAGGAAGATAACACGCTGAACTATAATATAATAGAATTACATAAGATGTTTGATGCATGATTCTAATACTTATGTGTTTACGAGAATGATCTATTACATGTTTTGTATGTTATGATGTTTTGTTTCTTTTAATGATGAATATCATGTTGCTATGAAGTTTATATGATGCTGTTGTGATGTATTTATGATGATGATTTAGTGGTGCGCATGGTTAATGTGTTTACGTGTTGTGTGAATATGATTATGTGAATGATGGTGCACTTGACTAGCTGTGGTTGAATTTTATATGACGTTGTTGTGCATCATGCATTCATAACATTTTTGGGCAGTGGTCCGCTTATGACAAGCCTTAATCCTATTATGCATATTGTGTGCGTTTATGATGTGCTTCGGTTCCAAGAGGGAATCAATCTTATGGTGGGGATCTTTGGAGGGTAATAAACCAGGTGTTCATAAAATATTAGTACCACATGCATTGAGTCAATTGTGTTACATTAACATCTTATGTGACATTGCATAAATTTTATTGATGAGTTGTGATATGATGATACTTATGAACTATGTGAGTTTATGATGTTTGATGCTGAAAGAAGTATAAGTGATATTATAATGTATATGAGAGTGTGAATTATTGATGAATATTATGTGTTGTTATGTCATGATGTTGTTATAACTACTAATCTCTTTCTTATATCTTTTATAATGAATAATGATTACTCATCGTTTCTATTTGAATGTTGCCTCCACGTGGGTAACACGCAGGTGACCAGGAGTTGTTCAAAGGAGATTTGAGGATAGCTTCAGAATGTGTTATTTATTTCCTTTAATTATAGGTGCATTTCTCTGATATGTAACATCGGATTGGGAATGTTGTATTATGCAGATGTTATATTCATTTGATGTTGACTTAATTTATGGATGTTGTGATGGTTAAATTGATTTAATAATTGATGAGACAAAAGTATGAGTTTTGGGAAGTTAATTTCTATATTATGACGATGAATTCCGCTTTGATGTTTCTAAATGTTGTGGTGAATTATGAACAAATACATGTTTTAAATTGATGTAACTCGTGTTACGGAGCAAGAATATTAAATTGAAGTTTTCTATAAAGTGTGACACCCTTGAGTGGTGAATCTTATTTGATTTAATTCATAAATTATTTGAATAATACAAGTGGGTAAGGTATGAATCCATGACCTTAAACTTTCCCTAGAGGAGAATTATTCTAGTCTCTCCAAGGGTAAGGTATTAATTGTCATATCCCGTAATCGCTACAAGCTCATCCGTCCAGGCCAAGGGAAAGAGGCGGGTACCATCAGCCCCAAACTATGAGAGAACCTTCTTGCCCCCTCATGCAGGAAAAATTGTCTCTCTAATTCTTGTAGTGGCTGGAGTGAGACGTAAAAGGAGACCTTCCCAGTCGACTGCATAAAGGAATCCAAACATCTCTTGAAGGTCTGGTAGCATAAAATGAGAAAAAATCCCCACAGTAGGAAAAAATTTCAGACCTTCACAGACCATCTCAAAATCCATAATAAAACTCCATCTGATAGAGAACAATTGGGAGGGCTCAACATTGAGAATCGCTAAGACCTCTATGAAAAAAGGGGGAAATGGGGGGAATCCCTATATCCTTGATAAAGGGGAGGTAGAAGTATACAATAAGGGAGGGAGGATCGGAAAAGACATGCATGGTTACCATATCCAATGGTGTACAAGCCTCCAAGATAACCATATCTTCATATTTTGAGTAAGAAACCTCCACTTCTGTTTGGAAGAAGAGGATTTGTTCATCAGAAACATAGTAAGGCCCAATGTATTTAAAATCATTAGGCATGACAAAAGGGGAACCCATTATCTTTTTGTTCTTACGAAAATAGAAGAACTAAAAGAAATCAACACAACTGTCAAAATCATCTAAGGGGTGGCCATAATCTTTAAATCCCACAGCTTTACATTAACCTAAATCCTATTTCAAAACTTCCTTATAATTCTTACTCATAAATACTATAAAAGGAATGGAAATAAAAATCCCTACCTGAGATGACTGAAAACAAGAAATTAGGAGCATTTGAGGAAGCTAAGCAGATTGTGGAAAGGCTTGCAAAAGCCGTGAGAATAAAATAGAGAAATAAAATAAAAGGAGAATCATTTATAAGGAAGTTAAAACCATAATAAACCTTTTAGGCTCCCTCATAATTTGTAAAAGATTTGCATCTTCTGGCACGTGGCACTGATGTTTAATGTCTCAAAAACAGACCATCATTATGTACATTAAATAGAAAGCAAGTATGGTTGTCTAAATGATTGAATGACACCCCTAGATAATATCCTATTTAATTAGGAGACATTTGGAAGGGGGGGTGGTAACTCACCCATGATTAGGAGGTTTACACAAATATTAAAAAAATGATTCAACTCCAATTTAAAAGGTTTCCTTCAGTCGAGAGACCCATGTTAGACGTCAGTGCCTTATCTAGAGGGGGGTGAACAGATCACCAAGCCAAAATTCCAAAAAAAAATGGTTTTTAAAAGTTAATTGAAAAGAGTGCAAGCAGAAGGTGTTTAATATAGATCGAATACATCGTCTATACGAACCTAGTTATTGTAACTCAGATATGCAAAAATAGACTTATGGAATGAACAACATAATAAACTGAATTTATAAACTTGAATTAAGTGACACAATATTATCCGTTTATGTCAAGTTACTAGCAATATTATTTCCAATTATAACTAGTAAAAATAACGAACTATGCAATTTGTCAAACACTTGGTGTACGATCGAATTTTCAGAATTTTTCTTTGAGTTGTGTTGATGTATAAAAGCAATTATAATCAAAAGTGATCATAAGACAATCAATAACCAATTAAAAACAAAAATAGGCACACAAAGTTCTTACGAGTCTATCGCTTAATCAATGTTATTTGACAAATTACTTAATGAAAAATAAAGCAAGTTGTTAGATCCATAATTTTTGACTCGCATAAATTTTGCTAAAACATGGTGTAGCGGTAAAAATGTTCAAGACTAAGCCATTGGATTGACTAGACTTTATACAAATCAAAATAAAAATCGCCACCGCGCTTTATTGTTTCCAAGGGAATGGGAAAAGAGCGAATAACCCAAAAAAAGGGGGAAAGATTCAAGGTAAGGGGGTTGGTTATGCAAAGGGAAGGTATTAGCACCCTAAACATCTATGGTACTCCGCAGGAACCTCTTTGAAAAAAATCTGTATATTTTGGTTATGAAAATGTGTTATATAAAAAAAAGATGGTGGGGGTGAGAAAAGAAATATATTTTTTATGATTTTTGCACCCGTCGCGGTTGCGAACCTTTAGTTCCTATGTATCACCTTTCGTGCAATAGGGGATCAGGGTACACGTAGTTCCTCTTTTAAAAATTTGAAAGACAACCGTGTTGGTTAATTTTATGAGATAAGACATCATCGTCATTGTCCTTGTGGAAAAATACTTACTATCCACAATCATGTGAAAGGAGAATTTGCATCATCTCAAAGTGGAGGATACGACTTGGATTTTAAAATCAACAATGCCTCACTCAACACCCAAGTGGAAAATATATCTCTTTACTACATATTATAGAAGTATAGTTGTTTGCATCACTACAAGGATTGACAAGAATCTAATCTTTTAAGAAAAGTTTTTAACATAAAAAGCCAAAGTGGCAAAATGGTTTGAAATGAGATTGATTGACTTTTACTTTTCTCACAAAAAAGTGTCAAAGTATTATTAAATTGATTGAAGTTTATTTATGAAAATGGTTTTTGAAAATGCATGGACATAAGTCCAAGTTTATTATGAAAGCGGTTCAAGTTTAGAAATAAGAAGAGTGTTGTGAATTCAATGCCAATAACAAAGTATAGAATAAGGGAGGAATAAAGAACAAGGAAGAAGAAGAACACAAGAATTGGTTATAACTGCTATTCTTTACTTTCTCTTAGAAAACAAGATTACAAGTTTACAAGAATAACAAATAACCCTCTCACCCTAATTTAGGATTTGCTGTGATGGCAATGATGAGAGACTAGTATGCTATTTATAATAAAACCTAACATACTAACTAATGGGCTTTTTCCACAAGGCCCATTATACAAGCTAACTTAACAAACAAGCTAACTTAACAAATTAGGGTTTAAACACTAAAACCTAATTCGACAAGCATCCTTCGACAAGTACATGCTAGAACCTTCTTCGACTACAGCAAGTACTTCGACCAACTAGAGTTCGATCCAAAATCCCACAAATCTCCACCTTGGACCTAACTCTACAGCATCAAGAGACACTAACTAGCTTTCTTCATGCAGCTTTATCAACTGCATACAGTGGAAAAACTTGCAACTTGGCAATGTTTTGGTGATCATATCAGCGGCATTGTGATCTGTCGAGACCTTCAGCACTTGGACTTCTCCACGCTCGATTACCCCTCTAACGAAATGCAGCCTCACATCTATGTGCTTGGTTCGCTCATGATAGGCTGAGTTCTTCGACAGGTGTATTGCACTTTGACTATCACATTTAACAGTGATACCTTGACCTTGAAGTTTCAGTTCCTTTGCAAAACCTTCAAGCCACAATGCTTCTTTCACAGCTTCAGTTAGGGCAATATATTCTGCTTCAGTAGTTGATAAGGCAACAACCTTTTGAAGAGTTGCTTTCCAACTAATTGTTGTACCAAACATAGTGAAAACATATCCAGAAATAGATTTTCTGGAATCC
The DNA here is from genome assembly GCA_948472305.1 of Vicia faba. NCBI lineage: Eukaryota > Viridiplantae > Streptophyta > Magnoliopsida > Fabales > Fabaceae > Vicia > Vicia faba. The sequence continues at coordinate 1,051,506,606 of OX451736.1, read as the reverse complement.
ATACAGCCTGCATAATCAGAGTCAACATAGCCTTCGACAGCTGCTTTACTATCTTCACCCAAGGCTCCACCATAAATTAAGACTCTGTTCAGAGACCCATTTATGTACCTTAGAATCCACTTTAATGCTTGCCAGTGAGCCTTTCCAGGATTCGCCATGTACCTGCTTACAAGACTTACTGCATATGCTATGTCGGGTCTAGTACAGACCATAGCATACATCAAAGAACCAACTATATTAGCATATGGGATGCTGTTCATATAGGTTCTTTCGACATCAGTACTGGGACATTGATCAATGCTCAGCTTGAATTGAGGGTTTGTTGGAGTCACAACAGGCTTTGACTTCGACATACCAAACTTGTCAAGAATCTTTCGTAGGTATGCCTCTTGAGATAAGCATAATTTCGACTGCTTTCTATCTCTTCGAATGTCAATTCCAAGAATCCTAGATGCAGCTCCCAGATCCTTCATGTCGAACTCCTTATTGAGTTCAGCCTTCACCCTCATTACATCTTCGACATTGTTGCTTGCTATCAGAATATCATCAACATAAAGCAACAAAATAACAAATGAATTTTCAGGTCGAAATCTGGAGTAAACACAATGGTCGAACTGACTTCTAATGAAACCTATGTGTTCCATGAACTTGTCGAATCTCTTATTCCACTGTCGAGGAGATTGTTTAAGTCCATATAAAGATTTCTTCAGTTTGCACACATAATCTTCTTTCCCCTTTTCGACATACCCTTCAGGTTGCCTCATCAGGATTGTTTCGTCTAAGTCACCATACAAGAACGCAGTCTTCACATCCATTTGTTCCAGTTCAAGGTCGAACTGAGCCACCATGGCAAGCAACATTCGAATGGATCTGTGCTTCACAACAGGGGAAAATACATCATTGAAGTCGACACCTTCTTTCTGAGTGAAACCCCTTGCGACTAATCTTGCCTTGTACCTCTTCGACATTACTCCTTCGATTCCTTCCTTAACTTTGAAAATCCACTTACAGCTGACTAACCTTGCCCCAACAGGTTTCTTGATTAGTTCCCAAGTGTGATTATCATGAAGAGATTTCATCTCATCATGCATGGCCTTTAGCCATTCAGTCTTTATTCGACTCCTTATAGCTTCCTTATAATCTCTAGGTTCTTCGTCTAGAACTTCACTTGCAGAGATTAAGGCATAAGCTACAAGATCTGCATATCCAAGTCTCTGAGGTGGTTTTATGACTCTTCTTTGCCTATCTCTCGACAATAGGTAGTCATCAACAGTTTCCTCAACATCATCAGAGTCTTCTGTTTCTTCTTCGACTTCATCTGGGATACGCATTTCAGCATCAACATGCTCCACCTCAACAGGAATCTCTACCTGTTCCAGCTCTTCGTCAACATCATCAGTTTTCTTGAAAGCCATTTCAGTTTCATTGAAAACTACATCTCGACTGGTGATACACCTCCTGTGACCTGGCTCTAGGCACCATAGCCTATAAGCTTTCACTCCTTCAGGGTATCCCATAAACATGCATTTCAGAGCTCTAGGTTCGACCTTGTCTTGCCTAATGTGAGCATAAGCTACACAGCCAAATACTCTTAGTTTGTCGAGATCTGGTGGATGTCCCGACCAAACTTCTTCAGGTGTCTTCATATCTAACGCTGTCGAAGGACATCTGTTTATCAGATATGTTGCTGTCGAAACAGCCTCAGCCCAAAACACCTTCTTTAATCCCGCACTAGTCAACATGCATCTAACTCTCTCCAAAATAGTTCGATTAAACCTTTCAGCCAAACCATTTTGTTGTGGAGTACCTGCGGTAGTTCTGTGCCTTGCAATACCAGAGGCAACACAAAAACTGTCGAACGCCTCATTGCAAAACTCAAGGCCATTGTCGGTTCTCAACCTCTTTACCTTTCTGCCAGTTTGATTTTCGACAAGAGTCTTCCAACTTTTGAAATTCTCAAAAGTTTCATCCTTAGTCTTCTGGATGAATACCCATAACTTTCTGGAATAGTCATCTACTATGGATAGAAAATACTTCGCTCCTGAATGTGATGGACACCTTGCAGGCCCCCAAAGATCAGCATGGATGTAATCAAGGGATCCATGTGTTCTTTGTTTGCCTTTGTTGAACTTCATTCTACAGGACTTTCCAAGTACACAGGGTTCACAAAACTTCAGCTTTTCGACTTTATCTCCACCAAGCAGATTTTGTTTCCCTAATTCGACCAGACCCCTTTCACTGACATGGCCCAATCTCATGTGCCAAATTTCTGTCTTCGACAAAGGTTTCGTGGATGCAACATTTTTCGAACCACTTACAACTTCAGCCTCAAGGGTATACAAGCCTTGTTTCTTCACGCCTCTCAAGACTTCCTTCGACCCTTTCATGACTCTCAGGATACTTTTCTCTCCTTGAAACACATATCCTTTCTTGTCGAATTCACCAAGAGAAATCAAATTTCTCTTCAAATCAGGTACATACCTAACTTCAGTCAACAATCTTATTGACTCATCATGGAGCTTGAATCTCACAGATCCAACCCCGACAATCTTGCAAGCTTTGTTGTTTCCCAGCAATACAGATCCACTATCTTGATCACATAATTCCTCGAACAAGTCTTTGTTTGGAGTCATGTGCCAAGTGCATCCAGAATCCATAATCCACTCCTTCGACGAGTTGTTGCTTGAAACCACAAGAACATCAGATGATTCGAAATCATCTTGGACAATAGCTGCATTGCCATTATCCTTACCTCCATGATCTTTCAGGCGTTCAGGGCACACCTTTCTTGTGTGACCTACTTTCTTACAGTGATAGCATCTAATACCAGATGCATCACCACTATAAGACTTCGACTGATGTTTACCTTTCCTCTTGTCGAATTTTCCTTTAACAGCCAAACCTTCACCAACCGTCGAAGGTTTATGCTCCTTACGTTCGTTCAAGTCCTTAGAGTACAGAGCTGATTGAACTTCTTCAAAGGTCAGGGACTCTCTTCCATACAAGAGGGTTTCTTTGAAGTGAGCATGTGATCTGGGCAAAGCGCACAACAATAACAGCGCTTGATCTTCATCATCAATCTTTACATCAATATTTTCAAGATCAAGAATCAGCTTGTTGAACATATCCAACTGCTCAGCCAACACTTTGTCTTCAATCATCTTGAATGAATACAAAGCTTGCTTCAGGTAGAGTCGATTTACCAGAGATTTGGTCATATACAAACTTTCAAGTTTCACCCATAACCCTGATGCCGTCGTCTCCTTTGATACCTGTCGAAGAACCTTATCACCAAGGCTCAACAAAATTGCGCTGTGTGCTTTCTCGATCATGGCCGTCTTCTCTCTTTCTGTTAACGCAGCGTCCATCGCCGTCGCTCCCTTCAACGCTTCCAAACAACCCTGCTGAACCAGTAGGGCTTTCATCTTCAAGCGCCATAGACCGAAATCATTCACTCCGGTGAACTTTTCAATCTCATATTTTGTTGAAGGCATCTTATCCACGCTCACCGCACCAATTTGTTGTGAATTCAATGCCAATAACAAAGTATAGAATAAGGGAGGAATAAAGAACAAGGAAGAAGAAGAACACAAGAATTGGTTATAACTGCTATTCTTTACTTTCTCTTAGAAAACAAGATTACAAGTTTACAAGAATAACAAATAACCCTCTCACCCTAATTTAGGATTTGCTGTGATGGCAATGATGAGAGACTAGTATGCTATTTATAATAAAACCTAACATACTAACTAATGGGCTTTTTCCACAAGGCCCATTATACAAGCTAACTTAACAAACAAGCTAACTTAACAAATTAGGGTTTAAACACTAAAACCTAATTCGACAAGCATCCTTCGACAAGTACATGCTAGAACCTTCTTCGACTACAGCAAGTACTTCGACCAACTAGAGTTCGATCCAAAATCCCACAAAGAGTTTTTTAAAAGGAGGGAGAAGATTTTTTGAAATTAAAGAAGGTGGGAGGAGATGAAGAGATTATCCTAAAGCATAAGGTAAAAGCTAGGGATAAGAACCATCTAACCAACAAGAAGCCAATACTTGACATTATGAGTCAATATAGAATTCCCATTCTTTGGATTGCAACCAAGCAAGCAAAAATACTAGACCTCTTGAGAGAAACAAACTTTAAGTGTATTAAGTCTTCGCGAAAATTGGGCAGAGTAACGGTTGTATACAGGTGAATTCCAAATTACAAACAAAGTATGTAATCACAATAACCTGCATACAAAACAAACAAGCAACCCAATGTCTCGAGGTAAACCTCAAGAACCCCAGACAAAATAATCAATTAAGGTCACAAAGTCTCCAAGATAGGCCAAGGTCTCTAATCCTAAGTCCAAGAAGTCCAATGCTCCATAATGTCAAGGATAGTAACCAAATAGTCCGAATATTATTAAAGATTTCTATGGTTCATGTTGATTATTAGGTGTCTTTAAAAGGAAAAGAAAAGCTCAACTGAGCAAAATAAAAATGACATATAAAATAAATGCTCAAATGAGCAAAATAAAAAGATGGCATGAAATGAAAATGCTCAAATTAAATGGTACATAAAGCATAAAAAATAAAAGCATGAAGTAAAGTCAATTGTTATAAATTAGTGGTTAATTAGATGACCATCTTGAAACTTGCATTTGGAACTCATTAGAGGATTGGTAGGACCAAAGCCTCCACACAACAAGTTGCATTTACTTTTTGTCAAGTATATCATCCATTTTGGAATTCTCAAAAGGGTAACATTTAATGATCAACGATGTTTAAGTGATCCGCATTGACCAAAGGTGTTGTAGATCAATTAGAGGATTGGTAGAACCAAAGCCTCCACACAATGAATCTCAAGGTTATTGGATCAAAGAGATCAAATTAACATACTTGGGCTTGCAATCATAAGTTTGGGCCACGAATAATCATTTATTCGAATCGGGACAAAATTTAGCGCTATATTAAGCAATCGTAAGTGGACTTATGTAGAAGTCACACCTATTTTAAGGCTGGTCAATAGCAATCTATGTACATCATGTTTGGATAAATGATATAGAGATCACCATCCTTTAACATGTAGCACAATTAGAAAAAGAAAGGGGTAATATGAAGAGGGAAGGGAATGATAAGCTAATTTGGATTACCATTTCAAAATTCTTTCATCTTTAAATTCAACCACTCCTCTAGATGGATTAAAGTACTAAACATATCATTAATCCAAAGCACCAAAAATGAATTAAATAATTCATTCTTAGGTAGATTTGAATTGATGAACATTTATCCAACTTCATCTACATCACAAAGTTCATTGAGCTTAAAAACAAATTGGACATTTAAAATTGCAATCCAAACTATCCATCAAAGAGAGTGCATAAAAATATTTGAGTCAAAACAGTCCCAAAATAAGGCGGCAAAGGCATTTTTGGCACTGTTACAATCAATTGTGCCTAGACAACAACCTATTGCATCAGTGAAGTTTTTTATCAAATCAATTTTCTGTGACAATCAATTGCAATGTTACAACAATTGATTGCAACCTGTTAAAAATCAGTAGAAAACAACATTTTTAAAAATCAAATTCTTGTTCCAACTTTTCATCAAACACCTTATGATCATGGATCCAATTGAGCATGAAAATTCCAACAAATTTTGAGAAAATAGCATTAATGGAGTTATAAAATAGTGCTCAATGAATCAAAACTAGAAATCCACAAGAGATCACATTGTGAAAGATGATGATCCAACTTACCAAAGGTAGAATTAGAGAATTATCAAACAACTTCAGAATTTGCTTCAATTCAACAACAAGAATCAATCACCAAAGCTTGAATCTAGAGAATTGATGGAGAAATAGTGTTTGGATGAAGGTTTAGCTCAAAGATTAGTAAGCTTCAATGCAAAGCTTACTAAATTTTTGAAAATGGAGCTTTGAGTGAATTTGGTAAAATGGAGAGAATTGAGAGATTTTTTAGCAAGATGATTTTGGCTATCAAAAGCTTGTGATTTGAATGAAATAAGGTCTCTATTTATAGAGTTTTAGGATTAGGATTAGTGGTAATTTGGTAATTGATTCTTGGAGCCAAATTTGAGTTAATGATATAATTTTAAATTATGCAGAAAAAATTAGAGCCAAAATGATAACAATTTGAATTTGCTGGCCTTTTTTCAAAAAACACGTGCATTTTTGCTATTATGAGTCGATACATAGATGGAATGTGTCGATACATCCTAGTTGCATAACATAGCATGTGTCGATACATGCCTCTATGTGTCGATACATACTATTGTTTTAACTCATTACAGACCACACAAACTGCACGAGTCAATACATAACACGTATGTGTCGACACATGCTAGTTTTTCAAGGAGGATGAGTCGATACATACATGCATGTGTCGACACATTCAAGTTATGCACAACAAAATGAGTCGATGCATACCTTTATGGGTCGATGCATGCTGTTATTCACCACAATATAGGATCAAAGCAGCTTGGAAAGCCTTATTTGTTGGATGCTTCAACTTAGTACCTACAAAACACAAATTGTGCAAAGACAAAGACAAATATTTTTTGTATTTTGGTTAGAGGTTAGTCAATAACACATATACAAGATACACTACCAAGGTGCTTGGAGATTCCTCAAGAGAAAACTTAAAGATAGGAGATAGAGCAAGATGAAGAACCAACCCTAATGTGATCTTGTTATGATCAAGTTGACATGATATGATAGGGGAATCTTAGGGGGAAAAATTGGGTTACAACACATGGTTCATGATTAATGTTGAGTAAGATGTCATGACATCTTGGCCAAGTGTCATGTCAGGTTCTGCTATCATGAATATCAAAAAGATATTGAGCCAGATGTCTTGACATCTTGGCCAACTGTACAATAGGTACGACTATTATTTTTCTTGACATATTTGACTTGATATCCTCTTGGATATTCTCACTGATTTTCACAGGTCAAGAAGATTGATTTAGGAACAATGCATATTTGATTTGGTTTCATTAAAAGAATCTTGGAGACTTTTTAGGAAACTTTGAAGATTTGTTCCTATTTTTATGGAGAAGATCTTGCAACGGATTTATAATTGGAAGATTAGATTTGATTGAAGATTCTAAGCCATACTTCAAGAGTATCTACATAAGGACCTACTAAACCTAAAGTTAGGAAGCATTCACATCAAAAAAATGAGGGTTCATAATTTAAGGGTTTAGGGTTTTGAGAGTACTTAGGTACTTTGTTTGTTTTTGTGTGTCGCCCATGTATCTTTTGATACATTGAGGTAGACTGATTGTTCACTATTATTTGCCCATCACTCATGAGTTTTGTTTAAAAGAGTTGATTGTGTGTGAAGTTATTATTCTTTGTTAAAAGATTTTAAGCAAAACTAAGTATTGTAATTGGAAATGTGTTCTTTTATTTTTGTTATTGTCATTGAGGTGATTATGGGAAGTGAGCAGGGGATCTCATATCTAGAAGGTTTCTAGCTAGAAGTCTCACAAGTTAGTGATTAGGTGATAAGTTATAAACTAGGGTTGTTTAGCTTTGAACTAATACTATCATAGTGAATTTTCTTCCTGGCTTGGTTGGCTCTACAGTAGGTGAGTTGCACCGAACTAGGTTAACAATTGACTGTCTCTTTTACCTTCTACAATTTACTTCTGCATAATTATTATTTTGGTAAAAGTGTTTTCTGTCAACATATGATGTCTTAACATCTGTCTTGACATTGTGTTTTGGTGTTGGAACATCAGTCTTAACATCTGTTTTTAAAGTGCCAGAATTTCAATTGGTACCATAGCAGGCAACCTCTTCTGTTTTTGGGTGAGCTCCAGGAGAATAATCTCTAGTACTATGGATTAGGAAGGAGGATACAACAACAGACCACCTCTGTTAGATGGTGCAAATTATGACTATTGGAATGTTAAAATGATAGCCTTTTTAAAATCCATGAACAATAAATCTTGGAAGACTGTGTTGAAAGGATGGAATCATCCTGTTGTGAAGGACAAAGATGGGAATGAGTCCTTGAAGCAAGAAAAAGATTGGTCTAAGGAGGAAGATGAATTAACTATTGGAAATTCCAAAGCTTTGAATGCTCTATTCAATATAATGGACAAGAATGTTTTTAGGTTAATAAATCCTTGTACTGTAGCTAAAGATACTTGGGAAATCCTCAAGACAACTCATGAAGGTACATCCAAAGTGAAGATGTCCATACTTAAACTTCTCACTACCATATTTGAGAACCTATATATGAATAATGATGAAAGCATTCAAGACTTTCACATGAATGATATTTAAATAGAAAATGCATCTAGTGCCTTTGGAGATAAGATGTCATAAGAAGCGCTTAGAAAGATTTACAGGTCTCTACCTAAGAAATTGGACATGAAGGTGACAACCATTGAAAAAGCTCATGACATCAATAACATGAGGGTTGATGAACATTTTAGGTCACTTCAAACTTTTTAATTGTCTATTAGTGACAAGTCTAATAAAAAGAATAAAAATATTGCTTTCATATCCAATTCAGAAGATAAATAGAGTCAGTTAGATTTGGGCACATAGAAATGGTTGTCTAATACCATTGTATTACTTGGAAATTAATTCAATAAAATTTTGAAAAGAATGGGCAGAAGAGGAAGACCAAATGTCAGGAACATCTCATCTGACATCAGCAATGATGATAATTTTCAGAAAATATTAGAACTGAGGAGAAGTCCAATCAAAGCAAAGGCCTTCAATGTTATTGAAGGTTGAGAAAAACACAATAAAGGGGGGGGGTGAATCGGGTTTTCAAATTTTTTTTATTTTAGAAGTTCTTCTCACAAATGATTAATGATAGATAAGCTAGAAAAGTTTATACATGTTCACCTTAGAAAGTGCTACTCTTATCCACCCACTAAGGTGATTTTGCCTTAGAAAAGAACTTAATTCACTAATCTTGAAAGATTACAAACAATGTCTAAAAGTTTAGAAAAACACCTTATCCCTCTCAAGTATAAAAACTACAACTTAGTCACTTGAGGAAAACAAATATTAAGAGATTTACAATCAAACCGTGTTTACAATAGTGCTTCTAAAAAGCATATTTAACACTATAATGAAGAACAAATGTTTACACACAAATATGAGCAACAAGTCTTGTGTATACAACAAAGATAATAAAAACACAAATATGAGCAAAAACTCTTGTGTTTTTAGAGAATAAAAGTTAACACAAAAATAAGCAACAACTATTTGGGTTGTGATTTTCTCTTGAGTATTTTCTCTCTTGAATTTCTTTGCACAGTAACTTATCTTTTCAAATTTCTTGATAATGTAAATCATTGATTTTCAATGAAGTAGTCATCTCTTTATATAGGTTGAGAAAGTAGATTGTTGGATAGTACAAAACGTCACTTTCATTTGCTACAACGGTAGCGTGAGATCATGGGAGACAAGAGCATAACAAATCTTCAATCATACAGAGCTTCATTCACCATAGTAGAATAGGTATTGTACTGTTGTACTATATTCTTCTTGTGCAAGATTCTGATCTTTTCTTATCATGAGATACTTCTGATCTGAAGTAGTGAATAGAGCTTAGAAGAGATCACCTATTTGTTATTTAATCTTCTGATGGAGTATTTTTTATGTGAAATGATACATATTATAGAATACATTTCATTGTAATGTTTCCAAAGGTATCAGAGTCTTCAGAATTAGAACATTGTCTTTAGACTTGGAGCAACAACTTACCTGACAAACAATTCTTGATATCTAAGCTGGAAGTAAAAGCTTTTATGAGAAGCAGAATATCTTGATATCTGATCTTTGAATTAAGCTTGATATCTGATCAACACAAGGTGATCCTTTTCTAGCGAACACTCGTGACTTCTGAAACATAAACTTATTTGGAGAAGTACACGTGGATTCTTTTCTGGAAAACATTCAACATTCATCAGAACTACTAATGTTTCTTAAAAAGTGGATATAATAGTCTTTCTGAAGCGTGCCAAGCACAATTTTGATTATTCTTTAGACAAAAATCCTATATGAATTAGAATAGTTTATCTGCACACTCAATAAACTATTAGATAACAAAAATTGTTACATTTAAAATATATGTATTATTATCGTTAAAACTAGAGATTAGATGCATAAGTAAATCTTGTCCTAACAATCTCCCCCTTTTTGATGATGACAAAACCATGTATTTTGATGGAACAATTTTACAGTGTAATATCATAAAATGAATCAGAGTAAGTTTATAAAAACTCCCCCTGAGATAAACAAGCTCCCCATGAGTTAAATACTTAACAATCTTTAGAAGAGTAAGTGATATATGAGCATTGTTATCTTGTCAGAGCCTGACTTAAAGCATAAGATTTTCTTTATTGCTTATCAGAGCTTGATTTCTCAGAATTTCTAAACAATAGAAACTTTCTATATATGAGCCTGATTTATCCGAATCAAGGAAACATTAGAAGTTCTTTATCAGAACCTTCTAAACAGTATGAAATAATTCATTTGCTTATCAACTTGTTTTTGAAACAATATTCTTAAAAACAATCTTGCATAGATATTTTGTTAGAATGTAAGCAATAAGAGTTAGAGAATTAGATATGTATAAAAATCATCACTATCTTTCTCCCCCTTTTTATCATAATCAAAAAATATTTTTCAAATAAAGTTAGAAATATTAGTTGTGAGAAAAATTATTAGCACTTTTTTTATTCTAGAAGCAAGTTTGAGAGACAATTTTTAATGTAAGAAAGTATTCATTTGATAAAACAGAAACAATACAAGATAGAAAGCATAACAAACAAATTTTTAAAGGAATATTTAAAAGACACCCTAAAACGTCTAAGGATTAGAGGAGGTTGAGGTATTATGAGCGAGAAGTTTGATTAGCATACTCTGAGTGTTGTTGTTGACTTCATCTTGTTTATCAAACCCAATTCTAACCAGCTACTATTCTTTTTGCATGTCTTCAAGTATTTTTATCAGCAGAGGAAATATTTCATCTTTCTCTGAATCCTCATAAGTCCCTTCAATTTCCTTCTTGCCTGCTATTCTAGCAGCTTCCTCAACTGCCTTGTCAACATTAGCTTTCTCAGTAGCCTCTCTTTCAGTAGGCTTCCGAGCTTCTTCAGCAAAATACCTTTCTTTAGCTTCATTCACAAATTTATATATACTCTGAACTGAAAGGTCTTTGATGTTGAGAACCTTAACACCCATTCATCTGTCAAACCTGTTCCAGCTTGCATTCACAGTAGAAGAATCATTGCTGGAGCTAGAATCCTCATAGAGTTTCTTCACTCTCCTTACTGCATTGTCCTTAAATTTAGATGTTTATTCATCAAGGCTTAGGCTAGGAGGGTGAGCGACAGAGGTATGATGATCATAAAGAGTTTATTTATCTAGGCCAATTTCTTTATCAATATTAGTTTCCTTATCAGAACCATTTTCATTTGAACTGGTTTCATCAAAATCTTCGAAACCGTAGGTGACAGTGATGTCATTATTAGGATGAGGAGAATCACGATCAGAAGGTTCATAAGTTTTGGTAGGATTATGAGGTGCTCAAGTGGAGTTGGTCATGGAAATAGAAGGTGTGGGTGAAGGTGGATTATTTGGAGTGGTAAGGGGTTCTGAAACAATAACTAGAGATGGTTGATTTTCACAAGAGGGGATAGGTTTTGAAGGGAAAACAATAAAGGTTAATTTAGTTGTGATAAAAAATTATGGAGTTCCAATGAGACAGGTGATTATTGGTTGAGTTTTGGAAATAGAAATTTTTGAAGTGGAAGTGGGTGTGGTGGTTGCGGCAGTTGTGAAAGAAAAATCAAATAAAGTTTGAGAAATGGGAGATATGAATGTTAGAGGTGTAAGAGTGATTTTGGGAGTGGATGTTTCTGAGGTGGTTTTTATTTGAAGGATGGTTGGAGATATGGTTATAACTTTGGATTTTTCAGTAGGAGCAAGATTAACAGTTGATGTATGTGGGATGGAGGTAGTTGTAACTGTGGTTGAAAAGTGTAGAAGTTGTATAGGAATTGACGAAGCAATTATTCTAAGATCAGAACCAGAAGCAGTGAGGTTAGAAGAATTACTAGGATTAGAAACAACACAAGAATTTTGCAAGGAGTTTGCAGATTCAGATGGTTTCAGAACTTTTAGCTTCTTTAGGTTGGTTTTCTTCTTCTGAGGTGAACCAGTTTTTTCTTTTCAGCGTACCTGGAGGTTTTTTCATAAGAGCATCATAAGTAATAGTATATGTGTCAATACATTCAGCTTGAAGACCTTTTAGATAGGCATCTAGAACCTCCAGTGGGTCAAGCTTTATGAAGATAGAATATCCATAAACTGGTATCCTTTTATACTTTACACTTTACAAGTCAATCAGAACCCTTGGTTTGACCACAACCCATGATTTATCAACAACGCTCATACTATTAAGATTGTTACCATTGAAACTTTTACCAGTTACCGCAACTGCATCTTCCATGAGTTTCAAATTGGTTAGATGGTCTATAAGACCACTTTTAATCATAATGTATGAAATGAGTCTTCCCAGAGGAATGTAGCTTTTCTTAGACTTTCCAGTTTTACCACCTCGAATTTCTCTAACAGTATCTCTTAGACAACTAAAGAGAAGAGATGGAAGGTGTATCTTAATTCCCTTCATGGAATAAAACAAAATGAATTTTCAATCTGCATTGACGTAATCAGATGAGCTGTTAGGTGGTATTGGATGTATACACTCCAAAATGATCCTAAACCAAACACAAAGATTCTTGGGAAGTCAAATAACCTTAGTAGGTGGTTTTCCTTCATAAAGCACTACGTTGCTTTCTGTGTAGATTGCTGGAGTTATTACATTTGTCAGATATTTTGATTTAGAGTTAGCGTGATAAACCAGTTTCCCTCTTGTATTTTCCATCCCAAGTAAGACAGCTATAGATGTCTTAATGATGACAATTTTAACATCCAGAACATAGGATACAATGTATCTATCATCAGCTTCAGTAAATCTCTAGAATTGTTTTACCAATTTTGTATAGATGAGGTCATAAAGACGATTGAAATAAGTACCTCCAACCTTGGAAGTTGAGTTCATTGGTTAAATCTAACCCTTTTTTTAAGGTTCTCAAAGTCCACAAGAAGTTTCAGAAGAATATCTAATTGATCAGCATGTGTAGACAAATGAACATGCTCAGGACGATCAAGAATGTGGATTTCTTGAGGTTGTTGAAACGTAGCCATAGAATGTTCCAACATTGAGGATGCATAAGGCGTAGAACTTGAAACCATTTGATGAGATGAATCACCTTGTTGTATATGTTGGAAGATTTTTCTTGAGGAAGAACTTCTTGAGCGGAACTGAAAACTTGTTGTTGTTGGTCATCCATGGATGAAGATGAAGAGAGAAGAGGTTTTTAGGGTTTTAGGTTGAAAAAGTTTAAATTGTGGGAAGTGAAGTAGCGGTAGTGTGATAGTGAAAAATGTGGGTATTTGTAAAACAATTTTAATGAATATTTAACAAGGAAGGCGTACATAAAGGAGAAGTAATGATGATTTTAAACCTAATATCAAGAGAGTCGCGTCGCTTGAGGTGTCACTCAAATGATGCATTTATGATTCAAGCATGACAAGTGTCTAAGAAAAATCATAACCATACGTTTGAAAAGACAATAGTTGATATTTAACAGATCCACTAATACCAAAGGCTTTCTGACTTAAAAGAGTTTCTGATCAAGATATCTTCTAACTTGTTAAAGTATCAAGGTAGATTAAAAAAATCGATATTAAGAAATAAAAGATTCTGACCTTAGATGCTTTATTTCTGAAGAGATCACTTTTCTCACTTGCTCTGATGTTTAAGATCCATTTAATTCTCAAGAAATGAATCCTCCCAAGACTAGAGCATCATATTCCAAACGTCAATTCTTGAAAATTGATTTGGCATTTCTTGTATTTAACTATAATTCATTCATTATCTAGAAGTACTTCTTTTTGAGAAATTGGTTCTATCAGAGACACCAATCCCATAAGTGTTTCCTCAGATTGCTTAAAAGTGGATTTCAGCTTTATCTCCCAAAATCAATTCTTCATATATGGTTTGTCTTTGCCTTTATCTTTTCTGGACTAATGTGTATTCAGGTACTTCTGTTGTATCATTCTTTGAAATCTTTGCACTTTTCTCCAGAACCAACTGTTCCAGATCCTTTTATTGGGTTTCCTTCTAAACCAACATACTCAACAACTTTAAGTTCCAGGTTTTGGAACATATGTTTTCTTCCACTCATGTGAAGTGAGCATCCAGAGTTGAGGAATCATGATTGGTGTTTTAACTTGGCTGGATAAGATATTTGAAACATAAACTATTTTATCTTTTGGTACCCAATATCTTTTGGGTCCATTAGAATTAATTTTCCCAGAGTTTCTAATAAACTTGGGTTTCTGTGCAACATTTAACTTTTATGTCTGTGCAAAAGGGTAGAGATATAAAAAGAGAGATATAGGTAGATTTTATTCAGATGAGTACTTATTATCATTATCAGAAACATAAGCATTTCCTCTTTTTCCATTATGACTAATATTATAGATCATGGAAGCCAGTTTGCTTCTTCCAATGTTGTTGTTCAAGAATTTCTGAAATGCCTTATCATATTTGTATAAGACGGTTTTAGAAAATGAAGGAGCTTTAGAAAAAGTTTCTTCAATTTTTAAACATTTCTTGTTCAGAAAATCATTTTCTTTTTCTAAAATAAAATTGTCTCCTTTTTGTTCAGAAACTTCTTTCTTTAGCTTACCATATTCTTCAATTTCATATTCATGAACTTTCTGAAGGTTCTTGAATTTTTGTTGAAGTGTTCGATACCTACTCAGAGATTTTGATAAACATGATTCTAAGTCAGTACGAGAAAGTTTAGAAAATACCTCTTCTGAGTCAGACTCAGTTTCTCTGGTGTTGCCTTCTGACGTGGTAGCCATGAATGCTATGTTAGCATATTCTTCTTTAGATTATGATCCTTGAGAGTCTGATTCATCCCACGTGGCCATGAGACCTTTATTCTTACCATTGAAACCACTTTTCTTGAAGCTTTCTTTTCTGATGCTTTCTTTCTTGAGAGTTGGACTTCATTTTTGTAGTGCCCAGGCTCCTTGCACTCATAGAATGTTACTTCCTTGCTTTCTTTTTCTCTTGTAGATGTTTCTGGTTGATCTCCTTCATTTTTGGTCGATCTCCCCTATTTCTGGATCCTATGAAGTTGATTTGTCTTTTCTTTCAGAGTTGCTTGACTCTTATGGATAGAAGGGACAATTCATCTTTGTTATCAGAAACTTCTTCGTTAGAATTTTTTGCTTACTTAACTTGGAAGGCTTTGTACTTTTCTGACTTGGGTCTTTCTGATCTCGATCTTAGAGTAACACATTTGCCTCTTTTTTGGGGCTCGTCTTCCTCTAACTTTATCTCATGACTCTTCAGAGAACTAATTAACTCTTCAAGAGTTATGTTGTTTAGATTTGTATCCAGCTTCAATGCAGTAACCATTGGTCTCCATCTCTTAGGAAGACTTCTGATGATCTTCTTGATATAATCAGCTGTGGAGTAACCTTTGTCCAGAACCTTGATTCCTGCTACTAAGGTTTCAAACTTTGAGTACATAGTCTCAATCGTTTCTTCTTCTTCCATCTTAAAAGCCTCATATTTTTGGATTAAGGCAAGAGCCTTAGTTTCCTTGTCTTGAGCATTTCCTTCATGTGTCATTCTTAAATAATCAAGAATATACTTTGTTGTATCTCTATTGGTGATCTTCACATATTCATTGTAAGAAATAGAATTGAGAATAATAGTTCTAGATTTGTGGTTATTCTTGAAATCACGCTTTAGAGCATCATTCATTATGTTTCTGGGAATGAGAATACCAATCGCACTAACAGGTGCCTCATAGCCATTTGTGACAACATCCCAAAGATCAATATCATAGCCTAGAAAGAAACTTTATAGTCTATCAATCCAGTAGTCAAATTTCTCTCCATAAATAACAAAAGGCTTAGAATTATAACTATCTCTTTTATTTATGCTAGCAGCGACCATTTAAGTTTTTGTCACACTGGACCTCTCTACACAGTTAAATGTTTGATTGGAAAATCAATAATAGAGATGGAGCTCTGATACCACTTAAAGGTTGATAAAAATACAAGAAAGGGGGGGGGGGTGTTGAATTGGGTTTTCAAAAAAAAATTCTTTTAGATGTTCTTCTCACAAAGGATCAATGATAGATAAGCTAGAAAGAAAAATGACACAATCAATTTATACAAGTTCACCTTGGAAAAGGTTACTCTTGTCCACCCGCCAAGGTGATTTTGCCTTAGAAAAAGACTTAATCCACTAATCTTGAAATATTACAAACAACGCCTAAGAGTATAAAAAAACACCTTATCCCTCTCAAGTATACAGACTACAACTTAGTCACTTGAGGAAAACAAATCTTGAAAGATTTATAATCAAACAGTGTTTATAATAGTGCTTCTAAAAAGCAGATTTAATACTACAATAAGGAATAAATGTTTACACACAAATATGAGCAACAACTCTTGTGTATACAACAAAGATAATAAAAACACAAATATGAGCAACAACTATTGTGTTTTTAGAGAATAAAATTTAACACAAAAATGAGTAATAACTCTTTGTGTTGTGATTTTCTCTCTTGAATTTCTTCGCCTAGTAATTTTTCTATTAAAATTTCTTGATAATGTAAATTATTGATTTTCAAATAAGTAGCCATCCCTTTATATAGGCTGAGAAAGTAGATCGTTGGATAGTACAAAATGTCACTTTTATTTGCCAGCTGCTACAACAATAGCGTGTGATCGTGGGAGACAAGAGCACAACAAATCTTCAATCGTACAAAGCTTTATTCACCATAGTGGAATAGGTTTTATTATATTGTACTATATTCTTCTTGTGCAAGTTTTTTTTATCTTTTCTTCTAATGAGATATTTCTGATTTGAAGTAGTGAATAGAGCGTAAAAGTGGTCACATGTTTGCTATTTAATCTTCTGATGGAGTATTTCTGATGTGAAATGATACATATTCCAGAAGACATTTCATTATAATGTTTCAAAGGTATTAGAGTCTTCATAATTAGAACCTTGTCTTCCAACTTGGAGAAACAACTTATCTGACAAATAATTCTTTATATCGCAGTTATGCCAAGCACAATTATGATGATTCTTCAGACAATAATCCTGAATGAATTAGAATATTTTATCTTCACACTACAAGATAACAAAAATTGTTACATGTAACATATATATATATATATATATATATATATATATATATATATATATATATATATATATATATATATATATATATATATATATATATATATATATATATATATTGTTATAATCAAAACTAGAGATTAGATGCAAAACTAAATCTTGTTCTAACAGTTATGAGTGTGAAGCTTTTGGTCAAATTAGGCCAGAATGTCCCACCTTTCTCAAAAAGAAGAAAATGGCTTTACTTTATCGTGGTTTGATGATGATGAGTCAGAAGATGAATCTAACACTGAGACTGTCAAATATGTGAATGCTCTCTCTGGTAGATGAAGTTGAATCATGTGATACAAATGTCCTTTATGAAGATCTGGATGTTCCCTACAAGGATACTTGTGACATGTACGAGGAAAGTCTTAAGATAGAGGAAGATTGGAGAATGATCATAGCTGAATTGGAGAATGAAAAGAAAAAGCTTTTATGTACCGTGTCTCATATACAAAGTGAGGTAACTCTCTTAAATTCCAAGCTTGGCAACTTGACAAAGAAAAGTATGAAAAATGGAATTGATATGATGAAAGAGGTTGAAGTTACAAGAGTTTATTATCAATATAAAGATAAACAAAGAAGGGTGTCTGTAGAGAAGTTCTTTCCTTCTGAAAGGATGAAAATGATCGCAATGTCCACTCAGATGTTACAACATCCTAGCAGACATGATGAAACTCCAAATAAATCTCAATCATCAACTTGGAGATGTCATTATTGTGGTGAGTATGGTCTTATAAAGCCTTTTTGTTACAAATTGTATGGAGATTAAAAATCTTCAGATCATTTCAAGGCTAATCAAGTGAGCAAAAAGAGAAGGTAAAGGATATGGATGTTAATTTATTGTGACTGGTTTTAAATATAGAGTCACCACCCTTAATTTTTATCTTTAGGAAGGGGATATAAATGATAACCCTAATTTTGTCAGATATTCTAAGTTGTTGGACTCGTTCTTAGAAAAAGGGAAAGTATTAAGCACCCTTTATCTACCTTGTTCACAAGGATACCAGGGTTTAGAATTTTGGCTTAGGAAATAGGGTTTTAATTTTTTATTAGGGGAACTCGCCACGATTTTAGTCGTATACCTATGTATCCTCTTATGAGGAATCAGAGTCCCAATTCATAGTTCGCAGTTGGTTGGTGTTTTTTATGGATTACGAAGATATTTGAATTCCACTTGAACCAAGTTTGGGTGTGTGAATAGCGGAATTGTTTGAAGAAGTTCACAGTCGATTAAAAGTATCTCCATAATCCCTTTTGAAAATTGATTGTTGTTTAATCTTATTTAAAAAATAGTTTAGGGTTGGTTAAGTATTTTTTAATGTATTAATTAAAAAATATTTTATTAATGCATGATTAAAAAAATTACTTTTATGCAGTAAAATAAATATTTTAATGAGTTATAGAAAAGATAATATTTGAATTTATAATAATAATAAATATTTTAATCTATTAAAATATAAAACATAAAAATGAAATAATAAAAATAATAATGGAAATTAAATAAAACGCAAGGGGGTGTGAATTAAGTTGGGCTAGTAAAATAAGGGAGTGTGTGTAGTAGGGCCATGAATTAAGATATTGAATTCAGGCCCAACGCATGTGGGGGGGGGGGGGTTGAATTAGAGCTAGGTAGTAAAATTTGGGGGTGCAGGCAGTAAGGGTCCAAGTCCAGATATTGGACTTGGCCAATAAGGCTAGGGGGTGAGTATCTCTTTATGCAATAGTAAAAATAAAACAAGGGGGCCGAGACTAGTAGCGGGCCTGGCCTAAAGTTTTCTAAGTCCGTTTAGTTTGGACAGGGTGTGAGAGAGGACACGGTCTTATCGTGGGCACGTGTTTTAGAGCGCTTGATGGGGATCAGACGGTGATGGTTAACGATGCATGGTAAGCTGCAACATACAATATTACAGGGTATTATATTTTCCAATTTTGGTTTGCTTTTGTTCATTTATCTTCTTCTTTCTCTCTCCGTGTTTGGTCTCTCTTTTCTCTAACAACAACATACACAAAAACCACTAAACCCTAATCGGCGGAGGTGCCAACCCCAACCGACAGCTCTCGTCACCAGCCACGACAACATCAACAAAAATCTAATAACCCATAAACCCCAACCCCCAAATCAACACAACAACAGATTCAAAAAAACTATAAGCTAAGAGAAATCGTTACCTCGTCGTGGTTTTTTCGCTTCTATGAGTTCCGATATCGTTTTTCTAATCCCTTCCTATTGTGCCCTAAAATTTTCCCTGTCACTTATCAAGAATTTGCTCACAAGATCTCCTTGGGCTCAAGACTGCACTAGGGTTTGATCAGCTCAAGACACCTCCTTATGCACTGATGTTTCAAAATTAGGGTTTGAGTTTGCACAAAGATTTTTGAACTTTCTATGCCCCATATGATTTTCATGGATCATTATGGACCCCCAAGATTACTCATGTCAAGTTTCAAGCCTTGGATCACACTTTTTTCCAGTCAATTGAATAGTTGACCTAAAAATCAACTATAAAGGGGAAAGAGTCAACTATGGCCAATTCACAGTCAAACTTCATAATTTTTTATCCACGTCAACATTTTAGACTCATATGTATCATTTTATCAAGTTTGGACCATAACTCCTCAAGAAATTTGATCAAATCTCCAAAAGGGCAAAATGGTCAAAATTAGGGTTTTGACTGGGAAAGGGCAATTTTTGATTTTTGACCTAGAAAATGGTCAATTGGTTTAAGCCATGATCTCAAGAGTCCAATTTCATAATTTTGACCTAATGACATGGTTCAAAACATTGCAAGTCCATTGGATTGACAGATGAATTTTTCTGTCAACTGATCAAAAGTCAACTGTATATTGAAAAGTCAAACTTTGACTTTTTGGTCAAATTCAAGTGCCAAAGATCATAATTCATCAAAACATGTCAAAATATGAAACTTATTCATCAAGAAATCAAAAATTCAAGATTTCATTTTGAAAAGTCAAAATTTCTAAACTTAGAAATTTTTCTAAGTGTTGAAAATTTCATGTTTTTTCATAACTTTGAGCAAAATTTTCACCATGATGCAAAGTGATTCAAGAGAAACTGCCAACATGAAAGTTGTAGATCTCCATGAAATCTACAATGTTTCTTTACAAAACTCCTTCCAAAAGTGCTTGGATCTCAAGTTATACTTTTATGAACATGTGGTCATGAAACTAAACACTTAGTGAAAATTTTCCCTAATTTGGCCAGGATTTTGACCTAACTTCATGACACTTTTTCATATATTTCCAAGGTGAACCTTAAAAAGCAATTCTTTGTAGAGAACATTTCAAGCTTTCCAAAATGTCCAAGAACTCCTTAAGATCATTCTTGAGTAGGGAGAATCGAAGAGATGAAGTTAGGGTTTTATCACTTTAATTACAAGTCATTTTAGTGATGAACAAAATTCAAATTCAAAGTTGTGCTACATTAAATCTACTTTGTAGGCCTCAAAATTGTTAGGCACTCCATAATTAATGGTTTACACAGCTGTTAGAGGCCTCACTTCAAGCATTCAATTCATGGACATGCTTTTTATCCATTTTTGGAAGAAAGGTTACATTGCCATTTTAATAAAGCAACTTTTTGTACAAAACTTGTTCTTGAGCCTTGCACTTGTTCTCTTCTGATCAAACGAGTCCTATAACTCATGAGGAATGTTTAAAACACTTACAATCACCCATCCCATGCTTGTTCCTCATCTTGAAACTTGTTTCCCTCTTTTCTTCAAAATCAAGTAACCTAGCCAAAAGCTAGAAACTTGTACTTCTGACTTGCCAATTTTTTCAAACACTTTTGTTTATACATACACAAACCTTTGGACACAAACACACGAATGCTCAAGCCTTGAAAGAACCTAGAACTCAGAATCACACTTCACACTTCCATTTTCATACAAACTAACCAAAAACTATGAACTCATAATCTACTCGTGCGTTTCTTGGCCTTTTGGTTTCAAAAGTTTCTAAACATCACATAGAATCAATCCCACACCCTGTTTTAGAACTGAAACACCATTAACACCATCCTCCATTTTCAAAAACTCAGCTCTACACATTGACTTCTCCAGACCATTTCAGCCATCTATTGTTCAAGCTAATCATTGCATTATCTTCCTGGGACCTCAAGGAAGCTAACCTGATCATCACCATCACTTGAAACAAGCTCAAACTCAAAACACGATTTCCAGTTTTGAGGTAAGTTTTCTCAACTTTGAACTCTCCATACAGGCATCATCAATAGTTTATTTGTGAATAAAACATGTCGATATCATTTCCCTGAAGCTAAACGTGTCCATAATTTCCATTAATTTTGCTTGAGCTTAGAGAATTTTGAAACTGAAATTTCTGAGATTTTTAGGGTTCAGATTAGGGCCATTAAAATTCATGCTTATCTTTGATCTATAATTTTAATGCTTTATATTTCTGAAACCTTGAGAAAATTTGCTACAAGTTTCATGTTTACTGTTTTCATTTTTTATGAGAAATGAGCAAGTTACAGTTGGTCTGGCTGGAGGTTGAAGATGAAGTCATCAGGGCGTGTTTTGCCTTACATATTTATTGATTTCCCTATGTTAACGGATGTATAGCCACCCCAGTGGTAGAAGCGCGCGCCTGTAATCTTTGGGACCTGGATTTGAGCCCCAATGGTACCCTTTTGCATTTTTCACATATTTTGCATTTCTGACTTTTTTTGAGCGCCTGGGCCTTATTGGGCTTTGAACTATTTTTATTTTTATTTTTACTAACTAACCCCTGCAGGCTGTTTGCGCCCCCTGGCCCAAGTTTATTTATTTTTATGTTTTATTTCATTTTTATTTTCTTAATATATTTTCTAAATATTAAAAATCAAAAAAAATACAAAAAATATTAGATTTTTATTTTAACTTAGTTTACTTATTTTTCTCACACAAAAATTATTTTATTAATCATACCTTATTTATTTTTTACTTATCATCTTGTAAATTTAATTAAAATAATAGGTTTTATTTATTTTCTTTTACACCAATTAAAATATATTGTTTTAATATAAAAAAGGCCAAAAATACTTTATAATACTATAAATATTTTCAACACATAAAAATACTAAAAAATGATTTTCTTAAACTTATTTTCTTTTGATTAATTAATAGAACTAGGGTTTTATTTAAAATCTCTTCTTAAACAAATTCTTTTTATTAATTATTTTTATTTAAATTAATTATATTAAGACAAAATCCGTTTTTCCTAAAAAATCAAACATATATCCATTTACTTCACATTTTGCATTTTTGTACATTTATTCATTTTATACTTTGTATTTATTTAAATCTTTGTACAATTGATACCAATTTCACATGGTTGTAATAGACTAACTAGGTTTACATTCTTGCAATCCCCATTCAATTTGTACACCCCCTCCCACAAATATTGTAATAGCGTAGTAACTTTAAATTCCGCAATTTATCGCTTTTATATACAAATGCTAGTAATTAGGGTTTGTATGGAAAGACTAAAACAAATACTTAGAAAACCCTAATTCAAGACAAAAACAAGCATCAAAACAATACACTTGCACACAAGAACCCCTAGAGTTATTCCACTTGGTTGCCTTATACAAAATGGCCATATTACGCATGTAAGGTATCTTAGCAAAAACAAGCAAATACAAGATCATAGTCCCTCGATGACGCTATCTAAGTTGCCTTTCAAATGATCTTAGTCCCTAAAAGAGAATGCTAGAATACCTTGCAACATTGCTAATCAAGGTTATATGATGATCCACTCCCGTCCCGTTTACATCCAAAGATAGGGTTGCTTACCAAATCAATAGTAAGACAACAATGTCAAAGGAAAAGAAAATGAACAAGAAAGACTTTTGAGTAGGTAGAATGTTCCTAGTTACTTGCTCAATTTCGAAACAAAACATCCTTGCTATTTTCAAAACAAACACCTACACTTTCAAAACATCTTACAAAACTTAAAAACATTTTCAAAAAGATCAAACATCTTTGTATACATTCTTACAAACAAGAATCATTACAAAGATTTCCTAAACAACGGCCTCTTTACAAAATACTTTCAAAAAACCACACCAAGAACAATTTCAAACAAAAAGCAAGTGA
This sequence comes from Vicia faba, assembly GCA_948472305.1. Classification (NCBI taxonomy): domain Eukaryota; kingdom Viridiplantae; phylum Streptophyta; class Magnoliopsida; order Fabales; family Fabaceae; genus Vicia; species Vicia faba. The sequence goes on along the minus strand of OX451736.1, from coordinate 1,051,483,148 downwards.
CCTAGCAAGTAACTAAGAGCCCATGGAAAACCATGGATGAAAAGGGTGCTAATACCTTCCTTTTTCATAATCTACCCCCGAACTAAAGAAAAAAATCTCAAAGGTCTTTCCTGTGCTTTTTCACCTTTCCTTTTGGACAAAAGAAAAGTCGGTGGCGACTCTTGCTAACCGCAACATTTGCGATCAAACGCAAAACCTTCAAGTCATTTCTCCCACCGTATCACAGAATTGGTGACTCTGCTGGGGAATATTCTAAAAGTGGGGTTACCTTAGGGTTAGATCACATTTACTTGCTTGCATTGTTTTACTTGTATGCTTTACATTATGGTTCTTTATTTGGGTTTGAATCCTCTACCGGATTTGGGATACAGTATAGGTAAGTAGCAATATGTTGTGGAAATTGTGCGGGGTATACCGACATGGTCTAAGCAATAGCTACGTCAGTGCGACATATTTGTGGGTACCAGTAGCCTTTAAGTTAATCAAAAATAATACGAGGCCGCTGAGTGATGTCATGAAGCACTAATGAACTTCTAGAACCTTTACTTGACCAACTTGGCCTCTAGGATGTAGTGAGATGATCGACTTTGGTGAAGTCTGAAGTTGATAGATACTCGATACTACACTTATTAAGGTTTGGTTCCTTGGGATATTTTGGTTGCTATTAAAGAGGCTTGTGCTGAAACAATGACCAAGGAAACAGACCGGTGATATTGAGCTCCTTAGAACCCAGTTATTATTACTAGGACAGGTTTGAGCCAACTAAACTTGAACAGGGTACTTACCTATGAAACTCCATGCAAGCCTAAACCTAAGGACTTGTTTTCTTTGTTTGTATATACATACTTGTACATAACATCATGAACATCATAACATCATACACATTCACTAACCATTTCAAGGATTTTGGGATTCATCTTTGTTCTTGTTTTGTAGGATATGGATTCTCTTCGCAGGAAAACTATTCAAGTCAACCTTGTAAGGATCCCTCCATAATTTAAGGAACTGGCTTCAAGGATTCCTGAAAACTCTCCATTCACCGAGAGACATGGTCGCCTAATCAACTTGGTCACCTCTAAGACAGATGAGGACATGATGAAGGTTCTCTTTCAGTTCTTTGATCCTTTACACCATTGCTTCACATTTCCCGACTTTCAACTTGTGCCTACTTTAGAAGAATTCTCCCGACTCTTGAGGATTCCCATTCTCAACTAATTACCTTTCAACAGTATGGAAAGAGACCTAAAGCCAGAAGAGATTGCTTAAGCTCTACACTTGCACTCATCTGATGTCACAACTCATTGGGAAACAAGGAGTGGTGTCAAAGGTTTCCTAGCAAAGTTCTTGTTTGAGAAAGCCCAAAACTGTTGGAATTCTTTGGACCTGCAAGCTTTTGAGGAAATTGTGGCTCTCCTCATCTATGGGATGGTTTTGCTTCCAAATCCTGACCAACTCATAGATGTGAACACCGTCAAAATATTCATATCCCGCAACCCGGTGCCTACATTGCTACGGGACATCCTACACTCTTTTCACACTCGCAAAATGAGGAAAAGAGGTGTTCTTATGTGTTGTACTCCCCTCTTGGAAAGATGATTTATTTATTGTGATGGATATACAGCTAGCATATTGTTGTTTGTTGGGGCGGTCGTGGATTCATAAAGCAAGGAAAGTCACTTATACTCTTCACCAGAAACTCAAGTATCCTACAGAGGGAAATGTGATAACTGTGTACGGTGAGGAAGAGTATATTGTAAGTCATTTGACATCATTCCACTATGTTGAGGTTGAAGGCGAAATACATGAGACTCCTTTTCAGGCATTTGAGACAGTTCATGCGGTTAATTCTCCTCCCCCTAAACAGAAAAGGAAGCCGAAAATTGTTATGTCTTCCCTCAGAGATGCTGAGTTGTGGTGGAGAATGGTAATCCTGAAGGTTGGGGTCAGGTGCTAGAAGTTATCCCTAAATTCAACAAATTCGGTCTTGGTTTCAGCCCGGGTCAGCAGAGTGCAATTCCCAGAGCTTCTGGTTTATCTACTCCTGTGAAGTTTTCCCGCCCTAGTGCTGCTCAAGAAGGACACACCAATGCAATTGGTGACAATAGGGTTGATGGCTACAATATTGAAGATTGGATTCGTCCATGTATTATGGGACAAGCACTCAACAATTGGACTTATATGGATGTTATCCAAGTTTCAAGCGATGAGGAGTAATTTTCTTGTTTTCTTTTATTATCATGACATAATTCTTGCGCTCTGCCCAAGGCGTAGTGAACCATTTGTGTAGGGCTACCATGTTTATTTTCAAAGTTTGTCATGAATAAAGGACGTTTTTGCATTCAAAAATTTTGTTCCATTTATTTCTTTCTTTATTTTTTACTTTTATTTAAATGGCAATGTTTCCCTTTTCACACACCATCACTAAAACATCAAAGTATCATTTATGCAGATGCACTTCCACCACATATCATATTGATAACGACTCTGCTATCGCTCACTATGACTTTGATAATCCGATCTATCAAGCTGAAGAGAAGGCATATGAGGATTGTGATCTCCCCGAGGAATTAGCAAGGTTGTTAAAATAAGAAGAAAAGGTTATCCATCAGAATCAAGAGTCAATTGAGGTAGTGAATATTGGCACAAAAGAGACAAGAAGAGAGGCCAAGATAGGGGTAGATCTCGAGGAAAGTATGAAATTCATATTAATTGAGCTACTCCATGAATATTTTGATATCTTCGCTTGGTCTTATGAAGATATGCCAGGGATGGATATAGATATTGTGGTGCATTGACTACCGCTCAAGGAAGGTTGCTCCCCTGTCAGGCAAAAGCTCTGAAGAACTCATCCTGAGATGTCCAAGAAGATTAAAGAATAGATTCATAAATAGTTGGATGAAAATTTCTTAAAAGTCATCAACTATCCTCCATGGATCGAAAATATTATGCATGTGCCTAAGAAAGGCGGTAAAGTCAGGATGTGCATGGATTATAGAGCCATCCCTAAGGATGATTTTCCTCTTCCCCATATTGATTGTTGGTTGATAATACTGCTCACTCTAAAGTAATTTCCTTCATGGATGGTTTTTTGGGTTACAATCAAATTAAGATGGCTCCGGAGGATATGGAGAAGACAACATTTATCACGCCATGGGGAACCTTTTGCTATAAGGTGATGCCGTTTGGTTTGAAAAATGTTGGGGAAACGTACCAGTGTGCCATGGTTACTCTCTTTGATATGATTCACAAGGAGATTGAGGCCTATGTGGACGATATGATTGCTAAGTCTGACACGAAAGAGGAACATCTTGTTCATCTGGAGAAATTGTTCGAGAGAATGAGGCAGTTCCTGTTAAGGCTGAATCCAAATAAATGCACCTTCCGGGTGAGATCCGACAAGTTGTTGGGTTTTATTGTAAGTGAAAAAGGTATTGAGGTTGACCCTGCTAAAGTAAAGGCGATACAAGAAATTCCTGAACCAAAAACAGAGAAGGAAGTTTGTGGTTTCTTGGGGAGGTTAAACTACATTTCTCGGTTTATTTCTCATCTCACGACCACGTGTGAACCTTTGTTCATATTGTTAAAGAAAAAACAAACGATAAGGTGGAATGAAGATTGTCATAAGGAATTTGACAAAATATAAGAGTATTTGCAGGAACCTCTGATACTCATGCCTCCGATGGAAGGAAAGTCATTAATCATGTATTTAACTGTTTTGGAGAAATCTATGGATTGTGTCCTCAATCAGCATGACGAGACAGGAAAGAAAGAACAAGCCATTTATTACTTGAGTAAGAAGTTTACAGAGTGCGAGTCAAGGTACTCATTACTGGAAAAAACTTGTTGTGCACTTGCTTGGGCTGCCAGACGCTTAAGACAATACATGTTAACCCACACCACCTACTTGATATCCAAAATGGATCCCATCAAGTACATTTTTGAGAATCAGGCTCTTACAGACAGGGTAGCCTGTTGGAAGATGATACTCACTAAATATCATATCCAGTACACTATGAAAAAGGCGATCAAATGTAATATATTGGCCGATCATCTTGCTCATCATCCCATGGACGATTATGAATCAATGAAGTTTGACTTTCCAGATGAGAAAATATTGTACATTCGAGATTGTAATATGCCAAGCCCAAATGAGGGATCCAATCCAGGATCACGTTTGACGCTTGTGTTTGACGGTGCCTTGAATTCCATGGGCAACGGCGTCAGAGCTATTATCACCTCCCTTGAGGGATTCCACATTCCTTTCACATCTTGTATTTGTTTCAATTGTACTAACAATGTGGCCGAGTATAAATCTTGCATTTATGATATTAAGCGGCCATCGACCTGCGAATCAAATATTTAAAATTTTACGGGGATTCCAATCTTGTTATCAGCCAGATTAATGGAGATTGGGAGACTTGTCATCAGAACCTGATTCGCTATCATGAGCATGTTATGAAGTTGATTCTGTACTTTGAAGAGATCACATTTGAACACATTTCCAGAGAAGAGAGCAATCTAGCTGATGCACTGGAAAATTTGTCCTCCATGTTCAAAGTTAAGTGGGCTAACGAAGCACCTTCCATTATCATCATAAGGTTGGATGAGCCAGCTTTTCTCTTTAAAGCCAATTTGGAATCAAACGATAAACCTTGGTTTTACGATATCAAAAGATATCTTGAAATACAAGAGTACCCTGAAGAGGCGTCCGTCACAGACAAGAAGTTCTTGAGAAGATTTTTGGCTAAGTTCTTTCTCAGTGGTGGTGTGTTGTATAAGAGGCATCATGATGGTTTACTGCTCATATGTGTTGACAAGATAGAAGCAGCTAGAATCATTAAATAAATACATGAGGGTGACTTCGGGACTCACTCCAGTGGGCATACCATGGCCAAAAAGATTTTGCGAGCTGATTATTATTGGTCCACCATGGAAACTGACTATTATAATCATGCGCGGATTTGCCACAAATGTCAAGTCTATGCTAATGAAGTACATGTGATGCCCATACTACTGAATGTCTTGACTTCACCTTGGTCTTTCGCAATGTGGGGAATTGATATGATTGGAAAAATTGGATCGAACGCATCTAACAAACATCGTTTCATTCTGGTTGCCATTGATTATATTACTAAATGGGTTGAAGTTGCATCTTATGCCAATGTCACCAGACAATTAGTAACCCAGTTCATTAAACACAACATTATTTGTCGTTATGGAGTGCCTGAAAAGATCATTACCCACAACGGTTCTAATTTGAACAACAAAATTATGAAGGAGTTTTGTGAGTCATTCAAAATAAAGCATCATAACTCTTCTCTGTATAGACTGAAGATGAATGATGTTGTCGAAGTGGCCAATAAGAACATCAAGAAGATTGTATAGAAGATGGTAGTAACCTATAAATATTGGCATGAGATGCTGCCCTTTTCTTTACATGGTTATCGTACCACTGTGCGTACTTCGACTGGGGCAACCCCATTTTCTTTGGTCTACGACATGGAAGTAGTGTTGCCTGTAAAAGTCGAAATTCCTTCTCTTAGGATCATGAAGGATGTTGAGCTCGACAAAAGTGAGTGGGTACAGAATCGGCTGGATCAGTTAGAATTTATCGTTGAGAAGAGGTTGACGGCTGTATGTCATGATCAGGTATACCAGCAAAGGATGAGGAAAACTTTTGACAAGAAGGTGCGGCCTCAGTGTTACAAGCCAGGTGACCTTGTTCTAAAGAGGATAATTCTTCCCTAGGGGGATCCCAGAGGCAAGTGGGCTCCGACTTATGAAGGACCATTCGTGGTCATAAAGGTTTTCTCTGGTGGAGCGATGATGCTCGCAACCATGGATGGAGAACACTTCCCTCTCCCTGTGAATGTTGACGTAGTAAAAAAATACTTTGCATAAAACCCTTTAAGTTGAAAACCCGAAAGGTCGGCTTAGGAAAAAAGAGGGTTTCCTCAGTGAATCGAAAATCCAAAAGCGCGATTCAGGAAAAAGTTAGGGACTTAAAGAAAATGACTACGCTCAGAATAAGTTCCCTTGTTTCTTTTTGTTCAGTCACCTGGAAGAAGCTCAGAACTAGTCCAAGAATGTTTTGTCAGAAGGCAGGAAGACGGAAGCGTTAAAGTCATAAGAGTTATAGCAAAGTCGAAACTTGACATTTGTGTTCACATTGCCATTTGTAAACATTTGTTTGTTTTGTTTTCGCAATTATCTCTTTCTAGGATCTATTTCCAAGTGTAAATGCCTTTTTCGTAGGTTGATTTCTCAAGTAAATAAAAGATCCACTTTTATATATGTGCACATAACTTCCTTTTACTATTTTGTTTGCAAAAACGTCCAATATTTTGATAAACATGTGCATATAAACGTTGTTGGCCCTACTGAACATGATAATCTAAGTTATAATTGCTTGAAATACGGACAATAAATACAACTGTGATGCTATGCAAGGGGCATGTTTTTAATTTTCTTCTTGATGGAATACTCAGTTACTTTCTTGTGGATATTTTGCTAAGTTGTTTCATGGCTCCGTAATGGTGGCAAAGGTTTACCTCTCCTCGTTGAATGCTCATTTCTCTGGAAAGACAAACGAAAGAAAAAACCATTTGCGATTTCCTTTCTAATATAGAGGTCATGGGTCAGGATACTGTCAGGATTACAGTGCATCGTCAATATTGACAAATCTGGATGAAGTCAATTCTCTTCCCTGGTGGCATTCTTCTCTACTGCATTTTCATGTGTATCTTGATTGTCTATTTTAACATTGTCTGCATGTAGGAACTTGTTTGTTTTTTAGTGTCAACCATGATGCGCTGGATATGTTCACCTTGAAGTAATTCTTTTGTTTTTACTTAAACCATTCATTATCACTCTTTAAATGATTTTCTGGCATTTTGATACCAATTGTGCCAACTCTTTTGCCTAGTCAAAAGATTGGAGGAAGGGTGACGAAAGTTAAAGTCGATATCTTTGTTTGTATGATTTTGAGTAGAACCTTGTTGACGATGTTCAGGCCTTGTTTCAATCCCCTAGCACGGGAGATATAAGGGAGATAGACCCTCGTTAACCCCTCTGAGCCTTCGAAGTAGGAGTTTCTTTTCTGTTCGAAAAACCCTTATTTTTAACCCGAGATAGGGTAGATATTCTGGTAATTTGATCGAACATTCAAAATCTCAAGAGGAGTGTCCCATCTGAGGATCACCACATTTTATCCCTCTTATATTGAGGTCGGGAAAAGATCAAAATCACATTGGTTATTTCCTCACAAAAATCCTGAGGTCGAGATCAAATTGATACAACAATGGTTATCTCTCACCGACCAAGGAATGAGGCAGTCACTTTCCTCCAAAAGTTCAAAGACTTAGGGCCACACGACTTGTTCAAAGTGGAAAGTATGAATAAGAAAGAAAAAAAAAGCCCGCTAAGTCGAAACTTGGAAACAAGTCGCTTAGGAAAAAGTTAGGGCATCCCACTGGACTTCCAAATTGAAATTCAAAAATATTTTGTCCAGGAAAAGGTTAGGGAAAGCGGAAAAGAATTTGAAAAGCCCGAAAGGCATAAAAATATTATCTAATAAAAATCTTCATCAAAAGAAAAGTCGTGTGATCGAACATAAAAAAAAACAAAGGTTAAGTGACTATCGTGTTCAAGAAATTATTGTGGTTCCTCAACCATCATAAACTCCTCTTGATAGGTGAATGTTCGTGTCAAGTTAACTGAATTAGGACTGGAGAACATCACGAAGGGGGTGGGGACCAAATAACTTGAGCCTTAAAAACCTTTTTTTTTTAAACCATGAACCAGGCTACGTTACAACCTTTAAAAGTCCTAACTGGAACGTGGGTTTAACTTGAAAGCATAATACAACAAGATAACATTTCCTAAACTTCCAAATATGTATTACATATCCATATTGGTATCTTATCGCCTACATCATGTTCGTGTTAAAAAAAAGATAAGAAAAAGTTTTGAAACTTTGCACTCTAGATAGTGATTCATTCACATCAGAGATGCGACATATTTTCATTCAAGGCTTTTAATTTCAAGGTATACATAATTGTCGTATCAGGGTTTTCATTCCCATAATAAAAATCCTTCTGCATATAAAACAATTGTTTGACATCAAAAAGAGCATACACAATGAACATCAGTGAAGAGCTTAATTTTGTCAGGAGAGGAAGATTTGACTACTCCGCTGAATAGAAACCATTCCTGCCATGAAAGAGTGCTAATGTCAAATTAACCCCTTAACATCCTCAGTAGTTTTGGTGATTGGATGAAACTTCCAATTCCCCGTTGAAGTTGATGTTGTTCGACTATCTTCGTGATTTATCTTCATGGTTGCATACCAAGGGTTCAGGAATCCCCAGCAAAGCACTCTTCAACAAAGTTTTATTTTACTCAGTGAAGTTCCATTTCCTCAATAGAGTTTTGTTTCCCCAACAAAGGTTTCATTTCACACATCTGATTTGTTATCTTGGTGTCACTCTCAACGCGGCTGCACGTCATCCTTTCCGGAGATTACAGTTTTGCCCTGGTCTTCTCTAGCTGAGTTTGCAATTTATTTTTTCAACTCCTCTCAGTGTTTGTAGCCTGTTTCTACTGGTTGCTCAGTTTTTATTCCCCACGGAGTTCCAGCTCTTCAAGGGTTCCTCTCCAGCGGTTCCTCATTTTTTCTCTTCTCCAACAGATTTTGCAAATTATTTATACAAGTTAGACAAATTCTGACTTCTTGGTTGTTGGCTTCTCGTTTAGTCATTCCTCAGTGAAATATTTAAACATGCATCATTGTATTACATCTACTTTAACGCGTAGCATTTCCATTATATGGAGCATTATGCTATAAAAAAATTCAAACATGCATCGGAACATAAGCCATTATTGTTTCTATTTTCCCTAGTAAATTTGCCAATACTTCGGATTATGTCTCCAGCATGGTCTTCATCCTCAATATCTCAAGTTCACCCCTTACAAATATCCTTTTGATGTTAATCATTTGATTGGTTGAGTGTCTACTCTTGATTGTAATTCAGTTTTGCCCTGGCACAGTCTTCTCGGGTTTAGTCTTCACCACCCTTACTGTTTCATTCCAATGTCTATTGATGTACCTTTTGAATACCAGTTTCGCCTTGATATTCACTTTCAGCAAGTTTTTAGTTGCATGCCCTAATCACCTTGCTTTGGGTCGAGCTTTGAGTTTCGTCTCCTCACCCACCCATGAAATCCAGTTTCGTCCTAGTACTCATCTAGTTTAGTTTCGTCTAACTAGTTATAATGAGTCGAGTTTCGCCTTGTTTTGTTTTCATACCTTGGACCCTTTATCAGTTTTCATTTATCGAGTCTCTTTGTAGTTTTTAAACTGCGACCCTGGTTGAAATCAGTCTCCTTTGTTCCTTAGATTCTTCTATTAGTTTTTGTTACTATTTATCCATTAATCTGAGACCAATAGGTGCTCTGAGAAACATGCTCTCTCATCACTTTTATTTGGGTCGAGTTTCGATCTCATCGCTTGTGCATGAAATCCAACTTCGTCCTGGTACTCATCTAATTTAGTTTCATCTAACTAGTTATAATGAGTCGAGTTTCGTATTGTTTTTTTTTCATACCTTGGACTCTTTATCGGTTTTCGTTTACCGACTCTCTTTGTAGTGTTCGTATTGTCTCCCTGGTTGAAATCAGACTCCTTTGTTCCTTGGATTCTTCTATCAGTTTTCGTTACTGTTCATCCATTGGTAAGAGACCAACAGGTGCTCTGAGAAACATGCACTTTCACCACTTTTGTTGTGGGTCGAGTTTTTCCTCGTTACCCGTGCGTGAAATCCAGTTTCATCCTGGTACTCATCTAGTTTAGTTTCGTCTAACTAGTTTTTATGGGTCAAGTTTTGTCTCGTTTTGTTCCTCACTCCTGGGATTCTTTCAGTTCCTTCACACTGCCTATCTTAGGTTGAGATTAGCAGGTTCTCCTAGAATCACGCGCTCTAGCCACTTTTCCCTGTGTACTTTTCCAGATTTTAGTTTCGCCTATTCTTTATGATTTGAGTCTTATCTCACCCCTTTTTGTGGTCCAGTTTTTATACTGGCACATTTATTCTGAAGTTTAGTTTCGTCTACTCTTCTAAATTTTAGTTATGTTTCAATTTTGTTAAAATCTGCGTTACAACTTCATTCTGACGCACGTCTTGGGAGGTCCAATGTTCATTAAACCCTATGTTTTCTAAATCCAATTTCATTTGGTATCTTCTTAATCCTGCGTCTATTGACATTCTTTGTATTTGGGGGGGTTTTCTTTTCCTTCAAGAGTGTAAATTTTCAGGTTCTTTTGTATTCAATCATCTTTAACTCTGAACGCTCGAAAGTTGTCACTTTTCTCACTTATCTGGTTAAAGATAATTGAATTGGGGCAGTTGTTGCACCCCAAAATTTACCCTCTTGACTTAGGGTTATGTTTCATCATAAATATCATATTGCATTGCATTCATACATTGTGATGGGATCAAAGTATCTTGGTTATCAAGTTTTCCTCAAGCTTTGGAAGTTGATTGTATTGACAAGTTGCTCAAATAGAGCCTTATCATCTAAAACTCTGGATCTTTCAAGACCAAAGGTTTCACATATCTCAAGATATCTTATCCACCTCATTGGATCCTCAGAAGATTGAGTATTTTGTTGCTTACAAGAAGAATCACATCCTTTGGATTCATCAGTCAAAATTAGGGTTTTGTCCAAAGTGGAGTTATTGGGATCTGGATGAGCCAAGTATTGAAGCATAATTATCTTATCATCATTGGAATCAAATTTGTTCAAGAATCCTCTCATGATGCCCAGTAGAATTAGGGTTTTGAAGCTTGATCAGTTATCTACTAATGTAGAATGCAAAACTAGGGTTTGAGTTTTAATCAGGGATTCTTTGGAGTTTTGAGTGGAAACTCTTGCCATAGCCTATATGTGTCTGGAATATCATATGTTTGAATTTTTGTTCACTAATTTTGAAGAGAAGTGGTTCAATTGAATCAAAGAGGCAAAACAATCATTTTACTCAAAAAGTCAACAAAGTCAAAGTTAACCAAGAGAACTTTTGGTTAACATGAAGCATTCAACATGAATTTTCATGTGGGATGATCATTGATGATTGATTTTGATGAGAATTGCAAGTTTGAGAAGTTACTTGGATTTGAAGTTATCTTGGTGATTGAAAATTTCACTAAGTATTCTTGATTTTAGCCTGACTTTGCAAGGGCATAACTTTCTTATTTTTTAGGGAAGTTTGGTGGTTCTTTTTGCCAATTAAAGAGGGGAAAGAGATCTACAAGGTTCCATAGGGGACAAAAAAACACACTTCTTACTCAAAATCAAAAGTTATGAGCCTTTGAAGTTTAGGGCAAGTTAGGCATTTTTTGAGGCATCTGGCCAGGCAAGGCAAGGTATTTGGCCTAGGCAATTCATCAAACAGTTGGTAACATGCCTATAATTGTTGATTCAAGGCATAATTCAAAAATGTGCCTCATGCATTTTAAAGAGGGCTATGAAAGCTTCTCATTAAACTTGGAATCACTTAATTTGGTTTAAAATCAAAGAAGTTGTGATTTGAGGAAGTTGGGTGTTGAAACCGGAAATTCGACTGGCTCTCTTTGATTTCCTTCAGTTGGGACCAATCGAAGTGACTTTGTGATCTGGTCGAAACTTCCTCTTGCTCTCTTTGATTTCCTTCAGCTTGGGACCAATCGAAGTGACTTTGTGAGTTGGTCGAAACTTCCTCCTGCTCTCTTTGATTTCCTTCAGCTTGGACCAATCGAAGTGACTTTGTGAGTTGGTCGAAACTTCCTCTGCTCTCTTTGATTTCCTTCAAGATCAACTGACAAAACACCTCTTCCCCAGTAGAGTTGATACTACCAAATACCAGTTAACTTTATCCTCCCCAGACAAATCAGAATTTTAGTCATCTCTTTTATCCCCAGTTAGGGTATTTGAGAATTAAATTCCCCAGTAGAATAATGGTTAATCAAGGTTCTTGAACCATACTCCTCAAGCAGAAATCAACACCCCATATAGTGTTTCCTCAAACAAATCAGCGGGAATCCCAAGCACTCTAAACAAAGTTAAAGATACACAGACTCTTCGTCTCTAGTAGAATTCCAGGATTTAGCTTCCCGAAACTCCCCATAAGTAGTCAGGGATTTATTTTCCCAGATTAAGACACATTTCAATAACATTACACATTCATACATCATGACATATGCATACAAAACTCATATAGTAAAATCTCATTTATTTTGAGAACATCATTACGCAATGCATGCATCATAACATTGCATATAACTAATTCTCTTCCTTTTTAGGAAAAATTAATCAGCAAACAAAAGACCTCTTCTAGTTTAGTTTTACTTCTTCCAGTTAATAACAGACGAACGAAAGACCTCTTCTGGTTTATATTTATTTCTTCCAGTTAAATACAGGCGAACGAAAGACCTCTTCTGGTTTAGATTTACTTCTTCCAGTTAAAGACAGGCGAACAAAAGACCTCTTCTGGTTTATATTTACTTCTTCCAGTTAAAGACAGAAGAACGAAAGACCTCTTCTGGTTTAGATTTACTTCTTCCAGTTAAAGACAGGTGAATGATATACCCGTTCTGGTTTATACTTACTTCTTCCAGTTAAAGACGGTCGAACGAAAGACCTCTTCTGGTTTAGATTTACATCTTCCAGTTAAAGACAGGCGAACGAAAGACCTCTTTTGGTTTAGATTTACTTCTTCCAGTTAAATATAGGCGAACGAAAGACCTCTTCTGGTTTAGATTTACTTCTTCCAGTTAAAGATAGGAGAATGAAAGACCTCTTCTGGTTTAGATTTACTTCTTCTAGTTAAAGACAGGTGAACGAAAGACCTCTTCTGGTTTAGATTTACTTCTTCCAGTTAAAGACATGCGAACGAAAGAGCTCTTTTGGTTTAGATTTACTTCTTCTAGTTAAATACAGGCGAACGAAAGACCTCTTTTAGTTTAGATTTACTTCTTCCAGTTAAAGACAGGTGAACGAAAGACCTCTTCTGGTTTAGATTTAATTCTTCCAGTTAAAGACAGATGAACGAAATACCTCTTCTGGGTTTGATTAATTTCTTCCAGTTAAAAATAGGTGAAGGACATCTATTGTTTCAGTATAAATTGACCAAAGATTTATTCTGGTACTTATTCCAATTTCTACCAACAGTCGCTCTAGATGGCATCTATAAGCCCATCTCCGACAATTTTCTATCACCTATGGATGACATCTATAAGCCTATCTCTGATAACTCTTTATCACCTCTCCAAATGGCATCTTCAAGCCCATTCCCGATACAATCAACCAACACATTACCTCGTGCATCAGCGAGTGTAAATTTATGGGCACTCTAGTGTTCAATCATCTTCCACCTTCAAGTCACGAATGACGGACCCGCCAATCTAAATCTTCAGGTTTAAGAATATTGAACAGGGGAAGCTGTTGTACCCTAAAATTTTCCCTCTCTTTTCTCAAGACATTTCTCACAAGATCTCCAATGGCTCAAGTTTGCACAAGTGTTGACTAGGTTAAACCACCTCCTAAACATTGATGCCTCAAATTAGGGTTTTGATTTTCACAAGGACAATTGGACTTATAATGCCTCAAATGACCTTCATGGATCATTATAGACCTCCAAGAATACTCATGTCAAGTTTCAAGTCTTGAATCACAAATTTGCTTAATCAATTGATCAAATGACTGAAAATCGGTTGTATTGGGTAAAAAGTCAATTGTGGTCAACCTATAGTCAAACTTCAATATTTTGACCAATATCAACATTTTGAAGTCATATTCATCAATTGATCAAGTTTGGATCATAATTTCTCAAGAAAAGTATGCAAATCATCAAAAGGGCAAAATGGTCAAAATTAGGGTTTTTGACTAGAATGACTGGTTTTTGACTTTTGAGCTAATACATGACTTATTGGTTTGAAAAATTATCTCAAGGATTCAATTACATCATTTTTACCTAATTGCATGACTCAATTCATCTCTCAAGATCAAATAATTGATAGATGAAATTTGGTTAACTGATGAAAAGTCAACTGATACACCAAAAGTCAAACTTTGACTTTTTGATCAAAATTGAGTTTCAAAAGTCAAGATCATAAATAAATTCAAAAATATGAAGCTTTATCATTAAGAAATCAAGAAATTCAAAAGTCAATTTAAAAAGTCAAACTTTTCAAGAGTTAGAAATTTTTCTAAGTGTTTTTGTACATGATAATTTCATTACTTCATGCCAATGTTTCACCAAGATGCAAGATGATTCAAAGAAAACTTTCAACATGAAAGTTTTAGATATTGATGAAATCTACAACTTTTTGTTTGAGTACTCATGTCCAAAAAATGCTTAGATTTTGAGTTATAGGCCCATGAAGTCATGCACTTTTTCTTAAACACTTAGTGAAAGTTTGACCTAGTTTAGGCTGATTTTTTATCCCAACTTCTTGGCCATTTTTTACATAGCTCCAATTTGATTTAGAAAAAGTGGAAAACATAAATGTTATAAATTATGCTTCAAGCTTTCCAAAATGTCAAAGAACTTGAAGAGATCATGCTTGAGCTAAGAGAATCAAAGACAAGAAGTTGAACATCCATTATTGAATTACAAGTCATTTTTTTGATGAACACCTAGCCAAATCTCATAGCTATGCTGCATAATATTACTTTGCAGGATTCTAACTTGTGTTTAACTCCATAATTAATTAATTACATAAAATATTGAGTCATTATCCAAGCATTTGAGCCATTATCCAAGTTGCAATTCCATTTATGGCACAGAGGCACAATTGTCATTCTTGAAAAGTTGCTTTAATCACAAAGTCAACTTGTATTGAGCTTTGCACTTGTTCCTTCTGCAAAAGCTTCATCTACAAAGTTAGATAAACATTTTTAAATTTTTTTATCCCCCCTACAAGCCATGTTCCTTGCCTTGGAACAATGCTTATCAAGCTTGCTTCAAAAACAAGTCAAATGGCCATAACATGTGAAATCTTGTTTCTGATCCCTCCAAGCTTCCAAACCTTTGCCTATAAATTTAGACTTCATTTACAATCCAAGGACACGATTTGACTAGCCTGAAAACTCCTTCAAACTTCCTCAAACACAAAATCACCCAAAATACCTCAAAATTTGTTATTTTTGGTTTTAAAATCGAAGCTTCAATTTCCCTCGTGCGTTTTTCATTCTAACCCTTCAAACATCACCTACACACTATAGAGACGTAATTCAAACACCTGAATCACTTATGTAACTCCATCTTCACCATCCTCCATTTTCAAAAACATCTCTTTGCAACTTGACTTCTCCAGAACATTCCAAGCACTCTCAGCTCAAGCTAAACATTGCATTAGCTTTCTAGAGGTTCAAGGAAGCTAACCAAATCATTACAACACCTTGAAGGTTGCTCAAACTCAAAACATGATCTCCATCTGCAAGGTGAGTTTTTTGAAGTTCTAACTCTTCATACAAGCATCATTTAGCTTCCATTTTAAAAGATAAAATGTAGACATCATAGCCTTGAAACTAACCATGTCCTTAGAATTCATTTATGTTGCCTGTGTAGTGAGAGTTTTGAGCCTGAACTATCTGGAAAAATTAGGTTAAATTTGGTACCATTTAAAATCCATGCTCATCTTTGATCCATTGCTTAAGTTATTTACATATTTGAAATCGTGGTGAAATTTCTAACAAGTTTGATGTTTATAATTTCTAAAATGATTGAGAGTTGAGAAAGTTTGAGTTATGGATAGCGCGAGGATGAAGATGAAGTTAACATCATGAACTTAGTTTATTTTTAGTTTATTGCAATGTTTTATAACCGGATGAAACAGCCACCCCAGTGACAGAAAGCGCGCGCGTAAGGCATACCTCTATAAGGTCCTAGGTTCAAGCCCCAGCGAGACCTTTTGCATTTTTCACATTTTCCTTGTTCTTTTTTTTGTTTGGCAGTGCATTGGGCTCTTCAGCGCTGGGCTTGTTTCATTTTTCTTCAACATCACCCCCCATTTTCTATATAATACGCAACCCGCCTTTTTGTTTTATTTTTTTTATTTCTGATTACAAAAAGAGTTTGGGCCTAAAACAAACAAAAACTGTTTTTTTTACTTTCTAATACCCTTTTCACTTTCAAACCCCCCTGACCCAAATTTTTATACTTTTATTTTTTATTTTCTTTTCTTTATTTTATTTTATCATACTATTATTATTTTTAAATTAAAATACCAAAAAATATTTTATTAAATACTTAGATTAAAAATTATTATTTTCACTTTATTCCGTTTCTTTTAAACAAAAAACCCTAAAAAAACATTTTCTTTCTTAAATTAATTAAAATCAATTTAGACTTAACTTTATTTTAATTTTTTTTCTAATTAAATTAACCTAGAATTTAGGAATTTAATTAATTAACTTCTTTCCATCTAATTTAGTTAAACTAATATTTTCATACAAAAAGACATAAAAACAATTTTCTCTATATTTATTTGCATATTTTATAATTTTGCACCTTATAATGTAATTGTCAAAGCCTTGTAATAGTTAGGATTTATTTTCTCTTATCATCCCAATTTGTAATTTGTATCCCCATCCCCTAAAAATATTGTAATAGCGTAGAACTTTTATATTCTGTAATTTATCGCTTTCCATATTATTGCTAGTAATTAGGGTTTGTATGGCAAGACTTAAAACAAACAAGTAGACAACCCTAATTCAAGACAAATGCATGAAAACAAAACACTTTGCACACTTGCACATCTAGGGTTAACTCACACCTGTTGCCTTAGAATAAAACAGTCATGTCCCTCGAATGTGGGATACTTTAGTAAAGACCCTCGATTACAAGATCGTAGTCCCCCGATGACCCTTCGATATTGCCTTCGGTAAAATATCTTAGACCCTTACGACAAATTGCTAACGTATTCTACAATGTTTCCTTCTATGACTGTACGATGACCCACGTATGTCCCTTCACGTTCAATGATAAGGTTTCTTACTAACTAATGGTAGGATAACCCTATCTAAAGGAGGAGGAAAAGAACAAAGACTTTTTTGAGTGGGCCTATACTGCTAGGTGGTAAATCACATGTCGTTAACACACCTGAGGTATCGATAGGGTGGGCTCGTGGGGCCTGATGTGGAGTATACTCACTTTAGGACCCACTTGGATATCTGTATGGTGGGGTTGTGATATCGTATAAGCAACATCACTTCGGAATCGCTAGTGCTTTCGCCTGATGGGCTTGTGCAGTCATGTAGGTATTTTTGTACTTGAAATTAAGACATATGTGTATTGATGATTGACGGGGTCGTGACGCCACATAGGAAATGTCACTTTGTTACTTGTTTTGCATGAGTTTGTATATACACATAGGTGTAAACCACACCAGATTTATCTGATTCATCGTGCGGTGTGCTTATGCAAGCCTCTTGAAACTAGGAACTTGGTTACTCATCGAGGGTAAGCTTGCGTAACCTGGATGCAGGCATATAATACTCCAAGATTCTCTCGTATACTGGGATGCTTACACCTATGTAAGTGCTAGAACTGTTTTGAATCAGTTGTTCCGGTTAGGGAAGTCATGGACTTCCTGTTGATGCTAGGTAATCTTTGTACATTTTTAAAATGGTAAGTAAGGATACCGGTAAGTAAGGATACTCCTACTCATTAGGAAGCTAGTAAGGTATCCTTGTAACACGTAGGATCCGGTTGGCATATGGGTAATATTTTAGCTTTAAGTATATGGTGAGAGAATTAGAGGGTATTCAGAATGTAGAACGATGCCACTTTAGAATAGCCAAGGATGTACCTAGATTTTTTAGAAACGGAGTTTTCTAGGAGAACTATTCAAGGAATATCCGGAAGATGGTATCATTATAGTTGAACTCATGATGTGAGAAGTACTACCTCCTAAGGTACACTCTAATCTAGTAGTTTCTAGAAGGAGTTGGCATAGTTGTAAAATCAAGAAAGGACGTCAGGGGTTGCTGTAAAGATGTGTTGTAGTTTCGAGTTGAAGGAATGAATCAGTTGGACTCTCAATGAGTATAAGAAACTAGTGACCATGCGAGTATGCGAATTCATGATCCATGGAAAGTTATAAGAATTTATTAGAAAGGCTTGTCTCTAGAAGAAGAATTATTGGACAATCAATTAGTGGAAGAAGTATTTTATAGTACATGTTTGACTTTAGATGTTTCAAAAGAGGTAAACAGACCAGGATGACTTTTGAACGGGGTAGTCAAAGACTAGAATTTTATGGTAACCTAATCTTAGGGAGGACTTGGACAAGTGTTATGGGGATAAATCATTGAGGAAGGATTATCAGTATTGAAAGGGACAACTACAATCACTAATGGAGCAAAGTGGTTACATAGAGAAGGGCAAATCTAGATGAATTATTTTACTAGGAATTGAGAGTCGTCAGTAGTTAAGCTGGAAGAAGTAAGTGAACTTAAGAATACCTTGAGAAGTATGGAGATTGTTTAAGATTAGAGTTGCGCAGTAGGAAAATGAGAATCAATAATAATTTAGTTAAGAAATGATTGAAATACTTGTAAGTTGTGGTTAAGGCAACGAGAGAGGATATTTCTAGTTATGTGTTAAAATAGAAAGTTAGTACGTCGAATGTCGAGTTTGAAGATTCCAACAGGACTTAAGAGAACTGCTTCTACTATGGTGTTACCTTGTACGATAATGTGTTGATTGACTTGGGAAATTATGAGGAGATTAAGAAAATCAATCATCTCATGACATTAATATTATGTACTAGGATAGTTCATAGCCAGTGCCTTTCAAGTTTGTGATATTATGAAGAATCAATAGAGTGCTAGTATCCAAAAAGTAATGCAACTAGTAAGGAAACACGCGATGGAGGAAATAGAATGATTGTTGGGAGGACGGTAAGAAGTATCCTCAGTGTGATTAAAATAAAATTCGAGGACGAAGTTTAGTTAAGGGGGAGGATGTAATACCCTGTTATTTCTGAGTACACACAACACCTTATTGGATGAGTAATTACTGGAATTATGTTAATTTAATGGGGATTAAGATGATTGAGGCCAATCTCTTACTAATTGGACTAAGTAATGAATTGAGAAGTTATTAGAGATAATGACTCTAATCATCTAAGAGTGGCATCATTAGTAAATAAGTTTAACTGGTAAGGGTAATTGGGTAATTGAGCGTGACATTATATAAACCCAAAACCAAGATAGGTGAAAACTTTTGTTACTATGAGTTAAAAAACCCCTAATAAAGTTATGATTTAGGTTTGTAAGTGTTATTGCATGAATGATTCATATTTGAGCTTATAAGACATGAATATGATGTGATTTATGTTGCTGCCAACTTGTTTTTCAAAGAACATAGTTGTAGTATTTTAGCCATTACTTTTTCTTTAGACATTTTTTCGAGTTTGTTAACTTTTTGGAAACTAGACTCGATTAAATTCAGTTTAAATATAAGTTTAACCACAGTTTATTAAAAATTGAAACTTAAAAACTTGTTACGAGTTAGATAAAAGTTATTGTCTGTTTTTGTAACATGTGTGACCTTTTCTATAAACGAAACTTATTGGAAACTCGGATTTGGATAGGAAAGATTTTTTTAGAAAGATAACCCATGTATTATTGATACGGGAAAGTTTCATAATATTCCCATTTGAATTGAATTTCTAGTGCTATTTTGAACTTAGATATTTTGCCTTAGGAGTTATGCAGAAAATTTTGTGACTTGACTGGATAGAAATGGTTGTAACTAAGGCTAGAAAAATTGGATTGAGATAAAAACCAATTGGAATTGGAAGGCCATTTGATGTACTATGATACTAGAAAATTTCATAATTTTATGAAGTATTTTATATTCTTGGTGCTGTTATGAAGATAATGTAAGAATAGAAAGGATTAACCTAAGTATTATCCAGTACACTTTAATTCAAGATAATGGAATTAAGGGAGTGAAAGTTGGAAGTTTTCCCAACTAAGTAATATGTAGTTCAAAATGTAGGAGAGTAAGACTTAAAATTAGAAGCGTATGAGAACTCTAGATACCTCCTTGCTAGTCATGATACTAAGAGAAGGGGGCGGGTAATTCCGGAAACCACCTTAATGGACATGACATTATAGAAGGGGGAAGTAACTTCTGTAAAACCTTATTGTGACACGGTGGAAGAACCAACTGTTTAGAAATGTTGGTTTGCGTTTTGCGTTTTTGTTCGTAAAATGTTGCGGTAAGCAAGAGTCGCCGCCTACTTTTATTTCATCCAATCAAAAAGGAAAAAAGTACAAAAAAAAATCCTTTTTCGAGATGTTTCTAAGTACGGGGGGTAGATTATAGAAAGGGAAGGTGTTAGCACCCTTTCTATCCATGGTTTTCCATGGGCTCTTAGGTACTTGCTCCTCTTTTGAAAATTGCTTGTATATGTGCTTTGTTTTTGAAAAGTTTGACTTCGTGATAACCCTTGTGTCAGTCCTCAAAGGTGTGACGAAGTTGTTTTGAAAATTTGTTTGAAAAGTGTAAGTGTGAAAAATTTGGTTTGAGCAAGTACCTACTAGCATCTACCTACTCGAAAAAAGATCGTTTCTATTCTCGTTTCCTTTAGACAGTGCTATCCTACTATTGAGAAATAGGTAGCACCGTCGTTGGAGTTGTAAGAGTAAATTTGTAAGGGAAGTACGATCACTTAAAGAAGTGTTAGGACGTCTTAGTAATAACCTTAAAGTCTTAAGATCATATTCGAGGCAACATTTCCGAGGCAACATTTTCGAACGGGACATTTGATCTTTGTTAGACAAGAGGGCAACCACTAAGACACCTTATGCTTAATGATCGTTTTACCGAAGGCAACCGAAGTGAGAGTATACCCTAAGAGTGATATGTGCGGGTGATTTGTTTTCGGTTATTTATCTTTGAACATTAGGGTTTTCTAACTGTATTAAATTATCATTCAATCTTGTCATTCAATCCTATTAGCACACATCTAGACAGTTAAATATTTGCGAGAATTAAAATGCGAGAAAGTAAATCTACCCTATTACAAGGCTTTGGGGAGGGGATTAATTACATAGCCAAAAAAAACCCGCAAAAGACGATAAATAAAAGAAAGTTCTAGATTAAACTATTATATACCGTGAACAGTTGCATCAATATTGTAAAAATAATAAACACGCACGATGAATCGAATACAAGATAATTAAGGTTTTGACTCTAACTTAAACCTAATTGCGATTAGTTCAAAAAAAGGTTTTGTTGTTTTGTTTTGTTAATTTAAGAAAATAGAGAAATTGTTATATTAAATTAAAAAGAAAAGCCTAATTCTAATTAATTTTAATAAAAATTGAATTAATTTATTCTAAAACCTATTTTTTTATTTTTACTTACTTGAGAGAAAAAAATACAAAAATAAAAAATAGAAGTTAACCTAATTCTCTAATTTAATTTTAATTGCGAAAATAAATCAATATTTCCCTAGGTTAAACTAAGCTACCTCAAATAAACTAAAATAAAAATGTCTAATTCTAATTTTTATATTATTTATTTTATGATTTTTTTATAAAAAAAGAATTAATTTGTCTATTAAAGAAAATAAAATAAATATTGAATGATTTTTTAAAACAAAACTAAAAGAAACAAGAAAGAAATATGGGCCTGCATTAGCAATTGATGGGGGTGTTGTTTGAAATTCTGAGCCTAACAAAATCCTGGCCTTTTTTACTTTGCCCAATCCCATGTACACGTTTGACTGGGGCGCATGGTGGTCCTTCAGGGGGAAGGCGTTAGATCTGGAGCATTGGTGGATTGGGTGGTCAGATCTTGATAGTACGTGGTGGACCCCTTGACATGTAATACGCTGGATTGCCTGTTAAAGAAAAACATGAATAAAGGTTGGGACCTGGGGATCGAACCCAGGTCCCTATGCATTTTTCACTTGCACGCTTGCCA
The DNA here is from genome assembly GCA_948472305.1 of Vicia faba. NCBI lineage: Eukaryota > Viridiplantae > Streptophyta > Magnoliopsida > Fabales > Fabaceae > Vicia > Vicia faba. Next base: position 1,051,461,169 of record OX451736.1, on the reverse strand, counting down.
ACTGAGCTGGCTGATTTAGTTGTATATATAATCAAAAAAAAGTTATAATATAATAAAAGCAAAACATTGAAACTCAAAACGCGTGAATATTCAAATCAACCAACCAGGGGGTGCCACGCATATGTCTCCTTCCTCCCAACCGTCGTGTTAGCCCTGGAGGTTTTTATCTACGAACATGGCGTTGTTGCTATAACCCTGTGCATTTTAAAAATCTTGTACGCGCATGATAAATGAAACCTAATGGTACCAATCAACTCGTTTCAACCTCACGAGCATCATGATACCATTATCAATGCCCAATTTCTCCTGTATAAAAAACCCCTAAAAAAAAGAACAAACCCTATCCATGGCATCTGCATATACAGGCGTTAAAAATGCAATTGAATCATGGTGCCACGTTGCAAACATCTCAAAGGTTATAAATATGGCAATCAAATATGCTAAATATGCAAGAATTAGTGTATTCGATTTCAAGAAATCAAGCAAACCGTATGAATGTTGTAGGGTGATTCTGAGTGTCTCAGGCCTTGCAAAAGATCTTGTTGGCTTCAGGGATGATCCAAGAATATGAATTGCTCCTTTGAAGCACTTGAAACGGCCTACAGAGCAAGATTTGATCAACACTTTTCTTTGAAAAAATTGAACTTTTCCTCTGACTTTTCACGCTTCCAACCTCTCTCTTTTTGGTCTTCCTTTGTTCACTATCTATAATAGAGTGCATTAGGGTAAAAATTTGCATCAAATCTTTGCCATTTATGAAGATTGACCAATGATTTATTCCTTGCACCAAATATTTCCAAAACAAGCATTTTCAATCTTTTCCTGTCCATATGAAGCCTTGCACGATTTGATCTTGTCACCAGCTGTATAATGACTCTAATCATGCATAAAATCTCAAGGTTTAATTGATTTTTGATATTTTCATTATTTTATATTGATTTTATTTAATTTAAATGAAATAAAATCAAAATAGATAACAAAAATAAAAGAATGACAAGTGGAAGGGCTCATGGGTCGTGGATCACATTACAAACTCAGTGCAAGCAAAAAAAATTTGGCCCATTTAGCAAAAAATGCAATTTAGGACACATTTGACTTTTGGCAATTTTGCAAAAAGGGTCAACTTGGCCAATGCATAACTCTCTCAATTTTGACCCTAGAGAGGTGTCCTTGGACTTTTTGTAAAGCTTAGGGTTTCCTCTAAGCAACCCTTTTGGTATCATCTCAATTGAGTCTTCCATGTTCGTGTATGAAGCTCTGAACCAAAAGGTATTTTTGTTGACTTTTCAAAATGACCTATAATGTCCAAATTCATATCTTCTTGTGAGTGCATATTTTGAACTTGGTAGATGAAGATTAATTGTAGGGAATTACATCCTCTTCAAAATGAGCTTTGGATGGGTCATTTTTGATAGAGTATGAGAAAGTTATGCTTGGTCAAAGTTGAGTTGACTTTTCCTACAAAACCCTAATTTAGCAACTTTTGGATTTTGATGAATTGTGAGAAATCCTTGAGGAATCATGATCAACCCTTGATAAAATGATGAATAATACTTCAAAATGAGAATGTTGACCAAAAATATTGAAGTTTGACTGTATGTGGGCCACAATTGACTTTTGCCCTAGCATAGTCGATTTTCAGGCATTTGAGCAGTTGACTGAGAAAACTTCCTCTGCAAGGCTTGAAACTTGACATGGATGATCTTGAGATCATATTAGGACAATGGTGAGCATTTGGGATCCTTTGGACTCAAGCATCTTGATGCAAAATGAAACCCTAATTTGAGATAATCTGCCTTAGGAGAGAGTTTGTCTGGTCAACTCTTGGACTTTCTTGAGCGATTTGAGGACCTCACTTGACATGTATTGAGAAATATGGGAAGGTAAATTTTAGGGTGCAACAGCTTCTCCTGTTCAATCTTCTTAAACCTGAAGATGTAGATTGGCATGTCTGCCTTTCGTGATCTGAAGGTGGAAGATGATTGAACACTAGAGTGCCCAGAAATTTGTACTCGCATGAAGTGATACTTGTCTTACGATATCGGGAATGGGCTTATATATTCCATTTGGAAGTCAATGACGGAAGATGGGCTTAAAGATGCCATCCGAAGAAGTGTCGATCTCATAAGATATTCCTTTGCGAGAACCCGTGTACCTGTTGTTGAGGGGGACTTCGCTGGGGAATATCGGTCTCTGTCTTGAGAGAAATAGAGTTTTAGGAGCTTCAGTTGTCCGTTACTCTACTGGGGAAGGGTTCCGGTTTAGGAAGCGGGAGTGATCTTGTATTTGGTCGAGGTATATGTTGAACCGTGACTTACTGGGGAAATGTGAAATTAATTGTGTTTGATCGGGTCCAGGTCTTACAGTGTTGTCTAGTGATAAGAGAGGAAGAACCTGAATAGTAAGGTTATGAGAAGGAACCTGGATAGTAGGGTTACTTCGATATGAGAGCCTGGATAGTAGGGCTGTGTGAAGGAACCTGGATAGTAGGGTTACTTCGATATGAGAGCCTGGATAGTAGGTTTGTGAGAAGGAACCTGGATAGTAGGGTTACTTCGAACTGAAAGCCGGGATAGTAGGGCTGTGAGAAGGAACCCGGATAGTAGGGTTACTTTTAAATGAAAGCTGAGATAGTAGGGCTGTAAGAAGGAACCTGGATAGTAGGGTTACTTCAAAATGAAAGTCGGGATAGTAGGGCTGTGAGAAAGAACCTGGATAGTAGGGTTACTTAGAAATGAAAATCGGGATAGTAGGGCTGTGAGAAGGAACCTGAATAGTAGGGTTACTTCGAAATGAGAGCCGGGATAGTAGGGCTGTGAGAAGGAACCTGGATAGTAGGGTTACTTCGAAATGAAAGTCGGGATAGTAGGGCTGTGAGAAGGAACCTGGATAGTAGGTTTACTTTGAAATTAAAGTCGGGATAGTAGGGCTGTGAGAAGGAACCTGGATAGTAGGGTTACTTCGAAATGAAAGTTGGGATAGTAGGGCTGTGAGAAGGAACCTGGATAGTAGGGTTACCTTGAAATGAAAGCCTGGATAGTAGGGTTGTGAGAAGGAACCTGGATAGTAGGGTTACTTCGAAATGAAATCTGGGATAGTAGGGCTGCTTCGAAATGAGTTTGGGTAAAACTGTAGAGGGAACCTGGGTAAGATTGTTCTTGTCGCGCCGATGATTACTTCGTTTAGCTTTGAGTGTTGATCATGGATTTGCTGGAAATTATTGATAATAAATGTCTTTCCTGAAAGAAATGTCGGGTTAGTTATGTGAAATGCATGAGATGCATTGTATAATGATGTTCTCAAAATAAATGAGATTATGTTATATGTAATGTACGCACATGTCATGATGTGTGAACATGAAATGTTGACGTAATAATTTGAATCTGGGAAAATAAATCCCTGATTGCTTATAAAAAACCATAGTTCCTCTACTTCTGTTGGGGATGGTGAACAAAGATGACTGTGCCGGGGATTTTCCCCTTGGCTGGTAAATATTCTGTCGGACGAGACTCTGTCTGAGGATAACTCTTCGGGGAATAACTCTGTTGGAGAGGAGATACTATATTGATAGGTCTGCTGACTTGGAGAAATAACTCAGCTGGGGATGAATTTCCGTTGTTGGTGATAGTGAATTCTTGTTGGAGATTGAAATTCTGCTTGTGAGAGAAATAAACTCTGCTTGGGGAAAAATTTACCGACTCACTCGTGATTGCGAACCTCAGCTGGGAAGAGTTATGTCCTATTCGAGAAAGATAACATCATTGTCTTTGGATACCTTTTACTCTATGGGGAGTGTATGTACCACTACTCATGTTCTCAAGCTGGCTCTATCCCTATACCTGATGGGCAGAGTAACTGTAAGGTTTGGGCACTTCTTGGTTTTCCCTGTTCCTGGAATTACGAGTAATCGTATTTTGTTTCTTATGTAAATATTTACGAGCATCAATTATTTTCAAATGCATATATCAAAAATAGATCATTGGACGTTCTTGCAAAACAAAACAGAAAAAAGAAAAACAAGTTGAAATTTCTTGTGAAAATGAATTGTACTAATTTTTGAAGTTGGCATGTAACAGGCATTTTTGTACAAAGAGGATGACATCCTAGTAAGAGAACGCCACCGAAAGAAATTACAATTTGTAAAAGAAAGAAAAACAGCTATGTGAAACGACCCCATTGGGTTCCAACTCTGCTATTGTCTTTATATCTTCAAGCGTCTCATCACTTTGCTACTTGGTCGAAGGTGGATCAGATTGATTGACGTCGTCTGAGCTTGATAATTGATACCGAAGTCTAGTTGCAAGATGATCCAATGAGACATAGTGTTACGCTTCAATCCCTAATTTTTGTCTGGGCCGCCCTTTCGGGTGTTCAGTCCACCGGGATACCCTTTTTTGCCCAAGTGGCCTTTTCAAGTTTTCGACTTGTCGGGTGTATAGTTTTTTTCATTTTCATCCCTTACTTTTTCCCGAACCCTTTTGGTTCGCCGGGAAGCCCTTATTTTTGCCTAGGCCAGTCAACCTAGCGGGTCTTTCATTATGCGTAGTATCTTTTCACTATGTCTGCATTGATGGGGTGAGGAAGGTCGTTACCATCCATGGTGGTTAGAATCATAGCTCCTCCCGAGAAAATGTTCTTAACCACAAATGACCCTTCGTATGTGGGGGTCCATTTTCCCCTGGGATCACCTTGCGGTAGTATGATGCGTTTGATCACTAGATCTCCGACTTGATATTCTTGACGTCTGACTTTCTTGTTAAAGGCCTTGATCATTCTCTTTTGATACGTCTGACCATGACAGATAGTAGTAAGTCTCTTTTCGTCGATTAGATTCAGCTGATCAAGTCGGGTCTGGATCCAGTCGTCCTCGTTCAAACCCGCATCTTTCATGATCCTAAGAGAGGGTATCTGAACTTCGATGGGTAGGACTGCCTCCATGCCGTATACCAAGGAGTAGGGTGTTGCCCCTGTCGATGTCCGTGCTAAGGTACGGTACCCATGAAGAGCGAATGGTAACATCTCGTGCCAGTCTTTGTATGTCATCGTCATCTTCTGCACAATCTTATTAATGTTCTTGTTAGCCGCTTCAACAGCCCCATTCATCTTTGGCCGGTAGGGAGAAGAGTTATGATGTTGTGTCTTGAACTGTTTGCAGAGCTCAGTGATCATCGTGTTGTTGAGATTTGTACCATTATCCGTAATGATCCTTTCTGGTACACCATATCGACAGATCAGATTGTGTCGGATAAACCGTGCCACGACGTTCTTGGTTACTGTAGCAAAGGAAGCTGCCTTTACCCATTTCATAAAGTAATCAATAGCCACCAGAATGAAGCGATGCTCGTTAGACGCAGTAGGTCAGATCTCGCCGATCATGTCAATGCCCCACATTACAAAAGGCCAAGGAGCTGTCAAAATATTCAGGGGAACCGGAGGTACATGCACCTTATCCGCATAGATTAGGCACTTATGACAGGTTTGAGAATGATGATAACAATCAGCCTCCATAGTAGACCAGTAATATCCTACCCGTAGGATTTTCGTTGCCATGGTATGTCCACTAGAATGAGTTCTGAAGGTACCTTCATGTAACTCTGCCATGATCCTTTCTGCCTCGCTTTTGTCCACACATTGCAGTAAGGTTGAATCATGGTTGCGCTTATAGAGGATTCCATTAATAATGAAGAACTTCACAGTAAACTTTCTCATAAACTTCTTATCATTAACAGATGCCCCCTCGGGGTATTCTTGAGCCTCAAGATACCTCTTTACCTCATGAAACCAGGGTTTATCTGCTACCTCTTCAGTCTCAATGTCACAGCAATGTGCGGGTTCATCCAACCTCTCGATGGTAATCTTGGGAGCTTCATTGTCCCACCTGACTTTGAACATAGAAGACATGGTAGCTAGCGCATCCGCTAACTGGTTCTCCTCTCTTGGGAAGTGTTCAAAGGTTATCTCCTCAAAGTGTGGGAGCAACGTCAGTACATATTCTTTGTAAGAAATAAGATTTGGGTGCTTCGTATCCCACTCGCCTTTGATCTGACTGATCACCAGAGCGGAATCTCTGAATACACTCAAGGACTTAATCCTCAGGTCAATAGCAGCTCGAAGACCCATGATACATGCTTCATACTCCGCCATGTTGTTGGTGCAGTTAAAACATAGTCGGACGGTGAACAGAGTATGACAGCCTTCGGGAGATATAATTACAGCGCCAATGGCATTACCCAATGTGTTCGAGGCTCCATTAAAATACATAGACCATCGGGATCCCTCTTCGGGTCCTTCACTCGGTCCAAGTTTTTTGCAGTCGGTCACCAACATGATATTCTCATCCGGGAACTCGAAATTCATGGACTGGTAGTCATCCATGGCCTGATGCGCCAAATGATCCGCCAATACACTCCCCTTGATTGCTTTTTGGGTTGTGTATTGTATTTCATACTCGGCTAAGATCATCTACCATCTTGCTATCCTTCCGGAGAGAGCAGGCTTCTCGAAAATATACTTGATCGGATCCATCTTTGATATCAATAAGGTGGTGTGAGTCAGCATATACTATCTCAGCCGGCGAGCAGCCCATGCCAAAGCGCAATAAGTTTTCTCGAGCAATGAGTATCGGGTCTCACAGTCAGTAAACTTTTTACTAAGGTAGTAAATAGCGTGCTCTTTTCGACCAGACTCGTCATGCTGCCCCAACACACACCCCATTTGATTATCTAGCACCGTTAAGTACAATATCAAAGGTCTTCCTTCAACCGGAGGCATCAGAATTGGTGGTTCTTAAAGGTATTCCTTGATTCTTTTGAAAGCAGTATGGCATTCATCATTCCACTTTACCACTTGATCTTTCTTCAGAAGCTTGAAGATTGGCTCACAAGTGGCAGTCAGATATGAAATGAACCGGGCGATGTAGTTCAGACGTCCCAAAAAGCCTCTAACTTCCTTTTCTATGCGGGTTTCCAGCATCTCTTGTATGGCCTTTACCTTTGCAGGGTCCACATGAATACCCTTATCACTGACGATGAAACCCAACAGTTTACCAGACCTTACCCCGAAGGTGCACTTGTTCGAGTTTAACCTCAGCTTGTACATCTTCAACCTGTCAAATAGTTTCTGGAGATGATCTAGGTGCTCTTCCTCAGTTTGGGACCTAGCTATCATGTCATCAACGTAAACCTCAATCTCATGGTGAATCATGTTGTGGAAAAAAGCGACCATGGCGCGCTGATAAGTTTCCCCAGCATTCTACAACCCGAAAGGCATTACCTTGTAACAGAAGGTGCCCCAATGTGTAACGAAGGTCGTCTTTTCCATGTCTTCAAGAGCCATCTTGATCTGGTTGTAGCCAGAAAAACCATCCATGAAGGATAAGATCTTGTGCTGCACGGTGTTGTCGACCAGAACATCAATGTGAGGAAGTGGGAAGTCATCCTTGGGGCTTTGCCTATTCAAATCTCTATAATCCACACACATCCGTACCTTACAGTCCTTCTTTGGTACTGGTACGACATTGACAACCCACTGTGGATAAGAAGTGACAGCTAAGAACCCTGCGTCGAATTGTTTCATGACCTCCACCTTGATTTTCTCTGACATCTCAGGGCGTATATGGCGGACCTTCTGTTTTACTAGAGGGCAGTCTTCTTTAGTCGGCAAGTGAGGAACCACAATATCAGTGTCCAAACCAGGCATATCTTCGTAGGACCAGGAGAAGATCTCAACATAGTCGCGTAGCATTTGTATCAACCGTTGCTTGACACTAGGCTCCAGATTCACCCCTATCTTAACCTCTTTCCTATCTTCCTTTATACCCAATTTTACTGACTCAACTGGCTCTTCATGAGGCTGTATGGCCCTTTCTTCCTGCTGTAATAGTCTAGCAAGCTCTCCAGGCACCTCACAATCATCCTCACCTTCGTCCTCGGCTTGGTTGATCCGATTTTTGAAGTCATAACTGGCAGTAGTAGAATCTTTATCAATAGGATCCAGAGTGGATATGGATCTGCATTATGATACGTGAGTGTGTGTAAGAGAATAGCTGTTTTTGATAGAGTGAGAGACAGAAAAGAAAAAACAAAGAGCGCAAAATTTGTAATGCAAGAAACGTCCAATGTTTTATTAATGATATATGAAAATGCCAAATAATAAGCCCTCACAAGCAAAGCCAAGGTGCATCGGGCAAGGCACCAGGCTATAAAGTTTCAAACTGTCTATTACAACTCTTAAAACAAAAGTCAATTACTGTGGAATAAAAGAAACATGTATGAAGTCTTTCGCCGTCCATTTGTTCAATCCACTATTGGTTGTTGGGTAGATCCAACTGTCGATATCGGAATCTTCTTCACCATCTTCAATTGCATTAACTCCCTGATTGCTGATGTGCAGAGGAGGTCTTCCAATTCGTGCACGCCTAACAGCCCTTTGAGCCCCTGTAGTAAAGCCCAAACCAAATTTGTCAGTTTTGTGCGTGAAATCAGGGAGCTGACCCCAATTAGTACACCCACCTTCTTCAATTACAGCCCTGGCATCCTTGAGAGAAGCCATCTTCATCGGAGGTTTGTCGGTAGCAACTTCTGTTGACGCCAAAGTCTGGGGGACCTCTTCAAAGTTCTGACAAGGGGTTTCGATGAAATCCCCATCCATCTCCACGTAGAGGAAAGAATTAAGATGACTCACCATGTACTCCTCTTCGCCTCGTATCGTTATAATCTTCCCTTTTACCGGATATTTCAGCATTTGATGGAGCGTGGAAGTTATTGCCCCAGCCTTATGAATCCAAGGGCGACCCGGCAAGAAAGAATATGATGGTCTGATATCCATCACATAGAAGGTGGATGCAAAAGTCTGAGAGCCAACTTTAACAGGGATGTCCACCTCCCCGTTCACCATTCTCTTTGACCCGTCGAAAGCCCTGACCACAATATTGCTCAGATTTAGAATCAAACATTTGCAGTCCATACAGTCTAATGTTTTCTTTAGTAGAACATTCAATGAGGACCCGGTATCCACCAGTACATGGGCCATAGTGGTTCCCATGCGCTCGATCGAGGCATGCAGAGCATCATTATGATTTTTCCCCTTAGCAGTCAGATCTGCATTTGAGAAACCCATCCCATTGTCAATAGTCAGGCTAGCTACGTAATCTTTAAATTGATCGGTTGAAGTTTCCTGTGGCACATGCGCAGTTTTGAGGAATGCAATTAAAGCCTTTGCATGGGTTTCAGAACACAACAACAAGGAAAACATGGAGATTTTTGACGGGGTCTGCCCCCGCTGCTCGACTATGTTATAGTCGCTCTTCTTGATAATCTTTAGAATTTCCTCTATTTCTTGTTTAGAGGTTTCTACAATGATCTTCTTAGGTGCCTCCGTCCGGGCAGGATCACCTATGATTTCTTTGCCCCGAGTCCCAGATGGCTCGGCAACAGGGGTGATGACTGGAATAGGAACTGGGGTAGTAGTTGATGTACTAGCAGATGGAATGACAATAGGTTTGTGGACAGTCAGAGGGGAAATCTCGGGAGAAAAGAGTCTACCACTTCTGGTGACCTTGCTAGCCCCGACAATATTGCTGACATCAACATCAGCTTTTTCACTCTTTAAGTCTTGTTTAACTCCATGGTAATACACATAAGCACCATAGTGCCAAGGGACAACCTTATCCGAAGTGTATGGGATAGGATCAGGGACAGTAATTATTAACGGGGCAATTCTTGGAATGGGTGTAATCCTAACAGGTTTTCTCGAGGAAACCTTGGAAGGATTGGCAGAAATGGGTTATGATGGAAACGTCTTCATTTGGAACCAAGGGAATCACAGTCTTCTCGAACAAGATCTCTTTATTATCCATCAGGCGCTAAACACCTGACTTCAATAAACAACAACTGGTAGGCGTAATTGAACACATGTGGCAACCTTCACCACAGCCCGGAAATAAACCGGCCAATAGAAAATTCCTCTTAACCGTCATCAGAGGGGTAGAAATCTCTTACACAGAGGTCACAAATAAATTATTGTCTACAGCATTCACTCCATGACCATGTTTGGGCATGGGAGCAGTTATGACGTTGGGCTTCTCCGGAGCGTCAAAATCAATCTCCTTGGCTTCGATCAAGTCTTGCACCTTATTTTTCAAGGCCCAAAAGTCGTTTGTGTCATGACCTGGACCTTCAGAGTGATAGGCACAGCGAGCATTCGGGTTGTAACGGGGAGATGTGGTGTTGGAGTTCTTCGGGGCTTCCCTCAGAGTTACCAGATTGGTCTTCAACAGTTGTGGTAAAATTTGAGACAGGGTCATATTTAGCCAGGTGAACTTCCTTTGTGGTCTTTCCATTCTTTGTTGATTGTTGCATTGTGGAGCAACTGTTGGTCTTGATATCACTACAGCATTTACCGTTTGACGTTGTTCATATTTGTTTTGGCTCCTCGGGCCATAGATTGCACTAGCTTCCTTCTTACCGGTGAAAGGCTTCTTTGATGCACTTGACGAAGCATCCTTCTGTATTTTACCACTTTGGATACTAGCTTCTAATCTCTCTACAGTCAAAATCAACTCAGTAAACCCAAATGACGAACTATCGATCAAGTGATTAAAAAATGGACCAGATAGCGTCCCTAGAAACATGTCGACCAACTCCCTATCAGACAAATGGGGTTGAACTCTTCCAGCTAAGTCTCTCCACTTTTGAGCATAATCCTTAAAGCCTTCACCTGCACCCATGGACATACCCTGGAGTTGAGTACGAGTGGGAGCAAGGTCGGCGTTATACTGATACTGCCTGTAAAAAGCAGCAGCAAGTTCTTCCCAGTTTCGGACACTGACTCCTTCCAACTGATAAAACCATTCAAGCTGAGTCCCTGAAAGACTATCTTGAAAGAAATGCACCCACAAATTTCTATCAGCAGCGTGAGGTTGGATTTTTCTGACGTACGAGCGGAGATGGAGTTTTGGACAGGATACTCCATCGTACTTGGCAAAAACCAGAGCTTTGAACTTATGAGGGATCACCACTCCCGATACCAGTCCCAGTTCTCCGAAATCCAAACCAGGGATCTTATGAATCTCCATAGCACTCAAACGGTCTTCTAGCTGCTTGTACCTATCCTCAGTAGGAGGATATTGTTCATCATCGTAATCAGTACCATCTTCAGAAACTGCAGGACTAAGGTCCTTCACCCTTTCTTGGTTCTCTCCATCCTTGGATAAGGAGGTCAGATCAGCTGGTTATCTCAACCTTTCTCTGAATCTTCTACCCATGTTCAGGATACCAACCTTCTTTTTCTTCTTCTTCTCTTTCAGAATAAGGGTCTTCAGGTCCTCTTACCCTTTAGCCAGACTTAAGAACATCTGTTGGAATTGGGCGTTTTGTGCCTGCAGATCTTTGATGGCTTGATCGGAAGACATTTCTGCTGAAATAAACAGCCAAGAAGATGAGAAACCTATAATGGTACCTGTAATGACGTGCATGATAATGGGATGTGCATGTAATGATTTCAAAGACTTTGGGAGATTTAAATTTGCAAACCAAAAATAAACAAACATTATTAGATTAACTTGTAAAAGGTTCAACAATGCCTTTAAGGCGTTACAAAGAAGTAAAATAGAAAACAAATCTAAAACTAGAAAAGCAAAGTCAAAAGTCCCATGGACGCTTCCTCTTTATGCCGATGTAGTCATTGATCACTCTTTCTTCCTAGAGCTGCTTGGTGAGCTTCAAAATCTTCCTTTCTTGCTCATGGTACTTATCCCGGTAAGTATCCCACTCATTCTTCAGCTGAATCCAAGACCTCTGCAACTCCCCAGGATCGGTGGGCATGTAAGGATAGAGAACCGTGTAAGGAATGCCCTCTTCATTGGTGGGCTCGACAATCACTGGAAATACACCTTCATAGGGCATCTCAAGCGTCTGGGCACGAGCTCGGACCCATTGGAGGTAAGGCTGCATCGGAAGGGAAGTCTTTGGTCCCAGATCTTCGGAGTCAGATCTGTTCACCATGCCCCAAGCTCGTATAAACCTCTGGCGGTGCTCCTTAACGTCTTCCTTTTAGTCAAATACAATGTCCTCGAGAAGTAGCTCATGGGGGCCATCTCTCCGAGCACGACCAAACTGTTGCAAAGCTAGACAAGGATTGTAAGTTATACCCCCTCTGATTCCAAGCAACAGGACATTAGGGTATCCCTCACAATGTCAATAACAGCAGTGTCTTCCATAGCCCAGGAGCTCTAAAGAATATCTGTATGGGCAAGTGACATTATCCTGTAGGACCAACCCAAACCTTCTTCGTTCTTCAGCACAGACTTAGGGAGGTGCAAAATAAACCACCTCGACAGCAACGGCATGCAACACATAAGATTCCCTCTTCTCCTCATAGTACGGGTGTGGAGGGCATGCATGATATCACCCAGTAGGGTAGGCACATGATTGCGAGAAAGGAAAATCTTGACAGCATTCACATCTACAAAGGAATCTGGGTTTGGGAAGAGAACCAAACCATAGATAAGGAGAGCCACAACATGTTCAAAAGCCTGAAAGTCCAAATTATCCCAGAATAGTTGAGCATGGTCTATAGTAAATTTGTCTAGAAAACCTTCAACCCCGCTTCGTGTTTCCCAATTGGATACTACATCATCCCGTTTCAAATGCAGAGCTGAAGCAATGTCTTCTGGTGTAGGGACTTCTTCCATACCCGTGAAGGGTACCTGTTCAAGAATGGATATGCCTAATAGGTGAGAGAACTCTTCCAAGGTGGGAACCAGCTGGTAATCTGGAAAGGTGAAGCAATGATGCACAGGATCGAAGAACTGGAAAAGTACACTCATCATTTGTTCATCAAGATTTGAAGTGACCAGGTTGAGAAGCTGACCATGTCTCTTAATGAACATAGAAGTCTCAAAAACTCTTGAGGCTAACTCTTTAAGTTGAGCAAGTATTTGCACAAAGTTAACTCGGATGGTATTTCTGCGTACGAAAGCCATAGTCTGCAAAACGGAACAAAGATAAATTCCCTTGGTCTTTGAAATGGTTAGTGTAATGAAGCATGTATGCTATGTTATTATGCATGATGTCATGATAAAAAAACAACAGGTATGGAAGATAACAGGCATGGCAAAGACAAACAAGTCACACAAAGCCCTTAAGTTTAAGGCTTGCATGAGGTCAAAGGTAATACCCTCTTGAAGTTAAGTTGGTTTCAACCTGTCCTAGAAAAAGTAACCGAGTTCTAGAGGATCTCAATATCACTGACCATCCTCCATCGGTCATGGTTTCAGCTCACGCAATCTTTTCTTGCGTCCAGAAATATCTCAAGAGTATGGTCTCAATGAGTGTAACATCGAGTATCAACCAGTTCCAAGCTTTACACCGAGACCGGCTATCTCACCACTTTCTAATGGCCAAGTTGGTCTATTAAAGGTTCTAAGGTCAGTTGATGCTTAACGATACCACACAGCGGCCCCGTATTCTCCTTGTTTCTCCACAAGGGATACCGGTACTAACCAATGTGCCACATCAACATAGCTACTGCTTTAACCGTATCGGTCTACGCCATACAGTTCCCTCACAGTTTATTGCTACTTACCTAAAAGGTGTCCCCAGATCCGGGTTAGGATCTATAGTAACTCGCAAACAAAAACCCTTAAAAGTAAAACAATCAAGAGAAGCAACTATGATGAACTAGATCCTAAGGTATACCCCACTTATTAATTTCCCAGCAGAGTCGACAGTTCTGTGATACGGTGGCAAAACCGACTGTTTGGAAATGCTGATTTGTGTTTTGCGTTTTTGTTCGTAAAATGTCGCGGTAAGCAAGAGTCGCCACCGACTTTGATTTCATCCAATCGGAAAGGAAAAAAGTACAGAAAAAGTCCTTTTTCGAGATGTTTCTGAGTACGGGGGGTAGATTATAGAAAGGGAAGGTGTTAGCACCCTTTCTATCCATGGTTTTCCATGGGCTCTTAGGTACTTGCTCATCTTTTGAAAATTTCTTGTATATGTGCTTTGTTTTTAAAAAGTTTGACTTCGTGATAACCCTTGTGTCAGTCCTCAAAGGTGTTACAAAGTTGTTTTGAAAATTTGTTTGAAAAGTGTAAGTGTGAAAAATTTGGTTTGAGCAAGTACCTACTAGCATCTACCTACTCGAAAAAAGATCGTTTCTATTGTTGTTTCCTTTAGACAGTGCTATCCTACTATTGAGAAATAGGTAGCACCGTTGTTGGAGTTGTAAGGGTCAATTCGTAAGGGACGTATGATAACTTAAAGCAATGTTAGGACGTCTTAGTAATAACCCTAAAGTCTTAAGATCATATTCGAGGCAACATTTCTGAGGCAACATTTCCGAGGCAACATTTCCGAACGGGACATTTGATCTTTGTTAGACAGGAGGGAAACCACTAAGACACCCTATGCTTAATGATCGTTTTACCGAAGGCAACCGAAGTGAGAGTATACCCTAAGAGTGATATGTGCGGGTGATTTGTTTTCGGTTATTTATCTTTGCACATTAGGGTTTTCTAACTGTATTAAATTATCATGCAATCTTGTCATTCAATCCTATTAGCACACATCTAGACAATTAAATATTTACGAGAATTAAAATGCGAGAAAGTAAATCTACGCTATTACAAGGCTTTGGGGAGGGATTAATTACATAGCCAAAAAAACCCGCAAAAGACGATAAATAAAAGAAAGTCCTAGATTAAACTATTACATACCGTGAACAGTTACATCAATATTGTAAAAATAATAAACACGCGCGATGAATCGAATACAAGATAATTAGGATTTTGACTCTAACTTAAACCTAATTGTGATTAGTTCAAAAAAAGGTTTTGTTGTTTTGCTTTGTTAATTTTAGAAAATAGAGAAATTGTTATATTAAATTAAAAAGAAAAGCCTAATTCTAATTAATTTTAAAAAAAAATGAATTAATTTATTCTAAAGCCTATATTTGTATTTTTACTTACTTGAGAGAAAAAAATTACAAAAATAAAAAATAGAAGTTAACCTAATTCTATAATTTAATTTTAATTGCGAAAATAAATCAAGATTTCCCTAGGTTAAACTAAATTACCTCAAATAAACTAAAATAAAAATGTCTAATTCTAATTTTTTGATTATTTATTTTATGATTTTTTTATAAAAAAAGAATTAATTTGTCTATTGAAGAAAATAAAATAAATATTGAATGATTTTTTAAAACAAAACTAAAAGAAAAAAGAAAGAAATATGGGCCTGCATTAGCAATTGTGGGGGTGTTGTTTGAAATTCTGAGCCCAACAAAATCCTGGCCTTTTTGACTTTGCCCAATCCCATGTACACACTTGACTGGGGCGCATGGTGGTCCTTCAGGGGGAAGGTGTTAGATCTGGAGCATTGGTGGAATGGGTGGTCAGATCCTGATAGTACATGGTGGACCCCTTGACATGTAATACGCTGGATTGCCTGTTAAAGAAAAACATGAATAAAGGTTGGGACCTGGGGATCGAACCCAGGTCCCTATGCATTCTTCCCTTACACGCTTGCCAAGTGAGCTGGCTGATTTAGTTGTATATATAATCAAAAATAATTATAAAATAATAAAAACAAAACACTGAAACTCAAAACGCGCGAATATACAAATCAACCAACCAGTGGGTGCCATGCATTCGTCTCCTTCCTCCCAATCGTCGTGTTAGCCCTGGAGGTTTTTACCTATGGACATGGTATTGTTGCTATAACCCTGTGCATTTCAAAAATCTTGTATGCGCATGATAAATGAACCCTAATAGTACCAATCAACTCATTTCAACCCCACGAGCATCATGATACCATTATCAATGCCCAATTTCTCTTGTATAACAAACCCCTAAAAACAAAGAACAAACCCTAGCCATGGCATCTGCACATACAGGCGTTAAAATGCAATTGAATCATGGTGTCGCGTTGCAAACATCTCAAAGGTTATAAATATGCCAATCAAATATGCTAAATATGCAAGAATTTGTGTATTCGATTTCAAGAAATCAAGCAAATCGTATGAATCTTGTTGGGTGATTCTGAGTGTCTCAGGCCTTGCAAAAGATCTTGTTGGCTTCAGGGATGATCCAAGAATATGAATTGCTCTTTTGAAGCGCTTGAAACGGCCTACAGAGCAAGATTTGATCAGCACTTTTCTTTGAAAAAATTGAACTTTTCCTCTGATTTTTCACGCTTCCAACCTCTCTCTTTTTGGTCTGCCTTTATTCACTATCTATAATAGAGTGCATTAGGGTAAAAATTTGCATCAAATCTTTGCCATTTATGAAGATTGACCAATGATTTATTCCTTGCACCAAATCTTTCCAAAACAAGCATTTTCAATCTTTTTTTGTCCATATGAATCCTTGCAAGATTTGATCTTGTCACCATCTGTATAATGACTCTAATCATGCAAAAAATCTCAAGGTTTAATTGATTTTTGATATTTTCATTATTTTATATTGATTTTATTTGATTTAAATGAAATAAAATCAAAATAAATAACAAAAATATAAGAAATACAAGTGGAAGGGCTCATGGGTCGTGGATCACATTACAAACTCAGTGCAAGCATAAAAAAATGCAATTTTGGACACATTTGACTTTTGGTAATTTTGCAAAAAGGGTCAACTTGGCCAATGTATAACTCTCTCAATTTTGACCCTAGAGAGGTGTTCTTGGACTTTTTAGAAATATTAGTATGTCCTCTAAGCAATCCTTTTGGTGTCATCTCAATTGAGTCTTTCATGTTCATGTATGAAGCTTTGACCCAAAAGGTGTTTTTGTTGACTTTTCAAAATGACCTATAATGTCCAAATTCATATCATCTTGTGAGTGAATATTTTGAACTTGGGAGATGAAGATGAATTGTATGGAATTACATCCTCTTCAAAATTATCTTTGGATGGGTCATTTTTGATAAAATATGAGAAAGTTATGCTTAGTCAAAGTTGAGTTGACTTTTCCTACAAAACCCTAATTTAGCAACTTTTGGGTTTTGATGAATTTTGAGCAATCCTTGAGGAATCATGATCAAACCTTGATAAAATGATGAATAATACTTCAAAATTAGAATGTTGACCAAAAATCTTGAAGTTTGACTGTATGTGGGCCACAGTTGACTTTTGCCCTAGCACAGTCGATTTTGAGGCATTTGAGCAGTTGACTGAGCAAACTTCCTCTGCAAGGATTGAAACTTGACATGGATTATCTTGAGAAAATATTAGGTCAATGGTGAGCATTTTTGATCCTTTGGACTCAAGCATCTTGATGAAAAATGAAACCCTAATTTGAGATAAACTGCCTTAGGAGAGAGTTTGTCTGGTCAACTCTTGGACTTTCTTGAGCAATTTGAGGACCTCACTTGACATGTATTGAGAAATATGGGAGGGAAATTTTTTGGGTACAACACTTACCGTGAGGGAAGTGGGTTGTCGATCGTCAACAACATTTGAAACATTAGCTGGGCTAGAGGTTCGTCAAAACTCTGACGTGATAGATCTGTAGCTCCTATTGTTCTACGTGGCTAAAACATTTAAGTTATTAGCTTATATGTTGTTGTGAAGTGTTTTTATACTTCATTTATTGAGTCCTATGAGATAGTATATAAATGACTACTAACAGGATGGGATAATGATAGTAACCCTGTAGAGCCGAGTGGACCCATAGGATAGGGAGCTCCATTGAGATAGTTTATTTCACCCCATTTATTATCATATTTCAGGTTATCAGGTTCAAGGCAAGGACCGGGGAAGATGTGATCAGTGGAGTGAAGGAGTTGCACCTGGTTTGAGTTTTCGTTGTGCTTGAATTTTGTACATTCTGATTGCATGGTATTAATTCCATGGAATTATTGTATATTATACATTATGAGATGTATTTTCTTATCACTTATGAATATACTCAGTACCACTATTTTACACTTGATTAGTATGATTCTAGATGCATATTGATCGGGGTGTTACATCCATGGTGACCATTGGAGCCATGGGTGTGCCACCCTTTCCTTTGTCGTCGACGCCAAATCCATAACTTATCAATGGGTTGGATACAAATGTTATTTTCTTCATTAAGAAAGAGATGGTATAAATCATAAGTTATTCCACGCTTAAGCTTTTTTAATTTAATTACCCAGGACCACGAAGATGGAAATAGAGCAGAGGAATATTTCGGTAAGCTTTATTCTATGATATGAACATTATGTCCTAATTCTCAATTGGTTGATTTACGTGTTAATGTGGCTCCTCTTTTCTTTTGTAAAGGGCATGATTAATATCTCGCTTGATAAGAGGAGATGGTGTTTGATTCTATGCAGATTACACAATAATGAATGGGTTTTCCTTCCCCTCTCCCCTAAAGAATGGTCATTGACTGGGGGAGGGAGATACTGTGAAACCCCTTGGGCTGGTGAGGCTCTCCCTCCCAATTTTCCCCGATAGGAAGATGATCCTTCTAGACCACTAGGAAGTCTCCAGCTAGTAGAAAGAGGGTGAGAAGTCAGGTTCTGTATTTTCCCATCTTGAGTCTTCTTTATGGAATAACCCCACCTTTAATGCGATGTTGTTATCTTATTATCACCTCTCCCTCTCAAAGAAATTTCCTGGTGATTATCAATCTCTCTTTGACTTGTCTTTTGCTATTTTATCCAACCTACTAGAAGTCCAACTCTTGTGGTGCCTTTTGGTGGGGAAAGCTCATAGGGAGAAATATTCCCACACTATCTAAGAACTACATTCCAAGGTGAACAGTGAAATGAGGAGTGCTCAAGAAACGGGATGGTTGTAAGAGAGTTGGGAGAAAAGTGGGATATTTTAAAGGCATACTCCAAAGAACTAGTTATTGCGACTCTTATCTAGTTTAAAGAGGCAGGGCGTCTGGAGAAATTGCTCAAGGAGACTCGTAGCACTCGGGAAATCCTAGATGAGGAATAGTCCCTACTACTTTGATCCTTTTGTAATATACTTATTTTGTAATGCTAAGTGGCTCCATATTTGTTTAATGTCATGAATACAACTACTTTTACGCTTGTATTTTATTCAAGGTGAAATAATTTACTACGTGAGGAGTCAAGGTGTCGTTTAAAAAAAACAAGGGAGGTTTTCCTCTATCATGTCACCAGTAGTATTAAGAGATTTTGATTACTTCCATGCTTGTGGGGCCTTCTACAAAGATTTTGTGTTTTGATGGACTAGGACCCCTCCTGGGGATCCAACACCTTGGTCGCCCTGAGGGAAATAAGGATTCCCCTTAGGGATCCAAAATGTTTGATTGCTTTTAAAGGGAAGCAGGGACCTACATAGGGACCCAACATTTGATTGTCTCTTAGGGTTTCAAGGATTCCACTTTAAGATCCAATAGTTTGATCGCCTTTTAGGGCTGTTAGGATTCTACTCAAGGATCCAACTGTTTGATTGCATCATAGGGTGGCAAGGATCCCACTTAGAGATCCAACATTTTAATCGCCTATGATAGCAGCAAGGATCCTACTTAGGTATATAATTGTTTGATCTCCTCATTGGGTGGCAAGGATCCCACTTAGGGATCCAATCGTTTCATCTCCTCTAAGGGACCCAATATCTTGATCTCATCTTAGGGCAACAAGGATCCCCCTTATGGATCCAATGTTTTAATCTCCTATGAGTGAGGAAAGGATCCCACTTAGGGATCCAATATTTTGATTGCCTCTTAGAGAGTCAAGGGTCCCACTTAGGGATCTAGCAATTTGACCGGCTCTAGGATGACAAGGATCCATTTTAGGAATTCTAGCATTTTGGTTTCCAATTAGGGTGATCTTCCTTCTATATTTTAGGTTTTATGCAAAAAGGAAATAACTAAAAAATATAAATTCTTTGAAATAAAAAAGTGAGGGGTCTCATTAAAAACCCTCGGCCAATGCGAGGCACAAAGGGAAAAGAGTGCACGCCCTAAAATGATATGTCTTACAAATGGCAGAGATATAAAACTCTCCAAAATAATACAAAAATGATTAAACGATAATAAAATGATAAAGAAAGTAAACACATTATAGTAGGAAAAGTAGCTCTAGAGGGCATTACAGTTGGACTTTTAATCTTTGGTTTCCTTGTTGGCTAGAAGGGGATCCTCCTCATTTTTTCCAACCTCTCCTAGATACTTTATCCCTGAGACCACTTTCCTAGTGTCCTCCTGTAGAGTGCAAACCATTTTTAGTTTGAGGATATCCATATAACATTTTTTGGAAATCTTCTGATCTCTTCGGATAACTCTTACTCACTCATCAGGGAGCAGGTACTCAATGGATAAATATAAAGTGGGTGAGGAAGAGTCTAACTAATTAAATGTTTGGCGCCCTATAATCATATTGTAAGAATATGGGGAATCGATAAACAAATACCTGACTTTAATTTCTTTGGTCTTGTCCTACTCTTCAAAGGTGGTCTTTAAAAATTGTCATATCCCTTCATTTGTATCTTCTCCCTAAAGAGTCCAACTAGCGAGCCATTGAAGGATTTTAGGTCCTCTAGGTCAAGGAAGAATCTTTCAAACCCTTCCAATATAAAATATATATAGAACTTCAATGGTCTACGAGGACTCTTTTGATCTCCCATTAATAGCACCTAACGGTAATGACCACGAGGTCATTATTGTGGGGGTGGATGTCTGTTGTGTCTTTCTCAGAGAAGGTGATCGTGGATTCTAGAACATTTGAATCTCATTCACCTTCAATATTAGGGAGGTATTATGTATTTAGAATTTGGGGAGTGTACCTTATACAGGCATATCTAGTCTCTCTGCATCCAGTGAATCCTCTTGTAATAGTATTGAGTGTATGGCACACTACTTTGCTGTCCACACCTTAGGACGCCTCCTTCGCCTTGATGGGCCTGAGAATCCCCGCGTCGTCTCACCTATAAGATATAGATTTGTCTGGTCCACATGGGGAATCCCCCCTGACATACTTCTTGAGGTATTCCTCCTTGATCAACCTCTCGATCTCTTTATTAAGTTGGTAACAATCCTTAGTGTGATTTCATTTGACTACATAGAAGTTGAATCATCTACTTTGTTCAGGACCCATTACATCTTCCTTCGTAGATGGACGCACAAGGATGTTGTACAAGTGAAGAACCTAATGCCAAATCTATTCACGGCAAGTGTTTAGAGGCGTAAAGCTCTCCGCCATAATGCCTACTCTATTAAACACAGTCTTACATTTGATGGGACATGTATAATTACTCTTTCTCTGGTGGTGTGAATCCTTGGAATTAGGAACACACTCCTTTACATCTCACGTCTTCTTCTTAGTGTTGTTATCCTCTCCTTTTATGTAACATTCTGCTCTGGATATCACTTTTGATAATGAGAGTGCTAGCTTTTAGGTGAGAGACTCATTGATGTTTCCCACCTTAAGTCCATTTTGGAATGCCCCCATGATCATTTCTTGGTTTGGGGGGACAATCCTGATCGTGGCTTCATTAAACCGGGAGAGATAGTCCCTCAACAACTCTGATGGACCCTATTGTATGTTGAACAATTAGATGCAGACATCTCTTGTGACGATTGGAAGAGAACTAATGCATAATTTTTTGTATCATCTCCTTATAGATGGAAATTAAGGCTCGAGGTAGACTCATATAACAAACCCCTAATTGTTCGGTTTGAGTTTCGCATGGGAAACATTCAAGGTTGTTAACAAGTCAGCCTCAAAATCAATGAAGGGAATACCAACCCCAAGTGTATCCAGCATACACTCATTGCAATAAAAGTACTCATGGGGAGATACAGGGGGGCGATAACTGCAAACCTTCTCGCCCATGATACAAGGCTCTAATATAACGTCACTCTCCTTGCCAGTGTTTGAGAGGCAGTGACCATCTCTGAACCTTTCTTTATATTCCACGCTTAGACATTGAGAATCATTTTCCCAAACCAAAGAATCAAAAACGAAACGAGAAAGCTCCATGGTGATCTTGATCGAACCTGAAGAAGAAGACACTGAGCCAGTGTCACAAAATAAATCACGGTTGTCAAAATCACCATAAACCTCCTCACTTATGAACCCCTAATCAGCGTCAACGACGCTAGAGCTAAACATATCAATGTACTTCTCCACAAGTCTACGCCTTTCGGGGAATCTCGTGGAGAAGCCACATTGCCCTCTTCATCACACTCACGGATAAAATCATCTCTTAAATAAAAAGGGAAAGCTGAAAAAGCACAGAAGAAGAAAGAAAAGTTAGCTGAGAACACACAAGAGTTGAGGAACAAAAATGAAGGTGAAGAAGTCTTAAAAATTTTTAGAGGGAAAAAATGAAATATGAAAGACACGAGAAAATAGATGAAAAAGAAGAAGCTTAAATAGACCATCAAACATGAAAACAGTTACCTAAGACTAAGCGCAATCATGATGGTAATTCAAAACATTTCATGAGGAAACATTGTCCACGAGAAACGTGTCATGGCCTAATGAACGAAATATTTCCTTGAAAGACATACGACGATCTCCTAAAAATCCTTTGCACTCAAGCACTTCGTCCCACCACGCCTCGCGCTTGGGGGGCTATGTACTTCCAAAATCTTGAGGGTGGTGTCACTTGTCCCGACCTATCTAAAGTGCCTTTGCACTCAAGCGCTTCGCCCCATAACGCTCTGCGCTTTGGGGGCTATGTACTTCCAAAATCTTGAGGGTGGTGTCACTTGTCCTGACCTATCTAAAGCTCCTTTACACTCAAGTGCCTCGCCCCACCCGCCTCGCGCTTGGGGGTCTATGTACAAGAAAGAAATACATTTTGTTTCAGGCCGAGCTGAGACTGCCCTAATACTTATTAGTTCAAGGGTCTTAACAAAATATCCTGACTAATCCACCCAATGGTACCACTATAAAGTTTCCCCCTTTCTGGCTATCAACATGCCATAATTTGCATGAATCAAAGATCACCATTAAACCCATGAAGTCGCCCTTGCCAGACCACGTGCCAGCCCCCCGTAACTTGCATGAACCAGAGATCTCCCTTAAAGACCATTACGATCGGATTTAACAATATTTAATGTTTGTATGAGCATTGGGAAGCAAGATAATAAACAAAAATCATGGCCATAAGTGCAAGAATAATTCAGAGATCTAGGAATGATCATATATAGAACCATCTTCTTATCGAGAGAGGGAAGAAATCCTATAACCAGAAATACAAAATAGTTTGCGACCTCTCCTGAACCTCACCAATGAGGTTATCAATATTATTCTGTAGGAACATGGGACATACCTGAAGGTTCCAAACAATAGTTTGCATTTAAAAGATGCAATGCTCCAATGATGGCCATATGTGTGTTGATTGAGGCGACTTTGTCATATGGATCACTACGCCCATCAAAATTTCCCAGAGATAAGGGTTTGAATCCTTTAGGGATAGGTGATTCCTATATCTTGTCTAAGAGTGGTTGGGGATCCAACACTTCCATTTCATATGAGGGATTGGAATCTTATGGCCTGACTGATATTATGGATAATGTCATTATCGTTATCACTAGTATCCATGGTGGCACACTTCTCCTCCAAGGCATTGTCATTACTGCTACCACTAGTATCCTTCATCGTATGGCATGAAGCTCTCCTATTGGTTGTGGTTGAGAAATGATAAGTATAGGATTGGAGGGTAATAGTGATTATGGTGATTGTGATGGAGAAGGTTTTGCCCAAGTTAGTTTTATCAGAGCCCATGATGGGTGTCATTGCTATGGTTAAGACTTACATGTGTGCATGGTATACCTACAAAGATAGGGGATAATCATAGGACTTAATATGTTTATAAAAATTTAGAGTGGTTAGAGCTTGCCTGCGGTAACGAAAATTCTTGTATGGTGGTGTTACATTCGTTTTTAGAGGCCTAACTCACATGAGGAGAGAGACTTTGTATATCAGTGTAATGCTTAGGTATGAGTATGTAAGTTATGATATGTCTCTTCTCCCTTTTTAGAGGAGAAGTACTTATAGGGACTCATGGACGTAAGGTCTGATAAACCCTTAGAGGAACTAAATGATCCCCTTTGATTAGGAAACATTGTTGAGTACCTACTTTCTAGGGTCGTGGTATGACTATCTCTTATATTTTCATATTATTAATGTGAGGTTAAATGTACTATCCATGTCCTCAGTCCCAAGGGCGAGCCTATATGTTCTATGAAGATGTTACTCGGGCAACGTCATGCTAGGCGGGGACCCCGGAGTCGCCCATGTTTAGAACTCTAACAAATATAATACTACATTTTTTTAGACTTTAAATGAATGTAAGGTAAGAATAGTTTTCACAAATTTGAATGAAATATTTATAGTTAACCATGTATATTTTACTTAATAAATATCATCAATAAACATATTTTCATAAAGGTCAGATGAGAGGTATCTATTTAATCTTTTATTTGTTTGAAGATTAGATGATAACAACTACTATAAATTTATACACAAAACTATAAGTTTTATAATCAAATTAGGACGATGGTGTCCAACCTTACAATGTGCCAATTAGGGGTAGGACTAAGCCAAACTGCTCGTCAGGGGCCTATGGCCTGACCAACTTAAACAGTTTGGGCTAAGGCTTATAGAAAATTCTATCATGTGTATCAGATCATCCTATTTATTTGTAATTATATATATATATATATATATATATATATATATATATATATATATATATATATATATATATATATATATATATATATATATATATATATATATATATATATATATATATATATATATATATATATATATATATATATATATATATATATATATATATATATATATATATATATATATATATATATATATATATATATATATATATATATATATATATATATATATATATATATATATATATATATATATATTATATTAATTTATAGGTCGGTACATGAGAATGTCATCTTGAAGGTTTAAAGTATTTTTGTTGGTTGCTTGTTGGTTTTGTTGTCACCTTTAAGCTTGAAGATTTAATGTATTTTGTTGGTTGTTGATTGTGTTCTCTTACTATTTCATAGCTGGTTAATTGATTGTTTAAGACCCTTCACTAGTTGATTTGTATTAATACTTGCTACTGACATGCCCAAGACTTAATTATGCTTATTGGATTAAGTTTGATATGCTTGTTGCTATTAGACATGATTGTTCTAGTATTTATATTCATATATAAATTTTATAATTTATTTTTTATATTGTGTATAACTCATGTTTGTCTATACATTAAGTATGTTGCAAAATGTGAGAAAAAAAGATTTATAAGCTCTAAAAAAAATTATTATCCTAAAAACATTAGATGTATAAACTCTATACAATATACTTTTAAACAGGTTAATTAGCCAAATGCTTTTAAAAAGATCATGTTAGACTCAAAATAAAGGTTTTGATAGGTGATAAGTGTCCAATTGTAGTTATTTATGTATATAAGTTTTAGGGCACTTATCAATTTTTTTTGTTAATATGCTTCAATAAACCCCGACATATTTGTAAATATGTATACTTTGTGTATAATCGTGTTTTTTTGTACATAGTGTATCGTTTGATAGTTTTTCATTCATTTTATAGGTATTTGTGCATGTTTGGAACATTGAGAAATAAAGTGTCGAAGGCACAACTTCAAATACGCGTTATGGACGAAAATCATAAGGGAGCCTGCTAAGCGCATGTTCTAGCACGCTACCAGAAGTTTTGCAAATTGGTAGGACTGAGTCTTTGAGCCCGCTTAGCGGGATTTAGGTGATTTATTGTGCAATTTTAGCGCAGCCTGTTAAGCGCGATTAGCCCGCTTAATGCAATATGTTGTTTTTAGTTTTGTATAAATAGACTCTTTCCTAGTTTTAGGTTATGTTTTGGGTAGTTTTTTATCCCAATTCATCACCAATCATTCTTTTGCAGAGAGAAGCTAGAAAACAGTAATGGAGCTTGCATACGGATGATTTGGGGTCGAATTTCTCATCAATCGGAGTTGACAATCAGTGAGATGTTTGGTTCTTCTTAATTCTTCTCTATGCATTTCATTATTTGTTGGGTTTTGTTTGTAAGCTTACTTTGAACCTATGTATATTTGTTGATCATGGTGTTGTATAAAATCTGCTTTACAAATCAATCTTGATGTCTTCCTTAATCTTTTTGCTTTATGTTTGGAGTTATGTTGTTGTAGACATATGCCTCATAAGTTCTTATTAGGGATGGATGTCTATTAGTTTCTAGATTCTAGAGATAGATTTAGAGATAATATTCATGATGGGTATCTAAGTTTAATGCTTCTGTTTTGTTTGCTTTACGCGAGACATCGTCGAAGCGACTAATACGGTTATTCTTGCAACTTTGCATTAGATAGAACCTCTATTGTTGTACATCTCGTAGGTGTTTTAGAAATGCACACTGATGTGAGTGATACATGATGATTTTTATGAGTATTATAGGTTGAGTACAACTGATCAACAGACTTTAGTTTGTGACGAGTAGATTACATTCATGCTTGATAAGTTTCTCTCCTCTTAAAAGTATATTTACTTTCTTGTTCATATTTTACTTTTTGCACTTTACTTTAACCAATTCAAACCAAGCTTAGAAACGTAGAAAATGTTTAATGGAATTCTTTCCCTTGCACTAATCCCTGTGGAGACGATAAATTTCACGAAAAAATATTTCCTTTCTTTTGCTCTTTCCTCTTTACTGTAGTTCGAAAGAAATGACATTGTTTCCGGGGATTAGTGTTTTGATATTGAATTGCATCGCAATAATTTCTATGGTTTTGAGCTTTGTGTATATCAAATATATTTTATATTTTCACTTTTATATTGACTTGTCTATGTTTACATGCTTGTATATTTGTGTTTGTTTTCCACACTTGTTTATGTGTTTTTTTTATGTTCATGTGTGTGTGTGTGTATATATGTGTTGTCCATCATGTGTTCAAGTTTTGGTTTAAATTTTATTGTTTTCATAATGTTTGTTTAAGTGTTTGGTTTAAACACTTACTCTCGGTTGCGTGTTGAAGAAAAGCATCTGGTGACTAGAGGAAATTACTAGCTAAACACAATAAAGGCTCCGAGCTAACGATGTAAAACAAGCACTAGTTGGGAGGAACCCCAAAGGTTGTAAATATTGTACAATTTTTGTAGCCCGTGTATGTAGGTGTTAGTGGAGTTGTGCATGAGAATCCAAATGCATTTCTGATTTTTCTACATTTTCCTGTTGTCGCTAAGCGCGGTCTGCACCCGCTTAGCACGCTCAACAGTTTTTCGCCAGTGAATTTTTTTTCACTTGGACTCCTTTTTCCCACTTTCACCAAGACTATTAGATTTGTAAATAGTAGTAGTATTAATAATTCTTTTGTTTGTTGTTTGGACTCCAAATTTGGTCTGTTAACTTGAAGAAGATCGAGGTGATTTTCTAAGTTTGATCTTTTTAACTTGCGGATGTATGGTAATGATATTGTTTCAAAGTTGGTATCATGCAAAGTACTTGTTTATCACTTTCTATAGAATAAAACGATTAGGAAACTTGTTATTTGTATCATTACCATGCCATTTATTCTTTTTACTTGCTTTTGAATGAATCACTTTAGTGCCTACCCCAAATGTGAGGAAGCTTTCCAATGTTCATATATGCAGGAGGCCAACAATTCTTGTTTTAACTAGATTTTATTATGCTTAATCTTTTATTTGTGTTGATTTCATGAAAGCATGAAAATGATCAAGGAACTTTGTTTCATTTTGAGTACAACCACTTGGCCAAATAGTCAATTTACCTTGTAGTGAGCGAGAATTTGTTAACCCCTTCTAGCCTTTTTTTCAATATCCATGTTGTATTTGAACTATTATGTATGTCCATGAGTATTTATTTCACTTTTTAATGGATTTTTATCTTTGTTTTCTTGAACCCTCAACCATAACTTGTGCTTTGAGTTTTTAACTTGCCTTAGAAAGTTTGGAGTATTCGCACTATGATGTTTGATTGAATTCAAGTTGGGTAGAAAATTGATTGCTTGCTTATTTGTTGGTTGCTAAGAGGTTGCGAAAAAGAAAAGAAAAGAAAAGAAAAAGATATGTGAAAAAGAAAAGAAAAGAAAAGAAAAAGAAAGGAAAAAAAAAGAAGAGAAAATATTTGAAAAATAAAAAATTATAGCAAATAATTGTGATAGATAAGTATTGTGTTTGGTGTAACACTTGAGAAATATGAAGAAGTGTGATTGAAATTGTGGTACTTGAATCTTTGGGGATTGATCACTCTCTTAGGATTAGGCGAGTTTTTGTTTAAATTACCTTTACAAATTATTCCTTGTTTGTTAACCAATCTATATTACCACCCTTAAAGCCATTGTGATTCTTGCTTTTATGTTTTCAAAATGAGTTTTTGGATGAATGGATAATTTAGTCTTTCGTTTGCAAAATTGTTGGATGAGTGTCAAGTCCCTGATGTTTGTGTGTTTTTCATCCCTCGATGAATTTTTCTAGGTGTATTCATGATTTATGATTGATCTTGTTTTATTTTAGATGGTTTTGCATTATTTTTGTACTTAGGATTTGTTTTGTTTTCATGTTGTCGTTGTAGTGTAGTGGTAAGTTTTGTCTTGCTTGTACGTTTTTGTATTTGAACCATACATTTGTTTTTGTTTTTCAAAACTTTTTGATTCGTGATTCTTGGTGATTGCTTCTTGTTTCTTTAAATTTGTTGATTTTATTTGAGGATAAACAAATTTAAGTTGGGGAGAGTTTGATAAGTGGCAAATCATAGTTATTTTTGTATATAAGTTTTGTGGAACTTGTCGATTCTTTTTGTTAATATCCTTGAATAAACCCTGACTTATTTGTAAATATGTATACTTTGTGTATAATCGTGTTTTTGTGTACATAGTGTATCGTTTTATAGTTTTTCATTCATTTTAAAGAAATTAGTGCATGTTTGGAGCATTAAACAATAAAGTGTCAAAGGCACATCTTCAAATACGCATTTTTGGATGAAAATCATAAGGAAGCACACTAAGTGCATGCTCTAACATGCTACGAGAAATTTTTTAAATTGGGAGAGCTGGGATTTTTAGCACGTTAAGCGCGATTAGCCCGCTTAGCCAAATTTAGGTGGTCTAGTGAGTAATATTAGTGTAGCGCGCTAAGCGCGATTATCCCGCTTAGCGCGGTCTGCTGTTTTCAGTTTTATATAAATAGATTCTTTCATAGTTTTAGGTTATGTTTTGGATAGTTTTTTATCCTAATTCATCACCGGTCATTCTTCTTTAGAGAGAAGCTAGAAAACAATAATAGAGCTTACATATGGATGATCCATAGTCGAATTTCTCATTAATTAGAGCTGACAACCTGTGAGATGTTTGGTTCTTTTGCATTCTTTTCTGTGTATTTCTCTATTTGTTACATTTTGTTTGTAAACTTACTCTGAACCTAAGTATATTTTTTATCATGGTGTTGTATAAAATCTGCTTTACAAATCAATCTTGATGTCTTCCTTAATCTATTTGCTTTATGTTTGGATTTGTGTTTTTGTAGACATATGCCTCACAAATTCTTATTAGGGATGGATATCTATTAGTTTCTATATTCTAGAGATAGATTTAGAGATGATATTCACTGTGGGTATCGAATCTTAGTGCTTCCGTGTTGTTGGCTTTGCGCGAGACATCGCCGACGCGAGTAATACGGATGTTATCACAACTTTGCGTTAGACATAACTTCTATTGTGGTACATCTCGTATGTGTTTAAGAAATGGAAACTGATTTGAGAGATACCTGATGATTTTGAAGAGTATTGTAGGTTGAGTATAATTGATCGATAGATTTAAGTTTGTGACGAGTAGATTATATCATACCTGATAAGTTTCTCCTCTCTTAAGAGTGTATTTATTTTCTTGTTCATATTTTACTTTATGCACTTTACTTTAACCAATTCAAACCAAGCTCAGAAATGTAGAAAATGTTGAATAACATTCTTTCTCTCGCACTAATCTCTATGGAGATGATAAATTTCACGGAGAAATACTTCCTTTCTTTTTCTCTTTCCGCTTTACTGCAGCTCAAACAAAATGGCGTTGTTGCCGTGGATTGGTTTTTTGATATTGAATTGCATCACAATAATTTCTATGGTTTTGAACTATGTTTATATCGTATATATTGTATATTTTCACTTGTATATTGACTTGTCTATGTTTACATGCTTGTATGTATGTGTTTGTTTTCCACACTTGTTTATGTGTTTGTTTTTGTTGTGCTCAAGTGTGTGTATATATGTGGTTTCCATCATGTGCTCAAGTGTTGTTGTAAATTTTCTTGTTTTTGTAACGTTTGTTTAAGTGTTTGGTTAGGAAACTTTCTTTCGGTTGCAAGTTGAAGAAAAACATCTGGTGGCTAGAGGAGGTTACTAGCTCAGCACATTAAAAACGTCGAGCTAACGATGTAAAACAAGTTCTAGTTGGGAGACACCCCAATATTTGTAAATATTGTACAATTTTGTAGCTGAGTAATATAGGTGTTAGTGGAGTTGCGCATGAGAATCCATATGCATTTCTAATTTTTCTGCATTATCACATTTCCGCTAAGTGTGGTCTGCACCCGCTTAGTGCACTCGACATTTTTTCGCCAAGGAATATTTGTTTCTCTTTAGGTCAAGAGTTTTTGGGGTTTTATTTTTATTTTTTGTATGTTTTGTTTCCATATTTATTTATTTATGTATTAATTTATTTGTTGATTTATGTTGCATTATTATCATTTTAATTTGTTATTGGTGGGATTCAATTTTAATTAAAAAAAGAATATATTAAAACTTTAGAAAGAAGGTTTGTTTATTGGCCAAGGGGATATATATCATCCCTATGAGTTTTTGTGACGACTTCGCCTAGAGTCGATGAAATTCCAAAAAAGGAATATTTCTCAAGAGGTATCCTCTTGGAGAATAGGGCTTTGGAATGAAACCTATTACTCTTTGTATAATCCGAAACTAAAATCTCATGGTGATACCTTGTACGTCCTTAGAGACAAAATTTTGGTCTACAATGAGGCTCCACTTAAGGGAGGCCCTTGTGCCTTTCCCTCTAGTGTAATCCATGATACCCTTAAGGAAACCATCTTATGGGAAAGAGTAGAAAAACTTAGGACCCCTATAGGAACTCTCATGTAGGTTATTCTATCAACATCATATCCTCTTAACTCATAAGGGTATCATCATCTCTATATCTATCCCAAAACCTATATAGGGTATTCACATACCCTAAACCCGTATAGGGTATTCACCACCCTAAACCCACAAGGGTTTCAGTTTGTCAATTGCAAACCTTAGGTCCATAGGGTTTCCCTTAAGTATGTTATAGCCTGTACGGACTTCCATGTGTCTGTTACTATCTCTAGCTTGTAGGGATTCCCCTTTGGCCCGTTATTGTCATTAAAACCTTTGTATGATCTTGTTCTCCATATGAAACCGTCCCACGAAGGACATCCTCAATAATGAACACCATGTGACCTATATCAGGCCATGGGATTTGGTGACCGTTGACCGGTCACCATGTTCTCTCTTCCATGCTATTCCCTCAGTCAAACCATCATACAACTGTCCATTGGTTTATCATAATCCCTATCCTGTAGGAGTCATCTTTGGTAAGTCTCAATCCCTAGCTTGTAGGGATTCCTCTTCATCTTTCATTATCCATAATCCTTAAGGAGACCCTTGTGTTTGTCTCAGTCTTTGAGTCATTATAGGGTATCCTCATTTCCATGTCTATCTTTAAACTTGTTTTCGTAGGAGTTTCATAACCCCTAGTTTGTAGGGGTCTCCCCTTAACTGTCATTCATAGGACTTTTCCTTGTGTCTGTCACAATCCGTATAGATGGTCCTTAGGATTATCTTTGTTCTAACCTTGCATTGCATTGCGTCTCCATGAAGATACTTTCACATACCTTTAAAAAAATTCATACACATGCATTTTTATTCGCATACATGTTCATGCATTTGCATACGCATTTCCGAGACTCATAAAAGAATTCGAGAAAGTCCTAAATTATGGAAGGAGGAGATTAACCATTGAAGACTAAAATGAGCTTGGTCCTACAAGTCCAATTAAAAAGAGAAGGCAACCCTTCACTATATAGGCATACACAACGCCTCAGATGCAACTATCATTGGTGATTCAAAAGAAAAGGTATCAACAAGAGAAATTCCCTCACGAAATAGGTATGCCCAAGAAAATTCAAGGGTCACCCCTATGCTCTGACAAGTCCAAGAACTAAGAAGCATCTTCTAAATTCAAGTGGATAAAAAAAAGGCTCTTCCATAGGATCATTAGACTTATCAATTTCAATTTGTAATTTCCAATTTTCTAAGTTGTATTTGGTGTAACTTTGTATCTTTTGATTAAGTAATTCGAATAAATAATCATGCATGTTTTTGAAATCAATCCATTAGTATCTACTATTCTATCACTTTCCATAAATAATCAACGACTTTCCATTTTCACTCTTCTTTTCTATCTTCCATTGCATAACTTTAACAAAATTCGAGGGAGAATGACAAAAACTAAATAATCGAATTTTTTTGACGTATGTGTTGTACCCCAAAATTTTCCCTCTCATTTTATTCAAAACACCACTCCTAGAGGTACTCAAATACTCAAGGTTGACCAAGAATTGACCAGACAAATTCTCCTCCTAAGCAATGGACTTCCAACTAGGCTTTCACTTTTCAAAAAGAAGTTTGGGGTTCAAAGGCCTCAAGTTATTTCCATGGTTCTTAATATGTCCTCAAGAATGCTCATGCCAATTTTCATGCCTTGCATTACAAGTTTGCTCAGTCAATTGCTCAGATGACTAGAAATCAATTGTATTAGGTCAAAAGTCAACTATGGTCAATATACAGTCAAACTTCAAGATTTTTGGTCAACATCAACATTTTGAAGTGATATATATCATTTGATCAAGGGTTGAACATGATTCCTCAAGGAATGCTCTCAAATCATCAAGAATCAAAACTTGCTAAATTAGGGTTTCCTAGAGAAAGTCAATTGAACTTTGACCATGCATAACTTTCACATGCTTCATCAATTTTACCCCAAAAAAAGCTCATTGTGAAGAAACTTCAATTCCCTGCAACTTTTATTTTGTCCTTAAGTTCAAAAAATGCATCATTTGAAATATATGATCCAATACATTACAGGTCTTTTTGAAAGTCAACAAAAGGCATTTTTGTCAAGGCAAGTTACATGAAGATAAATTCTCCAAATGCAAAAATGGTAAAAATAGAGATTGTAGGGGACATCTTGAGCTTTCTAAAAATTCCAAGATCATCTTCAAAAGATTAAAATTGAACAAGTCATGACCAGTGCAAATTGGGCAAATTGGTGAAGATGCAAAAAGTCAACTTTGAGCAAAAATGCATTTTTAAGTTCATAGACCTATTTTTTGGGATTCAAATATGTTTATGTCTTACTCAAGGACTCTTAAATTCACTCTCACCTTGCTTTTCATTTTTATATATTTCATTCATATTTATTTTTGTTTTTATTCAAATAAATACAAAATAAAATGCATAAAATAATATATAAATGATTTGGACACATGGGCTGATGTTTTGAATCAACATTGGGCCTAAGTTTTCGTGTAAAAGAGGCCAGGTTAATTGCATCTCAAGAAGGGCAATTTTTTCACAATTTTGAAAACATTTTAATATGTTTGATATTGCTTTGAAAGGGGGCCTTAAAGTGTGGATTCTTGCCACGTTTACTCACCATTCTATTCCTCTATAAATATGCAAGCTAACCACAAGCCATGACACAAAAAAGAGGGTCTGAAAGAAGTTCTAAAAATTCACCAAAATTGTCCAAAGTGGTAAAATTCAAAAACACATTTTCAGCCTTCCTCAGTCCAAACAAGGGATCAAACATTCCTCTTGAGGTTCCCATGAATGAATCTAGCCCTTTTGCAAGACGATTGCACGCCCAGAATCTGAGCTCTAGCCATGTCGGTCGTAAGTATTCTTTTGAAACTCTAAAGTTAGATTCAAGCATGTTTAACTAATTTTGTGTGTTTGTATGAGTTGTTGATGAAGTTTTAGACACGTTTGGGCCCTTAGGGAAAAGCTTTAACGTCAGGGTCCCTATATGCCATCGTTAGGGAATCATGAACATGTTGGTACTGATCTCATGATATAGGGTGATTCAGGCAGAGATAAGGCCAGATTTGAACTCAGCGCGTCATTTTAAGGGGGTATGGGTATTTTGATCCATTGGTTTTGCTTATTTTGCAGGTTAGGGTTTGGAACCCACCGGAGAAGACAACCAGAATGTTGACTCCGGTGGATTGACTCCGGTGGCCATCGCGTCATCTTCTCATTGGCTCATTTGAATAAGCAGCGCGCATATTTTTATTTTTTTCATAATTCTGACTGATTTTAATATATATATATATATATATATATATATATATATATATATATATATATATATATATATATATATATATATATATATATATATATATATATATATATATATATATATATATATATATATATATATATATATATATATATATATTTGTTTATATAAAATAACAAGTGAATAGATGGCCTCGTGGTGAGAAGCACGTGCGTAAGCTTGGAGGACCTAGGTTCGATACCAGGTTATGCATTTTGTTTTTTTCAACATTTTCTATTTTGCAGGTTTTTGGAGCGTTTAGGCCTTCAAGCAGATGGGCTTAAAGAATTTCAGATCCACACTCCTGCATTTGCTATGATCATGCGCAGCTTTGGGCTCAGCCCCTTTTTGGGCCTAGCATTTTATTTAATATCACCCCCTGGCTACTTGTTGCCCCGGGCCCATTTATAATTTTACCTTTTTTTAATTTTTTTCATTTATTAATTTTCTTTTAACAATAAAAAATCACAAAAATAGTTTTTAGTTTTTTTTAATTAAATTTAATTTTTATAAATTAATTAATTCATTCATTTAATTATTTTTGATTAATTTAAAACCAATTAGAATTAGGTTTATTGATTTCAAGTCTTTTTCCAAATAAAAATCCAAAAAAATATTAGAACTAGTTTCTTTTAATTAAATTAATTTTTATTAATAATTTTTTAATTAATTAGACTTAGGGATTTTCTTATTTTTAAAACGAAAAAAAAATAATAAAAATATCTTTTTATATTACTTAGATCTTAGGGTTATTTACATGTTTACTTCTTTCTCCTCCGCGCGTCTAGTTATTTATTCGTATTATTTTTTTCATAAATATTATGTAATTGCATACGGTTTGTAATAGTTAAAAACTAGGATTTTATTTACTGTCTTTATCCCCAATTTTGGATTTGTAATTTCCCCCTTCCCGAAGCCATGTAATAGTTAAGTTTAATTTCTGCACTTTGATTTCCCACACTGATATTAAACTCTTAGATGTATGCCTAATAGGATTGCTTGACAAGAATTAAAAACAAAATGGTAGCTAACCCTAATTTTCAAGATAACATAACTAAAACAAACACACTCGCACACACACACCTCTAAGATTTCCTCACTTGTTTCCTTTAGAATAAACGGTCACGATTCTCGAATGTAAGAGATTTTAGTGGCTACCCTTTGGTTTGAGAGATCATAAGTCCCTCGATAACCCTTTCGATGTTGCCTCGGTAAAATGATCTTAAAACCCTAGGGTAATTACTAAGATATCTTACTAGTTGCCTTCGTGACCGTACGATGACCCTCGATAGTCCCTCAAAAACATGTGACGATAGGGCTACCTACTCATTAATAGCAGGATAACAATGTCTAAAGGAAAAGAGGAAAAGAACAAACCTTCTCGAGTAGGTAGATTGTTCTTAGATGCTTGCTCAATTTAAATAATTTTCCACATATACACTCTTTTCTAAAAAATATTTTCAAAGACACTTTGTATACGTTCTCCACAACACAAGAAACATTACAAAGTTCTCCGCACTAAGGCGTCTTTTAAAAATATTTTTTCAAACACACAAACATAAGCCATTTTCAAATGAGCTAGCAACTAAGAGCCCGTAGATAACTACGGATGGAAATGGTGTTAATACCTCCCCTTTCCATAATCTACCCCCCTTACTCAGAAATAATCTCGAAAGGTTTTTTTCTGTTCTTTTCATCCTTTCCTTTGTTGGATAAAAGAAAAGCCGGTGGCGACTCTTGCTAACCGCAACATTTGCGAATACAAATGAAAAATCAGTATAACAATTGGTTCTGCCACCGTATTACAGAACCGACGACTTTGTTGGGGACTTTTAAAAAGTGGGGTTACCTTAGAGTTAGATCATTTTTATTTTGCTTTCCTTGTTTGCTTTGTCTGCTTTATTTTTAAAAGGGTTTGCTGGGGTTATTGTTAAAGATCCTATACTCGGATCTAGGGCACCTTTTAGGTAAGTAGCAATAAATCATGGAGGTTGTACGGCATAGACCGATACAAATGAAGTGATGGCTATGTTAGCGTGACACTCTGTCTTGTACTAATGTTCCTTAAGTAAGTCAAGGATAACATTAGGCTTCCTTATAGTGTCATTAAGCTCTAACTGACCTTTAGAACCTCTAATTGACTTATCCTAGCCATTAGAAAGTAGTGATATGTCCGGCTTTGGTTCCGAACGGAGATTGGTTGATACTCGATGCTACACTCATTGAGATTGGACTTTCGGGATATTTTGGCTGCAATACTTTGGTGCTTGAGCTGAAACAATGCCTGAGAGAAAGGTCAATGATATGAGACTCCTTAGAACCCAGTTACTATTATTAGGACAGGTTGAGCCAACTGAAACTTCAATAGGGTACTTACCTTTAAAACCTCATGCAAGCCTTTAAACCTAAGGTCTTTGTGTGACTTGCTTGTGTTTACCATCTCTGTTTTAAAGCATAATCATAACATCATGAACATCATAACATATCATTTGCACTAACCGTTTCAAGGACTTGGGGATTTGTCTCTTCTTTGTTTTGTAGGTTATGGATTCCACTCACAGAAAGACCATTCAGATCAACTTCGTAGAAATTCCTCCCAAACTTAAGGAGCTGGTCTTAAGAGTTCCCAAAAGCTCACCATTCAACAAAAGATATGGTCACTTTCTCAGCTTGGTTACTACTGGTTTTGATGAAGGTTTAATGAGCGTCATATTTTAGTTATTCGATCATAAGCATCATTACTTCACATTTCTAGACTATCAGTTGGTGCCCACGTTAGAAGAATTCTCTAAGATACTTGGTTTGCCTATATTGGAACAGATACCTTTCACTGGTTTAGAACAAGATCCAACTTCTGAAAATGTTGCCATAGCCTTGCATTTGAAGCCATCTGACATTGAATCCCGTTGGGAAAGATAAAGTGGGGTTAAAGGTCTTCTTGCAAAGTTTCTGATGGAGAAAGCTCAGGTATTCTTAGACGCCATGAGTTACCATGGTTTTGAAGATATCTTGGCTCTCTTGATCTATGGGTTGGTTTTGTTCCCTAATTCAGACCAACTTATAGATGTAAATGCCATCAAAATTTTCCTTACTCACAATCCAGTACATACATTTCTCGGGGATATCCTACATTCACTTCACAACCGTACTATGAAGAAACGAGGGACTCTTATGTGTTGCATGACTTTACTCTATAGGTGGTTTATTTTGCACCTTCCTCGATCAGTAATGAAGAATGATTTAGGCTTAAGGTGGAATCAAATGTTAGTATCTCTTTCTCACTCTGATATATATTGGTGTTCTCGCTTTCAAGAAGACATCTCTTTTATTGATCACTGCGGAGAATTTCCTAATGTGCTACTCCTTGGTATTATAGGAGGCATCACCTACAACCCCTCTTTAGCCCTACGTCATTTTGGTTATGCACGAAGAGATGGTCCTCCTGATATGCTCATCCAAGGTATTATGTTCAACTATTCAAATGATTCGCAAGGTTATCATCAGAGGTTCATCCGCGCTTGGGGCATGGTTAAGAAGGCTGATAGTAAGACTTTAGAGCACATGAAATCTATCCCTTTAGAACCTTACCTTAAATGGGTGCGAGCTCGTGCTCAAAGTCTTATGATTCCATATAGTGACATCTTACCAGTGATCTTAGAGCCTATTATTCAAGGGGACGAGTCTCGCATCATTCTTCATCCTGATATGCCAACAAACTTCAAAGAATTGCAAAGGTCTTGGATCCAACTCAAGGAAGAACAGGACACCTTTGAGACCCAATTTTGTGCCAGTGAGAAGAAAGTGTTGGAACTGACGAAGCAGCTTCACGAGGAGCAGAGTCTTAATGCCTATATCAGCACGAAAAGGAAGCGTCCATGGGAAACCTAGAAGTTTTAGAAGTTTTAATTGTTATTTCTTTGTAAACTTTGATTTCATTTGAACTTACTAATAAAAAGTATTTGTTTCCATTTTGATTAAAAGAGTTTAAATCTTACGAGGTCCTTGAAAACATTGCATATGCATATCATGCATATCATCACATAAGAAGGTATTTCAAGATAGGTTTCTTAACTGTTCATTGTTTATTTCAACAAAAAGAAATGGCTCTTTAACAAAAAATTAAGGAACTTCAAGCACAGAACGCTCAATTCCAACAGATGTTCTTAGCTCTGGATAAAGGACAAGAAGATCTAAAAGCTCTCATTGTTAAAGAGAAGGCAAAGAAACCGGCTGGCGTCCTGAATATGGGAAGAAGATTTAGAGGACCAGCCAAGTGAGCTCTAGAATTTGCAACTCCATTAAATGAGGGGGATAATCAGGAAGAGGATGACAAGAAGGCAAAAGAAGAAGATAACAACCCAAGGATTGATGAAGAGGAAGCAGAATATGCTGAAGAACAATATCCTCCCGCTGATGACAAGTATAGACAGTTGGAGGATCGTCTCAATGCTATGGAGATTCAGAGGTTACTTAACTTGGACTTTGAAGAGCTAGGGTTGGTCTCAGAAGTGGTTATCCCACAAAAATTCAAAGTTCCCGTTTTTGCAAAGTATGACGGGGTTTCATGTCCCAAGCTCCATCTGAGGTCTTACGTCAAAAAGATCCAACCCCATACAACTGATAGGAAGTTATGGGTTCATTTCTTTCAAGAGAGTTTTTCGGGGACGCAGTTAGAGTGGTTCTATCAGTTGGAAGGAACCAATATCCACAATTGGGAATATTTGGCTGTTGCTTTTTACAAGCAGTATCAACACAATGTTGACCTTGCTCCAACCCGTATGCAACTTCAAAACATGTATATGGGTTCTAGTGAGGGTTTCAAATATTACGCTCAAAAGTGGAGGGATCTCGCCGGTAGACTCCAGCCTCCCCTGTCTGACAGGGAGTTGGTGGACATGTTTTATGGTCCTCTGACAGGCCCATTTTTCAACCATTTGATTGGAAGCTCTTCAGCCGGATTCGCCGAGCTGATACTGACATGAGAACAAGTGGAAGCTGGTATCAAGAGTGGTAAAATCCAAGGGGAGACATCTTCAAGTACTATGAAGAAGTCGTTCAGTGGAAAGAATGAGGTTAGTGATGCCTATGGTCAGAGAAGTCACAGTAAAGATGAACGTCGTCCAACGGTAGGAGCTATAATGATCTCTAACCCTGCAACAGCTCAACGATAAAATAATCAGCGCAGGCAGGATGCGCCTAGAAGGCAATTTACCATAATTAACATGCCTTTGTCTCAGGCATTACGGCATTTGTTGAAGGATGATCTGGTCACTCTAAAGGATCCTCCCCAAAACCCAAACACTTCCTCTCCCCGCTACAATCCAAATGCACGATGTGCTTACCACTCTAACATCCCGGGGCATGATACGAATGATTATTGGTCATTGGATAATAAAGTTCAAGACCTTATTGATGCAAAGGAAATTGAATTTGACCCTTCTAAGACCCCCAATGCAATAACGACACCAATGCCCAAGCATGACAGGGGTATCAATGTTGTTGATAATGTTCTGTTTATTTCTTTTGTGGATAAATTAGCTACTCCTATTCCAATTGTTAAGAAGAACCTCCTACGATCCAGTTTATTTCCAAGCTGTAATGAAGATTGTCACCTTTGTGCATCCCTTCCCAATGTTTGTATATTACTGAAGATAGGTGTCCAATGCCTGATGAACGATAGGGAAATTCTGTTTGAGAAGACTCCCTCTATGAAAAGCCTATGTAAAGATGTAAGATGTGAAGATGTGTCAATTATCACCATACTTAATTATCCTACAATGGTCTCCTCTAAAAGGCCTATAAGGATTACTGAATTCCCTAAAATTTCTGCCCTGATCATTACCTCTCTAGGGCCCATACCATATTCCTCCGACTAAGTTGTTCCTTGGAATTATGGAGCTGGCGTTTATTATCATGGCGTCAAGCAAGACCTATTGGCCATCAAGAATTAATTTACTGAAGATATTGATCCTAACATTGACAACATTGTTGGGACCAGTAAAGTTACCAGAAGTGGAAGGATTTTCTCTCCTGAAATCTCTCCAAAGGTTGTTGCCACTCCTTTTGTTATTCCTGCTAATACTCCTGTTGTTACTCCTGTTGTTGTTCCTGCTACTGAGTCAGCTGAGACTCATGGAAAAGAAGTATCGGTTGAGCCTACCCAGACGGATGCACCTAAAGAAGTTATTCATGAGGCCTCCGAGCGAAAAATGGAGGAAATTTTAAAAATCATACGAAAAAGTGATTACAATGTTGTGGAAAAATTGGGGCAGACCCCCTCAAAGATTTCAATGCTAGCCTTATTATTATGCTCTGAAGCCCATGCTAAAGCTTTGGTGACGTTCATGAAGTCTGCTCATGAGCCACAAGAGACTTCCGCTAACCAATTTGAAGACTGTGTTGCTAGTTTGACTGCCGATAATGGACTAGGCTTCTCCGATGTTGATTTAACTCCTAAGGGAAGAAAACATAATGATGCCCTGCATGTCTCTATTGAGTGCAGGGGCACTACTCTGGCTCATGTTTTAGTTGATACAGGTTCGTCTTTGAATGTTCTACCCAAGGGCGCCTTAGACAGATTGGACTGTGAATGACTTACATTGAAGCCCAGTAACATTGTGGTGATGGCTTTTGATGGTTCCAAAAGGATGGTACATGGGAAGGTGTACATCCCGATAAAATTTGGTTCACAAACTTTTGACTCTACTTTTTATGTGATGGACATTCTCTCGTATTACTCCTGCTTACTAGGACGCCCTTGGGTTCATGGGGTCGGTGCTGTCACTTCCATCTTGCATCAGATGCTAAATTATCCAGTTAATGGAAAGATTGTTACAGTTCATGGAGAAGAAGAGTATATGGTAATCCATTTGAACTATTTCATATACATTGAGATGGACGGCGAGTTCATTGAAACCCCCTGTCATAATTTTGAAGAGGTTCCTCAGACAATTGTTGTTACCAAAGTTGTTATTGTTGTTCCAAAGATTACCAGACCTCCATTAAAAATGGCTTCTCTAAAAGATGCTAAGGATGTAATTAAAGAAGGTGGTTGTACTATTTGGGGCCAACTTCTTGACATCCCCTACAAGTCTGAAATTTTTGATTTGGGTTTCACTTCAGGAGCTCAAAAAGTTGTTCGTCGTGCTCGCGTCGGAGGACCACCACCAACAACCATGGAGTCAATGTCATGGAAGACGTTAACAGTGACTGTGACCTGGACAATTGGATCTTCCCTACTACCAACGGTGGACTCAATAATTAGACGGCTAGAGACTTCGTGCCTATTTCTCTTATCTAGGAGTAACTGTTTTTCTATTTTTGAGGATATGTAATTTTTGAACAATTTAAACTCTAAAACCTTGTGTCTTACCCGAGGCACAACCGTCTATTTGTGAGGGTTATCACATTTCATTTTCATATGTCATTAATAAATCATTGGACGTTTTTCATTCAAATTTTATGCTCTCTGTTTTTCTTTTACTTTATTTTATGAAAATAGTTATGTGCTCTTACACGCCCACATATCAAATTGCAGATCCACATCCACCCTGGATCCCATTGATAGCAGTTCTACTATTTCCATATGACTTTGAAAATATGATCTACCAAGTCGGGGACGAAGGTGAGGAAGATTATGAAGTACCAAGAGAACTTGCTAGACTATTACAGCAAGAGGAAAGAGCAATACAACCCCATGAAGAGTCGGTCGAGACAGTAAACTTGGGTACTGAAGAGAATAAAAAGGAAGTCAAGATAGGTGCCAACTTGGAGAATGGTGTTAAAGAACGTTTAATTCAGATGTTATGTGACTATGTTGTGATATTTTCCTGGTCATACAAAGATGTGTCGGGGTTGGATACTGATAT
This sequence comes from Vicia faba, assembly GCA_948472305.1. NCBI lineage: Eukaryota > Viridiplantae > Streptophyta > Magnoliopsida > Fabales > Fabaceae > Vicia > Vicia faba. Next base: position 1,051,418,884 of record OX451736.1, on the reverse strand, counting down.
CGTGGTTCATCGTCTACCAACGAAAGAAGATTGTCCTCCAGTGAAGCAAAAGGTTCATCATATGCATCCTGATATGTCATAAAAGGTCAAGGTTAAAGTGAAGAAACATTTTAATGCCATATTCTTAGCTGTTACTTATTATCCACAATGGGTTTCGAACGTGGTACCAGTACCTAAAAAGGACGGTAAGGTGTGTATGTGTGTAGATTACAAAGATTTGAATAGGGCAAGCCCTAAGGATGACTTTCCGCTTCCCCATATTGATGTTCTGGTCGACAACACCTCACAACATAAGATATTCTCCTTCATGGATAGTTTCTCTGGTTATAATCAGATCAAAATGGCACCTGAAGACATGGAGAAAACAACTTTCATCATACAGTAGGGCACCTTATGTTACAAAGTTATGCCATTTGGGTTGAAGAACTCCGGGGAAACCTATCAGTGTGCTATGGTAGCTTTGTTTCATGATATGATTCATCACGAGATAGAGGTCTATGTAGATGACATGATATCCAGGTCTCAAACTGAAGAAAAGCACTTAGGTCATTTGTAAAAAACTATTTGAAAGGCTTAAGAAGTACAAGCTAAGACTGAACCCGAACAAATGCACCTTTGGAGTAAGATCTTGCAAGCTCCTAGGTTTCGTTTTTAGTGGTAAAGGTATTGAGGTGGATCCTGCAAAGGTTAAGGCTATTCAAGAGATGCCAACTCCCTGCACCGAGAAGGAGGTTAGAGGTTTCTTGGGACGTCTAAACTACATCGCCAGATTCATTTCCCACCTAACCGCTACTTGTGAACCAATCTTCAAATTACTAAAGAAAGATCAAGTAGTAAAGTGGAATGACGATTTCCAGACATCCTTTGACAGAATTAAAGAGTATTTTCAAGAACTTCCAATTTTGATGCTTTCGATTGAAGGAAGACCTCTGATCATGTACTTAACAGTATTAGAGAATTCAATGGGGTGTGTGCTGGGGTAGAATGACGAGTCTGGTCAAAAAGAGCATGCAATATACTACCTTAGCAAAAATTTTACCGACTGTGAAACAAGATACTCTATGCTCGAGAAAACTTGTTGCGCTTTGGCATGGGCTGCTCGCCGACTAAGACAATATATGTTGACTCACACTACCTTATTGATATCTAAAATGGATCCTATCAAATACATATTCGAGAAGCCCGATCTCTCTAGAAGAATATCAAGATGGAAAATGGTCCTGACCGAATACGACATTCAGTACACTACCCAAAAAGCATTCAAAGGGAGTGTACTAGCAGATCATTTGGCTCACCAGGCTATAGACGACTACCAGTCAATGAATTTTGAGTTCCCATACGAGCATATCATGCTAATAACTGACTGCGAAGAACCTGGACCGAATGAAGGACCTGGAAAAGGATCCCAATGGACTATGATCTTTGACGGGGCTTCCAATGCACTCGGTAATGGCATTGGCACTATGATTATCTCCCCCGAAGGTTGCCATACATCCTTCACTTCCAGACTATGTTTTATTTGTACCAAAAATATGGCCGAATATGAGGCATGCATTATGGGTATCAAGGCTGATATTGACATGAGGATCATGTTCTTACAAGTATACGGAGATTTAGCCTTGGTGATCATCCAAATTAAAGGAGAATGGGACACGAAGCATCCTAATATCATACCTTACCAAGAGAATATGATGACTTTGATCCCATATTTTGAAGAGATTACCTTTGAACATATTCCACGAGAAGAAAACCAGTTAGCAGATGCGCTAGCTACTATGTCATCCATGTTTAAGGTCAGATGGGATAATGAAGCCCCTTAGATCACTATCGAAAGATTAGAAGAACCAGCCCACTGTTGTGATATTGATGTTAAGGGAGTAGAAGAAAAGTATTGGTTCCACGAGGTAAAAAGGTATCTTGAAGCCCAAGAATATCCTGAGGGGGCGTCCATAAATGACAAGAAGTTTCTAAGAAGATTCTCTTCTAAGTTCTTCCAGAGTAACAGAATTCTCTACAAACACAACCATGATTCCACTTTGATGTGGTGTGTGGATAAAAGAGAAGCGGAGAAGATTATGGAGGATATGCACGAAGGTACCTTTGGCACCCATTCTAGTGGACACACAATGGCTAAGAAGATTCTATAGGCAGGATACTACTGGTCCACCATGGAAACAGATTGTCATCATCACTCCCGAACTTGTCACAAATGCCAAATCTATGCTGACAAAGTACAAGTGCCTCTGGTTCCGTTAAATATCTTAACTGCTCCTTGGCCATTTTCAATGTGGGGTATTGATATTATTGGAGAGATTAGACCTACCGCTTCCAATGGAAACTGTTTCATCCTTGTTGCCATTGATTACTTCACAAAGTGGGTAGAGGCGGCCTCATTTGCTTCTGTTACCAAGAATGTCGTGGCTCGCTTCATCAGACACAATCTTATCTGTCGGTATGGTATTCCAGAAAGAATCATCACAGATAATGGTACCAACTTCAATAATACTATGATCACAGAGCTATGTACGCAATTTAATATCCAGCATCATAACTCTTCTCCTTACCGGCCGAAGATGAATGGCGTTGTGGAAGCTGCCGATAAGAATATAAAGAAGATTATACAAAAAGTTATGGTAACATATAAAGACTGGCATGAAATGTTACCATTTGAGCTTCATGGTTACCATACCTCACTGTGCACGTCAACATGGGCAACCCCTTTTTCTCTCGTATACAGTATGGAAGTTGTTTTACCCGTCGAGGTCTAGATCCCTTCCTTGAGAGTCATGAAGGATGCAGGTTTAAACGAAAATGAATGGATTCAGACTCTACTTAACCAATTGAACTTGATTGACGAGAAGAAGCTCGCAGCTGTTTGTCATGGTCAGATGTACCAAAAACGTATGATCAGAGCTTTTAATAAGAAGGTCAGACGTCAGGTATATCAGGTTGGTGACTTAGTAATCAAGTGCATCATCCTGTCACAAGGTGATCCCATGGGCAAGTGGACTCCAACATACGAATGTCCATTTGTGATCAAGAGTATATTTTCTAGCGGAGCCATGATATTAACCACTATGGACGGTGACGAGCTTCTGCACCCTGTAAATGCGGACATAGTTAAAAGATAACTACGCATGAAAAGAGACCCTCTAGGTTGACTAGCCTAGGAAAAAATAAGGGAATCCCGGCGAACCAAAAGGGTTCGGGCAAAAATCAGGGATATATATAAAAAATTTGTACACCCAGCAAGTCGAAAACCTGAAAAGGAGGCTTGGGCAAAAAAGGGTATCCCGGTGGACTGAAAACTTGAAAGGGAATTACAGGTGAAAAATAGGGATTAAAAGCGTATGACTATGTCCCTTTGGATCACCTTATAGCCAGACTTCATTATCAAATTGACAAGTTCGAATGGTACAGATCAATCCAGTCAGCTTTTGTCAACCAGCAAAGTGATGAGACGCTCAAAGATATAAAGGCAATAGCAGAATTGAAACCCAATGGGATTATTCACATAGCTTTTTTCCTTTGTGTACCACGTTGTATATTTCTCATTTTTACGATGACATTCTGCTTATTAGGATGTCTGTCTCCTTGTACAAAGACGCCTATTATAGGCAGACTTTCTCAAATCAATACAAAATTCCTCTTTTAAAGTTCAAAACTATTTGTTTTTATTTTCTGTTTTGTTTACAAAAACGTCGGGTGATTATTTTAAGTGAATATATGCATTTAAATATGATTACTGTTTACAAATATATGCATAAAAACAGAAAAAACATTTACTAAGGGCTTTAAGAGTTGGGTCAATGTCGAAAAGTCATTTGTAAATCCCCACAGGGCAATCACCCCTAGAGGACTATCATCACAAAATTCATCATTGACAAAGATACATTCCTCGATAAAAAGATAAATCATTTCTCTAGCATCTTGGAGACTTTCCCAACATGGTCTATGGACGTCTTGGATTCCCCAACAGGTTTTCATCAAGTCCCTAAGCAGTTTATGGAATTTCTTTCCCCTGTAGAATTTATTTCTCTAGCTATGAAAGATCATCCCCCAACAGAGCTTATTTCTCCAAGTTGATAAAATCTTCCAACGAAACACTTTTCTCCAACAGCAGTTAGGGAGTTAATTTCCCCAGTTCAACGATACTACAAAGAGCAACTGATGCGCTCACATTCATACATCATTTAAAAACGTCATAGCACATACATATGACACAATATCATTTATTTTGAGAACATCATTCCACAATGCATTTCATACATCATGACATTACATACAGCTAACTCTTTACCTTTTCAGGAAAAGATATATCAATAGACCAACATCATCAATTACTGTTAGGACCAAGCAATCTTATCAGGAATAGAGACATTTTCTGGCTCAGATAAATCGCCAAATATTTATTCTAATACCTCTTCCAGATAAAAATAAACATAAATATCTATTGGCTCAGATTAAATCAACTAATGATTTATTCTGATACATCTTCCAGTAGATCTTTTTCTGGCTCAGTTTAAATCGACCAATGATTTATTCTAATACATCTTCTAGTAGATCTTTTTCTAGCTCAGTTTAAATCCACCAATGATTTATTCTGATTCTTCTTCCAGTTAAAGATATAGAGACCTCTTCTGGCTCAGATTAAATCAACCAATGATTTATTCTGATACTTCTTCTAGTTGAAGACGGTCGTAGACATTTTATGGCTCAGATAAATTAACCAAAGATTTATTCTGATACTTCTTCCAGATAAAAGTAAGCATAAATATATATTGGCTCAGATAAAATTGACCAATGATTTATTCTGATACATCTTCCAGTAGATCTTTTTCTGGATCAGTTTAAATCACCCAATGATTTATTCTGATACTTCTTCTAGTTAAAGATATAGAGACCTCTTCTGGCTCAGATTAAATCGACCAATGATTTATTCTAATACTTCTTCCAGTTGAAGACAATCGTAAATATCTTCTGGCTCAGGGTAAATCGACCAATGATTTATTCTGATACATCTTCCAGTAGATCTTTTTTTGGATCATATTAAATTGACCAATGATTTATTCTGATACTTCCTCCAGTTAAAGACAACGGAGACCTCTTGTGGTTCAGATTAAATCGACCAATGATTTATTCTGATACATCTTCCATTTGAAGTCAGACATAAATATCTTCTGGCTCAGGGTAAATCGACCAATGATTTATTTTGGTACTTCTTCCAGTAGATCTTTTTTCGGCTTAGTTTAAATCGACCAATGATTTATTATGATACTTTTCCAGTTAAAGATACAGAGACCTCTTCTGGATCAGATTAAATCGACCAGTGATTTATTCTGATACTTCTTCCAGTATATCATTTTCTGGCTCAGATAAATCAACCAAAGATTTATTCTGATACTTCTTCCAGATAAAATAAGCATAAATATTTGCTGGCTCGGATTAAATCGACTAATGATTTATTCGGATACTTCTTCCAGTTAAAGATATAGAGGTCATCTGCTGGCTCAGGTTAAATCAACCAATGATTTATTCTGATACATCTTCCAGTGGATCTTTTCCTGACTCAGTTTAATTCGACCAATGATTTATTCTGATACTTCCTCCAATAAAAGACAAGATATACCTCTTCTGGCTCAGATTAAATTAACCAATGATTTATTCTGATACTTCTTTCGGTTGAAGTCGAACATAAATATCTTCAGGCTCAGGGTAAATCGACCAATGATTTATTCTGATACTTCTTCCAGTCGTAGACATTTTCTGGCTCAGATAAATCAACCAAAGATTTATTCTGATACTCCTTCCAGATAATAACAGCCATAAGTATCTACTGGCTCAGATTAAGTCGACCAACGATTTATTCTGATACTTCTCCCAATAGACCTTTCTCGGCTCAGATTAAATTGATCAATGATTTATTCTGATACTTCTCCTAGTAGACCTTTGCTGGCTCAGATTAAATCGAGCAATGATCTATTCTGATACTTCTCTAGTCAAAGACGAATATGCACATTTTCTAGCTCAGATTAAACCAACTGTAGGTTTTTTCTGGTACTTCTTCCAGTTTGCAGTCAATGTTTACTTTGGATGACATCTATAAGCCCATCTCCTATGACTCTCAGTAATCTCTCTGAATGACATCTTCTAAGCCCATTCAAGCATACTATCAGCAGACAATGTTACTCTGTGCACTAGCGAGCGCAAATTTTTGGGCACTTTAGTGTTCAATCATCTCTCACCTTCAGATCACGAAAGGCGGACAAGTCAATCTAAATCATTAGGTTTAAAAAGATTGAACAAGGGAAGTTGTTGTACCCCAAAATTTGCCCTCTCATTTTATTCAAAACACTACTCCTAGAGGTACTCAAATACTCAAGGTTAACCAAGAATTGACCAAACATATTCTCCTCCTAAGCAATGGACTTCCAACTAGGGTTTCACTTTTCACAAAGAAGTTTGGGTTTCAAAGGCCTCAAGTGATTTCCATGTTTCCTAATATGTCCTGGAGAATTATCATGCCAATTTTCATACCTTGCATTACAAGTTTGCTCAGTCAATTGCTCAGATGACTGGAAATCAACTATATTAGGTCAAAAGTCAACTATGGTCAATATACAGTCAAACTTCAAAAAATTTGGTCAACATCAACATTTTGAAGTGATATCTATCATTTGATCAAGGGTTGATCATGATTCCTCAAGGAATTCTCTCAAATCATCAAGAATCAAAACTTGCTAAATTAGGGTTTCCTAGAGAAAGTCAATTGAACTTTGACCATGCATAAATTTCACATGCTTCATCGATTTTACCCCAAAAAAAGCACATTATGAAGAAACTTCAATTCCCTACAACTTTTATTTTGTCCTCATATTCAAAAAATGCATCATTTGAAAGATATTAGTCAAATATATTACAAGTTTTTTTGAAAGTCAACAAAAAGGCATTTTTTGTCAAGGCAAGTTACATCAAGATAAATTCTCCAAATGCAAAAATGATAAACATAAAGATTGTAGGGGACATCTTTATATTTCTAAAAAGTCCAAGATCATCTTTAAAAGATGAAAATTGAGCAAGTTATGACTAGTGAAAATTGGGAAAATTGGTGAAGATGCAAAAAGTCAACTTTGAGCAAAAATGCATTTTTAAGTTCATAGACCTATTTTTTTGGGATTCAAATATGTTTATGACTTACTCAAGGATTCTTAAATTGAGTCTCACCTTGCTTTGCATTTTCCTATATTTTATTCATATTTATTTTTGTTTTTATTCAAATAAATACAAAATAAAATTCATAAAATAATAGATAAATGATTTGGACACATGGGATGATGTTTTGAATCAACATTAGGCCTAAGATTTCGTGCAAAAGAGGCCAGGTTCATTGCATCTCAAGAAGGGAAAGTTTTTCACAATTTTGGAAACATTTTAATATGTTTGATATTGCTTTGAAAGGGGCCTTAATGTATGGTCCTGTCATGTTTACTCACCATTCCATTCCTATATAAATATGCAAGATAACCACAAGCCATGACAAGAAAAAGAGGCTCTGAAAGAAGTTCTCAAAATTCACAAAAATTGTCCAAAGTGGTAAAATTCAAAAATACATTTCTAACCTTCCTCAGTCCAAACAAGGGATCAAACATTCCTCTTGAGGTTCCCAGGAACAAATCCTTCCCTTTTGCAAGACGATTGCACGCCCAGAATCGCAGCTCTAGACACGCCGATCGTAAGTATTCTTTTGAAACTCTTAAGTTATATTCAAGCATGTTTAACTAATTCTATGTGTTTGTATGAGTTGTTGATGAAGTTTCAGATAGGTTTGGGCCCTTAGGAGCAAGCTTTAACGTCAGGATCCCTATATGCCATCGTTAGGGCATCATGAAAATGTTGGTACTGATCTCATGATATAGGGTGATTCAGGCAGAGATAAGGCCATATTTGAACTCAACGCATAATTTTAAGGGGGGTAGGGGCATTTTGATCCATTGGTTTTGCTTATTTTATAGGTTAGGGTTTGGAAGCCACCGGAGAAGACAACCGGAATGTTGACTCCGGTGGGTTGACTCCGGTGGCCATCGCGTCATCTTCTCATTGGCTCATTTGAATAAGCAGCGAGCACGTTTATATATATATATATATATATATATATATATATATATATATATATATATATATATATATATATATATATATATATATATATATATATATATATATATATATATATATATATATATATATATATATATATATATATATATATATATATATATATATATATATATATATATATATATATATATATATATATATAATAACAAATGAATAGATGGCCTGGTGGTGAGAAGCATGTGCGTAAGCCTGGAGGTCTTGGGTTCAATCATAGGTTCTGCATTTTGTTTTTTGCAACATTTTCTGTTTTGCAGGTTTTTGGAGCGTTTGGGCCTTCAAACAGATGGGCTTAAAGAATTTCAGATCCACACTTCTGCATTTTCTATGATCACGCGCAACTTTGGGCTCAGCCCCTTTTTGGGCCTAGCATTTTTTTAATATCACCCCTGACTACTTGTTGCACCGGGCCCATTTATAATTTTACCTTTTTTTAAATTGTTTTCTTTTATTAATTTTCTTTTCACAACTAAAAATTACAAAAATAGATTTTAGTTTTTTTTAATTAAATTTGATTTTTATAAATTAGTTAATTAATTCATTTAATTATTTTTTATTAATTTAAAACCAATTAGAATTAGGTTTATTTATTTCAAGTCGTTTTCCAAATAAAAATCCAAAAAATATTAGAACTAGTTTCTTTTAATTAAATTAATTTTTATTAATCAGTTTTTTAATTAATTAGACTTAGGGATTTTCTTATTTTTAAAACGACAAAAAATAATAAAAATGTCTTTTTATATTACTTAGATCTTAGGGTTCTTTACATGTTTACTTCTTTCTCCTCTGTGCGTCTAGTTATTTATTCGTATTATTTTTTTCATAAATATTATATAATTGCATACGGTTTGTAATAGTTAAAAACTAGGATTTTATTTACTGTCTTTATCCCCAATTTTGGACAGGTAATTTGCCCCTCCCCGGAGCCATGTAATAGTTAGGTTTAATTTTCACACTTTAATTTCCCGCACTGATATTGAACTGTTAGTTGTATGCCTAATAGGATTGCATGACAAGAATTAAAAACAAAACAGTAGCTAACCCTAATTTTCAAGATAACATAACTGAAACAAACACACTCGCACACGCTTACCTCTAAGGTTTCCCCACTTGTTGCCTTCGAAATAAACGGTCATGATTCTTGAATGTAAGAGATTTTAGTGGCTACTCTTTGGTTTAAGAGATCATAAGTCCCTCGATGACCCTTTCGACGTTGCCTCGGTAAAATGATCTTAAAACCCTAGGGTAACTACTAAGATATCTTACTAGTTTCCTTCGTGACTGTACGATGACCCTCACTAGTCCCTCAAAAACATCCGACGATAGAGCTACCTACTCACTAATAGTAGGATAGCAATGTCTAAAGGAAAAGAGGAAAAGAACAAACCTTTTCGAGTAGGTAGATAGTTCTTATATGGTTGCTCAAATAAAATAATTTTCCTCACATACACTCTTTTCTAAAAAATATTTTCAAAGAAACTTTATATATGTTCTCCACAACACGAGAAACATTACAAACTTCGTCGTACTAAGGCGCCTTTTCAAAATACTTTTTCAAACACACAAAGACAAGGCATTTTCAAATGAGATAGCAACTAAGAGCTCGTAGATAATTATGGATGGAAAGGGTGCTAATACTTTCCCTTTCCATAATTTATCCCCTTATTCAGAAATAATCTCGAAATGTATTTTTATGTTCTTTTCACCCTTTCCTTTGTTGGACAAAAGAAAAGCCGATGGAGGCTCTTGCTAACCGTAACATTTACGAATAGAAACGCAAAACCAGTATAACAGTTGGTTCTGCCACCGTATTACAGTATGCTTTTTAATAGTAAGACGTAGCTGACAATGTAAGGCATTGTTTCACTTTCTAAATAGTGGAGAAATAAGGAGATAATCCTTAGTTAATCCCCTCGAGCCAGAAGTTGGAGTTATTTATATTCTCTAAAAACTTGTAATCTTAACTAGAGGCATATTAGATTTCAATTAATTCATGGATACATTCTAATCTCAAGAGAATCAGTCTATCTCGCAAAAGGTTCAAGCACATCCTCTTCCTCACATACATCATCCAAGATCGATAAAACAATGAAGATAAAGCTCACAACATCTTCTTTCTCACTTATGTCATATAACATCGAGGGAGCAATAAAGATGAAGATCACAATAATCAAACATCACAGTCACGACTTTCCTGAATTAAAAGAAAAAAAATCTCAAAAGAAAAATTTCAAAAAAAAGAGAGCCTGCTAAGTCAAAAACAAAAAGCAAAAAATTTTGACTTAGGTAAAAGTTAGGGCATCCCGATGGACCGAAAAAATCAAAAAAATTGGTCCATGAAACAATAAGGGATTGAAAATAAATAAATTAGAGAACAATCTTGTGACTTCCACCTTAATAAACATCAATGCTTCTCATCAAGTGCTTAAATCTTATCAATGCTTCTACTCATCATTGCGACTATGAAAATTCTCTTGCAGACTGAACACATCCATTGGGTTAATTGAATTTAGGACCAGAGAATATCAAGGAGAATGTGGGTGGGATAAATAAAATTTTGAGCCTTATATCCTTTTTATTAAAACCGTGAACAAGGCCACGTTACAATCTTAAAAAGTCCTAATTGAAGCTAGGTTCACTATGAAAGCATACTCAGCAAGATTTGTGTTAAACTGACTCTTAATATTTGTTAAATTATCACTAAACCACGTTGCCAATTCTTCATCTCTAATCATCCATTTCTTTTCAATAACCAATTTCGATTTCAAGAAATTTCATGTGCATCACATTAGGTTTACTTTTCAAAGGGGAAAATTTTACTTAGGAGTCAATACTTAGCATCAAGGATATTTTAAAAATGGTCTGATCAAAGGAAGCATTTTCAAGAAGCTTCTAACTAAGGGAAGAGCATCTAAGAGGACCCCTATAAACAGGGGTAAATCCTAATGATCATAGGGTCACATCATCTGAGGATCCTGTTGACTAGGGGAACTTATTCTAAGATTTGGTCAACTTGGATCACTTCTCAAAACACCAGTTGATAAAGGGCCTACTTTTCAAGATCCAGACACTTGGGGTAACCTATATCAAAACCTATATCATGGAATGGCGGGATCCAAGTTCCTTCTTAGGACACGCCTCCAAACCCTAAAGATATGGGCATGCCTTTCAAAATTTAAATGTTAGGGTAGACCACTACGAGACTCAAAAACCAGTTCTAAATGGTTCATCAAGGGAAAATAATTCCAAGGGTCAGTTAATCAAGGGCATGATGTTTCAAAATTTAAACGTTGGGGAAAGACAGGACACAAAAGGCAAGTCCTCTTCATACTTTCACAATCCCCATGGGACCTCTCTTCCACATCCATAATCTTCGAGTTCAAAAAGAGTATCGGGAAGTCATGTCAGCATAATACCCTACCACTTTTTCAATAATCATTATTGCTTCACTAGTAACTTCTCTGAGTCTTAATCATTTATTTACCCACAAAAGGGGCACCATTCAAAAAGCATTCGATTCATAACCATAAAGCATAATGCATAGCATAAACCATGTTGCATGTGAAGACAATCGTCATGGTCAAATCAAGTTATATATTCTACGTGGAATCTCAGCAGTAGATTCCCCTGGTTAATCTTGACAAATTATTTTCTAGAAGACCTCAGCAGAAGGTAGTTTCTTAATAGAATCTTGGTAGTAGATTCTCCGGGTTGATCTTGGCAGATGATTTTCCAGAAGACCTCGATAGAAGGTAGTTCACAATCGAATCTTGATAGTAGATTCTCCAAGTTAATCTCGGCAGATGCTTTTCCATAAGACCTTGGAAAAAGGTAGTTCACAATCGAATCTTGGCATTAGATTCCCTTGTTTAATCTCGGTATTTTATTATCCAGAAGACCTCGATAGAGGTAGTTCTCAATCGAATCTTGGCAGTAGATTCCCCTGGTTAATCTCGGCAGTTGATTTTCAAGAAGACCTCGGCAAAAGGTAGTTCTTAACAGAACATCGGCAGTAGATTCCCCTAGTTAATCTCGGCAGATGATTTTCCAGAAGACCTCGGCAGAAGGTAGTTTCTTAACAGAATCTCGGTAGTAGATTCCCTGGTTAATATTGACAGATGATTTTCCAGAAGACCTCGGAAGAAGGTAGTTCACAATCGAATATCAGCAATAGATTCCCCTGGTTGATCTTGACAGTTGATTTTCCAAAAGACCTCGACACAAGGTAGTTCTCAACAGAACCTCAACAATAGATTCCCCTGGTTAATCTCGGCAGATGATTTTCCTGAAGACCTCAGTAGAAGGTAGTTTCTTAACAGAATCTCAAAAATAGATTCCCGTGGTTAATCTCAGAAGATGATTTTCCAGAATACCTCGACAAAAGGTAGTTTACAATAGAATCTCGATAGTAGATTCCCCTGGTTAATCACGGCAGTTGATTATCTAGAAGACCTCGACAGAAGGTAGTTCTCAATAGAATCTCGATAGAAGATTCCCTTGGTTAATCTCGGCAGTTGATTATCCATAAGACCTCGGTAAAAGGCAGTTCTACATTAAATCTCGGCAATAGATTACCCTGGTTAATCTCGGAAGATGATTTTCCAGAATACCTCGGCAGAAGGTAGTTTCTTAAAAGAATCTCGATAGTAGATTCTATTGGTTAATCTCGACATTTGATTATCCAGAAGACCTCGGCATAAGGTAGTTTGTCAAAAAAATCTCAATAGTAGATTCCCCTAGTTGATATCGGCAGATGATTTTCCAAAAGCTCTCGACAATAGGTAGTCCTTAATTGAATCTCGACACTAGATTCATTGGAAATCTCGGTAGTAGATTTCCCATTAAGAGACTCGCGTCAAGCATAACATGCACATAACCATATCAAAATAGCAAGGTCATTCATAACATTTGGTGCATCTAACATATAGAAACACCAAAGAGCATTTGATAAAACATCAAAGTTTATTTTGGTTAGAAAAAATGTTGAAAGAGGTTCACGCCCACGCCTGCGATACAATTATCAAAATCAAGATAACACTATTCATCTTATTCAAATCAACTCGAAAACACCACGACAATATAACATACAATGTTAGGGAGTCAGTAGCATAAAACCAATGGTTTAAAAAGAGAGAATATCAAAAACATTTATAATACATTTGGTGCATAAATAAAACATTTAGTGCGTATACAAACATTTGGGGCATATATATGGTACATATACATACCTTTGGGGCATATACGTTCAATACATATACATTTGGGTTCCATATCAATCTAGGGAATTATGCAGATACATAATGCCCAACGTTTTTCAAATCTACTTTGGTTAAACTACGAACTTTCTTGGGGCCCATTGTTGAATTATCTTAATGAATGAATACCATGGTTGAGAACAGGCACAACTGGTAAACTCCAATATTATCTTTGGTCTAGTTATCTAAGATTCGATTACCAAAACACTTTTCAAGTATCTATCCTCTAGGTCGTGATAAGTATGCAAATTATCTGTATTACGTTATTTTTCCTCTAGGTCGTGATAAATACGTAAGCATATCCTATTGTCGTTTATCCTCTAGGTCATGATAAATGCACAAAATTTTCAATTATCTATCCTCTAGGTTGTGATAGATATGTGAATTGTCAGGATTATGTTGTTCATCCTCTAAGTCGTGATGAAGACATGAACCTATCATCATGTCATTTATCCTCTAGGTCGTGATAAATGCATAAGCGTATCCTTGTTTTATCTATCCTATAGGTTGTGATAGGTAAGCGAATTCTCAGGGTTATATTATTCATCCTCTAGGTCGTGATGAATATGTAAGCATATCCTTGTGTCGTTTATCCTCTAGGTCGTGATAAAGGCACAGGTAGATCCTCGTATTATTTACGCTCTAGGTTGTAGTAAACATAAGAAATCTACAATATAGTTCATTGTGTTAGTCTCTATATGGAAATGAGTTATCAAACTCTATGTTATTCATCCCCTAGGTTGTGATTAGTATACAGAATCTGTGTTAAGCTTACTATGTTAGTCTCGAAGCATTAGCAAGTCAATTTTCAAACTTGTGTTATTTACCTCCTAGGGCATGGTAAATATGCAAAAATATACTATCACTTTTCTAGGTATTGGCGAGTTATCCGCGTCGTCATACTTCTTGCGCTAACTCTGGTAAGATAATACATCATCATCTTTGCCTATCTTTCTTCATTCTCTGGGTATGCTTTACAATATATCCTTATCTAGCCAACCTTGGGTCAAACTTTGGGGTCTTCCATTATTTAATAACCCCTCCAATTCGAATGTGCGAGACCTACATATTCTCGCACGCTTCAATAGAAGATTAATTAAATAAGAGTAGCTGTCATACCCCAAATTTGTTCGCCCTTTATTTCTACAGTCAAAAATATTTTCAACATTGGTTTTTATAATATTCTTTGGTTCAATTTTACTAACATTTTAATAATAATTTATTTCGCTCATTTAAAAATGTATAATAGTTTATTTCAAATTATTTGTATAGCAAATACTTGTTCACTTTCATATACTTTCAATTGGGTTTTCATTTCAAAAGAGTAAAATAGCATAGTTGGTAAAGAATGAAGTTTGCAAGTATGAGGTCATGGGTTCGAATAATCCTTGGTGCACTTTGGATATTTTTTCTGTTTATTTGTTATTAACTTTATTTCCATTTTTAATTGTTTTGAAAATATAAAAAAAAATCATGTTTTTTAATTATTTAAATAGTATTTTCGTTTTCCTATATTTAATATATTTTAAAATATTATATTTTTATTAAAATTATTATTTTATGTAAAAAATAGTCAAAAATCTTAAAAATTAAATAAAATATTTTCAAACCAAATTCTTGTCAAATCAAATCTTGCACTGGGTCACTAAATCACCCAGATTCATAGTCTTGCTCACCAAGAATTGAATCAATTCTCAATCAATTTTTAATCTTCAAAATTATGCCAAAAATATATCAATTTCATTTAATTTTGACCTAATGTTCACCTATAAATAACTCTTTACTTTCATAGTTTAAAGGACGAAGATATCTCTGGTCTCTCTCAATTTTTTTTCTATACTTTTTTTTTCTTTTGGTTTATTTTAGGATTGTCTTAGACAGACATCATGTTGTTGTCTTTAACATACAACGAACAATTACCAACAATTTCTCAAGAACTGTCCATAAAATCCACAATTATATGATCAACAATGAACCACAAAAATTCATAAATTTCCAATTTCACACTTCTACACTTTTCAAACTTTTTTTTCGCTTTTTTTTACGTTTTTTTAAGATAATTTGTGCCGATGGTTGCATATGAGGCTCCCCTTTGTTTTTCTTTTCAAAACTTTGTTTTCAAACCCCGTGGTTTTACCTTTTTGGCCGATGGTAAAATATTTCATATGAGACCAATCTTTATTTTCAATTTTATTTTTCACTAAAAATTAAAACTTTGTTTTCCTTGTGATTTTATTTGCTTATAAATTTTTTTTGAGTTTCCCTTTTAATGCAATATATGATAATATGTGGAAATAAGACAATAATCCCGATGAAACCTAAAAACCTCATTCTTTTCAAACCTGAAGACTAAATGGGTCCTCTTGAGTACAAGTGAGGTAAAGGGTGCCAAACACTTTCCCTTTGCCTAATTTACTTTATCCAGATATCTCTTATTTTTAAGATTTCCCACTTTCCATGTCCTTTCATTAGGGTAAAACAAGTAGTGGGTGGCGACTCTCATGTTTAAACGTAAATTTTTTAAGTCGATCGCTATAACTATTAGATTAGTAAATAATAGTAGTATTAATAATTCTTTTGTTTGTTGTTTGGACTCCAATTTTAGTTTGTTAACTTGAAGAAGTTCGAGGTGATTTTCCAAGTTTTATCGTTTCAAATTTCGGATGTATATTAATGATATTATTTCAAAGTTAGTATCATGCAAAGTACTCATTTATCTATTTCTATAGAATAACATGATTTGAAAACTTTTAATTTGTATAATTACCGTGCCATTCATTCTTTTTTATTACTTGCTTTTGAATGAATCACTTTCGTTCCTACCCCAAATGTGAGGAAGGTTTCCATTATTCATATATGCAGGAGACCAATAGTTCTTGTATTAACTAGCTTTTGTAATGTTTAATTTTTTATTTGTGTTGATTGTATAAAAGCATGAAAAGGATCAAGGTACTTTGTTTCATTTTAAGCACAACCACTTGGCTAAATAGTCCATTTACCTTGTGACAGAGCGAGAATTTGTTATCCCCTTTGAGTCTTTTTGTTAATATGCATGTTTTATTTAAACTATGATGCTTGTCCATGAGTATTTAGGTCACTTATTTTTTATTGGATTTTGATCTTTGTTTTCTTGAACCCTCAACCATAACTTGTGCTTTGAATTTTTACTCTGCCTTAGAAAGCTGGGAGTATTTGCATTATGATGTTTGATTGAGTTCAAGTTGAGAAAAAATGATTGTTTGCTTATTTTTTAGTTGCTATGAGGTTGAGAAAAATAAAATAAAAGAAGAAAAAATGTGAAAAAGAAAATAAAAAGAAAGAAGAAAATAAAAAGAGAAAACCTTTGAAAAAGAAAAAAATTTATAGCAAATAATTGTGCTAGATAAGTATTATGTTTGGTGTAACACTTGAGAAAGATGAAGAAGTGTGATAGAAATTGTGGTGCTTGAAACTTTGTGGATTGATCACTCTTTTAGGATTCGGAAAATTTTTGTTTCAATTACCTTTAGAAATTGTACCTTGTTTGTTAACAAACCAGATTACAACCCTTAAACCCCTTGTGATTCTTACTTTTATGTTTTCAATATGAGTTTTTAGATGAATGCTTAATTTATTCTTTTGTTTGCAAGATTTTTGGATGAGTTTCAAGTCCCTCATGTTTGTGTGTTTTTTATCCCTCGATGAATTTGCTAGGTCTGATTCATGATTCGTGATTGAGCTTGTTTTATTTTAGATGGTTTTGTATGATTTTTGTACTTAGGATTTGTTTCATTTTCATGTTGTCGTTGTAGTGTAGTGGTAAGTTTTGTATTGTTTGTACATTTTTGTATTTGAACCATACATTTTTTTTTGTTTTTCAAAACTTGTTGATCAGTGATTCTTGGTGATTACTTCTTGTTTCTTTAAGTTTGTTGACTTTTTTTTAGGACAAACAAATTTAAGTTGGGGAGAGTTTGATAAGTGGAAAATTGTAGTTATTTTTGTATATAAGTTTTGTGGCACTTATCGATTCTTTTTGTTAATATCCTTGAATAAACCCTGACTTATTTGTAAATATTTATACTTTGTGTATAATCGTGTTTTTGTGTATATAGTGTATCATTTGATAGTTTTTCATTAATTTTATAGGTAATGGTGCATGTTTGGAGCATTTAGAAATAAAATGTCGAAGGCACCACTTCAAAATAGGTGTTTTTGGACGAAAATCATAAGGAAGCCCGCTAAGCGCATGTTCTAGCGCGCTACCAGAAGTTTTGCAAATTGGTATAGCTGATTTTTTGAGCCCTTTAAGCGTGATTAGCCCGTTTAGAAGGATTTAGGCGGTTTAATGTGTAATTTTAGTGCTGTCCACTAAGCGCGATTAGCCCACTTAGCGCGGTCTTCTGTTTTTAGTTTTGTATAAATAAATTATTTCATAGTTTTAGGTTATGTTTTGGGTAGTTATTTATCCCAATTCATCACCAACCATTCTTCTTTAAAGAGAAGCTAGAAAACAACAATGGACCTTGTATACGTATGATCCAAAGTCAAATTTCTCTTCAATTAGAGCTGATAATTCGTGAGATGTTTGGTTCTTCTTCATTCTTATCTATGTATTTCAATATTTTTTGGGTTTTTTTTTGTAAACTTACTCTGAACCTATGTATATTTGTTAATTATGGTGTTGTATAAAATCTGCTTACAAGTCAATCTTGATATCTTCCTTAATCTTTTTGCTTTATGTTTGAGTTTGTGTTGTTGTAGACATATGCCTCATAAATTCTGATTAAGGATGAATATCTATTAGTTTCTAGATTCTAGAGATAGATTTAGAGCTAATATTCACTATGGGTATTGAAGCTTAATGCTTCTGTGTTGTTTGTTTTGCGTGAGATATCAGCGACGCGAGTAATAAGGTTGTTCTCGCCACTTTGCATTGAACATAACCTCTGTTATGATACATCTCGTAGGTGTTTCAAAAATGGACATTGATGTAAGAGATACATGATGATTTTGTTGATTATTGTAGGTTAAGTACAACTGGTCGATAGGTTTAAGTTTGTGACGAGTAGATTACGTTCATGCCTAATAAGTTTCTCCTCTCTTTAGAGTGTATTTATTTTCTTGTTCATATTTTACTTTTTGCTAATCTCTATGAAGACGACAAATTTCCCGAAAAAATACTTCCTTTCTTTTGCTCTTTCCGCTTTACTACATTTCGAACAAAATGGTGCCGTTGCCGGGGATTGGTGTTTTGATATTGAATTGCATCGCAGTATTTCAATGGTTTTTAGCTTTGTGTATATCATATATATTGTATATTTTCACATGTATATTGAATTGTCTATGTTTACATGCTTGTATATTTGTGTTTGTTTTTCACACTTGTTTATGTGTTTGTTTTTGTTGTGTTCAAGTGTGTGTATATATGTGTTGTTCATCATGTGTTCAAGTGTTGTTGTAACTTTTTTTGTTTTCAAAACTTTTGTTTAAGTGTTTGGTTAGTACACTTGCCTTTGATTGCGCGTTGAAGAAAAGCATTTGGTGACTAAAGGAAGTTACTAGCTAAGCACAATAAAGGAGTCGAGCTAACTACATAAAATAAGCGCTAGTTGAAAGGCACCCCAACGATTGTAAATATTGTACAATTTTGTAGGTGAGTAATGTAGGTGTTAGTGGAGTTGTGCATGAGAGTCCATATGCATTTCTGATTTTTTTTTTTTGCATTTTTCTACTGGCGCTAAGCGCGGTCTGCACCCACTTAGTGCACTCAACACTTTTCGCCAGTGAATTTTTGTTTCACTTGGCCTCATTTTTCCCACTTTCACCAATACTATTAGATTAGTAAATAGTAGTAGTATTAATAATTCTTTTGTTTGTGTTTGGACTCCTATTTTGGCTCATTAACTTGAAGAAGTTTGAGGTGATTTTCCAAGTTTGATCGTTTCAACTTGCAGATGTATGGTAATGATATTATTTCAAAGTTGGTATCATGCAAAGTACTCGTTTATCGCTTTCTATAACATAACATGATTAGGAAACTTGTAATTTGTATAATTACAATGTCATTTATTCTTTTGCATTACTTGCTTTTGAATGAATCGTTTTAGTTCCTACCCCAAATATGAAGAAGTTTTTCATTGTTCATATATGCATGAGACCAATAATTCATTGTTTTAACTAGATTTTATTATGTTCAATCTTTTATTTGTGTTGATTGTATGAAAACATGAAAAGGATCAAGACACTTTGTTTCATTTTGAGCACAATCACTTGGCTAAATAGTCAATTTACCTTGTGAGTGGGCGATAATTTGTTAACCCCTTTGAGTCTTTTTGTCAATATCCATGTTGTATTTGAACTATGATGCTTGTCCATGAGGTTTTAGTGCACTTATTTTTGAATGGATTTTGATATTTATTTTATTGAACTCTCAACCATAACTTGTATTTTGAATTTTTACCTTGCCTTAGAAAGTTGAGAGTATTCGCACTATGATGTTTGATTGAATTCAAGTTGGATAGAAAAATAATTGTTTGCTTATTTATTGGTTGCTATGAGGTTGAGAAAAAGAAAAGAAGAAAAAAAAAGGTGAAAAAGAAAGATGAAAAAAAAGAGAAAAAAGCTTTGAAAAAGAAAAAAAAAATTATAACAAATAATTGTGCTAGATAAATATTGTATTTGATGTAACACTTGAGAAAGATGAAGAAATATGATTGAAATTGTGGTGCTTGAAACTTTGTGAATTGATCATTCCTTTAGAATTAGACAAGTTTTTGTTTCAAAATTAAAATATTTTTGTAAGTTTTTGAATAAATATTTTAAAAAATAATAATAGAGACAAA
Source organism: Vicia faba (assembly GCA_948472305.1). Lineage (NCBI taxonomy): Eukaryota > Viridiplantae > Streptophyta > Magnoliopsida > Fabales > Fabaceae > Vicia > Vicia faba. Next base: position 1,051,398,630 of record OX451736.1, on the reverse strand, counting down.
ATTAAAATTATTAGATATTATTTGATTTGAATGGCCGAAAAAATAAGATTTATATAGCAATGAATTTCTATAAAATAATTTATTAAAGTTGTTTTTGTATATTTTAATTATTAATTGTTTTTTAATTAAATGTAAAATAAATATTTTTTTTGCATAAACTTAAATAATTACGAATATGTCACATGAAAGTTATCTTATTTAGAATTCCCTTGCTTTATATTTTATAATTAAAATTATTTAAAATTATTAGATTCTATTTTAATTGAAATAAGGAAGGTTTATGTGACCATAAATTTCCATATAAATTTTAGCTAAAATAACTTTGAATATTTTAAGTATTATTATTATTATTTATTTATTTATTTATTTATTTATTTTAAATTTAAAAATAAACAAAGAGGATGGGGGAATTTCAATGAATACGATGATTTCACCAATAAGTTGTCATACCTAAAATTATCTTGCTTTATAATAGATGATAGATAATAAATTATCATTTTAATAAATGAATGAATTATAAATAATTGTTTTATCATTAACCTTTTCTCATTATTAATATCTTCTTTTTCATTGATGAAATTAATAGTTTAATAAAATAAAAAATATACCTTATGTCTTTTTTAATAGTATTTTTTGAATTTTTTTATTTATTATTTATTGGTTATTTGTTTAACTAAATTTTTTATATTTGTATTTTATCTGATTCGTATAATTAACATTTTTATTTTAAGTTTAAACGGATTTGATGTCGCTGTCACATCTTTCTCACATAAAACTAATAATGTGTGAATTTTTAAAACATATATCTATTTTAAATGACATGTTATTTATTAAATGAGACAAATTTTCATACAAGAATTTTTGTCGAACTAAAAATATAAAATAATATAAGTAAAAAGTCATAAAAAAGGGACATTCATCAATTTCAATTACAAAAATGTGAGGGGATAAAACAAATCTTTATGAAATTCTAAAGTTAAAATATAAATTATACGATATTAAAAGTTGGTCATAAAGTGCACAAGTATGAAAAAAATTAAAATTATTTAAATTTAAAATAGAGATATTAAAGTTTTGAACGAGGTAAACAAAATGAATCAAAACTATAATTAAAATTAAATTATTTATGAATGTGTTATAAATGATTGTTGTTTGTTTAGGTTCCAACATAAGATGTTAAATAAATAAATTATTTTTGCATTTTCTTAGTTTATAAGAGTTAGATATTATATTTAAAATTCAAATACAACCTTATCTATTATTTTTTCGATAGTACAATTAAAGTGTGTTGTTATAATATTTAAAAGATTTTAGAAAGTTTAAATAAATTGTTTAAATATAACATATATTATTATAATATTTCAAATATTAAAAATATGTTAAATATAAATATTTATTTATTATTATATATAAAATTATTATTTTAAAAATTATTAAATATTTTTTGTATTTCTTTAATTTTTATTGTTTTAAAACTCTTAATTTCTAACTCGTAAACAGAGCCATAAGAAATAAAATTCAGACCATTATTTTAATAGATAAAAAAGAACAATAATAAATAATTAAGTGAGTGTAAAAATAATAAATTAACTATTACCTATTAATTTGTTTAAAAAATATTATCTATTAAGAACTGTGATAAATATATAATAGTGTATAGTAATTAACTTTAAAATTTAAAAAGTAATATAATAAATTTTTTAAAAATATTAAACATATTTTAAAATATAGATGGAATATTCAAAAGACTTCTTCAAAATTCTCTAAAAAGCAATTCTCAAACTTTTTCTTAGGCGTAATATAACGTCTTTAAAATCTAATTCTTTTAATATCATTTTCATAATATCTTATTTAAATAAGTTAGAATAAGCAAGTTTATTAAATAATATTTTAATATTTAATGAATATTTTAAAGTCAAATTTTATATAAACTCTTAATCATTGTATATTAATCTATTTAAATAACTTAAAATACTATTAACAAATTAGTAAAAATTATAAACTATTATAATAATAATAATAATAATAATAATAATAATAATAATAATAAATTTAACGGAATGATTCAAATCATCGTAATTCATTCACACACAAAATTCAATCAAACAACTTTTTAATAATTAAAATTTAATAATAATTAACCGTAATATAATTAATTAATAATTATATTTTGATTAATTAAAAAACTAATATAACATCATTATCTATATCCAAGGCCACAATAGGAAGTAAAAGAGTTTTCCATATAAGCTACATCACTTTTTGCTTACCATTTCTCCCCTTGTTTCAAATTCTATGGACTATATATATATAAAGCCTATTCATGCATTTGCTATAATGCAACAATAGTGAAAATGGCTAGTGAATATCACCAGCTCTCACAGTCACAGTCAGACACAAACACTATGTTACTTTTCCAAATGTCACTCGCCTGTTCCTCGAAGAATGTCGAAAACAGGTCAAGTGATAGTATTGTTTCTGATTTTGTCTTTGATATTGATCCTAGTTTGTTGCTGGATTCTGATAAACTATTCATTGATGAGATCATAGGAGAAGGCTCAGATTCCGTTGTATACCGAGGATGGTCAGTACCACCTTAATTCCCTACTATGATTTAGTCTAAAAAATTGTTAGTTAGTGTTTCACAATTAATTTCAGGTATGAAGATCACCCGGTGGCCATTAAAGTCATACATCCGGAAACAACAAAGGATGCTCCTTCTGAATCTAAGCTCAAATTTGAGAGAGAGGTGAAGCTTTTATCTAAGATTCAACATACAAATGTTGTCAAGGTATTCTTTTATTCAAAAAATAAAAACTTTACTAAAATTTATGAAAATACTATTTTGTCTAAATTTTCAAAGTTAGCTAGGTCATAACTTCAAAGTTTATTTTGCAGTTTATTGGAGCCACTGTGAAACCATCGATGACCATAATCACAGAACTACTAGAAGGCGGTTCACTTCAGAAAACCATGAAGAGTATCTACCCATTAACTTTTTCATTGGAACAGTGTTTAAGTTATGCTCTTGATATTTCACAAGCTATGGAGTATTTGCACTCAAATGGCATCATTCACCGTGATCTCAAACCTGGTAATTTAATTTAATTTTTTTTTTCAAATGATATTTTATATGTAACTATGATTTTTAATTGTAGGTAATTTACTACTTACAAAAGACAAGAATAATATTAAGCTTGCTGATTTTGGGATAGCTAGAGAGAATATATGTGATGAGATGACTTGTGAAGCTGGTACATATAGATATATGGCTCCTGAGGTATATATCTATATATTCATTATTTTCTGTGATTCAAATTATCATGCATGTTTTTGTGTATGTATATATATATATAATATATTTCTTATATTTGATTGCATTATATAGATTTTAAGCAAAGATCCACTTCCAAAAGGAGCAAAAAAAAGCTATGATCACAAAGCAGATGTGTACAGTTTTGCAATGGTTCTTTGGTGTATGATCAAAAACCAAACTCCATTTAAAGATAGAAAAGATTTCATGGCTGCATATGCTACCATAAACGTATGCAATATTCATTACTTCATTGATGAGGTGTTTGTTTTTCATATATCCTATATGGCATTGTAACATCTTTAATGCATGTTATTTGTTGATAATGGTTGCAGAATATGAGGCCAAGTTTGGATGATTTTCCTGAAGTAATAACTCCCTTGGTGCAGTCTTGTTGGATGGAAGATCCAAAACTCAGACCAGAATTCAAGGAAATCACTGGAATACTGATAAAGATTCTTCATAATATTTACAGAGAAAAGATTAATGCACTTGCAAGCTTAAAAAGGTTTGAAGAAGCTATTAACAAAAGTGAAGAAGAAATATCAAGGGCACAACATGCTCCAACTAGCTTTGAATCAACTAATGAGAATGAAAACATCTCCAAACAAGAGAGTGAGACTGTAAGACCTAATGGAGAAACAGATGGTGATTCTCAGAAGAAGCCAAAAAAGAAAAATAAGATCAAACGCTTTTTTTCTTTTTTTCGTAGTTGCATTTCCTTTTGATATGGTACAGCACTTTGCTACAATCCTTAAGCATCAAGTATTGATTGTTGCGTTAGTTTCTAAGGGATTCTTCTAATGTTTTTGCAATTTTACCATTGTTGCAAGAATATTAAAACTCGGGTTTACATTTATATTTAAATATATTTATATTATTTTGGCATATTCAATTTTTTATAGTGTCTAACTTATATTTATAAAATGAAAATGGTTGATGTGTAATTTCTTTTACATCGGATAGACATCTAGTTAATCATGTAAAAAAATGAGATTATTTTAATTTGGTTAGTTCTATTCATGTTGTAAATGTGGTTAATCAGAACGGAAGAATGTTGGTTGATGGGTTGTGGTTCTGAATGAGTTGGTGAATATTGTCAAGCACTCTAAGAAATAATGTCTTATTTTTAAGGTATATTTTAGGAAGGCTTATTGTTATGCGAGTTAGAGTTTTTTTGAAATATATGCTTGATAGGTTTGGTTTTGGTGGGATGGTGGTGTGCGTGAATGTGTGCTTGTATTTTCTATAGTAGCCTGACTATGTTTTTTAATGGATGTCCAATCTAAGATATTAGCTTTAAGAGAGGTATGAAGCAAGGTGATCTTTTTGCCTCGTTCCTCTTCTTGCTTGTAGTGGAAGGTCTTAGTGAGTTATATGTGAGGGAAATGGAGTTGTAGTTGTTTTCAAGGTTCAAGATTGGATCCTCATAGTTAGTGATTTCCATCTCTAATATGCGGATAATACTCTTATTTTAGCACAAGCTTTTATGGAGACCTTTGGAATATAAAATCTATTATAGAGAAGTTTGAGCTTGCTTACTCGGGTAAATTTTGTTAAGAGTAGGCTTTTAGGTGTGAATATGGAAAAGGCTTGTTTGGATAAGGCTTCCTTGACCTTTTGGTCTTCGATTGTCTGTGCCTGTTATGAGTACTATAAACCTCTAAAATCTCATTTTTTTTCAATCAAATCTTTAAGGATATTATCCTGCTGTACTGTCATGATGTTCTGTTGCAATATGTTACAACATTTGATAGAACATTTGTCAAATAAGTACCAGCAGACTCTGTTGTACTAGTTGGTCAAGATGTTATGACATCTTGTTCAACATTAGGCTGCAATATATGTTTTTTCCAATAAAATATATTTTGATAAAATTATTGTCAACTACTTATTTTACCAAAATTGTTGCCAACTATAAAATCATAGACCTAACAATCTTCTCCTTTGGTAAATTTTGGCTAAAACAACCAAATGCCAATTAACCTGGAGAGAGGAATAAAACCAAAACACAAGTTACATGAAAAACTTTGTAAATACAACACAACTTATAAGTTTGTACAATCAGATAGGTCCAATACTCCCCATGTCAGACACAATTAATTCTCTCCCTCAAGGAAAAACCATACAACATAGCACATTCAATAGAAGATACAACAGAAGCAGTTTCATCACAAACAAGCATAAATAACCATGCTCTCCCTGAGTGATTGTGTAAGCAATTACAAACAGATATCTCCTAAAAGTAGTAGCACACAGTCCTATCAATGTTAAATTAACATGTCAAGACATGTGATGTAACATCAGGACACAACACTTTACTCCTCCTTTTTATTGTCAAAAAATAGAGTAAATGTACACCATGGAAACACATATCACTTTGGAATATATTGCACTCATGCAATACCACCAATGAAAACACACAGAGCATTGGAGACACGTATATTGCACACTAGAAATATCACAGATGGAAGAACACATGAGAACAACCAATCATGAGCATCAAATGAAAACAAACAGATGGACACACAACCTCTTGGATAGCTTCAAGTGATCTTCCACCTCTTGCCTCTGTCAAAGAGCCTCATGCTCCTGTCAAAGAGCTCCATGCATTCCTTGATATTGTAGACAACCCCACTGTCTTGTAGACCACCTTCTTTCCATCCCTTCTCAGTAGAAATTTGTCCAGGCATATCATCCCTCAGAATATAGAGAAAAGATGCAGCATTAGTTGCATTCCTCCATTTCTGTAATTGCTATAACTCCTTAATAGTACAAGTTCTAATCCCACTATTTTTTATAACAATAAGTTGTTGCTTGTTATCCATCTGCTCCAGAGTTACAACCTTCCCTTCAATAAGATTTGTGATCAGTTGTTTACAACTACCAAGATCCTTATTTCAGTCATGTTGAATGAGATATCTAAAAGAGTTCAGATATTCACTGCAAAATGTTATGATATCCCTCTTGACATCATGTCTCTTCAACACCAAATCTAAGAGACTTTCTCTTGTTCCCCTAGCTTCATCTTCAATAAGATACTGTTAGGTGCCAAAATGTGTTAATATTTGGTATAGTTTTTGGTGTTTTTAGATTCTATTTATCGCTTATTATGTTATTTCCCTTTTGTTTATATGTAAATAATCGTATTTTGATTTAATCAATTAAATAGTTTGTAGTTAATCATATTTTGTTTAAAATTTGTAAGATTTTTCTTTGGATTGAAGCTTGGACGTTGGAATAGCTTAAAGATGGATTTCAAGCATTTTTGGAAGGAATTTTTATGCTCTAGTTTGTGCTTAGCATGGTCTCAACGTGGTGGAGAAAGTTCTTGTAGTAGGGACCATGTTAAGCTCGGTCTGTTGGTTCTTTGTCTGATCTAAGGCGGTTTATCATATTAGTGAAGCGCACTTACCACAAAGCACCTCACTTAGCATGGTCTGCAATGTTTTCCACTTGTATATATAGAGGTCTTTAGATATTTTTTGGATTCTAACACATTTGGAGAGGAAAAAACTGATAGAAAATATTGTAGAAGAAGAAATTGAAGAATCAGAGCATCAATAGTTAAGAAATCAATATTGATGCTTGATCATATTCTCACTTTACTTATTGTTGAAGCTACCATGTCTATGGATAGCCAAAGTTCTCTTGTGTCAAGATTAAAGGTAGTTAATCTAACTATTATGTATTTCTTTTGATCATCTTGTGTATGAACTTGGTTGATGATAAATATATGTTGAATGTCTTTGCTTTCATTATTATTTTTATGGTTTGGATCACTATTGATAAGTATGTTTCAAACATGACCTAAGATATTCATATATTAATGATCAAATTCTAGACATAGATTTGTGAGTTAATATTCATAAGTATCAAGCTTTAAAGATTGTTATGTTAATAGTTATATTGAGACATCATCTAAGGATTAACATAATAGTACTCACAATATTGTTTAGACATAAATGATATTGAGAGGATACATGGATATATCGATCATTAATAAGTTCATATGCTTGATTAATCGAATATGTATGAAATAGGTTAGCGAACACTAATTTTGACATGCTTTTTAATCCGAAAAACCAAAACTTTATTTTAACGGTAGTGGAAACTTTACAACGAAACTTTCAGTTACTAAAACCAACACCAAAACCTTTTATGAATCTTAAGCTTTAAAAAAATTATAATTGTAGAACGGCGGTGATATCGCACCAATCTCTATGAAAAACGGTAATTTAAATACTTTCTCTGTAAAGTGTTTTCAACAAAATGGTGTTGTTGATGGGGATTGTCGTTTGATATTGCAAGCATTGCAATAGTTCTATTGTTTTAAGTTAAATTGTAAAATTATAATATCTCTTGTTTTTCACTTGTTTGGCTATTGTTTCCAGACTTTTTTTTATGCGTGGAAGTGTTTCTGAAGATCGACTCCTTTTTGATCCTAAAATCTAAAGGACTTAATAGAAAAACACGAAGGAGGAGAAAGCTAGCTAAGGAAATGAAAGAAAGAGAGAAAGCATATACTTCTTCAACTGTTCAAAATCTAGAAGAAGTTATGGCAGATCCACCACCTCCTCCCAAAGGTCCATGCATAAATAGTCCGAGATGGAATGCTCAGTTTGCTCACCATGCTAACGCGAGGCATTCTGAGATGAAAATGGGCATCCTTCAGCTCTTGTATGCAAATGCCTTCACGGGTCTAGACCATGAAGATCCTTATACTCACCTCACTAAATTCTATGAGAATTCTGATTCTATGTGATCCAGAAGTTGAAGAAGAGCAAGTCTTCAAGAGATTATTCCCTCATTTTTGGCAGGAAAGGCCAAAGATTGGTATCTTGACCAACCCACTCAAACTATGACGGAGTGGAATGTTTTAGAAGAGAAATTTCTATAGAGACTATTTCTTCAATCTAGGTTTATGGAGGCCAAAACCGCAATATCTATGTTTTCTCAAGGTGGGAATGAGTCCCTCAATGAAGCTTGGGAGAGGCACAAGTCAATGTTGAGAAAGTGTCCTAGCCATATTTTTGATGAGACTACGCAATTTCACATTTTACGCAATGGTCTTCAACCTCAACCAAAACTATTATTGGATGCTGTAACCCTAGGGGTGCAAGTGTGCATTGTGTTTGTTTTTTCATGCAATTTTTGTCTTTGATTAGGTCAAACTATTTGTTGATTTGATTTTTGCATACAAACCTTAAGTCTAATCATGACATAATTGAAAGCATTTAAAGGTGCGAGAATTTAACTTCTACACTATTACAACATGATATAGAGAGGGGGATACAAATTTGAATAGGGGATTATTTTGACAAGAAATTAAACCCTAAATTATTACAACCAAATTGAATGTGTAAGGCATAACAATTAAATGTACAATATTTAAATAAATACCATAAATAAATATTAAATAAAATGTATTATGCAAAAAAAAGTTTTTATGTATGTAAAGAGTATTTTTAATGTGAAGTGTAAAGAAATAAATAAATAAAAAAGTCAATTTTAATTATTTTTGTTTTTAGGGCAAAAACCCTAATTTCTTAAATAAATAGTATTATTTATTATTTATATACAATAATGCATCAATTTGTACAAAAAAATAAAAGTATATTAAAAAAGGGTATTTTTAGTATAAAATATTAATAAAAATAAAAATGTACTATTTTTGTGTTTTTTGTTCTAATTATTTAATAAAATATAGTATATATGTATATATATGTATTAAATATATTAAGTGTGTATGAAAATAAAATAAATTATTTACAAAATGTATATATTTCAAGAAAATATTTTCAAATGTGTATAAAAATAATAAAATGAAAATAAAAGTATTATTTGTATTATTTTTTAATTTAAACAAAATGATATAAAAGCATATAAACATTTTTATACTAGTGAAAATAAAAAATAAATACCAAATAAATGTAAAAAGTTATAAAAATATTTTTGGATCATTTTTTATATTTGAAAATAAAATATCAAAGTTAGAAAAGAAAATAAAAATGCAAAAATAATTAAATACAAGAAAATGGGCCAGGGGGGTGTGAACTGAAAATGCAAGTGTTAGAAGCAAAAATAACCAAGGCCCGGCCCAAGAACTTCATCTTCTTCCTCTGTTCAAACATCAAAAATACGCCTTCTGTATACAAACTGCTATCTCCTGATTCCTTTCTTTTTTGACAAAACTCATAACATGAAACTTGTAGAGCATCAAACAACGAATCTAACCATATAAAAAACTCAAGCTAACTCTCAAAGACCAGAGAGAATTTCTCTGGCCCTAATTCTTAACCTAGTTTTTTCAGAAAGTTCATGGATGAAATTCTCCTAGCACGATTAATATAAATGAAAACTAAGCACATGTATGGTTTCAGGGCTATGAATACGACATCTTTCATTCACAAACCTAAGTCTAACTATTCCTAAATAGAGAGATAGAAGTTCATGAAATACCTGTTTCAGTTGACTTCGAGCTGGACAATGCAGCAACTTCCAATGGTGTTTGAGGTTCTTTTGAGCTTGCCTGATGTCCACTGACTTTCCCAATGCTTGGTTTGTTTTGAAGTAGCCTGAATCGTGCTACAGAACTCAACCTACAAAGCTTCCAAACAAAAATGGCAATGTGTGTTAAAGGAGTTATAGTTGGCAATGGAGGTCTGGAATAGTTTAGGTGAGTTGAATGGAAGGTATTGGAACAAGTTTGAGGCAAAACGCACGAGGCAAAGTGGAGATGGAAGTGATTTTGTAGGGCTTGCCCTGTTTTGCAGAAAAATGGAGATTTTGTGTACAAGGAGGTTTGAGGGGTCAAGGGCCCGTGCTTCTGGCTTGCTAGGGTATGAGAAACTTGTTTGACAACTTTGCTTGAGTTGGTTTTATCAGATGTGTGTGTTCTTTTGTTTTTGACAAATTGCTTGGTTATGAAGCAAGAAAGTGGAAGTGAGGTTACAGGCTTGTACAGGCCATCTTATCACCCTGCATACTACCCTCTTGGCCCCTCTAATTAGTTGATTTGTTTGACAGCATAAGATCTTGTTCAAGGCTCAAGGATTAGTGGTTTGACATAAAGCAACCTTTTGCAAAAATGGCAATGTGCCTTTTACCATTTAGGGATTAAACTTGTGTACAATCCTCTAATGTCCAAAATAAAACCTTATACCAATGGATTTGCATTTAATTGTTGAGTAAAAATTGGTTTAGAGGCATGTAATTATGCACAAAGATAGCTTGGTCAGATTTGCAACTTGGTATGAACATGTATTGGCCATGGTTACAAAGTGAGTTTTTGCCAACTTCAAGCATTCGATTCTCCATAACCACAAAGGTTTTTAAGGAGTTCTTGGACAATTTGGAAAGCTTGTAACATTTACTATAATTCATCTTTGAAATGAAACTTGAAAATCCAAGTGGAACTATGTGAAAAATGGCCAAGAAGATGGGTCAAAATCTTGCCTAAACTAGGGCAAAATTTCTCTAAGTTAAAAGTTTTAGATACCCTTGTTCCAAAAATCATAACTTGATATCCAAGCTTCTTTTGAGAAAACTTTGTGAATCAAAGTTGTAGACTTTGTGATGGACTACAACTTTAATGTTATAAGTTTTGCTTGAATACATTTGCATCTTGGTGAAAAAATGGGACAAAGTTAGGAAAAAAATAAGAAAATTTAATAACTTAGAAAATTTCTAAGTTATGAAAATTTTCCATTTTAAACCCTAATTTGAAATTTTGGGTTTCTTGATGAACAAGTTTCATAATTTAACATGTCTTGATGAAAAATTACCCTTGGCACTTGATTTTGACAAAAAAGTCAAAGTTTGACTTTTCAGTGTACAGTCAAATTTTGATCAGTTGATTGAAAAATTCATCTGTCCATCCTATGCATTTGAGATCTTTTGAACTTGTTGAATGGGTCAAGAAAATGTCATTGAGTCCTTGTTCCCATGGTTGAGCTTTATTTGCCATTGGTTAGGTCAAACAGTCAAAAATTGCCCTTGTATAGTCAAAACCCTAAAAATGACCATTTTGCCCTTTTGGTGATCTGATCAAATTTCTTGTGGAATTGTGATCCAAACTTTATCAAATGGTTCATATGAGTTCATTATGTTGATGCGGGTCAAATTTCATGAGGTTTGACTGTCAATTGGCCACAGTTGACTTTTTCCCCAATACAACTGATTTCTAGGTCAACTGTCCAATTGACTGGGCAAAAATTTGAATCAAGGCTTGAAACTTGGTATGGACAAACTTATGGGTCCAACATGGAGTATGAAAGTCACTTTGGGCATTGTGGGTCAAAACATCCATGTGCAAACTCAAACCCTAGTTTAGGTCAACAGTGCAAGGAGGTGTCTTGAGCAGAGCAAACCCTAGCTTGATCTTGAGTTCCAAGAGTCTTGTGATGAGAAATGTTGATAAAATGAGAGGGAAAATTTTGGGGGCAAATTTTTGGGTACAACAGATGCTACAGCGGGTGGTTCATTAATGTCAAAGACTTCGGAGGAAGCAATTGAAATCATTGGGAAGATGGCGAGAAATGATCATCAAGTTCAACACGACTGTGGGACCTCATAAAGGAAGTCAGGAGTTCTTGAATTAGGGACAAATGATTCTATCTTAGTTAAAACAAACTACTTTATCAACAAGTGGAGGAGATTACAAAGCAAATGGCTAAACTACCTCAACAAATCAACGAGATTCAAGAAATTCCAAGTAAGCAAATATAATAAGTAGCTTCTTGTGAATTATGCCAAGGAGATCATCAAACTGGATTTTATCCTACGGTTGGAGAAGAAGAGAATTATATGGGAAATCAAAACCAAAATCAAACTTATCAACCAAGACAACAAAATTATCAAAATAACCAAGGTTACCAACAAAGGGGTAATCAAGGTTATCAACAAGGTTGGAGGAAATATTCCGAAAATTCAAAACGACAAAATCCTTACCAAAGCAACAATCAACCTTCACAACCTCAAAGTTAGAGTTCCGAGATGGAAGAAACTCTCACTAAATTTATGCAAATTTATATTGCTAACTGTGATGTGGTGGGAGAACTGACTTGAGGTTTTGCGTTTTATCGCAAATGTCGCGGTTAGCAAGAGTCACCACCGACTTTTCTTTTATCCAAAAGGAAAGGTGAAAAAGTACAGGAAAGACCTTTGAGATGTTTTCTTGAGTTCAGGGGGTAGATTATGAAAAGGGAAGGTGCTAGCACCCTTTTCATCCATGGTTTTCCATGGGCTCTTAGTTACTGGCTGCGATCACTTGCTTTGGTTTGTTTGAAATGGTGTTTGATGTGGTTTTGAAAGTACTTTGTAAAAGAGGTCATTCGTTTAGGTAATCTTTGTAATGATTCTTGTTCATAAGAATGTATATAAAGATGTTTGTCTTTTGAAGATGTTTTCAATGTTTGTAAGATATTTTTTGAAATGTGTGTGTTTGTTTTGAAAATAGCAAGGATTGTTTGTTTGAAATGGAGCAAGTAACTTAGAAGCTATCTACCTACTCAAATGTCTTTCTCATGCATTTTCTATTCCTTTGACATTGTTGACTTACCATTGATTTGGTAAGCAACCCTATCTTTGGACGTAAACGGGACGGGCGTGGGTCATCGTATAACCATGATAGCAAAGTTGCAAAGTATCTTAGCATTTTTGAGGGACCAAGATCATTTTGTTTAGGCAACTTTTGAATAGCGTCATCGAGGGGCTATTATCTTATATTTGTTTTGTTTTGCCAAGATACTTCACATGCGTAACATGGCCATTTTATTTTAGGCAACCAAGTGGGAGAAAACCTAAGGGTGCTTATGTGAAAAGTATGTCATTTTCATGCTTTTGATCTTGCATTTAGGGTTTTCTATTTGTTTTGTTTCGTTCTTGTCATACAAAACCTAATTATTAATCATGGCATATGAAAGCAATAAATTATGTAATCTAAATATACTAAGCTATTACAACAATTTTATGGGAGGAGGGAATACAAGTTTGAATGGGGATTTTCACAAATATAAAGCTAAATATATTATTACAACCAAATCGAATTTGCGCGAATTAAAATAAATACAAAACAATATTTAAATGTAGTGCAATTTAATGTACATGTAAAGATATTTTTTGATGTCTTATTTTTGTATAAAAGAATATTTAATTTAAACCTAAAACAAATAAGGAAAAATATTTAATTCTTTTGAAAGGGATTAAACCCTAGTTTTGATTTAAAAGAAAATAATATTTCTATATTATTATTTTGTGCATTTTTTGTATAAAAAATAATAAATAATATTGTATATAAATATTAAAAATAAATATATGCAAAAAATAGGTATTGGTAAGTATGAAATGTAAAATAAAAATATTAAGTATATTTGGTTATATTTATAAGTTTATTAAGAAAATAAACTATATTTTATCAAAATAAACTATTTTTTATGTGAGAAATAATAAATAAAATAAAATAAAAGTGTAAAAATAGTTAAATTATTTTTTAGGGTTTTTTATCATTAAAGAAAATAATTTAAAGTATTAAATATAAAAGTAAAACAATAAAATAATAAATAACAAAAAAATATGATATGAAATGAATTGGCAGGGGTGAGATAGCAAGTCAGTGGTGATGATGAGCAAAAATAATGGCCCATAGCAAAAAGCCCAATCCTGCAAAGAAAGTGTCAAAACTAAAAAGAAAAAAAATGCCAAAATGCAAAAAGTAGCGCGCAGGTTCGAACCCAGGACATGGGTCTCACCAGCACACTGCTTTACCACTGGGGTGGCTATACATCCATTTTATTTAATGGAACAAAAATAACATATTCTAAAACGCTTCCTTGCCCTGTTTCATCTTCTTCCTCAAGCCTTGGCCGGACCACCTGTAACTTCCTCATACTTCCATGAAAATAAAAACTTATAACATGAAAAATGTAGAGCTTGAACTTACGATTCCAACCATATAACCTATGTAATCTAACTATCAAAGATTAAAGAGAATTTAAACAGCCCTAAATCTTGACCTAATATTTCCAGAAATTTTAACTTCCAAATTCTCTTAGCATAAGTAAAATAAATGCAAAGTAATGATATGTATAACTTCGTTATGATGAGAACTACATTTTTCATTCACAAATTGTGGCCTGAGGTTGCTTGTACAAAGAGATAGAGTTTGAAAAAGTACCTCCTTCAGCTGGAATCGTGTATGGAAATGCAGGGACTTTGATGGAGGCCTAATGATTGTTTGAGCTTCCTTGAGCTTCCCTGAATCTATTCCAAACCTTGCCTTGCTCTGAAAGTGGCTAGAACTCCCTGACCAAGTCCAACTGCAAGCTTCAAAGTCAACAAAGGAAGATGGTGGAAAAGAGGATACATAACAGGGATGATGGTTTGGATAGGTTTGATGTCAAGTATGTAAGATGGTTGAATGGTCTAAACACAAAACGCACGAGCCAAATGAGAGTTGGATGTGTTTGTGCAGAAACTGTATGTTTGGACAATTTTTGGTGTTTTCAGTTTCAGAGAGTTTAAAACCTTTGCTTGGTGTCTTATGTGTTGTATATCCTTTGCATATTAGTATAGAAATGATCTAAAGTCAGCTCTCTATCAGCTGTACAAGCCATAGCCTTTTTGCAACTTTTCTTGTACTTGAAGCAAAGTGACAAGACCAAACCCACATGCTTGTACCAGCTTGCTTTAGGGTTGGTATGAGTTTGTACAAGTTGCTTGAGACCTGTGTGGTTTTCTTGTATCAAGGGGACAGGTTCAAAGCTCCAAGTTGACAAGTTTGCAAAAGTGCTTCTTTATGAAAATGGCAATGAAGCCTTTTTGCCCAAAATGGAATTACAAGTTATGTAAAAGTTCAAAAGCATGGATAGAGGCTTTGTCAACTGTGTAAGCATTTAATTAAAGAGTGTGTAGCAAGTTTAGGACCTGTAAAGCATGAAATAGCCAGCATAGGTTTGATTTTCAACTTGGTTCTTCATGAAAATGGCTTGAACAAAAAGTGAGAAAATGCCAACTTCCTCTCTTCGATTCTCCCTACTCAAAAATGATCTTGGAGAGTTCTTGGACATTTTGGAAAGCTTGAAATGTTCTCTATAATCCATATTTAAAATGCATTTTGAGATACATCTTGGAACTAGGTGAAAAGTTGCCATGAATTTGGGTCCAAAACCTGCCTAAATTAGGGCAAAATTTCACTAAGTTAAGAAGTTTATGACCATGTATTCACAAATTTATAACTTGAGATCTAAATATCTTTAGGGAAAAGTTTTTGAAGAAAATTTGTAGATTTCATGGAGGTATGCAACTTTCATGTTGGGGACTTTCCTTGAATCAAAATGCATCATGGTGAAAAAGTGGTGTAAAGTTGAGAAAAAATAAGAAAATTCTTATACTTAGAAAAATTCTAAGTTATGAAAATTTTTAAATTAAAACCCTAATTTTTAAATTTGGTTTTCTTGGTGAAGAAGTTTCACATTTGGGAATGTTTTGATGAATTATGACCCTTGGTACTTGATTTTGACCAAAAAGTCAAAGTTTGACTTTTCAGTGTACAATTGACTTTTGATCAGTTGACTGTAAATCTCATCTGTCAATCTAATTAACTTGAGATGTTTTGAACCATGTAATTGAGTCAAGATGATGCCATTGAATCCTTGAAATCATGCTTGAACTCAATTGGTCAATTGCTAGGTTAAAAATCAGAAATTGCCCTTCCTCAGTCAAAACCCTAATTTTAACCATTTTGCCCTTTTGATGATTTGATCAAATTTCTTGAGGAGTTGTAATCCAAACTTGATCAAATGGTATATATGATACTAAAATGTTGATGTGGATCAAAAATTATGAAGTTTGACTGTAAATTGGCCATGGTTGACTTTTTTCCCAATACAGCTGATTTTTAGGTCGATTATCCAATTGACTGATAAAAAATGTGGTTCAAGGATTGAAAATTATCATGAGCAATCTTAGGGGTACAAAATGATGTATGAAAGTCACATGAAACATTGGTGGTCCAAAAATCCTTGTGCAAACTCAAACCCTAATTTTAGGTTATCAGTGCAAGATGAGATGTCTTGAGCTGACCAAACCCTAATCTTGTCTTGAGTCAAGGAAGTCTTGTGAGAAAAATCTTGATAAATGAGAGGGAAAATTTTGGGGTACAACAGCTGCCCCTGTTCAATCTTCTTGAACCTGAAGAGTTAGATCAGCGAGCTTTGTCGTTCGTGACTCGAAGGTAAAAGATGATTGGACACTAGAGTGCTCGTAAATTTGCACTTGACAAAGTGTAGTTGAGGGAATGGGCTTAAAGATGCCATTTGGAGAGGTGATAGAATATTTTTGGAGATGGGCTTGTAGATGCCATCCAAGAATGTTTGTTGAATTGTAAGTTTTAAGCTGAAAGAATGAGTATCAGAATGATGTCCGCGTCTGGAACGTATCTGAGCTGTATCTGTACTTGAAATCTTAATAAGTATCGGAATGGAATCCATGTCTGGAGCGTATCTGTACTGTATCCGAAAGATGAATCTGAATGAGAAACATAATGGCTTCTGTTTCTGGAGCGTATCTGGACCGTATCTGAAAGATGAATCTGAATGAGTAACAGAATGGCTTCCGTGTCTGGAGCATATCTAGACTATATCTGAAAGATAAATCTGAATGAGTAACAGGATGGCATCCGTGTCTGGAGCGTATCTGTACTGTATCTGAATGTTGAAGTCTGAATAAATAACAGGATGCCATCCGTGTCTGGAGCGTATCTGTATTGTATCATGAATGTTGAATTTGAATGGGTAACAAAATGGCAACTGTGTCTGAAGCGTATCTGAACTGTATCTAGATTGCATATTGTTAATGGCAGTTTGTTAATCTTATCCTGAAAAGGGTAAAATGTTAGCTGAAACACAAAGTTATATTGCATGAAATGTATGATGCAATATATGTGTTTTATCAATGTTTATGATATGTGGATGTAATGTATGCGCATGCAAGCTGATTTGTTGTATTGCTGAGGAAAATAAATCCTTGACTGCTGCTGAGAATATATGGATTCTTGGGGTATTGACAAAAAATCTGTTGTGAGCAATGCCATATACTGCTTAAGTAATCTGCTTGGGGAATCCAGAGAATTTTGATGACTTCTAGTGGGGATTATGATGGGAGTCTTAGTTCCGTTGGGGAGTAAAGACAACTCCGTGGGAAAAAAGCTTATTCCTGTTTGGGAAAAATTTCAGGAGTTTCGGTCGTCTGCCACTCTACCGGGGAATTATCCTAGGTTAGGGAGAAACAGAAGTTAGCCGTCATCCGGTTGATTTTCAGACTTCAAGACGACTTGCTGGGGAATTTGGAGAAACTGGATAGTTTCCACTGTAGATTAATAGTTTGAAGTTTCAGCTCCGCTGGGGATCTTAATGACGTACTGTAAGGATTGCTTATGGAATAGCCTAAAGACGTTTTCCTATTCTTTCAACCTGTCAGTAATTGTCCTTTTTCATTTCGTTTATTTGTAAACAGTAATTATGTTCAAATGCATATGTTCATTAATGAATCATTGGACGTTTTTGCAAATAAAAAACAAGTGTAAAAGAAAAGGACAAATAGTTTTTTGTACTTTAAAGAGATATCTTTGTATTCACTTTGAATAAGTATTTTGTACAAAGGAGACAGACATCCTAGTAAGAGGATGGTGTCATAAAAATAAGAAAATTTTATACAAAGAAAGATAGCTATGTGTGATAATCCCATGGGGTTCCCATTCTGCTATAGCCTCCGTATCTCTGAATATCTGGTCTATTTGTTGCTTCGTCCGAAGATGATTGAATTGATCAGAAGCTCAGAGTTTGTCAGTGAAGAGATTGTCCTCAAAGTGATCCAACGAGACATAGTCATACGCTTTAATTCCCTAACTTTTTCCTGGATCTCCCTTTAGGGTTTTCAGTCCACAGGGAAACCCTTTTTTGCCCAAGTCGTCCTTTCGGGTTTTCAACTTGTCGGGTGTACAATTTTTTATATATTTTATCCCTAATTTTTGCCTGAACCTTTTGGTTCTCCGGGATGCCCTTGTTTTTCCTAGGTGTGTCAACCTAGTGAGTCTCTTATGCGTAGTATCTTTTGAATATGTCTGCGTTTGCAGGGTGTGTCAGGTCGTCACCGTCCATGGTGGTTAAGATCATTGCCCCACCGGAAAAGATGTTCTTGATTACAAATGGTCCTTCATAGGTAGGAGTCCATTTACCCCTAGGATCACTTTGCGGTAAGATAATGCGCTTGATCACTAGATCTCCAACTTGATATACTTGGCGTCTTACTTTCTTGTTGAAAGCCTTGATCATCCGTTTTTGATACATCTGACCATGGAAAACAGCAGTAAGTCTCTTTTCATCAATTAAGTTCAGTTGATCATGTCGGTTCTGGATCCAATCGTCCTCACTCAGACTTGCATCATTCATAATTCTCAAGGAGGGAATTTGAACCTCGATAGGCAAGACAGCCTCCATGCCATAAACCAAAGAATAGGGTGTTGCCCTAGTTGATGTGCGAGTTGTGGTACGGTACCCATGGAAAGCAAACAATATCATTTCATGCCAGTCCTTGTAGGTGACTGTCATTTTTTGTATGATTTTTTTAATGTTTTTATTAGCAGCTTCGACTGCACCATTCATCTTTGGCCGATAGTGGGATGAATTGTGATGTTGAATCTTGAACTGCTCGCACAAGGCGGTGATCATAGTATTGTTAAGGTTCGTACCGTTATCAGTGATGATCCTTTCTGGGATACCGTACCGGCAAATGAGATTTTGCTTGATGAAGCGGGAAACAACATTCTTAGTAACGGATGCGAAGGAAGCTGCTTCGACCCACTTTGTGAAATAATCAATAGCCACTAGAATGAAACAGTGTCCATTGGAGGATGTAGGCTTGATCTCCCCAATCATATCGATTCCCCACATAGCAAAGGGCCAAGGAGCTGTTAAGACATTTAGAGGAACCGAAGGCACGTGCACGTTGTCTGCATAGATTTAACACTTATGACAGGTCCGAGAGTGTTGATGGCAGTCTGCTTCCATGGTAGACCAATAATAGCCTTCCCGTAGGATTTTCTTTGCCATCGTATGCCCACTAGAGTGAGTGCCAAAGGTACCTTCATGTAATTCAGCCATGATCTTTTCAGCTTCAATCTTATCCACATAATGGAGCAGAATAGAATCATGATTACGTTTGTACAGGATGCCATTACTCAGGAAGAACTTAACAGAGAATCTCCTTAGGAACTTTTTATCATTGATTGAAGCTCCTTCCGGATATTCTTGAGCCTCGAGATACCTCTTGACTTCATGAAACCAAGGCTGGTCCACTACTTCTTCAGTATTAATCTCGTGACAGTGTGTTGGTTCTTCATTCGTTCAATGATGATCTGGGGAGCCTCGTTATCCCAATTAAGTTTAAACATAGATGACATTGTGGCTAGAGCATCTGCTAGCTGATTTTCTTCTCGTGGGAAATGCTCGAAGGTAATCTGCTCGAAATGTGGTAACAATGTCAAAACATGTTCTTTGTAAGGGATAAGGTTTGGATGCTTAGTGTCCCACTCTCCTTTGATCTGACTGATGACCAAAGCTAAATCTCCAAACACATCTAAAGATTTGATTCCCAAGTCTATGGCAGCCTTGAGACCAAAGATGCACGCTTCGTACTCTGCCATGTTGTTCGTACAGTTGAAGTAGAGTCTGTTAGAACAAAGTTTGAATCTACTACCTTATATTTAAGTTTTGATGATAACAAAGTGAAAAGATACATTATTTATAAGATTCATGTATGAACTATCTGCTGCCTAAAATTACTATGTTCTGACTTGCAGATACTCTGATTGATATAAGCAAGATCACATCTAATCAGCATCAGAAATTTGGTTCCTAACATCAGCATCAAAAGTTGCCATATCAGAATGTCAAAATCAGATGATCAACTCACGTACATGCTGAAACCTGATGAACAAGACTGCGCTCAACACTCTGATAAAGAAACACAACAGTTCATCAGCAGCTAAGCAGAGTCAGAATGAGCCAAGCCAGAACTTGCATTAAGTAAGCAACGGTACTGTGCATTGAAAGCAAATTAATACCAACGGCCTCATTCCGGACAAGATCTGCTCGATAAGGAAAGTTTGTTAATAGCATTGAATCAAGAATATTGCATCCAACGTTCAACATCTCAGTGCTATATAAACAAGACTTTGAAGATTGAATTGGCTAATGCTCTCCAAATCTCTACACGCATAAAAGCTGATCAAAATCTTCCTTCTCTCAATTTTGCTAAACACTACACATTCTGATATTCTATCATTGTTTAGCAATCTAGTTTCTAAGCTTTAAGTTGTGTATACATCACAGTTGTGATACAGTTTTGTAGAAAACATTCACACACTTTGTTTTATCTCTTTGTAAGAAAGTGTTTCCTTGACAAACCGGGTTGTGGTTTGGATCAAGAAGGCTTTAGCAGTTGTTAAAGCAGTCTGTAATATTCAGTTGAATATAGTGGATTAAGACCTCGTTGGAGAGAGGCGAAATCACCTTGACGGGTGGACTGGAGTAGTTTGAGATCAAACGAACCAGGATAAAAATATCTTGTTCATTGCATTAGATTTCAGTTTTACAATTCAACCCCCCTTCTTGTGTTTTTCACTACTTCAATTGGCATCAGAGTGCCTGGTTCTGAGCTAAAACACTTAACCGTGTTAGTACAAGATCCAGCGTCAGAAAAACACAATGGCAGGAAACAATTCTCACATCAGCAATGACAACAATGAGGACAGAGACAGATTCAGCGGCAAACCTCCAGTCTTTGATGGAGAAAACTTTGATTACTGGAAAGACAGAATTGAAAGCTTCTTTCTGGCACATGATGCTGATCTGTGGGATATGGTGACAGATGGATACACGCACCCTGTGAATGCAAGCGGTCAGAAGATTGATAGAAAAACAATGTCTGATCAACAAAAGCGTGACTTCAAGAATCACCACAAGGCCAGAACCATCCTCCTCAGCACCATCTCCTATACTGAGTATGAAAAGATCTCCAACAGAGACACATCAAAGAATATTTTTGACTCACTCAGAATGACGCATGAGGGCAACGTTCAGGTCAAAGAAACAAAAGCTCTGGCGCTCATTCAGAAGTATGAGGCGTTCAAAATGGAAGAATCTGAATCTATTGAAACCATGTTCTCTAGATTCCAGATTCTGGTAGCTGGTCTCAAAGTTCTAGACAAAGGATACTCTACTGCTGACCATGTCAAGAAAATCATCAGAAGTTTACCCAAGCAGTGGAGACCTATGGTTACAGCTCTGAAGCTAGCTAAAGATCTCAACAAAATCACTCTGGAGGAACTTATCAGCTCCCTCAGAAGTCATGAGATAGAGCTAGAAGCTGATGAGCCTCAGAAGCAAGGTAAGCCTTTAGCATTAAAATCTAACAAAAAATTTGAGTCTAAAGTTTTGCAGGCAGTTGAAGAAACATCTGATGGATACTCATCAGAAGAAGACGAACTCTCTCTCCTTTCCAGAAGAGTAAATCAACTGTGGAAGCAAAGACAAAGGAAGTTCAGGAATCCCAGAAGATCTGATCAGAACGAGTCTTCTTCCAGATACAGAAGGACAGATTCTTCCTCTGGATACAGAAGATCTGAAGGCTCCTCCAGTAGCAAAAAGCCAAACACCAAGGACATCATCTGCTATGAGTGCAATGAGCAAGGACACTATAAGAGTGACTGCCCAAAGCTTCAGAGGGAAAAGCCCAAAAAGAAGTTTGGAAGAGAGAAGAAGAAAAGTCTCATGGCTACATGGGATGACTCTGACTCGTCTGAAGCTGACTCAGAATCAGATGATGAGAGGGCAAACATAGCTCTCATGGCTAACATCTCAGAAGATAGTGAAGCTTCTGAATCAGACTCAGAATCAGATACTGAAGAGGTATTTCCTAACTTTGCTGTTAACTTTACAAAAGCTGAACTTGCTGAAAGCCTTAATGAGATTCTGGAACGTTATCAGCAAATTAGAGCTAAATTCAGAGACCTGAAAAGGAATCTTGAATCTGACTCTAATAAGACTGAGAGTCTCAAATTGGAAAATTTTGAGCTGAGAAATAAGATTTCAAAATTAGAAAACACTTTACAAAACTCTCAGAAGGAACCAATTTCTGAAACTCCCAGCAACGCTGATAAGATCATCAAGGAGTATGATCACAGTTTCCAGAAGTTCCTAGCTAAAAGCATAGATAGAAGCAAAATGGCTTCAATGATCTATGGAGTTAGCAGAAACGGCAGGAAAGGAATAGGATACCAAGGTAAGGTTCCTACACCAAAGAATGTCATGGACTTAACCATTAAACACACTCCTCTGAATTCACATTTTGTATATGGTCACACACATGATATTAAATACACTAGCAGTAAGCACTCTGAAACCAAAATTCAACCAGAGTTTTGGTAAAACTAACAAATCAAGACCCAAGAAAATCTGGGTACCTAAGGATAAAATAATACATGTTGCAGATATCTTTAGCAGCAAGTCAGAAACACCAGTCATGGTACCTGGAATCTGGCTGCTCACGACACATGACGGGAAGAAGGCATATGTTCCAAAGCCTGGAACTTAAGCCTGGAGGCCACGTTGGCTTTGGAGGCAATCAGAGGGGAAAGATAATTGGCTCTGGAACTGTAGGTAATGGAAATCTTCCCTCTATTAATAATGTTCTGCTAGTAGATGGATTGATGCATAATCTGTTATCCATAAGTCAATTAAGTGATAACGGTTATGATATAATCTTTAATCAAAAATCATGTAAAGCTGTTAGTCAGAAAGACGGGACTATCCTGTTTAATGGTAAGAGGAAAAACAACATTTACAAAATCAAACTTTCTGAACTAAAAAGTCAGAATGTAAAATGCCTTATGTATGTTAACAACGAGCAGTGGATCTGGCACAGAAGATTGGGGCATGTTAGTATGAGAAGAATATCTCAGATTAACAAACTCAATCTGGTCAGAGGACTTCCTAATTTGAAGTTCAATTCAGATGCTCTATGTGAAGCATGTCAGAAAGGCAAGTTTGCAAAACCTTCTTTTAAATCCAAAAATGTTGTTTCTACCTCTAAGCCATTAGAACTTCTGCACATTGACTTATTTGGACCAGTTAAAACTGCTTCAGTCAGTGGTAAGAAGTATGGGTTAGTAATCGTAGATGACTATAGCAGATGGACATGGGTAAAGTTCTTAAGACATAAGGACGAGTCACACTCTGTGTTTGTTACCTTCTGTAACCAAGTTCAGAATGAAAAGGATCTTAGAATCGTTAAAGTCAGAAGTGATCATGGTGGAGAATTTGAAAACAAAGATTTTGAGTCATTCTTTAATGACAGAGGCATTCTGCATGATTTCTCTTGTCCTAGAACTCCCCAACAGAATGGAGTTGTAGAACGAAAGAACAGAACATTGCAAGAAATGGCCAGAACCATGATCAATGAGACAAACGTTGCTAAGACCTTTTGGGCAGAGGCAATAAACACAGCGTGCTACATTCAGAATAGAATATCAATAAGACCTATTCTGGAAAAGACTCCATATGAATTGTGGAAGAACAGAAAGCCCAACATTTCATATTTTCATCCATTTGGATGTACTTGCTTTATATTAAATACAAAGAATTATTTGAACAAGTTTGACTCTAAAGCACAGAAGTGTATTATGTTAGGATACTCTGAACGCTCAAGAGGGTACAGAGTATACAATACAGAAACACAGATTGTGGAAGAATCAATCAGTGTTCGTTTTGATGATAAGCTTGACTCTGAAAAGTCAAAGCAGAATGAAGTTTTTGCAGGTATAGAAATTGAATTTACAGGTTCTGAAGACAAGTCATCAGAAGCTCTCAACACAGACATTCCTTCAACGTCTGAAAGGAGCACTGCTAGCAATCCTACAACAGCTGTTGATCAACCTCAGAAGAGATTACCCAGAAGCAGCTTGGATCACCCAGAAGAGACTATCTTAGGAAGAAAGGAAGATCCAATCAGAACAAGAGCAAGCTTCAGAAACTCTGAAGAAACTCTTATGGGACTTGTGTCTCTGATTGAACCTTCTTCTATTGATGAAGCACTTCTGGATAATGACTGGATTCTGGCAATGCAAGAAGAGCTGAATCAATTCACCAGAAACGACGTATGGGATCTCGTTCCTAGACCAAAAGGATTCAACGTCATTGGAACAAGATGTGTGTTCAGAAACAAGCTAAATGAACAAGGTGAAGTCATCAGAAACAAGGCACGACTGGTTGCACAAGGTTATAGTCAGCAAGAGGGGATAGACTATACAGAAACCTTTGCCCCAGTCGCCAGGTTAGAATCTATCAGACTTTTAATTTCATTTGCTGTTAATAGAGGCATCACTCTGTATCAGATGGATATCAAAAGTGCATTCTTAAATGGTTATATAGAAGAAGAAGTTTATGTACACCAACCCCCTGGTTTTGAAAATACAAAACATCCAGAACATGTTTTCAAACTAAAGAAGTCACTGTATGGTCTGAAACAAGCTCCCAGAGCTTGGTATGAAAGGCTAAGTAACTTTCTGTTAGAAAATGAATTCACCAGAGGGAAAGTGGACACTACTCTATTCTGTAAATCAGTTAAGAATGACATCTTAGTCTGTCAAATTTATGTTGATGATATTATTTTTGGTTCTACTAATCCTTCTCTTGGAAGAAAATTTGCTAAGTGTATGCAGGCAGAATTTGAGATGAGCCTCATAGGGGAACTGAAATTCTTTCTAGGAATTCAGATCAATCAAACTCCAGAGGGAACTTACATTCATCAGAGCAAATACATCAGAGATCTTCTGAAGAAATTTGACCTCTCAGAATGTAAGCCATCAAAGATTCCAATGCATCCCACGTGCATTCTGGAAAGAGAAGAGGTAAGCAAAAATGTAGAACAGAAAGTCTACAGAGGTATGATTGGTTCTCTCCTCTATCTGACTGCTTCAAGACCTGACATATTATTCAGTGTTTGTATCTGTGCTAGATTCCAATCAGATCCTATAGAATCTCACTTAACAGCTGTTAAGCGAATTTTCAAGTATCTGAAAGGTACTACTAATCTGGGTTTGTTTTATAGAAAATCTAGTGATTACAGCTTAGTAGGCTACTGCGATGCTGATTTTGCTGGAGACAGAGTAGAACGAAAAAGTACTTCTGGAAGCTGCCAGTTTCTGGGAGAAAATCTGATCTCTTGGTCCAGCAAAAGGCAATCAACAATTGCACTATCAACAACAGAAGCTGAGTACATAGCAGCAGCAAGATGTAGCATACAAATGCTCTGGATGAAAAGTCAGCTTGAAGACTTCCAGATTTTTGAGGGTAACATTCCTATACTCTGTGATAATACTTCTGCTATTTGCTTAAGTAAGAATCCCATTTTACATTCTAGAGCTAAGCATATAGAAATAAAACATCACTTCATTAGGGACTATATTCAGAAAGGTATTTTGAACTTAAAATTTATAGATACAGACCATCAATGGGCTGATATCTTTACTAAACCCCTTTCAGAAGATAGGTTTAATTTCATTCTGAAACATCTCAACATGAAAATCTGTCCAGAGTGAAAATGTTTTAATTCCATATATTTACCTTCAGAATGTAATTGTTTTACTGTGAACTTCTGATCAATCTTCTTTCAGAAAGATAGAACATGCAGATTGTATCAGATGCAAGTCTAAAGATCTGAGAGTCTAAACTCAAAGACAGACGTGCTGATCACTACATCAAACAAGTGTCATCCAATCATCAGCATATCTCTGAAGCAGAACGCGTGCACGCTTCTGAGAAGGCAAAGCGCTGATTGGGTGCATTGAGACACATGTCTGGTAACCGTTTTTAAGTATCTTTCTCAAATCCCCCAAAATCAGCAAGCATTTAATGAAAAGTAATCATGCTTTTAAAATGCAATCATGATTTTTCTCTTTCTTAAAAACGTTTATCTTTTCAAAATATTTTGAAACTCTATTTAAACACATTAATCTCTCATTCTCATTCTTTACGTTTTCTCACTAATACGCAAGCATTCTCTGCATATTTCTGTGTTCATCTCTTGCAAAACCCTTTTTCCTCAGTTTCTTCTCAAAACCTTTTGTGTGAACATGGCAACCTCCAGCAGTGCTTCTGCAGGTCCTCAGAAGAAAGCATCATCTGAGCAATATCAAGTGCCATTCAGAACACTCCTCACTCCTGTGAAGAATCTTGAAGTGCTTTCTGAATTAATCATTGATTTTGGAAGCTTGAAGGAGAACGGTTTTGACCTAACTGAAGAAGTTAGGGCACAGAAGTGGGAAAGGTATTTTGACAGGTTGGTTGGACCAACATTCCCTATGTTAGTCAAGGAATTCTGGATTCACGCCAAGGCTTCAACGCATCTAGTCACCTCCTTTGTTATGGGGAAGAAGATTGTGATCACTGAGGATCACATTGCAAGGCTAATCGGTTACTGTGGCGGTGGCGTCCGTTGTGTGGACATGGCTGAAAGATGTGCTGATGTGGGTGTGATAGCTGCAAGGATTTTCACTCATGGGGTGCCCAGCAGCAAGATCAAAGATCTGAAGGATCATTACAGAGTTTGGGTTAAGATAATTCTGGGGTGCTTCAACCATAGGAAGCCAACCAGTTCACCTGATTATATAAATGTGGATCAGCAGTTTCTGATCTACTTTATTGATCAGAAGGTAAAAATCAATTTGGCTCATTTTCTGTTCAACCACCTCAGAACAAGTGTGAAGGAAACCAGGGAAGAAGAAAGAACCAAGAGGGATTGGATACCCTTTGGAAGGTTGATATCAGATATTCTGACAGAGAATAGGCTGATAGAGCATCTGATAGAAGCTCAAGAGCTAAGCACCATTGAACCAACAGTTGGGAAACCTCTGAACGCAAAGAACTTGAAGAAGATGAAGTTGATAGAGAATATCCAGAAGGAACCCAGAGCTACTCCTATTGCTGATATCACCAGTAGAAGAGTTCCTCTGAGTGACTTTCCTTTATTCTCTGAGATAGAATCCAAACCAGAGGTGGTTCTCAGATACTTGGATGCGTGCAAGGCAGATAGTACAGATCCAAATCTGATTATCAAAGCTCTGCATCAACCTCAGCAAGAAGTGACTCTGAAGAAGACGAAGAAGAGGAAGGCACCTTCAGAAGGATCATCCCAGCAGACACCCAAGAAAAGAGGTAATTTATCTGCTGCTTCTGTTTTAAATTCTTCTACTATTCCAGCATCTATTCCTCCTCAAACCTCTCATAGAATCTCAATCCCCATCCCTACCATAGATGAAACTGTACCAGAAGAGGACCCGTCTGAGGCATTAAAACTCAGAAGACCCAGAACCAAACATCCCAAACCAACAATCTCAACAACATCAGCAATTGACAAAGTGATGTCTGATATTGATCAACACACTTCTGATCAACCAAACTCTGAACCACAAATTGTCCCTTCTCCTCAACCAGCAATTCCGTCTCCCTCTCCTCAACCAGAAATTAATCCACCATCACCTCAACCTAAGTTTCATCACTCTGAAACTCCTTCTCCTCAACCATCTGAACCTCATTCACCTCAACCATCACCTCTGGCAATCCAGCTGCCAGGTGGAACAACAATCACCTTGGCACAATTGCCATCCTCATCAGAATCTACACCACCAAATACTCCCAAAACACCACCCAGTCCAATCATAATTTCTGATTCTGAAACTCCCTCTCCAAAACAAACTGCTGCCAAGCAAACCTCTGAAAACCCCAGCAAGACTTTCATAGACTTAACCAGTCTTGACCGTCTTGCTGATATGAAACATAAAATAGCCATCCCTAAACCAAAACAACCAGATGTTGGCTCTGGTATTATGAATTTTGAAACAGGTGTGCAGCAATGGATTGCTTCTTTGAAGCAAGTCTGTCCTGGAATGATTGACCCAGCTGCTTCTGATCAGCTATGGTCACAATTCAGACGTTGGGTACGTGCTGAAGCCCTCAAGTTGCACGATATCAACTATGAGCAGGCACAACAGAATTTCAGCAAGCTTCTGAATGAAGTTGGAAGTCAGCTTCTGAAAGAAGACGTGCTCCCTCTGGATAGTGAACCTTGGTCTGAGAAACAACAAGCTTCAAAGGTGCAATCAGAAGAAGACAAGACCATTCAAGCTGAAGAAAGTCAAGCAGAAGATGTTGCAGAAAGCTCTCAGAAGCTTCCTGCTTCTGATGCTTCTCAAGCTGCCTTGGACAGGCAGACTCTGGAAGAACTAAAGCTGAATGACATGCGTCTGCAGAAGAGGATGGATGAAAACGACCAGAAGATGAAAGAAAGAATGGATGTGTAGGATAGCAAGATTGACACTGTTGTCAGCATGGTGCACAAGCAGAATGAGACTGTTGATCAGATCAAAGCCATGCTGGAGAACCTGTTCACACGCTTGCCTCCTCAACCTTAGTCTTTTTTTTTTCATTCATGTCTTTTTCATGTTTTCTTTGATTTTCTGATGTACTGTTTGAATATGTTTTGTACTATTTTCATGTTTTGATTCTGAACCTTTTAATATGACTAGTTTTTCTGATCTTAAATTGTTTTAGCACTCACCTACACTTTTTGATTGCTGACAAAAAGGGGGAGAACAAGAATGATATTTTAAACAATAACGGCTAACTAGACAGAAATTCTCAAACATTCTAACTCTATTACTTGAAAATGTTTTCTCTGTTTTGCTTAAAGTCAACAGGTACAAGGAAGCTCCTGGACACTCTGAAGACTAGAAGCTCTGATCACTATGACACTCTGATCCAAAGCAAAGCTCTGACAAGAAAAGCTCTGAGGCTCTGCTTTGACATGCTGATCTAAAGCTTCTGATAGTCAAAGACTCTGATACTCTGATGTTCAAAGAAAGGCAAAAAGATCTGATCCTGAAGAACACTTGAAATCAAAGGGAAGTAATAAACTCAGGGGGAGTATCTCTCAACTCTGATATCTTTTTACTCCTTATCTTTTTTTTTACCTCTTACTCTGATGCATCTTTCTGATACCTTTTCACATTATTTTCATTTAAAAATATCTAGTTTTTGTCATCATCAAAAAGGGGGAGATTGTTAGAACAAAGTTTGAATCTACTACCCTATATTTAAGTTTTGATGATAACAAAGTGAAAAGATACATTATTTATAAGATTCATGTATGAACTATCTGCTGCCTAAAATTACTATGTTCTGACTTGCAGATACTCTGATTGATATAAGCAAGATCACATCTAATCAGCATCAGAAATTTGGTTCCTAACATCAGCATCAAAAGTTGCCATATCAGAATGTCAAAATCAGATGATCAACTCACGTACATGCTGAAACCTGATGAACAAGACTGCGCTCAACACTCTGATAAAGAAACACAACAGTTCATCAACAGCTAAGCAGAGTCAGAATGAGCCAAGCCAGAACTTGCATTAAGTAAGCAACGGTACTGTGCATTGAAAGCAAATTAATACCAACGGCCTCATTCCAGACAAGATCTGCTCGATAAGGAAAGTTTGTTAATAGCATTGAATCAAGAATATTGCATCCAACATTCAACATCTCAGTGCTATATAAACAAGACTTTGAAGATTGAATTGGCTAATGCTCTCTAAATCTCTACACGCATAAAAGCTGATCAAAATCTTCCTTCTCTCAATTTTGCTAAACACTACACATTCTGATATTCTATCATTGTTTAGCAATCTAGTTTCTAAGCTTTAAGTTGTGTATACATCACAGTTGTGATACAGTTTTGTAGAAAACATTCACACACTTTGTTTTATCTCTTTGTAAGAAAGTGTTTCCTTGACAAACTGGGTTGTGGTTTGGATCAAGAAGGCTTTAGCAGTTGTTAAAGCAGTCTGTAATATTCAGTTGAATATAGTGGATTAAGACCTCGTTGGAGAGAGGCGAAATCACCTTGACGGGTGGACTGGAGTAGTTTGAGATCAAACGAACCAGGATAAAAATATCTTGTTCATTGCATTAGATTTCAGTTTTACAATTCAACCCCCCTTCTTGTGTTTTTCACTACTTCAGAGTCTGGCAGTAAAGGGAGTATGGTATCCTTCCGGAGATATGAGTACAGTGCCGATACCATTACCAAGTGCATTGGATGCCCCATCAAAGAATAGGGTCAATTGAGATCCTTTTTTAGGTCTGTCATATGTTCTGATCTCTTCACAGTTGTGTAATTTCATGATGTCTTCGTCTGGGAATTAAAACTTCATGGACTGATAATCTTCTACAACTTGATGAGCAAGATGATCAGCTAGCACGCTGCCCTTTATAGCTTTTTGGGTAGTGTACTGTATGTCATATTCTGTTAAGATCATCTGCCATCTAGCTATCCTTCCAGACAGAGCAGGCTTCTCAAAGATGTACTTTATCAGATCCATCTTAGATATCAGCAAAGTGGTATGACTCAACATATATTGTCGTAGCCGGAGAGCAGCCCATACCAGAGCGCAACAAGTTTTCTTAAGTAGTGAATATCTGGTTTCACAGTCGGTAAAAATTTTTCTCAGGTAGTAAATAGCGTGCTCTTTTCGTCCAGACTCGTCATGCTGCCCCAATACACACCCCATTGAGTTCTCTAAAACGGTCTGATACATGATCAGTGGTCTTCCCTCGAATGGTGGCATCAAGACAGGAGGCTCTTGTAAATACTCTTTGATTTTGTCAAAAGCAATCTGACATTCATCATTCCATCTGACTACTTGATCTTTCTTCAACAGTTTGAAGATTGGTTCACAAGTAGATGTTAGGTGAGAAATGAATCTGGCAATGTAGTTCAGACGTCCCAAGAATCCTCTAACTTCCTTCTCAGTACGAGGAGCAGGCATTTCTTGTATCGCTTTGACCTTGGCAGGATCAACCTCGATGCCTTTGTTGCTGACAATGAAACCTAAAAGTTTACCGGACCAGACTCTGAATGTGCACTTGTTTGGATTTAATCTCAGCTTGTACTCCTTCAACCTTACAAACAACTTTTGCAAGTGATCGAGGTGCTCCTCTTCAGTTTTTGATCGGGCTATCATGTCATCTATGTAGACCTCTATCTCATGATGTATCATATCATGAAACAAAGCTACCATGGTGCGTTGATAGGTTGCCCCAGCATTCTTCAATCCGAATGGCATCACTTTGTAGCAGAACATTCCCCACTGTGTGACAAATGTAGTTTTCTCCATGTCCTCAGGTGCCATTTTGATCTGGTTATAACCTGAGAATCCATCCATGAAGGAAAACACTTTGTGATGGGCCGTATTATAAACCAGGATGTCGATGTGGGGAAGTGGAAAATCATCTTTAGGGCTAGCCCTGTTTAAATCTCTATAATTCGTACACATTCGTACTTTAACGTCCTTTTTAGGCATGGGAACAATATTGGAAACCCATTGAGGATAGGAAGTAATAGCCAGGAATCCAACATTGAACTGTTTCATGACTTCCACTTTGATCTTCTCTGATATGTCAGGTCTCATGCGGCGAACTTTTTGTTTCACTGGTGGACAGTCTTCTCTTGTGGGTAGACGATGTACCATGATGTCTGTATCAAGTCCCGGCATGTCTTTGTATGACTAGGCAAAGATCTCAACATAATCATGCAATAACTGAATTAGACGTTCCTTGACGCTCGGCTCTAGGTTGGCACCCACTTTAATTTCCTTTTTATCTTCCTCGATACCCAAGTTGATTGTATACAACAGCTCCTCATGAGGCTGAATAACTCTTTCCTCTTGTTGTAGTTGTCTGGCCAATTCCCCTGGTACCTCACAATCTTCCTCACCTTCGTATTCGGCTTGGTAGATCAGATCTTCAGAGTCACTGAAGGCTATAGCAGTATCGTTACCCATGGGATTCGGAATGGAGGGGTACCTGCGTTTGTGAGTGTGGGTGTGTGTAAGGGTATAGCCATCTTTAAACAATAAAATGTAAAAGAAAGATAATGAGCACAAAAGGTTTATATGTGAAAAAGCGTCCACGATTCATTGAATGTCATATGAAGATGAAATAAAAACCCTTACAAATGGACCATTATGCCTCGGGTAAGACACAAGGTTTTTAAAGTGTAAATTGTTCAAGAATATTACAAGTACAACAGAAATGTAAAAGATAAATAACTGAGAGATGAAAGTTATTGGGACAAAGTCTCTGGCTTCCCAGTTGTGAAGACCTCCGTTGGCAGTAGGAAATATCCAATCTTCCAAGCTGCCATCTTCTTCCACATCTTCCACTGTGTTGACCTCTCTGTTACTAATCTACAAAGGTGGCCCTCCAGCACGGGCACGGCGCACAGTCTTCTGAGTAGTTGAAGTAAACCCCAAGCCAAACTTGTCTGATTTATACTGGATTTCCAGAAGCTGCCCCCAGATGGTACATCCACCCTCTTCTACTGCTGTCTTAGCGTCCTTTAGAGATGACATCCGAAGGGGAAGTCTTGTGATCTTAGGAATCGAGGATACCGCCTTGGTCGTCGCTATTTCTTGAGAGACTTCTTCAAAATGTTGGAAAGGGATTTCAATGAACTCACCATCAAACTTCACATATCGGAAATAATTTAGATGACTAATCATGTACTCCTCTTCTCCATGGACAATTATGATCTTCCATTGGACCGGGTACTTCAGCATCTGGTGTAGCGTGGAAGTGACAGCACCGGCATTATGAATCCAGGGGCGTCCTAACAGACAGTGTTGTACCCCAAAATTTTCCCTCTCATTTTATCAAGATTCTCCTCACAAGACTTCTTGGATCAAGACCAGATTAGGGTTTGCTCAGCTCAAGACCTCATCTTGCACTGATGACCTGAAATTAGGGTTTGAGTTTGCACAGGGATTTTTGGACTTCCAAATCCTCATGTGACTTTCATACTTCATGTTGGACCTCTAAGATTTCCCATACCAAGTTTCAAGCCTTGAATCAAATTTTTGCCCAGTCAATTGGACAGTTGACCTAAAAATCAGCTATATTGGGGAAAAAAGTCAACCATGGCCAATTTAAAGTCAAACCTCATAATTTTTGATCCACATCAACATTATAGACTGATATGAACCATTTGATCAAGTTTGGACCACAACTCCTCAAGAAATTTGATCAGATCATCAAAAGGGCAAAATTGTCATTTTTAGGGTTTTGACTGAGGAAGGGCAATTTCTAATTTTTCACCTAGCCAATAGAAAATTGGGTTCAAGCATGGACTCAAGGACTCAATGGCATCATCTTGACCTAATCACAAGGTTCAAAATATCTCAAATGCATTGGATTGACAGATGAATTTTCCCGTCAACTGATCAAAAAATCAACTATAAACTGAAAAGTCAAACTTTGACTTTTTGGTCAAAATCAAGTGCCAAGGGTCATTTTTTATCAAGATGTGTCAAAAAATGAAACTTTTTCACCAAGAAACCTAATTTTTAAAATTAG
The DNA here is from genome assembly GCA_948472305.1 of Vicia faba. Classification (NCBI taxonomy): domain Eukaryota; kingdom Viridiplantae; phylum Streptophyta; class Magnoliopsida; order Fabales; family Fabaceae; genus Vicia; species Vicia faba. Next base: position 1,051,364,790 of record OX451736.1, on the reverse strand, counting down.
GGTTTAAGTTTGAAAAAATTTCATAACTTAGAATTTTTCTAAGTTATGAAAATTTCTTATTTTTTCCCAACTTTTCCCAACTTTTTCACCATTATGCAATTGGATTCAAACAAAACTTCCAACATGAAAATTTTATTCCCCCATGAAATATACAACTTTGATTCACAAAGTTTTCCCAAAAGATGCTTGGATCTGAAGTTATGATTTTGTGAATAAGGGTCCAAAAACTTTTTAACTTAGTGAAATTTTGCCCTAGTTTAGGCAGATTTTTTACCTAACTTCATGGCAATGTTTCACCTAGTTCCAAGTGGAATATCAAAATTCATTTCAAATATGGATTGTAGAGCATGTTACAAGCTTTCCAAAATGTCCAAGAACTCTCGAAGATCATTTATGGTTAGGGAGAATCGAAGGAATGAAAATGGAAAATTCTCACTTTTGTCCAAGGCATTTTGCACCATGTTACAAGTTGCAAATCTGTCCTAAGCATGCTTGTACTTGGTTTACAGGTTCTAATACTTTTTACACTCCAAAATTGAATGCAAATACAATGGTTAATGGCATTGTTTTGATCTTTGAAGCTTTGTACAAGGGTTTAATCCAAAAATGGCAAAAAGGTAACATTGCTACTTTGATAAAGCACACTTTATGCAATTTTGTTTATCTTGAGCATTGAACCTGATCTTTGGTTGTAAACAAGATCCATGAACATCAGGAAAAGTGTACCAACCCTATACATCCCACGCGCTAGCAAGTACAACCTTTGCCTTTGTCACTTCAACTTTTGCTTCAAAAGCAAATAAGCTTGCAAAAAGTCCATATCTCTTCTATCTGATAAAACCAAGCTTTGCTATCATTTGAAACAACTTCAGCATATTGTAATAAGCCAATACACGAGCTCATAGCATTGCAAACACCCTAAAAACACCAAAATCACCATTTCTGCCCAAAACAGGGCAAACTATGCAGACCATTAGCCAAAAAAATTGCACTCATGCATTTTTTGTTTCAAGGCTTCAAACATATTCCATACAACCCACCTGAACTATCCAAGCCATTGTTCAGCAATTGTAACCTCATTTTCAAGCTTCACCATTTTCAATTTCTGAGTTTGCAGGTTAACTTTTACAAGGAGATTCAAGCCATTTCAAAGCAAGTTGAGCATTGGGAAAGCTTGAGGGAACTTCAAGCAAGCTCACAAGTACATCAGGCCTCACTCAAAGTTGCTACATTGCCATAGCCAAACTCAACTGAACAAGGTAATTTTCAAAGTTCTATCTCCTTATTTAGGCATCATTAGGCTTAGGTTTGTGAAGCAAAAATGTAGTCCTTAATGTGCTTGAGTTGTACATATACATAGCTTGTATTTATATTAACTGGGTTAGGGGAATTTGGATGATGAACATGCTGAAAACTTTAGGTTAAAATTTAGGTCCATTAAAATTCTCTCTGTCCTTTGAGAGTTAGGTCACAAAATGGATATGGTTGGAATCGTGATTGAAAATGCTATAACTTTCATGTTGTAAATTTTTGATTTCATACAAGCAATAGAGAGAACAGATTTTGAAGTACAGAGGCGCGTGCGTGGCTGTCTCAAGGACAGGGATGAAGTGAACTTGGGTCTGGCGCTTGGGATTGGTTCTATTTGCACCCCTCATTTTGTTATTTGCATCCCCTTGGCCCATTTTTCATATTTTACATATTTTCCATTTCTTTTTATATTTTCTGACTTTATTTATTTTTTCTAAACATTTAAAATCATAAAAAATATTTTCTTTATTTTTGGCATTTTATCATATTTTTTTTATCTTATTTTTTTTGCATAATAAATAGTTTATTAGGTTTAATACTTTTATTTTTCTTAAATAAACTTGTAAAATAATAAAAAAATACTATACATTTTATTTTTATTATATTATATACATAAAATAATATTTTCATACAATATTCAATTTTTTTTAATATTTTGTATATATTATTATTATTTTTCTTAAAAAAAAAAGGATAAATAAATAATTAGAAAACATTATTTTCTTAAAGCAAAAATTAGGGTTTTTCACCCCTTTCAAAAAATAATCATTTTATTTTCTTATTCTTTAAGACTTAAATAAATTCATTTTTACATACATAAAAATAAATACAAAAACATTTGTGCATATTTACATTTTTATTGTACATTTAAATAATTTTTCATTTATTTATTGATTGTTTAAATTCAATTGGGTTGTAATAGTAAATTAGGGTTTTATTTTGAGCAATATCCTCCTATTCAAACTTGTACCCCCCTTCCCATAATATTGTTGTAATAGTTAGATTTACTTTACGCAATTTACCGTATTATATGCATGATAGTAAATTAGGGTTTTGTATGCAAAAGACAAAAAGTCAAACAAATAACATGACTAAATACAAGACAAAAATGCATGAAAAATGACAACACCTTGCACACAAGCACCCCTAGGGTTTCATCCACTTTGTTGCCTTAACATGGCCATGGTATGCATGCTAGGTATCTTGGCAAAACAAAACAAAACAAAAAGATCATAGTCCCTCGATGACGCTATCAAAATGTTGCCTAAAAACAAATGATCTTAGTCCTTAAAACTTGCTAAGATACTTGGCACCATTGCTATCATGGTCATACGATGACCCACGCCTGTCCCGTTTAACATCCAAAGATAGGGTTGTTTACTAAATACAATGGTAAAACAACAATGCCAAAGGGTTAAAAATGTACAAGAAAGACTTTTGAGTAGGGTAGACAACTCCTAGTTACTTGATCAAATTGCAAATCATCCTTGCTATTTTCAAACAAACACACACAATTTCAAAACATTTCCCAACAAACTTTCAAACCTTGAAACATTTTTCAAAAGACAAACACCTTTGTATACATTCAAACAAGAATCATTACAAAGGTTTCCAAAACGATGGCCTCTTTTCAAAATACTTTCAAAACCACACAAAGCACCATTTCAAACAATTGAAAAGCAAAAGCAAGTGATCTAAAACAAGTAACTAAGAGCCCATGGAAAACCATGGATGAAAAAGGGTGCTAGCACCTTCCCTTTTCATAATCTACCCCCCGAACCCAAAAACAATCTCAAAGGTCTTTCCTGTGCTTTTTTACATTTCCTTTTGGATAAAATAAAAGTCGGTGGCGACTCTTGCTAAACCGCAACATTTGCAAACACAAACGCAAAACCTCAAGTCAGTTCTCCCACCGCATCACAGAACTGGTGACTCTGCTAGGGATCATTATAAAAGTGGGGTTACCTTAGGGTTTTAGATCACCTTTACATGCTTATCTTGCTTGACTTATATGCTTTACACTTTGGTCCTATTGTTTGGGTTTGAATCCTCTACCCGGATTTAGGAAACATTCATAGGTAAATAGCAATACATTGTGGAAACTGTGCGGGGTATACCGACATGGTTGAAGCAATAGCTATATTAGTGCGACATATTTGTGGGTACTGGTAGCCTTTGAGTCAATCAAAGAGAATACGGGGCCGCTGAGTGATGTCATGAAGCACTAATGGACTTTTAGAACCTTTACTTGACCAACTTGGCCTTTTTTGGAGTAGTGAGATGACCGACTTTGGTGAAGTCCGATGTTGGTAGATACTCGATACTACACTCATTAAGGGTTGTTTTCTTGGAATATTTTGGTCGCCAGTAAAGTGGCTAAACTGAAACAATGAACACAGAAAACAATCCAGTGATATTGAGCTCCTTAGAACCCGGTTACTATTTCTAGGACAGGTTGAGCCAACTAAACTTCAAGAGGGTACTTACCTATGAAACCCCATGCAAGCCCAAACTAGGAACTTGTGTGATTTATTTGTAAATATATACTTGTGCAGGACATCATGAACATCATGAAGCATCATATGCATCCACTAACCATTTCAAGGATCTGGATTTTCATCTTTGTTCCTGTTTTGTAGGTAATGGATTCACTTCACAGAAAAACTATCCAAGTCAACCTTGTAAGAATTCCTCCTCAACTCAAAGAGCTAGCTTCAAGGATTCCTGAGAATTCTCTATTCACCGAGAGGCATGGTCGTCTTCTCAACTTAGTCACTGCCAACACTGAGGAGGATATGCTGAAAGTTCTCTTCCAGTTCTTTGACCCTTTACATCATTACTTCACATTTCCTGACTACCAACTTGTGCCTACTTTGGAGGAATTTTCTCAACTCTTGAGGATTCCTATTCTCAATCAACTACCCTTCAACGGTACGGAAAGAGATCCAAATCCTGGAGATGTTGCTCAAGCCCTACACTTGCAACCATCTGATATCATAGGCCATTGGGAAACTAGAAGTGGTGTCAAAGGCTTCTTGTCAAAGTTTCTGTTTGAGAAGGCCCAAAGCAGCTGGAATTATTTGGACTTACAAGCTTTTGAGGAGATTGTATCTCTTCTCATCTATGGGATGGTCTTGTTCCCTAATCCTGACCAACTTATAGATGTGAGTGCTGTCAAAATTTTCATGGCTCGTAACCCGATGCCTACATTGCTTGGGGATATCCTCCACTCTTTTCACACTCGAACAATGAAGAAAAGAGGTGTACTCATGTGTTGCACTCCTCTACTGGCAAGATGGCTTATTTCTCATCTTCCCCAATCAGTTTTGAAGAATGAGCAAAGTTTGAGGTGGTCACAACGATTGATGACTCTTACACATTCAGATGTTCATTGGTGTTCTCGATCCAAAGAGAATGTTATCATCATTGATCGTTGTGGAGAATTCCATAATGTCCCTCTACTTGGCATTAGGGGAGGAATTACCTACAACCCTTGCTTGGCTCTCAGACAGTTTGGGTATGCCCGAAGGGATGGCCCACATAACATGCTGATTCCAGACTTGGTTTTTGACTTCGACAACGACGATCAAGGACTTCGACAAAGGTTCATACGAGCTTGGAGAATGCCCAACAAGGTGGACAGTGAGACCTTGGGACACAAGAATTCCATCCCTCTTGAGCCTTACCTCAAGTGGGTACGAACCCGCTCCCAAAGTCTTATGATGCCTTACCCCTACATTCTCCCTGTGATTAAAGAGCATGTTATGGAAGGAGAGGTTCCATACACCCTCCTACATCCTGACATGCCAACATCACTAGAATATTTACAAAGGAGTTGGATACAGCTCAAGGGAGAACGTGATACTTTTGAAGCCCAATTCTACGCCAGTGAGAAGAAGGTTTTAGAACTTACTCGTCAACTTCACGAAGAGTTGACTCTCAACACCTACATTGCACCAAAGAGGATGCACAACGTATTTTTACCTTAGAATTTCGTATTATTTTGCCCATGGGACATTTATGTACTAACAAATTCTATCTTATTAATATGACGTGTGTTCCTTTTTGTTTAAAACAAATTTGAATTTCTGAATCCTTGAATGCATTACATGAATACATATCATTCATCATATGCATAAGCAGGTCTTCACACCAAGTTTCCTCATCTCTCTGCTGTTTATTTCAACAAGATGGATATTGAACAAACGGTCAAAGACTTACAAGCGCAAAATTCACAGTTTCAGCAGCTACTTCTGACCTTGGCCAAGGGGAAGGAGGAGATCAAGACCTTTCTAGAAAAGGAAAAGGAGAAAAAGAAGAAGAAGAGGGTTGGTGTGGCTACCATGGGTAGAAGATTTGAAGGTCAAGCTAGAAGGGTCCTAGATTTCCCCTCAACATCTGATGAAGGGGTAAGAAAGGGTAAAGAAACTGCAGTGCCATCTGATTCTGAGGAAGAAGAGGAGGAGGAGGATGAAGACTATTCTGAACAGCAGTACCCTCCTGCAGATGACAAATACAAGAACTTGGAAGAGTGTCTAGCTGCCATGGAGATACAAAGAGTGCCTGGGATGGACTTTGAAGAGTTAGGGCTGGTTTCTGGAATTGTAATCCCTCCTAAGTTTAAAGTACCTCTATTTGCTAAGTACGATGGTTTGTCTTGTCCCAAGATGCACCTGCGATCTTATGTCAGGAAAATTCAACCACATTCTTCTGACAAAGACCTGTGGGTCCATTTCTTCCAAGACAGTCTTTTGGGGACGCGGTTAGATTGGTTCTACCAGTTGGAGAGACCTGATGTGCATAGTTGGGAAGATTTGGCGGCCGCCTTTTACAAACAGTATCAATATAATGCGGACTTAGCACCAACCCGTACTCAATTACAGAGTATGGGCATGGTCTCAAATGAAGGTTTCAAAGAGTATGCCCAGAAATAGAGAGACTTGGCGGGACGAGTACAACCACCTCTATCTGAGAGGGAGCTAGTAGATATGTTCTTGGGAACTCTGTTAGGGCCTTTCTTTAATCACCTGATTGGAAGTTTGTCTGCAGGGTTCACTGAGTTGATTCTAACTGGTGAGAGAGTTGAAGCCGGCATGAAAAGCGGGAAAATTCAAAAATATGCATCTGCTTCCACTGCCATCAAGAATACTTTTCCAGCAAAGAAAGAAGTATCAGCTGTGTACTCCCAAAGAGGTCAAGGAAGAGTTGAGCTCCGGCCAGCGGTGGGGGCCGTAATGATTCAGAAGTCTACAGCTAATCAGCCTAGAAACAATCAACCCAGAACCAACCAAGCAAGGGCGGAAAGGCCTGTACGGCAATTCAACCAGATAAACATGACTCCTGCTCAGGTTCTACCCCATCTCTTGAAGTTAAACCTTGCAAGTTTGAAAGAGGCCCCGAAGAATCCGAATACTTCTTCTCCTTACTACCATTCAAATGCCAAGTGTGCTTATCATTCAGATAGCCTGGGGCACGACACCAACAATTGTTGGGCCCTCAAAAATAAGATTCAGGATTTGATAGACGCTAAAGAAGTTGAATTCGACGCCCATGAAAAGCCGAATGTAATCTCTGCTCCAATGCCAAAGCATGGCCACAATGCCCATGCTGTTGAAGAAGATCTTTTTATTGCTACTGTTGATGATTTGATGACTCCGCTACCAATAATCAAGTTGAATTTTCTGAAGGCTAGGATTTTCCCAGGTTGTGAAGAAGATTGCTGCCTTTGTTCATCCTTACCAACCGACTATCCATTATTGAAGTTAGGCATCCAACGCCTAATGGATAACCAAGAAATCCTTTTTGAAAAGACTCATGTTACACCGACTCCTGTCAATGATGTTTCAATAATAACCATATCCGCCAATCTTTCCAAGGTCTCCAAAAGACCTGTTAAGATTACATCCACTCCGAAGACTGTACCTTTGAAGATAACCATGCCCGGACCCGTCCCGTACAAGTCCGACAGATCAGTACCGTGGAACTATGGTGGAGAAATCTACTACCACAGTATTAAACAAATTGAATCAACTGAAGAGAGTTCTGATGAAGAGACTTACGACATTAGAAACATTGTCGGAACGAGCAAAATCACCCGCAATGGAAGAATTTTCTCTCCAGAGATTGCCCCTCCAAAGGAAATCTTTGGACCCTCAGCTGCTCCTAAGGATACCCTTGTACCGGTCAACATATCTGCAAGAACTCCAATTATTGAAGAAGTTGGGACTCCTATGGTTGTCCCCTCTGCTGCTGATGATGATAGAGGGAAAGGGATCCAAGAAGATCCCATCAGGACGAGGACTCAGCCATTGGTCATCCCTGAAACCTCTAAAAAAGAAATGGAAGAGATTTTGAAAATAATCAAGAAAAGCGATTATAATGTTGTGGAGCAACTATGGCAAACCCCCTCAAAGATCTCTATGTTGGCCCTGCTGCTTTGTTCAGAAGCTCATGCTAAAGCTCTGATCATATTTTTGAAGACGACCCACGTGCCACAGGAAACCTCCGCGGATCAGTTCCAGGAATGTGTAGCTAGCTTAACAGTTGACAATGGTCTAGGATTCTCCGATGCTGATCTAACAATCAAAGGGAGAAAACATAATGACGCTTTGCAAGTCTCGGTGGAATATAGAGGGACTACTCTAGCACACGTACTGGTAGACACTGGTTCATCACTGAACGTCTTTCCAAAGAAAGCCTTGGATAGACTGGATTGTGATGGTTTAACCTTGAAGCCCATCAATATAATTGTCAGAGCCTTTGATGGTTCTAAAAGGATGGTCCACGGGGAGGTGGACATCCCGACTAAAGTGGGAACTGAAACCTTCAACTCTACATTCTATGTGATGGACATCTGTCCTTCCTATTCTTTCTTGTTGGGAAGACCCTGGATTCACCATGATGAAGCAGTCACTTCTACTCTGCATCAAAAGCTCAAGTACCCTGTCCAAGGGAAAATTGTAACTGTTCACGGCGAAGAGGAATACATTATAAGCCATCTTAATTCTTTCTGCTATATGGAATTACATGGCGAATTCATCGAAACCCCTTTTCAGCATTTTGAAGAGGTAGCTCAAGAGATTGCAGCAACTAAGACAGTGTCTTCTGTACCCATGATTACTAGACCTCCACCTCAGATTTCGTCTCTCAAAGATGCAAAGGCTGTGATTGAAGAAGGAGGAAGTACAATCTGGAGGCAGCTTCCCGTTTTTCCTTTCAAATCTGATAAATTCGGCTTGGGATTCACTTCTTCTGCTCAAAAGGCTGTACGCCGCACCCGTGCTGGAGGGCCACCAGTGAAGATCACCCATCATGGAATCAATGCTTTGGAGGATAGTGAAGAGGAGAGCAATTTGGAAGACTGGATTTTCCCTACTGTTGACGGAGGACTGTGCAACTGGGAGGCAAAAGACTTTATTCCGATTACTTTCATACCGCAGTAATTTATCTTTCAAATATTTCTGTTGGTTTGTAATAATTCTCAAACAATTTGTATACTTTTAGCCTTGTGCCTTACCCGAGGCACATAGGTCCATTTGTAAGGGTTTGATTTTTCATCTTCATATGCCATTTTAATGAATCATGGAAATTTTCCCATATAAACTTTTGTGTTCATTGTTTTTCGTTTTACATTTTATTTGTTTAAAGATGGCTATCCCTTACACACACCCACACTCACAAATGCAGGTACCCTTCCATTCCGGATTCTATGGGTAACAATTCTGCTATGGCCTTCAGTGACTCTGAAGATCTAGTCTACCATGCCGAATACGAAGGTGGGGAAGATTGTGAGGTGCCGGGAGAATTGGCTAGGCTGCTACAACAGGAAGAAATGGCTATTCTACCACATGAGGAGCTGTTAGAGACAATCAACTTGGGTACTGAGGAAGACAGGAAAGAAGTCAGAGTGGGTGCCAACTGTTGTACCCCAAAATTTGCCCTCCCATATTCTTCAAGAATTGCAAAATCAAGCTTCAAAATCTCCCCAAGGGTTGCATAGTGTAAGGGCCTCCTAAGCAGTCAAAATTAGGGTTTTGGTTCTGATCAAGAAAATGAAGTTTCCAAGGGCCCAATCAAGTCTCACATGCCTACAAATATGGTCAAACATCCTCACATCAAGTTTCAAGACTTCCAGTACAAAATTGCATAGTCAAAACCCTAATTGCACTACAGTCAACTGTAGGGGCAAAATGGTCATTTGACAGTCAAAAGTTCAAATTTTTGGTCAACATCTCATTTTGAAGCCACAAACATCATTTGATCAATGCTTGATCATGATTCTCAAAGCTTGGCTCAAAAATCATCAAGATGCAAAAGTTTCCTTATTTGGACAGTTGAAAAAGTCAACTGTAAATTGACCAGGGCATAACTTTCACATGGATTATCAGAAAAATTCCATCCAAAGCTCATTTTGAAGATAAAGACATTTCCTACAACTCCTCTTCACAATTCAAGCCCAAGAAATGCTCTCACAAAAAGTTATCAATTTCAACATTATAGGTCATTTTCAAAAGTCAACAAAAAGGGACTTTAAGTCAAAGGCCATAACTTGAGATTGGTAAATCAAAATTACATGGGACCAAAGGCATTGGTTAGAGGACTCAAAGACCTTTCCAAAATGTCCAAAAACATGAGCAAAGCTTAAAAATTGAGCAAGATGTGCCTGGTGGAAGTTGGGAAATTTTTGGATATTTTGAAAAGTCAACATTGATTCAAATGACCTAAAATTGCTAATGGGCCTATTTTTCTTCCACAATTCATCATCCAAGGCATGTGCACGACCACTTGGCCCAAAGGGAAGTTTTTATTCATTTTTTATTTATTTATTTGGATTTTTATTAATAATAATTCATTTAAATTAAAATAAATACATGAAAAATGCTAAACCTAGTTTTTCAATCTTTTTGTGCATATTATATCCTCAAGATTTCGTGCCTAGCTAAATATGGAAAGAACCAATGCAATTGGATGTGATTTGTATCAAAAAGCATGCGAAAAAAGATTTGAAAATCATGGTGAAAAAATCAAATATTGCATTCATTAATTCAAGGATTTTGATCAAATTTTTTGACCTAATTCACTCATACATAAGTATAGAACACAACCCTAATGCATTTGACCCCTAAGCTGCACAGAAAACACCATTGGCAAACTTGAAAATTAGCAAAAAAAACTCAAATCTGAAAACACTTTTGGAGGTTGATTCAAGGCACAAGAGTTGTTCAAACACCTTCCTGAAGCTTCAAGGAAGGATTTCCAATCGAAATCAATCATTCTAACGCCCCAAATTGGTAATACGAGTGCAACCTGTACAGAGAAAATTCCATCTTCTTGCATCCCAATTCATGCGCATTTAGCAATTTTTAATATGTGATTCGTGTTCATTGTTTGATTCTAATGCTAACCATGTAAATTAATTGTGTTTTTGAGTGTTGTACACGATTCCACCATTGTCATCGTTTAGGGTTTTCCAAGCTGAAATTTGGGGCTTTCTATTCAAAGAAAAATTGAGACTCGAGACCTGGACCGTTCGACTCAGTGCTCTTAGACGAAAACCATGGCATATTCACGCCTAATTTATGAGGCCACATGGCCTAATCGTTATTTTCTGTAATGGTGTCTTAGGGAACGGGTTAAAACTGTTGCTTATTGTTCTTATGTTTCAGGAAATAAATCAACGAGGAAGAAGAAGACCCTGTGGCATTATCTGAGTGGCTGATTTAAAAATTTGCGCCAAGTTACCCACTAACACGCGTTTTATTTTATATTGTTTATTGGTTATTTCATAAACAACATGCGCTCACAGCTCCATTGGCCAAAAGACACGCCGGTAACGTCCAAGACCTGGGTTCGAGCCCCAGGTCTTCACCCTTTCAATATTGTTTTTCAACTCATATTCCTATGCAGATTCAATATCAAAGCACACCGTATGCCTCCAAAATCAAACGTCCACGCGTCCCACTGGATTCAATCAAGGGCTAGGATATGAAGAGCATGGTGTACGTGGGTCAACGCTGATGCACGCAAGTGGGGAAAGTCCACCAGGCCTGAAGCATTGGGCCCAGATTTGCTAAAAAGAAACCTCCTATTTGGGGTCTGAACCCCCTAGGTTTGCAAACCCTTTTTATTATTCTTTATTTTTCATAATTTTTATTTTCTTTTAATTATTCTTTGTTTAATTAATTTATTATTTTCATAAAAACACAAAACCATAAAAAAATCAGAAAAGAGAAAAAAATAATAAATATTTTTTATTTTAATATTTCTTGTAAATAAATTCATAAATTAACTAGTTTTAAATTAGGTTTTAATTTTAACTCTTTTAATAAAAAATATAGAATTAGGGTTTATGATAATTTTTATTCCTTTTTATTTTTCTTCCATAATAATTAAATATTTACTATTATTTATTTTTGTAATTAAATTGCAATAAAATAATTAGGGTTAATTTTAGGATTAAAACTTTAATATGTTTTCTTAACAAATAAAAATTGTATAATTAGGTTTAATTGCATTTAATTCTTTTTCCCATTAAAATCATAAAATACTAAAAAGCTTTCAAAACAATTTCTCTTCTTTTTTTTATTAATTTCCCTCATTTAATTTAATTTTGCAAAAAGGGTCCAACGCCCTCGTTTTTTTTAATTCTCATTTAATTCGCGTAGTTATTTTCTATTCTTTATAATTTTTATGTATCTCTCCCGAAGCCATGTAATTAATCTGTCGCACTTTTACTTTATCTTTAATTCTTTATTTTTCTGTCAAATCGGGTCCTGGTTTAATTTTGGCGATGTGGACCCGCGCCTTTTGTAATAGCTTAGAATCTTTTACTTTCCGCAATTTTTTTAACTGTTAATCAAGGCATGAAAGAATGTATGGACAAAAATAAAAACAAACGTTAGATCACCAATAACATGACAAAAGACAAAAATATCTGAAAATGACACACAAATCGCACACACCACCCCTAGGGTACGCCTCACTGTTGCCTTGCCTCGAAAGGTGATCGTCGAGTAGAGGATGTCTTAGTAAGTCCTCATGATCCGGGAACCTGGCATGAGGGTAGCTTCTAAGGTGTCTTCCCATTGCTCTGGTGATCACCATGTCCCGAACCTCGAATTGACCCGAACACCTCCAACGGTGGTGCTACCTACCTCTCAATGGTGGGATGGCACTACTTTAAGGACATTTACACAGACGAATTCCTTAGGGTAGGTAGACGACTCTAGATACTTGCTCTAAATTCAAAACAAATTCAAAAATACTTTTCACACCGACACCTTTTCAAAAAGCTTTCGAAAGCAATTTTTCAAACACTCTTGAGGACCGATACAAGAGTTGAACTGGAATTTTCAAAGAAACTTTTTTAAAACCCACAGTTGAAAAGCAAACAAACCATTTTTGAAAACACAAGTGAGCAAGTATCTAAGAGCCCATGGATAACCATGGATAGAAAGGGTGCTAACACCTTCCCTTTCTATAATCTACCTCCCGAACCGAGAGCAATCTCTATAAGGAATTTTTCTGTGCTTTTGTCCTTTCCATGTTGGAGAAAATAAAAGACGGTGGCGACTCTTGCTTACCGCGACATTTCGCGAACCAGTGTTAAACAGTCAGTTCCAGATCCACCGATCACAGAACTGGCGACTCTGCTGGGGACTTAACTTAAAGTGAGGTGTACCTTAGGGTTAGTTCATAACTGTGTTTTCAATTGCTTTCCTTGTTTGCTTTAAATTGTGGGACTGTCTCGGGAGTTCTATAGATCCTAACCCGGATCTGGGGATACCTTCTTAGAAAGTAGCAACAAGGCTGTGAGGGAACTGTGCAGGGTATACCGACATGGTTGAAGCAGTCTGCTATGTTGATGTGGCACTTTGGTGTGTACCGGTAACCCTTGAGTTCAGTCAAGGAGAGTACGGGGCCTCCGCGTGGTGTCGTGAAGCATCAACTGAACTTAGGAACCTTAATTGAACCATCTTGGCCTCTTTAGGGTAGTGAGATAACTGACTTTGGTGCAGTCCGAGGTTGGTTGATACTCGATACTACACTCAATTGAGGGTTGCTTTCCTAGAATATTTCGGTCGCCAGTTCAGTGGCTAAATCGAAACGATGAACAATGAAAGCAATCCCGTGATATTGGTACCCTTAGAACCCGGTTACTTCTAATAGGACAGGTTGAACCCACCAACTTCAAGAGGGTAATACCCAGACCCCATGCTGGCCTAAACTCTAAGGGCTTCCTCTTGTGTGACTTGTGTGCCTTCGTACTTGACTACTTGCATGCTTTATCTGACACATGAACTATTTGCAGGTTTTGTTTCAGTCCTTAATTGGGACCCATAACAGGGCTTACTAAGTTTCTTGCAGGGTTTGTTTTAGTCCTTAATTGGGACTCATGACAGGTTTTGCTTGAGCTTCTTGCAGGTTTTGGTTTTTAGTCCTTAATAAGGGCTCATGACAGGGTTTATCCATATTACCCCATGCATAGCATAACATCATACCATTGCATACATCCTAACCCATTTCAAGGATCTCAAGGGCTTGTGATGCAGGTCATGATGAATCAAACAGCTAGCAAAGGGCAAAGAAGACTTATTTTCCTCTAGCCAAAGTTGTCAGAGGCTATGACCCACTTGATATGGTGAGCTTTGACTCCTGAAGAAGTTTCCCCTAGCCAAGGTTGTTTGGAAAGCAAAATAAGGTTGATGACTTGAGTCAGGGGCTATGACCCACTCGATATGGTGAGCCTTGACCCTTGAGGAAGGACTCTCAACAACATGAAGTTCCTCCCATCAAGCTACAAAATGCAAATTCCAACTCTAACAAATTTTCTTGTTTACTCCGCGAGGTCCTTGAAATCATTGCATGCATATCATACATATCATTGCATAACAGGTACCCATTCTCTGCAGGTTGCTTACCTTCTTCGCTGTTTATTTCAGCAGTCTCGTCATGAATCCTGAATCCTCAACCGAGCACACTATCAAGGCCCTCCAGGCTCAGAATGCCCAGTTCCAAGAGCTGATCATGAATTTGACCCAGGGGCAACAAGATCTGAAGACCCTGCTCTTGAAAAAGAAAAAGAAGAGGACTGTTTTGTTCAGCCCTAGACGCAGATCTGGGAACACACTGCAGGATGAAGCTGAGAGGACAACTCCATCTGTGGGGAAAGACAGTCATCAAGAGGAAAGGGTTCCCAGTCCAGTGGTCTCCGACAATGAGACAGATTTCAACGACGAACAGTACCCGCCGGCTGAGGATAGGTACAAACAGTTGGAAGACCGACTAAATGCTATGGAGATACAAAAAGTGCCTGGCCTGGACCTCGAGGATCTAGGTCTGTCTTCTGGGGTAGTGATCCTGCACAAATTCAAGGCACCTGCCTTTGCAAAGTACGACGGGGCATCCTGTCCAAAGCTGCATCTCAGGTCATACATGAGGAGGATCCAGCCCTACACAGCCGACAGGAACTTATGGATCCACTTTTTTCAGGAGAGTCTTTCAGGGACTCAGCTTGACTGGTTCTATCAACTGAATGGAGCCAGCATCCGCAGCTGGGAGGACTTGGCCACTGCTTCCTACAAGCAGTACCAGTACAACGCCGACCTTGCTCCCACGCGCACTCAACTTCAAGGAATGTCTATGGGTGCAAGCGAAGGTTTCAAAGAATATGCCCAAAAGTGGAGGGACCTTGCTGGAAGGGTACAACCACCTCTAACCGACCGCGAGCTCGTAGATATGTTCTTAGGGACCCTGTCCGGTCCATTCTTCAACCATCTGATCGGGAATTCTGCTGTTGGATTTACAGATTTAGTCTTAACCGGGGAAAGAATAGAAGCTGGCATCAAGTCAGGGAAAATACATAATGATGATTCCTCGAACACTAAGAAGAAACCATCCAAGAGAGAATCTAGTGCGGTCAACGCAGTAGCTATTGTAAAGTCGGCCGGTGCTCCTCAGCGTCACCGTCAACAAAAGGAAGAAAGACCTAAGAGGCAATTTACTCCCCTCGGCATGACCTTGTCACAGATATTGCCACAGCTGCTGGAAACCAAGTTGGTAACTCTCATGGATCCCCCGAAGAATCCTAACAGGACACCTTCAAGGTACAATCCCAATGCTCGCTGCGCCTATCATTCCGACAGCCCGGGGCATGCTACAGATGACTGTTGGACTTTGAGAAACAAGGTTCAGGATCTGATTGACGCAAAGGAAGTCCAGTTCGACTCTCCAGAGGCTCCCAACGTGATCACTGCTCCCTTGGCAAAGCATGGCTAGGATTGGAAAAAACTTTTTGTTCATTCGAATGTTCAAGTTGTATTTTTTCTTTGATGGTTCAAACATTTTATTCATGTCAAACGTTGTTATTTCATTAATGCATTACACATGTCTGTTTTGAAGTAATTATTTCGTATTCACTATATGCAAACTGTTTTCATATTTTTGTGATGATCAACTCTTGATTGAAAATTCTAAGCCTCTCGAGGGAGGATGATGAAAACGATACCGCTGTCTTTACAGTATGCTTTTGAACAGACCCCGCTGATGAGGTACATGCATTGTTTCAATTCCTAAACACTGGAGTTATAAGGAAGATAATCCCTCGTCAACCCTTCTGAGCCAAAGAAGTAGGAGTTTTTCTTTTCGAAATTTAAAACCCTTAATCATAACCTGGGGCAGGGTAGTTCTCTCAGTTGATCCAAGTGCATAACGAATGACACCAAAGAGGTCCTTACAAAACAAAGAAAGACAGTGATGGTCCCGAACAATCATAAAGACAGGCAGTCATTACTTCTCAAAATAAAAACCCATTAAGTCAAAACCTATGAAGGAGACTTACAAAACTGGGGCATCCCGCTGACTGTAATTCCAAAAAGGAAACAGCTCAGGAAAAAAACAGGGACAACAAAATCAAGAAAGAGAAAGAGGTGCTACAAACCCTTAACAACAAAAAAGAAATGACTGCCTATTCAAAATAAATTGTCAATATCTGAACCATCACTGGTATATCAAAGCCAAGACTCAAACAAGGTCTAACGCACGATTAGTTGAGTTTAGGTTTGAAGAACATCACGAAGAGCGGGTGGGTACAAATAAATTTGAGCCTTTATCCTTTGTTTCATAAACCGTGAACCAGGCCACGTTATAACCCTCAAAAGTCCTAGCTGAAGCATGGGTTAGTTTGAATGCATACTGTTACGAAAGGTATCCTGACTCCTTAAGGCTCGCTGTAAAAATCTTGAGTTGACATCACATTTTACAAAATTCACTTGTTTACTGAAAAAAATGCATTTTCAAAAACTTCAAGACAGACATAAGCTTTGCATAACTTTGTTTGCATATGACTTTTTGTTCGAACAGCAAAGAAATTCGCACGAAGAATATCTAGTGAACAAAAGCACTTCCAACCAAAGGGGCACGACATGATCATTGTCCATCATCTGGGGCAGTTAAGTCAAGATTCAGAGAATCTCTCAAGGGCCAAATAACCAGGGGAAAATCTCCGCCTGAGTCACTTGGGGCATTGGACATGAATTCTGGTAACGGATCTTGCACCATCAAACATCTTCCGGTGGTATGACAACACAATACTACTGACAGTGACAACTCCCTGCGTTCTGAGAGCATGGACATAGTCGAAAAAATACGGCGCACAATCAGAGACCCGCTAGGTTGACACACCTAGGCAAAACTAAGGGCTTCCCGGCGAACCAAAAGGGTTCGGGCAAAAATAAGGGATGAAAATGAAAAATCTGTACACCCGGCAAGTCGAAAACCTGAAAAGGCGGCTTGGGCAAAAATGGGTATCCCGGTGGACTGAAAACCCGAAAGGGCGGTCCAGGCAAAAGTTAGGGATTAAGCGTACGACTATGTCCTGACATCTCGTCACTTGCCTACCAGAAGAAGATTTGTCAATCGGCAGCCATCAAGCAACTCCACAGGTATCTTCTCCCACAGAAACAGGGGCAATAACGAGTTCTCTAAATGATCCGGTTGCTCTGTCCACCGAAGTGCCAAGGTAAGTTCAGCTGAAGAATGCGACCAAGATACCTTCACTCCCGGCAGAGCGAACGTGTCTCCCCAGGTTTTATTCAAAGGTTATTTCCCCACCAGGATATAACTGGGTTATCCTCAGCCAATTGCCACGGAAAGATCGTCCCCGGCGAAGTCTTCCTGTCCCCAGCGGAGTTCATCAAATCTCCCAACATAGCTTATCAACGGTATCCCCAGCGGAGTTCAGCAATTCCCTCAACAAAGCTCAACATTGGTATCCCCAGCGGAGTTATCATCAAACCTCAGCGAAGTGCCTCTCTTTCCCGACAGAGTTCACTCCCCGCAGAGTAATTTATTCGCCAAGTTTATTCCCCAACGGAGTCATCTTCTCCTACCGGTATTCTTGCAACATCAGCCCAGGATTCAACAAGCTCCCGGCATCCGTCAAGGATTTACTTTCCTAAACGAGAATACATTCATAAGCATCGCATCTTCATACATTATGGCATGCATGCATCATATCACATAATCTCATTTATGCTGAGAATATCACCGCTTGATCCGTACCATGCATTGCATATGACTGACCTTTACCTTTCAGGAAGGATACAGTTAAATGATCAGCTATGTAGACGAATCCAGTCAAAGTAGACAAATCCAGTCAAAAGAAGCCAATCCCGTCAAAATAGACAAATTCATTCAAAAGAAGACAAGTCCAGTTAAAATTAATCCCACGCGTCGTCATAGACACTCGTCGTCATAGACACTCGTCGTTATAGACACTCGTCGTTATAGACACTCGTCGTTATAGACACCCGTCGTCATAGACACCCGTCGTCATAGACACTCGTCGTTATAGACACTCGTCGTTATAGACACTCGTCGTTATAGACACTCGTCGTTATAGACACTCGTCGTTATAGACACTCGTCGTCATAGACACTCGTCGTTATAGACACTCGTCGTCATAGACACTCGTCGTTATAGACACTCGTCGTTATAGACACTCGTCGTTATAGACACTCGTCGTTATAGACACTCGTCGTTATAGACACTCGTCGTTATAGACACTCGTCGTTATAGACACTCGTCGTTATAGACACTCGTCGTTATAGACACTCGTCGTTATAGACACTCGTCGTTATAGACACTCGTCGTCATAGACACTCGTTGTTATAGACACTTGTCGTTATAGACACTCGTCGTTATAGACACTCGTCGTTATAGACACTCGTCGTTATAGACACTCGTCGTTATAGACACTCGTCGTTATAGACACTCGTCGTTACAGACACCCGTCGTTAAAGACCACTCGTCGTTATAGACACTCGTCGTTACAGACACCCGTCGTTAAAGACCACTCGTCCATGAGGATAACCTGTCAGTAGGGACAAACTCACCAACCTTACTATATCCCGGACTCGATTCCTACATCTTGCCAGGGTGTATCTGTTGAAGACATTTCAAGACCTAGACCGGTTCAGTTAATCAACCCCGAAGATTTCTTATCCAGTCCAAGGCCTTCCCTAGTCCAGCTAAATCGACCCCCAAACAGATTTTTCTGATGAAGACTCAGTAGAAGTTATCAAAGGTTTTTCTCAAACGTCCGCTTTTGAGATTATAATTTCCTATGGTTCTCTCCCCAATGCTGCGGAGGCGATAATTCCATTCCAGGTTTTTCTCAAACGTCCGCTTTTGAGATTATAATTTCCTATGGTTCTCTCCCCAATGCTGCGGAGACGATAATTCCAACCCAGGTTTTTTTCAATGTTTGCCTTTGAGATTATAATTGCCTATGGTTCTCTTCCCAATTCTGCGGAGACGGTAATTCCCACCAAGATTTTCTCAAACTGCTGTTGAGGTTAAGGTCACCCAAGGTTCTCTCACTGCTCCTGTTGAGGTAGTAACCATCCCTGGTTCATTCATCACCGCTTGAAGATCCAGACCCAGCTCCTGTAACCAGTCAGGACACATCTATACCAAGCATCTGAAGACCAGTTCCTGCAACATGTCAGGTACTCATTTTTCTTTTGCAGGTACGCAAGTTCTCGCTAAGGAATCTCTTATGCGATCGACATCCAGATGGCATCTATAAGCCCATCCACCTTCCAGCACCTCTCAGATGGCATCTATAAGCCCATCATCCTATCCATTAATCTCTAAATGGCATCCATAAGCCCATTCCATCATCACACTGCTACTACGTGAGCGCAAATTTCTGGGCACTCTAGTGTTCAATCATCTTCTACCCTCGGATTACGAAAGGCACGTCAGCCAATCTGCATCCTCAGGTCTAAGAAGATTGAACAGGGGCAACTGTTGTACCCCAAAATTTGCCCTCCCATATTCTTCAAGAATTGCAAAATCAAGCTTCAAAATCTCCCCAAGGGTTGCACAGTGTAAGGGCCTCCTAAGCAGTCAAAATTAGGGTTTTGGTTCTGATCAAGAAAATGAAGTTTCCAAGGGCCCAATCAAGTCTCACATGCCTACAAATATGGTCAAACATCCTCACATCAAGTTTCAAGACTTCCAGTACAAAATTGCACAGTCAAAACCCTAATTGCACTACAGTCAACTGTAGGGGCAAAATGGTCATTTGACAGTCAAAAGTTCAAATTTTTGGTCAACATCTCATTTTGAAGCCACAAACATCATTTGATCAATGCTTGATCATGATTCTCAAAGCTTGTCTCAAAAATCATCAAGATGCAAAAGCTTCCTTATTTGGACAGTTGAAAAAGTCAACTGTAAATTGACCAGGGCATAACTTTCACATGGATTATCAGAAAAATTCCATCCAAAGCTCATTTTGAAGAAAAAGACATTTCCTACAACTCCTCTTCACACTTCAAGCCCAAGAAATGCTCTCACAAAAAGTTATCAATTTCAACATTATAGGTCATTTTCAAAAGTCAACAAAAAGGGACTTTAAGTCAAAGGCCATAACTTGAGATTGGTAAATCAAAATGACATGGGACCAACGGCATTGGTTAGAGGACTCAAATACCTTTCCAAAATGTCCAAAAACATGAGCAAATCTTAAAAATTGAGCAAGATGTGCCTGGTGGAAGTTGGGAAATTTTTGGATATTTTGAAAAGTCAACATTGATTCAAATGACCTAAAATTGCTAATGGGCCTATTTTTATTCCACAATTCATCATCCAAGGCATGTGCACGACCACTTGGCCCAAAGGGAAGTTTTTATTCATTTTTTATTTATTTATTTGGATTTTTATTAATAATAATTCATTTAAATTAAAATAAATACATGAAAAATGCTAAACCTAGTTTTTCAATCTTTTTGTGCATATTATATCCTCAAGATTTCGTGCCTAGCTAAATATGGAAAGAACCAATGCAATTGGATGTGATTTGTATCAAAAAGCATGCGAAAAAAGATTTGAAAATCATGGTGAAAAAATCAAATATTGCATTCATTAATTCAAGGATTTTGATCAAATTTTTTGACCTAATTCACTCATACATAAGTATAGAACACAACCCTAATGCATTTGACCCCTAAGCTGCACAGAAAACACCATTGGCAAACTTGAAAATTAGCAAAAAAAACTCAAATCTGAAAACACTTTTGGAGGTTGATTCAAGGCACAAGAGTTGTTCAAACACCTTCCTGAAGCTTCAAGGAAGGATTTCCAATCGAAATCAATCATTCTAACGCCCCAAATTGGTAATACGAGTGCAACCTGTACAGAGAAAATTCCATCTTCTTGCATCCCAATTCATGCGCATTTAGCAATTTTTAATATGTGATTCGTGTTCATTGTTTGATTTTAATGCTAACCATGTAAATTAATTGTGTTTTTGAGTGTTGTACACGATTCCACCATTGTCATCGTTTAGGGTTTTCCAAGATGAAATTTGGGGCTTTCTATTCAAAGAAAAATTGAGACTCGAGACCTGGACCGTTCGACTCAGTGCTCTTAGACGAAAACAGTGGCATATTCGCGCCTAATTTATGAGGCCACATGGCCTAATCGTTATTTTCTGTAATGGTGTCTTAGGGAACGGGTTAAAACCGTTGCTTATTGTTCTTATGTTTCAGGAAATAAATCAACGAGGAAGAAGAAGACCCTGTGGCATTATCTGAGTGGCTGATTTAAAAATTCGCGCCAAGTTACCCACTAACACGCGTTTTATTTTATATTGTTTATTGGTTATTTCATAAACAACATGCGCTCACAGCTCCATTGGCCAAAAGACACGCCGGTAACGTCCATGACCTGGGTTCGAGCCCCAGGTCTTCACCCTTTCAATATTGTTTTTCAACTCATATTCCTATGCAGATTCAATATCAAAGCACACCGTATGCCTCCAAAATCAAACGTCCACGCGTCCCACTGGATTCAATCAAGGGCTAGGATATGAAGAGCATGGTGTACGTGGGTCAACGCTGATGCACGCAAGTGGGGAAAGTCCACCAGGCCTGAAGCATTGGGCCCAGATTTGCTAAAAAGAAACCTCCTATTTGGGGTCTGAACCCCCTAGGTTTGCAAACCCTTTTTATTATTCTTTATTTTTCATAATTTTTATTTTCTTTTAATTATTCTTTGTTTAATTAATTTATTATTTTCATAAAAACACAAAACCATAAAAAATCAGAAAAGAGAAAAAAATAATAAATATTTTTTATTTTAATATTTCTTGTAAATAAATTCATAAATTAACTAGTTTTAAATTAGGTTTTAATTTTAACTCTTTTAATAAAAAATATAGAATTAGGGTTTATGATAATTTTTATTCCTTTTTATTTTTCTTCCATAATAATTAAATATTTACTATTATTTATTTTTGTAATTAAATTGCAATAAAATAATTAGGGTTAATTTTAGGATTAAAACTTTAATATGTTTTCTTAACAAATAAAAATTGTATAATTAGGTTTAATTGCATTTAATTCTTTTTCCCATTAAAATCATAAAATACTAAAAAGCTTTCAAAACAATTTCTCTTCTTTTTTTTATTAATTTCCCTCATTTAATTTAATTTTGCAAAAAGGGTCCAACGCCCTCGTTTTTTTTAATTCTCATTTAATTCGCGTAGTTATTTTCTATTCTTTATAATTTTTATGTATCTCTCCCGAAGCCATGTAATTAATCTGTCGCACTTTTACTTTATCTTTAATTCTTTATTTTTCTGTCAAATCGGGTCCTGGTTTAATTTTGGCGATGTGGACCCGCGCCTTTTGTAATAGCTTAGAATCTTTTACTTTCCGCAATTTTTTTAACTGTTAATCAAGGCATGAAAGAATGTATGGACAAAAATAAAAACAAACGTTAGATCACCAAAAACATGACAAAAGACAAAAATATCTGAAAACGACACACAAATCGCACACACCACCCCTAGGGTACGCCTCACTGTTGCCTTGCCTCGAAAGGTGATCGTCGAGTAGAGGATGTCTTAGTAAGTCCTCATGATCCGGGAACCTGGCATGAGGGTAGCTTCTAAGGTGTCTTCCCATTGCTCTGGTGATCACCATGTCCCGAACCTCGAATTGACCCGAACACCTCCAACGGTGGTGCTACCTACCTCTCAATGGTGGGATGGCACTACTTTAAGGACATTTACACAAACGAATTCCTTAGGGTAGGTAGACGACTCTAGATACTTGCTCTAAATTCAAAAAAAAATTCAAAAATACTTTTCACACCGACACCTTTTCAAAAAGCTTTCGAAAGCAATTTTTCAAACACTCTTGAGGACCGATACAAGAGTCGAACTGGAATTTTCAAAGAAACTTTTTTAAAACCCACAGTTGAAAAGCAAACAAACCATTTTTGAAAACACAAGTGAGCAAGTATCTAAGAGCCCATGGATAACCATGGATAGAAAGGGTGCTAACACCTTCCCTTTCTATAATCTACCTCCTGAACCGAGAGCAATCTCTATAAGGAATTTTTCTGTGCTTTTGTCCTTTCCATGTTGGAGAAAATAAAAGACGGTGGCGACTCTTGCTTACCGCGACATTTCGCGAACCAACGTTAAACAGTCAGTTCCAGATCCACCGATCACACCAACCTAGAGCCAAGTGTCAAAGAGCGCTTAATTTAGTTGTTGAATGAATATGTTGAGATCTTCACCTGGTCATACGAAGACATGCCGGGACTTGATACAGACATTGTGGTACACCGTCTACCCACAAAAGAAGACTGTCCACCAGTTAAACAGAAAGTCCGCCGCATGAGGCCCGACATGTCTGAAAAGATCAAAGTAGAAGTTATGAAGCAGTTCAATGCTGGATTTCTTGCTGTTACTTCCTATCCACAATGGGTTGTTAACATTGTGCCCGTGCCTAAGAAGGACGGCAAAGTGAGAATGTGCATGGATTACAGAGACTTAAATAGGGCCAGCCCTAAAGTTGACTTTCCACTTCCGTACATTGACATCCTTGTTGACAACACAACTCAACACAAAGTATTTTATTTCATGGATGGATTCTCAGGCTATAACCAGATCAAAATGGCCCTTGAGGACATGGAGAAAACTACTTTTGTTACACAGTGGGGTACGTTCTGCTACAAAGTGATGCCATTCGGACTGAAGAATGTCGGGGCAACCTATCAACGCGCCATGGTAGCTTTGTTTCATGATAAGATACATCATGAGATAGAGGTCTATGTAGATGACATGATAGCCCGATCACAAACTGAAGAAGAACATCTCGACCATCTGCAAAAGCTGTTTGTCAGGTTGAAGGAGTACAAGCTCAGACTGAATCCTAACAAGTGCAATTTTGGAGTCTGATCCGGTAAACTCTTGGGTTTCATTCTCAGCAACAAAGGCATCGAGGTTGATCCTGCCAAAGTCAAAGCTATACAAGAAATGCCTGCCCCTCGCACTGAGAAGGAGTTCAGAGGTTTCTTGGGATGCCTAAACTACATTGCTAGGTTCATTTCTCACCTAACATCTACCTGTGAACCAATCTTTAAGCTGTTGAAGAAAGATCAGGTGGTTAAATGGAATGATGACTGTCAAATTGCTTTCGATAAAATCAAGGAGTATTTTTTAGAATCTCCTATCTTGATGTCACCCGTCGAAGGAAGACCGCTAATCATGTATCTGACTGTCCTAGAGAATTCAATGGGGTGCATATTGGGCCAACATGACGAGTCTGGCCGAAAAGAGCATGCCATTTATTACCTTAGCAAAAAGTTTACCGACTGTGAGACCCGATACTCACTGCTCGAGAAAACTTGATGCGCTTTGGTATGGGCTGCTCACCGGCTAAGGCAGTATATGTTGACTCATACCACTTTGTTGATCTCTAAGATGGATCTGATCGAGTAAATCTTTGAGAAGCCTGCTCTATCAAGAAGAATAGCTAGATGGCAGATGATCCTAATGGAATACGATATACAGTACACGACCCAAAAATCTATAAAGGGGAGTGTGCTAGCCGATCATCTGGCCCATCAAGTTGTCGAAGATTACCAATCCATGAGGTTTGACTTCCCCGACGAGGATATCATGACATTGGACAACATTGAAGATTTCAGACCATACGACGGACCTGAACAAGGATCCTGATGGACCCTGTACTTTGATGGTGCCTCTAATGCACTTGGCAACGGTATCGGCGCGGTACTCATCTCTCCAGAAGGTTTCCATACACCTTTCACTGCCCGACTTTGCTTTAACTGCACCAACAACATGGCCGAGTATGAAGCTTGCATATTTGGTCTCAAGGCTGCAATTGACTTGGGAATCAAATCTTTGGTTGTGTTTGGGGACTCAGCTTTGGTTATCAGTCAAATCAAAGGAGAGTGGGATACTAAACATCCGAACCTCATCCCTTACAAAGAACATGTCTTGACATTGTTACCACATTTCGAGCAGATTACCTTCGAGCACTTCCCGCGAGAAGAAAATCAGCTAGCTGATGCTCTAGCTACAATGTCATCCATGTTTAAACTTAACTGGGATAATGAGGCTCCCCAAATCACCATTGAATGGATGGACGAACCTGCACATTGTCACGAGATTAATACCGAAGAAGTAGTGGACCGACCGTGGTTTCATGAAGTCAAAAGGTATCTCGAGGCTCAAGAATATCCTGAAGGAGCTTCAGTCAACGACAAAAAGTTCTTAAGGAGATTCTCAGCTAAGTTCTTCCTGAGCAATGGTATCCTGTACAAGCGCAATCATGATTGCATTCTGCTCCATTATGTGGACAAGGTTGAAGCTGAGCAGATCATGGCTGAACTGCACAATGGTACCTTTGGCACTCACTCTAGCGGACATACAATGGCTAAGAAGATTCTAAGGGCAGGCTATTAATGGTCTACCATGGAAGCTGACTGCTATCAACATTCCAGGACTTGTCACAAATGTCTAATCTATGCAGACAAGGTACCTATACCTCCAGTTCCTCTCAATGTCTTAACCGCTCCTTGGCCATTCGCTATGTGGGGAATTGTGATAGGTGGATCTGGAACTGACTGTTTAAAGCTGGTTTGCGAAATGTCGTGAAAGCAAGAGTCGCCACCGTCTTTTATTTTCTCCAAATGGAAAGGACAAAAGCACAGAAAAATTCCTTATGAGATTAGTTCTCGGTTCAGGAGGTAGATTTATAGAAAGGGAAGGTGTTAGCACCCTTTCTATCCATGGTTATCCATGGGCTCTTAGATACTTGCTCATTGTGTTTTCAAAAATGTTTATTTGCTTTACAAAGTATGAGTGGGTTTGAAAAAAAGTTTCGTTTAAAGTTTCAGATCGACTCTTGTATCAGTCCTCAAGAGTGTTTGAAAAATTGTTTTTGAAAGCTTTTTGAAAAGTGTAGGTGTGAAAAGAAGTTTTTGGTTTGTTTTGAATTAGAGCAAGTATCTACGAGTCATCTACCTACCCTAAGGAATTAGTCTATGTAAATGTCCTTGAGGTAGTGCCATCCCACCATTGAGAGGTAGGTAGCACCACCGTTGGAGGTGTTCGGGTCAATTCGAGTTTAGGGACAGTGTGGTCACCGAGCAACAGTAAGACACCTTAGAAGCTACCCTTATGCCATTGATCCTTTTTAATTCGAGGTAACTTTTCTGAGGCAACTGGATCATGTCATGGACATAAGGACTTACTAAAACGTCCTATACTCGACGACCACGTTTCGAGGGGCAAGGCAACAGTGAGGCGTACCCTAGGAGTGGTGTGTGAATTGTGTGTCATTTTCAGTTATTATTTGTCTCGATCATGCATTGGGTGATCTACGCTTTGATTTTATTTGGGCATACATTCTTTCATGTGATTAGCAGTTTAAAGGGTGCGAAAATTAAAATGCGGAAAAATAAAGGTCCTATGCTATTACAAGGCGCGGGTCTATACATCGCCAAATTAAACAAAGACCCGATTTTGAATAAAAGTGCGGAAAGTAAATGTCCTAATTATCTATTACAAGGCTTTGGGGCAATTACATAAATTTAAAAAGGAAATAAAAATAAACGTGCGAAAAGAAATTATAATCGAGTGCGAGGGCGTTGGACCCTTTAAAGAAATTAAATTGAAATTGGAAGTTAATTAATTATTAGATAAAGAAAAGAAATTATTTTTATGTTTTTTGGTATTTAATGAAAATAAAGAAAATTAATCAAAATTAAAAGTTAAATGAAACCCTAATTCTAAGTTTGTTTTTAATTATTAAAAAAATGTTTAAATTTAACCTAATTTTACCCTAATTAATTAAATGACATATTTATTTACAAAATTAATTAATAGTTAATAATAATAATAAGAAAAATTCATTTATTGAGAAAAAGAATAAAAATGCTAAAAAAAACTAATTTTTATGTATTTTAATTATTTAAGAAAAACAAAATTAAAGTTAAACTTAAAATTAAACTAAATTGATTATTGGAATTTATTTACAAAAACTATTAATGAATTAAAAATTAAATAAACATATTTTATTTTTATGATTTCTGATTTTTTTGTTTTTTTATGAAAAATATTTTGGTGAATTAATTAAAACAATAAAGCAAATTAAAAAGAATAACAAAAAAAAAGAAAGAAAGAAGAAAATTAGGAGGAAGAGTACAAACAAAGGGGGTTTCTGGCCCAATTATGGAGGTCAATTGTAAGCAATTTGGCCCAAGAATTCCAGGCCTTTTGACTTTCTGGCGCTTGTGTGTGGGACGTTTGACCAGGGCACATGGTGGATTACTTGTGATGGCCATTGGATTGACCTTCAGGGACATGTGGCAGGCACTGACGTGAGGCTTCATGATGGTCCTTGGAATGGAAGCTGCACAGAAGCACGTTAAGAAAAAATATATGAAGGAGTGGCGGACCTGGGAATCGAACCCAGGTCCCAATACCTGTAGGACAACGCATATGCCAGCTGAGCCATTGAGTCTCTTTGTTCATTTAGTGGACCATGATTATTATGAGAGAGAAAACAATATTATGCTGGATTAAAATAAAACGCGCCAATGTTTGAACTAACCAACCACACGCCAACAACTCATCTTCTTCTCCCTTGCTTCTTCGTTTTTGCCTGAAACTAATATCAAATAGCGGGTGTTTTAAACCCCCACTAAACTCAAACTGAAAAATAGCAAATAGATCATATGCAAATATAAAAAGGGCGCGATGGGGGGGATTGATTCGTTTGAACGTTCTGAATCCAGTGGTACAGGTTTCATGGCCTAATTTTTCCAGATGAGGAAAGCCCCAAATTCAAACTTCTGAAACCCTAGAACGCTTTCATGGTGGATTCGCATACAGGGCTTAAAAATTCAATTGGATGGTACCAATAGTTTCAGAGAGATCATATTAGCGTAAAGACATTAATCATGCATGGAATTCAAAATACGATTATGAATAATTTTGAAAGAAAAGTGAATTTGTTCTACCAATTCCTTGAGTATGGGGCTATGTTCTTGATTGTAATCTCTTCCTGGTGGTGTCAGCAAGCTTTTGGAATGCTTCTTAGGCCTTGAAACGCACGGCAGCTGTGAAAACAGTTTTGAGTTTTTTGTCAAAAAATGCAAGTTTGGTTCTCTCAGTTCTTGCGCAGCTTTTTTGTTCTTTGCATTAGGGTTACGTTTGCATATGTATGAGGAATCATTCTAGGTCAAAAACAAAGCCCATAATCCATTGAATCAATGTTTTTAATATTGGATTTTCAAGCATCTTTTTCAATCTTTTTGTCATGAAAAACATGCCTATTTTGGAAGATCTTGCCTCTTGATGTGGTACACGAAATCTCTAGGTCATGATGAGGGAATATGCTGCACAAAAAGATTTGGAAAACATGTTTTGCTATTTTTGTCATATTTAATTTTAATTAAGTGAATTAATAATAATAATAATTCAAATAATTAATCAAAAATGATAAAATAACTCCCTTGGATGTCAATGGGTCGTGCATAGCTTTTGGGTAATGTTTCATGGAAGAAATTGTGGCCCATTAGCAATTTTGAGGCATTTGAAGCAAAGTTGACTTTTCAAAATTCCCAAAAATTTCCCAACTTCCACAAGGCTTATCTTGCTCAATTTTTAAGCTTTGATCATGTTCTTAGACATTTTGGAAAGGTCTTGAAGTCCACTAACCAATGTCCTTGGTCCCATGTCATTTTGATTTACCAATCTCAAGTTATGGTCTTTGACTTAAAGTGTCTTTTTGTTGACTTTTGAAAATGACCTATAATGTTGAGATTGATAACTTTTTGTGAGAGCATCTCTTGGACTTGAAGTGTGAAGATTAGTTGTAGGAAATGTCATTCTCTTAAAAATGAGCTTTGGGTGGAATTTTTCTGATAAACCATGTGGAAGTTATGCCTTGTTCAATTTGCAGTTGACTTTTCCAGCTGTCCAAAAATAGAAACTTTTGCATCTTGAGACTTTTTGAGCCATGCTTTGAGAATCATGATCAAGAATTGATCAAATGATATTTGTGGCTTCAAGATAAGATGTTGACCAAAAATTTTGACTTTTGACTGTCAAATGACCATTTTGCCCCTACAGTTGACTGTGAAGCAATTAGGGTTTTTGACTGTGCAATTTTGTACTGTGAGTCTTGAAACTTGACATGAGGATGCTTGACAATGTTTATAGGTATGTGGGACTTGTTTGGACCCTTGGAAACTTCAATTTCTTTGCCAGAACCAAAACCCTAATTTTTTGACTGTTAGGAGGCCATTGAACTGTGCAACCTTTGGGAGATTTTGAAGCATGATCTTAGCAAACCTTGAAGAATATGGGAGGGCAAATTTTGGGGTACAACAGTTGCCCCTGTTCAATCTTCTTAAACTTGAGGATGTAGATTGGCTGGCGTGCCTTTCGTAATCCGAAGGTGGAAGATGATTGAACACTAGAGTGCCTA
Organism: Vicia faba; assembly: GCA_948472305.1. Lineage (NCBI taxonomy): Eukaryota > Viridiplantae > Streptophyta > Magnoliopsida > Fabales > Fabaceae > Vicia > Vicia faba. Next base: position 1,051,335,154 of record OX451736.1, on the reverse strand, counting down.
GAAATTTGCGCTCACATAGTAGTGTGATGGTGGGAATGGGCTTACAGATGCCATTTGGAGATTAGTGGATAGGAGGATGGGCTTATAGATGCCATGTTGAGAGGTGATGGATAGGTGGATGGGCTTATAGATGCCATCTGGGTGTCGGTCGCGTAAGAGATTCCTTAGCGAGGACTTGCGTACCTAAAAAAAGAAAGATAATTACCTGGCCTGTTACAGGGATTGATCTTCAAACTTTTTAGGTAGATGCGCCCTGGCTGGGTACGGTAATCGGGTCTTGAAACTCTTCAGACGCACCCTCAGCAAGATGATGGATGGATCAGGGACGATTACTACCTCAACAGTAATGATGAGAGAACCTTGGGCGATTACTACCTCAACAGTAATGATGAGAGAACCTGGGGAGATTACTACCTCAACAGTAACGGTGAGAGAATCTGGGGCGATTACTACCTCAACAGTAACGGTGAGAGAATCTGGGGCGATTACTACCTCAACAGTAACGGTGAGAGAATCTGGGGCGATTACTACCTCAACGGGATGATGAGAGAACCTTGGACGATTACTACCTCAACAGTAACGATGAGAGAACCTTGGATGTCTTCTATTGAGTCTTCATCAGGAAAATCTTTAGGAATCGATTTAACTGGACCAGAGAAGGCCTTTGACTAGATCGACATCAGAAAAATCTTTAGGAGTCGATTTAACTGAACTAGACAAGGTCTTGGAATCTTCAACTGGAATAAGAATCAGGGAGATCTTAGCATCGATCTGACTGAACCAGAGAAGGCCTTTGACTGGATCGGCATCAGAAAAATCTTTAGGAGTCGATTTAACTGAACCAGGCAAGGTCTTGGAATCTTCAACTGGAATAAGAATCAGGGAGATCTTAGGGTCGATCTGACTGAACCAGAGAAGGCCTTTGACTGGATCGGCATCAGAAAAATCTTTAGGAGTCGATTTAACTGAACCAGGCAAGGTCTTGGAATCTTCAACTGGAATAAGAATCAGGGAGATCTTAGCGTCGATCTGACTGAACCAGAGAAGGTCTTGGATTAACTTTGGCTGGATAAGAATCAGAAAAATCTTAGAATCGATTTAACTGAACCAGACAAGGTCTTGGAATGGCTGAGAACTTAACTGGATCTTTCCTGAAAGGTAAAGGTCAGTCATATGCAATGCATGATATGGATCAAGCAATCATGTTCTCAACATAAATGAGATTGTATGTTCATGATGCGTATATGCATGCTATAATGTATGGAAATGCGATGTTTATGAATGTATGTTTTTGTCTAGGAAAGTGAATCCTTGACGGATGTCGGGAAGTTAAATCCTGGGCTGATGTAGAGCTTTTGTTTCCACTGGGGATGATGATTGCAAGAATACCGGTAGGAGAAGATAACTCCGTTGGGGGATAAACTTGACGAATGGATTACTCTGCGGGGAAAAATTACTCTAGCTACCTTGCTGTGGAACAGTACTCTGTGGGGAGAGAGGTATGCTGTTGAGATGTTGATGGTAACTTCGCTGAGGATACCGTTGTTATGTTGGAAGCTTTAATAGACTTCGCTGGGGAGTAAGAAGACTTCGCCGAGGACGATCTTTTCGTGGCTTTTGGCTGAGGATAACCCAGTTATATCCTGGTAGGGAAATAACCTTTGAATAAAGCCGGGGGACGCGTTCGTGCTCTGCAGGGGGAAAGCTTCCAGAATCTACTGGGGATGAGCTTCCTGCTGGGAGATGGATTCAAACTTTCCTGGGGAAATCTTGAACTATACTGGACTCTCCTGGGGAAATTTGAGATGTACTGGAAGTGACTCCACTGAATGTCTGTATATCGCCAGGGAACAATCTTAGATCCAGATTGTCGGGGATGCTTGTTAAGAATGTTTGTATATTGCTGAGGAATGTTGAGATCTGCTGGGAATACCCAACTTCCTTGAGGCTGATAGCTTTGCTTGGGGAGAATGCATTGACTTGCTGACTCACTCTTTGGGGAATTAAGATATCTTGGTTATGTTCTTCGGCTGAACTTACCTTGGTACCTTGGTGGATAGAACAATTAGATCGCTGAGACCACTCATTATTGCCCCTGCTTCTAATGTTACCTATAATTAATCCTTTGTTTCGTATGCAAATATTTATGAGTTAGCAATTATTGTCAAATGCATATATCACAAATTGAACCTTGGACGTTCTTCGCAAAACAAAACAGAAAAAGGAGAAACAATTGGCAATTGATCTGAAAAGTGTATTTATATTGATTTTTGAACTTGCCTGTAAATAGGCGTTTATGTACAAGAGGCTGACGTCCTAGTAAGAGAACGCCGCCGAATAAAAGAGTTTATACAATTTGTACAAAGGGAAAACAAAACAGCTATGTGAAAAGAACAATCCCACTAGGTTCCAACTCTGCTATCGCCTTTATATCTTCGGGCATCTCATCACTTGATGACCTAGCTGAAGATGAAGCTGATTGATTGATGCCGTCTGAACTTGATGTTGATACCGGATTCTGGATGCAAGGTGATCCAAAGAGACATAGTATTACGCTTCAATCCCTAACTTTTTCCTGGACCGCCCTTTCGGGTTTTCAGTCCACCGGGATACCCATTTTTGCCCAAGCCGCCTTTTCAGGTTTTCGACTTGCCGGGTGTACAGATTTTTTTCATTTCATCCCTCATTTTGCCCGAACCCTTTTGGTTCGCCGGGAAGCCCTAATTTTTGCCTAGGTATGTCAACCTAGCGGGTCTTTTATCATGCGTAGTATCTTTTTACTATGTCTGCATTGGCGGGGTGAGGAAGGTCGTCACCATACATGTTGGTTAGAATCATGGCTCCTCCTGAGAACACATGTTTAACCACAAATGGCCCTTCGTACGTAGGGGTCCATTTGCCCCTGGGATCACTCTGAGGAAGGATGATGCGTTTGATTACCATATCCCCAACTTGATATTCTTGTGGTCTGACCTTTTTGTTAAATGCCCTGATCATCCGTTTTTGATACGTCTGACCATGACAAATAGCAGCAAGTCTCTTTTCGTCAATTAGATTTAGCTGATCAAGTCGTGTCTGGATCCAATCATCTTCACTCAGATCTGCATCCTTCATTATCCGGAGAGAGGGTATTTGCACTTCAATTGGTAAGACTGCCTCCATGCTGTAGACCAAGGAAAAAGGAGTTGCCCCGGTTGACGTCCTTGCTGAGGTACGGTACCCATGTAGAGCAAACGGTAACATTTCGTGCCAATCTTTATAGGTCACTATCATCTTCTACACAATTTTCTTGATATTCTTATTTGCTGCTTCTACAGCCCCATTCATCTTCGGTCTGTAAGGAGAAGAGTTGTGGTGCTGTATCTTGAATTGCTCACAGAGCTCAGTGATCATGTTGTTATTAAGATTGGTACCGTTGTCTGTAATGATTCTTTCCGGGACGCCATATCGACATATCAAGTTATGCCGAATGAACCGTGCCACGACATTCTTGATTACAGTGGCATAGGAAGCTGCTTCAACCCACTTCGTAAAGTAATCGATCGCTACCAGGATGAAGCGATGCCCGTTGGATGCCGTAGGTTTAATCTCACCGATCATATCTATGCCCCACATTGCAAAAGGCCAAGGTGCAGTCAGGACATTCAGAGGAACTGGAGGAACGTGCACCTTGTCTGCATAAATCTGGCATTTATGACACGTCCGAGAATGTTGGTAACAGTCGGCTTCCATTGTGGACCAGTAATATCCTTCCCGAAGGATCTTCTTTGCCATGGTGTGTCCACTGGAATGTGTTCCGAAGGTACCTTCATGCAGCTCCGCAATGATCCTTTCTGCTTCAGTTTTATCCACACAACGCAGTAAGGTCGAATCATGGTTTCGCTTGTACAGAATGCCGTTGCTGAGGAAGAACTTCGCTGCGAACCTTCTCAGAAACTTTTTATCATTGACAGATGCACCTTCAGGATACTCTTGAGTTTCCAAGTATCTCTTCACCTCATGGTACCAGGGTTTTTCAGTCACTAATTCTGCCTCAAGATCACAACAGTATGTCGGTTCGTCCAGTTTCCAGATGATGACCCGGGGAGCCTCATTGTCCCATTTGACTTTGAACATGGAAGACATTGTAGCTAACGCGTCCGCCAACTGATTCTCCTCTCTTGGGAAATGTTCAAAGGTTATCTCTGTAAAGTGGGGGATCAATGTCAACACACATTCTCTGTAAGGAATAAGATTCGGATGTTTCGTATCCCACTCCCCTTTGATCTGATTGATCACGAGAGCGGAATCTCCGAAGACACTCAGAAACTTGATCCTTAAGTCAATCGCAGCTTGGAGACCCATGATGCATGCCTCATACTCCGCCATGTTGTTGGTGCAGTTGAAACATAGTCGGGCAGTGAGTGGAGTATGAGTGCCTTGAGGGGATATGATCACAGCACCGATACCGTTACCCAAAGCGTTGGAGGCTCCATAAAAGTGCATAGACCATCGGGATCCTTCCTCAGGTCCTTCATCCGGTCTAGGTACTTCACAATCAGTCACAATCATGATGCTCTCGTCTGGAAACTCGAAGTTCATTGACTGATAGTCGTCTACTGCCTGGTGTGCCAAGTGGTCTGCCAATACACTTCCCTTGATAGCTTTCTGAGTCGTGTACTGGATGTCGTATTCCGTCAAGATCATTTGCCATCTTGCTATTCTCCCAGACAGAGCAGGCTTTTCGAATATGTATTTTATAGGATCCATCTTTGAAATCAACAAGGTAGTGTGAGTCAGCATATACTGTCTCAGCCGGCGAGCAGCCCATACCAAAGCGCAGCAAGTTTTCTTGAGCAGTGAGTATCGGGTCTCACAGTCGGTAAACTTTTTGCTAAGGTAATAAATGGCGTGCTCTTTTCGGCCAGACTCGTCATGCTGCCCCAACACACACCCCATTGAGTTGTCAAGTACTGTCAGGTATAGTATCAGAGGTCTCCCTTCAATAGGTGGCATAAGAATGGGTGGTTCTTGGAGATACTCTTTGATTCTGTCAAAAGCGGCCTAACATTCATCATTCCAACGTACTACCTGATCTTTCTTCAGCAGCTTGAAGATTGGTTCACAGGTAGCAGTTAGGTGTGAGATGAATCGGGCAATGTAATTCAGGCGTCCTAAAAAGCCTCTGACCTCTTTCTCTGTCTTGGGAACTGGCATCTCTTGAATAGCTTTGACCTTGGCAGGGTCCACTTGAATACCCTTATCACTTACAACGAAGCCTAGCAACTTTCCAGATCTAACCCCGAAGGTGCACTTGTTCGGGTTCAACCTCAGCTTATATAACTTCATACGGTCAAACAACTTCTGCAGATGGTCAAGGTGTTCCTCCTTAGTTTGGGACCTTGCAATCATATCATCAACATACACTTCTATCTCATGATGGATCATGTCATGAAATAAAGCAACCATGGCACGTTGGTAGGTTGCCCCAACATTTTTCAACCCGAATGGCATGACCTTGTAGCAGAAGGTGCCCCACTGAGTAACAAAGGTAGTCTTTTCCATATCTTCAGGAGCCATCTTGATCTGATTATACCCTGAAAAACCGTCCATGAAAGAGAACACCTTGTGTTGAGCAGTATTGTCAACCAGAACGTCAATGTGAGGTAGGGGAAGTCATCCTTGGGGCTGGCCCTGTTCAGATCCCTGTAATCAACACACATTCTGACCTTACCATCTTTCTTTGGTACTGGCACCACATTAGCAACCCACTGAGGGTAAGAAGTCACTGCAAGAAAGTCGGCGTCAAATTGCTTCATAACCTCAGCTTTGATCTTCTCATACATCTCTGGACGCATACGGCGGACCTTTTGCTTAACCGGAGGACAGTCTTCCTTGGTAGGCAAATGATGGACCATAATGTCAGTATCCAACCCAGGCATGTCTTCATAGGACCAGGCGAAGATCTCCACATAATCATGTAACATCTGAGTCAACCGTTGCTTCACGCTGAGCTCCAGATTAGCACCAATCTTGACTTCCTTCTTATCTGTATCAGTACCCAGATTTATCGTTTCCACTGGCTCTTCATGTGGTTGAATTACCCTCTCTTCCTGGAGTAACAGTCTTGCAAGCTCACCAGGCACTTCGCAATCATCTTCACCTTCGTCTTCGGCTAAGTTGATCGGATTTTCGAAGTCATAACTGGCAGTAGCAGAGTCGTTACCAGTGAGATCCAGAGTGGATTGAAACCTGTATGGGTGAGTGTGTGTAAATACAGCTGTTTTGCAATATATAAAGAAAGAAAGAAAGGGAGCACAAGATTTGAAATGCGAAAAAACGTCCAAGATCTTTATTCATGATATATGGAAATGACAGTTATAAGCCCTCACAAATGAAGCCAATGGTGCCCCGGGTAAGACACCGGGCCATAAAGTTTCAGTTCATTGTTTATTACAAATAACAAAAACAAAGGAATTCATTACTGCATAACAAAAGTAACAGGTGTATGATCTTTGGCAGTCCAATTGGTCAATCCACCGTCAGTCATCGGGTAGGTCCAGCTATCGAACTCTGATTCTTCCACTTCATCTTCATCCCCAATAGAATTCACTCCTAGATTGGTGATGAGCACAGGAGGTCTTCCGATTCTAGCTTTGCGCACAGCCCTCTGAGCCTCTGCAGTAAAACCCAGTCCAAACTTGCCAGTTTTAGGAGTGAAATCAGGGAGCCTTCCCCAGTTAGCACATTCACCTTTCTCGATTACAGCCCGGGCGTCCTTTAAGGAGGCCATCTTCAAAGGAAAGTCCTCTTCAACCACTGTTTCTGCTGCTGCCAATGTTGGAGGTACCTCTTCAAAATGCTGAAAGGGGGTTTCAATAAACTCCCCGTCCATCTCGATATACCGGAAGGAATTCAAGTGACTCACCATATATTCTTCCTCTCCCTGCACAGTGACGATCTTCCCTCTGACGGGGTACTTGAGCTTCTGGTGTAGGGTAGAGGTCACTTCCCCATCTTTGTGAATCCAAGGTCGACCCAGTAAACAGGAATAAGATGGACGAATATCCATCACGTAGAAAGTTGAGTCGAATACTTGAGAACCCACACGAATAGGAATGTCTACCTCTCCATGAACCATCCTCTTCGATCCGTCAAAGGCTCGAACAATGATGTTGCTAGGTTTCAATTCCAGGCCTTCACAATCCAACCGGTCTAAGGCCTTCTTGGGCAACACATTCAGGGAAGAACCGGTGTCCACCAACACGTGCGCGAGAGTAGTGTCGCTGCATTCTATAGAGACATGCAGGGCATCATTGTGGTTCTTTCCCTTGGCAGTAAGGTCAGCATCCGAGAAACCCAAACCATTGTCAGCTGTCAAATTGGCTACGCAATTAGTAAACTGGTCTGCAGAGGTCTCTTGTGGCAAATGGGCCGTCTTCAGAAATGAAATCAGGGCCTTAGCATGGGCCTCTGAGCATAACAGTAATGAGAGCATAGAGATCTTGGAGGGTGTATGCCCCAGCTGTTCAACGACGTTGAAGTCGCTCTTCTTGATTATTTTAAGAATTTCCTCCATCTCTTGCTGGGAGGCTTCAACATTCACAGACTTTGGTGCCTCCATCCGGGCAGGCTCATCTTCAATCCCTTTGCCCCGAGCATTAGATGACTCGACAGCAGGGGAAGCAACTTGATCAGAAGTGGAAACAGGCGCACTTGCAGGTGTTATAATGAGAGGTCTTCGAATAGCTGGTGGAGCAATGTCAGGCGAGAAGAGCCTGCCACTGCGGGTTACTTTAGCTGGACCGGTAATATTGCTGATGCTGGTACCAGTGTTGAACTCTTGCTTTATTCCAAGTACATATACATCTGCCCCATAGTGCCATGGGACAACCTTATCAGATTCATAGGGGAGGGACCCCGGAACAGTAATAACAATGGGTGCAACAGTCATGATTTTAACTGGCTTCCTCGGGGGAGCCTTGATTGGATTGTTGAAAATTGTAACGACAGATACTTCTTCCACAGGAACAAAAGGAACAACGGTCTTCTTGAACAAAATCTCCTTGCTATCCATCAGGCATTGGATGCCTAACTTCAGCAACGGACAACCAGTAAGGGAAACAGCACACAAAAGGCAACCCTCGCTACAACCCGGAAATAAACCGACCAGCAGCAGGTTCCTCTTAACAGTCAACAGAGGAGTAGTTACATCATTCACGGAAACGGCATACAAGTCTTCATCAACAGCATTTACTCCATGCTGGGGTATTGTACCCCAAAATTTGCCCTCCCATTTCTCATTGATTTCTCACCACAAAGCCCTTGAAGATCAAGATCCAGTTAGGGTTTCATCTGCTCAAGACTTCTCCTTGCACTGTTGACCCAAATTAGGGTTTGTGTTTGCACAAAGATGTTTTGACCTAAAATGCCTAAGATGACCTTCTTGCTTCATATTGGACTCCCAAGTTTATCCATATCAAGTTTCAAGTCTTGATTCCAAGTTTTGCCCAGTCAATTGGACAGTTGACCTAGAAATCAACTGTATTGGGGAAAAAGTCAACTGTGACCAATTGACAGTCAAATCTCATGAAAATTGACCCACATCAACATTATGAACTCATATGAACCATTTGATCAAGTTTGGATCACAAATCCACAAGAAATTTGATCAGATCACCAAAAGGGCAAAATGGTCATTTTTAGGGTTTTGGCTGCACAAAGGCAATTTTTGACTGTTTGACCCAACCAATGGCAAACCAAGCTCACATATGGACTCAAGGACCCCATGGAATTATCTTGACATGCTCAACAAGTTCAAAAGATCCCAAATTCACAAGATTGACAGTTGAATTTCCCAGTCAATTGATCAATTTTGACTGTATACTGAAAAGTCAAACTTTGACTTTTTGGTCAAAATCAAGAGTCAAGATTCATTTTTCATCAAAACATGCCAAATCATGAAACTTGTTCACCAAGAAATCAAAAGATGCAAATTAGGGTTAGAAATGAGAATTTTTCATAACTTAGAATTTTTCTAAGTTATGAAAAACCCTAATTTTTTCCCAACTTTGCCTCACTTTCTCACCAAGATTCATTTGGATTCAAACAAAAGTCAAAACATGAAAGTTGTATCTTGTTGCATAATCTACAACTTTGATTCACAAAGTTTTCCCAAATGAGGCTTGTATCTCAAGTTACAATTTTTGGAATAAGGGTACTAAACCATTCTTAACTTAGTGAAATTTTAACCTATTTTGGCAAGGTTTTCTACCTAACTTCAAGGCCATTTTCCATACACTTCCACTTGGAATTTCAATTTTCATTTCAAAGATGGATTGTATTACACATTCCAAGCTTTCCAAAATATCCAAGAACTCATCAAACAACCTCATAACTTGAGAGATTCGAATTTTGCAATATAGCTAAAACTCACTTTTGAATTGGTCATGTACATGTTCATAACTTATGCCATTTTCAAGTCAGCTTGGTTTGTGCTACATTACAGGCCTCTAAACCATCCAACACTCAATAATTTAATGCATGTTCATTGTGCTAAGGCTTTGTTTCATGAGTTTATGCATTACATGTTGAATTAGGCCATAAATGGAAAAAGTGAAATGGCCATTTTTGCAAAAGCAAGCTTTATGTCATAATGCAAATCCAAGAGGTACAGATCAAATCCAATTGGCACAAGATTATGAGCAAAACACTCTGATCAAGACAAGGTTAGCAGCATGATTAGGGGGCCTCTACTTGCCTAGAACATCAACTTGGCTTTGCTTGCTTAAGTGTGAAGAAAAGTGGCATAACAGAAGATAACTATCATCTCAGCATTAGAACACTTAAGCAAACATTTTGTACACCTTCTAATCATCCTAACTAAGCTAGCACACGACTCCAATACCTCATATACCTCCACAAACTCAGAACCACCCTCAAACTGCTAAAACAGAGTTCTCATTGCAGTTTGAGTGCCAACTCTCATCCCTTGCATGATTTCTTGCCCAAAGCTCATCAAACACATTCCCTAGCATCAATGCAAGCTAACCAAAACCTAAAACACGACCTGTAATTCCTCTAACCAGTTCCACAATTTTCACTTTCTTGTTTTACAGTTGGAGGTCCATAGCTCGATTCAAGGTGTCTCAAAGCAAAGTAAGCATTGGAATAGCATCACCACACTTCAGGCAAGCTGTACAGATCATCATCTTGCTCTAAAAGCTCCCCCATTGCCAGATAGAACTTCAACTGAACAGGTATTTTCTTGAACTTCTAACTCTTAGTCTAGGCATCATTAGCTCTAAGTTTGTGAATAAGAATTGTTCTACTCATGCCCCTTAATCTGTACATGCTTTTACTTTTCATTTATTTTGCTTGAGTTGTGAGAATTTAAGGTTTGAATGTGAAAGAAAACTTAGGTCAGGATTTGGGAATGTCAAAATTCTCTCTCATTTCTGAGAGTTAGGATGAGTTTTTTATATATTTAGAATCGTGATTCAATGCTTAACATTTCTTATGTTGGAAGTTTGTGCAAAAGATCAAAGAATCCAGGTGTTTGAATTGGAAGTACAGGCGCGCGTTTTTTGAACATTTTTTGTTCAGAGGTTGAAGAAGAAGCTTCATGGGCTGGGCTTGCTTCTGATTTTATTTTCACACCATATTTTTGATTTCACACCCCCTGAGCCCAATTTGTGTGTTTTATTGATTTTTTGATTTTTCTTTTTTTCATTTTGGTTTATTTATTTTTTCTAATAATATTAAAAACATAAAAAGACATTTTTTACACCATTTTTCTATTTTTAGGCATTTATTTTCTGATTTTTTATTACATTTTTCTTTTGAAAATATTTTATGCAAAATATACTTTTTTTATAAATATTAAATATTATTATTTTTTATATATAATACATATTTAGAAATTAATACATATATATATATATATATATATATATATATATATATATATATATATATATATATATATATATATATATATATATATATATATATATATATATATATATATATATATATATATATTTATTAGTATATTTAGGTTAAAATACAAAAATACCTATATTTTTATTTTATTAATATTTGACATAAAAAAATACTTTTTATAAATATACTTCATTTTATTTTATTTTTGTACATAATAAACAAATACTTGTATAAATTAAATAATATATATATTACTTAATAAAAATTAGGGTTTTACCCTTAAAATACAAAAACTCCAAAAATAATACCTTTTTTTATTTTATTTATTTGACATAAATAATACTTTTTTTTCATACATATAAAAACTTTTTTTTTTGCATTTTGCATCTTTATTTTATTTTCCATTTAATTTATGCAATCAATTATCTTGTAAATATTCCAAAATTGATGTAATAGCTAGGTTTAAATTTCTTGTCTAAATATCCCCCCATTTGAACATTTGTACCCCCCTTCCCATATTGTGCTGTAATAGCGTAGGAATTTTACTTTTCGCACTTTAAACGCTTCCTAAATATACCATGCTAGAATTAGGGTTTGCATGCAAATAAAAAGAACAAAATAGTTTGACCTAATTTCAAGATAAACAAGCATGAAATATGGACAACACATATCACACTTGCACCCCTAGGGTATTCCACTTTGTTGCCTTCAAATAAATGGGCCATATTGCATGTTAGGTTTCTTTGGGTAAAAAAAACAATCAAATGATCATAAGTCCCTCAATGACACTTTCGAAAAGTTGCCTAAAATGATCAAGTCCCTTTCAAAGAGAAATGGCCCAAAGATACTTAGCACTATTGCAATTATGGTCTAAACGATGACCCGCGCCCGTCCCTTTCACCTCCTAATACAAGATTGTCCACCAAATGCAATGGTGGAACAAAATTGTCAAAAGGGTTAAAACATAACAAAAATCTTTGAGAACTTTAGGGTAGATAGCTCTTAGGTACTTGTCAACTTGCAAAACATTCGAGTAAATTGTAAAAGATTCGAGTAAAGAATTGTTACAAGGGTAGCCTATACAAGGCATCTTTTTCAAAGCATTTTCAAAACCACACACCAAGCACCATTTCAAACAATTGAAAACCAAGGCAAGTTGATCTAAGCAAGTACCTAAGAGCCCATGGATAACCATGGATAGAAAGGGTGCTAATACCTTCCCTTTCTATAATCTACTCCCCGAACCCAAGAAAAATCTCAAAGGTTTTTGCTGTGCTTTTTAAACCTTTCCTTAGGATAAAATAAAAAGTCGGTGGTGACTCTTGCTCAACCGAAACATTTGCGAAAACAAGCGCAAAACTATAGTCAGTTCTCCCACCGTATCACAGAACTGGCGACTCTGCTGGGGAGAATTTTAAAAGTGGAGTAACCTTAGGGCTTAGATCACCCTCTTGCATGACTAATTGTTTGAATGGATTGCTTTACATCTTGGCTCTATTGTTTGGGTTTGCAATCCTACACCCGGATTTTGGGAAACATTCATAGATAGCAATATGTTGTGGAAACTGTGAGGGGTATACCGACACGGTCGAAGCAATAGCTATATTAGTGCGACATATTTGTGAGTACCGGTAACCCTTGAGTTCAATCAAGGAGAGTACGGGGCCGCTGAGTGATGTCACTAAGCACTAATGACCTAGAACCTTACTTGACCATCTTGGCCTTTTATTAGGGGGTAGTGAGATGACCGGCTTTGGTGCAGTCCGAAGTTGGTAGATACTCGATACTACACTCATTGAGGGTTGTTTTCTTGGAATATTTTGGTCGCTAGTTAAGTGGCTAAACCAAAACCATGAACAATGAAAACAATCCAATGATATTGAGCTCCTTAGAACCCGGTTACTATTTATAGGACAGGTTTTTAAGCCAACTACACTCAAGAGGGTACTTACCTATGAAACCCCATGCAAGCCTGAAACTAGGGTTTGGTGTGAATTGCTTGTACATATGTTTTGTGCATACATCATAAACATCATAAAACATCATATGCATTCACTAACCATTTCAAGGGTTTAGATCTTCATCTTTGTTCCTATTTTGTAGGTCATGGAAATTCCTCGCAGAAACACCATCCAAGTCAACCTTGTGAGAATCTCTCCTCAACTTAAGGAGCTCACCTCAAGAATTCCGGAAAATTCATCCTTCAGTGAAAGACACGGTAGACTGCTCAGCCTAGTCAACACCAACATTGAGGAAGACATGATGAAAGTGCTATTTCAGTTCTTTGACCCTCTTCACCACTGTTTCACTTCCCCTGATTACCAGTTGGTGCCCACTTTGGAGGAGTTTTCTCAACTCCTAAGAATCCCTATCCTTAATCAACTACCCTTCAACGGTACGGAAAAGGAACCAAAGCCGGAAGATGTTGCTCGAGCATTACATCTACAACCATCTGACATCAAGGGGCATTGGGAAACCAGAAGCGGCGTCAAAGGATTCTTAGAAAAATTCTTGTTCGAGAAGGCACAAGAATGTTGGAACTCATTGGACCTACAAGCCTTTGAAGAAATTGTGGCACTCCTTATCTATGGGCTGGTCTTGTTCCCAAATCCTGACCAATTGGTAGATGTCAACGTCGTCAAAATCTTCTTGTCTAGAAATCCAATACCAACATTGCTTGGGGACATTCTTCACTCATTTTACACACGAACAATGAGAAAGAGGGGTGTTCTCATGTGTTGTACTCCTCTCCTTGCAAGGTGGTTTATTTCGCACCTTCCACAATCTGTCCTAAAGAATGACCAAGGCTCAAGGTGGTCCCAACGGTTGATGACTCTTACTCACTCTGATGTACATTGGTGTTCTCGGTCCAGAGAAAATGTCATCATCGTCGATCGTTGCGGAGAGTTTCCTAATGTTCCTTTACTTGGAATAAGAGGAGGTATCACCTACAACCCTTGCCTAGCTTTGAGGCAATTTGGATATGCACGGAGGGATGGCCCTCATGACATGTTGATTCCTGACCTAGTTTTTGACTTCGACAACGATGCGCAAGGACTTCGCCAAAGATTCATCAGAGCTTGGGGGAGACCCAACAAGGTTGACAGCAAGACACTGGGACACAAGAACTCCATCCCTCTTGAGCCTTATCTCAAGTGGGTACGAGCCCGAGCCCAAAGTATGATAATGCCTTATCCGCATGTTCTCCCTGTGATTAAAGAGCCCGTCAAGGAAGGAGAGGTTCCCTACACCATCCTACATCCTGACATGCCTACATCGTGGGAGGAAATGCAGAAAAGTTGGATTCAGCTCAAGGAGGAACGGAATACTTTTGAAGCCAGCTTCTACGCTAGTGAGAAGAAGGTTTTAGAGCTTACCCGCCGACTCCATGAGCAAGAGGCCCTCAACACTTACATCGCACCAAAGAGGATGCGCAATGTCTTTTTGCCTTGAGAAGTTATTTTGTAATATTTGGCCCATGGGGCATTTATGTACTAACAAATTTCTTCTTATTAATATGACGTGCGTTCTTCTTTGTCTGAAACAATTTTGAATGTCCTAAATCCTTGAATGCATTGTATACATAAGCATACCATTCATCATGTGCATAAGCAGGTCTCACGCCAGGTTTCCTTATCTGTATGCTGTTTATTTCAGTAGGATGGATCTCGAGCAAACAGTCAAAGACCTACAAGCTCAGAATGCACAGTTCCAGCAACTCCTGATGACCTTGTCTAAGGGTCAGGAGGATATCAAGACTCAATTGGGGAACAAAGACCCAGTGAAAAAGAAGAAAAAGAGACTCGGGGTGGCTACTTTGGGGAGAAGATTTGACGGAGAAGCTCGGAGAGTGCTTGAATTTCCTCCTATTTCTGATGAAGGAACCAGCAAGGGAGGTGGAGCTGCGGTACCTTCCGAGTCCGATGCGGAAGAAGAAGAGGTCGAAGAGGATGAAGATTATTCTGATCAGCAATACCCTCCAGCTGATGATAAATACAAAGGGCTAGAAGACAGGCTGGCCGCCATGGAGTTACAAAGAGTACCGGGTTTGGATTTTGAAGATTTGGGTTTGGTCGTCGGGATTGTGATTCCCCCAAAATTCAAAGTGCCAGTGTTTGTGAGGTATGATGGGTTGTCCTGTCCCGAAATGCATCTCAGGTCCTACGTGAGAAAGATTCAACCCTATACGGCAGATAAAAACCTTTGGATTCATTTCTTTCAAGACAGCCTTTCTGGAGCTCAGTTGGAGTGGTTTTATCAGCTAGAGGGAACCAGCGTCCGAAATTGGGAAGATTTGGCCACCGCTTTCTACAAACAATACGAGTATAATTCTGACCTTGCTCCTACTCGTACCCAACTTCAGGGTATGTCGCTAGGAACAAGCGAGGGATTCAAAGAATATGCACAAAAATGGAGGGATTTGGCTGGCAGGGTGCAGCCTCCTTTAACCGACCGTGAACTCGTTGATATGTTTCTAGGGACCCTATCTGGGCCATTTTTCAATCATCTGATTGGTAACTCTTCCACGGGGTTTACCGATTTGATCTTAACAGGCGAAAGAATAGAAGCTGGCATCAAGTCAGGAAAAATTCAGAAGGGTGTTGCTGCAAGTGTCGAGAAGAAACCTTTTAAGAAGGAAACAGCTGTGGTATATTCTCAGAGAAGAGCAGGGAAGACTGAACGCCGGCCAACTGTGGGGGCCGTAATGATTCAAAACACTCCAAGTGAGCAGCCTCGCTACAACCAGTCCAGACCAAATCAACAACGGGTGGAACGGCCACAACGGCAGTTCACCCGCATTAATATGACTCCAGCGCAAGTGCTTCCCCATCTGTTAAAGTTGAATCTCGCCACCATCAAGGAGGCACCAAAGAATGTGAATACGTCCTCTCCGCATTATCATCCTAATGCTAAATGCGCCTACCATTCAGACAGTGTTGGGCACGACACCAATGATTGTTGGGCACTCAAGCATAAAATCCAAGACCTGATAGAGGCGAAGGAGGTGGAGTTTGATGCTCTGGAGAAGCCTAATGTGATATCTGCACCCATGCCGAAGCACGGCCGAAATGTCAACGCCATTGAAGAAGATTTGTATGTTGCTGATGTCAATGATCTGACTACTCCATTGCTAACCATTAAGTTGAATCTGTTAAGGGCCGGGATCTTCCCGGGATGTAAAGAAGACTGCTATTGTTGTTACTCTCTGCCGTTTGATTGTCCGTTACTGAAGAAAGGCATCCAAGGCCTTATGGATAGTCGACAAATTTTGTTCGAAAAAGTTTATGCTGTCCCAACTCATATTGAAGATGTCTCAATCATAACCATTCACGCCAATCTTTTCAAGGCCGTCAAAAAGCCTGTTAAGATTACACCAGCTACGAAATCTGTTCCTTTGAAGATAACAATGCCAGGGCTTGTCCCCTATGTTTCTGATAAGTCCATACCATGGAACTATGGCGGTGACGTTTACTACCATGGTATCAAACAAATCGAAATAACTGAAGAAAGTTCGGATGATGAAGAAGCCAGCATTGGTAACATTACAGGCACGAGTAAAATCACCAGGAGCAGGAGAATATTTTCTCCAGAGATTGCCCCTCCAAGAGCAATCTTTGGACCCTCATCAGCTGATAAAGTCATCCCGGCACCAATAAAACTTTCTGCTAGAACCCCTTTGATTGAAGACGTTGTTGTTCCTAGTACTGTCTCTCCTACCATTGCTGACAAAGGTAAGGGAATTCAAGATGAGCTCGTCAAGACGAGGGCTCAACCCTTGGTCATCCCGGAAACCTCCAAGAAGGAAATGAGATTTTGAGGATAATCAAAAGGAGTGATTACGATGTGGTAGAATAGCTGGGGCAAACCCCCTCAAAGATCTCCATGATGGCACTGCTACTTTGCTCGGAAGCGCACGCTAAAGCTCTGATAAAATTCCTGAAGGCAGCCCATGTGCCCCAGGAAACCTCTGCAGATCAATTTCAAAATTGCGTGGCTAGCCTGACTGCGGACAATGGATTAGGTTTCTCCGATGCCGACCTAACTCCTAAAGGAAGAAACCACAATGATGCTTTGCACATTTCAGTCGAGTGTCGGGGAACTACTCTCGCACATGTCTTGGTCGACACTGGTTCGTCGCTGAATGTACTGCCTAAGAAGGCCTTGGACCGACTAGATTGTGAAGGGTTGGAATTGAAGCCGAGTGATATTGTTGTCAGGGCTTTCGATGGTTCGAAGAGAATGGTCCATGGGGAGGTTGAAATTCCCATCAAGATAGGCACTGAGGTGTTTAAGTCTACTTTCTATGTGATGGACATCCGTCCGTCATACTCTTGCTTGCTGGGTAGGCCTTGGATACACCATGCTGGGGCAGTCACCTCCTCCTTACATCAGATGTTGAAGTATCCTGTCAAGGGAAAGATCATTACTGTCCATGGTGAAGAGGAGTACATGATTAGCCACTTGAATTCTTTCCGATATGTGGAGGTTGAAGGGGAATTCATTGAAACGCCTTTTCAGCATTTCGAAGAAGTCCTTCCTGAAATAGAAGTAGCGAAGTTGGCAGCTGAGACACCGAGGCAGATGGCCAGGATGGCATCTCTAGAGGACGCGAGGGCCGCGATAAAGGAAGGGAAGAATTCAGCATGGGGGCAGTTACCTGATATTCCGCATAAGACAGACAAATTTGGATTAGGGTTCACAGCCGCTGGCCAGAAAGCTATGTGCCGTTCGAAGATTGAAAGGGCGCCAGTCAAAATTTCTCCCTACGGAATCAACGCCTTGGAGGATGAAGACAAGGAGAGCAACATCGAAGAGTGGATTTACCCAACTGTCAAGGGAGGATTGAGCAACTGGGAGGCAAAAGACTTTGTCCCCATCACTTTTATTCATCAGTAATTTATCTGTTAAACATTTCATATTTGGATGTAATATTTACTTTCAAACAATCCGTACACTATCTTTTCACCTCATGCCTTGCCCGGGGCATGTAGGTCCATTTGTAAAGGTTTTTGATTATCTTTCATATTCATATGCCATGTTTAATGATTCATTGGACGTTTTTCATTTGATAAACTGCTTGTGTTCATTTTCTTTCCTTTTGCATTTTTGTTTAAGGATGGCTATCCCTTACACACACCCACACTCACCAATGCAGGTACCCATCCACTCCGGATTCCATGGGTGACTATTCTGCTATATCCTTCAATAACTCTGAAGATCTGGTCAATCAAGCCGAGTATGAAGATGACGAAGGTTGTGAAGTACCAGGGGAACTAGCCAGACTTCTGCAGCAAGAGGAAAGGGCCATCTTACCGCACGAAGAGTCATTGGAAACTGTCAACTTGGGGACCGAGGAAGACCGGAAGGAGGTGCAAGTGGGTGCCAATCTGGAACCAAGAGTCAAGGAGCGCCTGGTACAGTTGTTGAATGAGTATGTTGAAATCTTCGCTTGGTCTTATGAAGACATGCCGGGCTTAGACACAGACATCGTGGTTCACCGTCTCCCCACAAGAGAGGATTGTCCACCGATCAAGCAAAAAGTTCGCCGAATGAGGCCTGACATGTCTGAAAAGATCAAGGCAGAAGTAATGAAGCAATTCGACGCTGGCTTTCTGGCTGTTACGTCCTATCTTCAATGGGTCGCTAACATCGTGCCAGTACCTAAGAAAGATGGCAAAGTCAGGATGTGTGTGGACTACCGGGATTTGAATAGGGCCAGCCCCAAAGACGATTTTGCACTCCCACACATTGACATTTTAATCGACAATACAGCTCAGCATAAAGTGTTTTCCTTCATGGATGGATTCTCGGGCTACAATCAAATCAAAATGGCCCCCGAGGATATGGAGAAAACAACTTTTGTCACACAATGGGGCACTTTCTGTTACAAAGTGATGTCGTTCGGACTGAAGAACGCAGGGGCAACTTATCAACGCGCCATGGTAGCTTTATTTCATGATATGATACATCATGAGATTGAAGTTTACGTAGACGATATGATAGCTCGGTCACAAACAGAGGAAGAGCACCTCGAACATCTGGAGAAGCTGTTTGCCAGATTGAAAGAATACAAGCTCAGGCTGAATCCAAGTAAGTGCACTTTTGGAGTTAGATCTGGTAAACTCCTGGGATTCATTGTAAGCAACAAAGGCATTGAGGTCGATCCAGCAAAAGTGAAAGCCATACAAGAAATGCCTGCTCCCCGTACTGAAAAGGAGGTTAGAGGGTTCTTGGGGCGCTTGAACTATATTTCCAGATTCATCTCCCATCTGACTTCTACCTGCGAGCCAATTTTCAAACTCTTGAAGAAAGATCAGGTAGTCGAATGGAACGATGATTGCCAAGCTGCCTTTGATAGAATCAAGGAGTATTTGCTAGAACCTCCTATTCTGATGCCACCCGTCGAAGGAAGACCATTGATCATGTATTTGACTGTCTTGGATAACTCAATGGGGTGTGTTTTGGGCCAGCATGACGAGTCTGGTCGAAAAGAGCATGCTATTTATTACCTTAGCAAAAAGTTTACCGACTGTGAGACTCGCTACTCACTGCTCGAGAAAACTTGTTGCGCTTTGGTATGGGCTGCTCGCCGACTAAGACAGTATATGTTGACTCATACTACTTTGTTAATTTCCAAAATGAATCCTATCAAGTATATCTTCGAAAAGCCCGCATTATCTGGAAGGATAGCTAGATGGCAAATGATCCTAACTGAGTATGACATCCAGTACACCACCCAAAAAGCTATAAAAGGGAGTGTACTAGCTGACCATCTGGCTCATCAAGCTATCGAAGACTATCAACCCATGAGATTTGACTTCCCAGACGAGGACATCATGAATTTGGACAACATTGAAGGTGACGGACCGTATGACGGACCCGAAAAGGGATCCTGATGGACCCTGTACTTTGATGGTGCTTCAAATGCACTTGGAAACGGTATTGGCGCAGTACTCATTTCTCCGGAAGGCTGTCACACGCCTTTCACGGCCCGACTTTGCTTCAGCTGCACAAACAACATGGCTGAATATGAAGCTTGCATCTTTGGTCTCAAGGCTGCTATAGATTTGGGGATCAAATCTTTGATCGTATTTGGGGACTCGGCTTTGGTTATCAGTCAAATCAAAGGAGAGTGGGATACCAAGCATCCTAATCTTATCCCATACAAAGAACATGTCTTGACATTGTTGCCTCATTTCGAGCAAATTACCTTCGAGCATTTCCCGCGAGAAGAGAATCAGCTAGCAGATGCTC
Source organism: Vicia faba (assembly GCA_948472305.1). NCBI lineage: Eukaryota > Viridiplantae > Streptophyta > Magnoliopsida > Fabales > Fabaceae > Vicia > Vicia faba. The sequence continues at coordinate 1,051,314,976 of OX451736.1, read as the reverse complement.
TAGCCACAATGTCCTCCATGTTTAAACTCAACTGGGATAACGAGGCTCCCCAAATCACCATCGAGCGAATGGATGAACCTGCGCATTGTCATGAGATTAATACCGAAGAAGTAGTGGAACAACCCTGGTTCCATGAAATCAAAAGGTATCTCGAGACTAGAGATTATCCCGAAGGAGCTTCCGTAAATGACAAGAAGTTCTTAAGGAAATTCGCTGCTAAATTCTTCCTGAGCAACGGCATCCTTTACAAATGAAGCCATGATTGTATATTACTCCGATGCATAGACAAAGCTGAAGCAGAGTTGATTATGACTGACATACACAGCGGCACATTTGGCACTCACTTGAGCAGGCACACAATGGCTAAGAAGATCCTAAGGGCAGGCTATTACTGGTCTACCATGGAAGCTGACTGCCATCAACATTCCCGTACTTGCCACAAGTGCCAAGTCTACGCCGATAAAGTTCATATCCCTCCGGTTCCTCTCAACGTTCTGACTGCTCCTTGGCCATTTGCAATGTGGGGCATTGACATGATTGGAGAGATCAAGCCCACGACTTCCAACGGACATCGCTTCATCCTGGTTGCCATTGACTATTTCACCAAATGGGTCGAAGCAGCTTCCTTCGCCTATGTTACTAAAAATGTGGTTGCCCGCTTTATTAAGCAAAATCTCATATGTCGGTATGGTGTTCCAGACAGGATCATCACAGACAACGGTACGAATCTGAATAACACGATGATCACTGCATTGTGCGAACAGTTCAAGATTTATCATCACAATTCATCTCCCTATCGGCCGAAGATGAACGGTGCTGTTGAAGCTGCGAACAAAAACATTAAGAAGATCATTCAGAAAATGACAGTCACTTACAAAGACTGGCATGAGATGTTACCGTTTGCTCTACATGGATACCGTACGACGGCACGTACTTCAACTGGGGCAACCCCATTTTCTTTGGTTTATGGCATGGAAGCTGTTTTGCCTATGGAAGTCCAGATTCCTTCTCTAAGGATTATGAAGGATGCAGGTTTGAATGAAGATGATTAGATACAGACCCGACTTGATCAACTCAATCTGATCGACGAAAAGCGACTTGCTGCTATATGCCATGGTCAGGCGTATCAAAAACGAATGATCAAGGCCTTCAATAAGAAATTCAGACGTCAAGTGTATCAAGTCGGAGATCTCGTAATCAAGCGGATTATCTTGCCGCAAAGTGATCCCAGGGTCAAATGGACTCCTACATATGAAGGACCATTTGTGATCAAGAGTATATTTTCTGGTGGTGCAATGATTCTGACCACCATGGATGGCGACGATTTGCCGCACCCTGCGAACGCAGACATAGTCAAAAGATACTACGCATAAAATAACCCGACAAGTCGAAACCCCGAAAGGGCGGCTTGGGCAAAAAAGGGCATCCCGGTGGATCGAAAACCCGAAAGGGCGGTTCAGGCAAAAATTAGGGATAAAAACAAAAAAATTTGTACACCCGGCAAGTTGAAAACCCGAAAGGGCGGCTTGGGCAAAAAGGGGTTTCCCGGTGGATCGAAAACCCGAAAGGGAGGTCCAGGAAAAAGTTAGGGAATTAAAGCGTATGACTATGCCTCGTCGGATCACTTCAAAGACAATCTCTTCATCAACCAGGTCCAGGCTTCTGATCAATCCAGTCATCGGCAAACAAAGCATTGAATGGACAGATATTCAGAGTTGTGAAGGCTATAGCGGAATGGAATCCCATGGAATTATTTCACATAGCCATCTTTATTTTTTATAAATCTTTCAATATTTACGACAAAATCCTCTTACTAGGATGGTTGTTTCCTTTGTACAAATATACTCATAAAAAGTCAATACAAATACTTTTCCTAGAAATTTGTGTCTTTTCCGTTCTTTTGCACTAATTGTTTATTTTGAGAAACATCCAATGTTTTGTTAAATAGGCATATGCATTTGAACATAATCATTTCCTTATGAATCAAGAAAGAGGATTACTGATAGATTGAAGATACAGTTGGATATCTTGATACCCTTTCAAAGGAAACTACCGGGAGATTTGAAATCCGTATCCCCAGCAAACCCTGAAGCTTATCCCCAGTGGATTCCAGAGGCTTATCCCCTGCAAAGTATGGACGTCTCTCCCGAGTTTTATTCAAAGTTATTCCTCACAAGGGCTTATAACTGGGTTATCCTCAGCTTATTGCCACGGAAGATCGCACTCGCCAAAATTCTTCCTACCTCCAGCGGAGTTCATCAGAGTTCCCCAGCGTAACCTATCAATACAATCCCCAGAGGAGTTTATCTTTGTTATCCCCAGCCAGAGAATCCTCCAGAACTCGATTCCCCTTAGAATTTAAGTTTCAGTATCCCCAGCGAAGCCAGACTAATGAACCTTCTCCCCACAGAGTTTTAGGAGAGCGAATCTTAAGTTCCCCAGTGAAGTCGCCAGAGATACTTCCCGCCAAACTAAAGATTCTCGGTCTTACCTCCCCAGCATTAGTCTACTAAATTGGTACTCCCCAGTAGAAGTCATCAGGAATTCCCCAGAAGATTGGTATACAACCCAAGCTCCTTTTTCTCCAGCATTGACCAGGAATTATTCTTCCCGGCAGCTGTCAAGATACTGTCATCTTCAGCCATCTCAGATTCATCTATCCTTTGCAAGACAGCTCTCCAGCTTACATGCGCATTCATTTACATTCATATCATATAACATACATTGCGTCATGCATCATGACATTGCATATAACTAACTCTTTACCTTTTCAGGTGAGATCAGTCAAGAGACTAGAATCACTATCCTCCGAGTTTCTTTCCAGGAATAGTTCGGATGTGACCCAGACACGGAAACATTCTAATGCTTATTCCAGATTTATCCGGATGCAGTTTTACACGAGCTCATCATCAGGGAACCCTACACCGGTTCTTCTTCCAAATTCAAGATTTCTGAAAACAGTTTACGGGTTCTCCAAGTAACGGATGTTAACCTATCGCTTATTCAGCTTCTTCTCAAGACTTCTGAAAACAGTTTATGGATTCTTCCCAACAACGGATGTTAATCTATCACTTGTTCAGATGCAACCTTTGAAAATAGTTTACGGACGCTTCCCAATAACGGATGCTGCTCTATTGCTTATTCAAACTCAAGATTTCTGAAAACAGTTTACGGGTTCTCCAAGTAACGGATGTTAACCTATCGCTTGTTCAGCTTCTTCTCAAGACTTCTGAAAATAGTTTATGGATTCTTCCCAACAACGGATGTTAATCTATCACTTGTTCAGATGCAACCTTTGAAAATAGTTTACGGACGCTTCCCAACAACGGATGCTGCTCTATTGCTTATTCAAACTCAAGATTTCTGAAAACAGTTTACGGGTTCTCCAAGTAACGGATGTTAACCTATCGCTTGTTCAGCTTCTTCTCAAGACTTCTGAAAGCAGTTTATGGATTCTTCCCAACAACGGATGTTAATCTATCACTTGTTCAGATGCAACCTTTGAAAACAGTTTACGGACGCTTCCCAACAACGGATGCTGCTCTATTGCTTATTCAAACTCAAGATTTCTGAAAACAGTTTACGGGTTCTCCAAGTAACGGATGTTAACCTATCGCTTGTTCAGCTTCTTCTCAAGACTTCTGAAAACAGTTTATGGATTCTTCCCAACAACGGATGTTAATCTATCACTTTTTCAGATGCAACCTTTGAAAACAGTTTACGGACGCTTCCCAACAACGGATGCTGCTCTATTGCTTATTCAAACTCAAGATTTCTGAAAACAGTTTACGGGTTCTCCAAGTAACGGATGTTAACCTATCGCTTGTTCAGCTTCTTCTCAAGACTTCTGAAAACAGTTTATGGATTCTTCCCAACAACGGATGTTAATCTATCACTTGTTCAGATGCAACCTTTGAAAACAGTTTACGGACGCTTCCCAACAACGGATGCTGCTCTATTGCTTATTCAAACTCAAGATTTCTGAAAACAGTTTACGGGTTCTCCAAGTAACGGATGTTAACCTATCGCTTGTTCAGCTTCTTCTCAAGACTTCTGAAAGCAGTTTATGGATTCTTCCCAACAACGGATGTTAATCTATCACTTGTTCAGATGCAACCTTTGAAAACAGTTTACGGACGCTTCCCAACAACGGATGCTGCTCTATTGCTTATTCAAACTCAAGATTTCTGAAAACAGTTTACGGGTTCTCCAAGTAACGGATGTTAACCTATCGCTTGTTCAGCTTCTTCTCAAGACTTCTGAAAACAGTTTATGGATTCTTCCCAACAACGGATGTTAATCTATCACTTGTTCAGATGCAACCTTTGAAAACAGTTTACAGACGCTTCCCAACAACGGATGCTGCTCTACCGCTTATTCAACTTCAAGATTACTGAAAACAGTTCACGGGTTCTCCAAGTAACGGATGTTAACCTATCGCTTGTTCAGTTTCTTCTCAAGACTTCTGAAAACGGTTTATGGATTCTTCCCAACAACGGATGTTAATCTATCAACTTGTTCAGATGCATTTTTTGAAAACAGTTTACGGATTCCTCCCAAAAACGGATGTCAATCTATTGCTTGTTCAGACCCCCCAGTTCGAAGATGGCCCAAAGCATGGACACCTTCCTGATACTCATTCCAGATGGCATCTTTAAGCCCATCCCCGATAAGTTTCTGTCATTCTTCCAGATGGCATCGTTAAGCCCATCTCCAAATGGCATCTCTAAGCCCATTCCCGCATCCATTGCTTTGACGAGTGCAAATTTCCGGGCACTCTGGTGTCCAATCTCCTTTTACCCTCGAGTCACGAAAGGCAAACTTGCCAATCTAACTCTTCGGATTCAAGAAGATTGAACAGGGGCAACTGTTGTACCCCAAAATTTGCCCTCCCATTTCTCATTGATTTCTCACCACAAAGCCCTTGAAGATCAAGATCCAGTTAGGGTTTCATCTGCTCAAGACTTCTCCTTGCACTGTTGACCCAAATTAGGGTTTGTGTTTGCACAGAGATGTTTTGACCTAAAATGCCCAAGATGACCTTCTTGCTTCATATTGGACTCCCAAGTTTATCCATATCAAATTAGGGCAAGACGCCCCGTCATACTTGGTGAAAGATGGTGCTTTAAACTTGTGAGGGATGATCACACCAGTAGATAAACCCAAGTCTCCAAAATCCAACCCAGGCACTTGTTGAATCTCCATGGCGTTCAGACGGTCTTCCAATTGCTTGTACCGGTCTTCAGCTGGAGGATACTGTTCCTCATTAAAATCAGTCTCATTGTCAGAGACTACCGGACTTGGACCTCTTCCCCCCTGGGGAGTGTCTTTGCCTACAGAAGAACCAGCTTCCTCATTCTGTAGTGTGTTACCAAACCTCCGGCCCGAGTTGAATAGAACAGTTCTCTTATTCTTCTTCTTCTCCTTCTTCAGGAGCAAAGCCTTCAGCTCTTCTTGACCTTGAGCCAAACCCATGATCAGCTCCTGAAATTGCGCGTTCTGCGCCTGAAGGGCCTTGATAGACTACTCGGTTGATGATTCAGGGTTCATGATGCTGAAATAAACAGCGAAGATCAGTAAGCAACCTGAAAAGAAGAGTACCTGCTATGCACATGATGAATGGAATGCGTATGATTTATGTTTTCAAAGACAATCAGGAATCAACTTTGTAAACAAAAGGAACACACTTCATTAGATTCAACTTTGAAATTTAAATTGTTCAACAGGTTTCCCTTAGGCGTTACATAAAAGTGGAAATACTGAAAAGGGAAATAAAACTGTAAAAGAACATCCAAAGCTTATTAGTGATCCCATGGTCTCCTCTTCTCAGTACGGATGTAGTCATTCAGAGCCCGCTCATTCTCCAACTGCTTGGTCAGCTTCTGGATCTTCAATTCCTGCTCGTTGAACTTTTCCCGGTAAGAATCTTGTTCTTCTCGCAGTTGCGCCAAAGACCTCTTTAATGTCTCATAATCAGTAGGTATCTGAGGAGGGAGAACAGTTGGGGGAACCCCATCTTTGTCAGGATACTCAAGAACGATGGGTCTGACAGCTTCGTACGGAATACCTAACTTCTGAGCACGGATGCGGACCCATTTGTAGTAGGCTTCCATAGGTAGAGAAGTTTTTGGTCCTAACTCTTGTGGGTCAGCTTTGTGAATTCTGTCCCAAGCCTTGATGAACCTACGACGCAGCTCGTCACTATCTGCCTGAAACTCAAAACTGATGTGAGGCACCAACATCTCATGAGGCCCTGCTCTTCTGGCTCTTCCAAACTGACGGAGAGCTAGACATGGATTATAAGAGATCCCTCCTTGGATACCAATCAAAGGAACATTAGGATATTCTCCGCAACGATCAATAACAACTATCTCATCCAAACCCCTGAGAGTCCAAATGATGTCCTTATCAGTGAGAGACATTAACCTATGAGCCCAACCTCTTCCTTCTTGGTTCTTCAACACGAACTTAGGGAGGTGCGAAATAAACCACCTCACCAACAAAGGGATACAACACCACAGAGTTCCTCATCTTCGGGCAGTACGAGCATAAAGTTGTTACAGGATATCACCCAAGAGAGTGGGCACAGGATTCTGAGACATGAAGATCCTTATGGCAGTGACGTTAATGAAGTTATCAGGATTAGGAAACAAGACTAGACCATAGATTAAGAGATCCAGGATGTCTTCATATGCCCTAAAGTCCAAGTCATTCCAGAAACCGTTAGTTTTACCAATCAGAAACTTGGCCAAGAAACCCTTAACTCTGCTTCTAGTCACCCAGTTGTCCATTACTTCTTGGTGAGTCAAGGGAAGAGCTGCAGCAACCTCCTCAAGCCTAAGAGTCTTTTCCCAACCCTTGTAGGGGGTCTGATCCAAGATAGGGATACCAAGCAAATCAGAGAACTCTTCCAGGGTAGGGACCAGCTGGAAGTCTTGAAAGGTGAAGCACTAGTACTGAGGGTCATAGAACTGGGTCAGGACACTCATCAGTTGTTGGTCCTACTTTGCCGTGACTAAACTGAGAAGAGAACCATGCCTCTGAATGAAGGAAGTAGTATTTGGAATTCTGCTAACCAACTCTTCAAGCAACTCAGGTGGGTGAACAAAGTTGAACCGAATAGTATTCCTTCGCATAGGCATCATGATGTCCTACAAAACAAAGCAAAGGTGAAACCCTTTTGTCTTTGAAATGGTCAGTCCTTATGCAGGATGTATGCAATGTTTATGATGGCATGATGTTATGATAAAACACACCACAAATATTTACAAAGACAAACATGATAAGGCACACAAGTCACACAAGACAAGCCCTTAAAGTTTAGGCCAACATGGGGTCTAGGTATTACCCTCTTTCAGTTTGTTGGTTCATACCTGTCCTATCAGAAGTAACCGGGTTCTAGAGGATCCCAATATCACTGACTACCCTCAATCGGTCATAACTCCAGCATCACAATCTTTTCTTGCGGCCAGAACCATCACGAGAGTTTAGCCTCAATGGGCGTAGCATACTGCTACTGTTCTATTGGCCAAGTGGGGTCATTTAAGGTTCTAAGGTCGGTTGGTGCTTAATGACTCCTCAGAAGACCCATATTCTCCTCGTTGCAACACAAGGGATATCGATACAGACCAAGGTGCCACACCAACGTAGCCACTGCTTCACCCATGTCGGTCTACGCTGGACAGGTCCCTCACAGCTTATGCTACCTAACAGGGTATCCCTAGATCCGGGTTAGGATCTATGTAACTCCGATGCAACCCACAATAATAAAGCAAACAAAGCACATCAATTGAAAACACAGTTATGAACTATCCTAAGGTACACCTCACTTTAAGTATCCCCAGCAGAGTCGCCAGTTCTGTGATCGGTGGATCTGGAACTGACTGTTTAAAGCTGGTTTGCGAAATGTCGCGGAAGCAAGAATCGCCACCGTCTTTTATTTTCTCCAAATGGAAAGGACAAAAGCATAGAAAAATTCCTTATGAGATTAGTTCTCGGTTCGGGAGGTAGATTTATAGAAAGGGAAGGTGTTAGCACCCTTTCTATCCATGGTTATCCATGGGCTCTTAGATACTTGCTCATTGTGTTTTCAAAAATGTTTGTTTGCTTTTCAAAGTATGAGTGGGTTTGAAAAAAAGTTTCGTTTAAAGTTTCAGATCGACTCTTGTATCAGTCCTCAAGAGTGTTTGAAAAATTGTTTTTGAAAGCTTTTTGAAAAGTGTAGGTGTGAAAAGAAGTTTTTGGTTTGTTTTGAATTAGAGCAAGTATCTACGAGTCATCTACCTACCCTAAGGAATTAGTCTGTGTAAATGTCCTTGAGGTAGTGCCATCCCACCATTGAGAGGTAGGTAGCACCACCGTTGGAGGTGTTCGGGTCAATTCGAGTTTAGGGACAGTGTGGTCACCGAGCAACAGTAAGACACCTTAGAAGCTACCCTTATGCCATTGATCCTTTTTAATTGAGGTAACTTTTCCGAGGCAACTGGATCATGTCATGGACATAAGGACTTACTAAAACGTCATATACTCGACGACCACGTTTCGAGGGGCAAGGCAACAGTGAGGCGTACCCTAGGAGTGGTGTGTGAATTGTGTGTCATTTTCAGTTATTATTTGTCTCGATCATGCATTGGGTGATCTACGCTTTGATTTTATTTGGGCATACATTCTTTCATGTGATTAGCAGTTTAAAGGGTGCGGAAATTAAAATGCGGAAAAATAAAGGTCCTATGCTATTACAAGGCGCGGGTCTATACATCGCCAAATTAAACAAAGACCCGATTTTGAATAAAAGTGCGGAAAGTAAATGTCCTAATTATCTATTACAAGGCTTTGGGGCAATTACATAAATTTAAAAAGGAAATAAAAGTAAACGTGCGAAAAGAAATTATAATCGAGTGCGAGGGCGTTGGACCCTTTAAAGAAATTAAATTGAAATTGGAAGTTAATTAATTATTAGATAAAGAAAAGAAATTATTTTTATGTTTTTTGGTATTTAATGAAAATAAAGAAAATTAATCAAAATTAAAAGTTAAATGAAACCCTAATTCTAAGTTTGTTTTTAATTATTAAAAAAATGTTTAAATTTAACCTAATTTTACCCTAATTAATTAAATGACATATTTATTTACAAAATTAATTAATAGTTAATAATAATAATAATAAGAAAAATTCATTTATTGAGAAAAAGAATAAAAATGCTAAAAAAAACTAATTTTTATGTATTTTAATTATTTAAGAAAAACAAAATTAAAGTTAAACTTAAAATTAAACTAAATTGATTATTGGAATTTATTTACAAAAACTATTAATGAATTAAAAATTAAATAAACATATTTTATTTTTATGATTTCTGATTTTTTTGTTTTTTTATGAAAAATATTTTGGTGAATTAATTAAAACAATAAAGCAAATTAAAAAGAATAACAAAAAAAAGAAAGAAGAAAATTAGGAGGAAGAGTACAAACAAAGGGGGTTTCTGGCCCAATTATGGAGGTCAATTGTAAGCAATTTGGCCCAAGAATTCCAGGCCTTTTGACTTTCTGGCGCTTGTGTGTGGGACGTTTGACCAGGGCACATGGTGGATTGCTTGTGATGGCCATTGGATTGACCTTCAGGGACATGTGGCAGGCACTGACGTGAGGCTTCATGATGGTCCTTGGAACGGAAGCTGCACAGAAGCGCGTTAAGAAAAAATATATGAAGGAGTGGGGGACCTGGGAATCGAACCCAAGTCCCAATACCTGTAGGACAACGCACATGCCAGCTGAGCCATTGAGTCTCTTTGTTCATTTAGTGGACCATGATTATTATGAGAGAGAAAACAATATTATGCTGGATTAAAATAAAACGCGCCAATGTTTGAACTAACCAACCACACGCCAACAACTCATCTTCTTCTCCCTTGCTTCTTCGTTTTTGCCTGAAACTAATATCAAATAGCGGGGGTTTTAAACCCCCACTAAACTCAAACTGAAAAATAGCGAATAGATCATATGCAAATATAAAAAGGGCACGATGGGGGGGGATTGATTCGTTTGAACGTTCTGAATCCAGTGGTACAGGTTTCATGGCCTAATTTTTCCAGATGAGGTAAGCCCCAAATTCAAACTTCTGAAACCCTAGAACGCTTTCATGGTGGATTCGCATACAGGGCTTAAAAATTCAATTGGATGGTACCAATAGTTTCAGAGAGATCATATTAGCGTAAACCAACAATTAAAAGACATTAATCATGCATGGAATTCAAAATACGATTATGAATAATTTTGAAAGAAAAGTGAATTTGTTCTACCAATTCCTTGAGTATGGGGCTATGTTCTTGATTGTAATCTCTTCCTGGTGGTGTCAGCAAGCTTTTGGAATGCTTCTTAGGCCTTGAAACGCACGGCAGCTGTGAAAACAGTTTTGAGTTTTTTGTCAAAAAATGCAAGTTTGGTTCTCTCAGTTCTTGCGCAGCTTTTTTGTTCTTTGCATTAGGGTTACGTTTGCATATGTATGAGGAATCATTCTAGGTCAAAAACAAAGCCCATAATCCATTGAATCAATGTTTTTAATATTGGATTTTCAAGCATCTTTTTCAATCTTTTTGTCATGAAAAACATGCCTATTTTGAGAGATCTTGCCTCTTGATGTGGTACACGAAATCTCTAGGTCATGATGAGGGAATATGCTGCACAAAAAGATTTGGAAAACATGTTTTGCTATTTTTGTCATATTTAATTTTAATTAAGTGAATTAATAATAATAATTCAAATAATTAATCAAAAATGATAAAATAACTCCCTTGGATGTCAATGGGTCGTGCATAGCTTTTGGGTAATGTTTCATGGAAGAAATTGTGGCCCATTAGCAATTTTGAGGCATTTGAAGCAAAGTTGACTTTTCAAAATTCCCAAAAATTTCCCAACTTCCACAAGGCATATCTTGCTCAATTTTTAAGCTTTGATCATGTTCTTGGACATTTTGGAAAGGTCTTGAAGTCCTCTAACCAATGTCCTTGGTCACATGTCATTTTGATTTACCAATATCAAGTTATGGTCTTTGACTTAAAGTGTCTTTTTGTTGACTTTTGAAAATGACCTATAATGTTGAGATTGATAACTTTTTGTGAGAGCGTCTCTTGGACTTTAAGTGTGAAGATGAGTTGTAGGAAATGTCATTCTCTTCAAAATGAGCTTTGGATGGAATTTTTCTGATAAACCATGTGGAAGTTATGTCTTGGTCAATTTGCAGTTGACTTTTCCAACTGTCCAAAAATAGAAACTTTTGCATCTTGAGACTTTTTGAGCCATGCTTTGAGAATCATGATCAAGAATTGATCAAATGATGTTTGTGGCTTCAAGATAAGATGTTGACCAAAAATTTTGACTTTTGACTGTCAAATGACCATTTTGCCCCTACAGTTGACTGTGAAGCAATTAGGGTTTTTGACTGTGCAATTTTGTGCTGTGAGTCTTGAAACTTGACATGAGGATGCTTGACAATGTTTATAGGTATGTGGGACTTGTTTGGACCCTTGGAAACTTCAATTTCTTTGCCAGAACCAAAACCCTAATTTTTTGACTGTTATGAGGCCATTGAACTGTGCAACCTTTGGGAGATTTTGAAGCATGATCTTAGCAAACCTTGAAGAATATGGGAGGGCAAATTTTGGGGTACAACAATGTGATCGGTGGATCTGGAACTGACTGTTTAACGCTGGTTTGCGAAGTGTCGCGGAAGCAAGAGTCGCCACCGTCTTTTATTTTCTCCAAATGGAAAGGACAAAAGCACAGAAAAATTCCTTATAGAGATTGCTCTCGGTTCGGGAGGTAGGTTATAGAAAGGGAAGGTGTTAGCACCCTTTCTATCCATGGTTATCCATGGGCTCTTAGATACTTGCTCATTGTGCTTTCAAAAATGGTTTGTTTGCTTTTCAACTGTGGGTTTTAAAAAGTTTCTTTGAAAATTCCAGTTCGACTCTTGTATCGGTCCTCAAGAGTGTTTGAAAAGTTGCTTTCGAAAGCTTTTTGAAAAGGTGTCGGTGTGAAAATTATTTTTGATTTGTTTTGAAATTAGAGCAAGTATCTAGAGTCGTCTACCTATCCTAAGGAATTCGTCTGTGTAAATGTCCTTGAAAGTAGTGCCATCCCACCATTGAGAGGTAGGTAGCACCACCGTTGGAGGTGTTCGGGTCAATTCGAGGTTCGGGACATGGTGATCACCAGAGCAATAGGAAGATACCTTAGAAGCTACCCTCATGCCAGGTTCCTGGATCATGAGGACTTACTAAGACATCCTCTACTCGACGATCACCTTTCGAGGGGCAAGGCAACATTGAGGCGTACCCTAGGGGTGGTGTGTGATTTGTGTGTCGTTTTCAGATATTTTGTCTTGTTCATGTCATGGGTGATCTACGCGTTATTTTTATTTTGACATTCATTCTTGCATGCAAATTTATTAACAGTTTAAAAGAGGCGAGAATTAAAGTTCCTAAACTATTACAAAGGCGCGGGTCCACATCGCCAAATTAAATCCAGGACCCGATTTGACATAAAATAAAGTGCGAGAAATATAAATATCGAATTTACATGGCTTTGGGAGAATTACATGAATATTATAAGAAAAGAAAATAATGCGCGAAACGCACTAATAATCGAAAGCGAGGGCGTTGGACCCTTTTTAATGAAATTAAATTATGATTTAACAAATTAATTAAATTAAAATAAAAGAAAAGAAAAGATTTTTTTTGAAGTTTTTTGGTATTTATGGAATTTTAATGAGAAGATTATGGAATTTAAAACCTAATTCTACAAATTTTAAATTTATTAAGAAAATGTTAAAGTTAACCCTAGAATAAAAAAAACTAATTATTTAATAAGACCTTTTTTACAAAAAAAACATTAAATGAAATATATTTTAATTTTTATGACTTTCTGATTTTTATTATCTTTTTTTATGTTATGAAAATATTGATTTAAAGAATTAAATTAAAATTAATTAAAACAAATAAAAGTAGAAAAAATACAAAAAAAGATGAAAGAGCAAACCAATGGGGGGTTCTGTCCCCAATCAGGAGGTGTTGTCCAGCAATTAAGCCCAAGGAGCCTGGCCCTTTTTTGACTTCTCAGTGTTCACGTGTGTGGGCGTTGACTGGACCATTCCATAGGCTTTAGATCTGGACCATTGGATTGAGATTATGGGACAAGTGGTGTGCCTGGATTGTGAGCATATGGTGGACGCTTGGAGAGAACACAGCATGCAAGTATGGTTAGAAAAATAATATGGAGAGAGGAGGGGACCTGGGAATCAAACCCAGGTCCCAGAGTTTACCAATGCAACGCCTGGCCAATGGAGCTGTTAAGGCGCTTTGTATATTATATGGACCATAATTATTATAAGAAAAGACAAACGTTAGTGGCCTGAGTCAGCAAAACGCGCGCCAAGCTTTGAATAGACCAATGGCCTTGCTCCACGCATGCATCTTCTTCGTTGATTCGTTTTGCCCTGGAAAAAAAAACAATTAGATAGCGGGGGTTTTAAACCCCCACTAAGTGGTAAACAGGATAATAGCGATTAGCACATGGTGGCTCATAAATTGAGCGCGACATGTGTGTTCGATTCACATGAAGCTTCTGAATCCAATAGCCTTGGTCTCGTGGTCTAATTTTTCTGGACGAGGAAACCCCCAATTTTTCAGTTTCGTAACCCTAGTAAGCTTCCATGGTGATTTCGCGTATAGGCCAGCAAAACTCAATCAAAACACATGGTTAGCTTTAGAATGATCCAATTAACATAAATCAATAAAGAAAATGCTATGAGGATGCTTAAAAATTGAAACACGAATATGCATATTTTCATGAAAAGTGAGACATATTTCTACCAATTCTTTGTGTTAAAACTAGTGGCTTTGATCCAGGAATGTTCACTGATGCTTCAGGAATGTAATGGAGTCAATATTTTGCCTTGAAACTCCTTGAAATCGTGTTTTCAGTTTTCAATTTTTCCACAAAAATTTCAATGTTTTTCTTCAGCTTTGGGCGCAGCTTAGAGGTCTCTTGGCATTAGGTTTTGATCACACTTATATGAGGATGGATTAGGGTTGAGTTTTTGATCCAAAAATCCTTGCATTGATGGAATGAATATTTGATTTTCATGCATATATTTTCAAATCTTTTCCATGCATATTTGATACCAATCATGTCCAAATCACCTTGATTCTTTCCATACCAGATAATGCACGAAATCTTGAAGTTATTCCATGCATAAAAAGATTTGAAAAGTTTGTTTTAGTATTTTCCACATATTTTATTTTATTAAATGAATTAATAACAATTAAAAATTCAATTAAATAAATAAAAATGATGAATAAACTCCCTTTGGGCCAAATGGTCGTGCATATGCTTTGGATGATGATTCTTGGAAGAAAATGTGGCCCATTAGCAATTTTAAGACATTTGAAGCAAAGTTGATTTTTCAAAATACCCAAAAATTTCCCAACTTCCACAAGGCATATCTTGCTCAATGTTTAAGCTTTGATCATGTTCTTGGACATTTTGGAAAGGTCTTGAAGTCCTCTAACCAATGCCTTTGGTCCCATGTCATTTTGATTTACCAATCTCAAGTTATGGCCTTTAACTTAAAGTCCCTTTTTGTTGACTTTTGAAAATGACCTATAATGTTGAAATTGATAACTTTTTGTGAGAGCATTTCTTGGACTTGAAGTGTGAAGAGGAGTTGTAGGAAATGTCTTTCTATTCAAAATGAGCTTTGGATGGAATTTTTCTGATAATCCATGTGGAAGTTATGCCTTGGTCAAGTTACAGTTGACTTTTTCAATTGTCCAAATATGGAAACTTTTGCATCTTGAGACTTTTTGAGCCATACCTTGAAAATCATGATCAAGAATTGATAAAATGATGTTGGTGGCCTCAAAATAAGATGTTGACCAAAAATTTAAACTTTTGACTGTCAAATGACCATTTTGCCCCTGCAGTTGACTGTAGGGCAATTAGGGTTTTTGACTGTGCAATTTTGTGCTGTGAGTCTTGAAACTTGGTATGATGATGCTTGACCATGTTTGTAGGCATGTGGGACTTGTTTGGACCCTTGGAAACTTCAATTTCTTTGCCAGAACCAAAACCCTAATTTTTGACTGTTAGGAGGCCCTTGAACTGTGTAACTCTTGGGGAATTTTGAAGCATGCTTTTGGCAAATCTTGAAGAATATGGGAGGGCAAATTTTGGGGTACAACAGTTGCCCCTGTTCAATCTTCTTAAACCTGAGGATGCCGATTGGCTGACGTGCCTTTCGTAATCCGAAGGTGGAAGATGATTGAACACTAGAGTGCCCAGAAATTTGCGCTCGCATAGTAGCAGTGTGATGGTGGAATGGGCTTATAGATGCCATTTGGAGATTTATGGATAGGATGATGGGCTTATAGATGCCATGCTGAGAGATGATGGATGGTGGATGGGCTTATGGATGCCATCTGGATGTTGATCGCGTAAGAGATTCCTTAGTGAGAGCTTGCGTACCTGAAAAATAAAATGAGTACCTGGCATGTTACAGGAGCTGGTCTTCAAACTCTTTGCATAGATGCGCCATGACTGGTTACAGGAATTGAATCTGGAGCTTCCAAAGGTGATGAATGAACCAGGGATGGTTACTACCTCAACGGGACGGTGAGAGAACCTTGGATGACTACTACCTCAACAGGAACGCTGAGAGAATCTTGGGCGACTTCAACCTCAACAGTATCGTTGAGAGAATCTTGGGCGACTTCAACCTCAACAGTAACGCTGAGAGAATCTTGGGCGACTTCTACCTCAACAGTAACGCTGAGAGAATCTTGGGCGACTTCAACCTCAACAGTAACGCTGAGAGAATCTTGGATATCTTCTGCTGAGTCTTTATCAGGAAAATCTGTTAGGGGTCGATTTAGCTGGACTAGAGAAGGCCTTTGACTGGATAAGAAACAGGAAAATCTTAGGGTCGATTTAACTGAACCGGTCTAGGTCTTGAAATCTTCAACTGGATAAGAATCAGGGAGATCTTAGGGTCGATCTGACTGAACCAAGAGAAGGCCTTTGACTGGAACTTAACTGAATCTTTTCCTGAAAGGTAAAGGTCAGTCATATGCAAGGCATGATATGAATCAAGTGATGATGTTCTCAACATAAATGAGATTCGTAAGATATGATGTGTATATGCATGTATCATCATGTATGTGATGTTTATGAATGTAAGCTTTTGTCTTAGGAAAATAAATCCTTGACGGGTGCCGGGAAGTCACTCCTGGGCTGATGTTGAAGAATAGATTTTTGCTTCCGCTGGAGATGATAGTTGCAAGAATACCGGTAGGAGAAGATAATTCTGTTGGGGAATAAACTTGGCGAATGGATTACTCTGCAGGGAGAAAAGTACTCTAGTGATCTTGCTGGGAAGCAATACTCTGTGGGGAGAGAGGTACTTTGTTGAGTTGTTGATAATAACTTGCTGGGGATACCCTTGTTGTGTTGGAAGTGTTAATAGACTTCGCTGGGGATAAGAAGACTTCGACGAGGACGATCTTTCCGTGGCTTTTGGCTGAGGATAACCCAGTTATATCCTGGTAAGGAAATAACTCTTGAATAAAGCCGGGAGACGCGTTCGTGTTCTGCGAGGATAAGCTTCCAGAATCTACTGGGGATAAGCTTACTGCTTGGGGAGATGGATTCCAACTTTTCTGGGGAAGCTGGATTGGACTCTCCTGGGGAAGTTTTGAACTATAATTTTTGTAAGCTGAAAGAGGGAACCTATGTAGGGTTGCCTGATGATGAGCTCATGTAAAACCGCATCTTGGAAGGAAGGACACCTGTGTAGGGTTACTTTTGAGGTTGGGCTCGTGTGGAGCTGCATATGGGGTTGAAGGAAACCTGTGTAGGGTTTACTGACAATGAGTCCGTATAAAACTGCATCTTTGAAAATAGAGGACCTGTGTAAGGTTTCTAGGTGACGAGTTCGTGTAAAACTACATCTGGAGTTTTGAGAAGGAAACCTGTGTAGGGTTTACTGATGATGAGTCCGTGTAAGACTACGTCTGGAAAGAGATAACCTGTGTAGGGTTACTTCGGGGATAAGTTCGTGTAAAACTTCTGGAGGAACCGGGGTAAGGTTATCTTGGAGGTAAGTCCATGTAAGACTTCTGGAGGAACCGGGGTAAGGTTATCTTGGAGGTAAGTCCATGTAAGACTTTTGGAGGAACCGGGGTAAGGTTACTGCAGGGTAAGTTCGTGTGAAACTTCTTGATGAACCGGGGTAAGGTTATCTTGGGAACAGTCCGTGTAAGACTTCTGGATGAACCGGGGTAAGGTTTCTTGTGGAGGGTGAGTCCGTGTAAGACTTCGTCTGAAAATTGAGAAGGAACTGGTGTAGGGTTACTTTGATGATAAGTCCGTGTAAGACTTTTTCTGAAAGAAAAGGAGCCGGTGTAGGGTTGCCTGATGGTGATTTAAGTGGATGGTTGTCCTGTTTGGTTTCAGATGTTAACCCACGATCTGGAATTTGTAAAGGTAGATGGTAATCGTCTTTGCATTAACCTTTCCTTGGTACTTTGGTTGACAGAGCAACTGGATCGCCTGGACGACTCATTATTGCCCCTGTTTCTGAGGTGAGAGAGGAAGACCTGTGAGGTGCTGATAGTTGTTGATGGACAAACCTTCTTCTAGTAGGCAGGTGACAAGATGCCGGGACATAGTCGTACGCTCTTGATCCCTAACTTTTGCCTGGACTGTCCTTTCGGGTTTTCAGTCCACCGGGATACCCATTTTTGCCCAAGCCGCCTTTTCAGGTTTTTGACTTGCCGGGTGTACAGATTTTTTCATTTCATCCCTTATTTTTGCCCGAACCCTTTTGGTTCGCCGGGAAGCCCTTGTTTTTGCCTAAGTATGTCAACCTAGCGGGTCTTTTTTATGCGTAGTATCTTTTTTTGACTATGTCCACGCTCTTAGAATGCAGGGAGGTGCCCCTGGCTGCTTGTGTTGCCATGCCACCAGAAGATCTTCGTTTGATCGTTCAATGCCCCAAGTGACTTAGACGGAGATTTGCCCCAGACAGTAGACACTGATCATGCCATGCCCCTTGATTGGGAGTGCTTTTGTTCACCAGATATTCTTCGTGCGAATTTTCCTACTGTTCAAATAAAAAGTCATATGCAAACAATGTTATATCAAAAATGCAAAGCTTATGTCTGTCTTGAAGATTTTGAAAATGCATTTTTTCATAAAACAAGTGAATGTTTGTAAAACGTGATGTCAACTCCGTATTTACCGTAGGCCTTAAGGAGTCAGGATACCTTTCGTAACAGTATGCTTTCGAACTAACCCATTCTTCAGCTAGGACTTTTAAGGGTTATAACGTGGCCTGGTTCACGGTTTAAGAAACAAAGGATAAAGGCTCAAATTTTATTTGTACCCACCCGCTCTTCGTGATGTTCTCCAAACCTAAACTCAGTTGATCATACGTTAGACCTTGTTTGAGTCTTTGCTTTGATATTCTGGTGATGGTTCGGACATTGACAATTTATTTTGAATAGGCATTCATTTCTTTTTTTGTTGAGGTTTTGTATGACCTCTTTCTTTTTTGATTTTGTTATCCCTGTTTTTTGCCTGAACTGTTTCCTTTTTTGGAATTACAGTCAGCGGGATGCCCCAGCTTCGTAAGTCTCTTTCATAGGTTTTTTGACTTATTGGGCTTTTATTTTTGAGATATGATGACTGCCTGTCTTTATGATCATTCGGAACCATCACTGTTTTTTTTTTTGTTTTGTAAGGACCTCTTCAGTGCCATTCGTTATGCACTTGGATCAACTGAGGGAACTACCCTGCCCCAGGTTATGATAAAGGGTTTTTAATTTTTTTGAAAAGAAAAACTCCTACTTCTTTGGCTCAGAGGGGTTGACGAGGGATTATCTTCCTTATAACTCCAGTGTTTAGGGATTGCAACAATGCCTGTACCTCATCAGCGGGGTCTGTTCAAAAGCATACTGTAAAGATCGTGGTATCGTTTTCGTCATCCTCCCTCAAGAGGCTTAGAATTATTAATCGAGCGTTGATCACCACAAAAATATGAAAGTAGTTTTAAGTATAGTAAACATAATTAATTCAAGACAGACATGTGTAATGCATTCATGAAATAAAAGAGTTTATCATGACAATTGTTTATTTGAACAAGAAAAGAAAAATACAACTTGAATTCAAATGAACAAAAATCTCTCAATCCTAGCCATGTTTTTGCAAAGGAGCAGTGGTCACAATGGGAGTCTCAGCAGGCTCGAACTCGATCTCCTTAGCGTCGATCATATTCTGGATCTTATACTTCAGCGCCCAGCAGTCCTCAGTATCGTGCCCCGGGCTATCAGAATGATACGCACACCTCGCCTCTGGATTGTAATTTGGAGAGGAGGTTTTGGGATTTGCCGGAGGGTTGATTACCGCAATCAGATTCATCTTCAACATATGTTGCAGTGCTTGTGACAACGACATATTAATGTTGGTAAACTGTCTCTTAGGCTCGTCTGGCCTTCTCTGATTTCCCTTTTGTGGTTGTCGGCGTGGTGTAGAACCAGAGATCATGACTGCCCCTGCCTGTTGGTCACGACGATTCTTTTGACCGTATGCAGCATTAGACTCTTTCTTGCCCATGTGAGGCTTTTGGTGAGTATCAGAAGGTGTGGCCTCTTGAATCTTCCCACTTTTGATCCCAGCTTCAATTCTTTCCCCAGTCCGAATGAGGTCGGTAAACCCTGCAGATGAATTACCAATGAGATGATTGAAAAACGGCCCGGATAAGGTCCCCAAGAACATATCAACGAGTTCCCGGTCAGTCAAAGGTGGTTGTACCCTCCCAGCAAGGTCTCTCCATCTCTGCGCATATTCTTTGAAACCTTCTCCCGTTCCTAACGACATACCTTGGAGTTGGGTACGTGTAGGAGCGAGGTCGGCATTATACTGATACTGCTTGTAAAAAGCAGTAGCCAACTCCTCCCAGTTACGAACCTTGGTTCCATCCAGCTGATAGAACCATTCGAGATGAGTCCCTGAAAGACTCTCCTGGAAGAAGTGGATCCACAAGTTCTTGTCCACAGTATATGGTTGAATCTTCCGCACATAAGATCTGAGATGCAGCCGGGGACAGGATGCCCCATCATACTTAACAAAAGAAGGAGCCTTGAATTTGTGTGGGATCACCACACCAGAAGATAGACCCAGGTCTCCGAAATCCAACCCAGGCACTTGTTGAATTTCCATGGCATTCAGACGATCCTCTAGTTGTTTGTACCGGTCCTCAGCTGGAGGGTACTGCTCATCATTGAACTCCGTCTTGTTGTCAGAGACCACTGGACTAGGCACCTCTCTCTCATGGTGACTGCCTTCCCCCACAGATGGAGTGGTCCTCTCAGCTTCATTTTGTAGTGTGTTCCCAGATCTGCGTCTAGGGTTGAATAAAACAGTCCTCTTGTTCTTCTTCTTCTGAATCAGAGTCTTCAATTCCTTTTGACCCTGGGCTAGACTCATAATCAACTCTTGGAACTGGGCATTCTGGGCCTGGAGGGCCTTGATAGTTTGTCCCTCGGATGATTCAGGATTCATGATGACTGCTGAAATAAACAGCGAAGAAGGTAAGTGACCTGTACAGAGGGTACCTGTAATGCAATGATATGTATGATATGTATGCAATGTTTTCAAGGACCTCGCAGGGTAAACGAGAAGATTGTTAGCATTTGAATTGGTAGCTTGATTGAAGGAACTTCATGTTGTTGAGAGTCCTTCTTCAAGAGTCAAGGCTCACCATATTAAGTGGGTCATAGCCCCTGACAACCTTGGCTAGAGGAAAATAAATCCTCTTTGCCCATTGATAGATGTTTGATTCATCATGACCTGCGTCACAAGCCCTTGAGATCCTTGAAATGGGTTAGTCCTTATGCAGGGTGTATGCAATGGTATGATGTTATGGCATGCATGGGGTAATGTAAGTAAACCCTGTTATGAGTCCCCATTAAGGGCTATAAACAAAACCTGCAAGAAACTCAAGTAAAACCTGTCATGAGTCCCAATTAAGGACTATAAACAAACCTGCAAGAAACTCAAGTGTCAGATAACAAGTATGCAAGTAGTCAAGTTTGAAAGCACACAAGTCACACAAAGAGCCCTTAGAGTTTAGGCCGGCATGGGGTCTGGGTATTACCCTCTTGAAGTTGGTGGGCTCAACCTGTCCTATTAGAAGTAACCGGGTTCTAAGGGTCCCAATATCACGGAATTTCATTCATTGTTCATCGTTTCGATTTAGCCACTGAACTGGCGACCGAAATATTCCAGGAAAGCAACCCTCAATTGAGTGTAGTATCGAGTATCAACCAACCTCGGACTGCACCAAAGTCAGTTATCTCACTACCCTAAAGAGGCCAAGATAGTTCAATTAAGGTTCCTAAGGTCAGTTGATGCTTCACGACACCATGCGGCGGCCCCGTACTCTCCTTGACTGGACTCAAGGGTTACCGGTACACACCAAAGTGCCACATCAACGTAGCAGACTGTTTCAACCATGTCGGTATACCCCGCACAGTTCCCTCACAGCCTTGTTGCTACTTTCTAAGAAGGTATCCCCCAGATCCGGGTTAGGATCTATAGAACTCCCAAGACAGTCCCACAATTTAAAGCAAACAAGTCAAAGCAATTGAAAACACAGTGATCTTAGTCCTAAGGTACACCTCACTTTTATATTGTCCCCAGCAGAGTCGCCAGTTCTGTGATTGGTGGATCTGGAACTGACTGTTTAACGCTGGTTCGCGAAATGTCGCGGAAGCAAGAGTCGCCACCGTCTTTTATTTTCTCCAAATGGAAAGGACAAAAGCACAGAAAAATTCCTTATAGAGATTGCTCTCGGTTCGGGAGGTAGGTTATAGAAAGGGAAGGTGTTAGCACCCTTTCTATCCATGGTTATCCATGGGCTCTTAGATACTTGCTCATTGTGCTTTCAAAAATGGTTTGTTTGCTTTTCAACTGTGGGTTTTAAAAAGTTTCTTTGAAAATTCCAGTTCGACTCTTGTATCGGTCCTCAAGAGTGTTTGAAAAGTTGCTTTCGAAAGCTTTTTGAAAAGGTGTCGGTGTGAAAAGTATTTTTGATTTGTTTTGAAATTAGAGCAAGTATCTAGAGTCGTCTACCTACCCTAAGGAATTCGTCTGTGTAAATGTCCTTGAAAGTAGTGCCATCCCACCATTGAGAGGTAGGTAGCACCACCGTTGGAGGTGTTCGGGTCAATTCGAGGTTCGGGACATGGTGATCACCAGAGCAATAGGAAGATACCTTAGAAGCTACCCTCATGCCAGGTTCCCGGATCATGAGGACTTACTAAGACATTCTCTACTCGACGATCACCTTTCGAGGGGCAAGGCAACAATGAGTCGTACCCTAGGGGTGGTGTGTGATTTGTGTGTCGTTTTCAGATATTTTGTCTTGTTCATGTCATGGGTGATCTACGCGTTATTTTTATTTTGACATTCATTCTTGCATGCAAATTTATTAACAGTTTAAAAGAGGCGAGAATTAAAGTTCCTAAACTATTACAAAGGTGCGGGTCCACATCGCCAAATTAAATCCAGGACCCGATTTGACATAAAATAAAGTAAAGTGCGAGAAATATAAATATCGAATTTACATGGCTTTGGGAGAATTACATGAATATTATAAGAAAGGAAAAAATGCGCGAAACGCACTAATAATCGAAAGCGAGGGTGTTGGACCCTTTTTAATGAAATTAAATTATGATTTAACAAATTAATTAAATTAAAATAAAATAAAAGATTTTTTTTGAAGTTTTTTGGTATTTATGGAATTTTAATGAGAAGATTATGGAATTTAAAACCTAATTCTACAAATTTTAAATTTATTAAGAAAATGTTAAAGTTAACCCTAGAATAAAAAAAAACTAATTAATTAATAAGACCTTTTTTACAAAAAAAAAAAACATTAAATGAAATATATTTTAATTTTTATGACTTTCTGATTTTTATTATCTTTTTTTATATTATGAAAATATTGATTTAAAGAATTAAATTAAAATTAATTAAAACAAATAAAAGTAGAAAAAATACAAAAAAAAGATGAAAGAGCAAACCAATGGGGGGTTCTGTCCCCAATCAGGAGGTGTTGTCCAGCAATTAAGCCCAAGGAGCCTGGCCCTTTTTTGACTTCTCAGTGTTCACGTGTGTGGGCGTTGACTGGACCATTCCATAGGCTTTAGATCTGGACCATTGGATTGAGATTATGGGACAAGTGGCGTGCCTGGATTGTGAGCGTATGGTGGACGCTTGGAGAGAACACAGCACGCAAGTATGGTTAGAAAAATAATATGGAGAGAGGAGGGGACCTGGGAATCGAACCCAGGTCCCAGAGTTTACCAATGCAACGCCTGGCCAATGGAGCTGTTAACGCGCTTTGTATATTATATGGACCATAATTATTATAAGAAAAGACAAACGTTAGTGGCCTGAGTCAGCAAAACGCGCGCCAAGCTTTGAATAGACCAATGGCCTTGCTCCACGCATGCATCTTCTTCGTTGATTCGTTTTGCCCTGAAAAAAAAAACAATTAGATAGCGGGGGTTTTAAACCCCCACTAAGTGGTAAACAGGATAATAGCGATTAGCACATGGTGGCTCATAAATTGAGCGCGACATGTGTGTTCGATTCACATGAAGCTTCTGAATCCAATAGCCTTGGTCTCGTGGTCTAATTTTTCTGGACGAGGAAACCCCCAATTTTTCAGTTTCGTAACCCTAGTAAGCTTCCATGGTGATTTCGCGTATAGGCCAGCAAAACTCAATCAAAATACATGGTTAGCTTTAGAATGATCCAATTAACATAAATCAATAAAGAAAATGCTATAAGGATGCTTAAAAATTGAAACACGAATATGCATATTTTCATGAAAAGTGAGACATATTTCTACCAATTCTTTGTGTTAAAACTAGTGACTTTGATCCAGGAATGTTCACTGATGCTTCAGGAATGTAATGGAGTCAATATTTTGCCTTGAAACTCCTTGAAATCGTGTTTTCAGTTTTCAATTTTTCCACAAAAATTTCAATGTTTTTCTTCATCTTTGGGCGCAGCTTAGAGGTCTCTTGGCATTAGGTTTTGATCACACTTATATGAGGATGGATTAGGGTTGAGTTTTTGATCCAAAAATCCTTGCATTGATGGAATGAATATTTGATTTTCATGCATATATTTTCAAATCTTTTCCATGCATATTTGATACCAATCATGTCCAAATCACCTTGATTCTTTCCATACCAGATAATGCACGAAATCTTGAAGTTATTCCATGCATAAAAAGATTTGAAAAGTTTGTTTTAGTATTTTCCACATATTTTATTTTATTAAATGAATTAATAACAATTAAAAATTCAAATAAATAAATAAAAATGATGAATAAACTCCCTTTGGGCCAAATGGTCGTGCATATGCTTTGGATGATGATTCTTGGAAGAAAATGTGGCCCATTAGCAATTTTAAGACATTTGAAGCAAAGTTGATTTTTCAAAATACCCAAAAATTTCCCAACTTCCACAAGGCATATCTTGCTCAATTTTTAAGCTTTGATCATGTTCTTGGACATTTTGGAAAGGTCTTGAAGTCCTCTAACCAATGCCTTTGATCCCATGTCATTTTGATTTACCAATATCAAGTTATGGCCTTTAACTTAAAGTCCCTTTTTGTTGACTTTTGAAAATGACCTATAATGTTGAAATTGATAACTTTTTGTGAGAGCATTTCTTGGACTTGAAGTGTGAAGAGGAATTGTAGGAAATGTCTTTCTCTTCAAAATGAGCTTTGGATGGAATTTTTCTGATAATCCATGTGGAAGTTATGCCTTGGTCAAGTTACAGTTGACTTTTTCAATTGTCCAAATATGGAAACTTTTGCATCTTGAGACTTTTTGAGCCATACCTTGAAAATCATGATCAAGAATTGATAAAATGATGTTGGTGGCCTCAAAATAAGATGTTGACCAAAAATTTGAACTTTTGACTGTCAAATGACCATTTTGCCCCTGCAGTTGACTGTAGGGCAATTAGGGTTTTTGACTGTGCAATTTTGTGCTGTGAGTCTTGAAACTTGGTATGATGATGCTTGACCATGTTTGTAGGCATGTGGGACTTGTTTGGACCCTTGGAAACTTCAATTTATTTGCCAGAACCAAAACCCTAATTTTTGACTGTTAGGAGGCCCTTGAACTGTGCAACTCTTGGGGAATTTTGAAGCATGCTTTTGGTAAATCTTGAAGAATATGGGAGGGAAAATTTTGGGGTACAACAAACAGGAATCGACATGATTGGAGAGATCAAGCCTACAACATCCAATGGACACCGCTTCATTCTTGTGGCGATTGATTACTTTACCAAGTGGGTTGAAGCAGCTTCCTTCGCATCCGTCACAAATAATGTTGTTGCCCGGTTCATCAAGCAGAACCTTATTTGTCGGTACGACATCCCTGAAAGGATCATCACTAACAATGGTACAACCTTAACAATACTGTGATCACCGCCTTGTGCGAGCAGTTCCAGATTCAACATCACAATTCCTCTCCCTATCGGACAAAGATGAACGGTGTTTTCGAAGCTGCGAACAAAAATATCAAGAAGATCATACAAAAGATGACAGTCACCTACAAGGACTGGCATGAGATGCTACCATTTTCTCTTCACGGGTACCGTACCATGGCACATACATCAACTGGGGCAACACCATATTCCTTGGTATATGGCATGGAAGCTGTTTTACCTATCGAGGTTTAGATTCCCTCCTTGAGAATCATGAAGGATGCTGGTTTGAGTGAAGACGATTGGATTCAGACCCGACTTGATCAACTTAACTTGATTGACGAAAAGAGACTTACTGCTGTTTGTCATGGTCAGACGTATCAAACACGGATGGTCAAGGCATTCAACAAGAAAGTCAGACGCCAGACATATCAAGTCGGGGACCTGGTAATCAAGCGCATCATCTTTCCGCAAATTGATCCCAGGGGAAAATGGACTCCTACCTACGAAGGACCATTTGTGATCAAAAACATCTTTTCTGGTGGGGCAATGATATTAACCACCATGGACGGAGACGACCTGCCGCACCCTGCGAACGCAGACATAGTCAAAAGATACTACGCATAAATGACCCGCTAGGTTGACACACCTAGGCAAAAAGGGGAATCTCGGTGAATCGAAAACCCGAAAGGGCGGTTCAGGCAAAAATTAGGGATAAAAAAAATCTGTACACCCGGCAAGTTGAAAACTCGAAAGGGTGACTTGGGAAAAAAAGGGTTTCCCGGTGGATTGAAAACCGGAAAGACCGGTCTAGGAAAAAGTTAGGGAATTAAAGCGTATGACTATGTCTCGTCGGATCACTTTAAGGACAATCTCTTCACAGACAAGCTTCGGGCTTCTGATCAATTCAATCATCTTTGGACGAAGCAACGAATGGACAAGATATTCAGAGTTACGAAGGCTATAGCAGAATGGGAACCCCATGGAATTTTTACACATAGCCATCTTTCTTTGTATAAATTTTTCTCATTTTCATGACAACATTCTCTTAATAGGATGTCTGTCTCCTTTGTACAAAATACTTACACAAAGTTAATACAAAGATACTTCAAAGTGCAGAAAAACTATTTGCCTTTTCTTCTTTTTAAACTTGTGTTTTATTTGAAAACGTCGAATGATTTATTAAATGAGCATATGAATTTGAATATAATCACTGTTTACAAATAAACGAAATGGGAAAGAATAATTACTGATAGGTTGAAAGTATAGGAAAACGTCTTTAGGCTATTCCAAAGGCAATCCCCTGCAGTATTTCATCTAGATCCCCAGCGGAGCTAAAACCTTGAAATACATATCCCCAGCGGAGCTAAAACCTTGAAATACCTATCCCCAGTGGAGTTATAATTTCAAATCCCTAATTCCCATCAGAGTTAAAACTTCAAACTCCCAATCCCCAGCGGAGTAAAAACTTTGAACTACAGACCCTCAGCGAAGATGAAACCTTTTTCCCCAGTCGAGTCAAATTTCCAACTATCAACCCCCAGTGGGAACCATTCAGTCTTCCCCAATTTCCCCAGCAAGTTGTCTTAAAAGTCTGAGAATCAACCATATAACAGTTAACTTTTATCCCTAATCTAGGATAATTCCCCAGTAAAGTGGCATACAACCCCAACTCCTGAGCTTTTTCCGAACAGGAATAAGCTTTTTCCCCCAGACTCCTGAACTTACTCTCCAACAGTAAGCCTTCTTCCCCATAGAGTTTTTTACTCCCCAACAGAATGAAGATTCTCATTCTTGATTCCCCAGTGAAGTTGTTGGAGTCTTCATTACTCCCCAGCATGAATTCGTCAGATTTTTTTACTCCCCAACAGAATGAAGATTCTCATTCTTGATTCCCCAGTGAAGTTGTCGGAGTCTTCATTACTCCCCAGCATGAATTCATCAGAGTTTTTAATCCCATGCAGATTGAATATTTTCATTCTTGAATCCTCAGCATGAAGTCCCCAAGGATTCAAATTCCCCAGGAGATTGAAGATTCTCATTCTTAGTTCCCCGCAGAAGCCATCAGAGTCTTCCTTATTTTCCAGCAGATCAAGGTTTTTCTTTCGTCTGATCCCCAGTAGAGATCGTCAAAGTTTTCCCTATTCCCCAGCCGAGTAAGGATTTCCTTTGTGTAACCCCCAGTAGAAGTCATCAAAGTTCTCTGGATTTCCCAAAGCATACTTCTTCAGCAATTTGACATTACTCTCACAACAGATTTTGTCAACACTCCAACTTCAAGACATGAAGGATCCTCACATCCCCATAGAAGTTATCAAGGATTTTAATCTCCAACTGCAGTCAAGGATTTATTTTCCCCGACATCAGTCAAAGGAGAAATCCCCAACAATCAAGGATTTATTTTCCTCAGCAATACAACAAATCAGCTTACATGCACATACATTACACTCATATATCATAAACATTGATAAAACACATTTTATTGCATCATACATTTCATTCAACATAACTTTGTGTTTTAGCTAACATTTTACCCTTTTCAGGATAAGATTAATAGCTATCTTTAACAAATATTCAAAGATTTCATATACAGTACGGTTACACTCCAGACACGGAAGTTATTCTGTTACTCATTCAGATCTCTTATTCAGATACAGTACGGATACACTCCAAACACGGAAGTCATTCTATTACTCATTCAGGTCTCTTATTCAGATACAGTACGGATACACTCCAGACACGGAAGTCATTCTGTTACTCATTCAGATCTCTTATTCAGATACAGTATGGATACACTCCAGACACGGAAGTCATTATGTTACTCATTCAGATCTCTTATTCAGATACAGTACGGATACACTCCAAACACGGAAGTCATTATGTTACTCATTCAGAATTCAAAGTCAAGATACAATACGGATACACTCCAGACACGGAAGTCATTCTGTAACTCATTCAGATCTCTTATTCAGATACAGTACGGATACACTCCAAACATGGAATTCATTATGTTACTCATTAAAAATTCAAAGTCAAGATACAGTACGGATACACTCCAAACACGGAAGTCATTATGTTACTCATTCAGATCTCTTATTCAGATACAGTACGAATATACTCCAGACACGGAAGTCATTCTGTTACTCATTCAGACCTCAACTTCAGATACAGTTCAGATACGCTCTAGACACGGTTGCCATTCTTCCACTCATTCAAATGTTTCCCCAACTCAGATACACTCCAAACACGGAAGTCGTTTTGTCACCTATTCAAGATACAGTACGGATACGCTCCAGACACGGTTGCCATTCTGTCATTTATTCTAACTTTTTCCCCAGCCCAGAGACGCTCCAGACACGGATGCCATTTTGTCGCTTACTCAGATTTCAAGATTCAGATACAATACAGATACACTCCAGACACGAAAGTCATTCTGCTATTCATTCAGAATCAAATTCAGATACAATACAGATACACTCCAAACACGAAAGTCATTCTGTTAATTATTCAGATTCAAATACAATTACATCTCGGATACTCTCCAGACACGGACGCAATTCCATTGCTCATACAGATTCAGTCTCTAGATACAGTTCAGATACGTTCCAAATACATACACCATTTTGATACTCATTCTTTTGACTTACAACCTGCAGTTCAACAAACGTTCTTGGATGGAATCTTTAAGCCCATCTCCTACAAGATTCTACCATCTCCGAATGGCATCTTTTAAGCCCATTTCCTCAACAACATTTTGACGAGTGCAAATTTATGGGCACTCTAGTGTCCAATCATCTTTTACCTTCGAGTCACGAACGGCAAACTCGCCAATCTAACTCTTCAGGTTCAAGAAGATTGAATAGGGGCAGCTGTTGTACCCCAAAATTTTCCCTCTTATTTTATCCAGATTCTCCTCACAAGACTTCTTGGACTCAAGACCAGATTAGGGTTTGCTCAGCTCAAGACCTCATCTTGCACTGATGACCTGAAATTAGGGTTTGAGTTTGAACATGTATTTTTGGACTTCCAATGCCTCATGTGACTTTCATACTTCATGTTGGACCTCTAAGATTGCCCATACCAAGTTTCAAGCCTTGAATCAAATTTTTGCCCAATCAATTGGATAGTTGACCTAAAAATCAGCAATATTGGGGAAAAAAGTAAACCATGGCCAATTTACAGTCAAACCTCATAATTTTGTATCCACATCAACATTATAGACTGATATGAACCATTTGATCAAGTTTGGACCACAACTCCTCAAGAAATTTGATCAGATCATCAAAAGGGCAAAATGGTCATTTTTAGGATTTTGACTGAGGAAGGGCAATTTCTAATTTTTCACCTAACCAATGGAAAATTGGGTTCAAGCATGGATTCAAGGACTCAATAGCATCATATTGACCTAATCACAAGGTTCAAAAGATCTCAAATGCATTGGATTGACAGATGAATTTTCCAGTCAACTGATCAAAAAATCAACTGTACACTGAAAAGTCAAACTTTGACTTTTTGGTCAAAATCAAGTGCCAAGGGTCATTTTTCATCAAGATGTGTCAAAACATGAAACTTGTTCACTAAGAAACATAATTTTGAAAATTAGGGTTTAAGTTTGAAAAAATTTCATAACTTAGAATTTTTCTAAGTTATGAAAATTTCTTATTTTTTCCCAACTTTTACCAACTTTTTCACCATGATGCAATTGGATTCAAACAAAACTTCCAACATGAAAGTTGTAGTACCCCATGAAATACAAAACTTTTATTCACAAAGTTTTCTCAAAAGATGCTTTGATCTCAAGTTATGATTTTGTGAATAAGGGTCCAAAAACTTTTTAACTTAGTGAAATTTTGCCCTAGTTTAGGCAGATTTTTGACCTAACTTCATGGCAACTTTTCACATAGCTCCAAGTGGAATCTAAAAATGCATTTCAAATATGGATTGTAGATCATGTTACAAGCTTTCCAAAATGTCCAAGAACTCTCCAAGATCATTTATGGTTAGGGAGAATCGAAGAAATGAAAATGGAAAATTCTCACTTTTGTCCAAGGCATTTTGCACCATGTTACAAGTTGCAAATCTGTCCTAAGCATGCTTGTACTTGGTTTACAGGTTCTAATCCTTTTTACAGTCCAAAATTGAATGCAAATATAATGGTTAATGGCATTGTTTTGATCTTTGAAGCTTTGTACAAGGGTTTAATCCAAAAATGGCAAAAAGGTTACATTGCTACTTTGATAAAGCACACTTTATGCAATTTTGTTTATCTTGAGAATTGAACCTGATCTTTGGTTGTAAATAAGATCCATGAAAATCAGGAAAAGTGTACCAACCCTCTACATCCCACGAGCTAGCAAGTACAGCCTTTGCCTTTGTCACTTCAACTTTTGCTTCAAAAGCAAGTAAGCTTGCAAAAAGTCCATATCTCTTCTATCTGATAAAACCAAGCTTTGCTATCATTTGAAACAACTTCAGCATATTGTAACAAGCCAATACACGAGCTCATAGCATTGCAAACACCCTAAAAACACCAAAATCACCATTTCTTCCCAAAACAGGGCAACCTCTGCAGACCATTAGCCAAAACAAATTTCGCTCGTGCGTTTTTTGTTTCAATGCTTCAAACACATTCCATATAACCCACCTGAACTATCCAAGCCATTGTTCAGCAACTGTAATCTCATTTTCAAGCTTCACCATTTTCAATTTCTGAGTTTGCAGGTTGACTTCTACAAGGAGATTCAAGCCATTTCAAAGCAAGCTGAGCATTGGGAAAGCTTGAGGGAACGTCAAGCAAGCTCACAAGTACATCAGGCCTCACTCAAAGTTGCTACATTTCCATAGCCAAACTCAACTGAACAAGGTAATTTTCAAAGTTCTATCTCCTTATTTAGGCATCATTAGGCTTAGGTTTGTGAAGCAAAAATGTAGTCCTTAATGTGCTTGAGCTGTACATATGCATAGCTTGTATTTATATTAACTGAGTTAGGGTAATTTGGATGATGAACATGCTGAAAATTTTAGGTTAAAATTTAGGGCCATTAAAATTCCCTCTGTCCTTTGAGAGTTACGTCACAAAATGGATATGGTTGGAATCGTGATTGAAAATGCTATAACTTTCATGTTGTAAATTTTTGATTTCATGCAAGCAATAGAGAGAACAGATTTTGAAGTACAGAGGCGCGCGCGTGGCTTTCTCAAGGACAGGGATGAAGTGAACTTGGGCCTGGCGCTTGGGCTTGGTTCTATTTGCACCCCCCATTTTGTTATTTGCACCCCCTTGGCCCATTTTCCATATTTTACATATTTTCCATTTCTTTTTATATTTTCTGACTTTATTTATTTTTTCTAAACATTTAAAATCATAAAAAATATTTTCTTTATTTTTGGCATTTTATCATATATTTTTATTTTATTTTATTTTGCATAATAAATAGTTTATTAGGTTTAATACTTTTATTTTTCTTAAATAAACTTGTAAAATAATAAAAAATACTATACATTTTATTTTTATTATATTATATACATAAAATAATATTTTCATACAATTTTCAAATTTTTTTTTAATATTTTGTATATATTATTATTATTTTTCTTAAAACAAAAAGGATAAATAAATAATTAGAAAACATTATTTTCTTAAAGCAAAAATTAGGGTTTTTCACCCCTTTCAAAAAATAATCATTTTATTTTCTTATTTTTTAAGACTTAAATAAATTCATTTTTACATACATAAAAATAAATACAAAAACATTTGTGCATATTTACATTTTTATTGTACATTTAAATAATTGTTCATTTATTTATTTATTGTTTAAATTCAATTGGGTTGTAATAGTAAATTAGGGTTTTATTTTGAGCAATATCCCCCTATTCAAACTTGTACCCCCCTTCTCATAATATTGTTGTAATAGTTAGATTTACTTTACGCAATTTACCGTATTATATGCATGATAGTAAATTAGGGTTTTGTATGCAAAAGATAAAAAATCAAACAAATAGCATGACTAAATACAAGACAAAAATGCATGAAAAATGACAACATCTTACACACAAGCACCCCTAGGGTTTCATCCACTTTGTTGCCTTAACATGGCCATGGTATGCATGCTAGGTATCTTGGTAAAACAAAACAAAACAAAAAGATCATAGTCCCTCGATGACGCTATCAAAATGTTGCCTAAAAACAAATGATCTTAGTCCCTGAAACTTGCTAAGATACTTGGCACCATTGCTATCATGGTCATACGATGACCCACGTCTGTCCCGTTTAACATCCAAAGATAGGGTTGTTTACTAAATACAATGGTAAAACAACAATGTCAAAGGGTTAAAAATGTACAAGAAAGACTTTTGAGTAGGGTAGACAACTCCTAATTACTTGATCAAATTGCAAACCATCCTTGCTATTTTCAAGCAAACACACAATTTCAAAACATTTCCCAACAAACTTTCAAACATTGAAACATTTTTCAAAAGAAAAACACCTTTGTATACATTCAAACAAGAATCATTACAAAGGTTGCCAGAACGATGGCTTCTTTTCAAAATACTTTCAAAACCATACAAAGTACCATTTCAAACAATTGAAAAGCAAAAGCGAGTGATCTAACATAAGTAACTAAGAGCCCATGGAAAACCATGGATGAAAAGGGTGCTAGCACCTTCCCTTTTCATAATCTACCCCCCCCCCCCCCCCGAACCCAAAAATAATCTCAAAGGTCTTTCCTGTGCTTTTTTACCTTTCCTTTTGGATAAAATAAAAGTCGGTGGCGACTCTTGCTAAACCGCGACATTTGCAAACACAAATGCAAAACCTCAAGTCAGTTCTCCCACCGCATCACAGACAGGAATAAGAAGGACGGATGTCCAATACATAGAAGGTTGAGTTGAAAATCTGAGTTCCCACCTTTATCGGGATGTCCACCTCCCCGTGGACCATCCTCTTCGAACCATCAAATGCTCTCACCACTATGTTACTGGATTTTAATGTCAACCCTTTGCAATCCAATCTATCGAGGGCTTTCTTCGGTAGGACATTTAAAGATGATCCCGTGTCCACCAAGACATGGGCCAGAGTCGTTCCTCTACACTCCATAGAGACATGCAAAGCCTCGTTGTGTTTTCTCCCTTTGGGTGTCAAGTCAGCATCAGAGAAGCCTAGGCCATTATCAGTTGTCAGACTGGCCACACAGTCTTGGAATTGGTCAGCAGACGTCTCTTGTGGCACATGAGCTGTCTTCAGAAATTTTACCAGAGCTTTCGCATGTGCCTCATAGCACAACAGCAATGCTAGCATGGAGATCTTGGAAGGGGTTTTACCCAACTGTTCAACCACATCATAATCACTCTTCTTTATTATCCTCAGGATTTCTTCCATTTCCTTCTTGGATGTTTCGGGGATAGCTAGTGATTGAGCCTTCGTCCGGACAGGATCCTCTTGAACGCTTTTTCCTTTATTCTCAATAATAGAAGTATTGGTAGGGATAACAACAGGGGTCGCATCGTCTTTGTTGGCAGGTACACTTGTAGGTATGATCACTGGTGCAGAGGTAATCTTTGGAACGGCCACGGGTCCAAAAAATGCCTTTGGAGGGGTAATCTTTGGAGAGAAGATTCTACCACTACGGGTAATCTTGCTAGTTCATGCAATATTGATAATGTCGGAATCGTCTTCTTCGGAGCTCTCTTCTTCGGTGGTCAACCCATCTTGTTTAATACCATGGTAGTAGATTTATACACTGTAATTCCATGGTACTGTTTTATCTGATTCGTACGGGATCGGCCCGGGCATTGTAATCTTAAGTGGAGTAGTCTTTGGAGCAGATGTAACCATAACGGGTCTTTTAGGGACCCTGGAAGGATTGGCGGAACAGGTGAAATAGGAGCATTCTCAAACAGAATTTCTTGGTTGTCAATCAGTCGTTGGATACCGGTCTTCAACAGAGGGCAATCATTTGACGAGGATAAGCAAATACGGCAGTCTTTATCACAACCTGGGAATATCCCAGCCTTCAACAAGTTCATTTTGATGATCGGGAGCGGAGTCAAGAGTTCATCTACTGTAGCAACAAACAAATCTTCTTCGATAACATTGGCATTCTGACCATGCCTACTCATCAGAGCGGAAATGACATTTGGTTTCTCAGGCGCATCAAACTCAACTTCCTTCGCATCTATTAGGTCTTGAATTTTGTTCTTCAGAGCCCAAAAGTTGTTAGTTTCGTGCCCTAGACTTTCAGAATGGTATGTGCATCTGGCATTTGGATGATAATGAGGGGATGCAGTATTGGGATTCTTCGGGGCCTCTTTTAAAGTTTCTAGATTCAATTTCATAAGATGTGGTAGAACCTGGGCTAGAGTCATGTTAATCCTGGTGAATTGTCGGACTGGCCTTTCCACCCTTGGCTGGTTATTTCTGGGTTGGTCAGATGCGGGCTTTGGGATCATAATGGCCCCCACCACTGGTCGGTGTTCAGTTCTTCCTTGATTTCTTTGTGAATAGACAACAGATACCTCCTTCTTTCCAGTGAAGGGTTTTTTCATAGCTGTAGAGGCAGATGAATCTTTCTGAATCTTCCCACTTCTTATACCATCTTCCACCCTCTCGCCGGTTAATATCAATTCAGTAAACCCTGCAGAGGAACTCCCAATCAAATGATTGAAGAAAGGGCCTGATAGAGTTCCCAAGAACATGTCAACTAACTCCCTTTCAGACAGAGGGGGTTTCACTCTTCCGACCAGGTCTCTCCACTTTTGCGCGTAATCTTTGAAGCCCTCATTTGAAGTCATAGCCATACTCTAAAGTTGAGTACGAGTAGGCGCCAAATCGGCGTTGTACTGGTATTGTTTATAGAAAGATGCGGCAAGGTCTTCCCAATTGTGTATGTCGACCCTTTCTAATTGTTAAAACCAATCAAGTTGCGTTCCTGATAAACTGTCTTTGAAAATGTGGACCCATAAGTCTTTGTCGGCAGAGTGCGGCTGAATCTTTTTAACATATGATCGGAGGTGCATTTTAGGACACGACACTCCATCATATTTTGCAAATAATGGCACTTTAAACTTTGGTGGGATTACAATTCCTGACACCAGCCCTAACTCTTCAAAATCTAGACCCGGTACTCTCTGGATTTCCATAGCGCTTAAACGTTCTTCAAGGTGTTTGTACTTATCATCATCCGGAGGGTATTGCTCTTCAGAGTAGTCCTCCTCTTCCTCCTCTTCTTCAGAGTCTGACGGAACTGCCGTTTCTTTTCCTTTTCTTTCCCCTTCATCAGATGTTGCTGGAAAATCTAAAGTTCTTCTAGCTTGTCCTTGAAACTTTCTGCCCATGATTACTACACCAGCTGGCTTCTTCTCTTTCTTCTTTTTCTCTTTCTCTTTTTCCAGCAGAGTCTTCAGCTCCTCTTGCCCCTTGGCTAAGGTCATGAGTAACTGTTGAAACTGTGTGTTTTGAGCTTGAAGATCTTTGACCGTCTGTTCGAGATCCATCTTACTGAAATAAACAGTAGAGAGATGAGGAAACTTGTTGCAAAGACCTGTTTATGTTTATGATGAATGATATGTATTCATGCAATACTTTAAAGGATTTAAAAATTCAAATTTGTTTTAAACAAAAAGAAACACACGTTATATTAATAAGATAGAATTTGAGTACATCAATGCCCCTTGGGCAAAATAATACAAAATTCTAAGATAAAAAGACATTGCACATCCTCTTTGGTGAAATGTAGGTATTTAGAGTCTGCTCCTTATGAAGTAGCCTAGTGAGCTCCAAAACCTTCTTCTCGCTTGCGTAGAATTGGGCTTCGAAAGTATCAAGCTCTCCTTTGAGCTGTATACAATCCCTTTGTAGGTCTTCTAGTGATGTAGGCATGCCAGGATGTAGGATAGTGTATGGAACTTCTCTTCCTTAACACGCTCAATAATCACTGGGAGAATGGAAGGATAAGGCATCATAAGACTTTGAACACGGGTTCGTACCCACTTGAGGTAAGGCTCAAGAGGGATGGAATTCTTGTGTCCCAAAGTCTTGCTATCCACCTTGTTTAGCATCCTCCAAGCTCGGATGAATCTCTGGCGAAGACCTTGATCGTTGTTGTTGTAGTCTAAAACCAAGCCTTGAATCAGCATGTCATGTGGGCCATCCCTTCGGGCATAACCAAACTGTCTTAGAGCTAAGCACGGGTTGTAGGTTATGCCTCCCCTAATTCCAAGTAGAGGGACATTAGGGAATTCCCCACAACGGTCAATAATGATAACATTCTCTTTGGATCGAGAACACCAATGAATATCTGAATGTTTAAGCGTCATTAACCTTTGTGACCACCTCAAACCTTGCTCATTCTTTAAGACTGATTGGGGAAGATGAGAAATAAACCATCTTGACAGGAGAGGAGTGCAACACATAAGAACACCTCTTTTCCTCATTGTACGAGTGTGAAAAGAGTGCAAGATATCCCCAAGCAATGTAGGCACTGGGTTACGGGACATGAAGATTTTGACAGCGTTTACATCTATGAGTTGGTCAGGATTGGGGAACAGGACCATCCCATATATGAGAAGAGATAAAATCTCCTCAAAAGCTTGCAAGTCTAAGGAATTCCAACAACTTTGGGCTTTCTCAAACAGAAACTTTGCCAAGAAGCCTTTGACACCACTTCTAGTTTCCCAATGAGTTGTGACATCAGATGAGTGCAAGTGCAGGGCTTGAGAAATATCTTCTGGATTTGGATCTCTTTCCATACCGTTTAAGGGTAGTTGATTGAGAATAGGAATCCTCAGAAGTTGAGAGAATTCTTCCAAAGTGGGCACAAGTTGATAGTCAGGAAATGTGAAGCAATGATGAAAAGGGTGAAAGAACTGGAAGAGAACCTTCATCATATCCTCCTATGTGTTGAAGGTGACCAAGTTGAGTAGACGACCATGTTTCTCGGTGAATAGTTCTCAGGGATCCATGAAGCTAGCTCCTTGAGTTGTTGAGGAATTCTTACAAGGTTGATTTGGATAGTTTTCCTGCAAAGTGAATCCATATCCTACAAAACAAGAACAAAGATGAATCTCCAAAATCTTTGAAATGATTAGTGGATGCATATGATGTTCATGATGTCCATGATGTTATGTACAAATATGCATACACAAGCAAACCAAACAAGTTCTTAGTTTAGGCTTGCATGGGGTTTCATAGGTAAGTACCCTCTTGAAGTTTAGTTGGATCAACCTGTCCTAAAAATAGTAATCGGGTTCTAAGGAGCTCAATATCACTGGATTGTTTCCTTGATCTTTGTTTCAACTCAAGCCTCTTTAATGGCGACCGAAATATCCCAAGAAACCAACCCTCAATGAGTGTAGTATCGAATATCTACCAACTTCGGACTGCACCAAAGCCGATCATATCACTACATCCTAAAAGGCCAAGTTGGTCAAGTAAAGGGTTCTAGAAGTTCATTAGTGCTTCATGACATCACTCAGCGGCCCCGTATTCTCTTTGATTAACTCAAAGGCTACTGGTACCCACAAATATGTCACACTAACATAGCTATTTCTTAGACCATGTCGGTATACCCCACACAGTTTCCACAACGTATTGCTATTTACCTATAATGTTTCCCAAATCCGGGTAGAGGATTTAAACCCAAACAAAGAACCATAATTGTAAAGCAAACAAGTCAAACAAGGTAAGAAAATAAATGTGATCTAAACCCTAAGGTAACCCCACTTTTAAAATATTCTCCAGCAGAGTCGCCAATTCTGTGATGCGGTGGGAGAACTGACTTGAAGTTTCGTGTTTTATCGCAAATGTCGCGGTTAGCAAGAGTCGCCACCGACTTTTCTTTTATCCAAAAAGAAAGGTGAAAAAGCACAGGAAAGACCTTTGAGATGTTTTCTTGAGTTCGGGGGGTAGATTATGAAAAGGGAAGGTGCTAGAACCCTTTTTATCCATGGTTTTCCATGGGCTCTTAGTTACTTGATTAGATCACTTGCTTTGGTTTGTTTAAAATGGTGTTTGATGTGGTTTTGAAAGTACTTTGTAAAAGAGGTCATTCGTTTAGGCAATCTTTGTAATGATTCTTGCTCGTAAGAATGTATACAAAGATGTTTGTCTTTTGAAGATGTTTTCAATGTTTGTAAGATTTTTTTGAAATATGTGTGTTTGTTTTGAAAATAGCAAGGATTTTTTGTTTGAAATGGAGCAAGTAACTTAGAAGCTATCTACCTACTCAAATGTCTTTCTCATGCATTTTTTATTCCTTTGACATTGTTGACTTACCATTGATTTGGTAAGCAACTCTATCTTTGGACGTAAACGGGACGGGCGTGGGTCATCGTATAACCATGATAGCAAAGTTGCAAAGTATCTTAGCATTTTTGAGGGACCAAGATCATTTTGTTTAGGCAACTTTTGAATAGCGTCATTGAGGGGCTATGATCTTATATTTGTTTTGTTTTGCCAAGATACTTCGCATGCGTAACATGGCCATTTTATTTTAGGAAACCAAGTGGGAGAAAACCCAAGGGTGCTTGTGTGTAAAGTATCTCATTTTCATGCTTTTGATCTTGCATTTAGGGTTTTCTATTTGTTTTGTTTCGTTCTTGTCATACAAAACCTAATTACTAATCATGGCATATGAAAGCAATAAATTGCGTAATGTAAATATACTAAGCTATTACAACAATTTTATGGGAGGAGGGAATACAAGTTTGAATGGGGATTTGCACAAATATAAAGCTAAATATATTATTACAACCAAATCGAATTTGCGCGAATTAAAATAAATACAAAACAATATTTAAATGTAGTGCAATGTAATGTACATGTAAAGAGATTTTTTGATGTCTTATTTTTGTATAAAAGAATATTTAATTTAAACCTAAAACAAATAAGGAAAAATATTTAATTCTTTTGAAAGGGATTAAACCCTAGTTTTGATTTAAAAGAAAATAATGTTTCTATATTATTATTTTGTGCATTTTTTGTATAAAAAATAATAAATAATATTGTATATAAATATTAAAAATAAATATATGCAAAAAATAGGTATTGGTAAGTATGAAATGTAAAATAAAAATATTAAGTATATTTGGTTATATTTATAAGTTTATTAAGAAAATAAACTATATTTTATCAAAATAAATTATTTTTTTATGTGAGAAATAATAAAAAAAAATAAAAGTGTAAAAATAGTTAAATTATTTTTTAGGGTTTTTTATCATTAAAGAAAATAATTTAAAGTATTAAATATAAAATTAAAATAATAAAATAATAAATAACAAAAAAATATGATATGAAATGAATTGGCAGGGGTGAGATAGCAAGTCAGTGGTGATGATGAGCAAAAATACTGGCCCATAGCAAAAAGCCCAATCCTGCAAAAAAAAGTGTCAAAACTGAAAAGAAAAAAAATGCCAAAATGCAAAAAGTAGCGCGCAGGTTCGAACCCAGGACATGGGTCTCACTAGCGCGCTGCTTTACCACTGGGGTGACTATACATCCATTGTCTTTAATGGAACAAAAATAACATATTCTAAAATGCTTCCTTGCCCTGTTTCATCTTCTTCCTCAAGCCTTGGCCGGACCACCTGTAACTTCCT
The DNA here is from genome assembly GCA_948472305.1 of Vicia faba. Taxonomy (NCBI): domain Eukaryota; kingdom Viridiplantae; phylum Streptophyta; class Magnoliopsida; order Fabales; family Fabaceae; genus Vicia; species Vicia faba. The sequence continues at coordinate 1,051,274,814 of OX451736.1, read as the reverse complement.
CATACTTCCATGAAAATAAAAACTTATAACATGAAAAATGTAGAGCTTGAACTCACGATTCCAACCATGTAAGCTATGTAATCTAACTATCAAAGATTAAAGAGAATTTAAACAGCCCTAAATCTTGACCTAATATTTCCAGAAATTTCAACTTCCAAATTCTCTTAGCATAAGTAAAATAAATGCAAAGTAATGATATGTACAGCTTCGTTATGATGAGAATTACATTTTTCATTCACAGATCGTGGCCTGAGGTTTCCTGTACAAAGAGATAGTGTTTGAAAAAATACCTCCTTCAGCTGGAATCGTGTATGGAAATGCAGGGTGTAACACCCCTTCTAAAATACCCCGAATAATATTAATTATATCAATGATTAAAGACATATTCCATCAGAGTTAACACGGAACAAGGGATGTCACAATTATGAAATAAATAAAACTTCCAATAAAACAGTAGTCATGCTACACTGAGGGTCATTGTTCAAATAATTCAATCAAATTAAGACCATGTCTTACACAGCGGAAAAATACCATAACCAAAACAGAATAAACCAAAACATAATTATTCCCAATGAAATTCAAAGAAACAATTGAATAATAACTAATTCCTCAACTAAACGTTCCCCAGTGTTACAACCTATCAGAGCACGACACTGACACGCGGACTTAAAGTAACATAGCTCTAGAGCCATCCTCACCAACTCCTGAGCTGCTAACTTTAATCTGAAATTGTTAAAGTAAGGGTGAGATTTCTCATAATTAACATGCATTATAAGCTTCTCAATCAACATTATATCACAAGCATATTATTTCACCCATTTTAGCATAAATTCAGATTCAACACGCAGTTCCAATCATACAAGTCATTATGCACAAATCAATAATCAACCACAGAATTGTAACATTAGAAGACATCCTAACATGTTACAATTCCATGCAAACACAAATGCAGACACAATGCATGTGGTACCAACATGTGACCAAGTCACCCAACACTGATCCATCATCAACCAGATACAGCAACCATCGATTCGTCCATAAACACCCGGACACGAATCCAGCCTAACCACCCATCATCACCCGGGTATCGGTTAACGGCAATACAAGTCAAATTCCACACAATGGGAATTAACTTCACCAAAACAATGCATATGCACGCACATCACTAGCATGCAACATCAAATCAGTCTATGAAATACATCAATTTATCATAACTGAACCAAAACCAAAAACATGATATCTCAACGATCATGCATACCATCATTAGCAACATAAACATGCCTTTCATTCACACAATACTAATACATCCATCCATCACAGGTTCACTGCTACATACACACCCATGTGCGTTAGCCAATAATCACTTATTCCGGGATTTGACTCATTTTCAAAATAATTTCAGGTTTTAGGAAATCTTTTCATTTTATAAAATAGAGCATTAAATTTAAGAAATAACGTCTAAAACGGCACTCAAAACGGACTTACGGTTTGAAAGTTATGAATTTTCAAAGTTTAATATTTTTCAAAAAGTTACAGCAGAACCCGGTTCCTACATATGCAGGAACCGGTTCCTGCGAAGTTCAAAAATCACGCTTCTGGAAAAATGTATGGGAACCCGGTTCCTACGTGCATTTTTGCCAGTTTTTATAAATTCACACAGTGGAACCCGGTTCCTCCCCACTGGGAACCGATTCCCACGACCTGCAGAGTCAAATTCTGCACTTTTGACAGCATTTATTCATTCTAAACCAATTCCAAACATACCCATATGAATTGCAACATGAGAAACACCAAAACACATCCATTTTGCACCATTATAACATCAAACAACATTATTTCATCATTCCTTTTTATCATCTGACACCCTAATGGTTTTCAACCTACAATTCGACGCAATAGGGACAATTCTACGGAACCCTAGAATTCCAAACCGGGATTCCCTAACATACTATGATCCATACTATTTAATATCTAAACCGATAATACGAATTAACTAATCGAAATCACCCCTTACCTTGTGGGTTCTTCGAATTCTGACGCTTCCGGTTTTCTCCTTCTTTTTCCTCTTCTCAAATGCATGTATGATGAATATTCCAAAATAACTCTCTTTCTCTTCTTTTTCCTTTTAATACTCCTTTTATTATTCCAATAAAATAATTAAATTAGTAATTAGTAAGAGTAGAGTATTTTACCCCTCACACCCTTTAATCACTCTTCACACCACCAATACTTCTTTCCTTTAATTAATTAAATTAATTCCAATAATCCAAAAATACCAATAATTAAATTTCCAATTAAATTAATAATTAAAAATTCTAATTATTTAATAATCGAATTATTTGGGGTGTCACAACTCTCCCCAACTAAAAGAGTTTTCGTCCTCGAAAACATACCTTAGACGAACAGTTCGGGATACGAGTCCTTCATCTGACTCTCCAGCTCCCAAGTGACATTTCCATCTGCTGGTCCTCCCCAAGCCACTCTTACCAACGCGATCTCCTTGCCTCGCAACTGTTTCAACTTCCGATCCTCAATTCTCGCAGGTACCGCTTCCACAGTCAAATTCTCTCGTACATGTATATCGTCTACCCGAATCTCATGAGACGGATCAGCAATGTACTTCCTTAGCTGAGATACATGAAAAACATCATGCAAATTTGCAAGTGACGGCGGCAAAGCAATCTGATAAGCAACTTTCCCAACTCTCTTGGTAATCTGAAACGGACCAATAAAACGTGGAGTCAACTTCTTTGACTTCAAAGCTCGACCAATACCAGTCATCGGAGTAACTCGCATAAAAACATGTTCTCCTTCGCTAAACTCAAGATCTTTCCTCCTCTTATCGTGATAACTTTTCTGACGACTCTGAGAAGTCCTCATCTTCTCCTGAATCATCTTAATCTTTTCCGAAGTCTGTTGGACAATTTCCGGTCCAATCACAACACTCTCTCCAGATTCATACCAACACAACGGTGTCCGAGACCTCCTACCATATAATGCCTCAAACGGAGCCATACCAATGCTCGAATGAAAACTATTATTGTAGGTAAACTCAATCAATGGTAGATAACTATCCCAAGCTCCACCTTTCTCCAACACACAAGCTCTTAACAAATCTTCCAACGACTGAATCGTTCTCTCCGTCTGACCATCTGTCTATGGATGATAAGCGGAACTCAAACGCAACTTAGTACCCAAAGCTTCTTGCAATCCCGTCCAGAATTTAGATGTAAACCTCGGATCTCGATCTGACACAATACTAGAAGGAATATTATGCAAACTCACAATCTTCTCAACATACAATTCTGCCAACCTTTCCATCGGATAATCCATTCTTATCGGAATAAAGTGAGTAGATTTCGTCAACGGATCAACAATAACCCAGATAGAATCACAATTCTTCGATGTCCTTGGCAAACCAGACAGAAAATCCATAGAGATTCCATCCCATTTCCATTCCGGAACAAACAACGGTTCCATCAATCCTGACGGTTTCTGATGCTCAATCTTCGACTTCTGACAAACCAAACAAGCATACACAAACTCAGCAATTTCCTTTTTCATTCCCGGCCACCAAAACAACTTCTTCAAATCATGGTACATTTTAGTAGCACCAGGATGAATACTCAATCCACTACGATGTCCTTCTTCCAAAATACTCTTCCTAATCTCTGCAACATCCGGAACACACACCCTATTACCAAATCTCATAACACCATTCTCATCAATTCGGAACTCGCCTCCTTGACCTTGGTTGATCAATGTCAATTTATCAACTAACCCAACATCGGACTTCTGTCCATTCCGAATTTCTTCCAGAATACCACTAATCAGTTTCAACATACCCAATTTCACACTATTCGGAGTAGTTTCACATACCAAACTTAAATCTCTGAACTGCTCAACCAAATCTAACTCACGGACCATTAACATCGACATATGCAAGGACTTCCTACTCAAGGCATCCGCAACAATGTTTGCCTTACCAGGATGGTAATTCAAACCGAAATCATAATCCTTTAGAAATTCTAACCATCTCCTCTGCCTCATATTCAACTCTTTCTGATCAAAGAGATACCTCAGACTTTTGTGATCACTGAACACCTCAAACCGAGAACCATATAAATAATGCCTCCACAACTTCAAAACAAACACAACAGCTGCCAACTCCAAATCATGATTCGGATAATTCCTTTCATGTACTTTCAATTGTCTCGAAGCATAAGCCACCACCTGCTTATCTTGCATCAACACACCACCTAATCCCATTAATGATGCGTCACAATACACAACAAAAGACTTAGTCGGATTTGGCAAAATCAAGATCGGAGCACTTGTCAACCTCTTCTTCAGCTCTTGAAATCCTTTCTCACATTCAACATCCCAAACAAACATTTGACCCTTCCTGGTCAACTTAGTCAACGGTAACGCTAATTTGGAAAATCCTTCTATAAACTTCCTGTAATAACCTGCAAGACCCAGAAAACTACGGATCCCAGAAGCATTCTTCGGCGCTTCCCACTGAGATACTGCTTCTACCTTCGTAGGATCCACAGCAATTCCATTCTTGGAAATTACATGGCCAAGAAAACTTACTTCACTTAACCAGAATTCACACTTGGACAACTTCGCATAAAGCTTCTTCTCTTTCAACAATTCCAACACAACTCTGAGATGTTCTGCATGCTCTTCATCGCTCTTCGAATAAATTAGAATATCATCAATGAACACCACCACAAACTTATCAAGATACGGATGAAATATCCTGTTCATATACTCCATGAAAACACCAGGTGCATTAGTAACTCCAAACGGCATAACAGAATACTCGTAATGTCCATACCTCGTTCTAAATGCAGTTTTCTGAACATCTTCCGACTTCACACGAATCTGATGATATCCAGATCTCAGACCAATCTTACTAAATACACAAGCTCCAACTAGTTGATCCATCAAATCATCGATCCTCGGCAAAGGATACCGATTATTGATTGTAACTTTATTCAGCTGTCTGTAATCAACACATAATCTCATTGAACCTTCTTTCTTCTTAACCAACAACACCGGAGCACCCCACGGCGAAACACTTGGACGAATAAACTTCTTCTCAAGTAACTCCTCCAACTATTTCTTTAACTCCGCTAATTCAGATGCCGACATACGGTAAGGCGCCATCGACACCGGACTAGTTCCAGGAATCAAATCTATAGTAAATTCTACCTCCCTCTCAGGTGGCAATTCACTAACGTCTTCCGGAAACACCTCTGGAAATTCATTCACCAATGGCAATCCATCACTCTTTGCTTTTCCCTTCGCTTCTATTGCATAATACAACATAAATACCACAGCACCATCTTTCACAGCTAGGTTCATCTGTTTAACCGACATAGTCACATCTTCGACACCAACCTCTTCAGGAAAAATAACCGTCTTTGCAAAACAGTTGATATGAACCTGGTTGAATTCCAACCAGTTCATTCCAAGGATGATATCAAGTTGTTCTAACGGTAGGCACACTAAATCCATACTGAAACCCCTACCAAAAATCACAATAGGACAATTCTTATAAACATACGAAGTAGTCACTGAACCCGACGCAGGAGTATCAATAACCATACTTCCATCCATATTAGAAATTTCCAAATTCAATCTTTTAGCACAATCCAAAGCAATAAAAGAATGTGTAGCTCCAGTATCAATAATCACAATCAAGGGTATGTCATTAATAAAACATGTACCTTTAATCAGCCGATCATCTGGCTTAGTCTCTGACCCTGACAATGCAAACACTTTACCACCAGCTTGCTCCTTCTTGGGTTTTGTACACTAAGGACGAGTATGACCTTCTTCACCACAGTTGTAACAAGTCACCACTCTTACTCTGAAATCATTGGCCACATGGCCGAGTTTTCCACACTTGAAACACTTCTTATCATTACTTTTGCAATCCACCATACGATGTCCTGTCTCACCACACTTGTAGCACTTAATGGAAGAACTAGAATCTCCTCCACCAAACTTCTTCCAACCACCGGGTCTCTGATTACTTCTATCATAAGGCTTACCACAATCCATCTGTTGCTTACCCTTCCTATCAACATACCCTCGAGCATTCGACTTAGTGCTAGCAAGATCCTCCTCTAAAATCCTACTACAGTCAACCAGATCAGGAAATCTTCGGATACGCTGATACCGAATACCCTGCTTAATCTCATCACGAAGACCATTCTCAAACTTGATACATTTGGAAAATTCTCCATCTGCATCGTTAGTATAATGAGCATAATACTTCGCTAACTCAGTAAACTTCGAAGCATACTCACTGACAGTCTTGTTACCCTGCTTGAGTTCCAGAAACTCAATCTCCTTCTTGCCTCTGATGTCCTCAGGAAAGTACCTCCTCAGAAAAGCCCTCCTGAACACAGCCCAAGTCAACGCAATACCATCTTCTTCCATTTCAGTTCTGGTAGCAACCCACCAGTCATCAGCTTCCTCTGCTAACATGTGAGTTCTGTATCTCACCTCCAGCCCTTCAGCACAGTCAATTACTCTGAATATCCTCTAGATCTCCTTCAACCACTTCTGAGCACCTTCGGGATCATGTGCACCCTTGAACAATGGAGGATTATTCCTCTGAAAATTCCTCAATTGTCGGTCAGCACCAATCACAGCTCCCTGCTGGTTCCCTCCGAGTACTCCAGCTAACATTCCCAATGCTTCAGCAATAGCATCGTCGTTTCTTCCGTTACCTCTTCCGGCCATTGTTCAGTAACATTACAAAAAAACCTCATCAGCACACAAGTATCGACAGTGTCATCTTACACTAGTCGCATACAAAAGGGATAACGACACAAGACAAGACCGACTATGCTCTGATACCACTATTGTAACACCCCTTCTAAAATACCCCAAATAATATTAATTATATCAATGATTAAAGACATATTCCATCAGAGTTAACACAGAACAAGGGATGTCACAATTATGAAATAAATAAAACTTCCAATAAAACAGTAGTCATGCTACACTGAGGGTCATTGTTCAAATAATTCAATCAAATTAAGACCATGTCTTACACAGCGGAAAAATACCATAACCAAAACGGAATAAACCAAAACATAATTATTCCCAATGAAATTCAAAGAAACAATTGAATAATAACTAATTCCTCAACTAAACGTTCCCCAGTGTTACAACCTATCAGAGCACGACACTGACACGCGGACTTAAAGTAACATAGCTCTAGAGCCATCCTCACCAACTCCTGAGCTGCTAACTTTAATCTGAAATTGTTAAAGTAAGGGTGATATTTCTCATAATTAACATGCATTATAAGCTTCTCAATCAACATTATATCACAAGCATATTATTTCACCCATTTTAGCATAAATTCAGATTCAACACGCAGTTCCAATCATACAAGTCATTATGCACAAATCAATAATCAACCATAGAATTGTAACACTGGAAAACATCCTAACATGTTACAATTCCATGCAAACACAAATGCAGACACAATGCATGTGGTACCAACACGTGACCAAGTCACCCAACACTGATCAATCATCAACCAGATACAGCAGCCATCGATTCGTCCATAAACACCCGGACACGAATCCAGCCTAACCACCCATCATCACCCGGGTATCGGTTAACGGCAATACAAGTCAAATTCCACACAATGGGAATTAACTTCACCAAAACAATGCATATGCACGCACATCACTAGCATGCAACATCAAATCAGTCTATGAAATACATCAATTTATCATAACTGAACCAAAACCAAAAACATGATATCTCAACGATCATGCACACCATCATTAGCAACATAAACATGCCTTTCATTCACACAATACTAATACATCCATCCATCACAGGTTCACTGCTACATACACACCCATGTGCGTTAGCCAATAATCACTTATTCCGGGATTTGACTCATTTTCAAAATAATTTCAGGTTTTAGGAAATCTTTTCATTTTATAAAATAGAGCATTAAATTTAAGAAATAACTTCCAAAACGGCACTCAAAACGGACTTACGGTTTGAAAGTTATGAATTTTCAAAGTTTAATATTTTTCAAAAAGTTACAGCAGAACCCGGTTCCTACATATGCAGGAACCGGTTCCTGCGAAGTTCAAAAATCACGCTTCTGGAAAAATGTATGGGAACCCGGTTCCTACCTATACAGGAATCGGTTCCTACGTGCATTTTTGCCAGTTTTTATAAATTCACACAGTGGAACCCGGTTCCTCCCCACTGGGAACCGGTTCCCACGACCTGCAAAGTTAAATTCTGCACTTTTGACAACATTTATTCATTCTAAACCAATTCCAAACATACCCATACAAATTGCAACATGAGAAACACCAAAACACATCCATTTTGCACCATTATAACATCAAACAACATTATTTCATCATTCCTTTTTATCATCTGACACCCTAATGGTTTTCAACCTACAATTCGACGCAATAGGGACAATTCTACGGAACCCTAGAATTCCAAACCGAGATTCCCTAACATACTATGATCCATACTATTGAATATCTAAACCGATAATACGAATTAACTAATCGAAATCACCACTTACCTTGTGGGTTCTTCGAATTCTGACGCTTCTGGTTTTCTCCTTCTTTTTCCTCTTCTCAAATGCACGTATGATGAATATTCCAAAATAACTCTCTTTCTCTTCTTTTTCCTTTTAATACTCCTTTTATTATTCTAATAAAATAATTAAATTAGTAATTAGTAAGAGTAGAGTATTTTACCCCTCACACCCTCTAATCACTCTTCACACCACCAATACTTCTTTCCTTTAATTAATTAAATTAATTCCAATAATCCAAAAATACCAATAATTAAATTTCCAATTAAATTAATAATTAAAAATTCTAATTATTTAATAATCGAATTATTTGGGGTGTCACACAGGGACTTTGATGGAGGCCTGATGATTGTTTGAGCTTCCTTGAGCTTCCCTGAATCTATTCCAACCCTTGCCTTGCTCTGAAAGTGGCTAGAACTCCCTGACCAAGTCCAACTGCAAGCTTCAAAGTCAACAATGGCAGATGGTGGAAAAGAGGATACAGAACAGGGATGATGGTTTGGATAGGTTTGATATCAAGTATGTAAGATGGTTGAGTGGTCTAAACACAAAACACACGAGCCAAATGAGAGTTGGATGTGTTTGTGCAGAAACTATATGTTTGGGCAGTTTTTTGGTGTTTTTTAATTTCATAGAGTTTCAACCATTTTCTTGGTGTCTTATGTGTTGTATATCCTTTGCATATTAGTATAGAAATGATCTAAAGTCAGCTCTTTATCAGCTGTACAAGCCCTAGCCTTTTTGCAACTTTTCTTGTACTTGAAGCAAAGTGACAAGACCAAACCCACATGCTTGTACCAGCTTGCTTTAGGGTTGGTATGAGTTTGTACAAGTTGCTTGAGACCTGTGTGGTTTGCTTGTATCAAGGGGACAAGTTCAAAGCTCCAAGTTGACAAGTTTGCAAAAGTGCTTCTTTATGAAAATGGCAATGAAGCCTTTTTGCCCAAAATGGAATTACAAGTTGTGTAAAAGTTCAAAAGCATGGATAGAGGCTTTGTAAACTGTGTAAGCATTTAATTAAAGAGCGTGTAGCAACTTTAGGACCTGTAAAGCATGAAATAGCCGACATTGGTTTGATTTGCAACTTGGTTCTTCATGAAAATCGCTTGAACAAAAAGTGAGAAAATGCCAACTTCCTCTCTTCGATTATCCCTACTCAAAAATGATCTTGGAGAGTTCTTGGACATTTTGTAAAGCTTGAAATATGCTCTATAACCCATTTTTGAAATGAATTTTGAGATACCTCTTGGAACTAGGTGAAAAGTTACCATGAAGTTGGGTCCAAAACCTGCCTAAATTAGGGCAAAATTTCACTAAGTTAAGAAGTTCATGACCAGGTATTCACAAATTTATAACTTGATATCCAAGCATATTTAGGGAAAAGTTTGTGAAGAAAAGTTGTAGATTTAATGGAGGTCTACAACTTTCATATTGGGGACTTTCTTTGAATCAAAATGCATCATGGTGAAAAAGTTGTGTAAAGTTGAGAAAAAATAAGAAAATTCTTATACTTAGAAAAATTCTAAGTTATGAAAATTTTCAAATTAAAACCCTAATTTTCAAATTTGGTTTTCTTGGTGAACAAGTTTCACATTTGGGAATGTTTTGATGAATTATGACCCTTGGTACTTGATTTTGACCAAAAAGTCAAAGTTTGACTTTTCAGTGTACAGTTGAATTTTGATCAGTTGACTACAAATCTCATATGTCAATCTAATGAACTTGAGAGGTTTTGAACCATGTAATTGAGTCAAGATGATGCCATTGAATACTTGAAATCATGCTTGAACTAAATTGGTCAATTTCTAGGTTAAAAATCAGAAATTGCCCTTCCTCAATCAAAACCCTAATTTTGACCATTTTGCCCTTTTGATGATTTGATCAAATTTCTTGAGGAGTTGTAATCCAAACTTGATCAAATGGTATATATGAGTCTAAAATGTTGATGTGGATAAAAAATTATGAAGTTTGACTGTAAATTGGCCATGGTTGACTTTTTCCCCAATACAGCTGATTTTTAGGTCGACTGTCCAATTGACTGATCAAAAATGTGGTTCAAAGCTTGAAACTTATCATGAGCAATCTTAGGGGTCCAAAATGATGTATGAAAGTCACATGAAACATTGGTGGTCCAAAAATCCTTGTGCAAACTCAAACCCTAATTTTAGGTTATCACTGCAAGATGAGATGTCTTGAGCTGACCAAACCCTAATCTTGTCTTGAGTCAAGGAAGTCATGTGAGAAAAATCTTGATAAATGAGAGGGAAAATTTTGGGGTACAACACTAACCAAAATTCAAATGCAGAGACCATCAAAAATCTTGAGAACCAAGTTAAGCAATTTGCTAAGTAATTATCCGAACAAAAAATAAGGTCATCATTTTCCACTAATATTGAAACCAATCCGAGGGAGCATTGCAAAGCAATTGTAACAAGGAGTGAAAGAGAAGTTGGTGAAGAAGAAAATGCAAAGAAGGATGATGAGGTTGTTGAGGAAGAGATTATGGTAGAAGAGGAGTTAGATGATGAGATAGTAGTAGAAAAAAATGTTGAGGAGGGATTAGTAGAAAAGAAGGATGTTGAATAAAAAATGAGAAAAAATAAGGGGAAGGGGAAAGTGAATACTATTTCGGTTCAAAATTTGATGTATCCTCGTGCTCCTTCCAAGAAGGATAACGCTAGGAATTATGCTCGTTTTATGGATATATTTAAGCAATTGCAAATAAATATTCCATTTTCCAAAGCTATGGAGAAAATGCCTATGTAAGCAAAGTTCATGAAGGATATCCTTACAAAAAATAGAAGATCAAAGGATCAAGAAGTTATCATGGTTGATGCAAGTTGTAGTGCTATAATTCAACGAACTCTACCGAAGAAGGAAAGGGATCTAGGAAGGGTTACTTTTCTGGTTACCATTGGTGATGTTTATGTCGGTAAAGGTTTGATTTATTTGGATTCTAGCATAAATTTGATTCCTTTGTCTATTGTGAAAAGATTTGGAAGAATAGAGATGAAGTCAACAAAGATGACACTTCAACTAGCCGACAAATCCATTACCCGTCCTTATGGTGTAGCTCAAGATGTCCTAGTGAAAGTGGATAAATTTTTCTTCCCGGTGGATTTTGTTGTGATTGACATGGAGGAAGACCATGATTTTATTCTTGTCTGACCATTCATGAAAACCGCAAGAATAATGATTGACATCAACGATGGTTTAATGAAGGTCCACGTTCAAGATGAAGAAGTAAGCTTTAATCTCTTTAAAGCTATGAAACATTCAAATGATAAAGGAGTTTTCTTTAGATTTGATGCTATTTAATAAGCTATTTTGGATGTTTCTAGTGAAGTTCATATTTCAACACCCCTTGAGAAAACATTGACTAATGTGATTCAAGTTCCTGATGCCCATGAAGAAAAGGAAATGGAAGAATGTGTGAAGGAACTTGAGACTTTAGAAGAAGTTTAACCTTGGGAGGAAGAATTTGAAATCTTGAAGATGGAAGCTAAAGAAGAAGAATCTAAACTTGAATTGAATATGTCATTGTCTCACTTAAAGTATGTGTTTCTTGATGATGGTGGTAACAAACCAGTAATCATTTGTAATGCTTTGTCGAAAAAGGAGGAACATTGTTTAGTTCATGTTTTGAAAGAAAATCAAAGAGCAATAGGTTGGGTTTTAGCGGATTTGAAAGACATAAGTCTGGTTTATTGTATTCACAAGATTTTTATGGAAGAGGATTTCAAGCCGGTAACTCAACCTTAACGCCGCTTGAATCCTACAATGAAAGAGGTTATGAGAAAGGAAGTATTGAAACTATTAGATGTCGGGATGATTTATCATATTTCCGATAGTACTTGGGTGAGTCTGGTACATGTGGTGCCAAATAAAGGTGGAATGACCGTGATAAGAAATGAGAAGAATGAATTGATTCTGACAAGGACCATAATGGGTTGGAGGATGTGTATTGATTACCGGATGCTTAATCAAACAATTAGGAAATATCACTTTCCTCTTCCTTTTATTGATCAAATGCTCGAAAGGTTATCAGGTCAAGATTTCTATTGTTTTTTGGATGGGTATTTCGGGTATAACCAAATTACGGTTAATTCGGAAGACCATGAGAAAATGGCTTTCACTTGTCTATTTGGAGTTTTTGCTTATAGAAGGATGGTCTTTGTTTTGTGAAATGCACCGACCGCTTTTCAAAGGTGTATTCAAGCCATATTTTCCGATCTTATTGAGAAGACTATGGAAGTTTTCATGGACGACTTCTCTGTTTTCGAGGCGTCTTTTGATCTTTGTTTGAAAATTTTGGATATCGTCTTAAAGAGGTGTGTAGATACCAGCTTAGTTCTTAATTGGGAAAAATGTAACTTCATGGTTACCGAGGGAATTATTCTTGGTCACAAATTTTCATCCAAGGGACTTGAAGTTGACAAAGCCAAAGTGGAGGTTATTGAGAAGTTGCCACCACCATTGAACATGAAGGGGGTCTGAAGTTTTCTAGGTCGTGATGGCTTCTACTGAAGATTTGTCAAAGACTTTTCCAAAATTGAAAGAACTTTGAGCAACTTTCTCAACAAAGATAAGTCTTTTATTTTCGATGATGCTTGTTTGATAGCTTTTAATAATTTTAAACAAAATTTGACAACCGCACCCATAATTGTAGCACCAAATTGGAAAATGGGTTTTGAACTAATGCGTGATGCTATAGATTATGCCATTGGTGTGGTTCTTGGTCAAAGAAAAGGAAAACATTTTCATGTTATACATTATGGTAGCAAAGTTCTTAATGAGGCATAAATTAATTATGCCACAACTGAAAAAGAATTGTTAGCTATAGTGTATGCATTGGAAAAAATTAGATCCTACCTCATTGGGTCAAAGGTTGTAGTCTACACTGACCATGTTGCGATAAGGTATTTTCTTACCAACCCGGATTCTAAGCAAAGACTTATTCGTTGGATACTTTTGTTGCAATAATTTGATCTAGAAATTTGCGACAAGAAAGGTTTTGAGAATTTGGTAGTGGATCACATATCCCGCTTGGTCAATGTAGAGGTTATTGACCAAGAAAGTGGGGTTAGAGAAGAATTTCCAGATGAAAAACTTTTTATGGTACAAGTTAGACTGTGGTTTGTCGATTTTGCGAATCACAAGGCATTCGGTAGGAGATGTGTCTCATTGGAGGAGTCTAAGAGTATACTTTGGCATTGTCACAATTCTACGTATGGAAGTCATTTTAATGGTTTGCGTACGGCAACGAAAGTCCTTCAATCGGACTGTTATTGGTCGTCTTTGTTCAAAGATGCATATTTGCATGCTAAGAATCGTAATAAATGTAAAAGGAGTGAAGGAATTGGAAAAAGAGATTAAATGCCCTTGAATAGAATTTTGGAAATAGAAGTTTTTGATTGTTGGGGCATAGATTTTGTAGGACCTTTTCCCCCATATTTTTCGAATGGATTTATCCTTGTTGTGGTGGATTGTGTTTCTAAATGGGTGGAAGCAATAGCTTGTCCTAGAGCGGGTAGAAAAATGGTCATTAAATTTCTAAAGAATTTTTTTCCCGTTTTGTCACACTGCGCATTTTAATTAGTGACTGTGGATCACACTTTTGCAATGCACCTCTTGAAATTTTTTTGGAAAAATATGGTGTAAAGCATAAAGTGGCGAATCCGTACCATTCATAAGCTAGCGGTCAAGCAGAAGTTTAAAATAGAGAAGTTAAGAGGATTTTGGAAAAGACCGTGTCAAGTTCGTGGAAGTATTAGTCGCTTAAGCTAGATAAGGTTTTGTGGGTGTATCGCACCACTTACAAAGCTTCGATTGGTTTGACACCGTTTCAAGTGGTGTATGGAAAAAGATGTCACCTTCCGGTTGAAATTGTGCACAAGGCTTTGTGGGCTTTAAAATTTTTAAACTTTGATTCTAACTTGGCCGGAGAAAAAAGAAAATTTTAATTGTAGGGTCTAGATGAACTGGACAATGATGCTTACCACTCCAACAAGTTGTATAAAGAAAAAATAAAATTCTACCATGACATGAAAATTCGACACAGACTTTAAAGTTGTCCAAATGGTGCTTCTCTTAAATTCGTGGTTTAAACTTTTTCTGGGAAAATTGAAGTCCAAGTGGTCGGGTCCGTTCTTGATTAAGGATGTAAAAGACTATGGAGAGATTGTGTTGGAGGATCCAATCTCAAAGGAAATTTGGACTGTGAATAGCCAGTGATTGAAAATCTATCTCGGAGGCAAGGTGAACCGGGAAACTAGTGTTGTTCGTCTTGGTGATTTATGAAATCACCATAGACTGTCGAGCTCTAACAACGTTAAACAAAGTGCTTATTGGGAGGCAACCCAGGTTTGTAAGTTTTTACTATTTTTTCAATCACTATAGTGTTTAGGTGATATTTAATCGGGATTGGTTTGAGCTGATATGCTAGAAACTGATTTTTATGTGTTCTATAGAGTGGGCTAAGCGCGGTGTGAGCCCGCTTAGCGCGCCCTAGGAGTTTTTGAAAAAAAAATTGGCAGACGTGAGCGAGCTTAGCGCTCCTTGGTCGGGTTAAGTGTGGTCTGCGGTGAAAATAAAAAAAATAACTTTTTGACTGAGGCCCAACTGTTTAACTCGACCCATTTGTGTATTTACATGAATTTAGGGTTAGTGAGACTCTTTGTCTCGTTTTATAACACTTTCAAAACTTGCCTCTTTCTCTCTTTGTCCAACCAAAGTCAACAACAAGTTCACTTCTCAATCTTGATTCCTCCTACAAAAGTTTTTGTTTTTATCTCTTACAAGCATCATCTCTAAGGTTTGTGTGGTTTTAATTTCTCTAATTTCTGTTCATCATATTTTGAATGTTAGATTTAGTATTTAGGGTTAGATTTTCTTATGAATAAGTAAGAATAGGTTACTATTGTTGATATTTATTGATAAATCGTGCACATAGTGGTAGATAGGATAGTATGTGGTTAGGTTTTTGTTGGAAAAATTCTTTGCTGTACATAGAGGAAATTTTCTAAAAATCCTAGAGCAGGCTAAGCGTGGTTACCGCGCTAAGCGCGGTTTGGGACTTTTCAAAAAAAATTCCCTTTATTTTGTCATCTTGCACAGACCCTATGATGGTTGCTTGCGACTTCTGAGCATCGATTTTGTAGGAAATATATTTTTCATTGACGTTTTGTGTTATTTTGGTAGTTGTTTGGTATACTTTCAGATGGGTCCGAATCTTTTTACTCGAAAGAAGCAAAAAGATAGCAGGTGAAGGATATTCTTCACAAGGGGCAGGGATGTTCCATTTGATCGAGCTATATTTCCCGGGCCTAAACAACAAGTGAGGTATCATAAGTTGGAGGAAAGGAATGTTTGATCGGAGCGGTTTGTTAGGATTGATGTTGGGGGGGGGGGGTCTATTAAGAGCTGTTGGATTCGATTCGAGAATTACAAATGGGAGGTTCTTTGTGAGCCTTATCCTAAGCTGCATTTGGAAAATCGTTCGTGAGTTTTATGTGAACGCTCTACCTATGGAGGGAAGTACTTTTTCTTTCAAAACATGGGTGAGAGGTGTAACACCCCAACTTTTAGAAGTTATTTATTTAATGAATTATTAGGAGTATTTACAAATAATTGAAGTTTTATATGATTATATATGTGATGTATTGGCATGTGGAAGAAACAAAGATAACACAAAATGAACTCCTAAAACAAAAAGACTCCAGCTTCCCAGGAGCGCATCCCCTTCGGTGTAATGTAGACATTCAAACTCCACTCTTCGTGAAGTTGTCTCATGAGTTCAAAACCTTCTTCTCGCTTGCGTAGAACTAGGTTTAAAAGGTATCTCGCTCCCCTTTGAGTTGAATCCATGATCTTTGCAACTCCTCGAAAGTAGTCGGCATGTCAGGATGGAGAATAGTGTAGGGAACATCTCCCTCGGTAATAGGCTCCATGATGATAGGTAGAATGGCATCATAAGGCATCATGAGACTTTGAGCGCGAGCTCGCACCCACTAGAGATAAGACTCCAAAGGAATGGAGTTCTTATGCCCCAATTTCTTGGTATTAACTTTGTTCACCGTGCCCCAAGCTCGTACAAATCTTTGACGGTAACTTTGTACATCGTTCTCATAGTCAAATGCAATTCCTTGGACAAGTGCATCATGAGGACCATCCCTCCTAGCATACCCAAACTGTTGCAAAGCCAAACAAGGGTTATAGGTGATTCCTCCCCTAATGCCAAAGAGAGGAACAATAGGGAATTCCCCACAACGGTCAATAATGATAACGTCCTTCAAAGATCGAGAACACCAATGAATGTCTGAATCTGTGAGTGACATTAACCTATTAGACCATCTCATACCTTGCTCATTCTTCAAAATAGATTGAGGTAGGTTCAAAAAAACTACCTAGCCAACAAAGGAGTGCAACACATAAGAATTCCCCTTCTCTTCATGGTGCGAGTGTGAAGAGAATACAAAATATCCCCATGCAAGGTAGGCACCGGGTTACGAGATAGAAAAAATTTGACCGTATTCACATCTATGAGTTAGTCCGGGTTAGGAAACAGTACCATCCCATAGATTAGAAGAGCCAACACTTCTTCAAAATCTTGAAAATCCAGATCCTCCCAAATTTGTTGAGCCTTCTCAACCAGAAACTTGGCTAGAAATACTTTAACACCACTTCTTATTTCCCAATTTGCCACAATGTTGGACCGTTTCACATGTAAAGCTCAAGCAATCTCCTCAGGTCTTGGGTATTTCTCAATACCAATGAAGGGTATTTGATCAAGAATAGGCACCCCCAAGAGTTGAGAAAATTCTTTTATGGTAGGCACTAGTTGGTAGTCAGGAAATGTGAAGCAATGGTGCTTAGGATCAAAGAATTGGAAAATCACATGTACCATATCCTCTTCAAAGTTTGTGGTAACCAAGTTGACGAGACGACCATACTTCTTGGTGAACGGAGAATCATTAGGAACCAGTGATGCTAATTCCTTAAGTTGAGGAGGTATTTTCACAAGGTTGATTCGGATAGTATTTATTCGCATGGAATCCATGTCCTACAAAACAGCTCAAAGATAAATCCCAAAGTCCTTAAAATGGTTAGTGCAAATGCAATGGTATGATGTTATGATGTTATATGCAAGTAAACATATACACACAAAGCAAACAAGTCCTTAGGTTTAGGCTTGCATGAGGTTCATTGGTAAGTACCTTCTTGAAGTTTAGTTGGTTCAACCTATCCTAGAAAGTAATTGGATTTAAGGGGATCTCAATATCATTGACCTTTCTTAATTGGGCATTATTTCAGCGCAAGTCTCTATTTTGGCGATCGAAATATCCCAAAAGTATGATCTCAATGAGCGTAGTATCGAGTATCAACCAACTTCTACTGAACCAAAGTCGACTATCTCACTACTTCCTAATGGCTAAGTTGTTCAGTTAAAGGTTCTAAAGTTCGTTAGTGCTTCATGACACCATACAGCAGCCCCGTATTCTCCTTAATTCGCCATAAGGGATACCGGTACCCACAAATGTGTCACACTCACATAGTTATTATGTCAACCATATCGGTCTATGTTGTACAGTCTCCATAATTTTTGCTATTTACCTAATGATATTCCCAGATCCGGGTAGAGGATCGATACAAATCCAAACAAAGACCCATAAATGTAAAGCAAACAAATCAAACAATGAAAGCATTTAAAGGTGATCTAGCTCTAAGGTAACCCACTTTTAAAGTATTCCCCAGCAGAGTCACTAGTTCTGTAATACGGTGGGAGAATTGGCTTAGGTATTTTGCATTTTATCGCAATTGTTACGGATAGCAAGAGTCGCCACCAACTTTTCTTTTATCCAATAAAGGAAAGGGTCAAAAGAACAGGAAAGACCTTTTGAGAATTTTATAGAGTTCGGGGGGTAGGTTATGAAAAGGGAAGGTGTTAGCACCCTTTTCATCCATAGTTATCTACGCGCTCTTAGTTGATAGCTCACTTTTGAAATGCTTTGTTTGAAATGTGTTTGTGATAGTTTGAAAGTATTAATGAAAAGTTCCTTCGTTTAGGCGAACTTTGTAATGATTCTTGTCTCTATAAGAATGTATAAAAAGTGTTAACTTTTGAAAATATTTCGTTTTGAAAGTGTTGGTGTATTTTGAAAGATGTTGTTTTGAAAATGTCGTGAACAAGCAACTATGAATGTTTTACCTACTCAAAAGGGTCTTAGTTATTTTCCTCCTCCTTTAGATATTTCTATCTTACCATTGATTGGTAAGAAGCCCCATCATTGGATGTGAAGTGACGGGCGTGGGTCGTCGTATAGTCATAGAATGCAACTTATGAGACGCTTTAGCAATTATCGCGAGGGACTAAGATAGTTTTACCGAAGGCAACGTCGAAGGATCATCGAGGGACTACGATCTTTTCTATCGAGGGTCTTTGTAACGCCCCGTTATATTTAATATTATATTATATTAATATTTTCGAATTACCGTTTGACGTTTATTTTTGCGACGAAAATATTTAAATTAACCGGTATATCTGTTAATATATTCGGCGACGTTTTATTCGGACTGGTAATTATTTTATTCGGTTCGGTATTTGTTTTGAGGGACCGGTAATTATTTTATTCGGTCCGGTATTTGTTTTGAGGGACCGGTAATTATTTTATTCGGTCCGGTATTTATTTTGAGGGACCGGTAATTATTTTATTTGGTCCGGTATTTGTTTTGAGGGACCGGTAATTATTTTATTCGGTCCGGTATTTATTTTGAGGGACCGGTAATTATTTTGTTCGGTCCGGTTTTTATTCTGTTCGGTTCGATAAAATATTACTCGGACTGATATTTAATTATTTGGAGTTATTTTAATAATTTGGGTTAATAATATTATTTAGTGTTATTAATAGCAAGACAAGTTGGGGGTATAATTGCAAATTAGAGGGAATTGAGTGTACACCCTATGGTCTTAGTAGTAGAAACAAACAAAACCCACAATTTCCTGGTTTTGTGTCATAACACCAAAACACACTTAGAAAACAAAAAAGAGAGTCTTGGAAGAGAAGAAGAGGAGCAATAACAAAGCTTGGATTTTGGGTTGGTTGAATCATCAAGAATCATTCAAACATCTAAGGTAAGGGGTTTGATTTTCCAATGCTTATAGTTAGGGTTTGATTTGGTATATTTTAATTTGGGATAAAATTGATGTTAGAGTTCTTGAGATTTGTTGAGATAAATTAGGAGAGTTAATTTAGGTGTTAGTGTTGTGGGATTATTGTTATGATAATAGAAATTAAATTAGAAAAACTAAATTATATTAATTAAGTTTAGTTTTATAAACAAAAAAAAAGTATGCAGTACTAACAGTATTACGATTCATAGACTAAAGAATGGAGTTTAGGAACTAGCAGTAGTTTAGAAAAAACGAAAACTATGCTAAAGTATATATCTTGAATGAAGTTAAGAAACTATGCTAAAGTATGTTAATTGACGAAGTTAGAAAATGTAATAGCAGTATAAAAATCTAGCAGTATAGTTAAAAGAAACTAAAACTTGCAGTATTACATTTCTTAATGAAATAACAGTATACTTTAGAAACTAAAAGTTTAGCAGACTAAAAAAAACTAACAGTATGTTTATTACATTAAGTTTAGAAAATTAATTAGTTTATGTTTTCTTTTTATTTTTTTAATTTAATATATTAAATATTTATATTAATTAAATACAAATATGACATAAGTTAGCCGATTTAATTTAGAACTCGATTATGTCCGATTTCCCGATTTCGGCAATTTCGGCGACGGAGCTAGTTGCTCCGAATTGAACGAAAATTGACGTGTTAGCTAATTTCGACGTGTAGAACATCGTGGTGAGGTTAGTTTTTCGAGATTTCAAGTTTTTATGAAGTGACCCGAAATAGGCTAATTTACGGTTAATTTGAAATGAGTTGTGTTTTAGTCGGTTTAAGTCGCATATGGACAATCTGATTGCGACGTTAATGATTATGATTGATGCCGATTATTATGAATGACTTTTGCGACGATTATTGATGTTTGACTATTTTTCTGTGTTTGAAATTTAGTGAATTATTTGATAATGATGTGGTGTGATTAAATATGATGTTTGCGACGGTTTATTTATAATGAATACTTGATGATATGCGAAGCGATGATATGTTTATCTTGATATGGATGAATATGGCGACGTGGGTTTTATACCAATTTTGATGTGCGATGATGATGTTTTGTTGTGTCGTGTTTGTGATGTCGTGTTGTCTAGTCACATACATTGCATTGACGACGAGGGCTTTTATGCCAAGCGACGAGGGCTTTCATGCCAAAGTGACGATGGGCTTTTATGCCGAATGTCCCTAATTATGGACAAAGAGACGGGTACCACATGCATAACATAGTCGTGTCTCATGGAGTCGGTTATGTTTATTTTGAGTCTTTTGGCGTTAAGTTTTATTTGATGGCTTATAATGAATTGCAATGTTATATGATACCTTGTTTTGTGACGATTTTTGTGTTGAACATAAAGTGATTATGATGTGATAATTTCATGAAAATTATGCGATGGATATAACATGACGGTAAAGCGACGATATGAGTTTATGGCAATGGAGTTTATGTCTTGTTTTGACATGATTATGGTGATTATGTAATGATATTAAAGTGTTGATCTTATACACTAAATGATGATTTTAAAGTATGTGAGATTTGATATTTGTTGACATATTCTTATTAACCTATATCATTTATGATTCCAAAACTATTTATATATTTTATCATGCCTTTAATTATATGTTTTGGAGTATCTCACCCTTTACTTGTTTCACCATTGCCTTTATATTGGTAACATGCAGGTGATCCGCGAGGATGATGAGGATTAGCTTGAGTCTCTTTATTTTGAGTCGCTCTGCTCTGATAGTAGTAACACTCGGGATTTGGGCGACGTTATTATTTTGATAGGATAGTTTATGTATACTATCTTATGACCTTATGTATTGATGACAACATGATGATACGTACATTTTGTGAACACATCCGCTGTGTTGTGATTAGTTATATGTTTATATGATGATTTATGTTATGAATCAGTATATCCGACTTTTGATTTTGTGATGTGCATTATAATGAAAAGTGATGAAAAACACGAATATGTGATACCTCAATTTATGTTTGGATGAAATTTTAAAACTCTGATTTTATTATTAATTACGAGGGGTAGAATTGGGGTGTTACATTAGTGGTATCAGAGCAGGTTGGTATGTCCAGCCAAGTTGTTGAGTTTGTTATCGTCTATCAATCAAGTATTATTATTTGGTTATTCTAATCCTTGTTTTATTGTGAGCAAAAGTTGTTATGGCTGGAAGGAACACTGGTAGGAATGATGAGGCTTTTGTTACTGCTATGCAGGCAATGGCTCAGGCTTTCCAAAACCCTCCGAACGCTGACGAGAACGCTGGGTCTCTTAGTTTGGAAACCTTCCAAAGAGAGAATCCTCCTACTTTCCAAGGAAAGTATGATCCCGAAGGTGCTTTGGTGTGACTGAAGGAGATTGAAAGAAGCTTCTGTGTGATGGATTGCACTCCTGTGCAAACGATCCATTATGGTACTCATAAACTAAGTGCTGAAACGGATGACTGGTGGGTTGAAACCCGTTGAGGCTTGAGATTGCTGGTGAGGAAGTGACATGGGAAGTTTTCTGAAGGGAATTCATGAGGAAGTATTACCTGAAAGATGTTCGGGGAAAGAAGGAGATAGAGTTCCTTGAATTAAAGCAAGGAAGCATGTCTATCACTGATTATGCTACAAGGTTCACTATGTTGGCCAAGTTTTATCTGCATTATGATGGGCCGAATAGCGAGTTCTCTAAATGCATCAAATTTGAAAATGGTTTGCGTCCTGAGATTAAGAAAGTTGTTGGTTATCAGAAAATCCGTGTCTTTTCGGATTTGATTTATAGTTGTAGGATCTTTGAGGAGGACAGTAATGCTCATTATAAGATTATGTCTGATAAGAGAAACAAAGTTCAGCAAAGCCGTGGAAAACCGTATGATGCTCCAGCTGGTAAAAGGAAACAGAAAGCGTTTCAAGGGCGAAGAACTAGTGGGGGAGATGCTCCTGCTAGTATTGTTTGTTACAAGTGTGGGAAACCTGGCCACAAAAGTAATGTTTGTCGAAGCGATGTTAGAGCTAAGGAGAATGAGCTGAGATGTTTCCGATGTGGAGAAGTGGGCCATATGACTCGCGATTGTAGACATAAGGATGTGGTCTGTTTTAATTGTGGCGAGGGAGGTCACATTAGTGCTCAATGTAAGAACCCTAAGAGGACTCAAGGAGCAGGAAAGGTGTTTGCCTTGTCAGGTGCTCCGATGACAAACGAGGATGGTCTTGTTCGAGGTACTAGTTTCATTAATAGCTTTCCTCTTATTACTATTATTGATACTGGTGCTACTCATTGTTTTATTGTTGTTGATTGTGTAAAGAGATCGGGTCTCACTTTGTCGTCTCTGGATAGAGATATGGTGGTAGAAGTTCCGGCTAAGGGAACGGTTACTACTTCTTTTGTGTGTGCAAGTTGCCCTTTATCAATCTTTGATAGAGACTTTGTGGTGGATCTTTTTTGTTTACCGCTTGTCGGGTTGGACGTGGTTTTTGGTATGGACTGGTTGAAAGCTAATTATGTCCATATCAATTGCTATGACAACATTGTGAGGTTTTCTTCCTTAGTAGAAGAAGAACAATATATGTTGGTGTCGAAGAAGCAGTTGAATGAGTTCATGAAGGATGAGGCGTTGGTTTTCTTGTTGATGGCAACTCTTTTTGTGGAGAGTCAAGCTGTGATAGCAAACTTTCCGGTGGTGTGCGATTTTCCCAAAGTATTCCCTGATGAGATTCCTAGTGCACCTCCAGAAAGAGAAGTTGAATTTTCTGTGGATCTTGTCCCTGGTACCAGACCTATCTCTATGGCACCATACAGGATGTCTGCATCTGAGTTAGCAGAATTGAAGAGCCAATTAGAATATTTGCTCGAGAAGAAGTTTGTTAGACCTAGTGTGTCGCCGTGGGGAGCTCCTGTGTTATTGGTGAAGAAGAAAGACGGTATCATGAGACTTTGTATTGATTATCATCAGTTGAATAAAGTGACTATCAAGAGTAGGTATCCACTTCCTAGAATTGATAATTTGATGGACCGATTGGTTGGCGCTCGCATGTTTAGTAAGATTGATTTGAGATCGGGTTACCATCAAATAAGGGTGAAAGAAGAAGATGTTCATAAAACTGCTTTCAGGACGAGGTATGGACATTACGAATATTTGGTGATGCCTTTCGGTGTCACTAATGCACTGGGAATATTCATGGAGTACATGAATCGTATATTCCATCCTTACTTGGATCGTTTCATGGTTGTTTTCATTAATGATATTCTGGTTGATTCTAAATCGGAAGAAGAGCATGCAGAACATTTGTGCATCATGTTGGAAGTTCTGAAAGAGAAGAAGCTTTATGCTAAGTTGTCAAAGTGCGAGTTCTGGTTAAGTGAAGTGAGATTTTTGGGGCATGTCATTTCTGGTGATGGCATTGCAGTTGACCCTTCTAAAGTTGATGCTGTGTTGAGATGGGAAACTCCTAAGTCTGTTACTGAGATTAGAAGTTTCTTGGGATTGGTTGGTTACTATAGAAGGTTCATTGAAGGTTTTTCTAAGTTGGCGCTTCCTTTGACAAAGTTGACTTGTAAAGGAGCTGCATTTGTGTGGGATGTCAAGTGTGAAGAAAGTTTTGCAGAATTGAATTAAAGGTTGACAATGGCTCCGATCTTGATTCTACCTAATCCTGAAGAACCGTTTGTTGTTTATTGTGATGCTTCTAAGATGGGTTTAGGTGGTGTACTTATGAAAAATGGCAAAGTGGTTGCTTATGCTTCTAGGCAATTGAAGATTCATGAAAAGAATTACCATACGCACGATTTGGAGCTTGCAGCGGTTGTTTTTGTGCTTAAGATTTGGAGGCATTATCTTTATGGTTCTAGATTTGAAGTATTTAGTGACCATAAAAGTTTGAAGTACTTGTTCGATCAGAAAGAGCTTAATAAGAGGCAAAGACGGTGGCTTGAATTGTTGAAAGATTATGATTTTGGATTGAATTACCATCCTGGTAAAGCTAATGTGGTGGTCGATGCTTTAAGTCGAAAGACTTTGCATATGTCACTGTTGATGGTGAAAGAGTTAGAATTGATTGAGCAATTTAGAGATATGAGTCTTGTAGTAGAAGTGACGCCGAAGATTGTTATCTTGGGAATGTTAAAGATCAATAATGATTTCCTTGATAGTGTTAGAGAAGCTCAGAAGCTTGATGTGAAACTTGTTGATTTGTTGGTTGGTATTGGACAAACTGAAAATGAAGATTTCAAATTGGATGCTCAGGGTGTATTGAGGTTCCGAGATAGGATTTGTATTCCCGATGATGTGGATTTGAAGAGAATGATCTTGGAAGAAACTCATAGAAGCAATTTGAGTATTCATCCTGGAGCGACCAAAATGTATCAAGATTTAAAGAAACTATTTTGGTGGTCGGGCATGAAGAGAGAGGTGGCTCAGTTTGTTTATGCTTGTTTGACTTGTCAGAAGTCTAAAGTGGAGCATCAAAAACCTGCAGGGTTGATGCAACCGTTAGAGATTCCAGAATGGAAATGGGATAGCATTCCTATGAATTTCGTAACGGGGTTACCGGATACACCAAGAAGACACGATGAGATTTGGGTGATTGTTGATAGGCTTACGAATTTGACTCACTTTATTCCTATTAACATCACTTATCCCGTATCGAAGTTGGCGGAAATTTATACGCATGTGATTGTGAGATTACATGGTATTCCTTTGTGTATTGTTTCGGATAGAGATCCGAGGTTTACTTCTGAATTTTGGAAAAGCTTGCAAGAGGCTTTGGGTTCAAAGTTGAGGTTGAGTTCAGCTTATCATCCTCAAACCGATGGTTAGACGGAAAGGATGATTCAATCGTTGGAAGACTTGTTATGAGTTGTATTCTTGAACAAGATGGTTCATGGGATACATACCTTCCTTTGATTGAGTTTACTTATAACAATAGTTTTCATGCTAGTATTGGAATGGCACTGTTCGAGGCTTTGTATGGTCGGAGGTGTAGAACTCCTTTGTGTTGGCATGAGTCGGGTGAAAGTGTGGTGCTTGAACCAGAATTAGTTAGAGATACTACTGAGACTGAAGATGATTAGAGAAAAGATGAGAATTTCTCAAAGTCGACAAAAGAGTTATCATGATAAAAGGAGAAAAGACTTGGAATTTCAAGATGGTGATCATGTATTTTTGCGAGTTACTCCTACAACCGGCGTTGGGCGAGCATTGAAGTCGAAGAAGCTAACTCCTCGCTTTATTGGTCCTTACCAAATTACTAGTAAAGTGGGAAAACTGGTTTATAGAGTGGCGTTACCGCCAAATCTTTCGAACTTGTATGATGTGTTCCATGTGTCGCAACTTCGGAAGTATGTTCCGGATCCTTCACATGTGATTGAGATGGATGATATTCAAGTGCGAGACAATCTTACGGTGGAGACGATGCCATTAAGGATCGAAGATCGTGAGATGAAGTCTCTTCGTGGCAAAGAGATCTCCTTGGTTAAAGTTGTTTGGATAGGAGCAGCTGGTGAAAGTGCGACGTGGGAGTTAGAAAACAAGATGCGAGATTCCTATCCCGAGCTTTTCGAGTCAGGTAATTTCGAGGACGAAACTTTTTTTAAGTGGGGGAGAGTTGTAACGCCCAGTTTTATTTAATATTATATTATATTAATATTTTCGAATTACCGTTTGACGTTTATTTTTGCGACGAGAATATTTAAATTAATCGGTATATCTGTTAATATATTCAGCAACATTTTATTCGGACCGGTAATTATTTTATTCGGTCTGGTATTTGTTTTGAGGGACCGGTAATTATTTTATTCGGTCCGGTATTTGTTTTGAGGGATCGGTAATTATTTTATTCGGTCCGGTATTTATTTTGAGGGACCGGTAATTATTTTATTCGGTCCGGTATTTGTTTTGAGGGACCGGTAATTATTTTATTTGGTTCGGTATTTATTTTGAGAGATCAGAAATTATTTTGTTCGGTCCGATTTTTATTTAGTTCGGTTCGATAAAATATTATTCGGACCGATATTTAATTATTTGGGGTTATTTTAATAATTTGGGTTAATAATATTATTTAATGTTATTAATAGCAAGACAAGTTGGGGGTATAATTGCAGATTAGAGGGAATTGGGTGTACACCCTATGGTCTTAGTAGTAGAAACAAACAAAACCCATAATTTTCTGGTTTTGTGTCATAACACCAAAACACGAATTTTTTTTATTAATAACCAAGTATTAAAAAAATATTTCGCAAATAACCGGGTTTCGGAAAAAATTACGCAAATAACCATGTTTGAGATGGCTCCACAAAGGAGGAGCCAAGTCATTTGGCGCATGCACCTAGGGTTTTGCCCTAGGCGCCATCTCACTTGGCGCCTCCATTGGCTTTTAGCCAAGTGAGATGGCGCATGCTCCTTAAAAAGGAGAGGAGGCGCCATCTCACTTGGCGCCTAGGGCAAAACTAGGGTTTTTTGCTGTTTTATAAATAATTCGTCCGTTTCTTTGAAATTTCTCACACTTTCTCGCACTGTATTTTTATTTTGTACTCTCTTATTTACGTAATGACGTCGCCTATGATTTTTAGCAGAGATGGTTACGTTATATTCTCCGCCACGAAACCCGCGATGAAAATGAAATTCTGGCACATTCACTCCATGGAGCGTCTGAAGCGGGAGTTGATGCGGTGGCTAGATGGAGACATCGCCGAGGGGGAAAAAATTCGAAGGATCCAGCGAAAACGAACAACAACCTCGCATGCGACAGGAAGACCTAATGTGTGGTTGGAGGAAGTCAAAACAGACAGTGATGTAATGCTGATGATGCATGGGTCAGATGAAATTGTGTTAACAGTTGTAATTTCCTAGATTGATTATCGTTAATCATTGTTGTACGCGAAAACCCTAATGTAATTTCCTATATTGATTATCGTTAATCATTGTTGTACGCGAAAACCCTAATGTAATTTCCTATATTGAATTTCTTAAATTGTGTGAACAGTTTTATTAACGGAAAACCCATAATGTTTACAACACAAATATTGAAAAGATTTATTGTATTACAAAATTTATGTGGTCGAGCCAGACGCCCGATTCGGACAGTTTTTGCGATTGTGTCCGACCTGACGGCATAAACCACACTTTCTTTCCAACCTGTCAAGATCGTCCATTTCTGTTGTTATGCGCCTGCTTTTGGGACGACCCTTCTTGTTCCTTCGCATTTGGTCATTGTGCCAAACTATATCACCGTTGTATTCAGGCCAAAATTTATGTGGACGACCCTTTTTTCCAGTATTTTTTGTATCTATTTTTTTACTGTTATTTAAATGTAAAACAGTTGAATGTAATTATTTTTTTTCAAATAAAAAATCAATTTTGTTTTCAAACAGTTGACCTAAGTTTGCACTTAGGCGCCATCTCATTTGGCTTAGGGCTTGCCATTTGCCCTTAGGCGCCAAATGAGATGGCGCCTCCCTTGTAAAAAGAGGAGGATGCGCCAAATGAGATGGCTCCTCCTTTGTGGAGCCATCTCAAACATGGTTATTTGCGTAATTTTTTTCGAAACCCGGTTATTCGCGAAATATTTTTTTAATACTTGGTTATTAATAAAAAAAATTCCCAAAACACACTTAGAGATTAAAAAAGAGAGTCTTGGAAGAGAAGAAGAGGAGCAAGAATAAAGCTTGGATTTTGGGTTGGTTGAATCATCAAGAATCATTCAAACATCTAAGGTAAGGGGTTTGATTTTCCAATGCTTATAGTTAGGGTTTGATTTGGTATATTTTGATTTGGGATAAAATTAATGTTAGGGTTCTTGAGATTTGTTGAGATAAATTAGGAGTGTTAATTTAGGTGTTAGTGTCGTGGGACTATTGTTATGATAATAAAAATTAAATTAGAAAAACTAAATTATATTAATTAAGTTTAGTTTTATAAACAAAAAGAAAAGAAAATTATGCAATACTGACAGTATTACGTTTCATAGACTAAAGAATAGAGTTTAGGAACTAGCAGTAGTTTAGAAAAAACGAAAACTATGCTAAAGTATATATCTTGAATGAAGTTAAGTAACTATGCTAAAGTATGTTAATTGATGAAGTTAGAAAATGTAATAGCAGTATAAAAATCTAGCAGTATAGTTAGAAGAAACTAAAACTTGCAGTGTATTACATTTCTTAATGAAATAATAGTATATTTTAGAAACTAAAAGCTTAGCAGACTAAAAAAAACTAACAGTATGTTTATTACATTAAGTTTAGAAAATTAATTAATTTATGTTTTCTTTTCTTTTCTTAATTTAATATATTAAATATTTATATTAATTAAATACAAATATGACATAAGTTAGCCAATTTAATTTGGAACCCGATTATGTCCGATTTCCCGATTTCGGCAATTTCGGCGACAGAGCTATTTGCTCCGAATTGAACGAAAATTGGCGTGCTAGCTAATTTCGACGTGTAGAACGTCGTGGTGAGGTTAGTTTTTCGAGATTTCGAGTTTTTATGAAGTGACCCGAAATAGGCTAATTTACGGTTAATTTGAAATGGGTTGCGTTTTAGTCGGTTTAAATCGCGTATGGACAATCCGATTGCGACGTTAATGATTATGATTGATGTCGATTATTATGAATGACTTTTACGATGATTATTGATGTTTGACTATTTTTACGTGTTTGAAATTTAGTGAATTATTTGGTAATGATGTGGTGTGATTAAATATGATGTTTGCGACGGTTTATTTATAATGAATACTTGATGATATGTGATGCGATGATATGTTTATCTTGATGTGGATGAATATGGCGACGTGGGTTTTATACCAATTTTAATGTGCGATGATGATGCTTTGTTGTGTCGTGTTTGTGATGTCGTGTAGTCGAGTCACATACATTGCATTGGCGACGAGGGTTTCTATGCCAAGCGACGAGGGCTTTTATGCCAAAGCGACGATGGGCTTTTATGCCGAATGTCCCTAATTATGGACAAAGCAACGGGTACCACATGCATAACATAGTCGTGTCTCATGGAGTCGGTTATGTTTATTTTAAGTCTTTTGGCGTTAAGTTTTATTTGATGGCTTATAATGAATTGCGATTTTATATGATACCTTGTTTTGTGACGATTTTTGTGTTGAACATAAAGTGATTATGATGTGATAATTTCATGAAAATTATGCGATGGATATAACATGACGGTAAAGCAACGATATGAGTTTATGGCAATGGAGTTTATGTCTTGTTTTGACATGATTATGGTGATTATGTAATGATATTAAAGTGTTGATCTTATACACTAAATGATGATTTTAAAGTATGTGAGATTTGATATTTGTTGACATATTCTTATTAACCTATATCATTTATGATTCCAAAACTATTTATATATTTTATCATGCCTTTAATTATATGTTTTGGAGTATCTCACCCTTTACTTGTTTTTCCGTTGCCTTTATATTGGTAACGTGCAGGTGATCCGCGAGGATGATGAGGATTAGCTCGAGTCTCTTTATTTTGAGTCGCTCTGCTCTGATAGTAGTAACACTCGGGATTTGGGCGACGTTATTATTTTGATAGGATAGTTTATGTATACTATCTTATGACCTTATGTATTGATGATAACATGATGATACATATATTTTGTGAACACATCCGCTGTGTTGTGATTAGTCATATGTTTATATGATGATTTATGTTATGAATCGGTATATCTGACTTTTGATTTTGTGATGTGCATTATAATGCAAAGTGATGAAAAACACGAATATGTGATACCTCAATTTATGTTTGGATGAAATTTTGAAACTCTGATTTTATTATTAATTACGAGGGGTAGAATTGGGGTGTTACAGTGTTTGCTAAAGCGTCTCACATTCAAGGGACATGACTATTTATTCGTAGGCAACAAGCGAGATTACCCTAGAGGTGCACGTGTGAGAAGTGTTTTTGATTGAATGCATTTTTGTATTGAGATTAGGAGTTTTTAAGATTGATTTTATCTTGCCATACACACTCTAATTACTAACAATTATATTAAAGGGATAAATTGCGGAAATTAAAATCCTATGCTATTACATCACTTGGGGGATGGGGGTGCAATATACAAATGGGGATGAAGAGTAAGCCTAATTAAATTATTACAACCATATTGAATAAATGAATAGAAATAAAAAATATAAAAAGGAAAATAGTGTACAAAGAAAAAAAGACAAACTTTATGTATTGACACATATCTTTATGCATTGGTACATGCCACTGCTTGTTTCTGGAGAAAAAAACAAAATCAACTCAGTATGAATTGATAAATAATGGTATGTGTCGACTCATTTCTTGTTTGTGTCGACACATTCATGTTTTGTGTCAACTCATAAACCTTTTGTCTCTCTGTATTGTGCCCGGATAACAGTATGCATCGATGCATAAGGCCTTGTATCAACTCATGCCCTGTT
Organism: Vicia faba; assembly: GCA_948472305.1. Classification (NCBI taxonomy): domain Eukaryota; kingdom Viridiplantae; phylum Streptophyta; class Magnoliopsida; order Fabales; family Fabaceae; genus Vicia; species Vicia faba. The sequence continues at coordinate 1,051,243,594 of OX451736.1, read as the reverse complement.
CTGCAACTAATATGAGTCGAATTATGTGTGTTTTGTGTCGACCCATAACTTGTTTTACACCATATATGTGTCGACACATAGAGATATACATCGACTCATAATCTGTTTTTTTCACTTCTAACATTGTTTTGGCTACATATACAAGTCAGTTCTCAACATATAATTGATAAAAATGAAAATCAAGCATATGGTTTTCTTCAAGGCTATGATATCTACATTTATCTTCAAAAATGAATCACTAATGATGCTTGAAATGAAGAGCTCAAAGTTAAGAAGACTTACCTTGAAACAAAAATTTGTGTTTTCAGTTTGAACACCTTTCAAAATGTTGTGATGATTAGAATGGATTTAGTGAACTTTCAGGAAGTTCCTCCAATCCTTACTTTGTATTGAAAACTGCTGAATCACACCAACCCAGTCAAGTTGTGCAGTATTGTTTTTTTTTTGTATTTGGAAGTGATGGTAATGGCACTACAGAAACTATTCTTATGTTTGAACAATCTCTATGTGATGTGAAGTGTTTGGATAGTTGGTTTATGGGAAAGCTTGCAAGATGGAACAATGGGTTGAGGTTTTATTTTTATGAATGAAGATAGAGCTGAATATGAGCAGAGGTTATAATCTGTTAGATTTTTCAGATTTATTTCTCTTTCTCTTTCAACAAAAAACCTCTCTTTTCCTCCAAAAACCCACTCTTCTCTCTTAAAAAAAACTCCCCTTTTGCGTGTTGTGAAACAATTTATTTATAGATGAAATAGACTGAAATTTGGGAGGGAAACAAATAAGTTTTCTTGAACTGTTTGGGTATATTGTTTCATTGCTTTTTAGATGCAGCTATTATATGCCAATTTTGTGCAAATATGGGATTGATATAGTGCAGGTTTGGACAGGGTTAGGGGCAGCATAGCAGGACTGTTTTGTAGTAGTTTTGGAGTGGAGTGGCAGCTTGGTTCAGGCTGGCTTTGTACAGGACAACAGACTGTTTTTTAACATGGTTTTGGGCTAGTAGCAACAGGCTTGAACTTGGCAGCATATCTGTTTTTGGGGCTTTCCTGGACAGCAACATTTGTAGCATGATATAAGTCTAGTTTTGTGGACAGATTTATGCAGCTTGTAACAAAGACAAGGCATATTTGTGGATAGCATAGAGGCAAAGTTTGAAGATTGAGTCAAAGGGAAAAGTTCAAACAAGACAAAGTTTAGGATTTGTAACTTGCAATTTTAACTTAAAAATGCAACCTTGTTGTTTACTTGAAAGTAATGAAATTAACATGTATAGAAAACACTTAGAAAAATTTCCAAGTCTTGCAAAGTTTAATTTTTGATTTTCTTAATTTCTTGATGATAAAATTTCCTATTTTGAATGTCTTGATGAAATGTGATCTTTGAAACTCAAATTTGATCAAAAAGTCAAAGTTTGACTTTTCAGTATATAGTTGACTTTTTCATCGGTTGACCAAATTTCATCTATCAATCTGCTGATCTCGAGAGATGAATTGAAATATGTGATTAGGTCAAAATGATGTACTTGAATCCTTGAGATCATGTTTCGAACCAATAAGTCATGTACTAGGTCAAAAGTCAAAGATTGGTCATTCTCAGCCAAAACCCTAATTTGGAGTCTCAGTGCTTCAGAGATGATTTTATCTGATCAATTCCTTGAGAATCCTTGAGCATTGGAGATCCTTTGTGAGGAATGTATTGAAAAAGAGAGGGCAAATTTTGTGGTACAACACCCCTCATGCAGTAATTGGTTACACCTAATGCAGAGTTCAAAAATCTGCAATTTTTCAAGTTACGAAAATCCATGTTTCAAAATCTCAATTCCCAATATTTCAATCAAAACAATATCTTCTAATTACACTATTATTCACCAACGTTGTCTATCAATTCCATTCAATATACATCATCAAATTTCACCAATAACACACAAAATGCATCAAAGAATTCATCAATGGGAAAAACCCCAATAAAGCAAAATAGGGAGAAAATCAAGAGCACGCAATCATGGAATCTAACCACTACCATACCCCATCATCATGAAACCCGTTATAGTGTTAGAATCTCACTCTTACCTTAGATTTTTCCGGTTCTTGACTCTCTACGATTAACCTTCTTGCCCTAACCTTTTTCTATTCTTCTCTCTTCTATGATCTTCTCTGTTTTTCTACGTTGTTTTTCCTCTTGTCTATTCTAACTCTATTTTATTCCAAAGACCCCTGAATCATAATACCAACCTTGCCCTTCCCAATTAAATAAAATAATAATTCTATTATTCTACTAATAATATTTATTTAATTATTAAACTATAGTATTTAATCTAATATTTTAATCCAAATAATGCTAGTAACTAGTTATCTCTCTACACCTCATGTTTTCTACACTTTTGGTCATACACCCCTGTGATACGGTGGGAGAACTGACTTGAGGTTTTGCGTTCGTATTCGCACTTGTGCGGTTTAGCAAGAGTCGCCACCGACTTTTTACTTTATCCTAAAGGAAAGGTTAAAAAAGCACAGCAAAAACCTTTTGAGATATTTCGTGGGTTCGGGGGGTAGATTATGAAAAGGAAAGGTGTTAGCACCCTTTTCATCCATGGTTATCCATGGGCTCTTAGTTACTTGGTTTTTTAGATCACTTGCCTTGTTTTTCGATTGCTTTGAAAATGGTGTGTGTGTGGGTGCTTTTTGAAAATGTTTTGGAAAAAGAGGCCTTGTTTTAGGCAACTAATGTATTTGACTCGTGTTTGAGTGTTTTACAAAAGTGTGAATCTTTTCGAAAAGATGTTTTCAAATGTTTTTGTGAGTTTGTTTGAAAGTGTTGTGGATTGTGGTTTTTGAAAAGAAGGCAAGTGTTTTTGCAAGTTTGATCTCAAGTAACTAATAGTTTTGTCTACCCTATTGTACTCAAAGGTTTTTGTCATGTTTTAACCCCTTTTAACAATTTTGTTCTACCATTGAAATTGGTGGACAATCTTGCATTTAGGAAGTTTATTCGGGACGGGCGCGGGTCATCGTATGGACCATGAATGCCATGATGCCAAGTGTCTTTGGCAATTTGCTTGAAGGGACTTGATCATTTTGATAGGCGACTTTCGAAAGCGTCATCGAGGGACTTATGATCATTTGATTCGTTTTGCCAAAGATACTCGACGTGCAAGCATGGCCCATTTGGAAGGCAACATGTGGGATTACCCTAGGGGGTGCAAGTGTGATTGTGTATTGATTACATGTATTTGTCTTGTATTAGGTTATCTAGCATTTTGATTTTAGGTACATACAAACCCTAGGTCTAACCATGGTATAATTGGAAAACTGTAAATTGCGGAATGTAAATCTACGCTATTACACAATATTATCCAGGAGTGGGGGTATAAATGTACAAGGGGATGAGACTTATAGTATTTACAACCAAATCGAATGTCACAATCAAAATATAAATGTCGAATGTACAAATATAAGATAAAATGTGTGTAGAGCAATATATTGTGTAAGTGCAAATGTATATGTATTGTGTAAGTGTAAATATGTACAAGTGCGAAATGTGAAATTGAGCCGTATTAGGGTTTTGACCTAGAGAAATGTTTTAAATGAATTTTTTGTTTTATATGTTGAATTATGTACAAAAAGAAATGAAGGTGTTTTGATTAAATGTTTGGAAATTAATTGGAAAGTATTTTAGTCAAAATGTTTGTGAATTTCAATATTAAAAGATGTATTGAATTATTATGTACAAAAATGTATATTAACTAAAAAAAAGAGTTTAATTTTAATTATGTATGAAAAATGTATAATATGTACAAAATTAATTTTTAATATAATATGTATGTACAAAATATCTATCTAAAAAAATGTCTTAATTTTATGATAAAAAGTATTTTTAATTAAGATAAAAAAGGTAAACATTGTTTGTAAAATAAAAAAGATTAGTGTTTTATATAAAAAAGGAATAAGTATTTTATATATGAAAAAAAAAGATTAGTTTTTAATGTTGTTAAAAAAGAAAGAGGAGAAGTATTTTTTAATGGGCTTCAGGGGGGAGAAACGGGTCAGGCCCATATCAATTCTGAAAGGAATTTTAGGGTTAGGCGTTTTTGTTCAGAACGACATTTAGGATTCGTTTGGTGACAACGGCGCATTCGTCTTCTCCGTTTCCATAGATGCAGAAAGTGATCTTCTTCGCCTAAGCCATCGGCGCCCATGCCTCCTTCTTCCCTCCATTGGCAATGTTAAGGTGTCGGAAATGAGGTAATGAATCTCGATCTTAATTTTGTTAGGGTTTGTTTGCATGTCGTGATTTCATGTTCGTTCCTGATCTTTATTCCTATTACAATGGTTTGTTTGAAGCATGATGAAAGAAAAAGATGAGGGTGAATACTACCTGGAAGAGGAGGAAGGAAGGTGAGGGCGCCTGGAGGCTCAGTGGCGATTTGGTGACGAGGCTACGCTTTTGATGCTTTCTGGTACTTTCGTTCTTTTACCTTTTGCTTAGGTTTTGATGATGATATGTACTGAGAAACCTTTAATTCCTCACTTCTTTATCCTTTCTTCTGTGCCACTGTGTATTTGCGTGCTTGCTGCTTATGTATGGTTGCCTGAGATGCTTCTTCTTTCTTCTTCTCTTGAGCACTGTATATTTTCTCGTATCACCCTGTGATGACCTCAATGGTCTGAGGGTCTAGGTTGCCTATGTTGCCCTGACTATGCTTCTTGTTGTTGCCTTGGGAATTCTGTATGTTGCTTTTGCCTATGTTGATATTGCTTTATCTCCTTCTTCTGGTTGCCCCGCTTGCTTGCATTTTTTGATGATGAGTATGGTTGGTGGTACCTGTTTGAGAGGTTTGGTACTGGTATGACAGTAATGGTTTGAGTTTGGTTCTTGGTAGTTCAATTTGTGTGTTTAGCATGAAGGTTGAGTTCTGAGATGTGTTATGTTCAGTAGGCTTTTTGTTTTAGAATGTGTCTTTTGAAGGTTGAGGCAGGATTGTGTTACATGGCTTTAGTTTGATGACAGACAGTAACTTAGCATGGTTAGAGGCCTTAGCAGGTATGTGCTTGGTTGGCTCAGTATGTTATGTTGTTTGAGAATGCTTGAGACTGGGTTGCCTTGAATTTCTGTTGAGGGGATAGTTTGACAGTATGGTGTTTTGGTTCTAATGGTAAGGCAGGGTATTGGTGTTTGATGACAGTAGGCTGGTTCTTGGCTTGGGTTTGTATATTTTCTCTCTTTTTTTTTTCTTTGCTTCTTTGTATTAGCTTCCTCTTGTATTGAGGCAGAGTGGGTAAGTTTTTTATCTCTTTTCCTTCTGTCCTGCTATGCTGGACTGCTGCCTGCTATGCTGAACCCAGTCTTGGCTTTTGTGTATTTTGTTTTCTTCTTACTTCTCTATTGTCTGCTGTGAACTGTGTATTCTGACCTGAGCTGTGTTCCTATTATCTCTTTTCTCTTACTCTGAACTGCCTTTCCTGAACTGTCTTGGCCTGCTGCTTGCTATCTGAACTCAGTCTTGGCTTTTGATTTGTATAATCTTTTTTTTCTGCTGTCCATTCTGACTGCTGAACCTGAACTATGCCTAAACCCTGCTTGCTTTATCTCTCTTTACTTCTCTCTTTACAGTACAATTTAAGAATTTTATATGATTATTATTTGTACTTTTCTGAAGGGGCTATGATGGGAAGTGATGAATTAAGATGTTTGTTGCTTGCATAACACATTTTGCATCTCCTTTATCTCTCTTTTGACAGTTTGTGTCTGACTTTGCATTTGATATCTTGGCAAAAATCTTTCCATGACAGCTTTTGAGCTTGTGACAGCAAATGTACTTCCTTGATTTTCTTTGAGTGGACTTTGTTTTGGATTGAAAGTTTGGATTGAACTTTTTCAGTTTAGTTTGGATTTTGGATTTCTATGCAGCTTGAAATTTATGACTTATGCATTTGCATTTGCATTCATGAAATAGAATAATCTTCCCTCTCTGTGAACCGGGAGAAATCCCGTGATTTGCAGAGAGGGTCAACTGATCCCAGTCAGTGGCCCCTAATGATGAGCAACTTTTACTGTCTTTTCCAATTTAATGCTTTCTGACTTTTCTTGTTCTTTTTGTAGATGAAAAAATGGAATACCGGAGCGGAATGAAGCACGAAGAATATTTAGAAAATAGGATAGTTTTTTCATTCTATGTAATATTTAAATTAAATGTAAATTATTGTCTGTAACAACAATTTGTACAAATAATTCGAATATCAATAAAAATCAAATTATCCAATTGGTTCTAACTTTCTTTATTGCTTATTTATTTATTTAAAATTCTTAGAATTAAAACAATTGAAAAATAAATTCAATCATTTAATTTCAGAATAATAAATAACTAAAATAAAACAACATTGATCCAATAAACCTGTCTTATCCAACATCCAAAGCAAAGCAGCAATTAACCCAGATAGACTGATCAAACACATGAACACTGTGAATCCAATACTGCATCTGGTATATGACTGGCCCAATCAAAACGTACTGAATTCAAACTACTGTCTCTTTTACTGATTAAACCAAGATAACGCGACTTTTAATCCGAATCTTGAAATAAACCGCAAAGTGCGGTGGAATTCAAATTCTTCTGAGAATATGCCCATAAAACCTTAATTCCCGATTAAATGCCAAATCACGCTCGCTTGATCAAAATTGAACCAAAAATCAACCAAACCCTAAGCCCACTGTATGAAACAATTCAGAGCTCTGAAAATCAGTAAAAACCCTAATTCTGCTTGACTGTCAAGAAAAGTCCGTTTGTCCGATTCTTGAGCCAATTTGAAAAGTCAGGAAATGTTTGAAGCTGAGATTTCTTGTGGAAAAGTGCAAGGGCAAATTTTGGGGTACAACAACCCCCATTATCTCAACTCCAATAATATCTAAGACATCTAATTCCCAACAAATGCATCACCATAAACAAAATATTTTCTAACATGCACAAATAGATCACATCATCTCTAATTTAAATAAAATAATTCAACGAAATCGGGGTTTACAGACGTGAGCAAGGAAGCTTCCCATATGACCTCACAACACGATGGAGCCTGAAAGCAAGAAGGAATATTCCTTGTCGCCCATAGAGGAAATTATGTATGTTGGATACCCCATGAGAGGATCCTTGTCGCCCATAGATGCAATTATATATGTTGGATCTCATCCTTCGGAGAATCTTTCCTGCCCATAGAGGCAATTATGTATGTTGAATCCCCCCAGGGAGGATCTTTGCCACTCATAGAGACAATTATATATGTTAAATCCCCCAAAGGAGGATCCTTGCTTCCTATAGAGGAAGTTATATATGTTGGATCCCTTAAGGGAGGATCTTTTCAGCCCATAGAGGCAATTATGTATGTTAGATCCCCAAGGGAGGATTCTTGCCACTCATAGAGGCAATTATGTATGTTAGATCCCTCAAGAGAGGATTTTTGCCGTCTACAGAGACAATTATGCATGTTGGATCCCCCAAGGGAGGATCCTTGTCGCCCTTAGAGACAATAACATATGTTAAATACCCCAAGGGGGGATTCTTGCCGCCCATTGAGGTAATTATGTATGATAAATCCTCAAGGGAGGATCCTTGCTACCCATAGAGGCAATTATGTATGATGGACTCCCAAGGGAGTATCTTTGCCGCTCATAGAGGCAATTATATATGTTGGATCTCCCAATGGGGGATCATTTCCGCCTATAGAGGTGATTGTGTATGTTGGATTTGTAATGCCACATACTAATTTCAAGATTATCGACTGACCCCACAAATCAACATGGGTCTTTTCAACATACTTTGTTCTTACTCACATGCTTTCCAGAAAACTTCCCATAAAACCACTCAGTAAATACTACCCTACAAGCAGCTTAACTATAAGAATTATAATTGAGATCAAATAGCCTCTTTTAGTAATCACAAAAAATAGTCTCCCTTAATAATTGAAATATCCTTATGTTTATTGTATTTCATGTGAATATTATCCATTGACTCAATGATGGTCATTCATGCATTTTCTAATATAAATATTGTTAATTGATGTCTTTTAATTAAATAGAAGAATACTTTACAAACTATATTTTTTTTATACTCAAGATATCTCATATTTTTACATAAAAAGATCCATGTGTAGATAAATGAGCCAATATAATTTTTTTTGTTTATGACCTTTTATGGAATTCACCTATTTGCACTTTTGAAAAATCAAGATCCTCAATCACTAGTTTGGAAACATGTTTCAAATCAACTATGGGTTCAAAATGATATAGTGAAAAGGAAACATTCTACCATAATTAAAATAAAATGATATAATGAAAAGAAAACAATATCTTTAAAATAATCGTAACACATTTGATCGATCCATACACTATTTTAATTGGAATAGACTTAAATAGTATGTTGATCCATGTAAGTTAGTGTGTTTTTAGTCTTAGTCCCTAATGTGTTTTTTAAATAGTCTCTAAATGTTAATTGTTTTAGTTTTAATCGTTAACGTTAAAATTCACAACAACAAAAAATCGTAGGAAGATTCATAGAAAACCTGCAGATTTTCCTCTTGATGGGTCATCATGAGGGGGAAGCATTCACATTGGACCAAACACTCCTATAAAGATCAAAGACTCACTCAAATAAATGAGAGAGACACCACATATTCGTCCAAAACCTTAAGGTCATAGGTGTATGGGTCCTCTCATTTATAAAGTGTTCAACCTTCATTTTTCTAAGCAGTGTGGGATTTAGAACTTACACTTGTTTTTCAACATAACTCACACTTGTTTTCCAACAATCTTCCTCTCAAGTGTGAGTTCATCCAATATTTTTCCCCTCAAGCGGAAACTCTTTCATCCAGATACTTGTACCGTCGTTGAGAAACACCGTTATCTCGTCATGGACACTTCAACGAGACATGCCGCCTAATCACCGTGTCATGAGAACTTTCGACACAAGGAGTTGGTCTCTTACTCAAACATGGCACTGATACCACTAATGTTGAGAAAACAATAAAAAAAACAAATTTCTACATTAGCGAAAGCGTACCTACAAAAGAAGAAAAAAGAAAAAATTCAAAAATAAAACTCACAAAATTATAATTCAACTTGTAATTTTTACAAGGACAAATACAAACCCTCCCAAACAATTGCAATTTTTAAGGAGAAAATTGCAAACCCTCCATACTGTAATTTTTAAGGAGAAAATTGTAAACCCTCTCTCAATTGCAACACTTAAATCCCCAATACACACAAAAAGACTATATTTTGTTGTTGTATAGAAAACTCAAACTGACTATCTCTATTTATATTAATACTTAAATTATATTTTCTTCCTACTACTCGATATGGGACTTGGATGAATACACTTTTTAATCCAACAAATTCCCTCTTCATCCAAAGTCTCACATATCTTCACGTTATCTTCAACTTCATCTTCATCGACCTCATCTTCAAAACGATCATTATAATTATAATTATTAGTCACGTTTGTAAAATTATTATTCTTCAATTTTCTTGACTTCTTCCTCCCTCGATTAATTTTTTTCTGTTACTCTTTCTTTTTCGTTGGATCTGAATTTCTTGTTACTCTTTCTTTGTTGGGTTATTAAGTATATTAATCATCCAAGTCTCACATCGGGTAGTAGGGAGAAAATCAAATTTAAGTATTAATATAAATAGAGATAGTTAGTTTAAGTTTTTTACACAACAACAAAATATAGTTTTTTTGGTTGTATTGGGGATTTGGTTAGTTGTGTGTCTAGGAGAGTTTTCTATTTGTTTGTTGAGAGGGTTTTCCATTTTTCCGTTAAAAAATAATTTGTTGAGAGGATTACAATTTTTACGTTAAAAAATTATAGTTGAGAGAGAGTTTGCAATTTTTTCGTTCAAAAATTGCAGTTAAGAGATGGTTTGCAATTTTTCCGTTCAAAGGTTGCAATTGAGAGAGAGTTTGTAATTTTCTCCTTAAAATAGTTTGAAAGGTTTGCAATTTTTCTCCTTAAAAATTGTAATTGTTTGGAAGGACTTGTAATTTTGTCCGTAAAAATTACAAGTTTTATTATGATGGTGAGTTTTATTTTTGAATTTTTTTTGCTTTTTAATTCTTTTGTGGGTATGCTTAAGAAATTTGTTTTTTTTTTTTTGATATTTTCCTAACAACTATTTCTCAACATAACTCAAACTTATTTTCCAACTAAAATCCAAAAATTTTAATATTCAGAGTATTTAAAAAAATAGATTAAGAACTAAAAACAAAAAAAAAAACACTAATTTATACACACCAAAATATTATTTGTTATTGGAATATTACCATAATGGTCCTTTTTTGTAATATTATGTACTACAGTACTAGTATAACACAAAAAAACAACGATAAAACAAAAAACCTTAAAAAAGAATCCTTTAGAAAGAAATTCAATAATCCATGCATGCAACATTGTGCCTTGCCATATCAGAAGGCAATGCAACTACAGGAAGAAAAAAAACGCTTGATCTTACTCTTCTTTTTGGGCTTCTTTTCCACCAAGTTAGAGAATGATGTCTTTGTTCCACTCTGAGGTTCACCATCAGTTTCTCCATTAGGTTTTACAGTCTCATTCTCATGTTTGAATTCAAAGCTAGTTGGAGTATGTTGTGCCCTTGATAATTCTTCCTCACTTTTGCTATCAACTTCTTCAACAACTTCTATGCTGGCAAGTCCATTAATCTTTCTTGTGTATATATTATGGAGAATCGTTATCAGAATTTCACTGATTTCTTTGAATTCTGGTCTAAGTTTTGGATCTTCCATCCAACAAGATTGAAGCAGGAGAGTTATATCTTCTGGAAAATCATCCAAACATGGTCTCAAATTCTGCAACCATGATCAACAACAACATTCAATGAAGTGAATTATAATTTAAATTTAAATTCTATTAAAAGATTATGTAAAAAAAATCATTGAAAGAATTAATGAATTGCATACGTGTAATGCATCATATGCAGCCATTAAGTCAGCCCTATCTTTAAATGGAACTTGATTTTTGATCATAGACCAAAGAACCATTGCAAAACTAAAAACATCTGCTTTGTGATCATAGCTTTTCTTTACTCCTTTTGGAAGTGGATCTTTGCTTAAAATCTACATAATGCATTCAAATATAAGATATACACCTCAGGAGCCATATATATATATACACACAAAAACATGCATGATAATTTGAATCACAGAAAATAATGAATATATAGATATATACCTCAGGAGCCATATATCTATATGTACCAGCTTCACAAGTCATCTCATCACATATATTCTCTTTAGCTATCCCAAAATCAGCAAGCTTAATATTATTCTTGTCTTTTGTAAGTAATAAATTACCTAGAAATAAAAAAATACTAATTAATTACAAATAAAATATTATATTTTGAGAAAATATATTAAATTAAATTACCAGGCTTAAGATCACGGTGAATAATGCCATTTGAATGCAAATACTCCATAGCTTGTGAAATATCAAGAGCATAACTCAAACATTGTTCCAATGAAAATGTTATTGGATAGATGTTATTCATGGTTTTCTGAAGTGATCCACCTTCTAAAAGTTCTATTATTATCACCATAGATGGTTTCACAGAAGCTCCAATAAACTACAAAATAAATTTTAAAATTTTGATTATCTAGCTAACTTTGAAAATTTAGACAGAAATATTTTGATTAATTTAAAAATATATATTATTATCTAGTAATATCAAAATCTAGTAAACTTGTGTTGTATAAAAGAATACCTTGACAACATTTGCATGTTGAATCTTAGATAAAAGCTTAACCTCTCTCTCAAATTTGGCTTTACATTGTGGGTGTATAGCCTTAATGGCTATAGGATGACCTTCATACCTGAAATTAGTTATGAACCTTTATGTTACGACACAAATATTTGTGGTTTCAAAAAATAATAATAAAAATGATAGTATAACTTATAGAGATGTCGGAGTTTCTCTTAAGTTTTTCAAAATTATGTGTGGGTTTGCCTGAGTTCAACTATGGTAAAATAAATAAAAATTATAATTTAAACATAACTCTCTGTTACACTAATCTTTAAGAGTGTATAGAGTAAAACTATTATGTAAATTAAAATTTGTCATGATTAAATTATTGATAAATAAGATCTGAAAACAATAATATAATATATGAAGTGTGATAGGCTATCACGATGGAAAAACATTTATATTAAATCAAATATGTACCTAAAGGTTAAAGACTAGTGACAGACACCACATAATCACCAAAAATCTTAAGATGTTAGGTGTATGAGTCATTTTATTTATAAAGTGTTCAACCTTCACATTTCCATGTAATGAGAAACACTTTTGATACAAGAATTACTCGTCATGGGCACTATAACGGGACACGACATCTGACAACCATTACGTCATTACTCATCATGGATACTACAACGGGACACATCACCTAACCACCATCATGTCAGAAAGACTTTCGATACAAGGGTTACCCGTCATTGGCACTACAACGAGACACGACATTTACAACCATCATGTGAGTAAAACTTTCACATTGGATCAAACACTCACTTAAACGTCAAAGACTCACCCAAATAAGTGAGAGATACACCACATATTCACCAAAAATCTTAAAGTGATAGGTGTATGAGTCATCTCACTTATAAAATATCCGGCCTTCATTTTTCTAAGTAATGTGAGACTTAAAACTCACATTTGTTTCTCAACAGTGTTTAATTCAATATTTATATAAAATCAATTTGAAAGGCGATGATACCATCATTTAAAAATTGATGTCTTATCTCTATTGAGAAAAACAAGCGTGAGTTGAAAATGTTGAAAAACAAGTGTGGGAAAGCCTACATTGAATAGAAAAGTAGAGATTGGACATTTTATAAGTAAGAGAACTCACATACCAAACACCTTAAGGTTTTTTTGGTGAATATGTAATGTATCTCTCACAATGTGTATTGTTCATAAAGAAATTTCCAAAATAAAAATGATCCCTCGTGTTGATCTCCAAATTGATGACCTAACACTAGTATCATGAGTTGTTGTTTTCGGTAAAATATTGGCTCACTTGTATCAAAAGTCCTCCCTACATGGTGCTGGGTATATGAGACATCTATGTATGTGAATGAAAGAGCTTTCGTTTAAGGGAAGCATTATCGATAGACTCACACTTGAGAGGAAGTGTTGAGAAAAACAAGTGTGAGTTGAATGTTGAGAAAGAAATGTGAAAAAATCTCACATTAATTAGAAAAATAGAAATTGTTTTATAAATAAGAGAACTCACACATCTATCACTTTAAAATTTTAGGTGAATATTTAATGGGTTTCTTACAATGTATTTTACTCATAAAGAAAAATCACAATGACCTCCAAATTAATGACCTAAAAATCTCATCCTATTAAAATTTGCAATACACCCTCTGATATAAAACTAACATGTGAAATATAACTCGAGTTAACAAATCTTAGATAAACTTTATAATGATTGATAAAAAAAATTATATTTCACAATCACAACAAAAAACTATAAATTCAATTACGGAAAGGAGCTAGTCATAAGTGGATGCAAATTCCACGTCCATTAGTGATGGTTCAATCAATATCAAATAATATTTAAATTTTATGTTTTAAATCATAATTTAAAAATTAAAAAACATATTCTTTTTAATTATCAGATCTTGATCGAAAGGGACACTATTGCAACTAATGCATGTATTAGCAAATTTGCATTTGTCACGAAATTAAACATAATTAATAGGAGAAAGTATATGTACTAACCATCCTTTGAATACAAGAGAGTACGAGCCTTTTCCAATCATGCCACCGATGAGTATTTTCTCACAATCCACAAGCAAACTAGGATCAATATCAAACACAATATCATCACCAGTATCAGAACCTTCGTTGTCACTTGTCCCGTTTTCAACATTCTGTGAAGAAAAAGCGAGTGACAATTTGTAAAGGAGCATGGTGCTTGAGAGTGATAGTGCCATTTGCAGAATTATTACAGAATAACAAATGCATCAATAGGCTTCATAACTCATAGCATTTAAAGCTAAATGTATACACACAAAAATGGAAAGTTAAAAGTGTTGTAGCTTAATTGGAAATCATATTATTTGTTTAAATATGTTCATATCATAATATTTAATGTTAAAAGTTTTATCCAAACTATTCTTTTGTAAGTAGACCACGTTTAAATACGATAAAAACTCACAAATATAAGTAAAAATATAGATACGGATAATTATCCGCTAAAATAATTTGAATATAAACGCATATACGATTATATCAATACTCACTTCGCCACATATTTTAATATAATATATATTTATATCTTTGTATTTTAATTATTATATACATACATACAATACCTCTCTATTAAATTTGTACATATTTTAATATAAATTTTAATTTATTTATTAACTCAATCATAATTTTTTTTTTTATATTACGACATGATAAATTACGATTAATCAATAATTTTTAATAGAAATGCAGATAAATAAATTTGAATATGAATATTTAAATATTTATAAGATATATGTATAAATACAAATGTTGATACCCACAGAAATATAAACTTGGGTTCATACATTTTTTGAAACCACTGCTTTGGAGACATGTACTTTTTATTATTAGTTTTTTTTTATTTTAAATCTATTTACTAAGATTGCTCATAAAGATTATTACTTTAATGAAGTAATTTATCATTTTTTATTAATATCATTTATTATTTAACTTTTTGGGTTGGTTTGAATCGGTTGGTGAAGGTTGATAAAAGTAAATTTTGTCTTGTTCATACAAAATTTTGTCTTGTTTGTAATTAACGACCATGATCATATATTATATAAACATAAACAAAATTCTTCTTAATGTTACTATTAAAGAACACTCAAGTGCATACTTACAAAATTCTTCATATCGTATTAAACCAACTCATTTGATATTTGTAGTAGTTACGCAAGAATACTCAACTATATTAAAAAGTGAAATTTTGATCATAATTTATTAAATAAGAAAAAGTAATATAATCATAAATAGTTAACTCCCTATATTTTAATTATAGATTGTTTTGAAAAAAGTTATTTTAAATTATAAATCATATTACAATACTATCAACTTTCATTAATGTTAATCTTTTTATCATTTGTTTAAATAATTTCTATTTTTTCAATTCTTTTAATTTATTTCTTTTATAATAATAAAATATAATTTATAAACAAACTTACACATTTTATTTTTCTTATAAAATAAATTATGTTTATAAGATGTAAAATTGGCAAAATATCAAAAAAATTGGTAAGGAGGTAGTATTGTAAATTACCATTTAGTCTCGTATTAATTACAATAAAAAAAAAAGACATTATTTATGATTTAGTTTATCGCATGACATTAATGATGACTATGGGTCAACAAAAAAAATATTTAATAACTCATTGGTACGAATGATAATATATATTTTATATTAGGTTTAATTACAGTTTTAATCTTTCTATTTTGTCTGATTCATAAAATTAGTCTTTTTAATTTAAATTTAAACAATTTTAATTTTTTAATTTTAAATTTAAATTGTTTTGATCTCATTCTAATGTTTTTGCATTTAAAAGTAATGATGTTTTTTATTTTTTAAATAATAAATTATTTGTAAAACATGATAATCATTGTATATAAATTTATTATTGAACTTTGTAGATAACAATATAAGTTTAAAAATAAAATATCTTATTGATCTTTTATGAAGAAAAATATTAAGAGGAGGACTAAAACTGATTGAAGTTAAAATAAGAAAAATTAAAATTATTTAAATTTAAAATAGTGAGACCAAATTTATAAATTAAATAAAATAGGACGATCAAAATTGTGTATGAATGCATTTTTTTCATATCTTAATAAAAAATGTGAGATTTTATGATGTAAACTCTCTGTCACACCTTAAAAACGGCTCTAAAACGGTGTCATGTTCTTCTAAAGTGACAAATTATTTGAGATGTAAATTTTATAATAAGTCTTTTATTTAAGATATGTGTGTTTGTTTAAAGAACAATTACATATATTTATTTTAATAATAAAAATACCATTTACTAAAATTTCCTTATTAATTATAGTTAATGAAGTAGTTGAATAAAGTATGAAAAAAATACACTCTTTATAACAATTTGTAAAGAAAAAGAATTAATATTTTATACTTATTAAGAAAGTTTTAATTTTTGTGTTTTTTTAGATATGTTTACTGAAAAGATGTAAAAGCAATTTTAATTGATTGTTAAAAGAAGGAGAAACTAAGTTAAATTGAATTTATGTTTAATTTTACCTTAGAAAATATGAATTTTTTAGAATAAAATACTTAAATGAAATAAAATTTAATAATTTTTTCTATAGTTTGTAACAAAAATGACTGTTTTTTTGCTTATAAATTATTATGAAGATATTAATAAATATTGTGTTGGTATTATAAAGAGACGTATATTTTAAGACATAAAAAATATATATTAAACACTTTTTATGTGACATAAGGAGTACAATAAAACACGTATAATGAAATATAAGCAATATATTTCTATAAAATATAATTTTAGAATGTCAATTGATAAATAGAAAGACACGTATTCATGACTTCAGCTAGTCTGGCTACTAATACTTTAACGACAAGTATGTTAAAAAAAAAATTAGAGAGATAGGCCAAAAAATCACACAGTAGGGGACTTGAACTTTTGAAATCAATGTGATAATAGAAGGATAAGCTACAGGTAAAGAGACAAAACAATGGAATTGGTCAAACATCACTTTCAAATCCTTTCTAAGAAAGTGTCAAAATCCTCTCAAAAAGGAGAAATTGAACTCATCAAGTTCAGGGATTTTATTACCATCACACCGAGCAACCGCCCAATAAATTTAAGAGAGGAGAAAATGAGTAAAAAGAGTGGCACAATCCTCTATAAAAAGCGTGCGGAAGGAAACCATGTCTAGTTGAGGCCGATTAGCAAGATGTTCCATAAAATGACTAGAGAAAAAACTAACTATCTCCCAAAGTATCTTATAAACCCCTTTAACCCAAGCATCATCAACTTTAAGCGCTAAGATATCATTTTTTCCTACTTCTATTGTTAACACATACATGGAAAATATTAGTGTTACATCTCTCTCCTGAAGTCGTTTAGCTTTAGACCTCTAAAATAATTGAAAATCTTTGGTCCTTAACAAAAGCCAAATAACCTCTAATATGCTCACGTCCTAGAAGTAATCTCCTCAACCGATTGAAATCTCTGATGATCTTTAGAATATGAATTACTTACCTCTTTACTCTACAAGTCAATTTGGAGATCAAGATTACCAAATAGATATTTATTTCGAGTTTTCGAAACACCTTTGACTGAACTTAGCCTCTCTTTGAGAAATAAAACATTTATACTAAAGGACATATAGTCGACGTAGCTAGAGTTGACCACCTCAGCCATATTACTATGAGCAAGCTAATGGTTGTTGAATGTAAAAGGATTTGGGTTCAATAACTCATGGGAATATCTAAGAGTTGTCTAACAATGATAAGATACATCTCTAAACAAGACCCACTGAGAAGTCATCCCACACTGCTCCCACCAACCCTCCAACTCTCTATAAGAGAATGGATGACATCAAAGATTCTAAAACCAACATGTTTATAGAGGAATTTGAACTATTTCATATGGAACCCAGAGAGTTTGTGAATTTCATGCAAACTATATTCCTTCACTTAATCAACAAACTAAGTAAGTTAGGTAAAAACCTTTTCTAACAAAGATTATACTAACAAAATATTGAGATCTATGTACAGAAAGTGACAAACAAAGATTACTGCTATAAAGGAATCTAACAATCTTAATACTTTTGATATTATAAAGTTGTTTGAGAAGTTATTCGAGCATGAAAATGAACTGAAACGACTGGTAGATAATGAAGTAAACCGAAAAAGAAAGATAAATGTAAAAAAGAGAAACAAGATCTTTCTTTGAAAGATTCATCGTCTAAAGTGAAGAATTCAAAGGAAGAAAGTGACAACTCTGATAAAGAAGATGCTAAAGAATAGGGGATTGGTTTATTCGTTAGACACTACAATAGATATATGAAAAGAAACAAGCTCAAGCATTCTGTTGTACCACAAAATTTTCTCTCTCATTTCACTCAACACATGCTCATTGAAGTCCTCAACTTGCTCAAGGATGCCCAAGAATTAGCCAGACAAATTCTCTCATAAGGCAATGAACCTTCAACTAGGGTTTCCACTTTTATCAAGATATGTGAACTCCAAAGGTCTCAAATCTTTTACATGGTCCTAATATGTTCTCAAGACTATCCATGTCAAGTTTCATGCCTAGCACAAAAAGTTTGCTCAGTCAACTGCTCAAATGCCTAAAAATTATTTATACTAGGTCAAAAGTCAATTGTGACCCACATACAGTCAAACTTCAATATTTTTTGTCAACATCAACATTTTGAAGTAACATACATAATTTGATAAGGGTATGATCTTGATTCCTCAAGGAATTCCCCAAATTCATGAAAACTCAAAAGTTGCTAAATTATGATTTCTATAGGAAAAATCAACCAAATTTTGACCATGCATAACTTTCTCATACTTTATCAGAAATTTCCCATCCAATGCTCATTTTGAATAGAATTCAATTACCTAAAACTCATCTTCATCCCTCAAGTTCAAGAAATATACTCATGAAAAGTTATTAATTCAGACATTATAGGTCCTTTCAAAAAGTCAACAAAAATACCTTTTGGGTCAAATCCCCTTACATGAACATGGAAGATCCAATTGAGATGAAACCAAAAGGGTTGTTTATAGGACATCTAAGCTCTCTAAAAAGTCCAAGAACACCCTCTTAGGATTAAAAATGAGAGAGATATGCATTTCTAAAGTTGACCAATTTTTGGAAAAAGTGCATGAAGGCAATATTGACCAAACTTGATTTTTTTTTCAAATGGGCTCATCTTTTCATGCTTGAAACTTGTTTCCAACATGGCCCACGACCCTTGAGCTCATTCATACATTATTTTACTATTTATATTATTTATTTTGATATTTTATCCATTAAAATTCAAAATTAAATAAATAAATAAAGGAAATAATGGAAGATTTGATTTGAAATCTTTTTCTCATCAAATAATAAGCAAGATGTGCTGGCATATCAAGGCAACTTCGTGGAAAAAGAAGAAGATTAGATTTGTTCTCAAAAAGCCAAAAATCACATAATTGAAAGAAAATATTTTCTCAATGAAAGCATGGATATTCTTCCAATTTTGTTGACCTAATATGGCCTAATATATATGCATAACAAAGTCAGACCTAAGGAAGAGGCGCAACTGTTACAAAAAACCCTAGTCAAAAAGTTCAAAATTGGTTCAAGGTGGTGCAACACGAGACCTCTTTCTCCGGACACTGTCAAAGCATTCCAAGCACTCCATTAGTCTCCTGTTGATCTCAGCAGTCGAACCATACCTGTACTGAAGGCCAAATGATCCCAGAACTCATCCTCTCACAAGCCACATTTTGGTAAGATTTTCAAACCTCAAACTTTTGATTCATGTGATATCAATTGATTTTTTGCACTGATACATGTTTGTAATGATGTTCTTAGTCATTTTGAAATATTAGTGTCAAGCATGCATGCGGGATCCTCAGTTTGCCATTGTTAGGGCCAGGTTTCAGGCGAGCATCGTATCTCCCTGTACAGGGACTTTCAGACTAAACCACCACCACCATGGAGTTCGTAGCCTATGGAATAAGGGGGGTAGCCCGAGCCTGGTGCCTTGATTCCATGTATTTTTATCGTTTACATTTTTGTAGGGCCAGAGAAGACGACTGAAGTGCAGCTCCGGCGTTGTTGACTCAGGCAAAGACCCTGCGTGGCAATCCCTTACGTTTTGATTGGTTAGTTTGAAATCCATGGTTCCACTGAAAGGGCATGCGCTGACAACTCAGCATTCATATTGTTTATATATTATATTATTATTTTGTCATTGATATAAACGAATAACAGGTTGGCCTGTTGGTAAGGAAGAATGCATGTGAGGTGAGAGACCTGGGTTCGATACCCAGGTCTGGAGTTTTTGTATTTTCTAACCATTTATTTTCAGATCAAATGCATCGCTATCCCATGCGTATACCTTACACCCTCAGATCCAGCCATTGGATCATTCATCATACAGATCTAATGCTCCTGATTTGCAGCCCCATGGTGAACTTTCCAAACGTGACAACACCAGATCTCAGGCAAATCTTGGGCTAGCACATACGGGCTTAGCAAATTCATCCAGCAACCCTTCAATCTGGGTTACACCCCCCACCAGGCCTACTATTTCTTTTTTTTTTAATTTCTTTTATTTATTTTAATTATTTGTTTAATTATTTTTACAAAATAAACAAAAATCATTTTTTATTAAATCACAAAAATATTAAAATCAGATTTTTTCATTAAATATTTTATTTCATTAATTAATTAGATTAATTTAATTAGGGAAATTTAAATTCTTTTTTTTTCATAATTAAAATCAATTAGAAAATTAGGGTTAATTTGCAAATAGTTAATTTTCTCAATCAAAAAATAACAAAAATATTTTTTCTTTGATTCCCTTTGAATTTAGACTTTGATTCCCGTATTAAATTTATCGCGTGCGCAATATTTTATTTTTTAAATTATTGTATTTGCTTCGGGTTTGTAATAGCTTTTAATTAGGGTTTACTGCATATTATTTACTGTTTAATCCCCGGTTTTTGGTTATGTAACACCTTCCCCAAAGTTTTGTAATAGTTAGGTTTTTATTCCCACCTTTTACTTTCCGCTATTATTAACTTCTTGGACTAATAGGATTGTATGCAAAAGACAAATGGTTAAAACAGTAGATCACCCTAATTGTGCAAAGACAATCAACTGAAATCAAACACATGCACATGTTCACTCCTAGGGTTTATCCCACTTTGGTTGCCTTCGGTAAATGATCATGAAGTATAGGGAATTTTAGTGGTCGCCCTCTAGTCCCAAAAGATAAAAAATGACCCATTCGAATGTTGCTTCGGAAAGATCTTTAAGACTCTAGGGTAACTACTAAGGTTTCCTAACCATTGCTTCAGCGACCGTAATTGTCCCTTCGAATGTCCCTTTAACTCCAATGATGAGGCTACCTACTCCTTAATAGTAGGATAGAGCTGTCTAAAGGAAATGAGAAAACGAACAGTCTTTTTTTGAGTAGGTAGAAACTCTTAAGTACTTGCTCAAAACAACAAAAACTCTTTCACACAAACACTTTCAAAACAGTTTTCAAAAACAACTTCGTCACACTCTTGAGGACAAATACAAGGGTTACCACGAAGTTAAACAAAAACTTTTCAAAACACACACAGGCAATTTCAAAATGATCAAGTACCTAAGACCCCATGGAAAACCATGGATAGAAAGGGTGCTAACACCTTCCCTTTCTATAATCTACCCCCCCGTACTCAAAAAACTCTCGAAAAAGGTTTTTTTTTGTTCTTTTTCCTTTTCCTTTGTTGGATGAAATAAAAGTCGGTGGCGACTCTTGCTTACTGCACATTTGCGAACAAAAAACGCAAACCAATATTAACAATCAGTTCTGCCATCGTATCACAGAATCGATGACTCTGTTGGGGACATGATTTATAAAGTGGGGTTTACCTTAGGATCTAGGTCATTCTTAATTGCTTCTTTGGCTGGTCTTGTTTGATTTACTTTCAAGGGTATCTGTTTGGGTTGTTTGGATCCTAAACCTGGATCGGGGAATTCCTTTTAGGTAAGCAGCAATAAACTGTGAGGGAGTTGTGTAGGGTATACCGACACGGTTGAAACAGTAGCTGCATTGATGTGATAATTTGGTGTGTACTAGTAGCCCTTGAGTAATCAAGGAGAATACGGGGCCGCTGTGTGGTATCATATAGCATCAACTGACCTTAGCACCTTAATTGACCAACTTGGCTTTTAGGACGTAGTGAGATAGCCGTCTTTGGTGTAAACCCAAAGTCGGTTGATATTCTATGCTACACTCATTGAGGTTTGACTCTTGAGTTTTGTTTAGTGGCAAGTCAATTGTCTATTGGAACTAAATTTGGGGGAAAGATTGGTGATATTGAGATCCCTAAGAACCCGGTTACTATATTTAGGACAGGTTGAACCAATCCAACTTCAAAAGGATATACCTTAAAATCCATGCAAGCCTTAAACCTAAGGTCTCTGTGTGATTTGATTGTGTTTGCTATACCTTCTATATCTGAGCATAATCATGACATCATAACATAGCATATCATACTAACCATTTCAAGGATTCTTAGGGTTTATTTTTGTCTTATTTTGTAGGACATGGCCCTCGCCCACAGATTCACTATCCAAGTCAGTCTGGTAAAGATACCTCCTTAGCTTAAGGAATTGGTATCAAGGGTTCCTGAAAGCTCTCCCTTCATTGAAAGACATGGTCGACTTCTCAGCTTGGTCACCTCAAATCCTGATGAAGAAATGCTAAAAGTGTTCTTCCAGTTCTTTGACCCTCTACATCACTGCTTCACTTTTCCGGATTACCAGTTAGTGCCTACTATGGAGGAGTTTTTTCTGTTACTGGGGGTGCCTATCCTTAACAAGGTACCTTTCAATGGCATGGAAAGAGACCCTAAATCTAAATATATTGTTAAATCTCTGTCCTTACAACGGTCTGACGTAGTAGCAAATTGGGAGACCAGGAGAGGTGTCAAGGGTTTTTTTGACTAAGTTCTTGTTTGAGAAAGCTCGTCATTTTTGGGATACTCTGGACTTACAAGCTTTTAAAGAGGTATTAGCCCTTCTCATCTATGGGTTGGTATTTTTCCCTAATTCGGACCAGCTCATAGACGTGAATACGATTAAGGTTTTCTTATCACGCAATCTGGTACCTACTCTGCTTGGGATATCCTACATTCTCTGCATACTCGTACTATAAAGAGAAGAGGAACCCTTCTGTGTTGCACTACTCTTTTGGCTAGGTGGTTTATTTAGCACCTACCCCGATCTGTCTTTAAGAAAGAACAGGGTTCGAGATGGTCTCATAGGATAATGACTCTTACACATTCAGGTATTCATTGGTGTCCTCGATCCTTGGAGAATGTTACCATCATTGATCGATGCGGATAATTCCCTAATCTCCCTCTCTTAGGCATTAGGGGAGGAATCACTTACAATCCTTGTTTGGCACTGCGACAGTTTGGATACGCGAGAAGGGATGGTCCTCATGATACATTTATCCAAGGAATCACCTTTGACTACGAGAATGATGCTCAGGGTTACCGTAAAAGGTTCATGCAAGCTTGGGGCATGGTACATAGAGTTGATAGCAAGACACTGGGGCACAATAACTCAATCCCTCTTGAGCCTTATCTCAAATGGGTATGAGCCTGTGCTCAAAGTCTTATAATGCACTACCCTGTTGTCCTACCAATGATTGTGGAACTGTTTGCTGAAGGAGACACTTCTTATCTTGTTCTCCATCCTGACATGCCAATTGATCATCAGGAGATACAACAATCCTAGGTTCAACTTAAAGAGGAGTGGGATACGTTTGAAACTCAATTCTATGCCAGCGAGAAGAAGGTCCTCGAACTCACTAGGCTGCTTCATGAAGAGAGGAATATAAACGCCTACATTGCACCAAAGAGGATGTGCTCATGGGAGACCTAATTTTCTTTTTTGCTTTAAGTTTTATTTTGTTTGATTGTAAGCCTAAAGGGCACTCTTTGTAACAACTCAAAATTATTAATACAATTAAGGTGTGTTTCTTTTGGTTAAACAAATTTGAGCCTTTAAGAATCCTTGAAATCATTGCATACGCATATTGTTATACCCCAAAATTTGCCCTCCCATATTCCTCAAGAAATTGCCAAGCCAAGTCACAAAATTCCCCAAGGGTTGTGCAGTCCAACTGTCTCCTATACAGTCAAAACTAGGGTTTGTGTGCTGATCAAGAAAATGGAATGTTCAAAGGCCCAATCAAGTCTCATATGCTTACAAACATGGTCAATCATCCTCATATCAAGTTTCAAGGCATTCAGCTCAAGATTGCACAGTCAAAACCCTAAATTGCACTACAGTCAACTGTAGGGGCAAAATGGTCATTTGGCAGTCAAAAGTTCAAATTTTTGGTCAACATATCATTTTGAAGCCACAAACATCATTTGATCAATGCTTGATCATGATTCTCAAAATTTGGCTCAGAGATCATCAAAGATGCAAAAGTTGCTATATTTGGACAGCTGAAAAAAGTCAACTGAAATTGACCAGGGCATAACTTTCACATGGATTATCAGAAAAATTCCATCCAAAGCTCATTTTGAAGAGAAAGACATTTCCTACAACTCATCTTCATACTTCAAGTCCAAGAAATGCTTTCACAAAAAGTTATCAATTTCAACATTACAGGTCATTTTCAAAAGTCAACAAAAAGGGACTTTAAGTCAAAGGCCATAACTTGAGATTGGTAAATCAAAATGACATGGGACCAAAGGCATTGGTTAAAGGACTCAAAGACCTTTCCAAAATGTCCAAGAACAAGTGAAAAGCTTAAAAATTGAGCAAGTTATGCCTTGTAGAAGTTGGGAAATTTTTGTGAAATGGCAAAAGTCAACTATCCTTGAAAATCCAATTTTTGACAAAAGGGCCCCATTTTTTCCACTTGGTTCATCCTTGTCATGCCACACACGTGTCCCATGGTTAATTTCAAGACCAAATATTGATTTTTTTATTTTATTTAATTTTTGATGATTTAATTCATTTTAATTCTTTGAAAATTCAAATAAAATTTAAAAACCAATGGAATAGTGTTATGTGAACTTGGACAATTTCTATGTATCATAAACCTACTCAAGAAATCAGGCTAGGGTTCATTTGCACACTAGGTCTAGGTTTTGGCTAAAAAGGAGGAAAATGGTTAAAGATGAAAACCCTAGGACTTATTCTTTCCCAAGCATGAATTAAGGTGAGTTAGCAAGCCAATTCCATTCCATGATCATCACTGAGTCAAACCCTAGGCCTAAGACATTATAAGCTGCGCCCAAACAAGCATTGAGGGGGGGAAAATTTTGGACAAAAACACAAATCTGAAATCAGTGCTAGACAATCTTTGAAGCCTTAATTCTTTTCCCATTAGCATCCTGGACAATCACTGAACACGTCCCAACCCCTAACTTCAATCAAAACGCGAAGAAACAGTTGCTACAACCCAAACTGTACAGCAAATTTTTTGAAATCGTACTCTCCATTTTAAGCATCTTCATTGCATTTCACTTGTATATTCTTGTTCCATGTGAAGTTTCTAAGCTAACCATAACTGTTAATTGAATTTTCGTGCACTTTTGGCCAAGTTACCATGTTTGGTTTTTAGGGTTTCCAGCTTTTTGAATTAGGGCTTTTAGAACAGAGTAAAATCAAGCCTCAAGATCACTACCATTGCAATCAGCGTGCTCCAACGAACAAGAAACATGCCTCGCGAACAATTTATGTCCAACAGGATCCTAATCGCTATTTTCTAACATGCCTTCTATAGCAACGGGTTAAAACCGTTGCTTATTGCTTTTTGTGTTTCAGAAAAAAAAGAAGAACGAAGATGATGATGTGGTGGCATGCAGGGATTGGGAGGTTTAAAAATTCGCGCGCGTTCCAAGAGTTGTGCCACTTTTCTTTTATATTATTTTTATTATATTATA
Organism: Vicia faba; assembly: GCA_948472305.1. Classification (NCBI taxonomy): domain Eukaryota; kingdom Viridiplantae; phylum Streptophyta; class Magnoliopsida; order Fabales; family Fabaceae; genus Vicia; species Vicia faba. The sequence continues at coordinate 1,051,217,856 of OX451736.1, read as the reverse complement.
TGTTAATTGAAACACAACTGGCTCAGTGGACAAGGAAGCGTACGTATGACTCTCATGACCTGGGTTCAAGTCCCAGGTCTGGCCAATTTCCACATTATTTTTCAAAACAAAATTCTATGCTTTACTAACTTCCAGGTACACCATATGCCTCCGTCCTCAAGACATACACGTGTCCCAGATGATCATCCAAGGGCTCAGAGTCAAGGTGCACCATGAACAAAAGTCAATGCACTGATACACAAGCCAAAAGGTCAATGGACTTCAAAGCCTAATGGGCCAAATTCCAGGCCTGGACCCTCCAAATTGGGGTTACCCCCCCCCCCCCTGGTTTGCATGTTTTATATTTTTCTTCTTACCTTTATTTTTGCTATTTTATTTATTTTATTGTTTCAACATAATTAGTTTATTTTTACTATAAAATATAAAAACATTCAAAAAAATCAGAAAAGTCAAAAATTTTAATAATTATTTTATTTTAAATATTGTTTTTTTTTGTATAAATAATAACATGTAAAATGTTTAGTTTTAATTAAGTTTTCAACTTTAATTCCTTTTAATAAAAATCAAAAACAAAAACATAGAATTAGGTTAATGACTTTTTCCTTTTAACTTTCCTTGTTTTTTGCCATAGTATTAGTGTTTTTCATAATTAAACTAGGGTTGCATTTTAGGTTAGATTTTAATTCTTTTAATAACTAAAATCCAAAAAAATAGAGTTTAGGTTTAATAACTTTTTATTTTCTTTTTTTTTAATAATAATATTATTTATTTATTTAATGCACATAAATTAATTTAGAATTAAATTAGGTTAAAAGTCAATATTTTCATAATAAACTTAAAAAACATTAGAACTAGGATTTTAATTTTAATTAATTTTTCTTTTTTCTTTTAAATCTAAAAAACACAAAAATACCATTTTTCATTTAATTTTAATTTTAGATAACTTGATTATTTTAATTCCTTTAAAGGGTTCAACGCCCTCGCATTTGAGTATTTTCTTTTTTTTGCGCGTGTCATTTATTTCTTTTGTGAATATAATGTACTTGTACCAAAGCCATGTAATAACTATTAGAAATTTCTTTTCGGCAATTTATTTTAAAATGGGTCTGGATTAATTTGGCGTTGTAGACCCTCGCCCTTTGTAATAGCGTAGGACTTTTATCTTTTCCGCACTTTAAATTCCCGCACTTTTAACTGTTAAACAATAACATGAAAGAATGAATGCCCAAAAATAAAATCGAATCGTTAGATCACCAATGCATGACAAGACAAACAATAAACTGAAAATGACACACAATTCGCACACACCACCCCTAGGGTACGCCTCACTGTTGCCTTTCGAAAGGTGGTCGTCGAGTATAGGACGTTTTAGTAAGTCCTTATGTCCATGACATGATCCAGTTGCCTCGAAACGGTTGCCTCGGAAAATAAAGGATCAATGGCATAAGGGTAGCTTCTAAGGTGTCCTACTGTTGCTCCGGTGATCACCATGTCCCTAAAACTCGAATTGACCCGAACACCTCCAACGGTGGTGCTACCTACCTCTCAATGGTGGGATGGCACTACTTTAAAGGACATTTACACAGACGAATTCCTTAGGGTAGGTAGGTTCTCATGGATACTTGCTCTCTTCAAAAACAAAACAAATAATACTTTTCACACCAACACTTTCAAAAACTTTCAAAACAAACTTTTCAAACACTCTGACGTACGAGTTGAACTGAAACTTTTCAAAGAACTTTTTTAAACCCACAATTGAAAAGCAAGCAAACATTTTGAAAACACATTGAGCAAGTATCTAAGAGCCCATGGATAACCATGGATAGAAAGGGTGCTAACACCTTCCCTTTCTATAACCTACCTCCCGAACCGAGAGCAATCTCTTTAAAGGAATTTTCCTGTGCTTTTGTCCTTTCCATTTGGAGAAAATAAAAGACGGTGGCGACTCTTGCTTACCGCGACATTTCGCGAACCAGCTTTAAAACAGTCAGTTCCAGATCCACCGATCACAGAACTGGCGACTCTGCTGGGGACACAAAATTAAAGTGAGGTGTACCTTAGGGATAGTTCATAACTGTGTTTTCAATTGCTTTCTTTGCTTGCTTTAAATTGTGGGACTGTCTTGGGAGTTCTATAGATCCTAACCCGGATCTGGGGGATACCTTCTTAGAAAGTAGCAACAAGGCTGTGAGGGAACTGTGTGGGGTATACCGACATGGTTGAAACAGTCTGCTACGTTGATGTGGCACTTTGGTGTGTACCGGTAACCCTTGAGTTCAGTCAAGGAGAGTACGGGGCCTCCGCGTGGTGTCATGAAGCATCAACAGACCTTAGGAACCTTAATTGAACTATCTTGGCCTCTTTAGGGTAGTGAGATAACTGACTTTGGTGCAGTCCGAGGTTGGTTGATACTCGATACTACACTCAATTGAGGGTTGCTTTCCTGGAATATTTCGGTCGCCAGTTCAGTGGCTAAATCGAAACGATGAACAATGAAAGCAATCCCGTGATATTGGGAACCTTAGAACCCGGTTACTTTGATTAGGACAGGTTGAACCCACCAACTTCAAGAGGGTACTACCCAGACCCCATGCCGGCCTAAACTTTAAGGGCTTCTCTTGTGTGACTTGTGTGCCTTCCTACTTGAACTACTTGCATGCTTATTACCTGACATTTGTCTCTTGCAGGTTGTGTTTGTAGTCCTTAATTAGGAATCATAACAGGGTATCCTAAGTTTCTTGCAGGTTTTTGTAGTCCTTAATTGGGACTCATAACAGGGTTACTCACATTACCCCATGCATATCATGACATCATACCATTGCATACATCCTAACCCATTTCAAGGATCTCAAGGGCTTGTGATACAGGTCATATAAATCAAACATCTAGCAAGGGGCAAAGAGGATTTATTTTCCTCTAGCCAATGTTGTCAGGGGCTATGACCCACTTGATATGGTGAGCTTTGACTCCTAAAGAAGGTTCCCTAACCAAGGTTGTTTGGAAATCAAAACCAGACATGATAACTAAAGTCAGGGGCTATGACCCACTTGATATGGTGAGCTCTGACTCCTGAAGAAGGTTCCCTAACCAAGGTTGTTTGGAAATCAAAACCAGACATGATAACTAAAGTCAGGGGCTATGACCCACTTGATATGGTGAGCCTTTGACTCTTGAAGGAGAGTTCTCAATAACATGGGTGTCTTCCAATCAATTCCAATGCTAACAAATTTTCTGGTTTACCCCGCGAGATCCTTGAAAACATTGCATGCATATCATACATATCATTGCATAACAGGTACCCTTTGGACAAGTCACTTATCATCTCCGCTGTTTATTTCAGCAATGGCTTCTCAACAAGATAACCAGGACCTTCTTGCTCAAGGGACTCGATTCGAGGAAATCCTCCTGAATCTATCCAAGGGGCAGGAGGAGCTCAGAACACTTCTCATGGAGACTTTTGCCAAGAACAGTACTGAGGACGAACGGCTGGAACGCCTGCAAGCTGAGATAGATGCAATGAAAGCCCAGATGCTGGGGCAGATGACTGCCATTCAGGGTTTAACTCAAAGACAAGATGAGCTCGGGGTTCTCGTCAACAAACTGCTTCAGGGTAACCAACTGGGGCAAACATCTAAGGGTAAAAAGCCAATCATCGTTCAACCACCTTTGAGACAAAGAGGCAAGGAGAAAGCTCCTCATATGGCTCCAGTATCACCAATTCAGCAGCAACTTCACCAACTTCAGACAGACAAACCCAGGAGGCAGTTCACCCCGCTCAATATGTCGCTGTTTCAAGCTTTACAACGCCTGTTGAGATTGAACCTGATCACATTAAGGGCTCAGCCCCAGAACCTTAACACAGCACATCCTGCTTACGATCCCAATAAAAGGTGCGCCTACCACTCTGCCTGTCCAGGACATGATGCAAACGAGTGTTGGGCTCTGAAAAACAAGATCCAGGACCTGATTGATGAAGGAGCACTGGAATTCACACAAGATGGCCAGGCTGAATTTTTCTACCATCCCTCCAAGGCTCACCATTTGAAGTGACAAGCCCTGAGACTAGAAATTTTTGTTCATTCGAATGTTCAAGTTGCAATTTTCTTTTGTTCAAACATGTACTCACAATTAAAACATTGTTATTTCATTAATGCATCGCATATGTCTATTTTTGAATCAATATATTCGCATTCACTATATGCAAACTATTTTCATATTTTTTCTGATGTCAACTCTGGATCTAAACTCTAAGCCTCTTGAGGGAGGATGACGAAAACGATACCGCAATCTTTACAGTATGCTTTTGAACATACCCCGCTGACGAGGTACAGGCATTGTTTCAATCCCTAAACACTGGAGTTATAAGGATGATAATCCCTCGTCAACCCATCAGAGCCAAAGAAGTAGGAGTTTGTATTTTCGAAAATCAAAACCCTTAATCATAACCTGGGGCAGGGTAGTTCTCTCAGTCGATCCAAGTGCACAATGAATGTCACTAAATGAGTTTTTCAAAAACAAAAGACAGTGATGGTTCCGAACAATCATAAGGACAGGCAGTCATTATCAAAAAAAAAATTCATGAATGAAAAGCCCAAAAAGTCAAAACCAATAAAGAAGACTTACGAAACTGGGGCATCCCGCTGACTGTAATTCCAAAAAAGGAAACAGTTCAGGCAAAAAAAGAAAGGGATAACAAAAATCAAGAAAGAGGTCTTACCAACCCTCAACAAGAAAGGAATGACTGCCTATTCAAAAGAAGTTATCAACATCTGAACCATTATTGGAACGTCAAAGCAAAGACTCAAACAAGGTCTAACGCACGATCAACTGAGTTTAGGTTTGGAGAACATCACGAAGAGCGGGTGGGTACAAATAATTTGAGCCTTTATCCTTTGTTTCTTAAACCGTGAACCAGGCCACGATATAACTCTTAAAAGTCCTAGCTGAAGCATGGGTTAGTTCGAAAGCATACTGTTACGAAGGTATCCTGACTCCTGAAGGTTTGCTGTAAAATATTGAGTTGACATCGCACTGTATTACAAAAAATGCATTTTCAAAATTCAAGACAGACATAGACTTTTGCATTCTTAAAATAACCTTGTTTGCATATGACTACTTGTTTGAACAAGCAGGGAAATTCGCACGATGAACACCTTGTGAACAGAAGAACCTCCAATCAAGGGGCACATTGCTCATTATCTGGGGCATGGCAAAATACTTCCAACAGGGGCAACTCCCTACATTCTGAGAGCGTGGACATAGTCGAAAAAAATACTGCGCATAATCAAAGACCCGCTAGGTTGACATACCTAGGCAAAAATAAGGGTTTCCCGGCGAACTAAAAGGGTTCGGGCAAAATGAAGGGATGAAACGAAAAACATGTACACCCGGCAAGTCGAAAACCTGAAAAGGCGGCTTGGGCAAAAATGGGTATCCCGGTGGACTGAAAACCCGAAAGGGCAGTCCAGGCAAAAGTTAGGGATCGAAGCGTACGACTATGTTCCGGTATCTCGTCACTTGCCTACCCGAAGATTTGTCGATCACCCGCACAGGTATCCTCTTCCCTCACCTCCGAAGCAGGGGCAATAATGAGCTATCCAGGCGATCCAATTGCTCTGTCAACCAAATTACAAAGGACAGATCAACATAAAAATGATTACCATCTACCTTTACAAATTCCAGATCGTGGGCTAACGTCCGAGACCAAACAGGACAATTATCCACTTAATCAAAATCATGCAACCCAACACCGGTTTCTGCTCAACCTTCAGACAAAGTCATACACAGACTCCTCCTCCATAAGTAACCTTACCCCGGTTCCTCAAGAAGTTTTACACAAACTTATCCCGAAGCAACCTTACCCCGGTTCCTCCAGAAGTTTTTACACAAACTTATCCAAGTAACCTTACTCCGGTTCCTCCAGAGATTTTTACACAAACTCAACCAAGTAACCTTACCCCGGTTCCTCCAGAAGTTTTTACACAAACTTATCCAAGTAACCTTACCCCGGTTCCTCCAGAGATTTTTACACAAACTCAACCAAATAACCTTACCCCGGTTCCTCCAGAAGTTTTTACACAAACTTATCCAAGTAACCTTACCCCGGTTCCTCCAGAAATCTTACATGGATTTATCACAAGTAACCTTACCCCGGTTCGTCAAGAAGTTTTACACGAACTTATCCCGAAGTGACCTAACCCCGGTTCCTCCAGAAGTCTTACATGGACCTATCTCAAGATGACCTAACCCCGGTTCATCAAGAAGTTTTACACAAACTTATCCTGCCGTAACCTAACCCCGGTTCCTCCAAGAGTCTCACATGGACCTATCTCAAGATGACCTAACCCCGGTTCATCAAGAAGTTTTACACAAACTTATCTTGCCGTAACCTAACCCCGGTTCCTCCAAGAGTCTCACATGGACCTATCTCAAGATGACCTTACCCCGGTTCGTCAAGAAGTTTTACACGAACTTATCCTGTGGCAACCTAACCCTGGTTCCCCCCAGAAGTCTTACATGGATTTAGCTCAAGATAACCTCACCCCGGTTCATCAAGAAGTTTTACATGAACTTACCTCACCAAGCAACCCTACATCGGTTCCCTCTCTTCAAGATGCAGTTTTACATGGACTCGTCACCCAGAAACCCTACACAGGTTCTCCCTTTCCAAAAAAAACGAAGTTTTACACGAACTCATCATCAAAGTAACCCTACCCAGGTTCCTTCTCCATTTCAGATACAGTTTTACACAAACTCATCAGCATGCAACCCTACATAGGTTCCCCCTTTCAACTTATAAAATTACATTCCAAAACTCCCCAGGAGAGTCCAATCTAGTTCCCCAGGAAAGTTGGAATCATCTCCCCAAGTAGTAAGCTTATCCCCAGTAGATTCTGGAAGCTTATCCCCTCGCAGAGCACGAACGCGTCGTCCGACTTTATTCAAAGAGTTATTTCCTTAACAGGATATAACTGGGTTATCCTCAGCCAAAAGCCACGGAAAGGTCATCGTCAACATAGTTCTTTCCTATCCCCAGCGAAGTCTATTCACACTTCCAATACGACAACGGTATCCCCAACAGAGCTACTATCAACATTCAGCAAGGCATCACTCTTCCCACAGAGTATTGCTTCCCAGCATGGTCGCTAGAGTATCTTTTCTCCCCGCAGAATCCTCCATTTGCCAAGTTTATTCCGCAACGGAGTCATCTTCTCCTACCGGTATCCTTGCAGTTATCATCCCCAGCGGAAGCAAAATCTATTCTTCGACATCAGCCCAGGAATACGACTTCCCGGCACCCGTCAAGGATTTACTTTCCTAGACGAAAACATACATAAAACTTCACATACATCATTATAGCATGCATGTATACATCATATCTTACGAATCTCATTTATGTTGAGAACATCATTGCTTAATCCATACCATGCATTGCATATGACTGATTTTCACCTTTCAGGAAAGATCCAGTTAAGTTCTCAAGCTACATTTCAAGACCTAGACCGGTTCAGTTAAATCGTCCCAAGATTTTCCTGATTGCTTATCCAGTCAAAGGCCTTCTCTGGTTCAGTCAGATCAACCTTAAGATCTCCTTGATGCTTATCCCATTGAAGACATTTCAAGACCTAGACCGGTTCAGTTAAATCGTCCCAAGATTTTCCTGATTGCTTATCCAGTCAAAGGCCTTCTCTGGTTCAGTCAGATCAACCTTAAGATCTCCCTGATGCTTATCCCATTGAAGACATTTCAAGACCTAGACCGGTTCAGTTAAATCATCCCAAGATTTTCCTGATTGCTTATCCAGTCAAAGGCCTTCTCTGGTTCAGTTAAATCGTCCCAAGATTTTCCTGATGCTTATCCCTTTGAAGACATTTCAAGACCTAGACCGGTTCAGTTAAATCGTCCCAAGATTTTCCTGATTGCTTATCCAGTCAAAGGCCTTCTCTGGTTCAGTTAAATCGTCCCAAGATTTTCCTGATGCTTATCCCTTTGAAGACATTTCAAGACCTAGACCGGTTCAGTTAAATAGTCCCAAGATTTTCCTGATTGCTTATCCAGTCAAAGGCCTTCTCTGGTTCAGTTAAATCGTCCCAAGATTTTCCTGATTGCTTATCCAGTTGAAGACATTTCAAGACCTAGACCGGTTCAGTTAAATCGTCCTAAGATTTTCCTGATTCTTACCCAGTCAAAGGCCTCTCTGGTTCAGTCAGATCGACCTTAAGATCTCCCTGATTCTTATCCCAGTAGAAGACACCCCAGATTTTTCTCAACGAGCGTTGTTGAAGTTAAAATCGTCCAAGGCTCTCTTACCATTCATGCTAAGGAAGTAATCATCCCTGGTTCTTTCATTGCCGTTTGAAGCTCCAGACTCAGCTCCTGTAACCAGTCAGGACACATCTACACCAGGCGTCTAAAAATCAGCTCCTGCAACGTGTCAGGTACTCATTTTCTGTTTTGCAGGTATACAGGTTCTCGCCAAGGAATCTCCTACGCAATCAAACATCCAGATGGCATCTATAAACCCATTCCCCCATTATTGCTAACATGTGAGCGCAAATTTCTGGGCACTCTAGTGTCCAATCATCTTTTACCCTCGGATTACGAAAGGCACGTCAGCCAATCTGCATCCTCAGGTCCAAGAAGATTGAACAGGGGCAACTGTTATACCCCAAAATTTGCCCTCCCATATTCCTCAAGAAATTGCCAAGCCAAGTCACAAAATTCCCCAAGGGTTGTGCAGTCCAACTGTCTCCTATACAGTCAAAACTAGGGTTTGTGTGCTGATCAAGAAAATGGAATGTTCAAAGGCCCAATCAAGTCTCATATGCTTACAAACATGGTCAATCATCCTCATATCAAGTTTCAAGGCATTCAGCTCAAGATTGCACAGTCAAAACCCTAAATTGCACTACAGTCAACTGTAGGGGCAAAATGGTCATTTGGCAGTCAAAAGTTCAAATTTTTGGTCAACATATCATTTTGAAGCCACAAACATCATTTGATCAATGCTTGATCATGATTCTCAAAATTTGGCTCAGAGATCATCAAAGATGCAAAAGTTGCTATATTTGGACAGCTGAAAAAAGTCAACTGAAATTGACCAGGGCATAACTTTCACATGGATTATCAGAAAAATTCCATCCAAAGCTCATTTTGAAGAGAAAGACATTTCCTACAACTCATCTTCATACTTCAAGTCCAAGAAATGCTTTCACAAAAAGTTATCAATTTCAACATTACAGGTCATTTTCAAAAGTCAACAAAAAGGGACTTTAAGTCAAAGGCCATAACTTGAGATTGGTAAATCAAAATGACATGGGACCAAAGGCATTGGTTAAAGGACTCAAAGACCTTTCCAAAATGTCCAAGAACAAGTGAAAAGCTTAAAAATTGAGCAAGTTATGCCTTGTAGAAGTTGGGAAATTTTTGTGAAATGGCAAAAGTCAACTATCCTTGAAAATCCAATTTTTGACAAAAGGGCCCCATTTTTTCCACTTGGTTCATCCTTGTCATGCCACACACGTGTCCCATGGTTAATTTCAAGACCAAATATTGATTTTTTTATTTTATTTAATTTTTGATGATTTAATTCATTTTAATTCTTTGAAAATTCAAATAAAATTTAAAAACCAATGGAATAGTGTTATGTGAACTTGGACAATTTCTATGTATCATAAACCTACTCAAGAAATCAGGCTAGGGTTCATTTGCACACTAGGTCTAGGTTTTGGCTAAAAAGGAGGAAAATGGTTAAAGATGAAAACCCTAGGACTTATTCTTTCCCAAGCATGAATTAAGGTGAGTTAGCAAGCCAATTCCATTCCATGATCATCACTGAGTCAAACCCTAGGCCTAAGACATTATAAGCTGCGCCCAAACAAGCATTGAGGGGGGAAAAATTTTGGACAAAAACACAAATCTGAAATCAGTGCTAGACAATCTTTGAAGCCTTAATTCTTTTCCCATTAGCATCCTGGACAATCACTGAACACGTCCCAACCCCTAACTTCAATCAAAACGCGAAGAAACAGTTGCTACAACCCAAACTGTACAGCAAATTTTTTGAAATCGTACTCTCCATTTTAAGCATCTTCATTGCATTTCACTTGTATATTCTTGTTCCATGTGAAGTTTCTAAGCTAACCATAACTGTTAATTGAATTTTCGTGCACTTTTGGCCAAGTTACCATGTTTGGTTTTTAGGGTTTCCAGCTTTTTGAATTAGGGCTTTTAGAACAGAGTAAAATCAAGCCTCAAGATCACTACCATTGCAATCAGCGTGCTCCAACGAACAAGAAACATGCCTCGCGAACAATTTATGTCCAACAGGATCCTAATCGCTATTTTCTAACATGCCTTCTATAGCAACGGGTTAAAACCGTTGCTTATTGCTTTTTGTGTTTCAGAAAAAAAAGAAGAACGAAGATGATGATGTGGTGGCATGCAGGGATTGGGAGGTTTAAAAATTCGCGCGCGTTCCAAGAGTTGTGCCACTTTTCTTTTATATTATTTTTATTATATTATATGTTAATTGAAACACAACTGGCTCAGTGGACAAGGAAGCGTACGTATGACTCTCATGACCTGGGTTCAAGTCCCAGGTCTGGCCAATTTCCACATTATTTTTCAAAACAAAATTCTATGCTTTACTAACTTCCAGGTACACCATATGCCTCCGTCCTCAAGACATACACGTGTCCCAGATGATCATCCAAGGGCTCAGAGTCAAGGTGCACCATGAACAAAAGTCAATGCACTGATACACAAGCCAAAAGGTCAATGGACTTCAAAGCCTAATGGGCCAAATTCCAGGCCTGGACCCTCCAAATTGGGGTTACCCCCCCCCCCCCCCTGGTTTGCATGTTTTATATTTTTCTTCTTACCTTTATTTTTGCTATTTTATTTATTTTATTGTTTCAACATAATTAGTTTATTTTTACTATAAAATATAAAAACATTCAAAAAAATCAGAAAAGTCAAAAATTTTAATAATTATTTTATTTTAAATATTGTTTTTTTTTTGTATAAATAATAACATGTAAAATGTTTAGTTTTAATTAAGTTTTCAACTTTAATTCCTTTTAATAAAAATCAAAAACAAAAACATAGAATTAGGTTAATGACTTTTTCCTTTTAACTTTCCTTGTTTTTTGCCATAGTATTAGTGTTTTTCATAATTAAACTAGGGTTGCATTTTAGGTTAGATTTTAATTCTTTTAATAACTAAAATCCAAAAAAATAGAGTTTAGGTTTAATAACTTTTTATTTTCTTTTTTTTTAATAATAATATTATTTATTTATTTAATGCACATAAATTAATTTAGAATTAAATTAGGTTAAAAGTCAATATTTTCATAATAAACTTAAAAAACATTAGAACTAGGATTTTAATTTTAATTAATTTTTCTTTTTTCTTTTAAATCTAAAAAACACAAAAATACCATTTTTCATTTAATTTTAATTTTAGATAACTTGATTATTTTAATTCCTTTAAAGGGTTCAACGCCCTCGCATTTGAGTATTTTCTTTTTTTTGCGCGTGTCATTTATTTCTTTTGTGAATATAATGTACTTGTACCAAAGCCATGTAATAACTATTAGAAATTTCTTTTCGGCAATTTATTTTAAAATGGGTCTGGATTAATTTGGCGTTGTAGACCCTCGCCCTTTGTAATAGCGTAGGACTTTTATCTTTTCCGCACTTTAAATTCCCGCACTTTTAACTGTTAAACAATAACATGAAAGAATGAATGCCCAAAAATAAAATCGAATCGTTAGATCACCAATGCATGACAAGACAAACAATAAACTGAAAATGACACACAATTCGCACACACCACCCCTAGGGTACGCCTCACTGTTGCCTTTCGAAAGGTGGTCGTCGAGTATAGGACGTTTTAGTAAGTCCTTATGTCCATGACATGATCCAGTTGCCTCGAAACGGTTGCCTCGGAAAATAAAGGATCAATGGCATAAGGGTAGCTTCTAAGGTGTCCTACTGTTGCTCCGGTGATCACCATGTCCCTAAAACTCGAATTGACCCGAACACCTCCAACGGTGGTGCTACCTACCTCTCAATGGTGGGATGGCACTACTTTAAAGGACATTTACACAGACGAATTCCTTAGGGTAGGTAGGTTCTCATGGATACTTGCTCTCTTCAAAAACAAAACAAATAATACTTTTCACACCAACACTTTCAAAAACTTTCAAAACAAACTTTTCAAACACTCTGACGTACGAGTTGAACTGAAACTTTTCAAAGAACTTTTTTAAACCCACAATTGAAAAGCAAGCAAACATTTTGAAAACACATTGAGCAAGTATCTAAGAGCCCATGGATAACCATGGATAGAAAGGGTGCTAACACCTTCCCTTTCTATAACCTACCTCCCGAACCGAGAGCAATCTCTTTAAAGGAATTTTCCTGTGCTTTTGTCCTTTCCATTTGGAGAAAATAAAAGACGGTGGCGACTCTTGCTTACCGCGACATTTTGCGAACCAGCTTTAAAACAGTCAGTTCCAGATCCACCGATCACACATATCATCCATGACATTGCATAAACAGGTTTCATAACAGGTTTCTCATCTTCTGCCCTGTTTATTTTAGCAAAAATGTCTTTTGAACAAAGCATCAAGGACCTCCAGGCACAAAATGCCCAATTTTAACAAATGTTTGTAGCCTTGTCTAAGTTGCAGGAAAATCTTAAGGCCCTTATTCTGAAAGAGAAGAAGAAGAAGATCGCTGGTGTCCTGAATCTGGGCAGAAGATTCAAGGGACCATTGAAGCAATCGGTTGATCTGACCTCCTCATCCAAAGAAGGGGGGACTCAAGAGAGAGAGACAAGAGAGGAGGACCCTAGCCCTGAAGTTTCTGATAATGACACAGATTACAATGATGAACAATATCCTCCCACTGAGGATAGATACAAACAGTTAGAGGATCGTCTGAGCGCAATGGAGATCTAAAGAATACCAGGGATGGATTTTGAAGAGCTGGGTTTGGTACCTGGGGTAGCATCCCACAAAAGTTCAAGGCTCTGGTATTTGCGAAGTATGATGGGGTGTCTTGTCCCAAGCTTCATCTTCGTTCCTATGTGAGGAAGATTCAACCTCACATTGCTGATAGGAACTTGTGGGTCCATTTCTTTCAGGACAGTCTGTCCAGGACTCAGCTTGAATGGTTCTATCAACTGGAGGGAACCAATCTCCGCAACTGTGAAGATTTGGTTACTACTTTTTATAAGCAGTATCAATATAATGCTGACCTTTCCCCTACTCGTACTCAACTTCAGAGTATGTCCATGGGTGCAGGCGAAGGTTTCAAGGACTATGTGCAGAAATGGAGAGATATGGCAGGGAGAGTCCAACCCCCTTTGTCTGATAGGGAGATGGTTGACATGTTTATTGGTACGTTGTCTGGTCCTTTCTTCAATCACTTGATTGGTAGCTCCTCAACTGGTTTCATCGAGCTGATATTGACTAGAGAAAGGGTAGAAGTTGGGATCCGGAGCGGCAAGATACATAAAGATACCTCGTCAAGTATAGTGAAGAAGATGTTCAAGGGTAAGAAGGAGGTCAGTTCCATCTATAACCCAAGAGGTTAGAGCTGAGCGTCGTCCAATGTTAGGGGCCGTGATGATACCTAGGCATGCGGCTACTCAACAACGAAACAATCAGTAAAGGGGAGAAAGACCGCAAAGGCAGTTCACCCGGATTAATATGATGTTGACTGAGGTTTTACCCTATTTGTTAATATCAAACTTGGCAACCTTAAAGGAGGCTCCCAAGAATCCTAACACCACATCTCCTCGGTACAATCCAAACGCTCAGTGTGCTTACCATTCTGAGGGTCCAGGCCACGATACAAATGACTGTTGGGCTCTGAGAAATAAGATACAGGATCTAATTGAAGCTAAGGAGATTGAGTTTGATGCTCTGGAGAAGCCTAATGTCATAACTGCTCCCATGCCCAAGCACAACTGTGATCGGTGGATCCGGAACTGACTGTTTAACGCGGGTTCGCGAAATGTCGCGGTAAGCAAGAGTCACCACCGTCTTTTATTTTCTCCAAATGGAAAGGACAAAAGCACAGAAAAATTCCTTATTGAGATTAGTTTCTCGGTTCGGGAGGTAGATTTATAGAAAGGGAAGGTGTTAGCACCCTTTCTATCCATGGTTATCCATGGGCTCTTAGATACTTGCTCATTGTGTTTTCAAAAGGTTTGCTTTTCAATTGTGAGTGGGTTTGAAAAAAAGTTTCTTTGAAAGTTTCAGATCGACTCTTGTATCAGTCCTCAAGAGTGTTTGAAAAGTTGTTTTGAAAGCTTTTTTAAAAGTGTAAGGTGTGAAAAGTATTCTGATTTGTTTTTGAAAAGAGCAAGTATCCATGAGTCATCTACCTACCCTAAGGAATTAAGCTGTGTAATTGTCCTTTAGGTAGTGCCATCCCACCATTGAGAGATAGGTAGCACCACCGTTTGGAGGCGTTTGGGTCAATTCGAGGGTTAGGGACAGTGTGGCCACCGGGCAATAGTAAGGTACCTTAGAAGCTACCCTTATGCCATTGATCTTTTTATTCCGAGGCGACCGTTCTGGGGCAACTTATTCGAGGCAACTAGATCAATGGAACATAAGGACTTACTAAGACGTCCTGTACTCAACGACCACGTTTCGAGGGGCAAGGCAACAGTGTGGTCACCAGAGCAATAGTAGGACACCTTAGAAGCTACCCTTATGCCATTGATCTTTTTATTCCGAGGCGACCGTTCCGAGGCAACTTATTCGAGGCAACTGGATCAATGGAACATAAGGACTCACTAAGGCGTCCTATACTTGATGACCACCTTTCGAGGGGCAAGGCAACAGTGAGGCGTACCCTAAGAGTGGTGTGTGATTTGTGTGTCATTTTCAGTTTATTGTTTGTCTTGTCATGCATTAGTGATCTACGTTTTGATTTTATTTTTGGGCATTCATTCTTTCGTGTGATTGTTTAACAGTTAAAAGATGCGGGAATTTAAAGTGCGGAAAAGATAAAGGTCCTACGCTATTACAAAGGCGCGGGTCTACATCTCCAAATTAATACAAAACCCGATTTAAAATAAAATGCAGAAAGTAAATGCCTAATTAACTATTACAGGGCTTCGGGGCAAATACATCATATTTACAAAAAGAAATAACATAAACGCGCGAAAAGAAAATATAATCGAATGCGAGGGTATTGGACCCTTTAAAGGAATTAAAATGAAATTGTTAAATTAATTAAAATAAAAAGAAAGAACTTATTTTTTCATGTTTTTGGATTTATGGATTTAAAGAAAACTAAATTAATTAAAAGTCAAATAATTCTAGTTCTAATTGTTTTTTTAATTTATTAAAGAAAAAATTATCTAAGTTAAATCTAATTTAAACCTAATTGAATAATTACAAGTATTTACGAAGTTAATTAATGGTTAATAATAATTATAATAAGAAAATAAAAATATTTATTTAAAAAGATGAAAATGTGCTAAAGACCTATTTTTTTATATTTTTTAGTTATTAAAAGAAACATTAAAGTTAATAACCTAAAATCAAAACTAAATTAATTATTGAATTTTATTTACAAAAAAATGGAACCATTAATAAATTAAATAAAATATTTTTTGTATTTTTTATGATTTCTGATTTTTTTATATTATTTTAAGAAATAAAACTAACTAAATTAACAATTAGAACCTAATTAAATCTAATCAATTTTAATATTGCAAAATAATTTGGAGTTTCCTAAAACAAAATAAAGTCCTAATTAATTAATTAAATTTAGAAAAAAATGAAAATCTAAAATTTATTTGGGTAAGAATATTTTGTGATTTTTTTTGAAATAAAGAGAAAATTAATTTTGTGAATAAAAAGCAAATTAAATAAATTAAAATGGTGATTCTCATGGTGAGGTTTTCATAGTTTAATATTGCTTGTCTCCATCAAAACGAAGCTTCACATAAACTGAACCCTAGCCATGGAGGTTCACGTTTTGGCCATGAAAAATCCCCAGCGATAGCCCAGACCTGCTCTAAACATCCACTGGAACTCAAAGGTATGGTTAGTAGGGATTAAATCAAGCCATAATCAGAAATACGATCCATGGAAATTCTGCAAAATGGATGTTCATATAGCTACAGTTTTAGTATGCATGGTTACATGAAAAGAATGTGTTTATACCTTATCTTGCCTGTAGATCACGATAGGATGGGTGAGAAGCCTTGTGGATGGCTGAGTTCTTGAATTCGATCTTGGTGCAATTCTTTGGAATTTTGAAAAGAAGTTTTTCTTGGCTGCCTCTCTCTCTCCTTTCTTCTAATGCCTTGTGATAGTTTTCTCTAGGTTATGTAGGTGATTCTGATCAACATTAAGGCTCATCATACCATGCATTCAAGCTTGAGATTTTAACATAAACTCCCTTAACCAACTTTCCATTTTGAACCAATTTTTTGAATTATTGCTCCATTTGGCCTTGAAACGAAATTGGTAGGTTGCATAATGATGAGTCAAAGTTAGTTAAGACCAAATATTCCTTTTAATTAAACTTTTTGATTTTTATTTGATTTTAAAGGATTTAAAATGAATTAAATCCAATAAAATCTAATAAAAATGAAAAAATTGATTTTAAATATTGAAATAAAAGGTGGGACACGTGGGAAGCATGGCCAAGTTAATTCAAGTGGAAAAAATGGGCCCCTTTTGTCAAAAATGAAATTTCAAGGATAAATGATTTTGGCCATTTCACAAAAATCTCCCAACTTCTCCAATGCATATCTTGCTCAATTTTTAAGCTTTGATCATGTTCTTGGACATTTTAGAAAGGTCTTGAAGTCCTCTAACCAATGTCTTTGGTCCCATGTCATTTTGATTTACCAATCTCAAGTTATGGTCTTTGACTTAAAGTCCCTTTTTGTTGACTTTTGAAAATGACCTATAATGTTGAAATTGATAACTTTTTGTGAGAGAATTTCTTGGACTTGGAGTGTGAAGATTGGTTGTAGGAGATGTCCTCCCCTTCAAGATGAGCATTGGGTGGGATTTTTCTGATGAACCATGAAAAAGTTATGCCTTGGTCAAGTTACAGTTGACTTTTCAGCTGTCCAAGAATAGAAACTTTTGCATCTTGAGACTTTTTGAGCCATACTTTTGAGAATCATGATCAAGCATTGATCAAATGATGTTTGTGGCTTCAAAATAAGATGTTGACCAAAAATTTTGACTTTTGACTGCCAAATGACCATTTTGCCTCTACAGTTGACTGTTGAGCAATTGGGGTTTTTGACTGTGCAACTTGACCTTGTGAGCCTTGAAACTTGACATGGAGGTGCTTGACAATGTGTATGAGCATGGGAGACTTGATTGAGCTCTTGAAAACTTCAGCTTCCTTGTGAGACCCAAAACCCTAGTTTGACTGGCTTCAGGAGGATGGTTGATTGTGTAGTCCTTGAGTAAACTTGAACCAATTGTGGATGATTCTTGTCAAAACTTTGAAGATTATGGGAGGGCAAATTTTGGGGTATAACAGTTGCCCCTGTTCAATCTTCTTAGACATGAGGGTGTAGATTGGCTTGCGTGCCTTTCGTGATCCGAGGGTGGAAGATGATTGAACACTAGAGTGCCCAGAAATTTGCACTCACATAGTAGAGTATCAGCAGTGTGATAGCGGGAATGGGCTTACAGATGCCATTTGGAGAGGTGGTGGATAGGAGGATGGACTTATAGATGCCATCTGGAGGTGTCGATCGCGTAAGAGATTCCTTAGCGAGAACTTGCGTGCCTGAGAAAGAAAGAAAATTACCTGGTCTGTTACAGGAGTTGACCTTCAAACTCTTTATGTAGACGTGCCCTGGCTGGATACAGGAATCGGATCTTCGAAATCTTCAGACGTGCCCTGTCAAGATACAGGAATCGAGTCTGGTACTGTAGTCGTCAACAGATACTCCCTGGCAAGATACAGGAATCGGATCTTCGAACTCTTCAGACGTGCCCTGTCAAGATACAGGAATTGAGTCTGGTACTGTAGTCGTCAACAGATACTCCCTGGCAAGATACAGGAATCGGATCTTCGAACTCTTCAGACGTGCCCTGTCGAGATACAGGAATCGAGTCTGGTACTGTAGTCGTCAACAGATACACCCTGGAAAGATACAGGAATCGGATCTTCGAACTCTTCAGACGTGCCCTGGTAGGATACAGGAATCGAGTCTGGTACTGTAGTCGTCAACAGATACACCCTGGCAAGATACAGGAATCGGATCTTCGAACTCTTCAGACGTGCCCTGGCAGGATACAGGAATCGAGTCTGGTACTGTAGTCGTCAACAGATACACCCTGGCAAGATACAGGAATCGGATCTTCGAACTCTTCAGACGTGCCCTAGCAGGATACAGGAATCGAGTCTGGTACTGTAGTCGTCAACAGATACACCCTGGCAAGATACAGGAATCGGATCTATAATCACGACAGTTGATACCAATTATCTTTGTATTAACTTTTGTCCTGAAAAGACAAAACGTTAGTTGTATGTGATGTCATGATGTATGACATGCGTGATGAGATTATATGTTCATGATGCGTATATGCATGCTATAATGTATGAAGATGCGAGGTTTATGAATGCATGTTTTCGTCTTAGGAAAATAAATCCTTGACGGACGCCGGGAAGTTAAATCCTGGGCTGATATTGAGGAATAGTGCTTTGTTGTTTCCGCTGGGGATGATAGTTGCAAGAATACCGGTATGAGAAGATGACTCCGTTGGGGAATAAACTTGACGAATGGATTACTCTACGGGGAGAAAATTATTCTAGCGATCTGACTGGGGAACAATACTCTGTGGGGAGAGAGGTACTCTTGTTGAGATGTTGGTAGTAACTTCGTTGGGGATATCGTTGTTATATTGGAAGTTTTAATAGACTCCGCTGGGGATAAGAAGACTTCGCCGAGGACGATCTTTCCGTGGCTTTTGGCTTAGGATAACCCAGTTATAAGCTCTGGTGGAGCATAACCTTTGAATAAAGCCGGGAGACGCGTTCGTGCTCTGTAGGGGATAAGCTTCCAAAATCTACTGGGGATAAGCTTCCTGCTGGGGAGATGATTCAGCTTTCCTGGGGAAACTTCTGGACTGGACTCTCCTGGGGAAATTTTTGAGATGTATTGGGGAAGTGGCTCCGCTGGATGTCTGTATACCGCCGGGGAACAATCTTGGATCAAGACTGCCGGGGATGCTTGTTAGGAATGTTCGTATACTGCGCTGAGGAATGTTGAGATCTGCTGGGGATAATCCAACTTCCTTAAGGCTGATGGTATAACTCTTCTTGGGGAGAGTGCATCGACTTGCTGACTCACTCTCTGGGGAATCAAGGTATATTGGTTACCTTCTTCAGCTGATCATGCCTTATATCTTGTGGACGGAGCAATTAGATCGCTAGGACGACTCATTACTGCCCCTGTTTCTGTGGGAGAAGGCAACTGTGGGGGTGCTTGACGGTTGTCGATTGACAAATCTTCCTCTGGTAGGCGAGTGACGAGATGCCGGGATATATTCGTACGCTTTTGATCCCTAACTTTTGCCTGGACCGCCCTTTCGGGTTTTCAGTCCACCGGGATACCCATTTTTGCCCAAGCCGCCTTTTCAGGTTTTCGACTTGCCGGGTGTACGGATTTTTTTATTTTCATCCCTTATTTTTGCCCGAACCCTTTTGGTTCGCCGGGAAGCCCTTATTTTTGCCTAGGTGTGTCAACCTAGCGGGTCTTTGATTATGCGTAGTATTTTTCGACTATGTCCACGCCCTCAGAATGTAGGGAGGTGCCCCTGTTATTGTATTGCCATGCTACCAGAAGATGTTTGGTCATGCAAGATTCGTTGCTGGAGTGCCCCAAGTGACTCGGGCGGAGATCTGCCCCAGGCTATTTGGCCTTTGAGAGATTCTCCGAATCTTGACTGGACTGCCCCAGATAATAGACCCTGATCATGTCTGCCCCTTGATTGGAAGTGCTTTTGTTCACTAGGTATTTATCGTGCGAGTTTCCCTGCTGTTCAAACAAATAGTCATATGCAAACAATGTTATATCAAAAATGCAAAACTTATGTCTGTCTTGAAGATTTTGAAAATGCATTCTTTTTCATAAAACAAGTGAATGTTTGTAAAACGTGATGTCAACTCCGTATTTACCATAGGCCTTAAGGAGTCAGGATACCTTTCGTAACAGTATGCTTTCGAACTAACCCATGCTTCAGCTAGGACTTTTAAGGGTTATAACGTGGCCTGGTTCACGGTTTAAGAAACAAAGGATAAAGGCTCAAATTATTTGTACCCACCCACTCTTCGTGATGTTCTTCAAACCTAAGCTCAGTTGATCGTGCGTTAGACCTTGTTTGAGTCTTTGTCCTGATGTTCCAATGATGGTTCAAATATTGACGATTTATTCTGAATAGGCAGTCATTTTTATTTTTGTTGAGGGTTTGTATGACCTCTTTCTTTTTGATTTCGCTATCCCTAAATTTTGCCTGAACTGTTTCTTTTGTGATTACAGTCAGCGGGATGCCCCAGTTTTGTAAGTCTCCTTCATAGGTTTTGACTTATTGGGTTTTTTATTTTTGAGATATAATGACTGCCTATCCTTATGATCATTCGGAATCATCACTGTCTTCTTTTTTTTTATAAGGACTTCTTTGGTGCCACTCGTTGTGCATCTGGATCAAACTGAGAGAACTACCCTGCCCCAGGTTATGATTAAGGGTTTTAATTTTCGAAAAGAAAAAACTCCTACTTCTTTGGCTCAGAGGGGTTGACGAGGGATTATCTTCCTTATAACTCCGGTGTTTAGGAATTGAAACAATGCCTGTACCTCATCAGCGGGGTCTGTTCAAAAGCATACTGTAAGGATTGTGGTATCGTTTTCGTCATCCTCCCTCAAGAGGCTTAGAATTATTAATCGAGCGTTGATCACCAGAAAAAATATGAAAATAATTTGCATATAGTGAATACGAATATATTGCTTCAAAACAGACATATGTGATGCATTAATGAAATAACAACGTTTAACATGAAAAAATGTTTGAACAATCAAAAGAAAATTACAACTTGGAAAATTCTAATGAACAAAAGTCTTCTAGTCTTAGGACTCGTTACTTCAACTGGTGCATCTTGTAGGTATGGCAGAAGACCTCAGCTTGACCCACTTGGGTGAAATCCACTACTCCTTCATCAATCAGATCCTGGACCTTGTTCTTCAGAGCCCAGCAGTCGGCAGTGTCGTGTCCAGGACTATCAGAGTGATATGCACACCTTTTGTTGGGATGATAGTTAGGAGCAGAGATGTTGGGGTTCCGGGGAGGAGCCCTTAATGTAATCAGATTCAACCTCAGTAGGTGTTGCAGTGCTTGAAACAAAGGCATGTTGAGCTGGGTGAACTGCCTCTTGGACCTGCTTGGCCTACTCAGATCAACCTGTTGCTCTGGGCGAGGTTGTAGTTGGACCTGTGAGGTAGTAGCAATTTGGAGAGTTCTATTCTTCACCATGCCAGGTTCTTGTCCTCTTGGAAGCTGATCAAAGACCTGGTCCCTGACTTGGGCAGGTTGCTTCATATGGTGTCTCTCTTGGTGGAGCTGACTGATCATGGTCCTCAACTCTTCTTGCTCCCGAGCTAGACCTTGGATGAGAGCCCTTTGCCCAAGCATCTGGGTTTTCAATGTATCTACTTCAGCTTGTAGACGTTTCAGCCGTTCGTCCTTGTCATCTTCAGCACTGCTCTTGGCCAAATTCCCCATGAGGAGTGTTCTTAACTCTTCTTGCCCCTTGGATAGGCTTACGAATATCTCCCTGAACTGAGTCTCTTGAGCACGAAGACCCTGGTTATCTTGTTGGGAAGCCATTGCTGAAATAAACAGTGACGAAGGTAAGTGACCTATCAAAGGAGTACCTGTAATGCAATGACATGTTTGATATGCATGTAATGTTTTCAAGGATCTCGCAGGGTAAACAAGAAAATTGTTAGAATTGGAAACTGGTAACTTGATTGAAGGAACTTCATGTTGTCGAGAGTCCTTCTTCAAGGGTCAAGGCTCACCATATCCAGTGGGTCATAGCCCCTGACTCAAGTCATCAGGTTTGTTTTGATTTCCAAACAACCTTGGCTAGGGGAACCTTCTTCAAGAATCAAAGCTCACCATATCAAGTGGGTCATAGCCTCTGACTCAAGTCCTCAACCTGGCTAGGAGAAAATAAATCCCCTTTGCCCCTTACTGGGCATTCTGGTTCATCATGACCTGCATCACAAGCTCTTGAGATCCTTGAAATGGATTAGTCCTTATGCAGGATGTATGCAGTGGTATGATGTTATGCTATGCATGGGGTAACGTAGGTAAATCCTGTTATGAGTCCCAATTATGGACTATAAACACAACCTGCAAGAAACTCAGTAAACCCTGTTATGAGCCCCAATTAAGGACTATAAACAAAACCTGTAAGAAACTCAGTAAACCCTATTGTGAGTCCCAATTAAGGACTATAAACAAAACCTGCAAGGAACTCAAGTGTCAGATAACAAGCATGCAAGTAGTCAAGTTGGAAGGCACACAAGTCACACAAGAGAAACCCTTAGAGTTTAGGCCAGCATGGGGTCTGGGTATTACCCTCTTGAAGTTGGTGGGCTCAACCTGTCCTATCAGAAGTAACCGGGTTCTAAGGATCTCAATATCATTGGATTGCTTTCATTGTTCATCGTTTCGATTTAGCCACTGACTGGTGATCAAAATATCCCAAGAAAACAACCCTCAACTGAGTGTAGTATCGAGTATCAACCGACTTCGGAATACACCAAAGTAGTTATCTCACTACCCTAAAGAGGCCAAGATGGTTCAATTAAGGTTCCTAAGGTCTGTTGATGCTTCACGACACCACGCAGAGGCCCCGTACTCTCCTTGACTGAACTCAAGGGTTACCGGTACACACCAAAGTGCCACATCAACGTAGCAGACTGCTTCAACCATGTCGGTATACCCCGCACAGTTCCCTCACAGCCTTGTTGCTACTTTCTAAGGAGGTATCCCCAGATCCGGGTTAGGATCTATAGAACTCCCAAGACAGTCCCACAATTTAAAGCAAACAAGTCAAAGCAATTGAAAACACAGTGATCTTAGTCCTAAGGTACACCTTACTTTTATAAGTGTCCCCAGCAGAGTCGCCAGTTCTGTGATCGGTGGATCCGGAACTGACTGTTTAACGCTGGTTCGCGAAATGTCGCGGTAAGCAAGAGTCGCCACCGTCTTTTATTTTCTCCAAATGGAAAGGACAAAAGCACAGAAAAATTCCTTATTGAGATTAGTTTCTCGGTTCGGGAGGTAGATTTATAGAAAGGGAAGGTGTTAGCACCCTTTCTATCCATGGTTATCCATGGGCTCTTAGATACTTTCTCATTGTGTTTTCAAAAGGTTTGCTTTTCAATTGTGAGTGGGTTTGAAAAAAAGTTTCTTTGAAAGTTTCAGATCGACTCTTGTATCAGTCCTCAAGAGTGTTTGAAAAGTTGTTTTGAAAGCTTTTTGAAAAGTGTAAGGTGTGAAAAGTATTCTGATTTGTTTTTGAAAAGAGCAAGTATCCATGAGTCATCTACCTACCCTAAGGAATTAAGCTGTGTAATTGTCCTTTAGGTAGTGCCATCCCACCATTGAGAGATAGGTAGCACCACCGTTTGGAGGCGTTTGGGTCAATTCGAGGGTTAGGGACAGTGTGGCCACCGGGCAATAGTAAGGTACCTTAGAAGCTACCCTTATGCCATTGATCTTTTTATTCCGAGGCGACCGTTCCGGGGCAACTTATTCGAGGCAACTAGATCAATGGAACATAAGGACTTACTAAGACGTCCTGTACTTAACGACCACGTTTCGAGGGGCAAGGCAACAGTGTGGTCACCAGAGCAATAGTAGGACACCTTAGAAGCTACCCTTATGCCATTGATCTTTTTATTCCGAGGCGACCGTTCCGAGGCAACTTATTCGAGGCAACTGGATCAATGGAACATAAGGACTCACTAAGGCGTCCTATACTTGATGACCACCTTTCGAGGGGCAAGGCAACAGTGAGGCGTACCCTAAGAGTGGTGTGTGATTTGTGTGTCATTTTCAGTTTATTGTTTGTCTTGTCATGCATTGGTGATCTACGTTTTGATTTTATTTTTGGGCATTCATTCTTTCGTGTGATTGTTTAACAGTTAAAAGATGCGGGAATTTAAAGTGCGGAAAAGATAAAGGTCCTACGCTATTACAAAGGCGTGGGTCTACATCGCCAAATTAATATAAAACCCGATTTAAAATAAAATGCAGAAAGTAAATGTCTAATTAACTATTACAGGGCTTCGGGGCAAATACATCATATTTACAAAAAGAAATAACATAAACGCGCGAAAAGAAAATATAATCGAATGCGAGGGTATTGGACCCTTTAAAGGAATTAAAATGAAATTGTTAAATTAATTAAAATAAAAAGAAAGAACTTATTTTTTCATGTTTTTGGATTTATGGATTTAAAGAAAACTAAATTAATTAAAAGTCAAATAATTCTAGTTCTAATTGTTTTTTTAATTTATTAAAGAAAAAATTATCTAAGTTAAATCTAATTTAAACCTAATTGAATAATTACAAGTATTTACGAAGTTAATTAATGGTTAATAATAATTATAATAAGAAAATAAAAATATTTATTTAAAAAGATGAAAATGTGCTAAAGACCTATTTTTTTATATTTTTTAGTTATTAAAAGAAACATTAAAGTTAATAACCTAAAATCAAAACTAAATTAATTATTGAATTTTATTTACAAAAAAATGGAACCATTAATAAATTAAATAAAATATTTTTTGTATTTTTTATGATTTCTGATTTTTTTTATATTATTTTAAGAAATAAAACTAACTAAATTAACAATTAGAACCTAATTAAATCTAATCAATTTTAATATTGCAAAATAATTTGGAGTTTCCTAAAACAAAAAAAAGTCCTAATTAATTAATTAAATTTAGAAAAAAATGAAAATCTAAAATTTATTTGGGTAAGAATATTTTGTGATTTTTTTTGAAATAAAGATAAAATTAATTTTGTGAATAAAAAGAAAATTAAATAAATTAAAATGGTGATTCTCATGGTGAGGTTTTCATAGTTTAATATTGCCTGTCTCCATCAAAACGAAGCTTCACATAAACTGAACCCTAGCCATGGAGGTTCACGTTTTGGCCATGAAAAATCCCCAGCGATAGCCCAGACCTGCTCTAAACATCCACTGGAACTCAAAGGTATGGTTAGTAGGGATTAAATCAAGCCATAATCAGAAATACGATCCATGGAAATTCTGCAAAATGGATGTTCATATAGCTACAGTTTCAGTATGCATGGTTTCATGAAAAGAATGTGTTTATACCTTATCTTGCCTGTAGATCACGATAGGATGGGTGAGAAGCCTTGTGGATGGCTGAGTTCTTGAATTCGATCTTGGTGCAATTCTTTGGAATTTTGAAAAGAAGTTTTTCTTGGCTGCCTCTCTCTCTCCTTTCTTCTAATGCCTTGTGATAGTTTTCTCTAGGTTATGTAGGTGATTCTGATCAGCATTAAGGCTCATCATACCATGCATTCAAGCTTGAGATTTTAACATAAACTCCCTTAACCAACTTTCCATTTTGAACCAATTTTTTGAATTATTGCTCCATTTGGCCTTGAAACGAAATTGGTAGGTTGCATAATGATGAGTCAAAGTTAGTTAAGACCAAATATTCCTTTTAATTAAACTTTTTGATTTTTATTTGATTTTAAAGGATTTAAAATGAATTAAATCCAATAAAATCTAATAAAAAGGAAAAAATTGATTTTAAATATTGAAATAAAAGGTGGGACACATGGGAAGCATGGCCAAGTTAATTCAAGTGGATAAAGTGGGCCCCTTTTGTCAAAAATGAAATTTCAAGGATAAATGATTTTGGCCATTTCACAAAATTCTCCCAACTTCTCCAATGCATATCTTGCTCAATTTTTAAGCTTTGATCATGTTCTTGGACATTTTAGAAAGGTCTTGAAGTCCTCTAACCAATGTCTTTTGTCCCATATCATTTTGATTTACTAATCTCAAGTTATGGTCTTTGACTTAAAGTCCCTTTTTGTTGACTTTTGAAAATGACCTATAATGTTGAAATTGATAACTTTTTGTGAGAGCATTTCTTGGACTTGGAGTGTGAAGATGGGTTGTAGGAAATGTCCTCCCCTTCAAGATGAGCATTGGGTGGGATTTTTCTGATGAACCATGAAAAAGTTATGCCTTGGTCAAGTTACAGTTGACTTTTCAACTGTCCAAGAATGGAAACTTTTGCATCTTGAGACTTTTTGAGCCATACTTTTGAGAATCATGATCAAGCATTGATAAAATGATGTTTGTGGCTTCAAAATAAGATGTTGACCAAAAATTTTGACTTTTGACTGCTAAATGACCATTTTGCCCCTACAGTTGACTGTTGAGCAATTAGGGTTTTTGACTGTGCAACTTGACCTTGTGAGCCTTGAAACTTGACATGGAGGTGCTTGACAATGTGTATGAGCATGGGAGACTTGATTGAGCTCTTGAAAACTTCAGCTTCCTTGTGAGACCCAAAACCCTAGTTTGACTGGCTTCAGGAGGATGGTTGATTGTGTAGTCCTTGAGTAAACTTGAACCAATTGTGGATGATTCTTGTCAAAACTTTGAAGATTATGGGAGGGCAAATTTTGGGGTACAACAACAACTGTGGTGTTAACATCGTTGATACTGATCTGTTTGTTACCTCTATTGATGAAGTTTCCACTCCTCTCATGACTGTCAAGAAGAATTTGTTGCTAGTCGGTTTATTTCTGGGCTGTGGTGAAGGTTGCCACATGTGTGTATCTCTATCTTCTGGATGTTATTTGCTGAAAGCAGGTGTTCAACGCCTGATGGATAGAAGAGAGATTTTGTTTGAAAAGACTCTGATTTTGATTGTTCTGCATGAAAATGTTGCTATCATAACCATTTCCGCCAATCCTTCCAAGGTCTCCTCTAAAAGACCTGTTAGGATTACACCCGCTCCAAGGATTGCTCCGTTGATAATCACTTTTCCTGGTCCCGTACCATACTCCTCGGACAAAGTTGTCCCTTGTAATTATGGTGCCGACATTTACTATCATGGCGTTAAACAGGATTTAAAGACTGAAGACGTTGAACCCAATGTCAGTAACATTGTCGGGACCAGCAAAGTTACCCGAAGTGGAAGGGTTTTCTCTCTCGAGATCTCCCCGAAGACTGTTGCTAAGCCTGTTGTTATTCCATATGTTGTTCCTGCTAGTACTTCTGTTACTACTCCTATCCTTACTCCAGTTGTTACCCCTGCCAATGAGTCATCTGGGACTCGGGGAAAAGAAGCTATAGGTGAGCCTGCCCAGACGGAGGCACCTAGAAAAGTTGTTGTGGAATCCTCTAAGCAAGAAATGGAGGAAATTTTAAAAATAATCAAGAAGAGTGACTACAATCTGGTCGAGCAGCTGGGGCAGACCCCTTCGAAATTATCAATGTTGTCTCTGTTGTTATGTTCTGAAGCCCATGCAAAGGATTTAATTTCATTCCTCAAGACTGCACATGTTCCGCAAGAAACCTCCGCTGACCAATTCAAGGACTGTGTGGCCAGTTTGACTGCTGACAATGGGTTGGGTTTTTCAGATGCCGATCTGACACCAAAAGGGAGAAAGTGTAATGATTTTATGCATGTCTCGATCGAATGCAGGGGCACTACTATGGCTCATGTGTTGGTGGAGACTGGATCGTCACTGAACGTTCTTCCTAAGAAGGCTCTTGATCGGCTAGATTGTGAAGGCTTGACCTTAAGCCCAGTAACATTATGGTGAGGGCTTTTGAAGGGTCAAAAAGAATGGTGCACGGGGAAGTTGACATCCTTGTCAAAGTGGGTTCCCAGACCTTTGAATCCACCTTCTACGTGATGGATATCAGGCCATCATACTCTTATTTGTTGGGTCGTCCTTGGATCCATGAAGCTGAAGCAGTTACTTCTACGCTGCACCAAATGTTGAAGTATCTAGTAAAGGGGAAGATTGTCACTGTGAATGGTGAATAAGAGTATATGGTAAGCCACCTGAACTCTTTCAGGTATGTGGAGATGGACAGGGAATTCATAGAGACCCCTTGTCAAAACTTTGAAGAGGTTCCCCAGATTATGCCATCAACCGAGACCATCACTAGTGCGCCGAAGATCACCAAATCTCCTTTGAAGATGGCTTCTCTCAAGGACGCCAGAGCGGTAGTTGAGGAAGGTGGGTGTACCATTTGGGGACAGCTCCCTGATTT
This sequence comes from Vicia faba, assembly GCA_948472305.1. Taxonomy (NCBI): domain Eukaryota; kingdom Viridiplantae; phylum Streptophyta; class Magnoliopsida; order Fabales; family Fabaceae; genus Vicia; species Vicia faba. The sequence continues at coordinate 1,051,189,488 of OX451736.1, read as the reverse complement.
TCCTCATAAAACTGACAAATTTGGTTTGGGCTTTACTTCTGGAGCTCAAAGGGTTGTTCGACGCGCTCGGGCTGGAGGACCTCCCCTATGCATCAACAATCGTGGGGTCAACGCTATTGAAGACAATGATGAGGATTCTAATATTGACAGTTGGATCTACCCTACTACCAACGGTGGACCTAGTAATTGGACGACCAGAGATTTTGTGCCAATTTCTTTTTTTCAGTAGTAATTATCTTACCTATTTTTTGAATTTGTAATAAACAATATAAAATTTATGGCCTTGTGTCTTACCCGAGGCACGATGGTTCATTTGTGAGGGTTGTTATATGTCATTTTCATATGTCGTCAATAAAACATTGGACGTTTCTTGCATACAAATTTTGCGCTCTCTGCTTTCTTTTCTGCTTTTTCACTTTATCAATACAGCTATGCTCTTACACACACTCACATATCAAACTGCAGATCCATATCCACTCTGGATCCCATTGATAACAGTTATGCTATTGTCAGTTATAACTTCGAAAATCCTATCAACCAAGTTGAGGACGAAGGTGAGGAAGATTGTGAGGTGCCTGGAGAACTTGCTAGACTGTTACAGCAGGAAGAGAGGTCTATACAGACTCATGAAGATCCAGTTGAGACGATAAACTTGGGCACAGAGGTAGACAAAAAAGAAGTCAAGATCGGCATAAATCTAGAGAATAATGTCAAACAGCGGTTGATACAGATGTTGCACAACTATGTTGAGATCTTCGCCTGGTCATATGAAGACATGCCTGGTTTAGACATTGATATTATGGTACATCGTCTTCCGACTAAAGAAGATTGACCTCCGGTTAAACAGAAGGTCCGCCGTATGCGCCTTGAAATGTCAGAGAAAATCAAAGCAAGGGTTATGAAATAGTTCAACGTTGGGTTCCTAGCTGTCACCTCATACCCGCAGTGGGTTGCTAACGTCGTTCCGGTACCTAAGAAGGACGGCAAGGTACGAATGTGTGTGGACTACAGAGACCTGAACAGGGCAAGCCCAAAGGATGAATTCCCACTTCCCCACATCGATGTTATGATTGACAACACCGTACAACACAAGATCTTTTCCTTCATGGATGGTTTCTTTGGGTACAATCAGATCAAGATGGCTCCCGAAGACATGGAGAAGATAACCTTTGTCACATAGTGGGGCACCTTCTGTTACAAGGTGATGCCGTTCGGATTAAAAAATGTTGGGGCAACTTATCAATAAGCCATGGTAGCTTTGTTCCATGATATGATTCACCGTGAGATAGAGGTCTACATTGATGACATGATAGCCAGGTCTCAAACCTAGGAAGAACACCTGGATCACCTACAAAAGCTATTTGACAGGCTGAAGATATACAAACTGAGGTTGAATACGAACAAGTGCACCTTCGGGGTAAGGTCTGGTAAGCTACTGGGGTTCATCATCAGTGACAAAGGTATTCAGGTAGACCCTGCAAAGGTAAAGGCCATACAAGAGATGTCGGCTCCCCGTGCTGAGAAGGAGGTTAGAGGTTTTTTGGGACACCTAAATTATATCGCCAGGTTCATTCCACATATGACTGCTACTTGTGAGCCGATCTTCAAACTCTTGAAGAAAGATCAAGTGGTAAAGTGGAATGATGAATGCCATACTGCTTTCGAAAGAATCAAGGAATACCTTTAAGAATCACCAATTTTGATGCCTCTGGTTGAAGGAAGACCTTTGACATTGTACTTAACGGTGTTAGACAATTCAATGGGGTGTGTGTTGGGGCAGCATGATGAGTCTGGTCGAAAAGAGCATGCAATATACTACCTTAGAAAAAAGTTTATCGACTGTGAAACACGATACTCACTGCTCGAGAAAACTTGTTACGCTTTGGCATGGACTGCTCGCTGACTGAGACAGTATATGTTGACCCATACTACTTTGTTGATATCTAAGATGGATCCAATCAAGTACATCTTCGAGAAGCCCGCTCTCTCTAGAAGAATAGTAAGATGGCAGATGATCTTAACCGAATACGATATACAATATACAACCCATAAAGCAATCAAGGGAAGTGTATTAGCTGATCATTTGGCCCATCAGGTCGTGGATGACTACCAATCCATGAATTTTGAGTTCCCGGACGAGAATATTATGCTAGTGACTGACTATGAAGAACCTGGACCGGATGAAGGACCTGAAGAAGGATCCCGATGGACTATGGTTTTTGACGGAGCTTCGAGTGCACTTGGTAATGGCATTAGCGCTGTAATTATATATCTCGAGGGCTGTCATACTCCTTTCACCGCCTGACTATGATTCAACTATACCAACAACATGGAGGAGTATGAAGCATGCATCATGGGTCTCAAAGCGGCCATCGACCTAAGGATCAAGTTCTTGGACGTTTTCGGTGATTCAGCCCTAGTGATAAGTCAGATCAAAGGAGAATGGGATACGAAGCATCTGAATCTCATCTCGTACAAAGAACATGTACTGACATTGCTCCCACACTTTGAGGAGGTAAACTTTGAACATTTCCCACGAGAGGAGAATCAGTTAGGGGACGCGCTAGCTACCATATCTTCTATGTTCAAGGTCAGGTGGGACAATGAAGCTTCCCGAATCACTATTGAGAGGTTAGATGAACCAGCGTACTGCTGTGAGATTGATATTGAAGAGGTAGAAGACAAACCCTGGTTTCACGAAGTAAAAAGGTATCTCGAGACTCAAGAGTATCCAGAGGGGGCATCTGTCAATGATAAGAAGTTTCTGAGAAGGTTCGCCGCGAAATTCTTCCTCAATAATGGAATCCTATACAAGCGCAACCATGACTCTACCTTACTGCGGTGTGTAGACAAGAGAGAAGCAGAGAGGATTATGGCAGACTTACATGAAGGTACCTTCGGCACTCATTCCAGTGGATATACCATGGCTAAGAAGATCCTACGGGCAGGATACTATTGGTCCCCTATGGAAGCAGATTGTTATCAGCACTCCCAAACTTGTCATAAGTGTCAAATCTATGTTGATAAGGTGCATGTGCCTCCGGTTACTTTGAATGTCTTGATGGCTCCTTGGTCCTTTGTAATGTGGGGCATTGACATGATCGGAGAAATTATACCTACTACTTCCAATGGGCATTGCTTCATCCTGGCGGCCATTGATTACTTCACGAAGTGGGTTGAATCTGCCTCTTTTACTACTGTTACCAAGAACGTTGTGGCGCGGTTTATCAAGCATAACATGGTTTGTTGTTACGGTGTTCCAGAGAGAATTATCACGGACAATGGTACCAATCTCAACAACACGATGATCATCGAACTCTGTAAGCAATTCAAGATACATTATCATAACTCTTCTCCCTACCGGCCGAAGATGAATGGCGTTGTCGAAGCTGCTAACAAGAACATCAAAAAGATCATACAGAAGATGAAGGTGACATACAAAGACTGGCATGAGATGTTATCATTTTCTCTTCATGAGTACCGTACCTCAGCACAGATGTCAACAGGGGCAACACCCTACTCTCTGGTATACGGCATGGAGGTTGTCCCACCTATTGAGGTTCAGATCCATTCTTTAAGGATTATGAAGGATGCGGGTTTGAATGAAGACGAATGGATCCAGACTCGACTTGATCAACTGAATTTGATCGATGAGAAGAGACTTACTGCTGTCTGTCATGGTCAAATGTATCAAAAACAGATGATCAAGGCTTTCAACAAAAAAGTCAGATTCCAAGAATATCAAGTCAGGGATCTAGTGATCAAGCGCATCATACTGCCGCAAGGTGATCCCAGGGGAAAATGGGCTCCCACATATGAAGGGCCATTTGTGATCAAAAACATTTTCTTGGGTAGAGCCATGATTCTGACCACCATGGACGGTGATGACCTTCCCTACCCTGTCAATGTAGACATAGTGAAAAGATACCACGCATGATTAAAGACTCGTTAGGTTGACTGGCCTAGGCAAAAATAAGGGCTTCCCGGTGAACCAAAAGGGTTCGGGCAAAAATTAGGGATGAAAACCAAAAATTTTGTACACCCGGCAAGTCAAAAACCTGAAAAGACGGCTTGGGCAAAAAAGGGTATCCCGGTGGACTGAAAACTCGAAAGGGCGGTCCAGGAAAAAGTTAGGGATGTCCATCATATCACTATGTCCCATCGGATCACCTTGCGACCAGACCTCAGTATCAACTGTCAAGCTTGAACAGCACCGATCAATCTAATCAGCTTCGAACAAGCAGCAAAGTGATGAGACGCTTGAAGACATAACGGCAATAGCAGAATTGAAACTTAAATGGGATTATTGCACATAGTTGTTTTCTTTTCGTTGTACACAATATTGTATAGCTTCCACTTTTACGACGGTGTTTTCTTACTAGAGCGTCAGCCTCTTGTACAAAAACGCCTGTTATAGGCCAACTTCAAGAAATTAATACAAGTCATTTTTACTGAAATTCTGGCTGCAGATACTCAATGTCACGTCCAATGTTATGACACCGTATCTGACTTACTATATGACAGTAAATACAAAAGCAGTAAAGAACACAGTCAATTGTTTACCCAGTTCAGTGTGCAACAACACCTACTCTGGGGGCTACCAAGCCAGGGAGGAAATCCACTATAAGAGATGTTAATTCAGGAATAAACCAACCAGTTTATCTCCTTCACTTAAGACCTACCCAATGCAATTCCAATCTAAGTACAACTTAAACCTGAGTTCCTACTCACTCCCCCTCAATCACAGCAGTGATACATAAACCAATTTGACTCAATAATTGATGAAGACACTCTTCAAAAACAAACACTTGATTAAGCTTCACAGCTTTTTAATCAAGCAACACAATCACTCTTGCTTCACAGCTTTGAGTGATGTACACAACTAACTTGACTCTGCTTCACAGCTTTAGTCAAGGAACATTCAAACACTCTTGCTTCAAAGCTTTGAGTGCTACACAGCCCTTACAATAGAAAACCTATTCCAAGTCACTTATCACAATGATAATTGCTTGGAGTACAATAAACAAATCTATACAGATTACAAATGATCTTCTAATCAATATAAAGGGGTTGCTCTGCAAAACAGCAGCTCTGTTGAATATATAGCAGCTGCAACTTCAGTTAGGGTTTCCAAATTCCTAGGGTTAATTCCGTTTGACCTAAAGACCAGGTCACAGGACTTTATTAACCAGGTTAGGGTTGAGCTAGGTTACCCCTCAGAAAACGCAGGATTCTGTTCAGAAAGGACTGAGTTATTTCCTGAAAAAACTCAGACTTATCCAATCCTGCAATCCTGTTAGTTCAGAACAGGATGTCATAACATCTGTTATGACATCTGAGAAAACTTGTCTACTGATTTAGCAAAGAGTGATCATTTTGCAAAATGCTCAGATACACACTTATAAACATCAGTACTTTAATTACAATATTTTTCTGCAAAGGTACCTAATGAGTTAGTACAAACTGAACTAGAATGTTATGACATCAGTCATGACATTCACACATACACTTGGGATTTACCAAAAATGCAAGCCAATACCTAAACACCTACAAACTCCCCCTTTGGCAGATTTTTGGCTAAAGACCCTAAACAATCAGAGATAGATAGCAGCAGAAATAAGTGACAGCAGAAAAATAGAATGTCAAGTACTAATTAAGTAAGTACCAAAATATTCTCCCCCTCTTTAGCCACAAATGGGCCAAAGATACATGTTTAGAAAATTATACAGTTATCCAAAACAAAATAATAAGATCAGCAGCAGACAACAACAGAATACACTTCCAAACTCAGCAACCAACCAGCAACACCACCAAGCAGCAATCAACCTTCAAGCACTGTCATCAGACTCAGAGGAGCTAGTTTCTTCAATGTTGAGCTGTCCTTCAGCTTCTACACCTTCTTCCCTTCTGCTTTCTTCAGCTTCCTCCTTTTCTAGCCTGGCAATTAGAATTTCTAGGGTCCTTTTTCTAGCATCCAGCTCTTTGCAAGTTTCTTTTAAAACAGCTATGACATCTGATGTCTTGGACTGGGTCTTTACAGACGATGTCTTAGCTGATGTTATGACAATGTCTGGAGCATGAGATCCCTGAAACAGTTTGTAGTGCAGGCCAAGGGCAGGAGCTCTTTTGCAGACTGTATCTCTTGCCACAAGGATATCAGGGAAGTGTGCAAGGATGATTCCACAAAGGAGGGAGGGGAAGGAAATTGGTCCTTTGACAGCATAACTGCCAGCATGCTTTAAAGTTTGTTTAAAGATGTACCTCCCATAGTCAAAAGAAGTCTTGGTTCCCACATCATAGATAAATCTCCCCAATCCTGTGGAGATAGTTGATTTGTGATTTGTAGGCACCCAGTTGGCTGCTCCTATTTTATGCAAGATGGCAAATTTCATGCTGAGTTTACTAGCATTCAGTTTCCCTTTCAAGGGCCAGCACTTTACTTGCCTGGCTGTGATGGTTAGACAGACTTCATTGTCAGTTGCCTCTAGATCAGGACAGTCCTTATTTGTTCTTCTAAGAAACTTGTTGATTTCTGATGGAGAGAACTTGACCCTTCTTCCTCTAACAAAGACACTTTCAAAGTCAGCTGACCTTCCATCAGCACAATCATTTGACAAGTTCACTACAAACTCCTTAACCAGATTTTCATAACATTTGTTAAACTTTATCACTGTCTTCATTAGCCCAGCATTTTTGATCAGATCCATGATGTCTTTGCACTCCAAGGCATCATTGTTGAGTTCTCTCTCCAAGGCTATTCTCTTTAAGCAAACATACTTCCATCTGTTTGCATTGTCAGGATGATGAAAAGAGATGTTGTCTGTTGGCACTTCAGGCACTCTAGCAATCTTGCTGGAGGGGAGCTTCCTTCTGATGGGAGTTTCTTCAATATCAATCTCAAATTCTAATTCATCATCAGAATCAGAAGTTTCAGGTTCTTTACTTTTCTTAGAGATTGGTTGTCTAGCAGTCTGCACCTGGGCCTTCTTCCCTTTTGTCGGAATACTTTTCTCAGCCATGCCTTCAGCCTTGGATTTCTTAGCATCAGGTTTATCATTCTGACTACTCTTTCTCTTCATCAATCTCCTAGCTATGCTAGGGTTCACATTAGCAATCAGTTCATTATCTGAGTAATCTTCATCCACATCAATGATAGGTGGATCAGCAGCCTTTTCAGAGGGGTTCTGAATGTTGTCTTTTGGTGTCACAACATTCTCAGTGACATCTACATTTTCAGAAACTTCCACATTTGGACTTTCTGATTGATTTAAAGGGATAGAAATTCCCGGTACAGATTGGTTTCCACTCAGTATACTAGTAACCAGCCTAGCAATAGCTTGGTGAACTTGAACTGATCCTTCTCTATTAGGTACAGAAGACGAAGGATGAGAAGAATTACCAGAGGCTGAAGCTTGAGCTCTTCCTGCATGTCTGGTTCTGAGCTTTTTGACTCTGGCTGGGTCAGTTGCCATCTCCCTGAGAGGAGTGACCTCAAGAACTTCAGATTCTATGCATGTAGTGATTGCCCTAGAATCTTGGTCAGATGATGACGATGATGAGGAAGACGAAGTCGCCATGGTTGAAGACGATGTCTGAGACATTTTGATTGACTTTGAGTAATGGTAGCAGTTTGAGTAAAATCTTTGATTTGGAGGAGGAAACAGGTTGCAAGGAACTGAGAGGTAGGAGATAAAAGGGAGTCTCTTCAACTTCTTAAAGCTTTTGAAGGAATTGTGAAAGAATATGATTAACCCACTAAATATAGACTTAATAAAATTAATCCCTTCAACCCTTGTTTTAAGCAAAATTAATTGCTATAATTTCTCATGTTGGTGAATACCCAACCTGCCCCTCAAATTTTCAAGTTTATTTCCAACAAGAGCCTTGGTAGAAGAATCAGTCAGCTGAAGCTTAGAGAAACTATGTTCCAGTTTAAATGACTTCTTCTCTTCAAAGTCAATAGGATTCAAGGAAATGTTGATTGTTTTCAGATTGTCACAACACAATGTCACAACATCTTGTGTAACATTGTACTCAGGGAGCATCTGTTTTGACCAGATGTTTTGAGAACAGAATTTATTTGACTTGTTATTTCCAACATCCTTGTCAAGATGACTTAAGGTTCTGACAACACATTCTTCTTCAAGTTTATTTGCCACATCACAGATATTATCAACCTGTAGTTTTGGAGTTCTTCTGACAGCTTCCAAGGAAATAGCTCTTTTCATTCTTCTCAGATGAAGGAGACCAAGCTTATGCTGCCACAGTTTCATCTCTTTTTCTTCTTTGATGATTTGACACACAGTGGAGATAACAGTGTTCTCAGGCTGCCACACGTAACAGTTATCTTTGGATTTGATTCCTCTCATTATAACATCTAGTTTTTCATTAATTACTAGACATTCAGATCTTGAGAAGTTGACCATGAATCCTAGATCACATAATTGACTGATACTAATGAGATTAGTAGTCAACCCTTTTACCAGCAGTACTTTATTCAGACTTAGAACTCCAGGGCAATCCAAATTTCCAACTCCTTTGACTTCACCTTTAGCACCATCTCCAAAGGTCACAAAACTGGTGGTGTGAGGCATAACATTATTGAGGAGATTTTTGAATCCAGTCATGTGTCTGGAACATCCACTGTCAAAGTACCAATCTTCCTTTGCAGAAACCCTCAGGGAAGTGTGAGCTATTAGTGCAGTAGCCTTTTTCTTCCATTTAGGAGCATGAGGCACCTTTTTAGACTTAGGTTTGACACCTGAGCTCTGATTAGGATATCCATGTAGTCTGAAGCAGAAGGGCTTTATGTGACCATATCTCCCACAATGATGACATTTCCATCTTTGGTACCTCTTCTTCATATGTCTCTGTTCCTGATGTTGAGAGTTGTGTTGAGACATCCGTTTTGACATTTGCTTACCAGTACCAGATTTCTTTGCTTCCATAAATCCTAGTCCAGATTTATTTCCCACATTTTGTCCAACCTGAAGGATCTCTTCCAATTTGTCTGTTCCATTGGTCAACATCTTGACAGATTTGGTCATTTGATTCAGTTGTGAGTTCAGCAATTGAACTTCTCCTTCTAGATGACTTATAGTTTCAAGATTTGCCCTTTTTTCATCCTCCAGCTTTATAATGAGTTTTGATTGTTTTTCATTCTGCACACAGACTTCAGCACTTCTGATACACAATTTCTTGTAGGTATCAGCCAGTTCTTCAAATGTCACTTCTTCATCACTAGTGTCACTTTCAGAAGTACAAACACTAGTTAGGGCAGTAACTAGTTTGGCAGATTCTTCTTCAGAATTACTTTCTGAATCATAGTCAGACCAAGTAACAGTCATTCCTTTCTTTTGCTTCTTAAGAAAGGTGGGACATTCAGCTCGAATATGTCCATATCCCTCACATCCATGGCATTGAATACCTCTGCCTTGGTTTCCCTTATCTTCTGACCTTGGTCTTCTGCTGGAACTGTCAATGTCAGAGGGAATGTTATGAACATTAGGCCTTGACTTTGGGTCCATTCTTTTGATGAGCCTGTTGAATTGTCTTCCAAGCATGGCAATAGCTTCAGATATGTTTTCTTCTTCATCCTCCTTGTATTCAACATCAGTGTTGGATACAAGTGTTATGATTTTGTTCTTCTTGTCACCATTATCAGTGATCCCCATCTCAAAAGTCTGAAGAGACCCAATAAGTTCATCCACTTTCAACTTGCTGATGTCCTGGGCTTCCTCTATGGCAGTTACCTTCATTGCAAATCTTTTAGGCAAGGATCTGAGAATCTTCCTCACCAGTTTTTCTTCTGACATTTTTTCTCCCAGTGCTCCTGAGGTGTTGGCAATCTCCAAGATATTCATGTGAAACTCATGAATGGTTTCATCTTCCATCATTTTTAGATTCTCAAACTTGGTAGTCAACATCTGAAGCCTTGACATTTTTACTTTGGAAGTTCCCTCATGAGTAGTTTTGAGAGTGTCCTAAACTTCCTTGGCCAGTTCATATTGATGAACTAATCTGAAAATGTTTCTATCAATTCCATTGAACAAGGCATTTAGAGCTTTGGAATTTCCCAGGGCTAACTCATCTTCTTCTTTACTCCAATCTTCCTCAGGCTTCAGACTGATTGTCCCATCTTCCTCAGTTATGGTGGGATGGATCCATCCTTTGTCAGTAGCTCTCCAAGCCTTTTTGTCCAGAGATTTTAGGAAGGCAATCATACGAGGTTTCCAGTAGTCATAATTAGTTCCATCCAGAATGGGTGGTCTATTTCCAAAAACTCCTTCTCTGTCCATAGTGCCAGAAAGTGATATCCCTAGATCTCACCCAGTAATACAGGCAGGGTGCCTGCTCTGATGCCAATTGAAATTCTGGCTGCAGATACTCAATGTCACGTCCAATGTTATGACACCGTATCTGACTTACTATATGACAGTAAATACAAAAGCAGTAAAGAACACAGTCAATTGTTTACCCAGTTCAGTGTGCAACAACACCTACTCTGGGGGCTACCAAGCCAGGGAGGAAATCCACTATAAGAGATGTTAATTCAGGAATAAACCAACCAGTTTATCTCCTTCACTTAAGACCTACCCAATGCAATTCCAATCTAAGTACAACTTAAACCTGAGTTCCTACTCACTCCCCCTCAATCACAGCAGTGATACATAAACCAATTTGACTCAATAATTGATGAAGACACTCTTCAAAAACAAACACTTGATTAAGCTTCACAGCTTTTTAATCAAGCAACACAATCACTCTTGCTTCACAGCTTTGAGTGATGTACACAACTAACTTGACTCTGCTTCACAGCTTTAGTCAAGGAACATTCAAACACTCTTGCTTCAAAGCTTTGAGTGCTACACAGCCCTTACAATAGAAAACCTATTCCAAGTCACTTATCACAATGATAATTGCTTGGAGTACAATAAACAAATCTATACAGATTACAAATGATCTTCTAATCAATATAAAGGGGTTGCTCTGCAAAACAGCAGCTCTGTTGAATATATAGCAGCTGCAACTTCAGTTAGGGTTTCCAAATTCCTAGGGTTAATTCCGTTTGACCTAAAGACCAGGTCACAGGACTTTATTAACCAGGTTAGGGTTGAGCTAGGTTACCCCTCAGAAAACGCAGGATTCTGTTCAGAAAGGACTGAGTTATTTCCTGAAAAAACTCAGACTTATCCAATCCTGCAATCCTGTTAGTTCAGAACAGGATGTCATAACATCTGTTATGACATCTGAGAAAACCTGTCTACTGATTTAGCAAAGAGTGATCATTTTGCAAAATGCTCAGATACACACTTATAAACATCAGTACTTTAATTACAATATTTTCTGCAAAGGTACCTAATGAGTTAGTACAAACTGAACTAGAATGTTATGACATCAGTCATGACATTCACACATACACTTGGGATTTACCAAAAATGCAAGCCAATACCTAAACACCTACATTTACAAAACCATTTGTTTTTCTTTTTCTGTTTTGTTTTGCAAAAACTTCCAATGATTTATTCTTGGCATATGCATTTGAATATGATTTCTATTCAGAAATATCTGCATATGAAACGAAAAGACAATTGCTCGTAACTTAAGAAACAGGGGCAAAAACTAAAAAATGTCAAAACCGACAGTTACTTTGTCCAACAAGTACCGGGGCAGAGACAACTTTGAAACAAATTCATCAGTACATACGACCCTGTGACGTCTATACTCCCCACAAAGTAAAGGCAATTAAAGCTTTGACATCGGCTTCCCCAAAACGGGAGGTACTCTCCCCACCCAGGTTCCTTTAGAAAAACTGACATCTATTTTCTCCAGCCGAATTTCATAATCGCAAGCGGGTCATAAAGGTCTCTCCCGGTCAGAGTTTATTTCTCTGAATATAGAAGCTCAATCCCCGACAGAGTTTATCCCTTCAGCTATGGAATTTCATCCTCCAACAGAGTTATCTCCCCGTAGAGTTATTCTCAAACAAAGTCTCTCCCCCGGCAGAATATCTGTAAACAAGGAGAAAATCTCCAGCATAGTCATCTCTGTTCACCATCCCCAGCGGAAGTAAAAGAACCACTTTATCTACGACGGTCAGGAAGTCAATTTCCAGTACTATCCAACAGTGGTCAGGGATTTATTTTCCCATACTCGGATATGTCACAAATAGAATTTCATGTTCATACATCATGACGTGCGCACACATATTTCATACAACATAATCTCATTTATTTTGAGAACATCATCACACAATGAATTTCATACATCACATATAATTAATCATGTACCTTTTCAGGAAAGATGGTTATCATTAACAATTTCCAGTAAGTCCAAGATTAGCTCCTAAAACTAAACAGAGTAATTATTCGCGCGACCAAATGCAGCCTTACACGGGTTCGTCACAAAGCAATCTTACACGGGTCTCTCCTAAATGCAGCTTCACACGGGTTTATCCTGAAAAATCTTACACGGGTCCCTTCTCATACATTTCCAAATAAAGTTTCACACGAACTCATCACGAAGTAACCCTATAACCCAGGTTCCTTCCCATAAGCCCTACTATCCAGACTTTCGTCTCGAAGTAACCCTACGACTCAGGTTCCTTCTGAAGTTTTACACGAATTTATCCCGAAGTGACCTTACTCAGGTTCCTCCTGAAGTTTTATACAGACTTAGCCCGAAGTAACCTTACCCAGGTTCCTTATGAAGTTTTACTTGGACTTATCCTGAAGAAACCCTACCCAGGTTCCTTCTTACAATTTCTCGATGTAATTTTACCCAGACTCATCCTGAAGCAATCCTACCCAGATTCCTTCCGAAGTTTTACCCAAACTCCTCACGAAGCCACCTTACCCAGGTTCCCTCTCGGTTCAGATGTAGTTTTACCCAAACTCATCACGAAGCCACCTTACCCAGGTTCCCTCTCGGTTCAGATGCAGTTTTACCCAAACTCATCACGAAGCAACCTTACCCAAGTTCCTCCTCAGTTCAGATGCAGTTTTACCCAAACTCCTCACGAAGCCACCTTACCCAGGTTCCTTCTCGGTTCAGATGCAGTTTTACCCAAACTCATCACAAAGCAACCTTACCCAGGTTCCTTCCCATAAGCCCTACTATCCAGGCTTTCACCTCGAAGTAACCCTACGACCCAGGTTACTTCCCATAAGCCCTACTATCCAGGCTTTCACCTCAAAGTAACCCTACGACCCAGGTTCCTTCCTATAAGCCCTACTATCCAGGCTTTCATCTCGAAGTAACCCTACGACCCAGGTTCCTTCTCATAGCCCTACTATCTAGGCTTTCATTTCGAAGCAACCCTACTACCCAGGTTCCTTCTCACATCCCTACTTCCCAGGATTTCATTTCGAAGCAACCCTACTATCCAGGTTCCTTCTCTCTTATCTCCAGAAAATAGTTTATAACACTGTAAGACCTGGACCCGACCAGATACAGTCGATTTCACATTTCCCCAGTAAGTCATTGTGCAGCCTAGACCCTGACCAGACATGCCGTTTACTTCCACCTCCTCAATCAAGAGTTAATTCCCCAGTAGAGTAGTGGACAACTGAAGCTCCTAAACTCTATTCCCCAAGACAGAGACCAACATTCCTCAGCGAAGTCCTCCCTAACAACAGGAACATGAATTCCCACTAAGGAATATCTCACAAAATCGTCATTATTCTGGATGGAATATTTAAGACCATCTCCGATGACTCTCTGTCGTCTTCTCCAAATGGCATCTGTAAGCCCATTCCCGATACCACCTATACAAATTAAGCATCATTTCATATGAGTGTAAATTTCTGGGCACTCTAGTGTTCAATCATCTTCCACCTTCAGATCACGAAAGGCAGACTAGCCAATCTACATCCTCAGGTTCAAGAAGATTGAACAGTGGAATCTGTTTTATCCTAAAATTTTCCCTCTCATTTCACTAAACACATGCTCAATGAAGTCCTCAACTTGCTCAAGGATGCCCAAGAATTAGCCAGACAAATTCTCTCCTAAGGCAATGAACCTTCAACTAGGGTTTCCACTTTTATCGAGTTATGTGAACTCCAAAGGTCTCAAATCTTTTCCATGGTCCTAATGTGTTCTCAAGACCATCCATGTAAAGTTTCATGCCTTTCACAAAAAAATTTCTCAGTTAACTGCTCAAATGCCTAAAAATCAACTATACTGGGTCAAAAGTCAATTGCGACCCACATACAGTCAAACTTCAAGATTTTTGGTCAACATCAATATTTTGAAGTATCATCCATCATTTGATCAAGGGTTTATCATGATTCCTCAAGGAATGCCCCAAATTCATCAAAACTCAAAAGTTGCTAAATTAGGGTTTCTATAGGAAAAGTCAACCCAATTTTGACCAGGCATAACTTTCTCATACTTTATCAGAAATTTCCCATCCAAGGCTCATTTTGAATAGGATTCAATTCCCTACAACTCATATTCATCCCTCAAGTTCAAGAAATGCACTCATGAAAAGATATAACTTCAGACATTATAGGTCCTTTCAAAAAGTCAACAAAAACACCTTTTGGGTCAAAGCCCCTTACATGAACATGGAAGATCCAATTGAGATGAAACAAAAAGGGTTGTTTATAGGACATCCTAAGCTCTCTAAAAAGTCCAAGAACACCCTCTTAGGATTAAAAATGAGAGAGATATGCATTGCTAAAGTTGACCAATTTTTGGAAAAAGTGCATGAAGCCAATATTGACCAAACTTGAATTTTTTTCAAATGGGCTCATCTTTTCATGCTTGAAACTTGTTTCCAACATGGCCCACGACCCTTGTGCTCATTCATACATTATTTTATATTATTTATTTTGATATTTTATCCATTAAAATGCAAAATTAAATAAATAAATAAAGGAAATAATGGAAGATTTAATTTGAAATCTTTTTCTCGTCAAATAATAAGCAAGATGTGCTGACATATCAAGGCAACGTCATGGAGAAAGAGGAAGATTAGATTTGTTCTCAAAAAAGCTAAAAATCACATAATTTAAAGAAAATATTTTCTCAATGAAAGCATGGATATTCTTCCAATTTTGTTGACCTAATATGGCCTAATATATATGCACAACAAAGTCAGACCTAAGAAAGAGGCACAACTGTTACAAAAAACCCTAGTCAAAAAGTTCAAATTGGTTCAAGGTGGTGCAACACGAGACCTCTCTCTCCGGCCACTGTCAAAGCATTCCAAGTACTCCATTAGTCTCCTGTTGATTTCAGCAGTCGAACCATACGTGTATTGAAGGCCAAACGATCCCAGAACTCATCCTCTCACAAGCTACAGTTTGGTAAGATTTTCAAACCTCAAACTTTTGATTCCTGTGATATCAATTGATTTTTTGCACTGATACATGTTTGTAATGATGTTGAGTCATTTTGAACTATTAGTGTCAAGCATGCACACATGATCCTCAGATTGCCATTGTTAGGGCCAGTTTTCAGGCGAGCCTCGTATCTCCCTGTACAGGGACTTTCAGACTAAACCACCACCACCATGGAGTTCGTAGCCTAGGAAATATGGGGGTAGTCGGAGCCTGGTGCCTTGATTCCATGTATTTTTGTCGTTTACATTTTTACAGGGCCGGAGAAGACGACCGGAGTGCAGCTACGGCGTCGTTGACTCAGGCGAAGACCCTGCGTGGCAATCCCTTATGTTTTGATTGGTTGGTTTAAAATCCAGGGTCCCGCTGAAAGGTCGTGTGTTGACAACTCAGCATTCATGTTGTTTATATATTATATTATTATTTTGTCATTGATATAAAAGAATAACAGGTTGGCCTGGTGGTAAGGAAGAATGCATGTGAGGTGAGAGACCTGTGTTCGATACCCAGGTCTAGAGTTTTTGTATTTTCTAACCATTTGATTTCAGATCCAATACATCGTCATCCCATGCGTTTACCTTGCACCCTCAGATCCATTCATTGGATCATTCATCATACAGATCCAACGCTCCAGATTTGCATCCCCATGGTGAACTTTCCAAACGTGACAACACCAGATCTCACGCAGATCTTGGGCCAGCACATATGGGCTTAGCAAATTCATCCAGCAACCCTTCAATCTGGGTTACACCCCCCATCAGGCCCACTATTTCTTTTTTTTAATTTCTTTTATTTATTTTAATTATTTGTTTAATTATTTTTACAAAATAAACAAAAATAATTTTTTTATTAAATCAAAAAATCACAAAAACATTAAAATTAGATTTTTTTTCATAAAATATTGTATTTCCTTAATTAATTAGATTAATTTAATTAGGGAAATTTTTTTCTCATAATTTAAATCAATTAGAAAATTAGGATTAATTTGCAAATAGTTAATTTTCTCAATCAAAAAATAACAAAAATATTTTCTTTGATTCCCTTTGAATTTAGACTTTGATTCCCGTATTAAATTCATCTCGCGCGCAATATTTTATTTTTAAAATTATTGTATTTGCTTCGGGTTTGTAATAGCTTTTAATTAGGGTTTATCGCATATTATTTACTGTTTAATCCCCGATTTTTGGTTATGTAACCCCCCTTCCCCAAAGCCTTGTAATAGTTAGGTTTTTATTCACTCCTTTTACTTTCCGCTATTATTAACTGCCTAGACTAATTGGATTGTATGCAAAAGACAAATGGTTAAAACAGTAGATCACCATAATTGTGAAAAGATAATCAACTGAAATCAAACACATGTACATGTTCACTCCTAGGGTTTATCCCACTTCGGTTGCCTTCGGTAAACAATCATGAAGTATAGGGAATTTTAGTGGTCGCCCTCTAGTCCCAAAAGATCAAAAATGACCCATTCAAATGTTGCCTCGGAAAGATCTTTAAGACTCTAGGGTAACTACTAAGGTTTCCTATCATTGCTTCAGCGACCGTAATTGTCCCTTCGAATGTCCCTTTAACTCCAATGATGGGGCTACCTACTCCTTAATAGTAGGATAGCGTTGTCTAAAGGAAACGAGAAAATGAACAGTCTTTTTTCGAGTAGGTAGAAACTCTTAAGTACTTGCTCAAAACAACAAAAACTCTTTCACACAAACACTTTCAAAACAATTTTCAAAAACAACTTCGTCACATTCTTAAGGACAGATACAAGGGTTACCACAAAGTTAAACAAAAACTTTTCAAAACACACACAAGCAATTTCAAAATTAGCAAGTACCTAAGAGCCCATGGAAAACCATGGATAGAAAGGGTGCTAACACCTTCCTTTTCTATAATCTATCCCCCGTACTCAAAAAACTCTCGAAAAAGGTTTTTTCTGTTCTTTTTTCTTTTCCTTTGTTGGATGAAATAAAAGTCGGTGGCGACTCTTGCTTACCGCACATTTGCAAACAAAAAACGCAAACCGGTATTAACAGTCAGTTCTGCCACCGTATCACACGTTCCAATAAAGGATTGGTAAATTTTATAAATACTCACCCGTCTAAGAAATAACACAAGAAAAAGGATGATAACATTATGTGTTATCAGTGTGGAAAATTAGGATATTTTAGAAGCACTTGTCCAAGTCTCTCCAACCATCATAAAAAGAAAGATAAGGAATTCTACAAGACGAAAGGAAAAAACTCCAAAGGTTGTAGAGTCTATATCGTATGGGAAGAAGAGGATGGGAGGTCCTCCTCATATTATTTCTCAAGTTCAAATAATGAGTTTGTCAACCTATGTTTCATGTCACATAAGAAAGGTGAAACCTCAAAGGCATATACTTCTTAACCCGATGATGAATATGAATATTGTGAATCGTCAAAAGCGTTAAATGATATGCATTTTAATTATATAAATTATTTTAATAAAATTTCTCTCCAAAAAATATATTTAAAAACTTGAAAAGGAGATAAATGATCTTAATCGCGCTTTAGATTCTATTAAGGAAGCACATATATCTCTAGTTGATGAGCGCTATAATTTTTCTAAAACTTTAGTTGAAAAGATAGAAAAAATATAGTGTGGTTACTTTTCCATATTTAAAACATGAAATTTAAACTCTCAAAGGTCAACTAACTCATATTACTTCACTATCTTGTACTTGTTCTAGATCTTTAAGTGATAGAGGAACGGTTTTTAAGAAAAACCCTCAAGTCATGAGGAGAAATAGAAAAATTATTCCATCTAAAGTTATTTGTCATTATTGTATTTATAAGATACACATTAGGCCTCTTTGTTATATTATGAATGTTCAAGTTTACAATGGTAAAATGACGTAGATTCTTAAGTGTACCTCAACTGACTCCAAAAGACCCAACTAAAATTGGGTACCTAGTTCTATCTATTGATGTTTTGTGCAGGAGTGTCTAGGAATCTTTATGGAGTTTAAAGACAAGTAAAAGAAGATGTATTCAATCATATTTTTGATTGTATTATGCTTTTGCTATATTAGTTTTGTTATTTACTAACTTTACTTGTGCATGAAGTTAAGTTATAGATCATCGTAATTGGTATGATCGTTTCATTCTCCTTTACCTTCGTATAGTTGCACTTTATTTATCTTATTTTCTTATAATTTTTTTTTTGCATCATGGTCATTCATGCATCAAAATTATATTTCATATGCATCAAAATTATTCTTCATATGCATCAAAATTATATTTTTTTCATGTGCATTAAAGTTAATTTTCAACTGCATCAAATAATGTTTTAGTTGTATTAAAATCTTTTTCATTAAGTTCATATTGCATTGAACAATTTTTTCATTCAAAATTTGAATAAAATCATATTATTTTATTTCAAATGTAAGTCGATGATATTATTTCGGGTTTTACTAATGAATCACGTTGCAAGGTGTTTGCTAGTGGCATGCAGCGAGTTTGAGATATCTCTTGTGGGAAAACTCACATATTTCTTAGGATTACAAATCAAGCAAGTCGGAGAAGGAACTTTCATAAGTCAATTAAAATACTACTTAGAGCTTCTCAAGAAGTTCGATATAAAAATTCGAGAAGCATCTCAACACCTATTGAATCAAATGTGTTAATTGACAAAGACGAGAGAGACATGAACTTTGACATAACCAGGTATAGAGGTATAATTGGATCCTTACTCTATTTAACTGTGAGTAGGCCTGATATCATGTTTAGTATGTGGGAATGTGTGCTAGATATCATGTGTCACCTAAGGAATGCCACTTTAAGATCGTAAAAAGAATTTTGAGGTGTCTTAATAGAACCTCCCAACACGGTCTTTGGTATCCTAAAGGTAACACTTGTAGCTTAGTAGGTTTTCTGACTCTGATTTTGCATGGTGCAAGTCGGATATAAAAAACATTAGTGGTACCTGACACTTATTTGAAAGTTGTTTAGTTTCTTGGCATAGTAAGAAGTAGCATAGTATTTGCCTTTCTACCGTCAAGGCTGAATACGTAGTCGCTGGTAGTTGTTGTGCATAAATCTTATGGATAAAATAACGATTGCTAGATTATGATTTTAAAACTTGGTCGTATTCCGATTAAGCATAGTATTACTAGTGCAATAAGCCTTACTGAGAATTTGGTACTCTATTCATGAACTAAACATAGAGTCAGCCAACAGATTTGGAGGCCTAAGGCAAAATTTGAAATAAAATTTTCAAAAAATAAAAATATATTTATTAAAAATTGTATTAGTTTTTATGTTAAAAATAAAATAAATTATCAATTAAATTTTAAATTATTATTTTCTTCAATTTAGTTTTTAAATAATATAAAATTAACAAATAATCTCTAAAATATCTAAAATTTATCAATTTAATCTTTAAAGTACATTAAAAAAAATTTACTTTTATTCTTGTGGAAATAATAGTAAATTTTAATATTTTTTTAAATCAAAAGAAAATAAATAACATATTAATATCAAAATTATACATAATTCTCTCAAATAAAACATATGTGTAGCTATTTCCCGTTAATTATAAGTTTTTTAACTTAACCACCAACATCGGGAATCGAACCACCAACTTTGAATACCCAAAATTATGTGCAACCGCTAAACCTGTGATAATTCATGTATTAATGTGCTTTTGCGTTAATATATTTCTTAAAGTTTATATTTGGAGGCCTTTGTTTATAACCTTTTTATAGCCCAAAAAAGTGAGGCCCAAAGCCATAGCCTCACTTGCCTTTGCCTTGGGCCGAGGCTGACTAAACACATTGATATCTGATACTATTTTCTTAGAGGTCATGCTGAAAAATGGGATGTTATTTTCAAAAATGTTGACATTATAAGTCATCTTGTTGACATCTTTACAAAATCATTATCGTCGGAACTTTTTCACAATATTTATAGAGATTTGGGAATTTTATTTTCCTCATGCTTTAAATAGATTGGATTCATTTGTTATTGTTGCGTCTGGGATTTTCATCGAAGCGCGAAGAAGGCGGAAAGAAGAGTCACCATCAATGTTATTTATCCCAAGATAGGGAAAATAAACATTGAGTAAACCTAAAGGGAGAGAAAGAACATGGTCATCGTGGCCGAGAGAAAGGGTAAGGAAGTCGATTACGCGAGGGGAAGGTATTAGCACCCCTTACGTCTGTGGTACTCTACAGGATCCACTCAAGTTTGTTCTAATATAAGGGTGTGCAAAAAATGTAAAGACTAATGCTAAGGGAATGCATGCAAAGTATATACAAAAAGAAAGTTTTTATTAGTTGTACTCACTGCAGTTGTGAACCTTTGTGCCTACGTACCACCTTTCGTGCAATGGGGAGCAGGGCAATCGTGGTTCACCTAAAAAGATTTTTTGGTTTATTATATGTTTTTTTATGAACGATGCTATCAAAGCATGTCCTTTTTGAAAAGGTTTTAAAAGAAAAAATTCCGAAGAAAAAAGGTTTGCATTGGTTGGTGTTTTTTACCTTGAAAAAGGATTTGACGATTCAAACCACATAAAGTCTACGACATGAGAGAATTTGGATGATCGAGTCGGACGTCTCGTACCCAAAGTACTAATGTAAGGCTCATGTCATATGGTTCGTATAATTATATTTAAGTGTTTTGAGAAGTTGATAAAGAAAAGGGTTTTAGTTTTAACATGAATGCAAAAGAGAAAGACTAATCAAAAGGGGGTCTCAATCCTATAAGTTGTCATATTTTTGGACCTAAACATGGGATAAGAGGGAGATCTACCTAATGTTGTCATGCATGGATAGAAAATCTAAGGTTTATTTAGTTCAAAATTAGAGAAGAATGAACTAAAGATTCTATGGGAAACATGGCAATCTCATAAAAGAGAAGAATAAAGAGAGTAAAAGCAAGAAATCAACACTTAGATAAAAGAGAACACAACAAAACATCACATGAGGTACTTAAACAAGTTACCAAACAAATACCTACTTAAATAAGCAAGTAACACACAAACACATATGTAATTAGGTAGAAACCTAAGCACTAATCAAGAATTTAAGAATAGATGGTAAAACATCAACACCTAACAATGATATTATGTCATCAAAGTAGGATAGAAAAGATGAAAAGAGAGGATAAAACATCAACACCTAACAATGATATCATGTCATCAAAGTAGAATATAAAAGAAAGAGATGGTAATTAGACAATCACTCATCACACATGATAAGTAGATACTTTCTCAAGATATAAGGTACTTATATGAGATACTTATGAGAGCCTACTTAGAAAAGCAAGCAAAGAAAGGAGAAGAGATGATAAGACATCACACAAAGTTGATAACACCTCAAGCATCTTATGGAAAATATGGGGTAATATGAAGAAGAAGAGGTAAACCTATACATGTTATATACTTAGCATAAACCTCATGGTCAAGAAGAAGTTCAAATAGTCATTGAAAACATGGTACAAACACCAAAGTACACAAACTAGCATCAATCAAAGTTATGATGTGAAGTGGAAACAAGTGTGTGATTAAGTGAACATGGCATAATGTGTTAAGTAAGATTGAGGTTAGATGAAAACACTAAAATTTAACACACACTAATGACCTCTAACATCCCTAAGGTAACACTACTTAAACACATTCTAAAATTAGTGCAAGAAAAAAGTCAATTCCACACCCTAACATGCCCCTAAAGATGAGTGAAGCACAAGAAAGGGATAGAAGAAGAGGGAACATGATTAGAGGGTGTCAAAGCAAATAGGTCAGTATAAAATTACCTCTGATATCACACATTTAAACATCATAAGCATAAGGAGAAAATTCCATACATAACACATAAGGGAAGTGGCTAAAGGAGACAAGCAATCATATTCAAATCAAACAAGTAAAGATCAAATGATGAATGCATAATTGAAGGATTTATTGAATGTGTGACTTGTATAATAATTTAACTCAAAATTATATTCAAGAGCAACAAAACAAGAAGATGAAGTTTCATTAACAAGCAAAGTCTCCTAATTGATGAATAACATCATCTAAAGATCGATAATACTTGTCTTAGATCAAACAAAATTGATGAAGCTCATGTAAAATCAAAATGATACCTTATATATCATGGGATAATGGATAATCCCTCATAAGTTATCCATCATGAACTTGAAACTTTAAGAGATGTTAGCAAGATAGCATACTCAAAGGTCATGATGAATTGGCAAAGTATAGTGCCTAAATACACACAAGCATTGTGATCTAAATATATCAAAGTTAATATTGTTATATGTTATGGGAAGTAGCCAACATCAATATACATTCATGGGACATGGCACAAAATCTCATGGAGCAATAACTAAATGATGATGCTTAAAACACAAGTAATAAAAAGAAAATAGCTTCTAATGTATCACCATGTTGGTTAACAAGTAATTGCTTAACCAAAGATCAAGGAAGCATAGAGAATTTGAGATAAGAATATAATTTAAGATTGAAACTCAATCATGAGATATCAGACCATGGTCCTCTAATGGATTCATTAATCATCAAATAAAAACTAGGTCAAAACTAGATAATGTGGCTCCTAACTTGTCATCATGATGAATTGACAATGGAATGTTAATCAAAGAATCAAAGGAGCAAGGCATAATAACTCTTAGTACTTTGAAATTCATAAGCTAACACAAGCATAATAAATCATAATGGATTTATAAACATCAATTTGAAATCCTCAAGGCAAATACCAAGTCAAAGTCTCATTAATGAATGATACACAAACAAAATAAACAACAAATAAAATGCACCAAGTAGTCTTAGCATTGTCCATGAACATGGGCTTCAAGACATAATTACTTAAGCATCAATTCACACATGAAGTGACAAAGATGGATCATGTGCCTTTGAGACATCACCAATAAAAGAAGAAATGAAAACTTGGAAAGAAGAGAAATTTTGCTCCCAATTCTAATCAAAATGGACTTGTAATTGAATGCAAGTCATAGAATCATGGAAGTTATGCCTTAAAGGCATGATGAACTTAGAGGTCAGTAGAAAAGACACAAAACTTCATTCATTATGGATCAAAGGCATTTGACAAAGGAATGTATCAATACAAACTCCTAACCTTGATCACATTTGGTGAATTTAGGCACATAAAAAAACACAAGTTAGGGTTCTTAAATGTTTCAAAATATTTTAAATTAACATCCTAAACAAGCTCTGATAAAAGGGTAAAGAGAAGGAAGTTTGATTCCTTATATGTTGCACAAGTACATTCACTATATCTCACATAATCAACAAAGAAGCATTAGAAAGGATCAAGCTCAAAATGAAATGAGAAATGATAAAAAGAGAGATCAAATTCCTATAAAGCCTTTTTAAGACTATCCTTGAGTTTATAATATCTCTAAACCTTAATGAGTTCATAATCATAGCAAAAATTGGCTCAAAATATTACAAGAATCACAAATTAGGGTTTTAGAAACCACACAAAACTTTATGCTCAAAAGTAAAAACCAAATGATCAACTTACAATTTAAAATAAATTAAAATAAGTTGATACATCAATAGAGACTCAAATGATCATAACATACCCAATGATTGGCTTTAAACTATGTCCATAAGCTTCAAATTAAAACTTGACTCAATTACACTAGGCCAAAAGGACATGTTCACTTCAAAATTAAATCAAAAATAGAAATAAAACTTATAAATTCAAACAAAATTAATTATAACACACGTTGGACTTCTAAAAGTCATAAACAAGGGTTATGATTCTTGGATTGAAGAGGAAGGGTGAATTTGAAGTGTAAACACCAAGACTTGTGGGCAAAACCACAAAATTGGGCAAGCTTAACAAAATATTTTGTGAAATTAGAAGATCAAAGGATAAAATTCCTTAAAATTCATTTTCACAATCCTAAGACATCTAAGAGTCATAAACAAATGTATTCTGAATTTTAAAAGTAAATGAGATGATAGGATTAACTCAATCTCTAGACCTAAGCAAAGAAAAAGGACCAAAAACGACAATAAACTTCTACAATTTTTAGAATCAAGAAAAATTAATGATAAATCTGATTAAAAATTATGTAATATTAGTTTAACCTCTAAGGATTACTAAAAATATTTTTGTGGAATTTTATCATAAGGTAAAAAATTTTAAAAAAATAAAAACAAATTATAATAAAATTGAAAGAAAAACGACACAATTAATCAATTGATTTAATTAAAGTGCCACGAAAGTTTGTAAAAAAATAAAAAATAATTTTATAGAACAAACTCAAAGATATAACTGACCGTATTTTTTTTAATGATTTTTAAGTCATCAAAACTAATTAAAATAAAATCAATAAGTCAATTGAAATAAAAGAGGAAAATAAGAACACAAATTCAAAATAATACCAAATAATGAGAACGGCGCGCGCGTGGGAAACAAACGAATTCAAATAGACCAATCAGGTTATGTCTTCTTTGTTTAAACAAACTGTTGTAACTAGTTTCAAATTGAGAGTTGCCGCCCTTAATTTTTATCCTAAGAAAGAGAATATAAAGGAATAACCCTAACGTGGTCAGAGATTCTAAGTTGTTGACTCATTTTTAGACAAAGGGAAGGTGTTTGACACCCCTCATCTACCTTGTTCACAAGGATACTAGGGTTAGAAGTGCAATCTTTAAGACTTAGGGTTTTAGTTTTTTATTAGGGGAACTCACCACGATTTTTAAGTCGTATGCCTACATATCCTCTTATGAGGAATTAGAGTCTCAATTCTTAGTTCATAGTGGGTTGGTGTTTTTTATGCATTACGAAGATATTTGAATTTCCCATGTACTCGGTCTAGGTGTGTGAATAGTGGAGTTTGTTAGATGAAGCGTGTAGTCGATTTAAATATATTCGTAACCCTTTTTTTGAAAATTGTTTATGGAATTTAATTTGATTATGAAAAAGAATCTATTGTTGGTTAAATATTTTTTAGTGTATTAGTTATAAAAATATCTTATTAATGCATGCTAAAAAATTATTTTAATGCAATAAAATAAATAAATATTGGATGAATTTAGAAAAATAAATATTTAATTTGTGATAGTAATAATAAATAATATTAATATTTTTAAAACATAAAAATAATTATAATAAAAATAATAAAGAAAATTAAATAAAACGCAAGGGGTGTAAATTAGGTTAGGCTAGTAAAAATGGGGGGTGCATGTATTAGGGCCCTGAATTCATATATTGAATTTAGGCCCAACACAGGGGGGTGTTGGTTTGAATAGGTTAGCAAAATAGGGAGTGTGAGCAGTAGGGGCCCAAATCCAGATTTCGGACTTGGCCCATTAAGCCGGGGGGTACGCTTTCCAACGGATAGCAAAAAAAAAGCAAGGGGTGTGTTTAGAGATGGGCCAGACCTAAAACAATAATAATTGGGAAAGAGGTCTGTTTGGACCTCATACAGGAGGGTATACAGTATTATGGTGAGCGTGCATTTTAGAGCGCTTGATGGAGATCATACGGAGATGGCTAACGGCATACAGTAAGCTGTAATGCATAAGATTACAGGGCATAATATATTTTCGTTTTACAAAAAATTTATCATTTTCATTTCATTATCTCCCTCTTTGAAATATTTGTATCTCTCTTCTCTCACCCAAACTGAATTACAGCAAGCCCTAATTCGTCACCGCTCCCATAAAACCTAATCGGTGATGGCCTTATCCTTCGATCCCGACCCCAACCTCTATAAGAAAATCAAAAGAAATTAAGCTAAGTGTAACCGAGGAGTACCTCTATTGTGACGACTCTCGGTGTTTTTATGATTTTTTTTGTCTGATCTGGTTTCTAATCCTCTCTCTTTGTGTTCGACAGGTACAAAGGATGATGACGATGGTGGAGATGCAGCGCAATGAAAGATAATTAGGGTTTCAGATGTTGAAACCCAAAGCTGGAGCGGCAATGAACACGAATTTACGGTGGCGACGCTCGGATCTTCGACTCTCTTACTTCTTCCTCCAAGTTTCTTCTTCCTATTTCTCCTCCCTGAAATTTCTTCTTTTCTATAAAATTTTCATTGCCCCTCTTATGTCTTAGAGTTTAGGTTTTATAGTGTTAGATTTAGTTATATTAGGAAATAAATTTATGACTTTGTCGTTACTGTTTAGAGTTGATTTAGGGAATTTGGGATCCTAGAGATTTGATTGTAATTTGTAATTTTGATTTGATATAGTAATAACAAGTTTCTGATTCTGTTTGGATTGATTTCATTTCTGTTTTGATTATGATTGGATTTGAATAGTAATTATTATTCTTAAAAACGACCATTTCTCTTTCTTAATCTATACAATAGGCATTTTTCTTTTCATCAGTCTGAACTATGATTGTTTGGGTTTAAAGCATGCGTTTTTTTTATTTATCCGAACAGTAAACGTATTTTTTGTTTTGGACTGTAAGTGCTTCTTTGATTTGGGCTTGAATTGGGCCTGTAATGGATCATGTGATGGCCTCTTTAACCAAACGTTTTTTCTCAATTTAATAAAAAAAATATTTAATTTTATAATATAATGACTTTAATAATATTATGTAACGTTTAATGATGATAATGCTAGCAGAAACAAAAATGCAATTTTTAACAAACAAAAATTGAAATGGGCCAAATGATTTTAGCTTATTGGGCCACCTAAAAAATTAATTGCATATACCCCTTTCAACCTTATTTAAAACCCTAATGGGCCTTTCTGATTTTAGAAAAGGCCCAAGGATTCTTCATAAAATAAACCCCCTCCTTACATTTGAAATGGGCTTAGCAAACACCTTTCTTACAAAAGAAACTGAATAGACCCTTACTTCTATATGGGCCTTTCTGGTTTAGAAAGGTCCAAAAACTCTTAATAATACAAACATTTCAAGATATAAGTTGGTCTAAAAACGGAACAAAAAACCTAGCTTAAACGCAATGGGCTTTTTAAAACAAAAAATGAGCTAAAGAGTCTATACACCTCCTCTCTAAAAAACCTAATGGACCATCAACTTTTCATGGGCTTTTCTAATTTAGAAAATCCCATTAATTCTCTAAAAGGATAAAACCCCCTTTTACAAACTTAAAACCCAAAGCAAATGCTAACTCTGGAATTTAATAAGGGATAAAAGATTTAGAAATTAGTAGGGAAAATTTGGGGTATGACAGCTGCCCCTATTTAATTTCCTTTTGATTGAATAGTGTGATAATACGCAGGTCTCGCATGTTCTGATCGAAAGTTTATTAAATATTGGAAGACCCCAAAATTTGTCCAAAATATTATAAGGATACGATGTATAGTGTTCCTATGGGTATGAAGAGTAGGCATAGATGATGATGTATCATCTTACCAGTGTTTGAACCAAAGTTTCAATTTAACATAGATACAACGACGCAGATAATTCTTCAGTATCTAAGAGATTGTAGATTCTTTTGCATATTTACAAAAGTACAAGTTTTGAAAAAGTTGACTTACTAATGCTTAGAGACTAATATAGTAAGTTTAGATTTGATGTAATTTATGTTTATTCATCGCAACCTAGGGGATGAATAACATAGAGCTTGATAATACATTGTCGCATGGAGACTAATACAATGAATTACGTCACTGAGAGATATAACTCATTGTTGCTTCGAGACTAACACAATGAGCCAAAGATTTTCACATATCTACCATAGCCTATAGGATAGATAATACGAGCTTGAAACCAGATATTTAGAACTCGGAAAGACGATGCCGGTTGTGTCTGTTCTCAACCAAGACTCGATAGTCAAGTGAAATATGTTAGGTTTAAAGCAATGAACCCAAAATTCATTGATGATGTCAGTTGTGTCAGCCCTCAACCAAGACTATCACCCATGAAGAAAAAACCCCAAATTCACTGATGATGTCGGTTGTGTCATCCCTCAACCAAGACTATCAACATGAAGAAATAAACCCCAAATTCACTGATGATGTCGGTTGCGTCAGACCCCAACCAAGACTACCAACATGAAGAAATAAACCCCAAATTCATTGATGATGTCGGTTATGTCAGCCACCAATTAAGACTATCAACATGAAGAAACAAAATCCAAAATTGATTGATGATTTCGGTTGTGTCAGCCCTCAACCAAGACTATCAACATGAAGAAATAAAACCCAAATTCATTGATGATATCGGTTGTGTCAGCCTTCAACCAAGACTATCAACATGAAGAAATAAACCCCAAATTCATTGATGATATCGGTTTGTCAGCCCTTAACCAAGACTATCAACATGAAGAAATAAACCCCAAATTCATTGATGATGTCGGTTGTGTCAGCCCTCAACCAAGACTATCAACATGAAGAAATAAACCCCAAATTCATTGATGATGTCGGTTGTGTCATCCCTCAACCAAGACTATCAACATGAAGAAATAAACATCAAATCCACTGATGATCTCAGTTGTGTCAGCCCTCAACCAAGGCTATCAACATGAAGAAATAAACCCCAAATTCACTTAAAGTTTGAAATATTCAATTTTCACATATAAGCTTGCTAACGATGTACCCCAAGAAAATTCGCATTTTTTATCAAAGTAATTTTGCAAGATGCCATGCATGATGTATATGCATAATATTCTAAATTTATGTGCTACCCAAGTGCGATATATTCCCCAGTTGTTTCTTTATATACACATGTATAAAATGTTTGTATATGTCCCAAATGTTTTGCATGTGTGTGCCCCAAGTATCTACATATGTACCAAATGCGTGTATACGTCCCAAATATTTCATATATGTATGCCCCAAGTACTTTGAAAATGTTTTTGCTAATTCTCCTTTTTTAAACCATTGGGTTCTCGTAGTCGCCAACTTTCCAATGTTGTTTATCGCTAATTATTGTATCTCCAAGTCGATTTAAATTTTGATAAAGCACGGTGAACAGTGTCAACATGTCATAGATAATTGTATCGCAGGCGCAAGCTTAGGCATGGACATATACGTGGATTTTCTTTCAATGTTTTTCTAACCAAAATACTTTTTTGATGCTTCATCAAATGCTTTTATTTGTTAAATCCCCAAAATGATTTTAACGCAGTATTCACAGGAAATAATCGTAGTATTTTGCAAACAAATCTAAAAAGAAAAAAAAACACAATTAAAAGATTGAAAAAGTAAATGTTTTATTGATCAATATGCCCCTGGATAGGGGAGTGTACAATATGCAATTCCTTAAAAGAGGTTGTGATACGGTGGCAGAACCGACTGTTTTTACTGGTTTTCATTTTGTATTCGCAAATGTCGCGGTAAGCAAGAGTCGCCACCGAATTTTATTTCATCTAATCATGGAAAAGGGAAAAGAACAGAAAAAACCTTTTTTCGAGATATTCTGAGTACGGGGGGTAGATTATAGAAAGGGAAGGTGTTAACACCCTTTCTATCCATGGTTTTCCATGGTCTCTTAGGCACTTGCTCATCTTTTTAAAATTGCTTGTGTGTGTGCTTGCTTTGAAAATGCTTTTACTTCGTGATAACCCTTGTATCAGTCCTCAAGAGTGTGATGAAGTTGTTTTGAAAATTTGTTTTGAAAGGTGTTTGTGTGAAATTTTTTTATTGAGCAAGTACTTAAGATTCTACCTACTCGAAAAAATATTGTTCGTTCTATTTCCTTTAGACAACGCTATCCTACTATTAAAGAGTAGGTAGCATCGTTATTGGAGTTGTAAGGGACATTCGAAAGGGACAAATACAATCACTAAAGCAATAGTTAGAAAACTTTAGTAGCAACCCTAGAGTCTTAAGATCTTTCCGAGGCAACATTCGAATGGGACACTTTGATCTCTTTAGACTGGAGGGCAACCACTAAAATCTCCTATGCTTAATGATTTTTTACCGAAGACAACCGAAGTGAGGTAAACCCTAGGAGTGAATATGTGCATATGATTTATTTCAGTTATTTAATCTTTGCACATTAAGTGATCTACCGTTTTAATTTTCTAGACATTCTTACCATACAATCCTATTAGCCATACATCTAGATAGTTAAAGATTGCGGAAATTAAAAGCGGAAAAGTAAATCTAATTATTACAAGGCTTTGGGGAATGGGGATTACATAACCAAAACTTGGGGGGAAATTAAACAGTAAATAAAACCCTAGTTTAAAAGACTATTACAACCTCGGAGCAATTACAAAAATATAATGAAAAGTATGTATGACAAACGTAAATGCGAGAAATTAAGGTTTTGACCCTTGAAAACCAAATTGAATTTAATTAAAGAAAAAAAATCATTTTTTGTCATTTTTATTTAAGGAAATAAAGAATAAATTTCAAAATATCCTAATCACTAATTAAGCTTTAATTATGAAAAATCATTAAATTAATGAAAAAAACAATTAACCTATTTTTGTGTTTTTATTTTGAGAAGGAATTAAAATTAAGAATTAAACCTAATTTCTATTTGATTTTAATTATGAAAAAAAGATTTAAGTTAACCTAATTAAACTAATTAATGCAATTAAATATTTTATGAAAAAAAAGACTAAACCTAATATTGTTTGTGATTTTCTGATTTTTATGTTTTGATAAAAAATGATTTTTGGAAAATAAATAAAATAAATAAATTAAAACAATAAAAAAATTGAAATAAAATAAAAAAGAAAAGATTGGGTCTGTGTGGTAGAATATAGACTGGGGGGTGCATTGCCAAATTGGTTGGCCCATGTTCCTTGCGTGTGATCCCATGTGGATTAGCTTCAGAGAGTGCACCATGGGCTGCTGTGGTTGGACGCTGGATCTGGACCAAGGGATGATCCAAAGGGTAGGATTTGTGAGCGTATGATGGACGCATGGAATGGTGATATACTGAATCTGCAGTAAATTGTTAGGAAAATAATAAAAGTGTGAATTAATAATTAAAAACCTAACTCTGATTAATTTACAAGTTAATTATGAAATAAAATCAATATTGATTAAATCAAAACAACTTTTATGTCAAAAATTATTTTAATTAATTGAAAGCCTAAAACTAATATTTAATGATTTTTTTGTGATTTTATATGTTAATTAAATTAATGATAGAAAACAAATCAAGTGAAAAATAAATAAATGAAAAGGGTTAGAAAAGAAAATAGTCAAAAAAGTGAAAAATGCATGGGGTGGGTGATGAACCCATGCCCCTTGGGTCACAGTTAGGCGCCTCATCCACCAAGCCAAGCTATTGATTGTGATTCAAACCTTTTCTACGTAACAACAAGAACTCATTTGGACAGTTAATAAACATTAGCAATGTATGAAATTAATTATATGAATGTTTGAAAGAAAAGAAAATTGGAGAAGATGAGTATGCTTGTTTCAAGCATCAAGGGCCATGACTTTCGACTATTCTTACCCTTAGATACCTCAGGAATTATTTGTAATTGATGGTTTAGACTGAAAGTGGCTGGATCTTTGGTTTTGACTTTTGCACTAGTTTTGACAGAATTTGAGGTTTTTAGAGAGCGTTCTTGGGCAGCCAATTTTGTGCTCCCTAGTGTATGAGGGTGTTATGTTTATATAGAGGAGGAATTTAGGTAAAAAATAATGGAAGAAATCTCATGGTGTCTTGAGGAATTATGAAGATTTGATTTGATTTTGGCCTTGTATGATTTCTTTCCAAAATAGCTCCAATCATGACTTTTTCAATCTAAATCATCCTTGCACGAATTACATGCCATTCTAGCTGTATATGGACTAATAATGGGCACAAAAATCCCAAGATTTGATTTGCTTTTATTATTTTACCATTTAATTTGATTTATTTTGGTTTAAATGAATAAAAAATCAAAATAAATGATAAAAATAATAAAATAATAGGTGGAAAAGCTCAGGGGTCGTGGGTCCTATTAGAAACATATTTAAAACAAGAAAACATGGGCCCCTTTGGAAAAAAATGCAAATTTGATCAATGTTGACTTTTGACAATTTTCCAAAAATTGCCAACTTTGACAATGCACAACTCTCTCAATTTGGACCCTAGGAGGGTGTTCTTGGACTTTTTAGAAAGCTTAGGATGTCCTTTAAACAAACCTTTTGGGTTCATCTTAATTGGATCTTCCATGTTCATGTATGAAGCTTTGACCCAAAAGGTGTTGTTGTTGACTTTTCAAAAGGACCTATAATGTCAAAATTAATATCTTTTTATGAGTGGATATTTTGAACTTGAGCGCTGAAGATGAATTGCAGGGAATTGCATCCTCTTCAAAATGAGCCTTGGATGGAAAATTTCTGATAAAGTATGAAGAAGTTATGCTTGGTCAAAGTTGGGTTGACTTTTACTAAGAAACCCTAATTTAGCAACTTTGGGGTTTTGATGAATTTGGAGGATTCCTTGAGGAATCATCATCAACCCTTGATCAAATGATGGAATTCACTTCAAAATGTTGATGATGACCCAAAATCTTGAGGTTTGACTATATGTGGGCCACAATTGACTTTTGACCTAATACAGTCGATTTCCAAAGCATCTGAGCAGTTGACTGAGCAAACTTCTTATGTAAGGCATGGAACTTGACTTGGATGATCTTGGGGACATATTAGGACCTTGGAAAGAATTTGGGACCTTTGTGGTTCACCCATCTTGATGAAGAATGAAACCCTAATTTGAGGTATACTGCCTTAGGAGAGAGTTTGTCTGGTCCACTCTTGGGCAACCTTGAGCAAATTGAAGATCTCAATGGACATATATTGAGTAAAATAAAAGGGCAAATTTTGGGGTACAAGAGAGGTAATTACAAAAGAAACTGTAAAATGGCAATGAAAATGATAATTGCTACTACTGTGTCTCCAATGTCTTTTTTTATAGCTCCAATCTCCTTTGCTTCCTAGTCAAATGATTTGGACCCATCTCTCTCCTTCATGGTCGTGGTTTGTAGATTGTAATCTTTTTGTTCTTTATTTTTGAATAAGATCCCTAACTTTTTCCTGGATGACCCTTTTGGGTTTTCAATCCACCGGGGTAATTTTTTTTTGTGCATGTCCCTAATTTTTGCCTGGATCGCCCTTTAGGGTTTTCAATCCACCGGGACGCTCCATTTTGCCTAAGTTGCCCATTTAGGGTTTGCCTAAGATACCCCCACAAGAGAATATCATTTTTACCACATATGGACCTTCGTAGTTGGGTGTCCATTTACCACATGAACCGAGGCGAGGTAGCATAATCTTTTTTAGTACCAAATCCCCTTCTTTGAACCCTCGAGGGAGGACTTTCTTGTCAAATGCTTTCTTCATCCGCTTCTGATATAACTGGTCGTGGCACAAAGTTGTCAAGCGTTTATCTTCAATAAGGTTGAGTTGATCAAGTCGTGTCTGAACCCACTCTACTTCTTCGAGCTTTGTTTCCATTAGAACTCAAAGTGATGGAATCTCTATTTCAACTGGGAGTATTGTCTTCATGCCATATACTAGATAGAAAGGAGTTGCATTTGTTGATGTGCGCACGGAAGTACGATAGCCATGTAGAGCAAAGGGAAGCATTTCATGCTAATCTTTGTATGTCTTCACTATTTTTTGAATGATTTTCTTGATATTTTTGTTGGTAGCTTCAACGGCCCCGTTCATTTTGGGTTGATATGGTGAGGAATTATGATGCTCGATTTTGAAATCATCGCATAACTCATTTATCATTTTATTGTTCAGATTAGACCCATTATCTATAATGGTTCTGCTTGGAACCCCATATCTGCATATGATATTTTGCTTGATGAATCGAGTAACCACTTGACTTGTCACATTCGCGTAGGATATCGCTTCTACCCATTTGGTGAAGTAATCAATGCAACTAGTATGAACCGGTGTTTGTTAGATGCTTTAGGTTTGATAATTCCTATCATATCAATTCCCCACATCGAAAATGGCCAAGAAGAGCTCATGACATTCAGAGGAGTAGGTGGCACGTTCATTTTGTCGATGTAAATTTGGCACTTGTGACATGTTTTTATATAATGGTAGCAATCGGCTTACAATGTTAACCAATAATAACCCACTCGCAAGATTTTTCTAACCATGGCATGCCCATTTGTATGAGTTCCAAAAGTACCTTCATGAATTTCTCTCATAAGCGTCTCGGCTTCCTGCTTCTCCACACACTTGAGTAGCACCATATCCTAGTTTATTTTATATAACACATCACCATTTAGAAAGAGTTTCAAGGCTAGCTTCCATAGAGTTCGTTTGTCAATGATAGAGGCATTTTCTAGATATTCTTATTTGTCAAGGTACCTCTTGGTGTCATAGAACCAATGCTTGTTATCTGGTCCCTCTTCAATAGCAAGGTAGTATGCAGGCTCTTTGAAATGTCTAATTGTAATGTGTGAGTCATGGTTTAGCCAAGTTACTTTGAACATGGCTGGTAGAGTTGCCAAGGCGTCCGCCATCTGATTTTCTTCTCGTGGGATATAATTGAAGGTGATCTCGGTGAATTCCGTAGCTAGCTCTAAAACATGATCCTGACATGGAATAAATTTAGGATGTTTAGTGTCGCATTCTCTGTTGACTTGGTATATGACTAGCACAGAGTCTCTAAATACTTTGAGATGTTTGATTCTTAGATCAATGGCAGCCTCTAGATCCAAGATACAAGCTTCGTATTCAGTGATATTATTGGTTCAGTCAAAACATAACCTCGTAGTATAAGGCTTGTGATAATTTTTTGGAGAAGTCAAAACTACCCCAATGTCGTGCCCTAGTGCATTTGAAGCCCCGTCGAACATGAGTGTCCAACGTGCCCCTGGTTCAGGTCCTTTGTTGGGCCCAAGTATTTTGTACTCACCTATAACCAAGAC
Organism: Vicia faba; assembly: GCA_948472305.1. NCBI lineage: Eukaryota > Viridiplantae > Streptophyta > Magnoliopsida > Fabales > Fabaceae > Vicia > Vicia faba. Next base: position 1,051,154,357 of record OX451736.1, on the reverse strand, counting down.
ATCTTCGTTTGGAAGGTCGAACTTTATTGGTTGATATTCTGGTAATGGATGATGAGCTAGATGGTTGGATAATACACTACCTTTAATGGCCTTTTGAGTAACGTATTGGATGTTGTACTCTAATAGTAACATCTGCCATCGGGCAATCCTTCCTGTAAGAGCTGGTTTTTCGAATACATACTTTAAAGGATGCAGTCTTGCTATTAACCACGTGGTGTGAGTTAATATGTATTGCCTTAATCTTTTAGTAGACCAAGCCAATGCACAACAAGTCTTCTCGAAAAGTGAGTGCCTGGTTTCACAATCATTAAATTTCTTACTGAGGTAGTAGATGGCATGCTCTTTTCTACATATTTCATCATGTTGTCCCAATACACATCCCATTGATTATTCAAGTACCGTCAGATACATGATGAGTGGTCTTCCGGGGACTGGTGGCATTAATATCAATGGCTCTTGTAAATATTTCTTTACTGTCTCGAAGGCTTTTTGACAATCATTGTTCCATACCACCGTCTGATCTTTTCGCAATAATTTGAATATAGGCTCACATGTAGCAGTTAGGTGCAATATGAACCTTGAAATGTAGTTCAATCATCCTAAGAAATCATGAACCTCTTTCTCTATCCTCGGAGCTGACATTTCTTGTATGGATTTTACCTTGTTGGGGTCCACCTCAACCATGCTTACTTTCAATGAAACCCAGTAATTTGCCTGATCTGACACCAAATGTACACTTGTTTGGATTCAACCTTAGTTTGAACCTGTGCAAATTCTCAAATAGCTTTTGTAAATGTATGATATGATCCTCCTCCATATGAGATTTGGCAATCATATCATCTATGTAAACCTCAACCTCTTTGTGAATCATATCATGGAATAGTGTGACCATAACCCGTTGATAAGTTGCCCCTGTGTTCTTCAGACCAAACGACATTACCTTGTAACAGAAAATTCCCCAAGGTTTCATGAAAGTAGTCTTTTCCATATCTTTGGGTGCCACTTTGATTTGATTATAGCCCGAGAAATTTCCCATGAACGAGAATACTGAAGCTTGAGCTATGTTGTCCACCAAAACATCATGTGAGGTAAAGGGAAGTTGTCTTTGGGACTTGCTTTGTCCAGATCCTGATAATCCATATACATGCATACTTTTCCATCCTTCTTGGGTAATGGTACGTGTGATCGGTGGAAATAGAACTGACTGTTTAAAGCTGGTTCGCGAAATGTCGTAGAAGCAAGAGTCGCCACCGTCTTTTATTTTCTCCAACATGGACAGGACAAAAGCACAACAAAATTCCTTATGAGAATGTTTCTCGGTTCGGGAGGTAGATTTATAGAAAGGGAAGGTGTTAGCACCCTTTCTATCCATGGTTATCTATGGGCTCTTAGGCACTTGCTCTTATGTTTTCAAAAGATGTTTGCTTTTCAAAATGTGAGTGGGTTTGAAAAAGTTTCATTGAAAGATTTCTGAGTGACTCTTGTATCTGTCCTCAAGAGTGTTTGAAAAATTTGTTTTGAAAGCTTTTGAAAGTGTCAGTGTGAAAAGATTTTTGATTTGTTTTTGAAGAGAGCAAGTACCCATGAGTCATCTACCTACCCTAAGGAATTAGGCTGTGTAAAAGTCCTTAAGGTAGTGCCATCCCACCATTGAGAGGTAGGTAGCACCACCGTTGGAGGTATTCGGGTCAATTTGATTGTAGGGACAGTGTGGTCACCGAAGCAATAGTAGGACACCTTAGAAGTAACCCTAATGTCCTAGATCCTTTTTAATCCGAGGCAACCGTTTCGAGGCAACTGGATCTTGGACATAAGAGCGACCTCTAAAACGTCCTATACTTGACGACCACGTTTCGAAGGCAACGAGTGAGGCGTACCCTAGAAGTGGCATGTGCATTGTGTGTTGTTTTCCTGTTATGTTTTATCTTGGATCATGCAAGTGTGAGCTACGAGTTGTTTTTAGTTATCATACATTCTTTCATGCAATTTAGAATTTAAGAGTGCGGAAAATAAAATACGGAAAGGTAAAAGCTACGCTATTACAAGGCGCGGGTCTATACATCGCCAAAATACAAAGACCCGTTTTTGATAAAGATGCGGAAAGTAAAAAAAGCAATAAACCTAATTACTATTACGTCCGGAAACAGTTACATAATAATAAAAAATAAATAGAAATAACGTGCGACGGAATTAAAATCAGGACGTCCTCGGGTTTTGACCCTTTGCTTGAAATTAAATTAAACTTTAATGCTAATTAATCATTTAATTAAAGGAAAGAAAGTGTTTTTTATGTTTTTTGTATTTATTATGGAAATAAAGAAAAGAATTTAAAAGTTAGTAAACAACCCTAATTCTATATTATTTTAATTATTAAAGAAAATGTCAAAGTTGACCTAATTTACTAATTAATTAATTTACATGTTTATGTACAAAAATAATAGTAATTAATAATGATAATAATAATTAATAAAAAGGTTAAAAGTGTCAAAACCTAATTCTATATAATTTTTATTTATTAAGAAAAAGGATTAAATTTTAAACCTAAATTAACTAAGTTAATTATTAGAATTTATTTACAAAAAATAGGTTAATGGTGAAATTAATAAATAATTAAATATATATTTACAATTTTTGATTTCTGGATTTATTGTAAAAAATTAATTTAGTGAATTAATAAAAATAATTAAAACAATTAAAGAATTAAAAAGAAAAGAAAAGAAAATTATGCAAACCAAAGGGGTTAGATGGCCCATGTGGAGGTGAACTTTGAGAAATTCTGGCCCATTAGACAAAGTCACGTTTGACTTTTTGGCATCACGTGCAGGCTTGTTGACTGGGACACACCATAGACTCCATCTCTTGGCCACTGGATGGATCTCATGGCCACTTGGCAGGCTTAGGCGTGAGGGTGCATGATGGACCATTGAACGAATGCTGCACGTGAACGTTTGAGAAAAAATATTAACAATTATATGGGGGACCTGGGAATCGAACCCAGGTCCCAGTGTTTGCCAGCAACGTCCCCAACCACTACGCCATTCAAACGCGTTTGTAAACATAATAACTAATAAAAATAATATATGCAAAGTAATAATTATGCTGGAAAACGCGCGCAGATTTGAATTCTCCAACCAGGTTGAGCCACGCACATCTTCTTCTTCGTTTTCTGCAAAATACAAAACAAGATAGCGGGGGTTTTAAACCCCCACAAAACAAAAATGTCAATAATAGCGATTAGCGCTATGGATTATATAAAAAGAGCGCGATATGTCCTTCTTGTTCATCTTGTTGCAACGAATCCAGTCATATAGGTCTTGAGGTCTAATTTTAAAGTATATAGAAAACCCCAATTTGAAAGCTCTGAAACCCTAGCATTCATCCATGGTAGATTTTGATTTAGGATATTTCAGCACAATTAATCTATACCAAAAGGTTCCTGTATGTTCAAACATTGCAAAACAAACAATCAAACATGTTAAATGCTCATGAAATGCAAATTTCGATTATGAAAAATAAGGATGAACCGTGAATCTGTTCTGGGCAATTTCTTGAGTGTTAACGTGTGATTGGGATCTCTACACGTTCCTGGAAGTGTCAGCAATCTATTAGAAACAAAAACAAGCTCTGAATCACGCTGCAATATTGATTTCAGTTTTCCAAGGTTTCTTGAATTTTTGCAAATCGGCTATGTGTTTTTGTGGCAGCTTTCTCGTGTTTAGCTTTAGGGTTTCCTTCAGCACATATATGTGAACGGAATTAGGTTAAAAATAAGCCCAAAAGTCCATGGCATTATGACTTGAATGTGTGATTGCCAATCATATCTTTTTCAATCTTTTCTTTCATGAAACCTTACCAATCATGGATATTTTGCCTTGTTGATTGAGAAACGAGTTGCCAGCTTGCCCTAGCCTTATTTGTCTCACAAAAAGATCTAAAAAAGCATATCTTTGAATTTTCCTATAATTAAAACCAATTAAATGAATTAATATTAATATAAATTCAATTAATTAATTAAAAATAAGAAAATAAATAATTTTAAGCTCAATGGGTCGTGCATAGGCTTTGGGTAAAGATTCAAGAAAGAATTTGAGGCCCATTAGCAAAAATGAAGTGTTTTAGGCAAAGTTGACTTTTGAAAGTTCCCAAAAATTTCCCAACTTCTCCAATGCATATCTTGCTCAATTTTGAAGTTATGGACATGTTCTTGGACATTTTGGAAAGGTCTTGAAGTCTTCTAACCAATGCCTTTGGTCCCATGTCATTTTTATTTACCAATCTCAAGTTATGGTCTTTGACTTAAAGTGCCTTTTTGTTGACTTTTGAAAATGACCTATAATGTTGAAATTGATAACTTTTTGTGAGAGCATTTCTTGGACTTGGAGTGTGAAGATGAGTTGTAGTAAATGTCATCCCCTTCAAAATGAGCATTGGATGGGATTTTTCTGATAAACCATGAAGAAGTTATGCCTTGGTCAATTTGCAGTTGACTTTTCAGCTGTCCAAAAATAGAAACTTTTGCATCTTGAGACATTTTGAGCCATGCTTGTGGAATCATGATCAAGAATTGATCAAATTATGATTGTGGCTTCAAAATGAGATGTTGACCAAAATTTTTGACTTTTGACTGTCAAATGACCATTTTACCTCTGTAGTTGACTGTGAAGCAATTAGGGCTTTTGACTGTGCAACTTGATGCTGTGAGCCTTGAAACTTGACATATGAATGCTTGACAATGTATATAGGCATATGGGACTTTATTGGACCCTTGGAAGCCTCAATTTCTTTGCAAGAACCAAAACCCTAATTTTGACTGTGTTAGGAGGCAATTGGACTGTGCAACCCTGGAGAGATTTTGAAGCTTGATCTTGCCAAATCTTGAAGAATATGGGAGGGCAAATTTTGGGGTACAACAGTACGATGTTAGCTATCCAATATGGATAATCTACCACCACTAAGAACCTTGCGTCAAATTGTTTAAGGACCTCTTCTCGAATCTTATTGGACATGTCAGGACGAGTTCTTCTGAGCTTTTGCCTGATCGGAGAGCAACCATCTTTAAGAGGTAATATATGCATCACAATGTCCATATCCAATCCTGGAATATCTCTGTAAGACCATGCAAATATATCCACATATTCATTTAACAACTTGATCATCCTTTATTTGACGCTTTTCTCCAATGTTGCCCCTAGCTTGATCTCTTTTGGATCTTCTTTTGTGCCAAGATTAATGGTATCAATAGGTTCCTGGTATGGTTGTATATTTTCAGCTTTTTGCTCCATTTCCCTTGCCAATTCTTTGGAAAGTTCAAGATCTTCATCATCTTCCTCTTCATCTTGGTTGATGGGTGCATCAAAAAATTATGTCGAATAGCAGCAGTAAAATTATCAGTGATTTTGGGCATGGATCTGCACTTTTATCATGTTTTGATGCAGTTTTTAGTATATGAATTTGGAAAATGCATATGAAGAAAAGTATTGCAATTTTTAAATATAAGAGATAGATGCAAGAGATAAATAAGGATCTTAATCGAATGCGAAATATAACTTTTATTAATCGTGAATATTGTTTGAAACAAAATGGGGGACCCTTACAAGAAACCCCTACGCCTCGAGCTTGACATAGGTTCATTCAAAAAAAAAGAAAAATTACTTTGGAAAGAAAAATATCTATGGAATCTCCAGAGCTCTCCAATTCTTGAGTTCTTCGTCTGAGGCATATTCATGGATGAAATTAGACGCTCTTTTAATGTTGTTCTTGTTGGATATCATTTCCACATGTCCTTTATGCTCTACTTCTTTGTTGACGAAGGTATCATGGATTTGAGGAAATTGTGCTTTGCCTTTTAGAGTAGCCTTTAATAATTCGTAACCAAAGCGATTATTTTACTCAGGTATTTCTGGGAGATTTCCCCAACCCTTCGAGGCACAACTCCCTACTACTATTTGCAAATCTCTCAACAAAGTCACAGTAGGTTTCTTGATTTTTTCCACCGGTAAGGTTTCTTGATTCTTCACCATTGATTATGACCAATCCTCCTTCAATGAAGAACTTTGATTTCTGATGTAAAGTTGAGGTGAGTGCCCTTGCTGCATGAATCCAAGGTCGCCCGAGTAAACATGTATATGATGGTTCTATATCTATGACTTAAAAAGTGATATAGAACACGTACGGGCTGATCTTGACATGAAGTTCCACTTCTTCAAATACTGAACATTGAGAATCGTCAAAAGATTTAACTATCGTGGAACTTGGTCTTATCACAACACCATCTAGTGTTAACTTCATCAAGCTGGATTTTGGTAACACATTAAGGGTAGAGCCACTATCGGTGAGTACCCTAGACAAGCTTGTAGTTCCTATCTGAATAGAGATGTGCAATGCTTTGTTGTGAGCTTGGCCTTGTGGAGGTAACTCACTGTTATTAAAACCAAGATGTGATCCAGACGTCAGATTTGCTACAACATTGTCAAATTGACTTATAATAATTTCCTCTGCGACATGGGCAGAACTTAGAACCTTCATCAGTGAGTCTTGATGTGCTTCTGAATTAAAATGAGCAACGAGAGTATAGAAATTTTGGTTGGGGTTTGGTGAAGCTATTCCACCACCCTATAATCACTCCTCTTAATTATCTTCAAAAATTCTTCTGCCTCTTGCTCAGTAAAGTTCTTGATCGGAGGCTCTAATTCTTGGCTTGCCTCTACCACTGCTTTTCCTTTATCTTTCACTTACGTATCATTTTTATTTTTCACCACAACATCATCTTCTTTTCCAGTCCTGAGCCAAATATTCGACCACTGCAGGTCATGCCCCCTGTTCCTTCTATATTTGAAATTGCAGGTCCTTGACTCGAAGATGGCTCACATTCCTGTTTTAAGCCATTGACGTATACAATTGAATTATAACTTCATGGTACTTCCTTGTCACTTTTGTAAGGGGTAGGAGATGGCCCCCTAATTACCATCGTAGTCTTCAAAACTACTGGTATTCTCAAATCTTGTCTTGGTGTCATTGCGGGTGTTTCTGTTGATTCTCCCCACGGGATCACAAGAGTCTTTTTATTAAGGTTCGGCCCTTGGAAAGGAATTACCAATGGCTTCTTTATACTTCCCTCAATTGCAGCTACATATTCTTCTTCAGGGTATGATCCAAATTGGATTATCCCCTGGTCCACCAATTTTTGTAATGTTTCCTTAAAAGCTTCATTATGTTCCAAAAGGAACCCACACTCCAATAGATATTCCTTCAACAAATTTATTGGGGCCTTTACACGTCTGGCTTCCCCAAAGTAGGTGACTACTTCGATTGCATTTCTTATCGGTCCACCATGCGGAGGCATAGGGTTTGACTTGATATTCGACTTATAAAAAGTGATATCTTGTGTATCCAACAAATCTTGAACCTTATGCTTGAAGGCCCAACATTTTTCTATGGTGTGCCCTGGAGAATTTACATGATACTCGCACCTGGAATTAGCATCGTACCTTGGTGGGAGCGCCCTGATTGGAGGAGCTAGAGGTTTTAGCTCTACCAATTATGCCTTGACTAAGTGTTTCAATAATTGACGGTGCAGTATGGGGAGAGGGTCAAATATCTTATGTGGCCTTTAAAACATGTTCTGATGTTGTTCTCGTGGAGTTCTCAATGGTTATTGTGATGCTACAACATTGATTTCTCATTCCTTTTTTTTTAGAAGTTGGGAACATGTCTTTTGGAATTGTAAGGGGTACTAGAGGATGCCCCTTGTATTTTTCCACTCTTTATGCCTACTTCAATCCTTTCACCAATAGTCACCAAATTGAAAAATCTGGAAGTGACGCTTCCTACCATCTTTTCATAGTATAACCCTTATAAGGTTCCCATGAACATATCGACTAGTTCTTTCTCCATAAATGGTGGTTGTACACAGGATGCCATTTCTCTCCACCTTTGGGAATATTTCTTGAAGGACTCCTCATTCTTTTAAGACAGGTTATAGAGTTTCATGTGAGTAGGTGTCATGTCCAAGTTATATTTGTATTGTTTTAGGAAGGCATTAGTAAGATCTGCCCATGTCTGGACATGAACCAGTTCCAATTGCACGTACCAATCTAGGGACACCCCACTTAAACTATCTTGAAAACAATGAATCATCAGCTCCTGGTCATGAGCATAAGCATGCATACTCCTACAATACATGCGCATATGGTTCCTTGGGCTGGTGAGACCCTTGTATTTTCCAAAGTCATGTGCTTTGAATTTCGGCGGGATCACCACATCAAGAACTAGACTCATTTTGAGAGCTTCTACATCAAAATCATCGTAACCCTCCACAAGTTTGAATCTTTCCTAAAGAGCTTTGTACTAGTTGAGCATCAAGGGATTCTCAGTAGCATGAGTATGATTTGTTCTTTGAGGTGCTTAATTGACATCCTCTAAGTCGTGGTCTCCATATTTCAAATCCAAGTAGTTATCTGTGTTGTTGATCTGAATCTGCAAGGTACGAGAAGCCCCTACCTTCCGTGGAGGTGGGACAAACCCTTCAATATCAACTTGTCTTGCTTCTTATTGGGCCATTGTTTAATTTTGAGGTCCTGCTTTTGGCTCTTTCCTTGGTTGGTGACCGCTCGATGCACGAATGGTCTGGGATACTTCTTCAAAGGCTACTCTAGAGATTTGCTCATGTCTGTCAATGATGTTATTCAAGGCTAGAATAACTTGACTCATGTCTTCTTTCATTGAGTTTACATTGCCTTTGACTTGCTCAAGATCTTCCATAAATACATCTTGGTTCTCTTCAATTTGTTTCATCACCTTTTGTTGATGGGCTCTTGTCTGGTATAGTGGTCGGAGAGGTGGTGCTTTTCTTCTACCAATGGTTTAACTGGAGAACATTTTGAAAAAAAGATGAGTGTTTCGTGTTATGAATTTATGAGATGCAAGTGTTTATAAATGAATAAATGCGTATGAATATTCTAAGAATTTCATTTTTGAATGTCTTATTCACTTGGATACATATATTTTTTATATTTTTTTTCTTCAGGTTTTGCTTTTTTATTGGTGAGTATCTAGAAATAAATACACGGTTCGAATATGGAAACAAAAGCACTTTCATTAATAATAATCATCCTCAAAAGGGAATACATTTCAAATATTGAAAAATATTTGAGCCAAAAAGAAACTATTGGAAGCGTTAACATCTTCATGGCTCTTTCGGGAAATTTCTCCTTGATGATTATTATGTTTGTCATATCTGGCTTGACAACACTAACACAGATAAGTTTCCCTTTGGAATTCATTTTTAAGACACTCACCAAAACCTTTGACTTATCTTTTTTAATCCCTTTGAATAAGACAAACAAAAAGAAAAAGGGGGTAATGAATATATGAAATGCAAAAATGCATGAATGCGTGAATATGGGGCTTAGTGACGGGATTTTATGAAAGGTACCCTTAGAAGGTAGGCTCCTAGTTTAGGCCTACGAATTTTCCACCCTTCCCATAAGGTGGTTTCCATAAGGCTATCATGAATAACACTAGAGGGAAAGGCACAAGGGCCTCCCTTAAGTGGAACCTCTTTACAAACTGAAACTTTCGTCTCTAGGTCATGAAAGGTCTCGTCATGAGATTTTGGTTTAAGGATTGTACAAAGAGTCATACGTTTCATTCTAAAGTCCTACTTCCCAAGAGGATATTTCTTGAGACATATTCCTTTCGGGAAATTCCACCGACTTTAGACAAAGTTGTCACATAAACTCATAAGGCTGATGTATCCCTTTGGCTAATAGACGAACCTTCTTTCTAAGGGTTTTTAAAAATAATTTTCGCAATAATAAAATCCCACCACTGATGAATAGATATAATGCAAAAAATAACAAGTAAAAATAAATAATTAAATAAACAAATATAAAAACCCAAAAATAAGAAAAACCCTAAAAACCCTAAAACCAAAAGATTAGGCTTCGAAACCTAGGATTGAGTCCCCAGCAGAGTCACCAACTGTTATAACTGGTTTTAAATTGAGAGTCACTACCCTTAATTGTTACCCTAAGGAAGGGAATATAAATGAATAACCCTAATATGGTCAAAGATTCTAAGTTGATGACTCTTTTTAGACGAAGGGAAGGTGTTAGACACCCCTCATCTACCTTGTTCACAAGGATACTAGGGTTAGAAGTGCAATCTTTAAGAAATAGGGTTTTAGTTTTTATTAGGGGAACTCGCCATGATTTTTAAGTCGTATGCCTACGTATCCTCTTATGAGGAATCTGAGTCCCAATTCGTAGTTCGTAGTTGTGATTGGTGGATCTGGAACTGACTGTTTAACGCTGGTTCGCGAAATGTCGCGGTAAGCAAGATTCGCCACCGTCTTTTATTTTCTCCAAATGGAAAGGACAAAAGCACAGAAAAATTCCTTAAAGAGATTGCTCTCGGTTCGGGAGGTAGATTATAGAAAGGGAAGGTGTTAGCACCCTTTCTATCCATGGTTATCCATGGGCTCTTAGGTACTTGCTCATTGTGTTTTCAAAAATGTTTGTTTGCTTTTCAATGTGGGTTTTAAAAAAGTTTCTTTGAAAATTTCAGTTCGACTCTTGTGTCAGAGTGTTTGAAAAATTGCTTTGAAAGCTTTTGAAAAGTGTTGGTGTGAAAAGATTTTTATTTGTTTTTGAAGAGAGCAAGTACCCATGAGAACCTACCTACCCTAAGGAATTCGTCTGTGTAAATGTCCTTTAAAGTAGTGCCATCCCACCATTGAGAGGTAGGTAGCACCACCATTGGAGGTGTTCGGGTCAATTCGAGGTTCGGGACATGGTGATCACCAGAGCAATGGGAAGACACCTTAGAAGCTACCCTCATGCCAGGTTCCCGGATCATGAGGACTTACTAAGACATCCTCTACTCGACGATCACCTTTCGAGGGGCAAGGCAACAGTGAGGCGTACCCTAGGGGTGGTGGGTGCATTTGTGTGTCGTTTTCATTTGTATTTGTCTTGTCATGTTAAAGTGATCTACGCTTGATTTTATTATGGCCATTCATTCTTGCATGCTTTGTTAAGAGTTAAAATATTTGCGGGAAAAGTAAATCTAAAACTATTACAAATGGCGCGGGTCCACATCGCCAAATTAAACCGGACCCGATTTGACGGAAAATAAATAAAGCAAATAAAGTAAAGTGCGAGAAGTAATTGTTACAGGGCTTCGGGAGAGATACATAATTATTTAAGCGGAAAAAGAAATAAGTATGCGAAATTAAAGAATTATCGAAACGAGGGCGTTGGACCCTTTTGTAAAATATCAAATTACATGAATTAATTAATTAGAATTAATGAGGAATTAAGATTAAAAATTAAAAGAAGAATGTTTTTGGTATTTTTAGTGTTTTTAGGAATTTGATGAAAAAAAAGAGTTAGTTAAAATTAAACTAAAAGGCAAACCCTAATTCTAATAGCTTTTAAATTTATTGTGAAAATATTAAATTGAAACTTAAATCAAACCTAATTTTTATGTACAATTAATTATAAAAATAAATAATATTATTAGAAAGAAAAAGAAAATAATTAAAAGGAATAAAATTTATTAACCCTAATTCTACATTTTTTAGATTTTTGTTAAAAGAATTAAAGTTAAAACACCTAATTTAAATTAATTTATTTACATGCAATTATTTACAAGAAAATATCAAAATAAATAATCATTATATTTTTTTATCTTTTTCTGAGTTTTTTATGTGTTTTATATTTTGTAAAAAAAAATTATTAATTAAATCAAAACAATAAAATAAATAAAACAATAATTGAAAAAAAAAATAAAACATGAAGAAAATGGCAAACCAGGGGGGGTGGAAGTCCCAATATGGAGGTAGGACTTTGAATAATCTGGCCCAAAAACGTCAGGTCCATTGACTTTTCCAGTCACTATGTGGCACCTTTGACCAGGGTCTACCATATGCCTTGAATCTGAGCCCTTTGATTGATCTCCCAGGACGCGTGGGTGATGATTTTTGAGCGTGCATGATACGTCTTGGCATTGGGCGCTGCATGGGAATGGTTAATGAAAAATAACATGGGAAATTATACAGACCTGGGGCTCGAACCCAGGTCTTGGATGTTGAAGCAATGAGCGTTTGCCAGCTGAGCCACTGAACCTTGTTGATATATTAGTAACAAGTAAATAATATAAAAGAAAAGAAAAACATTAGTGGATTAAAGCGCGAAATATTCAAACGTGCCAATCAGCGTTCGCCAACACATCGTCTTCCTCACGTGTTTTCTTTTTTTTCTGAAACATGAACGTATGGCAACGGTTTTAGACGCGTTCCATTAGGCCAGCTATTGAAAAATAGCGATTAGCTCTCGAGGGTTCATAAATTGGGCGCGATGGTCCTATCTCCTTCGTCTGAACGTGCTGAGTACAACCATGGTGGTCTTAAAGGCTAATTTTACTTTGTTTCAAAAGCCCCAAATTTACAACCCTGTAAACCCTAGAAATCGAGCATGGTACAATTGTATATACAGCATAATAATCAAATTAAACATCATGGTTAGCTTTAAAACATCACAATGAATATAAATCCACAATTAGAATGCCATGAAAATGCCTAGAATTAACAATACGATCGTGACTTTTTCTCTGTACAGGGAAGGTCCTCGTTACCAATTCTTGGGGTTTGAATGGATGTTAATGATGGGAATATGTTCAGGGAGACTTGAGGAAGCTATTGGAATAGGAATTGTGCTTTGAAATCACCTAAAAAGCTGTTTTCAGAATTGAGTTTATGGAGAAAATTTTCAAGTTTCTAATGGCCTTTCTTGCGCAGCTGAGAGTCTATCACGATTAGGTTTATGATCAGGCATATGTAGTGAACAAATTAGGTCAACAAAACTCAATCAAATCCATGGCATTGATGGTTTTAGGAAATTTGATTTTAAGGATCTTTTTTTCATATCTTTCCATGTGCATTTGTGTCAATTATGATCAATTAGCTCCAAATCTTTCCTTATTGACTTAGACACGAAATCTTGAGGCTGAAATGTGCACAAAAAGATTTAGAAACTTAGGTTAGTATTTTTCCTATATTTAATTTGATTTAAATGAATTAATACAAATAAAAATTCAAATAAATAAATAAAAAATGAGAAAATACTTCCCTTTGGGCCAAGTGGTCGTGCATATGCTTGGAATGATGAATCATGGAAGAAAAATGGGCCCATTAGCAATTTTAGGTCATTTGAACCAAAGTTGACTTTTCAAAATATCCAAAAATTTCCCAACTTCCACAAGGCATAACTTGCTCCATTTTTAATCTTTTCTCATGTTCTTGGACATTTTGGAAAGGTCTTTGAGTCCTCTAACCAATGCCTTTGGTCCCATGTCATTTTGATTTACCAATCTCAAGTTATGGCCTTTGACTTAAAGTCCCTTTTTGTTGACTTTTGAAAATGACCTATAATGTTGAAATTGATAACTTTTTGTGAGAGCATTTCTTGGACTTGAAATATGAAAATGAGTTGTAGGAAATGTCTTTCTCTTCAAAATGAGCTTTGGATGGAATTTTTCTTATAATCCATGTGAAAGTTATGCCCTGGTCAATTTTAGTTGACTTTTTCAACTGTCCAAATAAGGAAACTTTTGCATCTTGATGATTTTCTGAGCCAAATTTTGAGAATCATGATCAAGCATTGATCAAATGATGTTTGTGGCTTCAAAATGATATGTTGACCAAAAATTTGAACTTTTGACTGTCAAATGACCATTTTGCCCCTACAGTTGACTGTAGTGCAATTTAGGGTTTTGACTGTGCAATTTTGAGCTGAATGCCTTGAAACTTGATATGAGGATGCTTGAACATATTTGTAGGCATGTGAGACTTGATTGGGCCTTTGAGAACTTCATTTTCTTGATCAGAGCATAAACCCTAGTTTTGACTGTATAGGAGACCTTTGCACTGTGCAACCCTTGGGGAATTTTGTGACTTGGCTTGGCAATTTCTTGGAGAATATGGGAGGGAAAATTTTGGGGTACAACAGTTGCCCCTGTTCAATCTTCTTAGACCTGAGGATGCAGATTGGCTGACGTGCCTTTCGTAGTCCGAGGGTGGAAGATGATTGAACACTAAAGTGCCCAGAAATTTGCGCTCGCATGTTAGCAGTGTGATGGGGGAATGGGCTTATAGATGCCATTTGGAGATTGATCGATAGGATGACGGGCTTATAGATGCCATCTGGAGGTTGATCGCGTAAGAGATTCCTTAGCGAGAACCTGCATACCTGCAAAAGAGAAAATGAGTACCTGACACGTTGCAGGAGCTGATTTTTAGATGCTTGGTATAGATGTGTCCTGACTGGTTACAGGAGCTGAGTCTGGAGCTTCAAACGGCGATGAATGAACCAGGGATGGTTACTGCCTTAACATGAACGGTAAGAGAACCTTGGGCGACTTTAACTTCAACAACGCTCGTTGAGAAAAATCTTGGGTGTCTTCTACTGGGATAAGAATCAGGGAGATCTTAGGGTCGATCTGACTGAACCAGAGAAGGCCTTTGACTGGATAAGCATCAGGAAAATCTTAGGGTCGATTTAACTGAACCGGACAAGGTCTTGAAATATCTTCAACTGGATAAGCATCAGGGAGATCCTAGGGTCGATCTGACTGAACCAGAGAAGGCCTTTGACTGGATAAGCATCAGGAAAATCTTAGGGTCGATTTAACTGAACCGGTCTAGGTCTTGAAATATCTTCAACTGGATAAGCATCAGGGAGATCTTAGGGTCGATCTGACTGAACCAGAGAAGGCCTTTGACTGGATAAGCATCAGGAAAATCTTAGGGTCGATTTAACTGAACCGGACAAGGTCTTGAAATATCTTCAACTGGATAAGCATCAGGGAGATCTTAGGGTCGATCTGACTGAACCAGAGAAGGCCTTTGACTGGATAAGCATCAGGAAAATCTTAGGGTCGATTTAACTGAACCGGACAAGGTCTTGAAATATCTTCAACTGGATAAGCATCAGGGAGATCTTTAGGGTCGATCTGACTGAACCAGAGAAGGCCTTTGACTGGATAAGCATCAGGAAAATCTTGGGGTCGATTTAACTGAACCAGACTAAAGTCTTAAGATATAGTTGAGAATTTAACTGGATCTTTCCTGAAAGGTAAAGGTCAGTCATATGCAATGCATGGTATGGATCAAGCAATGATATTCTCAACATAAATGAGACTTGTATGATATGATGTGTCTATGCATGTCATAATGATGTATGTGATGTTTTATGTATGCTTTTGTCTAGGAAAGTGAATCCTTGACGGGTGCCGGGAAGTCGTATCCTGGGCTGATGTTGAAGAATAGATTTCGCCTCCGCTGGGGATGATAACTGCAAGAATACCGGTAGGGGAAGATGACTCCGTTGCAGAATAAACTTGGCGAATGGAAGATTCTGCGGGGAGAAAAGATACTCTAGCGACCATGCTGGGAAGCAATACTCTGTGGGGATAGAGATGCTTTGCTGAATTGTTGATAACAGTTTGCTGGGGATACCCTTGTTGTTGGAAGTGTTGATGGACTTCGCTGGGGTAAGAAGACTTTGTCGACGACGCTCTTTCCGTGGCTTTTGGCTGAGGATAACCCAGTTATATCCTGTTAAGGAAATAACTCTTTAAATCAAGCCAGACAACGCGTTCGTGCTCTGTGAGGGGATAAGCTTCCAGAATCTACTGGGGATAAGCTTACTGCTTGGGGATTCGAATTCCAACTTTCCTGGGGAAACTGGATTGGACTCTTCTGGGGAGTTTTGATATGTTGGGGAAGTGATCCCTTTGAATGTTGATATACCGCCGGGGAACAATCTTTAGTCCAAGACTGCCGGGGACGCTTGTTAGGAATATATATATTGCTGCTGGGGTAGTATTGAGATCTGCTGGTGAATACTCAATTTCCTTGAGATTTATAATTTTGCTTGGAGAGGAATGTACTGTTTTGCTGAACCACTCTCTGGGGATTTAATATGTACTTGGTCGTGTTCTTTAGCTGAACCTACCTTGGAACCTTGGAGGATAGAACAATTGGACTACTTAGACAACTCTTTTATTGCCCCTGTTTCTAGTGTCACCTGCAATTAATTCCTTTGTTTCGTATGCAAATATTTATGAGTTAGCAAACTATTGTCAATGCATATATCACAAATTGAACCTTGTACGTTCTTCGCAAAACAAAACAGAAAACAGAAAAATACTTGGCACGTTTAACTGAAATTATATTTGTATTAATTTTTGAATGGCCTGTGAATAGGCGTTTTGTGTACAAGAGGCTGACGTCCTAGTAAGAGAACGCCGCCGAACAAGAGAGTTTATACAGATTTTGTACAAAAGAAAATAAAACAGCTGTGTGAAATATGAGTGATCCACTGGGTTTCAACTCTGCTATTACCTTTATAACTCCGAGCGTCTCATCACTTGATGACCTTGGTTGAAGGTGAGGCTGACTGATCGATGCTGTCTGAACTTTGATGTAGATACCGGATTCTGGGTGCAAAGTGATCAATGAGACATAGTATTACGCTTTATCCCTAATTTTTGCCTGAACCGCCCTTTCTGGTTTTCGGTCCACCGGGATACCCATTTTTGCCCAAGCCGCCTTTTCAGGTTTTCGACTTGCCGGGTGTACAGATTTTTTCATTTCATCCCTTCATTTTGCCCGAACCCTTTTGGTTCGACGGGAAGCCCTAATTTTTTCCTAGGCATGTCAGCCTAGCGGGTCTTTTTTCATGCGTAGTATTTTTTAACTATGTCTGCATTGGCGGGGTGAGGAAGGTCGTCACCATCTATATTGGTTAATATCATTGCTCCTCCTGAGAACACATGTTTAACCACAAATGGCCCTTCGTACGTAGGGGTCCATTTGCCCCTTGGATCACTCTGAGGAAGGATGATTCTCTTGATTACCAGATCCCCAACTTGATATTCCTGTGGTCTGACCTTTTTGTTAAATGCCCTGATCATCCGTTTCTGATACGTCTGACCGTGACAGATAGCAGCAAGTCTCTTTTCATCAATGAGGTTGAGCTGATCAAGTCGTGTCTAGATCCAATCATCTTCGTCCAGATTTGCATCCTTCATTATCCGGAGAGAGGGTATTTGCACTTCGATTGGCAAGACTGCCTCCATGCCATAAACCAGAGAGAAAGGAGTTGCCCGGTTGACGTCCTAACTGAGGTACGGTACCCATGTAGAGCGAACGGTAACATCTCGTGCCAATCTTTGTAAGTCACTGTCATTTTCTGCACGATTTTCTTGATGTTCTTATTTGCTGCTTCTACAGCCCCATTCATCTTTGGTCTGTAAGGAGAAGAATTGTGGTGCTGTATCTTGAACTGTTCGCAGAGCTCAGCGATCATCTTGTTGTTCAGATTGGTACCGTTGTCTGTAATAATTCGCTCAGGGACACCGTATCGACAGATCAGATTGTGCCGAATGAACCGTGCCACAACAATCTTGGTTACCGTAGCATAGGATGCTGCCTCAACCCACTTCGTAAAATAATCAATCGCCACTAGGATGAAGCGATGTCCATTAGATGCCGTAGGTTTAATCTCTCCGATCATGTCTATACCCCACATTGCAAACGGCCAAGGCGCAGTCAGAACATTCAGGGGAACCGGAGGAACATGCACCTTGTCTGCATAGATCTGGCACTTGTGGCATGTCCTGGAATGTTGGTAGCAGTCAGCTTCCATGGTAGACCAGTAATAGCCTACCCGTAGGATCTTCTTAGCCATAGTATGTCCACTGGAATGCGTACCAAAGGTCCCTTCATGTAGCTCCTCCATGATTCTTTCCGCTTCAATCTTATCCACACAACGCAGTAAGGTTGAATCATGGTTTCGCTTGTACAAGATGCCGTTGCTAAGGAAGAACTTGGCTGCGAACCTCCTCAGGAACTTCTTATCGTTGATAGATGCACATTCAGGGTATTCCTGAGCTTCCAGATATCTCTTCACCTCATGGTACCAAGGCTTCTCAGTCACCAATTCAGTTTCGAGATCACAACAGTATGCCGGTTCGTCCAGTTTCCAGATGATGATCCGGGGAGCCTCATTATCCCATTTGACCTTGAACATTGAAGACATTGTAGCTAACGCGTCCGCTAACTGATTCTCTTCTCTTGGGAAATGCTCAAAGGTTATCTCTGTGAAGTGGGGGATCAGGGTCAACACACATTCTCTGTAAGGAATCAGGTTTGGATGTTTCGTATCCCACTCTCCTTTGATCTGATTGATCACAAGAGCGGAATCTCCGAAGACACTTAGAAATTTGATCCTTAGGTCGATCGCAGCTTGAAGACCCATGATACACGCCTCATACTCCGCCATGTTGTTGGTACAGTTGAAACATAGCCGGGAAGTGAGTGGAGTATGAGTACCTTGTGGAGATATGATTATGGCGCCGATACCATTTCCCAAAGCGTTGGAGGCTCCGTCAAAGTGCATAGACCATCGGGATCCTGGTTCAGGTCCTTCATCCGGTCCAGGCACTTCACAATCTGTTACTATCATGATGCTTTCATCCGGAAACTCGAAGTTCATTGATTGATAGTCATCTACAGCTTGATGTGCCAGGTGGTCTGCCAATACACTTCCCTTGATGGCTTTCTGGGTTGTATATTGAATGTCATATTCCGTCAAGATCATTTGCCATCTTGCAATTCTCCCAGACAGAGCAGGTTTTTCGAATATGTACTTTATAGGATCCATTTTTGAGATCAACAAGGTAGTGTGAGTCAGCATATACTGTCTCAGCCGGCGAGCAGCCCATACCAAAGCGCAACAAGTTTTCTCAAGCAGTGAGTATCGGGTCTCACAGTCGGTAAACTTTTTGCTAAGGTAATAAATGGCGTGCTCTTTTCGGCCAGACTCGTCATGCTGCCCCAGCACACACCCCATTGAGTTGTCAAGCACTGTCAGGTATAGTATCAGAGGTTTCCCTTCAACCGGTGGCATAAGGATAGGTGGTTCTTGGAGATACTCTTTGATTTTGTCAAAAGCAACCTGACATTCATCGTTCCAACGTACTACCTGATCTTTCTTCAGCAGCTTGAAGATTGGCTCATAGGTAGCAGTCAGGTGTGAGATGAACCGAGCAATGTAATTCAGGCGTCCTAAAAAGCCTCTGACCTCCTTTTCTGTCTTAGGAACTGGCATCTCTTGAATAGCTTTGACCTTAGCAGGATCCACTTGAATACCTTTATCACTAACCACGAAGCCTAGTAATTTTCCAGATCTTACCCCGAAGGTGCACTTGTTCGGGTTCAATCTTAGCTTGTACAGTTTCAACCGGTCAAACAACTTCTGCAGATGATCTAGATGCTCTTCCTTAGTCTGGGACCTCGCGATCATGTCGTCCACATACACTTCTATCTCATGATGGATCATATCATGAAATAAGGCAACCATGGCACGTTGGTAGGTTGCCCCGGCATTCTTTAACCCGAATGGCATGACCTTGTAACAGAAGGTGCCCCACTGAGTAACAAATGTAGTCTTTTCCATGTCTTCAGGTGCCATCTTGATCTGATTGTAACCTGAAAAGCCATCCATGAAAGAGAATACCTTGTGCTGAGCTGTATTATCAACAAGGACATCAATGTGAGGTAAAGGGAAGTCATCTTTGGGGCTGGCCCTGTTCAGATCCCTGTAGTCGACACACATTCTGACCTTACCGTCCTTCTTAGGTACCGGCACTACATTAGCAACCCACTGAGGGTAAGAAGTTACTGCAAGAAACCCGGCATCAAACTGTTTCATGACCTCGGCTTTAATCTTCTCAGACATCTCTGGACGCATCCGACGGACCTTTTGCTTAACTGGAGGGCAGTCTTCCTTAGTTGGCAAGTGATGGACCACAATATCGGTATCCAACCCGGGCATGTCCTCGTAGGACCAGGCGAAGATCTCCAGATAATCATGCAGCATCTTGGTTAACCGTTGCTTCACGCTGAGCTCTAGGTTGGCACCAATCTTTACCTCTTTTCTGTCTGCCTCAGTACCCAGGTTTATTGTTTCCACTGGCTCTTCGTGGGGTTGAATTGCCCTCTCTTCCTGAAGCAACAGTCTTGCAAGCTCGCCAGGCACTTCGCAATCATCTTCACCTTCGTCTTCGGCTAAGTTGATCGGATTTTCGAAGTCATAACTGGCAGTAGCAGAGTTGTTATCAGTGAGATCCAGAGTGGATTGGAACCTGTATGAGTGAGTGTGTGTGTAAATACAGTTGTTTTGAAAATTATGTAAAGGAAAAGAAAGACAGAAAAGGAGCACAATATTTGCAATGCGAAAAAACGTCCAAGGTTTTCATTCATGATATATGAAATGACAGTTTGTATGCCCTCACAAATAGAACCACGGTGCCTCGGGTAAGACATCGGGCCATAGAGTTTATCATTGTTTATTACAAAATAACAAAACATAGGAATTCATTACTTAGTAACAAGAGAAACAGATAAGTTGTCCTTCGCACTCCAATTGTTGAGTCCACTGTCGGTTGCCGGGTAGATCCAGCTATCAAACTCAGCATCGTCCACTTCGTCTTCGTCCCCAATAGCATTTACTCCATGAGCAGGTAGGGGAGCTGTTACCACATTAGGCTTCTCAGATGCCTCAAACTGTACCTCTTGGGCATCAATAAGGTCCTGCAGCTTGTTCTTTAACGCCCAACAGTCATCAGTAGAGTGCCCCGGGCTATCTGAATGGTAGGCACAACGAGCATTCGGGTTGTACTTGGGGGATGCAGTGTTTGGAAACTTCGGCGCCTCCCTGACAGTCACTAAATTGGTTGAGAGCAACTGTGGCAGGATTTGCGACAAAGTCATGTTTAAGCGGGTGAATTCTCTCCGGGGTCTTTCGACCTTCTGAGGATTAGTTGGCCGAGGAGCGGCAGCAGGCTTAGCAATCATTACCGCACTGACAGATTGGCGGTGCTCATGTCTCTCTGATTTCCTGGAACCATATACGGCACTAGACTCCTTCTTGAAGGGTTTCTTCTCAGAACTGGATGATGCACCCTTCGGAATCTTCCCAGACTTTAACCCAGCTTCAATTCTCTCTCCAGTCAGAATCAAATCAGTGAACCCAGCAGAAGAATTCCCAATGAGATGGTTGAAAAATGGCCCAGATAGGGTCCCCAAGAACATGTCTACCAACTCCCGATCAGTCAATGGTGGTTGCACCCTGCCATCCAGGTCTCTCCACTTCTGAGCGTACTCCTTAAAACCTTCGCTTGCCCCTAACGACATACCCTGGAGTTGGGTACGTGTGGGGGCAAGGTCGGCATTATATTGATACTGCTTATAGAAAGCAGTAGCCAACTCCTCCCAGTTACGAACCTTGGTCCCATCCAGCTGATAGAACCATTCGAGATGAGTCCCTGAAAGACTCTCCTGGAAGAAGTGGATCCATAAATTCTTATCCGCAGAGTATGGCTGAATTTTCCGAACATAGGACCTTAGATGCAGCTTGGGACAAGACGCCCCGTCATATTTGGAGAAGGATGGTGCTTTGAACTTGTGAGGGATAATCACACCAGTTGACAAACCCAGATCTCCGAAATCCAGCCCAGGTACCTGTTGAACCTCCATAGGCTTCAACCTGTCCTCCAATTGCTTATATCTGTCGTCTGCAGGAGGGTACTGCTCTTCATCAAAATATGTCTCGTTGTCGGAGACTACCGGACTAGGGACTTTTACTTCTGCCTGAGAAGGACTCTTGCCAACAGAAGAACCAGCCTCTTCATGCTGCAGAGTATTGCCAAACCTTCGGCCCGAGTTGAACAGAACAGTTCTTCTCTTCTTCTTCTTCTCCTTCTTCAGGAGCATAGCCTTCAGTTCTTCTTGGCCTTGAGCCAGACCCTTGATTAATTCCTGGAATTGTGCATTCTGCACCTGAAGAGCCTTGATTGATGTCTCGGTTGATGCAGATTCGGGATTCATGATGCTGAAATAAACAGCGAAGAACTGTAAGCAACCTGAAAAGGGGAAAAACCTGCTATGCACATGATGTATGAAATGCGTATGATTTATGTTTTCAAAGACAATCGGGAGTCAACTTTGTAAACAAAAAGGAACACACTTCATTAGCTTTCAACTTTGCAACTGAAATTATTCAACAAGTTGCCCTTAGGCGTTACATGAAAGGAAATACTGGAAAGGAAAATAAAACTGCAAAAGCACATCTGGAGCTCCTTATTGATCCCATGGTCTCCTCTTCTCAGTACGGATGTAGGCATTCAGAGCTCTCTCATTCTCCAACTGCTTGGTCAGCTTCTGGATCTTTGATTCCTGCTCGTTGAACTTTTCCCGGTAAGAATCCCGCTCTTCTCGCAGTTGCGACCAAGATCTCTTCAATGTCTCATAATCAGTAGGTATCTGAGGAGGAAGGACAGTTGGAGGAACACCATCTTTATCAGAACACTCAAGAATGACGGGTCTGACAGCTTCATACGGCATACCTAACTTCTGAGCGCGGATGCGAACCCATTTGTAGTAGGCTTCCATAGGTAAAGAAGTCTTTGGCCCTAACTCTTGTGGGTCAGCTTTATGAACTTTGTCCCAAGCCTTGATAAACCTACGATGCAACTCGTCACTATCCGCCTGAAACTCGAAACTGATGTGAGGCACCAACATCTCATGGGGACCTGCTCTTCTTTCTCTTCCAAACTGACGGAGTGCTAGACATGGATTGTAAGAGATCCCTCCTTGAGTACCAATTAGAGGAACATTAGGATATTCCCCGCATCGATCAATAATAGCTACCTCATCCAAACCTCTGCAAGTCCAAATGATGTCTTTATCGGTGAGAGACATTAACCTATGAGCCCAACCTCTTCCTTCTTGGTTCTTCAGTACGAACTTAGGGAGGTGCGAAATAAACCACCTCACCAACAAAGGGATACAACACCATAGGGTTCCTCATCTTCGGGTAGTACGGGCATGAAGTTATTGCAAGATGTCACCCAAGAGAGTGGGCACAGGATTCTGAGACATAAAGATCCTTATAGCAGTGACATTGATGAAGTTGTCAGGATTAGGAAACAGGACTAACCCATAGATTAGGAGAGCCAAGGCGTCTTCATATGCCCTAAAGTCCAGGTCATTCCAGAAATTGTTAGCTTTACCAATCAGAAACTTGGCCAAGAAACCCTTAACTCCGCTTCTAGTTACCCAGTTGTCTGTTACCTCTTGATGGGTCAAAGGAAGAGCTGCAGCAATGTCCTCAAGCCTGAGGGTCTTTTCCCAACCAGTAAAGGGAGTCTGATCCAAAATAGGGATACCAAGCAAATCAGAGAACTCTTCCAGGGTAGGGACCAGCTGGAAGTCTTGAAAGGTGAAGCACTGGTACAGAGGGTCATAGAACTGGGTCAGAACACTCATCAACTGTTGATCCCGCTTTGCAGTGACTAAACCGAGAAGGGAACCATGCCTCTGAATGAAGGAAGTGGTGTTTGGAATTCTGCTAACCAACTCATCAAGCAACTCAGGTGAACGAACAAAGTTGAACCGGATAGTATTCCTTCGCACAGGCATCATAATGTCCTACAAAACAGAGCAAAGATGAAACCCTCTTGTCTTTGAAATGGTCAGTCCTTATGCAGGATGCATGCAGTGCTCATGATGCTATGATGTTATGATAAAGCACACCACACATAGATACAAAGGAAAACATGGTAAGGCACACAAGTCACACAAGGCAAGCCCCTAGAGTTTAGGCCAGCATGAGGTCTAGGTACTACCCTCTTTCAGTTTGTTGGTTCATACCTGTCCTAATCAAAAGTAATCGGGTTCTTAGAGGATCCCAATATCATTGACTACCCTCAATCGGTCATAACTCCAGCATCGCAATCTTTTCTTGCGGCCAGAACCATCACGAGAGTTTAGCCTCAATGGGCGTAGCATACTGCTACTGTTCTAAAGGCCAAGTTGTGTCAATTAAGGTTCTAAGGTTGTTGGTGCTTAATGACTCCTTAGAAGACCCATATTCTCCTCGTTGCGACACAAGGGATATCGGTACAGACCAAGGTGCCACACCAACGTAGCCACTGTTTCACCCGTGTCGGTCTACGCCGGACAGGTCCCTCACAGCTTATGCTACCTAAACAGGGTATCCCCAGATCCGGGTTAGGATCTATGTATCTCCGATGCAACCCACAATAGTAAAGCAAGCAAATCAATACAATTGAAAACATAGTTATGAACTAGCCCTAAGGTACACCTCACTTTAAGTATATCCCCAGCAGAGTCGCCAGTTCTGTGATTGGTGGATCTGGAACTGACTGTTTAACGCTGGTTCGCGAAATGTCGCGGTAAGCAAGAGTCGCCACCGTCTTTTATTTTCTCCAAATGGAAAGGACAAAAGCACAGAAAAATTCCTTAAAGAGATTGCTCTCGGTTCGGGAGGTAGATTATAGAAAGGGAAGGTGTTAGCACCCTTTCTATCCATGGTTATCCATGGGCTCTTAGGTACTTGCTCATTGTGTTTTCAAAAATGTTTGTTTGCTTTTCAATGTGGGTTTTAAAAAAGTTTCTTTGAAAATTTCAGTTCGACTCTTGTGTCAGAGTGTTTGAAAAATTGCTTTGAAAGCTTTTGAAAAGTGTTGGTGTGAAAAGATTTTTATTTGTTTTTGAAGAGAGCAAGTACCCATGAGAACCTACCTACCCTAAGGAATTCGTCTGTGTAAATGTCCTTTAAAGTAGTGCCATCCCACCATTGAGAGGTAGGTAGCACCACCATTGGAGGTGTTCGGGTCAATTCGAGGTTCGGGACATGGTGATCACCAGAGCAATGGGAAGACACCTTAGAAGCTACCCTCATGCCAGGTTCCCGGATCATGAGGACTTACTAAGACATCCTCTACTCGACGATCACCTTTCGAGGGGCAAGGCAACAGTGAGGCGTACCCTAGGGGTGGTGGGTGCGATTTGTGTGTCGTTTTCATTTGTATTTGCCTTGTCATGTTAAAGTGATCTACGCTTGATTTTATTATGGCCATTCATTCTTGCATGCTTTGTTAAGAGTTAAAATATTTGCGGGAAAAGTAAATCTAAAACTATTACAAATGGCGCGGGTCCACATCGCCAAATTAAACCGGACCCGATTTGACGGAAAATAAATAAAGCAAATAAAGTAAAGTGCGAGAAGTAATTGTTACAGGGCTTCGGGAGAGATACATAATTATTTAAGCGGAAAAAGAAATAAGTATGCGAAATTAAAGAATTATCGAAACGAGGGCGTTGGACCCTTTTGTAAAATATCAAATTACATGAATTAATTAATTAGAATTAATGAGGAATTAAGATTAAAAATTAAAAGAAGAATGTTTTTGGTATTTTTAGTGTTTTTAGGAATTTGATGAAAAAAAAGAGTTAGTTAAAATTAAACTAAAAGGCAAACCCTAATTCTAATAGCTTTTAAATTTATTGTGAAAATATTAAATTGAAACTTAAATCAAACCTAATTTTTATGTACAATTAATTATAAAAATAAATAATATTATTAGAAAGAAAAAGAAAATAATTAAAAGGAATAAAATTTATTAACCCTAATTCTACATTTTTTAGATTTTTGTTAAAAGAATTAAAGTTAAAACACCTAATTTAAATTAATTTATTTACATGCAATTATTTACAAGAAAATATCAAAATAAATAATCATTATATTTTTTTATCTTTTTCTGAGTTTTTTATGTGTTTTATATTTTGTAAAAAAAAATTATTAATTAAATCAAAACAATAAAATAAATAAAACAATAATTGAAAAAAAAAATAAAACATGAAGAAAATGGCAAACCAGGGGGGGTGGAAGTCCCAATATGGAGGTAGGACTTTGAATAATCTGGCCCAAAAACGTCAGGTCCATTGACTTTTCCAGCCACTATGTGGCACCTTTGACCAGGGTCTACCATATGCCTTGAATCTGAGCCCTTTGATTGATCTCCCAGGACGCGTGGGTGATGATTTTTGAGCGTGCATGATACGTCTTGGCATTGGGCGCTGCATGGGAATGGTTAATGAAAAATAACATGGGAAATTATACAGACCTGGGGCTCGAACCCAGGTCTTGGATGTTGAAGCAATGAGCGTTTGCCAGCTGAGCCACTGAACCTTGTTGATATATTAGTAACAAGTAAATAATATAAAAGAAAAGAAAAACATTAGTGGATTAAAGCGCGAAATATTCAAATGTGCCAATCAGCATTCGCCAACACATCGTCTTCCTCACGTGTTTTCTTTTTTTTCTGAAACATGAACGTATGGCAACGGTTTTAGACGCGTTCCATTAGGCCAGCTATTGAAAAATAGCGATTAGCTCTCGAGGGTTCATAAATTGGGCGCGATGGTCCTATCTCCTTCGTCTGAACGTGCTGAGTACAACCATGGTGGTCTTAAAGGCTAATTTTACTTTGTTTCAAAAGCCCCAAATTTACAACCCTGTAAACCCTAGAAATCGAGCATGGTACAATTGTATATACAGCATAATAATCAAATTAAACATCATGGTTAGCTTTAAAACATCACAATGAATATAAATCCACAATTAGAATGCCATGAAAATGCCTAGAATTAACAATACGATCGTGACTTTTTCTCTGTACAGGGAAGGTCCTCGTTACCAATTCTTGGGGTTTGAATGGATGTTAATGATGGGAATATGTTCAGGGAGACTTGAGGAAGCTATTGGAATAGGAATTGTGCTTTGAAATCACCTAAAAAGCTGTTTTCAGAATTGAGTTTATGGAGAAAATTTTCAAGTTTCTAATGGCCTTTCTTGCGTAGCTGAGAGTCTATCACGATTAGGTTTATGATCAGGCATATGTAGTGAACAAATTAGGTCAACAAAACTCAATCAAATCCATGGCATTGATGGTTTTAGGAAATTTGATTTTAAGGATCTTTTTTTCATATCTTTCCATGTGCATTTGTGTCAATTATGATCAATTAGCTCCAAATATTTCCTTATTGACTTAGACACGAAATCTTGAGGCTGAAATGTGCACAAAAAGATTTAGAAACTTAGGTTAGTATTTTTCCTATATTTAATTTGATTTAAATGAATTAATACAAATAAAAATTCAAATAAATAAATAAAAATTGAGAAAATACTTCCCTTTGGGCCAAGTGGTCGTGCATATGCTTGGAATGATGAATCATGGAAGAAAAATGGGCCCATTAGCAATTTTAGGTCATTTGAACCAAAGTTGACTTTTCAAAATATCCAAAAATTTCCCAACTTCCACAAGGCATAACTTGCTCAATTTTTAATCTTTTCTCATGTTCTTGGACATTTTGGAAAGGTCTTTGAGTCCTATAACCAATGCCTTTGGTTCCATGTCATTTTGATTTACCAATCTCAAGTTATGGCCTTTGACTTAAAGTCCCTTTTTGTTGACTTTTGAAAATGACCTATAATGTTGAAATTGATAACTTTTTGTGAGAGCATTTCTTGGACTTGAAATATGAAGATGAGTTGTAGGAAATGTCTTTCTATTCAAAATGAGCTTTGGATGGAATTTTTCTGATAATCCATGTGAAAGTTATGCCCTGGTCAATTTTAGTTGACTTTTTCAACTGTCCAAATAAGGAAACTTTTGCATCTTGATGATTTTCTGAGCCAAATTTTGAGAATCATGATCAAGCATTGATCAAATGATGTTTGTGGCTTCAAAATGATATGTTGACCAAAAATTTGAACTTTTGACTGTCAAATGACCATTTTGCCCCTACAGTTGACTGTAGTGCAATTTAGGGTTTTGACTGTGCAATTTTGAGCTGAATGCCTTGAAACTTGATATGAGGATGCTTGACCATATTTGTAGGCATGTGAGACTTGATTGGGCCTTTGAGAACTTCATTTTCTTGATCAGAGCATAAACCCTAGTTTTGACTGTATAGGAGACCTTTGCAATGTGCAACCCTTGGGGAATTTTGTGACTTGGCTTGGCAATTTCTTGGAGAATATGGGAGGGCAAATTTTGGGGTACAACAGTAGTGGGTTGGTGTTTTTTATGGATTACGAAGGTATTTGAATTTCTTGTGTACTTAGTCTAGGTGTGTGAATAACGGAGTTTGTTAGACGAAGCGCGTAGTCAATTTAAATATATCCGTAACACTTTTTTTGAAAATTGTTTGTGGAATTTAATTTGATTATGAAAAAGAATTTATAGTTGGTTAAATATTTTTTAGTGTATTAATTGTAAAAATATCTTATTAATTCATGCTAAAAAAAATTTTAATGCAATAAAATAAATAAATATTGGATGAATTTATAAAAATAAATATTTAATTTCAGATAGTAATAATAAATAATATTAATATTTTAAAACATAAAAATAATAAAGAAAATTAAATAAAACGCAGGGCGTGTAAATTAGTTTAGGCTAGTAAAAATGGGGGGTGTAGGTATTAGGGCCCTGAATTCAGATATTGAATTCAGGCCCAACGCAGTGGGAGTGTGGGTTTGAATAGGTTAGCAAAAAAGGAAGTGTGAGCAGTAGGGGCCCGAGTCCAGATTTTGAACTTGGCCCATTAGACCGAGGGGGTACATTTTCCAACGTGATAGCAAAACAAAAAAAGCAGGGAGTGTGTTTAGAGACGGGCCAGGCCCAAAACAACAAGCATTGGGGAGGAGGTCCGTTTGGACCTGATACGGGAGGCTATACGGTATTATGGTGAGCGTGCATTTTAGAGCGCTTGATGGAGATCAGACAGAGATGGCTAATGGCGCACGGTAAGATGTAATGCACATGATTACAGGGCATAATATATTTTCAGTTTACAAAAAATTTATCATTTTCATTTCATTATCTCCCTCTCCGAAATCTTCGTATATCTCTTTCTTACCCAAACAAAATTACAAGAAACCCTAATTCATCATCGCTCCAACAAACCCTAATCGACGACGGCCCTATCCTTCGATCCCAACCCCAACCTCTATAAGAAAACCAAAAACAATTAAGCTAAGTGTAATCGGGGAGTACCTCTATCACGATGAATCTCGGTGTTTTTTATGATTTTTTTGGTCCGATCTAGTTCCTAGTACTCTCTCTTTGTGTTCGATAGGTACAGAAGATGATGACGGTGGTGGATATGCGACACAACAAAAGAGAGATGGGGTTTTAGATGTTGGAGCCCTAAGCTGGAGTGGTGACAAAAACGAATTTACGATGGCGATGCTCGGATCTCCGACTCTTTTTGTTCTTCCTCTAAGTTTCTTCTTCCTATTTCTCCTCTCTGAAATTTCTTCTTTTCTGTAAAATTTTCTTCGCATCTCTTCTGTCTTAGAATTTTAGGTTTTATAGTGTTAGATTTAGTTATATTAGGAAATAGATTTATGACTTTGTCGTTATTGTTTAGAGCTGATTTAGGGAATAAGGGCTCCCAGAGATTTGATTGTACTTTATAATTTTGATTTGATCCTGTAATAACAAGTTTTTTATTCTGTTTGGATTGATTTCATTTCTGTTTTGATTATGATTGGATTCGAACAGTAATTATTACTCTTAAAAACGACTGTTTCTCTTTCTTAATCTATACAATAGGAGTTTTTCTTTCCTTAGATCTGAACAGTGATTGTTTGGGTTTAAAGCATGCGTTTTTTCTGATTAATCTGAACAGTAAATATTTTTCTATTTTGGATTGTAAGTGCTTCTTTGATTTGGGCTTGAATTGGGCCTGTAATGGATCATGTGATGGCTTCTTTAACCAAACATTTTTTATCAATTTAATAAAACAATTTCTTTAATTTTATAATATAATGACTCTAATAATATTATGTAACGTTTAATGATGATAATGCAAGCAGAAACAAAAATGCAAATAACAAACAAAAACTGAAACAGGCCAAATGGTTTTAGCTTATTGGGCCACCTAAAAAATGAATTACCTATACCTCTTTCAACCTTATTGAAAACCCTAATGGGCTTTTGTGATTTTAGAAAAGGCCCAAGGATTCTCCATAAAATAAACCCCCTCGCTACATTTGAAATGGGCTTAACAAATACCTTTCTTACAAAAGAAATCAAATGGGCCCTCACTTCTATATGGGCCTTTCTGATTTAGAAAGGTCTAAAAATTCTTAATAATACAAACCTTTCAAGATATAAATTGGGCTAAAAGCGGAACAAGAACCTAGCTTAAAAGCAATGGGCTTTTTAAAACAAATATGAGCTAAAGAGGTCATACACCTCCACTCTAAAAAACCTAATGGACCATCAACCTTTCATGGGTTTTTCAGATTTAGAAAAGCCCATTAATTCTCTAAAAGGATAAAACCCCCCTTTTACAAACTTAAAACCTAAAGCAAATGCTAACTCTGAAATTTAATAAGGGATAAAATATTTAGAAATTAGTAAGGCAAATTTGGGATATGACACAAACTAAAGCGAAACCATAACTCAGTGTGAGTGTGTGAACTTCAGATCGACATTGCAAACTCAATAATCCATAAAATTACATGAAATATGAATCAAAGTTGTAGATATCATGGAGATCTACAACATGGCGTCAAGTAAAACATGAAATGATCACTGAATCACGAAGAGATTAGATCAAAGATTCACAGATTTTCATTTTTTTCACACAAAATTCAGAACACAATGCACACTCAGAATCAAACATTTATATACATTAAACCTATTTTTTGGCCAACTAACAACATCATGAACACTAATTCAACAATTAAAATCTATCGTAAACACGGATGCAAGCTTAGAAAATAAATTTATGGAGTTTGAAGAGTTACCTAGTGGAGCAGCTCCATTGGCTTCTTCAAATCAAGCTTGTGATTTTCAGAAACCCATGAAAATCACTTGAGAAAGCTTGATTGAGAAGAATTAGCAATGAAAGAACAAGATCTATTGAAGAAATTTTTGAACTCGAGAGAAGCTTCCTGAAAGTATTTGAGAGATGAGAGAAAGAGCTTTGCTATACTTTCCTTGCATGTATGAATTGTGTGAAATGAATGAGGGGGGCTCTTGCTTTATAGCCATTAGGAGTGAGGTTATCCAACTTAACCACAGTTAAGTAAAGTTTGTTGAGAAATCTTGATGAAAAATGAAATTACATGGGGACATGCGTTTTGTGTGTAAAGGAGAGTGAATTTGCTGCATTTTGGTGAGAGATAGAGTGAAGGAACGCGTGAGAACTGAGGTGGCAGACCTGAGCACATGCGGAAAAAAGAGAATTGGAGGGAGTTTTCCCTCTTTTAGCAAGTCACAAAGGCAACATGCTTGCATGTGATGGTATTTTGTTTGGCTTAATTGAGAAAAGATGATGCAAGCATAAATAAGATCGTGTGCTTGAGAATGCACAAAGGAATGTTGCAGAAAGAATTGTACCATGCGTGTGAAATAGAGTCATGATATGGGTAGTGCATGCATTGTGCCCTATAGAAACTGCTTCAGCCTTATGCAAATTTCTTACTCCATTCTCAATCATTTTGAAAGATCTTTAGCTTTTTGGAAATCTCTTCTCATACTCCATAATGTTGATGAAGAAAGCAATTCAAATAAAAGCTTGTATCCTCCACAAAAGTAAGCTCGAGTTTAGCATTTTTGACTGTGTCAAGGATCTGGTCAAGTATGCTAGTCATGGTGACTTGGAAATATCTCCAGCCTTAAGCTAATTTCTCCCTCGATTCTAAATCATTTGCAAAGTTCTTGTACTCTTTGGAAAGCTTAAGTTATGTACTCCAACATTGGTGAAGAAAGCAAAGTGAATTGAAGCTTATAACTTGATGAAAATATGGCATGAAAGTATGGAAATTGGGTGATCTATAACTTAGTGAAAATTTCACTAAGTGTCAAGAATTTTATCATATGAGTTGCCCATCTTTGAAAAATATTATCTCCTTCCATTTTAATCCAATGATGATGAATTGGATATGGCTGGAAAGTTATTTGAACAAAGAACAACTTTCCTGAAGATTTGAAAATGGATCAATACTTTAATCTTGGTGAAAATGATCTTGAAGATAACTGGTCAAGCAAATAAAACTTGCCATATTTAGAAACTTTTAACTATCCCTAATTACCAAATTAGGTAACTTTGTACAATTCTTGATTTTTGATAAATCCTTGGGAATTTCTTAATCAAATCCTGCACATTAACCATATTTGACTTGATAATCATGATTTTGATCTTAAAATGACCATAGTTGACTTTGTTGACTGTATGGTTGACTTTTCTCAATTCAATTGATTTGAATTCATTTGAGCAATTGAAGACCTTCTGATAAAAATCAATGGCTAATTTTCCATCCATATGCACCTTATAACATATAGAGAACCATTAAATAAAGTTTTGCTCAAAAAGTCAATGGGAGATTGACTTTGATCAAAACCCTAATTTTTAGATGAAAAGATAACTTCAAAACCCTAATTCCTCTGAGCATGAGGGAGAATCCCTTGAACCAAGATGCTTTACATGTTAATAGGATGATAATTCTTCACAAGTATTTCTCTTAAAGATACCACACACTTGATTAATCACCAAAGGGCTAAAA
This sequence comes from Vicia faba, assembly GCA_948472305.1. Classification (NCBI taxonomy): domain Eukaryota; kingdom Viridiplantae; phylum Streptophyta; class Magnoliopsida; order Fabales; family Fabaceae; genus Vicia; species Vicia faba. Next base: position 1,051,121,838 of record OX451736.1, on the reverse strand, counting down.
GATCAAAGAGATAGGAGGAATTGACCAGCTTCAACAAACTTGCCATTCTCAATCTTCTGATGAATCAATGAGATAATTGAGATGTCTTGAGGTATGATAAAACCTTGTAGCTTGAGTGACCCAAAGAGTGAGGGCATGAGACCCTTTCTTTGCACTGATTGGCAATACAAACCATCCTCCATAGCTTGTAGAAGAACATGAGAACCAAAGATACCTTGATCATGTCAAAAGTGAATGAATGTATATGATGAAACATAAGCCATATAAGGTCAAAAGAAGAGGGAAAATTTTGGGGTGCAACAGTTATGTCTGTTTTGTTTTCACTAACACTATTTTGTAGCAAATCACAGTTTTGTCGGTTAGATTGATATATCTCTATAACTCTTGTATTCAGTTTTATATCATTGTGTATATGTTGTTTTGTATATGTTCATTGTTTTCTTATTACACTCTTTATTTTACTCATCCATCTCCAGTGTGTTTTTTATTTTTCTTCTTTGCATTTAAGTCCTTTTAAATACGTGTTTCTAATTATATGCATTAGAGTATTCATATATGTGTTCATTCATTATTTATATTCCTTTACATGATAGTTTTGATAACTTAATTACGTGTTGTTGAATGTTGTTACATGTCTATTTTTCATTTTGTTGCATGTAGCATGTCTATCTTCGTGTTTTGTATCTGGTATTTGTTGTTGTATATTATTTTTAGTTGTTTAGCTCACGTGTTCATTTGAAATTATTTGTTTTAGGGTTAGTTATTTGGTTTTTAGACTCTTTTTAATTTATCTCTTTTTGATGTTCTCAAAAGGGGAGCAGTTGTAATGTGAGTTTAGAATTGTTTTACGTGTTTTAGGTTGTGTTGTTTATGCCCAGTTTTTTAGGGGGAACACAAGCATTTCTTCTTTAGGCTTAAAGTCGACTCAATTCCAATTGAAAGCTTGTCAAGCGTCAAAAAGGGGGAGATTGAAGTTGCATGTCCTAATTCATTAAGGGGGAGAACCCTAATAGGGTTTAGTTGATTGTCTTATCGCTTTCGTATTTCGTTTGTTATTGTTAATTGAGTCTCCTTCATAATTTCACATCTCTGAATCAAGTTTGAATCGATTCATTTTTTAGCATGCATAAATCAATTGTTATATTTGAGATTTGATCATGGTGGTTTAATTCAATTGTATGAGTCAGTGGAAAAAGAACTATGTGTATTATTAGTTCAAGATAGAAACAAGAATCGCAAAGTGTGATACGGTGGGAGAACTGACTTGAGGTTTTGCGTTTGTGTTTGCAAATGTTTCGGTTTAGCAAGAGTCGCCACCGACTTTTTATTTTATCCAAAGGAAAGGTCAAAAAGCACAGAAAAGACCTTTGAGATGTTTTCTTGGGTTCGGGGGGTAGATTATGAAAAGGGAAGGTGCAAGCACCCTTTTCATCCATGGTTATCCATGGGCTCTTAGTTACTTGTTTAGTCACTTGCGTTTTCTTTTCAATTGTTTGAAATGGTGCTTTGTGTGTGGTTTTTTGAAAATGTTTTGAAAAGAGGCCATCGTTGTGGCAACCTTTGTAATGATTCTTGTTTGAATATATACAAAGGTGTTTGTCTTTTGAAAAGATGTTTCAATGTTTTGAAAGAATGTTTTGAAATTGTGTGTTTTGAAATTAGCAAGGATGTTTGCAAGAGATCAAGTAACTAGGAGTTGTCTACCCTAACTCAAAGATCTTTCCTATATGTTTTTAACCCTTTTACAACGTTGTTTTACCATTGTATTTGGTAAACAAACTTGTGTTTGGATGTAAAACGGGACAGGCGCGGGTCATCGCATACAATCATTGCAAGCAACTTGTGGGACGCTCTAGCAATTTTGTAAGGGACGAGATCGTTTTATCGAAGGCAACATCGAGGATCATCGAGGGACTACGATCTTTGTTTATCGAAGGGTCATTTGCTAGAGTGTCTCATATTCGAGGGACATGATTGTATTTCTGAGGCAACAAGCGAGGTTACCCTAGAGGTGCACGTGTGAGAAGTGCATTGATTTCAAGTTATTTATTCTTGGATTAGGTCATCTAGCGATTGATTTTTGAATCTTCCCATACACGCTTAATTACTATACAGTATATAGAAAGCAATAAATTGCGGGAATTAAAAGTCTAAGCTATTACAAAAGTATCCGGGAATGGGGGTACAATTATTACAAATGGGGATGAATCTCATAAGAATAGCAAAGTCCAAATATTACAACCAAATCGAATTGTTGTGCGATTCAATATAAAGCTATAACAAATTACGAAATAAAGAAAATCAATAAATTATAAAATGCATGTATTTATTAAAAAGAGATAAATAAAATCTATTCTAAAAGATTAAAAATTATTATTATTCTTTCTTGTATTTTATTAATTAATTAAAAAAAGTTTAAAGAAAGCAAACTAATTAAATTAATTTAAATGTTTTTTTTTTTTGGTATTTTCATTATGTGTAAGAAAAGTAATAAAAAGAAAATGATTAAAATAAAAATAATTAAGAAAATCAAATTTATTTTACAAAATGAAGTTTTAATATATTACTAATATATTTTTAACAAAAGAAATAAAAAAAGATAAATTAAAAGAAGAAAAAGAGAATTAACTAAACTAATTTTTTTGGTATTTTATGAAATGTTACAAATTAATAAAAGATTATATAAAAGAGAGAAAATAGTAAAAGAAAATTAATTATCTTTAAAAAAACTAAACCAAATTAAAAAAATGAATTTACAAAAAAAAACACATTATCATCTATTAATCAAAAGAAAAGAAAAGAAAACAATTTGATTGAAAAAAAAGAAGATGGACTTACGAGGATATTGATGTTGGGCCCAAATAAAATAAAAAAAGGAAGTGAGGCCAAAACGGAAGGTGAGGTACGTTAGCATTTACGCATGGGCTTTTGGTTGTTTGGAATTAAACAGGCCCAGTACATCATAACTCAGTTTAGGGTTTTGATTAGGGGGAAAATGGATTAGGGTTTGTAGTGTTCCTCACAGCGGCTCCGTACCCTTCGTCCTCCCTTCATCTCTTTCACTCTGTTACTCATAAAATCTTAAGTTTAATGGCTGAAGCAAACTAAATCTCATCTCATCTCACCATAAATCGCGTGTTCTATGAAAATATAGAGTCAAAATCAAGCTCGAAGAGCTCTCTCTCTGATCTTCCCTTCCCCTCAAGCCGCCGGAGCACTCTCTCCTTCTCTCACCTCCTCAAAATGATTAATGGTTTTGCTTAAACGGTATGGTTCGGTTTTTTCTTGATTTAACAGTTTGTTGATTCGCATGCTTTGTTCATGTTTAGTTTGTTAATCCATTTTATTGCTTATTGAGGTGCAGAAAAGGGTTTGAAAGGAGACGTACCGTTGGGGTTTTTGCAGACTGGAAAAGGACAGTGAGATTTGAGCTGGGTGTTCCTTGGTGGCCAGAAGCAGGAAGGGGAGAAATGATGATGGTGAGGCGCGAGCTTCCGGTAACTTCCTTTTTTATCTTCTATAATGATGATGCTTCTGAAACTTGGTTTGGTTGATGATGATGATTTCTGAAACTTCGTTTTGTTGGTAGTTTTTGTTGATGATGATAGTTTGTTCTGAAACTTTGTTTGTTGGTTTAGATTGTATGCTAGCTTGGGGATGATTGTTGGTTTGAGTTACTGAAGGTTGTTTGAACTGAGTTTGGAATGTTGGGAAGGTTTTGGAAACTGTTTATTTTTTTGTTACGCCCTGTTTGAAAATGGTTTTTCAGTTTGGAAGTTTGAAAATTGTTTTTGATGGTTACAGTTTGATAGGTTTGGGTTGTTCTGCAGTTTTAATGTGCAGTTTTTGGAAGCTTGAAAATGTTTTGAGGGTTTTGGTATTGTTGATGTTGAAGGCTTTTGAATGTTTAGGTTTGATAACAGGTTTTTGTGGTTTGCTGTGTGAAACTGTTATATGTTTTTTTGAAAATGTTTTATGGTTTGAACTTGCAGTTTTGAAGGTTGTTGGACTATTTTGTTTTGTGAATTCACAGGTTTGGAGGTTTGTGCAGGTTTTTGTATATTTGTTTTGTGAGTTGGTTCACACGGTTTGGCGTTTGCTATGAATGCCTGAAACTTGCAATTTTGTTTTGGTATGCTTGAACTGCTATGCAGGTTGTGATTTTTGTGGATTGGCTAGTTTGGGAACTGTTAGGCAGTGTTTATTACAGTTTTGTTGCAGTTTGAAATCTGCAGGTTTGGAGTTTTTGTGCAGGTTTTGCAGTTTCAGGCTTGTTTGAAGTTGTTAGGCAGTGTTTTGGTTGTTTTTGCTGTTGAAGGTTTTTTGGATATTGTTGTGAATGTTTTTGTAGCTTTGACCAAATGTTCTCCTCCTCTTCTTACAATTTTTCTTGGTTTTATCCTAGTTGCTTTTTGTTTTGCAACCTGTGACAGTTTGATGGTATGATGGCCAATCTGTACCTTTCCCATAATTTAGGTGATATCTCTCCTCTCTCTCCTCTAAATTATAAAAGCAACTATGCTTTTCTCTGTTTTTTTCTGAAAAGTTTACCCATTTTTTAGGAAAATGATGAAAGGCTTTTTGCAACAAGCTTGCTTGTGATTTGGTTTACCATGCTGCATTCTTTAATTGCCTGTTGTGTTGTACTTGTTCTGCTGCATTGTACTTATTTTGATGCTGACTAGCTTGGCCTTGTTGCATTGTTTAGTTGCCTTGTAATGCTTTGCACGCCTACTGAGTTACTTGCCATGCTGTTACTGCATTGTTTAGTTTGCATCCAGTTTGGCCTTTGTTTGCATTTGAACAAATTTACTTTGCTTGCAATGCTTGCTTAGACAACTTGCTCTGCATTCTTTAATTGAATTGCTTGCATTTTTATTTTTCTCTTTGTGAACCAAGAAGAACAATCTTCTTGTGATTTGCAAAGAGAAAAATAAAAACATGATGAAATGAAAATAGGCCCCTCTGATTCCAAACGACAAACTTTAATGATGAAAATTTTCTTTCTCTTTGTTTTGAAAATTCTTATTTATGCTCCATTAGACTGTACTGATTTTTTTCTGTCTTTCTTTCATGTGAGCGCAAGTTATATGGTGGAAAAGCAGAGGAAGCAAGAAATTCTTTGTGGCGAGCATGGGAGCAATGAAAGCTTAGGCTTAGATTTGTAACTTAGAGAGATTTTCCATTAGTAGTAATAATTTATTTTTTTCAAGTACTATAAGTTGTAAAACCTACAGCATTTGAATAATAAATTATTTTTGTAACAACATCTGAAATAAATGAAGAAAGTATTTATGAGATCATATGATATCCAATAAAAATCCATTACTGTTAGCAACTTGTAATTCTTTCTTTGCATCTTCACTAATTCTTTAAGATTCCTGATTAAAATAATTGAAACTGCACTCCAATAATTCCAATCCAGATAACTTAAACTCCAAGTAATCAAAAAATTATGTAATCTTGTAACCTTGCAACAGTATTCCAATCAAAATACGCACTGTGTATTCCAATAAACAAACAAACGTTTCGTTCCATTAACAAAGCAAATGTCTTAACAGACGCACATTATCTGGTTAACCTGGATCAGACGAAACCTGAATATTCCAAATGACAGTCTCAGCTCCCATTTCTTGTCCCAGATAAACAGGCCTTGAGAACAACCAGTAACCTTTTAGTAAACTTGAAAAAGCGTGAAAACATTTGACAGTTAATTGAATTTCTGAGAATTCAATTTCTTCTGAGAAATGCGAGAAAAAGCCTAATTCCTGATTTACTGCCATAGGAGAAAATCTGTCTGATTGATTCCTGAGCCAATCTTGAGTATCTGAGAAAACCCTAGGGTTGTGATTTTTTTGTGAAAAATGGGAGGGCAAATTTTGGGGTACAACAGCTGCCCCTGTTCAATCTTCTTGAACCTGAAGAATTAGATTGGCGAGTTTGCCGTTCGCGACTCAAAGGGAAAAGATGATTGGACACTAGAGTGCCCATAAATTTGCACTCGTCAAAGTATGGTTGAGGGAATGGGCTTAAAGATGCCATTTTGAGATGTAACAGAATCTTGTTGGAGATGGGCTTAAAGATGCCATCCCAGAATGTTTGTTGAATTGTATGTTATAGGTGAGCGTCATAATGGTATCCGCGTCTGGAGCATCTCTGAGCTGGGGGTCTGAATAAGCAATAGAATAACATCTGTGTCTGGAGCATCTATAAACTGTTTTCTGAGCCTTGAATCTGAACAAGCGATAGATTAGCATCCATGTTTGGAGCATCCGTAAACTGTTTTCTGAGCCTTGAATCTGAACAAGCGATAGATTAGCATCCATGTTTGGAGCATCTTTAAACTGTTTTCCAAGCCTTAAATTTGGTAGCTTGTTAATTTTATCCTGAAAAGGGTAAAATATTAGCTGAAACACAAAGTTATGTTGCATGAAATGTATGATGCAATATGTGTTTTATCAATATTTATGATATATGATTGTAATGTATGCGCATGTAAGCTGATTAGCTGTCTTGCTGAGGAAAGTAAATCCTTGACTACTACTGGAGATGATAAAATCTTTGGCTGTTGTCAGGGAAAATAAATCCTTGACTACTGCTGGAGATTCAAAATCTTTGGCTGCTGAAGATGAGAAATTAAGAATGAGAATCTTCATTCTGCTAGGGGAATTTGGGCTGAGGAGTCAAGAACGAGAATCTTCGATTTGCAGGGGATTAAAAATTCTGACAAATTCATGCTGAGAGTAAAGAAGGCTCTAGCAACTTCACTGGAGAATCTAGAATGAGAATCTTTATTCTGTTGGGGAATAAAAACTCTGTGGGGAATAAAAACTCTATGGGGAATAAAAACTCTGTGGGGAACAACTATGCTGTTTGGGAGAAGTTCAGGAGTTTAGATTGTATGCCACCTTAAGAATGAGAATCTTCATTCTGTTGGAGATATCAGGAGCTTATGTGTATGCCAATCTTCTGGATAAGCAAGAACGAGAATCTTCATTCAGGCATTTGGGTCAGGAGGTTGGGAGTATGCCAATATACCGGGGAAGCAAGAATGAGAATCTTCATTCAGGCGTTTGGGTCAGGAGGTTGGGAGTATGCCAATCTTCTGGGTAAGCAAGAATGAGAATCTTCATTCAGGCGTTTGGGTCAGGAGGTTGGGAGTATGCCAATCTTCTAAGGTTAGCAAGAATGAGAATCTTCATTCAGGCGTTTGGGTCAGGAGGTTGGGAGTATGCCAATCTTCTGAGGTTTCAAGAATGAGAATCTTCATTCTGTTAAGGGTATCAGGAGCTTGGGAGTATGCCGATCTTTTGAGGTTTCAAGAATGAGAATCTTCATTCTGTTAAGGGTATCAGGAGCTTGGGAGTATGCCAATCTTCTGAGGTTTCAAGAATGAGAATCTTCATTCTGTTAAGGGTATCAGGAGCTTGGGAGTATGCCAATCTTCTGGGGTAAGCAAGAATGAGAATCTTCATTCTGTTAAGGGTATCAGGAGCTTGGGAGTATGCCAATCTTCTGGGGTAAGTAAGAATGAGAATCTTCATTCAGGTGTTTGGGTATCAGGAGCTTGGGAGTATGCCAATCTTCTGGGTAAGAAAGAATGAGAATCTTCATTAAGGCGTTTGGGTCAGGAGGTTGGGAGTATGCCAATCTTCTGGGATTTCAAGAATGAGAATCTTCATTCTATTAAGGGTATCAAGAGCTTGGGAGTATGCCAATCTTCTGAGGTTTCAAGAATGAGAATCTTCATTCTGTTAAGGGTATCAGGAGCTTGGGAGTATGCCAATCATCTGACGTTTCAAGAATGAGAATCTTCATTCTGTTAAGGGTATCAGGAGCTTGGGAGTATGCCAATCTTCTGAGGTTTTAAGAATGAGAATCTTCATTCTGTTGAGGGTATCAGGAGCTTGGGAGTATGCCAATCTTCTGAGGTTTCAAGAATGAGAATCTTCATTCTGTTAAGGATATCAGGAGCTTGGGAGTATGCCAATATTCTGAGGTTTCAAGAATGAGAATCTTTATTTTGTTAATGGTATCAGGAGCTTGGGAGTATGCCAATCTTCTGAGGTTTCAAGAATGAGAATCTTCATTCTGTTAAGGGTATGAGGAGCTTGGGAGTATGCCAATCTTCTGAGGTTTCAAGAATGAGAATCTTCATTCTGTTAAGGGTATCATGAGCTTGGGAGTATGCCAATCTTCTGAGAAATTATCCTTGGTTGGGGATAAAACAAAAGTTAACTGCTATCTGGTTGATTTCCAGGCTTTAAGATAACTTGTTGGGGAATTGAAGAAACCGAATGATTTCCATTGTGGTTTGATAGTTTCAACTCCGCTGGGGATTGCTAGTTGGTAGTCTCATCTCCTCTGGGGATATTAATGACATGTTGATTTGATGGTGTTATGGAAATGGGTTTAAAGATACCATTCAAAGGTGATTGTTGACGGAAAGTTTGAACTGGATCCATGACAACAAAACTCGGAAGTGAATCAGAATAAACCGTTGAGAGATTTATCTTGAAACAGCAAAAATCTGGAAGTGAATCATAGTAAACCGTTGAGAGATTTATCTGAAACAGCAAAATCTGGAATATCTTCATCTGGAATAAGAATCAGGGAGATCTCAGTGTCGATCTGACTGAGCCAGAGAAGGTCTTGAATTACTTTGACTGGATAAGAATCGGAAAAATCTTTGAATCGATTTAACTGAACCAGACGAAAGTCTTGGAATATCTTCAACAGATACCGGGGAAAATAAATCCTGGCCTCCTGTTGAAGGGGAAAGTTGAATGAACTACTATCTGGTCGTGGTCCAGGCTTCATAGCTTGAATTTTATGAGAATTTGATTGCATATTTCCTGACAGGTAAAGGTTAGTTGCATGACATATATCAAACAAAGATGTTCTCAAAATAAATGAGATTGCATTGTATGATATCCTGATGTACGTATGTGTAATGTTTTCAAGATGACCTCTCGCTGGGGAAAATAAATCCCGAACTGGTGATGGAGAAAAGAGTTGAATTCTTTGTTTCCGATAGTGAAAAATCTGGCGATTTCAATGGGAAAAATTCTCAGGAATTCTTGAGGTCGACTTAGCTGGGAAGAGTTTATCAAAGATCGAAACTCTGGATGAGAGCCATCTTAAGAGAAGGATTTTGGAGATATTTGTCACTGCCACAAGTAGTGAGTGTTTATGGCTTCGCCAGGAAATGTTCGAATGTATGTAACCCCTTTGATGGGATTGATGTTCAATGCCCCAAGTGACGGTGACAGAGACTTGCCCCCAGTTGCTCTGCACTTTGAGAGATTTCTTGAAATCTTGACTGGACTGCCCCAGGTTAACTGGACTTTAAGAGATTTCTTGAAATCTTGATTGGACTGCCCCAGGTTTATTGGACAATGCCATGCCAAGTCCCCTTTTGTTGATAGGAGATTTTTGCAATGGAAGTGTCATCCCACTTGAAGTGATTTTGTTCACTGAGAGAGCTTTTGTTCATCGGATATTCACTGTGTGAATTTCTTTGCTGTAAAAAAAAAAGCCATATGCAAACAACGATATTCAAATAATGCAACATTTATGCTTGTCTTGAAATTTTGAAAAATGCATTTTTTAGCAGAAAACTTTTTATAAGAAAAATTCAACTCAAGATTTAGAGCAAAGCCTTACAGGAGTCAGGATACCTTTTGTAATAGTATGCTTTCGAACTAACCCATGCTTCAATTAGGACTTTTGAAGGGTTATAACATGTCTTGGTTCATGGTTTTAAGAAACAAAGGATAAAGGCTCAAAGTATATTTGTACCCACCCGCTCTTCGTGATGTTCTTCAATCCTAAACTCAGTTAATTGTGCGTTTGAACTCCAAATGAGTCTGGAACGACGTTTTGGTGATGGTTCACACAAGTTGAATTTGTTGGAAGGGAGTCATTTTTGCAACATTTTTTTTGTTGAGGATTTGTAGTGACCTCTTTCTCTTTTTTTTTATTTGTTATCCCTGATTTTTGCCTGGCTGTTCCTGTTTTTGGGATTTACAGTAAGCGGGATGCCCCAGATTTCTTAAGCCTCCTTTGTAGGTTTTGGCTTAGTGGGCTTTTCTTTTCGCGAGATAATGACTGCCTAGGTAATGGGGAACCATCACCGTTTTTTGATTCCAAAGGAAAAAAAATTGATGTCATTCGTCGTATTACGAAATGAGAGTTTGCGGCTAAACGCACATTTGAATTAACTGAGAGACTACCCTGCCCCAGGTTCGATTAAAGGTTTCAATTTGTGTTAAAACAGAAAACTTCTACTTCTTTGGCTCGAAGGGGTTGACTAGGGATTATCTTCCTTATAACTCCAGTGTTTAGGATTTGAAAGAAACGCATGTACATCATCAGCAAGGTCTGTCCAAAAGCATACTGTATGAGATTATGTCATTGTTTTCGTCACCCTCCCTCTAAAGGTTTGCAACTTTTTAGCAAGAGTTAAATGTCATAAAGAAAGTAGAAAGCATAGTTTAAGTATAGTGAAAACGAATGGATGAATTCAAGACAAACATATGCAATGCATTAATGAAACAAAGTTTGACATTAATAGATAATTGTTTGAATAACAAAAGAAATTACAACTTGAAAATTCAAATGAAACAAAAGCCTCTTAGTTCGAACTTGTCATTTCAGGTGGAGAACCCTCAGCGGAAGATTTTCATCTGGCCATCTTGTGTGAATTCCAGCACTCCTCTGTCAATCAAGTCTTGGGTCTTGTTTTTCAAAGCTCAACAGTCATTTGTATCATGCCTAGGACTATTGGAGTGGTATGCACATAATGCACTGGGATGATAGCTAGTAGCAGAGGTATTGAGATTCTGAAGAGGATCCCTTAATACAATCAGCTTGACCTCCAACAAGCGTTGCAGTACTTGAGATAATGGCATGTTAATCTCAGTGAAGCGCCTTCCAGATGACCATTCCTGATGCCCCCTGGATTCCTTAGGACCATGCCCCTTGTGAGGAGGGCTTTCACTTCTTCCTGCTGCTTGGACAGGTTCAAGAACATCTCTTGAAGTTGAGCGTTTTGAGCCTGGATGTCTTTGATAGTCTTCTCTAGAGCCATCTCTACTGAAATAAACAGTAGGAAGATAAGGAGACCTGAAAGTGAGAAACCTGTCATGATACGATGCATGATATGTGGATGCATGTTTTCAAGGATCTCGCGGGGTAAAAAAATGTTAGAAATTGAACATACTTGATTGGAGAACTTTGTATCGGTGGATGTCTTTCCACGAGAATCAAGCTCACCATGTCAAGTGGGTCATAGCCCTTGACTCGAGTTGTTGTACTTGATCTTTGACGGTGTTTGTTTAGAGGAAAATGAATCCTCTTGCCCTTTGGTAGACGTCTGGTTTAACGTGACCCTGCATCAAAGACCCTCGAGATCCTTGAAATAGTTATTGAAAATGCTATGGTATGATGTTATGATGTTATGTACAGATATGCGAAGTAAGCAAGTTATATACAAATTGTTGTATTCACACAAAGCAGACAAGTCCTTAAGTTTAGGCTTGCATGGAGTTTGTAGGTAAGTACCCTCTTGAAGTTTAGCTGGCTCAACCTGTCCTAGAAATAGTAATCGGGTTCTAAGGAGCTCAATATCACTAGATTTCTTTCTCTGTTCATTGTTTCAGTTTAGCCACTTTACTGGCGACCGAAATATTCCAAGATAACAACCCTCAATGAGTGTAGTATCGAGTATCTACTAACCTTAGACTGCACCAAAGCCGGTCATCTCACTACATCCTAAAAGGCCAAGTTGGTCAAGTAAGGTTCTAAAGTCAGTTGATGCTTCACGACACCACGCGGCGGCCCCGTACTCTCCTTGATTTAATTCAAGGGTTACCGATACCAACCAAAGTGCCACATCAACGTAGCTACTGCTACAACCATGTCGGTATACCCTGCACAGTTCCCTCACAGTTTATTGCTACTTACCTAAAAGGTGCCCCCAAATCCGGGTATAGGATTTAAAACTAACCCAAACAAGGAACCAAAAATGTAAAGCATACAAATCAAGCAAGATAAGCATGTAAAGGTGATCTAAAACCCTAAGGTAACCCCACTTTTATAACTGAATCCCCAGCAGAGTCGCCAGTACTGTGATACGGTGGGAAAACTGACTTGAGGTTTTGCGTTTGTGTTTGCAAATGTTTCGGTTTAGCAAAAGTCGCCACCGACTTTTTATTTTATCCAAAGGAAAGGTAAAAAAGCACAGAAAAGACCTTTGAGATGTTTTCTTGGGTTCGGGGGGTAGATTATGAAAAGGGAAGGTGCAAGCACCCTTTTCATCCATGGTTATCCATGGGATCTTAGTTACTTGTTTAGATCACTTGCTTTTGCTTTTCAATTGTTTGAATTGGTGCTTTGTGTGTGGTTTTTTGAAAATGTTTTGAAAAGAGGCCATCATTGTCGCAACCTGTGATACGGTGGGAGAACTGACTTGGGATTTTGCGTTTTGTATTCGCAAATGTTTCGGTTTAGCAAGAGTCGCCACAGACTTTTTATTTTATCCTAAGGAAAGGTCAAAAAGCACAGGAAAGACCTTTGAGATGTTTTCTTGGGTTCGGGGAGTAGATTATGAAAAGGGAAGGTGCAAGAACCCTTTTCATCCATGGTTATCCATGGGCTCTTAGTTACTTGTTTAGATCACTTGCTTTGCTTTTCCAATTGTTTGAAATGGTGCTTTGTGTATGGTTTTGAAAGATGTTTTGAAAAGAGACCATCGTTGTGGCAACCTTTGTAATGATTCTTATTTGAATGTATACAAAGGTGTTTTTGTCTTTTGAAAAGATTTCAATGTTTTGAAAGTTTGTTTTGGGAAATTGTGTTGTGAAGTGGGTTTGAAAATAGCAAGGAAGTTTTTGCAAGCTTTTGATCAAGTAACTAAGAGTTATCTACCCTATTTTACTCAAAGATCTTTCTTATATTTTTAACCCTTTTGACAGTGTTGTTTCACCATTGCATTTGGTGAAGAACCTTATGTTAGGATGTTAAACGGGACAGGCGCGGGTCATCGTATAGACCATGATAGCAATTGTGCCAAGTATTTTTGGCAATTTTCTTGAGGGACTTGATCATTTTTGTTTTAGGCAACCAAGATAGCGTCATCGAGGGACTATGATCTTTTGTTTTGTTTTTGTTTTGCCAAAGTACCCAACATGCATACCATGGCCCATTTTTTGAAGGCAACAAGTGGATTGTAACCCTAGGGGTGCAAGTGTGCATTGTGTTTGATTTTCATGCATTTTTGTCTTTGATTAGGTCAAACTATTTGTTGATTTGAATTTTTGCATACAAACCCTAATCTTTAATCATGGTATAATTGAAAGCGTAAAGTGCGAGAATTTGAATTCTAAGCTATTACAACATGATTATGGGGATGGGGGTACAATTTTGAATAGGGGGTATTTGACAAGAAATATAAACCCTAGTTACTATTACATCCAAATTGAATTTACAATGCATCAATATTTAAATGTACAATATTTAAATAAACAAAATAAATAAATATTGAATAAAATGTATTATGCAAAAAGAAGTTTTTATTTGCTTATGTATGTAAAGTATTTTCAATGTGAAAAAAAGTATAAAGAAATAAAATAAGAAGATTAATTTTATTGTTTAAGGGATGAAACCCTAATTTCTTCAAGAAAGTAAATATTATATATTATTTATATACAAAAGATATATTAATATGCACAAAAATAAAATATATTAAAAAAAAGTGTTTTTTAGTATAAATAATAATAAAAATAAAAATGTTATATTTTTGTATTTTTATTCTAAGTATTTAATAAAATAAAAGTATATATATATATATATATATATATATATATATATATATATATATATATATATATATATATATATATATATATATATATATATATATATATATATATATATATTATATATATATATATATATATATATATATTATATATATATATATATATATATATATATATATATATATATATATATATATATATATATATATATATATATATATATATATATATATATATATATATATATATATATATATATATATATATATATTATATATATATATATATATATATATATATATATATATATATATATATATATATATATATATATATATATATATATATATATATATATATATATATATATATATATATATATATATATATATATATATATATATATAATATATATATATATATATATATATATATATATATATATATATATATATATATATATATATATATATATATATATATATATATATATATATATATTAAATATATTAAATATGTATAATATAAAATAAAATATATACAAAAATAAATTATATTTTAAATAATATTTTCAGTGTGAATAAAAATAAGAAATAAAAATAAAAGTATCATTTACATTATTTTCAAGTTTTAAATAAATAAATTATAAAAGTATTTAAAAGCCTTTAATATTAGAAAAATCAAAATAAAATACCAAATAAATGTAAAAAATTATGAAAATATTTTTTAAACATTTTTTTTGTTTGGAAAAAAAATAACAAAGTCAGGAAAGAAAACAAAAATTCAAAAATGCAAAATATAAGAAATTGGGTCAGGGGGTGTGAAACTGAAAAAAGGGGTGTTAGAAGCAAAACTGGCCAGGCCCAGCCCAAGCCAACTTCATCTTCTTCCTCCAGACAAAAAAAGCGCGCCTGTTATACAAACTTGAACATCCTGGAAACATGATCTTTTGCCAAAACTCACAACATCAAACTTGTAGAGAATTTTAATACGATTCTAACCATATAAAGCATTAATCCTAACTCTCAAAGACCAGAGAGAATTTCTCTGGCCCCAAAATCTGACCTAACTTTTTCAGCATATTCACGGATGAAATTCTCCTAGCACACTTATTATAAATGAAAGCTGAGCATATGTATGGCTTCATGGCATTGAATACTACATTTTTCATTCACAAACCTAAGGCTAACTGTTCCTAAATAGAGAGATAGAAAGTGATGAAAAACCTGTTTCAGTTGGATTCGAGTAGGTCAATTCAAAGCTTCTTAACAAGTTTTAAGGTGTCTGGTAGCTTGCCGGAACTTTACTTGATCTTTTCCAATGGTTAGCTTGCCTTGAATGTCCCTGAATCAGCTCTTAGAACTCAACCTGCACAAGCTTGAAACTAAAATGGTGAACACTGTAAATGGATTTATAGTTGGCAATGGAGGTTTGAGATAGCTTTAGTGAGTTGAATGGAAGGTGTTTGAAGTGGAAAGGGGCAAAACACACGAGCCAAATGAGCTATGGCACTCAAGTTGCAGCGCCTGCCCTGTTTTGCCAAAAGAATGTGATTTCTGGCTATGGGAGGTTTTGGGGCTCAAGCATTCGTGTTTATGGCTCAAAGGGTTGTGTGAAATGTGTTTTCAATGTTTGTGTAAGCTAACAATGGCTGGTTTTCAAGTTGGCAAGTGTTTGGACAATTTCTTGTTTTTGAAGCAAAGATGTGTAAGTTCTCTATGCAGGCCTGTACAAGCCATCTAATATGCTGCACACGATCCTCTTGGTTGTTGGAATTTGTGGATTTGATTTGGCTTCTGAGATCTTGGTCCTATGCTTCAAAGATCATGTTTTGACATAAAGCATACCTTTTCCAAAATAGAAATGTACCTTTTTCTAATTAAGGATTAGTTTTGTGTGCAATATCCAAATGGCTAAGATAATGTATTAGCTAATTGGTTTTGCATTTAATTAAGGAGTTTGAATTGGTTTAGAGGCCTGCAAACAAGTACAAAGCATGCTCGTTTGAAAATGCAACTTGTATGAACATGAATTGGCCATGGATAAAAAGTGAGTTTTTACCAACTTCAAGCATTCGATTCTCCCTAATCACAAATGTGTTTGAGGAGTTCTTGGATAATTTGGAAAGCTTGCAACATGCTCTATAATCTATCTTTGAAATGCAACTTAAGACTCCAAGTGTAACTATGTGAAAAATGGCCAATAAGATGGGTCAAAATCCTGCCTAAACTAGGGCAAAATTTCTCTAAGTTAAAAGTTTTAGGGACCCTTGTTCCAAAAATCATAACTTGAGATCCAAGCTTATTTTGAGAAAACTTTGTGAATAAAAGTTGTAGACTTTGTGGAGGACTACAACTTTCTTGTCGTAAGTTTTGTTTGAATCCATTTTCATCTTGGTGAAAATGTGGGACAAAGTTAGGAAAAATTAAGAAAATTTCATAACTTAGAAAAATTCTAAGTTATGAAAATTTTCAATTTCAAACCCTAATTTGCAATTTTGGGTTTCTTGGTTAACAAGTTTCATAATTTGACACATCTTGATGAAAAATGACCCTTGGCACTTGATTTTGACCAAAAAGTCAAAATTTGACTTTTTAGTGTACAGTCAAATTTTGATCAGTTGACTGAAAAATTCATCTATCAATCCTATGCATTTGAGATCTTTTGAACTTGTTGAATAAGTCAAGATGATACCATTGAGTCCTTGAGTCTATGGTTGAGCTTAATTTGCCATTGGCTAGGTCAAACAGTCAAAAATTGCCTTTGTACAGTCAATACTCTAAAAATGACCATTTTGCCCTTTTGGTGATCTGATCAAATTTCTTGTGGAGTTGTGGTACAAACTTGATCAAATGGTTCATATGAGTTCATAATGTTGATGTGGGTCAAAATTCATGAGGTTTGACTGTAAATTAGCCACAGTTGACTTTTTCCCCAATGTAGCTGATTTCTAGGCCAATTATCCAATTGACTGGGTAAAAATTTGATTCAGGGCTTGAAACATGGTATGGGAAATCTTAGAGGTCCAACATGAAGTATGAAAGTCACATGAGGCATTGGAAATCCAAAACTCTTTGTGCAAACTCAAACCCTAATTTCAGGTCATCAGTGCAAGGAGATGTCTTGTGAGGGGAAATCTTAGCTTTATCTTGAGTTCCAAGAGCCTTGTGATGAGAAATGTTGATAAAATGAGAGGGAAAATTTTTGGGTACAATAGTTGCCCCTGTTCAATCTTCTTGAACCTGAAGAGTTAGATTGGCAAGTTTGCCTTTCGCGACTTAAAGGTAAAAGAGGATTGGACACTAGAGTGCCCGTAAATTTGCACTCGTCAAAATGTATCTGAGGGAATGGGCTTAAAGATGCCATTTAGAGATGGTAGAATCTTGCTGGAGATGGGCTTAGAGATGCCATCCAAAATTTGTTTGTTGAAAATCAGCAGAATGAATCATCAGAATGGTATCCGTATTTGGAACGTATCTGGGTTGTATTTGGAGATCGGGTTTGTATGAGCAAGGGAATGGCGTCCGTGTCTAGAGCGTATCCGAGCTGTAACTATATTTGAGTCCTGAATGAATACCAGAATGACTGCCGTGTCTGGAGTGTATCTGTATTCTGAATGGGTAGCAGAGAAACACATGTGTATGGAGCATCTACGTGCTGGGGATAAATTCCTAATGAGTGACAGAATGGAAACCGTGTCTGGAGCGTGTCTGGACTGTATCTGAAGTTGAGATCTGTATGAGTAGCATAATGACTTCCGTGTCTGGAGTATATCCGTACTGTAACTGGGATCCAGACAAGTGACAGAATCACTTCCGTGTCTGAAGTGTATCTGAACTTGAAGTTGATAGGTGAATCTGAATGAGAAATAGAATGGCTTCTGTGTCCGGAGCGTATCTAGTCTGTATCTGATTGCTGGAGTCTGAATAAGTAGTAGAATGACCTCCGTGTATGGGGTGTATCCATATTGTATCTTGACTTGAAATTCTGAATGAGTAATAGAGTGACCTCCGCGTCTGGGGTGTATCCATACTGTATCTGAATAAGGGATCCGAATGAGTAGCAGAATAACTTCCATGTCTTGGAGTATGTCTGTACTATATCTGAAATCTTTGCATAGTTGTTAAAGATAGCTTTTAATCTTATCCTGAAAAGGGTAAAATGTTAGCTAAAACACAAAGTTATGTTGCATGACATGTATGACGCAATAAAATGTGTTCTATCAATGTTTATGATATATGAATGTAATGGATGTGTATGTAAAATGGGTAGCTGTATTACTGAGGAAAATAAATCCTTGATAACTGGAGATAATGAAATCTTTGACTGATGTCGGAGAAAGTAAATTCCTGACTGATGCAGAGGATTCAAAAATCTTTGATTGTTGAAGATGAGAAATCCTTGCTGACTGCTTGGGGATTAAAGATCTTTGATTGTTGAGAATGAGAAATCCTGGGACCACTGTTGGGGATTGAAAATCCTTGGTGACTTATGGGGATTTGACAAGAGCTTTGACAACTTCCGCGGGGAATGAGAATCCTTCATGACTTTCCTGGGAAATAAGGAAAACTTCGACGACCTTTACTGGGGAATTAAAACCTGGGGGGCTTTAAATGGGGAAACCGGAATTTAGAATCTTCGTTCTGTTAGGAAATAACTCTGTGGGGAGAGTGTTTATTCTGCCAGAGAAATTAGGAGCTTTGGGTTGTATGCCAAACTACTGGGGAAGTTGGGGAAAGCTGATTAGTTCCCGCTGGGGATTGATAGTTGGAAATTTGACTTCGCTGGGGAAGAAGGTTTAGAATATTCTAGCTCCACTAGGGATATGTATTTCATGGTTTTCAGAAGTTTGGAGACTTAACTCTGATGGGAACTTTGAAACTTAACTCCGCTGGGGAATAAAGTTTAGAATACACTGGCTCCGCTGGGGATCTTGAATTTTAACTCCGCTGGGGGTATATACTCCAAGGTTTTAGCTTTGTTGAGGATCTGGATGACATACTTGTTGTACCCCAATTTTTTACCTAAGATCCCATTTTTATTTTTGCATTTTTATACAAAAGTCAAGGTCACTAAACACAGTCGGTTTTAACCTCTCACCTTCGAGCATTGACTATGCGGAAATTGTCAAGTGTTTTGAACATCCTTAGCCCATGTATCACTAACTTCTAATCAAGCACGAAATGCGTGTTTTTTGTTTATTTGGTTTCATGTGCAGAGACAGGTCTAAATCAAGGACATCAGGTGTTACGCTTCAATTAGGGTTTTGAGTTCTTCAAGCCAGAAGTACAATCGATTATTGATTCTCGAAGACTGATTCATCAAGACACGACTTTTAAAGCTTTGTTCAGGCTTATTTTGATCAGGGTTGTTTCAAGTGTGATAGCTTCTGTCTCGAGGATCTTCAGAGGATCGTGTGTTTATTTCCACACCTTGTTCGATAAGTGGTCTCGAGCTTCTTCCAAAATTCCCCAAAGCACAGTCAAGATTTCATCATCACTGGTTTACATGTGCATCAAGATGCTTTAGAATGCGAAGAAAGATCAAGTTTGCAAGACGATTCAAAGCATTTCAACCAAAAGTCAACTCTTGCAAGTTCAATTTCAAACGGTCATAACTTCTTCAATTTTCAACGTCTTAAGGCGATTCTTTTGTAAAGTATCACAAATAGCGTTGTTTATGAGATTACTTCAAAGATTAAAGTTCAAGTCATGCCACAGACGTTTTCTCAAGAACGTTTGATTTTTTCTGTTGGGATAATTCATGAAACTGGAGTTTTAGTCCAATGATTCTTTGATTGCTTGTGGACTACTTCAAGTCATTTTGCAATTGAACTGTAGTGATCATTGGATTAAGGTGGATTGTCGATTAAATTTCTTAAAGGCACGATTTGCGCTATTAGTCTGTATTGAAAATTGCTATGAGGTGAAGACGCGAGTTAGGGTTGAGAATTCTTCGAATTCTTGTGGTTTGCAAGTTAACTTGGATTTGAGATCTGAATCAAGATTGAATTCATTGTTATGAAGTTTTTCTTTCAAGTAACCAATAACCATAAATCCAAAATATCTGAGTTTGTCAAATAATATTGGGGTTCTTATTTGCAAGAGAGATTCAAGAAGGTTTATGAATTTGATGTCTTGAATAAGATGCATTCCAATTTCACTAAGTTTATTCCAAGAGTGCAAGTTCATTAATGTGAATTGTTCAAAATATCAAGAATTATTCAAGACCTTTCTCAAGAATTCAACTTCATTCATCATTCATGCATTTCAAATTCAAAGACAAATTTCGACACAAATTTTAATTGGAATGAAATTCTGTGTCAATTCGGACTAGAGATTAAATTAAGAGAGCAAGATCATTTGGCATAGAATTTATTCAAGAATTTCATTCAAGATTCATACTTTCATTCATGTGAATCCAAGAGATTACAAAATACTTCCATTACAAAATCATCACCATTTCATATCTCATTATAAAACCATACACAAACACATGAATTCCTAAGTCCTAAAGTGCTAAAATTACATGAAATCTTTATGCTAAACCACCAAAATAATCATGTTTTCTAGGCTACTATCTTGCTGCCAAATAATGTCAAAAAAAGCTGTTGTATGCTGCTCCAAACTCTGCATATCAGTCCAAAAACAAGTCAAAAATTCTGCACCAACAATAACTCCAAAACCTGCTGCTGCCCCTGCCCATAACCAGTCCAAAATGCTATATCCCAACCTGTAAAAAGCTGAATCATATCAGTCCGAATCAGTCCAAGGATTGCACTAAAATAGGTAATCAAAAACTACATCAATAAAGTGAAAAAAGCATAATAGTATATTTGTTCAAAAACCTAACTTGTTTCCCCCCAAAACCATATTGTCCCATTATAAAGGAGGGAGCTCAGCATCATATAAAGGAGGCAAGAGGAGACATCGCATAAGGAAACATAAAAAAGAGGGAGGGGAGAGCATACGAACACACAAAAAACAGAGAAGAAAATTAGAGCAAAAGACACACAGAAAATTCACAACGAAATCCTCATTCAAACATCACCTCAAGACCAATAAAACTAAACCTCTCAAGATCCAATCCGCTGCAGAAAATCGTTTCATTGGCAACACCTGTTTTTCTTCCATATAGAGGAACAATTTCTAATAAAGAACACAGCCTTGACGTAAGCAATAACGAAACTGCAGCAAGACAACAAGAAGCCTGCCGATTTCAGAAGGAAGATACCTGGTATGAAGTTTCTTTCCATGTCGGCTTAACTATATCATTTATCTTTATTTATCATTGTTTTGTATCTGATAAATGTAATTCCTAAAATCGCATCAGTAGCCACGTTAATAGCAACCCTGTAATATCCAGATTAAGAATTGAAGCGAAAACAAAAAAAAAACTAAAAATAATTACCTTTTCATTCTTAACCTGTTTCGATCATATCCACCTTCCTCCCATGTCCATACTCTGTCGACCTCTGTTTCCAGCTTCAAATCGAAATAATCAATAAAACCGTCTCCTTCTCTTTCTCAAACTTTTCTCTTTCTCAAACTTTTCCTTTATCTCATCATTGCTCTTCATTCTTCGACTCAACTCAACCAGAACCAAACTCACCGCGGATGGATTCGAGCTTTCCGATAGTTGAGAAAGAAATTGTCAAGTTCCTGTAACTCCTGAGGTTGTGAAAGAAAATGCTGATTTTGAATAGTAATCCCCTCTCGCACTGACGGTGGTGAGAAGACCGCTTAACAAGATAACCATTCATTCTGGCCCTAAGGATGTTGTTTTGGATTTCTTTGTGGATACTCACAAGATTCTCATATTTCCATGGACTTTGTTGTGCGCCGCTCTCCCCATCAGCAAACTGCTTCAATACTCCCCCCAAACTTCCGTCGTCAACCAACCTCACTCCGACTCTCCTTCTGTACCACAAGAAAACACCACCTTAACAAACCTAATCCCTAAACCTTCATCTCCCCCTGCTCGTCTCAGCTTCGTCTTCAATCAAATCGACACAATCAAAAAGGAACATTCTCAGAAACATGAAACACTTAAACAAATTCGAGTTTGGCGTGATTCCGAAAACTCCCAAAATAAATAATGGAACCTGTTTCGGAACCATAAACAGCGGCTTTGTCGAATGAAGAGGTGAAATTGAATAGTGAGCATGTGGAACTGATGAAGAAGGAGGCAGAATGGGTGCATCTGTAGCCGGAGTGGATTCAATTGACGGAGAGATTGATGGATTCGATTATGGTGCTACGGATGAGAGAGAAGAGGGTTGCTTTTTATGGTTTCAACTTTTTTTTCTTCTTTTTCTTTTTAATTGTTTTTGCTGGAATTGACAGTAATAATAATTAACTTGTTTCTCTTCCCCGTACAACAAATCCAGTGCCTCTTCCTTTTGTTTTAGGATTTTCAAAAAAAACTTTTCTTTCCTTCTTCTATACCGGTCTGCTTTCGGCCCATTTCGGTTTCCTCTAAATTATTTATTTTATTGTTTTACTTCAGCAATCCATGCAACCGTTTGGGCTTTAGCTTACTAATTATAAGCCCAATGAATTTCCCTTTATACACCCTATATTTTGTTGTTTCTAATTCTCACACCACCTTTATTAGTTATTTCTTATTGTTAGTTAGTTAATATTAGTTTTTTTATAGTTTTAGATAAACCTCATTCAATTAATTTAGCTTAGAATAAACTTAACATTTTCTTTAGAATTAGTTAGTAAGTTTAGAATTTTCATCAAGCTTAGTTAATAACTTTAGAATGTTTAATTTATTTAATAACTTTAGAATATTTGATTTGGCTTGGTTAGTAATTTTAGAATTTTCATTTAGTTTAATTGGTAATATTAGAATTTTATTTTAGTAACTTTAGGATCTTATTTTATTTAGATTTGACTTAGTAAACTTTAGAATTTTATTTTAGTTTTATTTTAGTAACTTTAGGATCTTATTTTATTTAGATTTGACTTAGTAAACTTTAGAATTTTATTTTAGTAACTTTAGGATTTTATTTTATTTAGATTTGACTTAGTAAACTTTAGAATTTTATTTTAGTTTTATTTTAGTAACTTTAGGATCTTATTTTATTTAGATTTGACTTAGTAAACTTTAGAATTTTATTTTGTTTTAGTTTTATTTTAGTAACTTTAGGATTTTATTTTATTTAGATTTGACTTAGTAAACTTTAGAATTTTATTTTGTTTTAGTTTTATTTTAGTAACTTTAGGATTTTATTTCATTTAGATTTGACTTAGTAAACTTTAGAATTTTATTTGGTTTTAGTTTTATTTTAGTAACTTTAGAATTTTATTTCATTTAGATTTGACTTGTAAATTTTAGAATTTTATTTGTTTTAGTTTTAATTTAGTAAACTTTAGAATTTTATTTGATTTTATTTAAGTTAACTTTAGAATTTTAGTTGTTAGTTTTAGTTTAGGGACTTTAGAACTTTATTTGATTTAGAATTAGTTTAATGAGTTTATAATTTTTATTTGATTTAGAATTAGTTTAATAAGTTTAGAATTTTAGTTGTTTAGAATTAGTTTAATATTCTTTTAGAATTTTATTTGATTTAGATTTAGTTTAGTAACTTTGGAATTTTTATTTTTTTTAGATTAGCAACCTTGGAATTTTTATTTAGTTTAGATTTAATTTACTAATTTTAAAATTTTTAATTTAGCTTAGATCTAATTTAGTAATTTTAGAACTATTTTTGCAACCTTAGAATTTGTAGTTAGTTTAGAATTTTTAATAAGTAATCTTAAATTTTTAATTTAGTTTAAATAACTTTTTTAGATAATTAGTCACATTCTCTTTTATTTTATTTAAATATCTTTGTCATTTTAATTTCTCGATGCCTTTAGTTCATTAATCTGTTTCGTTATATTTATTTTCTTGTGAATTTTGATTGCTTATATTTTGATGTCTATTTCATTTTGCTCGCCCGATTTAATCCAAGGGAAATGTTTTAACTTTGTTGACTTCATGTTATCAAACATATCTCATCCAATCGTGCGAATACCCTCATTCATCTTTTGTTTGTTTACTATTTTGTTAAACCTAAGATAATTTTCCCAAAAGATTCAATTTTTAAACTCACACCTTTTAAGTCAAAACTTCGACACTAGGTCGTCGCATCTTCAAAATCTCGTCCATACCCATTTTTTAGCCAAACGAACCATTTTTATCAAACAAACAATTTTAACCAAAAAAACGGATATTTCAAAAGGTTCATGCGGAGTACCGCAGATGCATTGGGTGCTAATACCTTCCCATTGTATAACCAACCCCCGAACTCTCAATCTCTTTTAAAAACGCATTGTATTTTCATTACTTTTAAATATTACTTTACATTGCATATTTTAGGGTTTTATTTCGCTCTTTTCCCTTTTCCCTTGGAAATAATAAAGCACGGTGGCGACTCTTGCTTTTGCGAGTCAAGTTAATTAATAGTTTGATCTCTGATTTTCACCGCTACAGAATTGGCGACTCTGCTGGGGATTGATTGACCTCTTGCTGGTCCATCCCTAAGTGGGTTAAGCCTAATTTGTTTTATCTGTTTTATCATTATTTGATTGTTTGATTATATGTATATATTATGATTATTTGGGTGTTGATAATATTTACAAAGGACAAGTCCTATACCCGGACTAAGTTACATTTAGGAATAGGACGGGCGGTATAGTCATGTTAACTTTGAGGGAGTAATCCCGAAGAAGGAGGCATGAAATCCCCCACTCAGTGGAAGCCCCTTTGAACGTAGTATTTGTTTACCGAGTAATCGGGAAGATATTATTGCTTTCGACTTGGGAGCCAGAGAATCTGAGAGCCGTAGAACCCTTAACCCATCTTGGCCTCTTAGGTGTAGTGCAGAGACTATAACGGAGTAATCCAGAAGTAGTTGTCACGCGATGCTGCACTCAGACGAGTTTCTCTTGAGAATATTGCTAATTACTGAGTAATCGGGATGTTGGTAATATCGGAAGGAGGAATGTAGACTCTGGGGACTTTTAGAACCATGTTTTACAGGTGTGATTAAACCTTTAGTACATACCTTGGGGATGTTTTTTACCTTTGACTCCATGCTCGTGACGTTGAACCTTTCGACTTTATTTGTGACCTTGCTTGTGGTTGTTGCATAGCCCTACCTTCATGCATCTGTGAAACCCATTTTCACTTGATTTTCAAGGAATTTGGAAGTCTTTCTTTGTAAATATCACAAGTTTTGTCAAGCTCAATGGATCTTGGGTGTTGATGGGGGTGGAAACCCTAATCCACCAAAATGGATGATTGATCTTGATGATAACTTGATCAATGTTTGGAGCCAATTTAAAATTCATCTTCTATCTTCATACCTTGATGTTTACAACTTAATACCTTAAAGATCAAATAAAACTCTCTTTTACATTCACATATCATGCATCACTCTATATTTTTTGTTTCACTTTCAAAGGTCATTTCCAAGTCTTAATTTTTCCTTTGGTCTCACCAGTACAACACTCGCGCTAAGAGGACAATGGAGAATATCAAGCAAGAGGTTTCTGAACTTCGTAGAGAGATGACTATTTTGAAAGCTAGTATGGAGCACTTAACTGGTTTGGTTGAAATTCTGGTTGCCGCCCAAGTCAATCCTTCTAGGAGGGAGGAAGCGATGATAAAAGTCTTCACTGAAACTCTAAAATCATTATCTCATGAGAAGGTGATGGTTAATGCACCTAATGACTTTCCTGACAAGGTGAATGTGGGAGTGCGTCTAGAAGAAGATGTAGGGAAGGGATGTTCATATGAAGATGGTAGCTCAGCTAATGGTGTGAAGAAGTTTGATAATAACTTTTCCAAGAAGAGAACCAGAGGAAGAAATAATCATCGTCAGAATCATCATGTTTCTCTTATTCATCAACAGAATCAGCAAGTTCCTAATCAGAGGAAAACCCAGTTTGATCCAATTCCAATTACCTATACAGAGTTGTTCCCTATCCTGATGCAGAGGAATTTGGTTCAGACCCGACCTCCACCGAAGGTTCCTGAGAAGATACATTGGTACTACAAAGCTGATTTGGCTTGTACCTTTCATCAAGGTGCTCCTGGGCATGACTTGGAGGGTTGCTTTGCTTTGAATATTGAGGTTCAGAAGTTGGTCAGAAGTGGTATCTTGTCATTCAAGGACGTTGGTTTTGAAGTTCAAATCAAGCATGCGCCGAAGAGTAAACACGATTGATGGTGACTTTGATTTTTGAAGGATGTTTTCGGTAATTCAAGTCCATATGGAATGCCTTCCCAGATTATTCACTTATTTATGCTTTTTGTAATTTTTCTTGTTTATCAAAATATTGTTTGCATGTAAGAACTTGTTTGCATCTGAATGATTATCTTAATACAATGAGTATGTTTGTATTGAAGAAATTCATTCGTTTCACTCATATTTGTTTTCAAATTTTAAATTGCTTTTGCACTATGATACCAAATTGTTGCTCATTCTCTTGCCTAGGCAGAGATTGAAGGGAGGATGATGATCTAAAGAACACAAAATCTCTGGTTGCATGCTTTTGGATAAAATCTTGCTGATGATGTACAGGAATTGTTTCAAATCCCTAAACACTGGAGATATAAGGAAGATAATCCCTTGCTAACCTCTTTTGAGCCTTGAAGTAGGAGTTTCTTTTCTATACGAAAAAACCCTCGAATTTTAACCTGGGGCAGGGTAGTTTTCAGTTAATTTGATTGAGTGTTCAATTCATAAGGAAGATATTTCTGAAGTTAAACTACATGTATAATGAATCCAGAAGATTTGGAACCACAATGTTATCCCTCATTCATCAAGAAACGAGACAGCCATAATCCTCTCAACAATTAAAGACAAACTAATGTCACATGTTTTGTTCAAAAAATCATAAAATCAAGAAAAATAAAATAAAAAGCCTGCTAAGTCGAAAACTTGAAAACAAGTGACTTAGGCAAAAATTAGGGCATCCCGCTGGACTATCAATTCAAAAAATTAGTTCAGGCAAAAATTAGGGAAAATAAAAATTGCAAAGAAAGGACTACAAAGAAAAGTCCTCAGCAAAGAACAAATTGGTGACTACAAACACGAAGACATGAGGGTGGTTTCTACTCCGAAAACCTCGTCGTTTCCTTAACCGTCACAAAATCCTTTTGAGAGATGAACGCTCATGTTGAATTAACTGAACATAGGATTGGAGAACATCATGAAGGGGGTGGGCACCAAATATTTTGAGCCTTAAATCTTTTTTTCTAAAACCATGAACCAGACCACATTACAACCTTCAAAAGTCCTAATTGAAGCAAGGTTATTTTGAAAGCATACTTCAATGAGATAGTGTTCCTGACTCCCATGAATGTTCTAAATAGTTATGTTGGTATCATATGTTTTTCCTATACAAAAATAAATGATGCTCTAACTCGCAAAATTTGTGCGATATCTTTTCAAAATCTTCAAGACTTACATAACTGTTGCATTAGAATTTTCATTCTCATAATAAAATTTTCTAACTGCAAAACATTTGTTTGATATCAAGGAAACTCACATATAAGCACCAGTGATGAGTCTATTCTTAAGGCCTGAAGCTCTGTTGAGTAATTGGCGGATCATTTCAAGAAAAAAAATCATATGCAGGGGCATGTCACCTGAAGACCTTAAGCACGGACATGTTGCTTCTCCTAATTAATGCTTTCCCAACTTGTTTACTCTTTTGGGGAAAATTTTGAAGACTTTGTTGTGCCAACTACAGTCAATCCGGGGCAATCACGTCGAGATTTGATGAATTCCTCTAAGAGTTTGAAGACACCAGAGCATGGTGAATGCCAGGTCTTTTGTAAAATCCTCTTGATACGATTTCTCCTCATCAACCAGATAGCTTGGGACACGTTATAAGTGAAGTTATTCGCAAGAATTGTCGTGCAACATGCAGCTCATCAGCAGTAAACTTGGGGCATCCAAAATTGGTCCCAGGGGCAATCTAGATTTGTCAAGATATGTGATATGTATTGCACACATTATCAGAGGGTGGTGTTCCCAGTATCTCCAGCTAAGCATGACTTTTTCCAGCTGAATCATTGTTCGTGTTGTTATCCTTTCAATGGATTGTCGATAATAGAAGACTGGACTTTGGGTTTTCTACCTGAAAATATCTTCCTCTCCAAAGAGATTTAAGCCTTGTAAAAGGACTTTGCTCCAATGATGGTTTTTGTCTTCTATCTCCAGTAATGTTCCCATCCTGTTGAGATTAGCCGAGTGTCGGGTTGTACTGTGATGTCTTATCATCTTCTGTCCATCTCCCCTGCTTGTTTTGTCAGCATATACATGACATTCATTTATTCATTCACACTTGCATCATGCATGCACAACTGTATTTGTTGATGTCTTAAAGTCCGTATACCTTGGTTATGTCTATTCAAATAGTGTATTTGATCTTTCCAAATAGAGTGTCAACTTAAGCAGAAAGTGCGCCTCCTTCCTAATTCCCCACTGAGTTAACTCTCGTGGAAGAATCTTGCTTTAGCTTTCCTTTTCCATCTCTGGATAAGATAAATCCCTATTTGAGTTGTTTCCTCATTGGGTGGAGTCTTGTTTGACTGTTTTCTCTCCAGTTTATTCCTGGATTGAGCTTTGTCTCTGGTGAACGATACCCTGTGGATCTCTCTAGGCTATGAAACCTAGATGGAGAGTGCATTGATCTTGCGTATGTAAATACTTGGTCTCCTCAGGAAGGATTTATTCATGGTTCCCCATTGAAGATGAACTTTATTCCCTAGTAGTGTTATCATAACATTCTTCTGGAATATCGACGTGACAACAAGCGACTGACTCTTTATTTGAGCAGTTTGATTATTTCTGAATTTCTTTATGTTATGACAAATGGCGGTCTCTTCATGAGCAGTTTGTACATCCCCGATGAAATTATTGATTCTCACCTCCAGCAATATCTTCTTGATATTTTGATACCTTTGAAAAAACAGCAAGCGGCGGTCTCTTCATGAGCAACTTGTATGTTATTGTTACCTTTGAAAACATCAAGTGGCGGTATTTTCATGAGCAACTTGTATGTTATTGATACCTTAGAGAAAACAGCAAGCGGCGGTCTCTTCATGAGCAACTTGTATGTTATTGTTACCTTTGAAAAAAACAGCAAGCGGCGGTCTCTTCATGAGCAACTTGTGTGTTATTGTTATCTTTGAAAAAACAGCAAGCGGCTGTCTCTTCATGAGCAACTTGTGTGTTATTGTTATCTTTGAAAAAACAGCAAGCGACGGTCTCTTCACGAGCAACTTGTGTGTTATTATTATCTTTGAAAAAACAGCAAGCGGCGGTTTCTTCATGAGCAACTTGTATGTTATTGACACCTTTGAAAGGTAGCAAGTGGCGGCCTCTTTATTTGAGCAACTTGTGTATCCCCAACAATAATGCAAATGACACCTCTTCGGAAAAGTTCTGTGGGGAAACTTGTATTCTATCCGTTTCAAGCGATATCTTGGTTAAAAAAGGAATGTGTTATCGTTCTTGGTAAAATTCAGAAGTCAGAGATGTTTATTTCCATTCATAGTGCTGATGTCAATCATTCCCTTCTCCAGTCTCAGTACTGATGTAAATCATTTCTTTTCCAGTCTCAATACTGATGTAAATCATTCATTTCTTCCCTCAAAGTTATTCTCTAATAAGAGTCTCTCATTTGAAGTCTATGACTCTGTTTCCCCGGTGGAGTTATAATCTCTTCCCCTGTGGGATTACTGTATAATGTGCTTGGTTTCTCCAGTAATAGTTTGTCTTATGCGGCATCATTCCTCATTAGAATTCAGAGCATTACATTCATATCATATCATAAACATAATTGCGGTATCTTAAGGCCAAAAATTGTGTATTCTATATTTAAGTCCCTTCAATCTCGTCGAAATGAAGATTCGAATCTTCATATCTCCAGATAGAAGAAACTTAAATAGGGGCAGCTGTTGTACCCCAATTTTTTTACCTAAGATCCCATTTTTATTTTTGCATTTTTATACAAAAGTCAAGGTCAATAAACACAGTCGGTTTTAACCTCTCACCTTCGAGCATTGACTATGCGGAAATTGTCAAGTGTTTTGAACATCCTTAGCCCATGTATCACTAACTTCTAATCAAGCACGAAATGCGTTGGGATAATTCATGAAACTGGAGTTTTAGTCCAATGATTCTTTGATTGCTTGTGGACTACTTCAAGTCATTTTGCAATTGAACTGTAGTGATCATTGGATTAAGGTGGATTGTCGATTAAATTTCTTAAAGGCACGATTTACGCTATTAGTCTGTATTGAAAATTGCTATGAGGTGAAGACGCGAGTTAGGGTTGAGAATTCTTCGAATTCTTGTGGTTTCCAAGTTAACTTGGATTTGAGATCTGAATCAAGATTGAATTCATTGTTATGAAGTTTTTCTTTCAAGTAACCAATAACCATAAATCCAAAATATCTGAGTTTGTCAAATAATATTGGGGTTCTTATTTGCAAGAGAGATTCAAGAAGGTTTATGAATTTGATGTCTTGAATAAGATGCATTCCAATTTCACTAAGTTTATTCCAAGAGTGCAAGTTCATTAATGTGAATTGTTCAAAATATCAAGAATTATTCAAGACCTTTCTCAAGAATTCAACTTCATTCATCATTCATGCATTTCAAATTCAAAGACAAATTTCGACACAAATTTTAATTGGAATGAAATTATGTGTCAATTCGGACTAGAGATTAAATTAAGAGAGCAAGATCATTTGGCATAGAATTTATTCAAGAATTTCATTCAAGATTCATACTTTCATTCATGTGAATCCAAGAGATTACAAAATACTTCCATTACAAAATCATCACCATTTCATATCTCATTATAAAACCATACACAAACACATGAATTCCTAAGTCCTAAAGTGCTAAAATTACATGAAATCTTTATGCTAAACCACCAAAATAATCATGTTTTCTAGGCTACTATCTTGCTACCAAATAATGTCAAAAAAAGCTGCTGTATGCTGCTCCAAACTCTGCATATCAGTCCAAAAACAAGTCAAAAATTCTGCACCAACAATAACTCCAAAACCTGCTGCTGCCCCTGCCCATAACCAGTCCAAAATGCTATATCCTAACCTGTAAAAAGCTGCATCTATCAGTCCGAATCAGTCCAAGGATTGCACTAAAATAGGTAATCAAAAACTACATCAATAAAGTGAAAAAAGCATAATAGTATATTTGTTCAAAAACCTAACTTGTTTCCCCCCAAAACCATATTGTCCCATTATAAAGGAGGGAGCTCAGCATCATATAAAGGAGGCAAGAGGAGACATCGCATAAGGAAACATAAAAAAGAGGGAGGGGAGAGCATACGAACACACACAAAACAGAGAAGAAAATTAGAGCAAAAGACACACAGAAAATTCACAACGAAATCCTCATTCAAACATCACCTCAAGACCAATAAAACTAAACCTCTCAAGATCCAATCCGCTGCAGAAAATCGTTTCATTGGCAACACCTGTTTTTCTTCCATATAGAGGAACAATTTCTAATAAAGAACACAGCCTTGACGTCAGCAATAACGAAACTGCAGCAAGACAACAAGAAGCCTGCCGATTTCAGAAGGAAGATACCTGGTATGAAGTTTCTTTCCATGTCGGCTTAACTATATCATTTATCTTTATTTATCATTGTTTTGTATCTGATAAATGTAATTCCTAAAATCGCATCAGTAGCCACGTTAATAGCAACCCTGTAATATCCAGATTAAGAATTGAAGCGAAAACAAAAAAAAATGAAAATAATTACCTTTTCATTCTTAACCTGTTTCGATCATATCCACCTTCCTCCCATGTCCATACTCTGTCGACCTCTGTTTCCAGCTTCAAATCGAAATAATCAATAAAACCGTCTCCTTCTCTTTCTCAAACTTTTCTCTTTCTCAAACTTTTCCTTTATCTCATCATTGCTCTTCATTCTTCTACTCAACTCAACCAGAACCAAACTCACCGCGGATGGATTCGAGCTTTCCGATAGTTGAGAAAGAAATTGTCAAGTTCCTGTAACTCCTGAGGTTGTGAAAGAAAATGCTGATTTTGAATAGTAATCCCCTCTCGCACTGACGGTGGTGAGAAGACCGCTTAACAAGATAACCATTCATTCTGGCCCTAAGGATGTTGTTTTGGATTTCTTTGTGGATACTCACAAGATTCTCATATTTCCATGGACTTTGTTGTACGCCGCTCTCCCCATCAGCAAACTGCTTCAATACTCCCCCCAAACTTCCGTCGTCAACCAACCTCACTCCGACTCTCCATCTGTACCACAAGAAAACACCACCTTAACAAACCTAATCCCTAAACCTTCATCTCCCCCTGCTCGTCTCAGCTTCGTCTTCAATCAAATCGACACAGTCAAAAAGGAACATTCTCAGAAACACGAAACACTTAAACAAATTCGAGTTTGGCGTGATTCCGAAAACTCCCAAAATAAATAATGGAACCTGTTTCGGAACCATAAACAGCGGCTTTGTCGAATGAAGAGGTGAAATTGAACAGTGAGCATGTGGAACTGATGAAGAAGGAGGCAGAATGGGTGCATCTGTGGCCGGAGTGGATTCAATTGACGGAGAGATTGATGGATTCGTTTATGGTGCTACGGATGAGAGAGAAGAGGGTTGCTTTTTATGGTTTCAACTTTTTTTTCTTCTTTTTCTTTTTAATTGTTTTTGTTGGAATTGACAGTAATAATAATTAACTTGTTTCTCTTCCCCGTACAACAAATCCAGTGCCTCTTCCTTTTGTTTTAGGGTTTTCAAAAAAAACTTTTCTTTCCTTCTTCTATACCGGTCTGCTTTCGGCCCATTTCGGTTTCCTCTAAATTATTTATTTTATTGTTTTATTTCAGCAATCCATGCAACCGTTTGGGCTTTAGCTTACTAATTATAAGCCCAATGAATTTCCCTTTATACACCCTATATTTTGTTGTTTCTAATTCTCACACCACCTTTATTAGTTATTTCTTATTGTTAGTTAGTTAATATTAGTTTTTTTATAGTTTTAGATAAACCTCATTCATTTAATTTAGCTTAGAATAAACTTAACATTTTCTTTAGAATTAGTTAGTAAGTTTAGAATTTTCATCAAGCTTAGTTAATAACTTTAGAATGTTTAATTTATTTAATAACTTTAAAATATTTGATTTGGCTTGGTTAGTAATTTTCGAATTTTCATTTAGTTTAATTGGTAATATTAGAATTTTATTTTAGTAACTTTAGGATCTTATTTTATTTAGATTTGACTTAGTAAACTTTAGAATTTTATTTTAGTTTTATTTTAGTAACTTTAGGATCTTATTTTATTTAGATTTGACTTAGTAAACTTTAGAATTTTATTTTAGTAACTTTAGGATTTTATTTTATTTAGATTTGACTTAGTAAACTTTAGAATTTTATTTTAGTTTTATTTTAGTAACTTTAGGATCTTATTTTATTTAGATTTGACTTAGTAAACTTTAGAATTTTATTTTGTTTTAGTTTTATTTTAGTAACTTTAGGATTTTATTTTATTTAGATTTGACTTAGTAAACTTTAGAATTTTATTTTGTTTTAGTTTTATTTTAGTAACTTTAGGATTTTATTTCATTTAGATTTGACTTAGTAAACTTTAGAATTTTATTTGGTGTTAGTTTTATTTTAGTAACTTTAGGATTTCATTTCATTTAGATTTGACTTAGTAAATTTTAGAATTTTATTTGTTTTAGTTTTAATTTAGTAAACTTTAGAATTTTATTTGATTTTATTTAAGTTAACTTTAGAATTTTAGTTGTTAGTTTTAGTTTAGGGACTTTAGAACTTTATTTGATTTAGAATTAGTTTAATGAGTTTATAATTTTTATTTGATTTAGAATTAGTTTAATAAGTTTAGAATTTTAGTTGTTTAGAATTAGTTTAATATTCTTTTAGAATTTTATTTGATTTAGATTTAGTTTAGTAACTTTGGAATTTTTTTTTTTTTTAGATTAGCAACCTTGGAATTTTTATTTAGTTTAGATTTAATTTACTAATTTTAAAATTTTTAATTTAGCTTAGATCTAATTTAGTAATTTTAGAACTATTTTTGCAACCTTAGAATTTGTAGTTAGTTTAGAATTTTTAGTAAGTAACCTTAAATTTTTAATTTAGTTTAAATAACTTCTTTAGATAATTAGTCACATTCTCTTTTATTTTATTTAAATATCTTTGTCATTTTAATTTCTCGATGCCTTTAGTTCATTAATCTGTTTCGTTATATTTATTTTCTTGTGAATTTTGATTGCTTATATTTTGATGTCTATTTCATTTTGCTCGCCCGATTTAATCCAAGGGAAATGTTTTAACTTTGTTGACTTCATGTTATCAAACACATCTCATCCAATCGTGCGAATACCCTCATTCATCTTTTGTTTGTTTACTATTTTGTTAAACCTAAGATAATTTTCCCAAAAGATTCAATTTTTAAACTCACACATTTTAAGTCAAAACTTCGACACTAGGTCGTCGCATCTTCAAAATCTCGTCCATACCCATTTTTTAGCCAAACGAACCATTTTTATCAAACAAACAATTTTAACCAAAAAAACGGATATTTCAAAAGGTTCCTGCGGAGTACCGCAGATGCATTGGGTGCTAATACCTTCCCATTATATAACCAACCCCCGAACTCTCAATCTCTTTAAAAACGCTTGCATTTTCATTACTTTTAAATATTACTTTACATTGCATATTTTAGGGTTTTATTTCGCTCTTTTCCCTTTTCCCTTGGAAATAATAAAGCGCGGTGGCGACTCTTGCTTTTGCGAGTCAAGTTAATTAATAGCTTGATCTCCGATTTTCACCGCTACAATACTGTAGGGGATTTCTTCTGGAATAGCCTAAAGACGTTTTCCTATACTTTTCGACCTATCAGTAATTATCCTTTCTCAATTTGTTTTATTTGTAAGCAGTGATTATATTCAAATGCATATGCCTATTTAACAAATCATTGGACGTTTTCAAATAAAACATAAGTGTAAAAAGAAAAGAAATGCAAGCAAATTTCTGCACTTTGAAGTATTTTTGTATTAACTTTTGTAAGTATCTTTGTACAAAGGAGACAGACATCCTAGTAAGAGAATGTTGTCGTAAAATTGAGAAAAAAATTTATACAAAAAGAAAGATGGCTATGTGTAACAATTCCATGGGGTTCCCATTCTGCTATTAGCCTTCACAACTCTGAGTATCTTGTTCATTCGTTGCTTCGTCCGCGGATGATTGGATTGATCAGAAGCTTGGAGCTTGGTTGTGAAGAGATTGTCCTTAAAGTGATCCGACGAGACATAGTCATACGCTTTAATTCCCTAACTTTTGCCTGAACCGCCCTTTCGAGTTTTCGGTCCACCGGGAAACCCTTTTTGCCCAAATCGCCCTTTCGGGTTTTCAACTTGCCGGGTGTACAGATTTTTTTATTTATCCCTAATTTTTGCCTGAACCGCCCTTTCGGGTTTTCGATTCACCGGGATGCCCATTTTTGCACAAGTCACCCTTTCGGGTTTTCAACTTGTCGGGTCGTTTTATGCGTAGTATCTTTTGACTATGTCTGTGTTCGCAGGGTGCAGCAAGTCGTCGCCGTCCATGGTGGTCAGAATCATTTCCCCACCAGAAAAGATGTTCTTGATCACAAATGGTCCTTCGTAAGTAGGAGTCCATTTTCCCCTGGGATAACTTTGCGGCAAGATGATTCGCTTGATTACAATATCTCCGACTTGATATACCTGACGCTTGACTTTCTTGTTGAAAGCCTTGATCATCCGTTTTTGATACGTCTGACCATGACAAACAACAGTAAGTCGCTTCTCGTCGATCAAGTTAAGTTGATCAAACCGGGTCGGAATCCAATCTTCTTCACTCAAACCAGTATCCTTCATGATCCTCAAGGAAGGAATCTGAACTTCCATAGGTAAAACAGCTTCCATGCCATATACCAAAGAAAAAGGGGTTTCCCCTGTTGAAGTACGCGCCGTGGTACGATATCCATGCAAAGCAAACAATAACATCTCATGCCAGTCTTTGTAGGTGACTGTCATCTTTTGAATGATCTTATTGATATTTTTGTTTGCGGCTTCAACAACACAGTTCTTCTTTGGCCGGTAGGGAGATGAATTGTGATGATAAATCTTGAATTGCTCGCATAGAGCGGTGATCACAGTGTTGTTCAAATTTGTACTGTTATTCGTGATGATCCCGTCGGGGATACCATACCAGCATATGAGGTTCTGCTTGATGAAGCGGGCAACCACATTCTTTGTAACGGAGGCGAAGGAAGATGCTTCGACCCACTTGGTAAAGTAATCAATAGCCACCAGGATGAAGCGATGTCCATTGGATGCCGTAGGCTTGATCTCTCCAATCATGTCAATACCCCACATCGCGAATGGCCAAGGATCTGTTAGAACGTTGAGAGGAACATGAGGAATATGTACCTTGTCAGCATAGACTTGGCATTTGTGACAAGTACGGGAATGTTGATGACAATCAACTTCCATGGTAGACCAGTAGTAGCCTGCCCTTAGAATCTTCTTAGCCATCGTATGTCCGCTTAAGTGGGTACCAAAGGTGCCACTATGTATTTCGGTCATGATCAACTCTGCTTCAACCTTGTCCATACAACGAAGTAGAACATAATCAGGACTGCGCTTATAAAGGATACCATTACTTAGGAAGAACTTGGCAGCAAATCTCCTTAAGAACTTTTTGTCATTGATTGAAGCTCCTTCAGGGTATTCTCGAGTTTGGAGATACCTTTTGATTTCATGAAACCAGGGTTGTTCCACTACTTCTTCGGTATTAATCTCATGATAGTGCACAGGTTCGTCCATTCGCTCGATGGTGATTTGGGGAGCCTCATTATCCCAGTTGAGTTTAAACATGGAAGACATTGTAGCCAGAGCATCTGCTAGTTGATTTTCTTCTCGCGGGAAGTGCTCAAAGGTAATCTGCTTAAAATGAGGCAACAATGTCAGGACATGTTCTTTGTATGGGATAAGATTAGGATGTCTAGTGTCCCATTCTCCTTTGATTTGACTGACAACCAAAGTTGAGTCCTCAAATACGACCAAAGATTTGATTCCCAAGTCAATAGCAGCCTTGAGACCAAAGATACAAGCTTCATATTCAGCCATGTTGTTGGTGCAGCTGAAGCAGAGTCTAGTAGTGAAAGGTGTATGGCAACCTTCAGGAGAGATAAGTACCGCGTCGATACCGTTTCCAAGTGCATTTGAAGCACCATCAAAGTATAGGGTCCATCGGGATCCTTGTTCAGGTCCGTCATACGGTCCGTTACCTTCAATGTTGTCCAATGTCATGATGTCCTCGTCAGGGAAGTCAAATCTCATATATTGGTAATCTTCGACGGCTTGATGAGCTATATGGTCAGCTAGTACACTCCCCTTTATAGCTTTTTGGGTAGTATACTGGATATCATACTCAGTCAGGATCATTTGCCATCTAGCGATTCTTCCAGATAAAGCAGGCTTCTCGAAGATATACTTGATCGGATCCATCTTGGAAATCAGCAAAGTGGTATGTGTCAACATATACTGCCTTAGCCAGCGAGCAGCCCATACCAAAGTGCAACAAGTTTTCTCGAGCAGTGAGTAACGAGTCTCACAGTCGGTAAACTTTTTGCTAAGGTAATAAATGGCATGCTCTTTTCGATCAGACTCGTCATGTTGGCCCAGTACGCACCCCATTGAGTTATCCAAAACAGTCAGATACATGATTAACGGCCTTCCTTCGATGGGTGCCATCAATATAGGAGGTTCTAGAAAATACTCCTTGATCTTATCAAAAGCAACTTGACAATCATTGTTCCATTCAACCACCTGATCTTTCTTCAACGGCTTGAAGATCGGCTCACAGGTAGATGTTAGGTGAGAGATGAACCTTGCAATGTAATTTAAGCGTCCCAAGAAACCTCTAACCTCCTTTTCAGTGCGGGGGGCAGGCATTTATTGTATAGCTTTGACTTTAGCATGATCAACCTCAATGCCCTTGTTACTGACGATAAATCCCAAAAGTTTACCAGACCTGACTCCAAAAGTGCACTTGCTTGGGTTCAGCCTGAGCTTATACTCCTTCAACTTGACAAACAACTTTTGCAGATGATCAAGGTGTTCTTCTTTTGTTTGTGAACGGGCTATCATGTCGTCTACGTAGACTTCAATCTCATGATGTATCATGTCATGAAACAAAGCTACCATGGCGCGTTGATAGGTTGCCCCGGCATTCTTCAGTCCGAATGGCATCACTTTGTAGCAGAAGGTACCCCACTGCGTGACAAAAGTAGTCTTCTCCATGTCTTCGGGGACCATTTTGATCTGGTTGTATCCCGAGAATCCATCCATGAAGGAAAATACCTTGTGTTGAGTTGTGTTGTCAACCAAGATATCGATGTGTGGCAGGGGAAAATCATCTTTAGGGCTAGCCCTGTTTAGGTCCCTATAGTCCACACACATTCTGACTTTGTCTTCCTTCTTAGGCACGGGCACAATGTTAGCAACCCATTATGGATAGGAAGTAACAGCCAGAAATCCAACATTGAATTGCTTCATTACCTCAGCTTTGATCTTCTCAGACATGTCGGGCCTCATTCGGCGGACCTTTTGTTTGATCGGTGGACAGTCTTCTCTTGTAGGGAGACGGTGAACCACGATATCTGTGTCTAGTCCCGGCATGTCTTCATAGGACCAGGCAAAGATTTCAACATATTCATTCAACAACAGCACTAAACGCTCTTTGACACTTGGTTCCAGGTTGGCACCCACCTTAACCTCTTTCTTGTCTTCCTCTGTTCCCAAGTTGATAGTCTCTAGCAGCTCTTCATGGGGCAGAATAGCCCTTTCCTCTTGTTGCAAAAGTATAGCTAACTCTCCAGGCACTTCACAGTCTTCATCACCTTCGTACTCGGCATGATTGACCAAATCTTCAGAGTCACCGAAGGCTAAAGCAGAATAGTCACCCATGGAATCCGGAGTGGATGGATACCTGCATTTTATGAGTGTGGGTGTGTGTAAGGGATAGCCATCCTTAAACAAAAACAAAATGTAAAAGTAAAGAAAATGAACACAATAGTTTATAGATGAAAACGTCCAATGATTCATTAAACATGTCATGTGATAATGAAGAAATCAAGCCCTTACAAATGGACCTATATGCCCCAGGTAAGGCATAAGGTGAAAAATAGTGTACGAATTGTTTAATTATTACAGACCAAAATAGGAAATTGTTCAAAGATAAATTACTGGTTGATGAAAGTGATGGGAACAAAGTCTTTCGCTTCCCAGTTGCTTAATCCTCCTTTAACTGTTGGAAAGATCCAATCTTCAAAGTTGTCTTCTTCATCAACATCCTCTAAGGCATTAATTCCATGGTGAGTGATTTTTAAGGGTGGTCCTCCAGCCCGGGAGCGACGCACAGCTTTCTGGCCAGCAGCAGTAAACCCTAATCCGAACTTGTCCGCCTTGTGATAAAACTCGGGCAGTTGCCCCCACACTGTACTCCTTCCTTCTTTGATTACAGCCTCTGCATCCTTGAGGCATGCCATCCGAGACACATGCTTGGACATGATAGGCACATCAGCCATTGTCTTTGCAACTGCGACCTCAGGAGAAACATCTTCAAAATGTTGGAAAGGCGTTTCTATGAACTCGCCATCCAACTCCACATATCGGAAGGAGTTGAGGTGACTTATCATGTACTCTTCCTCACCGTGCACCATTATAATCTTACCCTGAACTGGATACTTTAGCATTTGGTGCAGAGAGGAGGTGACTGCCCCATCATTGTGGATCCACGGCCTTCCCAACAAGCAAGAGTATGAAGGACGGATGTCCATCACATAAAAGGTAGAGTTGAAAATTTCTGTGCCCACTTTGATTAGGATTTCCACTTCTCCATGAACCATCCTCTTAGAACCGTCGAAGGCCCTAACAACGATGTTACTGGGCTTTAGGGTTAAACCCTCGCAGTCCAATTTGTCCAACGCCTTCTTCGGTAGCACATTTAAAGATGAATCGGTGTCAACCAGAACATGGGCAAGTGTAGTTCCCCTGCATTCTACTGAGACATGCAGTGCGTCGTTATGCTTCCTTCCTTTAGGGGTCAAATCAGCATCAAAAAAACCAAGACCATTATCAGCAGTAAGGCTATCCACGCACTCTTGAAACTGGTATGCAGAAGTTTCTTGAGGCACGTGTGCCGTCTTTAGAAATTTGATTAAGGCCTTATCATGAGCCTCAGAGCAGAGTAGGAGAGCTAACATGGAGATTTTGGAAGGGGTTTGCCCTAGCTGCTCCACGACATCGTAGTCACTCTTCTTGATTATCTTTAAGATTTCTTCCATCTCTTTCTGGGTGGTTTCAGGGATTACCATAGTCTGAGCCTTCATCCTGACAGGCGCTTATAGTATCCCCTTACCTTTGGTAGCAACATCAGATGGTCTAACTTCAGGAGCATCAAGTTCTTCGATTACCGGGCTTGGTACAGATGGCTTGACAGGTATAGAAACTCTCGAGGATTCGAAGACTGCCCGTGGAGGAGAAATCTCCGGAGAGAAGATCCTTCCGCTGCGAGTTATCTTGCTTGTTCCCATAAGATTCCTTATATCAGGGGTTGAATCATCGAAATTCTCTTGGACTGATTCAATCTGCTTGATACAATGATAGAAGATTTCTCCTCCGTAGTTTCATGGTATCGTCTTGTTAGATTTATACGGGACAGGCCCCGACATGGTGATTTTCAACGGCACAAACTTAGGATCAGGCGTAATCTTGACAAGCCTTTTGCAGGTCTTGGGAAGATTGTCGGAGATGGTTATGATGGCAATGTCATTGGTTGGAGTATCAAAGGTAGCAGGAGTAACATGAGTGATAGTATCAACATGAGTCTTTTGAAAGAGGATCTCTTGGGTATCCATCAGGCGTTGGATGCCTAATTTCAACAGTGGGCAGTCATCTTGCAAGTTTGATTAGAAGTAGCAGTCTTTTCCACAGCCTGGGAATATCCCGACTTTCATCAAATTCACTTTAATCACAGGTAACAGAGTCAAAAGGTCATCAACAGTGGTAACATGAAGATCTTCCAAAATGGCATGGACATTATGACCGTGCTTGGGCATTGGGGAATAAATCACATTTGGCTTTTCGGGCGCATCGAATTCTACTTCCTTGGCGTCTATCAAGTCTTGGATTTTGTTCCTAAGAGCCCGACATTTGTTGGTATCATGCCCTAGACTGTCAGAGTGGTACGCACATTTTGCATTAGAGTGATAATAAGGAGAAAAAGTGTTAGGGTTCTTCGGTGCTTCTTTCAAATTGGTAAGATTCAGCTTTAACAGATGAGAGAGGACTTGAGCCAGTGTCATGTTGATTTGGGTGAATTACCGTTGTCTCCTTTATACCCTTTGCTGATTAGATCTTGGTTGATTGCTGCGAGGTTGATCGGTTGAAGAGTTTTGGATCATCACAGCCCCCACCGTTGGTCGGCGCTCTATTCTTCCTTGGTTTTTCTGGTTATGAACAGCAGAAACTTCCTTCTTAGCTGAGAAGGTCTTCTTAATAGCAGTAGAAGTGGAGGCATCTTTCTGAATTTTACCACTTTTAATGCCAGCCTCGACCCTTTCACCAGTCAGAATTAGTTCGGTGAATCCTGCAGATGAACTCCCGATTAGATTATTGAAGAACGGGCCAGACAGGGTCCCCAGAAACATGTCAACCAACTCTCTATCCGACAATGGTGGCTGCACCCTTCCAGCCAAATCACGCCACTTCTGGGCATACTCTTTAAATCCCTCATTAGAAGCCATACCCATACTCTGCAGTTGAATACGAGTAGGCGCTAAATCTGCATTGTATTGGTATTGTCGGTAGAAAGCAGCAACTAAATCTTCCCAGTTATAAACATCCGCTCTCTCAAGTTGATAAAACCAGTCCAATTGCGTGCCTGACAAGCTATCTTGGAAAAAATGGACCCAAAGATCCTTATCAGATGAGTGGGGTTGGATCTTTCTGACGTAGGATCTCATATGCATCTTTGGATAGGACAAACC
The DNA here is from genome assembly GCA_948472305.1 of Vicia faba. NCBI lineage: Eukaryota > Viridiplantae > Streptophyta > Magnoliopsida > Fabales > Fabaceae > Vicia > Vicia faba. The sequence continues at coordinate 1,051,079,893 of OX451736.1, read as the reverse complement.
ATCATACTTAGCAAAGGTAGGTACTTTGAACTTGGGAGGAATGACGATCCCAGCGACCAACCCTAGTTCTTCGAAATCTAAACCAGATACCTTTTGCAACTCCATGGCTGCCAACGGATCCTCAATATTTTTATACTTATCATCCGCCGGGGGATATTGCTGTTCTGAGTAATCTTCTTCCTCTTCCTCTTCTTCCTCTTCAGCTTCAGATTCAGAAGGAATTGCAGCGCCTTTTCCTTTACCAACCCCTTCGTCAGACGTCGAGGGGAACTCTAGAACTCTCCTAGCCTGATGCTCAAACCTCCTTCCCATAGTGGCTACCCCAATTCTTTTCTTTTGCTTCCTTTCCGGTTCTTTCTCTTTCTCTAACAGTGCTTTGAGATCCTCTTGACCCTTTGCTAAAGTCATGAGGAGTTGCTGGAATTGCGAATTCTTGGCTTGCAGATCCTTAACCGTCTGCTCCAAATCCATCTTGCTGAAATAAACAGCAGAAAGATAAGGAAACCTGGTATGGAGACCTGTTTATGCATATGATGAATGATATGTTATTCATGTAATGCATTCAAGGATTCAAAAATTCAAATTTGTTGCAGACAAAAAGAACACACGTCATATTAATAAGAAGAAATTTGTTAGTACATAAATGCCCCATGGGAAAAATATTACAAAATTCTTAATGTAAAAAGACATTGTGCATCCTCTTTGGCGCGATGTAAGTGTTGAGAGTTTCCTTCTCATGAAGTCGGCGGGTAAGCTCCAAAACCTTCTTCTCACTAGCATAGAAGTTGGCTTCAAAAGTTATCTGTTCTTCTTTGAGTTGGATCCAACTCTTTTGTAATTCTTCCAATGAAGTCGGCATGTCAGGATGTAGGACGGTGTATGGAACCTCTCCTTCCACAACAGGCTCTTTGATCACGGGGAGAATGTGAGGGTATGGCATCATAAGACTCTGGGCGCGGGTTTGTACCCACTTGAGATAAGGCTCAAGGGGGATGGAATTCTTGTGCCCCAGTGTCTTACTATCCACTTTGTTGGGCATTCTTCAAGCTCAGATAAACCTTTGTCGAAGTCCTTGCGCATCGTTGTCAAAGTAAAAAACCAAGTCAGGAATCAGCATATCATGAGGGCCATCCCTTCTAGCATATCCAAACTGTCTTAGGGCTAAACATGGGTTGTAAGTAATGCCTCCCTTAATGCCAAGTAGTGGGACATTAGGTAATTCCCCATAACGATCAATGATGATGACATTTTCTCTGGATCGAGAACACCAATGAACATCAGAATGTGTGAGAGTCATCAACCGTTGTGACCACCTTAAACCCTGCTCATTCTTCAGAACTGATTGGGGAAGGTAAGAAATAAACCACCTTGCTAGAAGAGGAGTACAGCACATGAGAACACCTCTTTTCCTCATTGCTCATGTGTAAAATGAGTGTAGGATGTCCCCAAGCAATGTAGGCACAGGATTCCGAGATATGAAAATCTTGACAGCATTCACATCTATAAGTTGATCAGGGTTTGGGAACAAGACCAACCCATAGATGAGGAGTGCCACAATCTCTTCAAAAGCTTGTAGATCTAGAGAATTCCAGCAGTCTCGTGCCTTCTCAAATAGAAACTTTGCCAAGAAACCCTTGACACCACTTCTGGTTTCCCAATGACCTTTGATATCAGATGGTTGCAAGTGTAAGGCTTGAGCAACATCTTCAGGCTTTGGTTCTTTTTCCGTACCGTTGTAGGGTAGTTGATGAAGAATAGGAATCCTCAGGAGTTGAGAAAATTCCTCCAAAGTAGGTACTAATTGATAATCAGGGAATGTGAAATAGTGGTGCAGTGGGTCAAAGAACTGGAAGAGAACTTTCACCATGTCTTCTTCAATGTTGGAGTTGACCAAGTTGAGAAGTCTACCATGTCTTTCACTGAAGAGAGAATTCTCTGGAATCTTGGAAGTAAGCTCCTTGAGTTGAGGAGGGATTCTCACAAGGTTGACTTGAATTGTTTTCCTGCGAAGATATTCCATGACCTACAAAACAGAAACAAAGATGAAGATCCAAACCCTTGAAGTGGTTAGTGGATACATATGATGCTTTATGATGTTCATGATGTATGCACAAGCATATGTACAAACAAATCACACAAGATCCTAGTTTCAGGCTTGCATGGGGTTTCATAGGTAAGTACCCTCTTGAAGTTAGTTGGCTCAACCTGTCCTATAAATAGTAACCGGGTTCTAAGGAGCTCAATATCACTTGATTATTTTCTATGTTCATTGTTTTGGTTTAGCCACTTAACTGGCAACCAAAATATTCCAAGAAAACAATCCTCAATGAGTGTAGTATCGAGTATCTACCAACTTCGGACTGCACCAAAGTCGGTCATATCACTACCCCTAATAAGGCCAAGATGGTCAAGTAAGGTTCTAAGAGTTCATTAGTGCTTCATGACATCACTCAGCGGCCCCGTATTCTCTTTGATTGACTCAAAGGCTACCGGTACTCACAAATATGTCGCACTAATATAGCTATTTCTTCAACCATGTCGGTATACCCCGCATAGTTTCCACAATGTATTGCTATTTACCTATGAATGTTTCCCAAATCCGGGTAGAGGATTTCAAGCCCAAACAAGAGAACCAATTGTAAAGTAATCAAAGCAAACAAGATAATCATGCAAAGGTGATCTAAACCCTAAGGTTACTCCACTTTTGAAGAAGTTTCCCCAGCAGAGTTGCCAGTTCTGTGATACGGTGGGAGAACTGACTTGGGATTTTGTGTTTTGTATTCGCAAATGTTTCGGTTTGGCAAGAGTCGCCACCGACTTTTTATTTTATCCTAAGGAAAGGTCAAAAAGCACAGGAAAGACCTTTTAGATGTTTTCTTGGGTTCGGGGAGTAGATTATGAAAAGGGAAGGTGCAAGAACCCTTTTCATCCATGGTTATCCATGGGCTCTTAGTTACTTGTTTAGATCACTTGCTTTGCTTTTCCAATTGTTTGAAATGGTGCTTTGTGTGTGGTTTTGAAAGATGTTTTGAAAAGAGGCCATCATTGTGGAAACCTTTGTAATGATTCTTGTTTGAATGTATACAAAGGTGTTTTTGTCTTATGAAAAGATTTCAATGTTTTGAAAGTTTGTTTTGGGAAATTGTGTTGTGAAGTGGGTTTGAAAATAGCAAGGATGTTTTTGCAAGCTTTTGATCAAGTAACTAAGAGCTATCTACCCTATTTTACTCAAAGATCTTTCTTATGTTTTTAACCCTTTTGAAAGTGTTGTTTCACCATTGCATTTGGTGAACAACCTTGTATTAGGATGTTAAACGGGACAGGTGCGGGTCATCGTATAGACCATGATAGCAATTGTGCCAAGTATTTTTGGCAATTTTCTTGAGGGACTTGATCATTTTTGTTTTAGGCAACCAAGATAGCGTCATCGAGGGACTATGATCTTTTGTTTTGCCAAAGTACCCAACATGCATACCATGGCCCATTTTTTGAAGGCAACAAGTGGATTGTAACCCCAGGGGTGCAAGTGTGCATTGTGTTTGATTTTCATGCATTTTTGTCTTTGATTAGGTCAAACTATTTGTTGATTTGAATTTTTGCATACAAACCCTAATCTTTAATCATGGCATAATTGAAAGCGTAAAGTGCGAGAATTTAAATTCTAAGCTATTACAACATGATTATGGGGATGGGGGTACAATTTTGAATAGGGGGTATTTGACAAGAAATATAAACCATAGTTACTATTACATCCAAATTGAATTTACAATGCATCAATATTTAAATGTACAATATTTAAATAAACAAAATAAATAAATATTGAATAAAATGTATTATGCAAAAAGAAGTTTTTATTTGCTTATGTATGTAAAGTATTTTCAATGTGAAAAAAAGTATAAAGAAATAAAATAAGAAGATTAATTTTATTGTTTAAGGGATGAAACCCTAATTTCTTCAAGAAAGTAAATATTATATATTATTTATATACAAGAAATATATTAATATGTACAAAAATAAAATATATTAAAAAAAGTGTTTTTTAGTATAAATAATAATAAAAATAAAAATGTAATATTTTTGTATTTTTATTCTAAGTATTTAATAAAATAAAAGTATATATATATATATATATATATATATATATATATATATATATATATATATATATATATATATATATATATATATATATATATATATATATATATATATATATATATATATATATATATATATATATATATATATATATATATATATATATATATATATATATATATATATATATATATAATAAAAAATAAAATATGTACAAAAATAAATTATATTTTAAATAATATTTTCAGTTTGAATAAAAATAAGAAATAAAAATAAAAGTATCATTTACATTATTTTCAAGTTTTAAATAAATAAATTATAAAAGTATTTAAAAGCCTTTAATACTAGAAAAATCAAAATAAAATACCAAATAAATGTAAACAATTATGAAAATATTTTTTAAGCATTTTTTATATTTGGAAATAAAATAACAAAGTCAGAAAAGAAAACAAAAATTCAAAAATGCACAAATATAAGAAATTGGGCCAGGGGGTGCGAAACTGAAAAAAGAGGTGTTAGAAGCAAAACTGGCCAAGCCCAGCCCAAGCCAACTTCATCTTCTTCCTCCAGACAAAAAACGCGCGCCTGTTATACAAACTTGAACATCCTGGAAACGTGATCTTTTGCCAAAACTCACAACATCAAACTTGTAGAGAATTTTAATACGATTCTAACCATATAAAGCATTAATCCTAACTCTCAAAGACCAGAGAGAATTTCTCTGGCCCCAAAATCTGACCTAACTTTTTCAGCATATTGATGGATAATATTCTCCTAGCACACTTAATATAAATGAAAGCTGAGCATATGTATGGCTTCATGGCATTGAATACTACATTTTTCATTCACAAACCTAAGGCTAACTGTTCCTAAATAGAGAGATAGAAAGTGATGAAAAACCTGTTTCAGTTGGATTCGAGTTGGTTAATGCAAAGCTTCTTAACAAGTTTTGAGGTGTCTGGTAGCTTGCCTGAACTTCACTTGATCTTTTCCAATGGCTAGCTTGCCTTGAATGTCCCTGAATCAGCTCCTAGAACTCAACCTGCACAAGCTTGAAATGAAAATGGTGAACACTGTAAATGGAGTTATAGTTGGCAATGGAGGTTTGGGATAGCTTGAGTGAGTTGAATGGAAGGTGTTTGAAGTGGAAAGGGGCAAAACACACGAGCCAAATGAGCTATGGCACTCAAGTTGCAGCACCTGCCCTGTTTTGCCAAAAGAATGTGATTTCTGGCTATGGGAGGTTTTGGGGCTCAAGCATTCGTTTTTATGGCTCAAAGGGTTGTGTGAAATATGTTTTCAATGTTTGTGTAAGCTAACAATGGCTGGTTTTCAAGTTGGCAAGTGTTTGGACAATTTCTTGTTTTTGAAGCAAAGATGTGTAAGTTCTCTATGCAGGCCTGTACAAGCCATCTAATATGCTGCACACAATCCTCTTGGTTGCTGGAATTTGTGGATTTGATTTGGCTTCTGAGATCTTGGCCCTATGCTTCAAAGATCATGTTTTGACATAAAGCATACCTTTTCCAAAATAGAAATGTAGCTTTTTCTAATTAAGGATTAGTTTTGTGTGCAATGTCCAAATGGCCAAGATAATGCATTAGCTCAGTGGATTTTCATTTAATTAAGGAGTGTGAATTGGTTTAGAGGCCTACAAACAAGTACAAAGCATGCTGGTTTGAAAATGCAACTTGTATGAACATGAACTGGCCATGGATACAAAGTGAGTTTTTGCCAACTTCAAGCATTCCATTCTCCCTAACCACAAATGTGTTTGAGGAGTTATTGGACAATTTGGAAAGCTTGCAACATGCTTTATAATCCATATTTGAAAAGAAACTTGATAATCCAAGTGGAACTATGTGAAAAATGGCCAAGAAGATGGGTCAAAATCCTGCCTAAACTAGGGCAAAATTTCTCTAAGTTAAAAGTTTTAGGGACACTTGTTCCAAAAATCATAACTTGAGATCCAAGCTTCTTTTGAGAAAACTTTGTGAATAAAAGTTGTAGAATTTGTGGAGGAATACAACTTTCATGTTGTAAGTTTTGTTTGAATCCATTTGCATCTTGGTGAAAATGTGGGACAAAGTTAGGAAAAATTAAGAAAATTTCATAACTTAGAAAAATTCTAAGTTATGAAAATTTTCAATTTCAAACCCTAATTTGCAATTTTGGGTTTCTTGGTTAACAAGTTTCATAATTTGACACATCTTGATGAAAAATGACCCTTGGCACTTGATTTTGACCAAAAAGTCAAAGTTTGACTTTTCAGTGTACAATCAAATTTTGATCAGTTGACTGAAAAATTCATCTATCAATCCTATGCATTTGAGATCTTTTGAAATTGTTGAATAACTCAAGATGATTCCATTGAGTCTATGGTTGAGTTTAATTTGCCATTGACTAGGTCAAACAGTCAAAAATTGCCTTTGTATAGTCAAAACCCTAAAAATGACCATTTTGCCTTTTTGGTGATCTGATCAAATTTCTTGTGGAGTTGTGGTCCAAACTTGATCAAATGGTTCATATGAGTTCATAATGTTTGAATATATACAAAGGTGTTTTTCTTTTGAAAAGATGTTTCAATATTTTGAAAGAATGTTTTGAAATTGTGTGTTTTGAAATTAGCAAGGATGTTTGCAAGAGATCAAGTAACTAGGAGTTGTCTACCCTAACTCAAAGATCTTTCCTATACGTTTTTAACCCTTTTACAGCGTTGTTTTACCATTGTATTTGGTAAACAAACTTGTGTTTGGATGTTAAACGGGACAGGCGCGGGTCATCGCATACAATCATTGCAAGCAACTTATGGGACGCTCTAGCAATTTTGTAAGGGACAAGATCGTTTTATCGAAAGCAACATCGAGGGTCATCGAGGGACTACGATATTTGTTTATCGAAGGGTCATTTGCTAGAGTGTCGCATATTCGAGGGACATGATTGTATTTCCGAGACAACAAGCGAGGTTACCCTAGAGGTGCACGTGTGAGAAGTGCATTGATTTCAAGTTATTTATTCTTGGATTAGGTCATCTAGCGATTGATTTTTGAATCTTGCTATACACGCTTAATTACTATACAGTATATAGAAAGCAATAAATTGCGGGAATTAAAAGTCTAAGCTATTACAAAAGTATCCGGGAATGGGGGTACAATTATTACAAATGGGGATGAATCTCATAAGAATAGCAAAGTCCAAATATTACAACCAAATCGAATTGTTGTGCGATTCAATATAAAGCTATAACAAATTACGAAATAAAGAAAATCAATAAATTATGAAATGCATGTATTTATTAAAAAGAGATAAATAAAATCTATTCTAAAAGATTAAAAATTACTATTATTCTTTCTTGTATTTTATTAGTTAATTAAAAAAAGTTTAAAGAAAGCAAACTAATTAAATTAATTTAAATGTTTTTTTTTTGGTATTTTCATTATGTGTAAGAAAAGTAATAAAAAGAAAATGATTAAAATAAAACTAATTAAGAAAATCAAATTTATTTTACAAAATAAAGTTTTAATATATTACTAATATATTTTTAACAAAAGAAATAAAAAAGATAAATTAAAAGAAGAAAAAGAAAATTAACTAAACTAATTCTTTTGGTATTTTATGAAATGTTACAAATTAATAAAAGGTTATATAAAAGAGAGAACATAGTAAAAGAAAATTAATTATCTTTAAAAAAACTAAACCAAATTAAAAAAATGAATTTAAAAAAAAAACACATTAGCATCTATTAATCAAAAGAAAAGAAAAGAAAACAATTTGAATGAAAAAAAAAAGATGGACTTAAGAGGATATTGATGTTGGGCCCAAATAAAATAAAAAAAGGAAGTGAGGCCAGAACGGAAGGTGGGGTACTTAGCATTTATGCATGGGCTTTTGGTTGTTTGGAATTAAACAGGCCCAGTACATCATAACTCAGTTTAGGGTTTTGATTAGGGGGAAAATGGATTAGGGTTTGTAGTGTTCCTCACAGCGGCGCCGTACCCTTCGTCCTCCCTTCGTCTCTTTCACTTTGTTACTCACAAAATCTTAAGTTTAATGGCCGAAGTAAACTAAATCTCATCTCATCTCACTATAAATCGCGTGTTCTATGAAAATCTAGAGTCAAAATCAAGCTCGAAGAGCTCTCTCTGATCTTCCCTTCCCCTCAAGCCGCCGGAGCACTCTCTCCTTCTCTCACCTCCTCACAATGATCAATGGTTTTGCTTAAACGGTATGGTTCAGTTTTTTCTTGATTTAACAGTTCGTTGATTCGCATGCTTTGTTCATGTTTAGTTTGTTAATCCATTTTATTGCTTATTGAGGTGCAGAAAAGGGTTTGAAAGGAGACGTACCGTTGGGGTTTTTGCAGACTGGAAAAGGACAGTGAGATTTGAGTTGGGTGTTCCTTGGTGGCCGGAAGCAAGAAGGTGAGAAATGATAATGGTGAGGCGTGAGCTTCCGGTAACTTCCTTTTTTATCTTCTATGATGATGCTGCTTCTGAAACTTGGTTTGGTTGATGATGATGATTTCTGAAACTTCGTTTTGTTGGTAGTTTTTGTTGATGATGATAGTTTGTTCTGAAACTTTGTTTGTTGGTTTAGATTGTATGCTAGCTTGTGGATGATTGTTGGTATGAGTTACTGAAGGTTGTTTGAACTGAGTTTGGAATGTTGGGAAGGTTTTGGAAACTGTTTGTTTTTTTTGTTACGCCCTGTTTGAAAATGGTTTTTCAGTTTGGAAGTTTGAAAATTGTTTTTGATGGTTACAGTTTGACAGGTTTGGGTTGTTCTGCAGTTTTCATGTGCAGTTTTTGGAAGATTGAAAATGTTTGGAGGGTTTTGGTATTGTTGTTGTTGAAGGCTTTTGAATGTTTAAGTTCGATAACAGGTTTTTATGGTTTACTGTGTGAAACTATTATATGGTTTTTTTGAAAATGTTTTGTGGCTTGAACTTGCAGTTTTGAAGGTTGTTGGACTGTTTTGTTTTGTGAATTCACAGGTTTGGAGGTTTGTGCAGGTTTTTGTATTTTTTGTGTGTGAGTTGGTTCACAGGGTTTGGCGTTTGTTGTGAATGCCTGAAACTTGCAGTTTTGTTTTGGTATGCTTGAACTGCTATGAAGGTTGTGATTTTTGTGGCTTGGCTAGTTTGGGAACTATTAGGCAGTGTTTGTTACAGTTATGTTACAGTTTGAAATCTGCAGGTTTGGAGTTTTTGTGCAGGTTTTGCAGTTTCAGGCTTGTTTGAAGTTGTTAGGCAGTGTTTTGGTTGTTTTTGCTGTTGAAGGTTTTTTGGAGATTGTTGTGAATGTTTTTGCAGCTTTGACCAAATGTTCTCCTCCTCTTCTTACAGTTTTTCTTGGTTTTATCCTAGTTGCTTTTTGTTTTGCAACCTGTGACAATTTGATGGTATGATGGCCAATCTGTACCTTTCCCATAATTTAGGTGATATCTCTCCTCTCTCTCCTCTCAATGATAAAAGCAACTATGCTTTTCTCTGCTTTTTTCTGAAAAGTTTGCCCATTTTTTAGGAAAATGATGAAAGGCTTTTTTCAACAAGCTTGCTTGTGATTTAGTTTACCATGCTGCATTCTTTAATTTCCTGTTGTGTTGTACTTGTTCTGCTGCATTGTACTTGTTTTGCTGCTGGCTAGCTTGGCCTTGTTGCATTGTTTAGTTGCCTTGTAATGCTTTGCACGCCTACTGAGTTACTTGCCATGTTGTTACTGCATTGTTTAGTTTGCATCCAGTTTGGCCTTTGTTTGCATTTGAACAAATTTGCCTTGCTTGCAATGCTTGCTTAGACAACTTGCTCTGCATTCTTTAATTGAACAGCTTGCATTTTTATTTTTCTCTTTGTGAACCAAGAAGAACAATCTTCTTATGATTTGCAAAGAGAAAAATAAAAACATGATGAAATGAAAATAGCCCCCTCTGATTCCAAACAGCAAACTTTAATGATGGAAATTTTCTTTCTCTTTGTTTTGAAAATTCTTATTTATGCTCCATTAAACTGTACTAATTTTTTTCTATCTTTCTTTCATGTGAGCACAAGTTGGATGGTGGCAAAGCGGAGGAAGCAAGAAATTCTTTGTGGCGAGCATGGGAGCAATGGAATCTTAGGCTTAGATTTGTAACTTAGAGAGATTTTCCATTAGTTGTAATAATTTATTTTTTTCAAGTACTATAAGTTGTAAAACCTACAACATTCGAATAATAAATTATTTTTGTAACAACATCTGAAATAAATGAAGAAAGTCTTTATGAGATCATCTGATATCCAATAAAAATCCATTACTGTTAGCAACATGTAATTCTTTCTTTGCATCTTCACTAATTCTTTAAGATTCCTAATTAAAATAATTGAAACTGCACTCCAATAATTCCAATCCAGATAACTTAAACTCCAAGTAATCTAAAAACTCTGTAATCTTGTAACCTTGCAATAGTATTCCAATCAAAATAAGCACTGTGTATTCCAATAAACAAACAAATTTCATTCCATTAACAAAGCAAATGTCTTAACAGACGCACATTATCTGGTTAACCTGGATAAGACAAAACCTGAATATTCCAAATGACAAAGCTCCCATTTCTTGTCCCAGATAAACAGGCCTTGAGAACAACCAGTAACCTTTTAGTAAACTTGAAAAAGCGTGAAAACATGTGACAGTTAATTGAATTTCTGAGGATTCAGTTTCTTCTGAGAAATGCGAGAAAAACCCTAATTCCTGATTTACTGCCATAGGAGAAAATCTGTCTGATTGATTCCTGAGCCAATCTTGAGTATCTGAGAAAACCCTAGGATTGTGATTTTTTTGTGAAAAATGGGAGGGAAAATTTTGGGGTACAACACAAAGTATTTTGAAAACTATAAAAAAAGAAGATATTTTATGTGCCTGGTTCGAATTTTGTACATATCCTGACTCGAATCAAATTGAAAAGTTGAAAACCATAGATTTTCAAATACTCTGACTCGAGTCAGACTTTTAACTTGATTTGAATTAGGCAGCTTTATAATTTGAATCAGAAGTTGCACTTGATTCGAATTAGACTAATTTAAGTCACCTCTTCTTCCTTTGATTTGAATTAGACTTTACACCTGATTCGAATTTGTCAGTTTTTCACATTTCTCTTTTGGCTCTGTTCAAAATGATTTGAATCAACCTATTCACTAAATTCAAATCAGAGACCTTTTGTTTAAATTATACTTTATACTTGGTTCAAATAAAACAAGAACTGGGTCAAAACCTTTATGTTTTCTTATTCCACTTCACTTGCTCATTTGACTCAAATCATGAAATGCTCTTGACTTGAATCTAACTGAATTTTCCATCCTTTTTTTTTGTTTAATCTCAAGCATATATAAACTCATTTTGTCATCTAATTTATAATAACAACTTTAGCAAATTACATAATATACATTGTAATTTTTGTGAAATCAACAACCTCTCATTTTAGTAATTGATTGAGGAAGATATTATCTTAAAACTAATCGTTCTTGAAGGTTTTCTTAATATTTTCAGGAATCTTGCAAGATTGAGGTTGTTGTCATTGGTGCTGAATAATTCTAGTGAAATGAAAGAGGTTCTTCTCTCCAGTTGACCTTGGTAGTGACTATGTGGGAGACTACCGACAAGGTGGAGTTCTTCTCAAATCTTTAGATTGTTCATCGCCCAAGAAATTCGTGGTATCAAGGGGTTATTGTCACACATGAAGACTGAGCAGATTGGTGAAGCTGGAAGATTCAAGAAGCGTGAATATGTTCAAGATTACACATAAGAGTTTGAAATTATATTATATACAAGTCAAGATCCATATGGGAGTTTTATTTTTCTCAGAATTATTGTGCATTGGTGTTTGCATGAACTTTTGCAATATTAGTCAAAATAAAAAGGAACAACTCAAGTTCCAATAGTAAACCATTAAAGAATGGAGTAGAGAAAGCGATCACGAACGTCAAACCACTATATATCTCGGTATACTCTGTCTTTCTCACTTTGGCATTTAATATTTGTAGGATATTTCATGCTTAGGTTTTCAATAGTTTATTGTTTATTCAATTGATAATGATTTATTACGTAAGTTTAAGTTTTGTTAGAATTGATGCCTATTTGAGCTTTAGTGGTGTTTAAACTTTGATAAACTATTGAGGTTAGAGTTCATTAATATTGAATCGTTGTATAAACACACCTCGTAAAATATATAACTAAATCAATTGATTACCTTTTGTGTATCATCATAAAACCATCTTTTGTATTTGTGAATTGATTAAGTGGTAACGTGACCAAGTTCCAATAAAAGTATAATCTCTATTTTTACTTTAAACCTTTCACGACAATTTTGAAAAACTTCTGATACTCTATTTTCAAATAATCATTTGAATAATTTTTAAGGGTCTATTCACCCCCCTCTAGACTGTTTTTCTACTTCATATTCTCACCCAACAAATGGATCTTGTGTTTCATGTGGGCTTAGGAGAGAGAGAGAGAGAGAGAGAGAGATAGATAGAGAGAGAGAGAGAGAGAAACCTGTGATACGGTGGCAGAACCGACTGTTTAATATTGGTTTGTGTTTTGTGTTTTTTGTTTGCAAAATGTCGCGGTAAGCAAGAGTCGTCACCGACTTTTATTTCATCCAACCGAAAAGGAAAAAAGTACAGAAAAATCCTTTTTCGAGATGTTTCTGAGTACGGGGGGTAGATTATAGAAAGGGAAGGTGTTAGCACCCTTTCTATCCATGGTTTTTCATGGGCTCTTAGGTACTTGCTCATTATGAAATTGCTTGTGTTTGTGTGCTTTGTTTTAAAAAAAAATTTACTTCGTGATAACCCTTGTATCAGTCCTCAAAGGTGTGACAAAGTTGTTTTGAATTTTTTTTTGAAATGTGTAAGTGTGAAAAGTTTTGATTTGAGCAAGCACCTACTAGCATCTACTTACTCAAAAAAAGATCATTTCTATTCTTGTTTCCTTTAGACAGTGCTATCCTACTAGTGAGAAATAGGTAGCACCTTCGTTGGAATTATAAGGGTCAATTCGAAAGGGACGTACGATCACTAAAGCAATATTATGACACCTTAGTAATAACCCTAGAGTCTTAAGATCATATTCGAGGCAACATTTCTGAGGCAACATTTGAATGGGATGTTTGATCTTTTTTAGACAGGAGGGCAACCACTAAGACACCCTATGCTTAATGATCGTTTACCGAAGGCAACCGAAGTGAGAGTATACCCTAAGAGTGATATGTTTGAGTGATTTGTTTCAGTTATTTATCTTTGCATATTAGGGTTTTCTAACCGTATTAATTTGTCATGCATTCTTATCATACAATTCTATTAGCATACATCTAGACAGTTAAATATTTGCAGGGATTAAAAATGCGAGAAAATAAACCTACGCTATTACAAGGCTTCGGGGAGGGGGATTAATTACATAGCCAAAAACCCGGGAATTTAAACAGTAAATAAAACCCTAAATTAAACTATTACAAACCATGAACAGTTACAAAATATTGGCAAAATAATTAACAAGCGCGCGGTGAATTAAATACGAAACGACTAGGGTTTTGACCCTTGACTAAACCTATTTGCGATTGATTAAAAAAAGAAAAGTTTTGTCGTTTTTGTTATTTGAGAAAATAATGGATAATTAAATTAAAAGAAAATCCTAATTCTAATTAATATTAATTAAGAAAAATAAATTAGTTAAATTAACCTAATTTTGTGTTTTTGTTTGAAAAAAAAGAAAATAATTAAATCAAGAATCTTAAACCTAAATTTCTAATTGAATTTTGATTATAAAAACAAGTTAAAATTGTCCTAATTTAAATTAAACTAATTAAATTAAATTTGATTAAAAAAAACCTAATTCTAATTTTTTTGTGAATCCTTGATTTTATGATTTTATAAACAAATGATTAATTGTGTCAATTAAAATAATTAAAGAAATTTTAAAAGAATTAAAAAAGAAATAATAAAGAAAGGTAAACATGGGCCTAATTGTTAGCAATTGTGGGGGTATGAAGTTGAAATTATGGGCCCAAAACTCCAAAGCCTGTGTTGACCATGCTGGATTAGGTGTGGTATTGACTTGAAGGCGCACCATGGTCTCTCAAGGTTGGGCATACATCTGGATGCATGATGGATCCATTGGTTGATTATTAGAGGTGTATGGTAGGTGCTGGACAATGATGCGCACAGGATCTGCAAGGGAATTGTAAGAAATAAACAAAACGCGGGAGGCAGGGCTCGAACCCCTGACCTCCTGCACACGCGCCTGGGAAACGTTACCTTGTACCACTGGGCCATTGTTTCATTTGTTAATATCAATAACAAAAATAAAATATATTGAAAAACAACATCAATTTCCAGAACACACGCGCAAATTCAAACCAGACAGTGGGGCTTTGCCACGCATCATCTTCTCCACCGGCCTGTCGTTTTAGCTAGAATACTTTTACCTACGGACACCTTGCTGTAACTACAAACCTGTGATATTCAAAAATCCTATACAAGCAATATAAATGAAAGGTAAGGGTACCAATCAACTCGTCTCATCCTCATGAGCATCATGGTACCAGAATCCAGGCCTAATTTTGCCTATACTAAAAACCCCTAAAATGAGCCAAGGAACCCTAACAATGGCATATCGTGATTCCTGCACTGCAAATGCAATTAAGTGGTACCAATAGCTTGCAAACTCAATGATGAACAAGAATATATAATTAAAACATGCTTATGATGCATAAATTGCAGTAATCAAATTTGAAAAATATACCAAACCGTATGAGTTGTAGAACGAGTTTCTGAGTGCTTCAGGCCCTGGGAATGATTGGAACAGCTTCCTGGGATGTCTAGGAAGGGATTGGTGATCTTGAAATGCTTTGAAACGCCTTGTAAATTGCAAACTGATTCCCACTTTTTCTTTAATTTTTCAGTTTTCTTCCTGGCAATTCACGACCTCTAACCCCTCTTTTTTGCTTTTTCCTTGCTCATTATATATCCCTCAATGAATTAGGGTTGCAAAACAGATTGAATCTTGAAGCTTTGATGAGATTTGATTTGATTCTTTAGCCTTATGATATCTTTATATTTTCATTCCAATCATGTTCTTTTTGTACCAATTTCCATTGATTCGAATTGATCTTGCAAGCTCAGCATATCTTGGTTGCTAACCTGTCAAAAAAACAAATCAAATCATATCTTTGATAATTTTCATCATTTATTTGATTTAATTCATTTTTTAATTAATGAAAAATCAAAATAAATTGAAAAATGAAGCAAATAATTTGTGGATGAGTATTTGAGTCGTGGACCACATTATAATTGAGTTGCAAGCATAAAATGTTGGGCTCATTTAGCAAAAAATACAAATTTGAGCACATTTGACTTTTGGCAATTTTGCAAAAATGGTCAACTTGGCCAATGCATAACTTTCTCAATTTTGACCCTAGAGAGGTGTTCTTGGACTTTTTAGAAAGATTAAGATGTCCTCTAAGCATACCTTTTGTTATCATCTCAATTGAGTCTTCCATTTTGATCTATGAAGCTTTGACTCAAAATGTGTTTTTGTTGACTTTTCAAAAGGACCTTTAATGTCAAAATTCATATCTTTTTGTGAGTGCATATTCTGAACTTGGGAGATGAAGATGAATTGTAGGGAATTTCATCCTCTTAAAAATGACCTTTGGATGGGTCATTTTTGATAAAGCATGAGAAATATATGCTTGGTCAAAGTTGAGTTGACTTTTCTTACAAAACCCTAATTTAGCAACTTTTGGGTTTTGATGAATTGTGAGTAATCCTTGAGGAATCATGATCAACCCTTGATCAAATGATGAATACTACTTCAAAATGAGGATGTTGACCAAAAATCTTGAAGTTTGACTGTATGTGGGCCACAGTTGACTTTTGACCTAGTACAGTTGATTTTCAGGCATTTGAGCAATTGACTGAGCAAACCTCTTCTGCAAGGCTTGAAACTTGACATGGATGATCTTGAGAACATATTAGGAAAATGGTGAGCATTTGAGATCCTTTGGAATCAAGCATCTTGATGGAAAATGAAACCCTAATTTGAGGTATACTGCTTTAGGAGAGAGTTTATCTGGTCAACTCTTGAACTTCCCTGAGCAATTTGGGGACCTCACTTTCCATGTGTTGAGAATTGTCAGAGATGGGATTAAAGATGCCATCCTAAGAGGTGTCGATCGCATACGAGATTCTTTGCGAGAACCCGTATACCTGTTGTTGAGGAGGACTTCGCTGGGGAATGCTGGCCTCTGTCTTGAGAGAAATAGAGTTTTGGGAGCTTTAGTTGTCTGTTACTCTACTGGGTTATAATTCCGGTTTGGGAAGAAGAAATGAATTGCGTATTTGGTCGGGGTATATGCTGCACTACGACTTACTGGGGAGATGGGGAACCAATCATGTTTGATCGGGTCCCGGTCTTACAGTGTTGTTGACTGCTGTCTGGGGATAAGAGAGGAAGAATCCGGATAGTAAGGTTATGAGAAGGAACCTAGATAGTAGGGTTACTTCGATATGAAAGCCTGGATGGTAGGGCTTGAGAAGGAACCTAGATGGTAGGGCTTGAGAAGGAACTTAGATGGTAGGGTTACTTCAGGATGAAAGCCTGGATAGTAGGGCTTGAGAAGGAACTTGGATGGTAGGGTTACTTCGATATGAAAGTCTGGATTGTAGGGCTGTGAGAAGGAACCTGGATGGTAGGGTTACTTCAGGATGAAAGCCTGGATAGTAGGGCTGTGAGAAGGAACCTGGATAGTAGGGTTACTTCGAGATAAGAGCCTGGATAGTAGGGCTTGAGAAGGAACCTGGATGGTAGGGTTACTTCGGGATGAAATCCTGGATAATAGGACTGTGAGAAGGAACCTGGATAGTAGGGTTACTTCGAGATAAGAGCCTGGATAGTAGGGCTTGAGAAGGAACCTGGATGGTAGGGTTACTTCGATATGAAATCCTGGATAGTAGGGCTGTGAGAAGGAACCTAGATGGTAGGGTTACTTCGGGATGAAAGCCTGGATAGTAGGGTTGTGAGAAGGAACCTGGATGGTAGGGTTACTTCGGGATGAAATCCTGGATAGTAGGGCTTGAGAAGTACCCTGGATAGTAGGGTTACTTCGATATGAAAGCCTGGATGGTAGGGCTTGAGAGGGAACCTGGATGATAGGGTTACTTCGATATGAAAGCCTGGATAGTAGGGCTGTGAGAAGGAACCTGGATGGTAGGGTTACTTCGGGATGAAAGCCTGGATAGTAGGGATTGAGAAGGAACCTGGATAGTAGGGTTACTTCGGGATGAAAGCCTGGATAGTAGGGCTTGATAAGGAACCTGAATAGTAGGGTTACTTTGATATGAAAGCCTGGATAGTAGGGCTGTGAGAAGGAACCTGGATGGTAGGGTTACTTCGTGATGAAAGCCTGGATAGTAGGGTTGTGAGAAGGAACCTGGATAGTAGGGTTACTTTGATATGAAAGCCTGGATAGTAGGGATGTGAGAAGTAACCTGGATGGTAGGTTTACTTCGGGATGAAAGCCTTGATAGTAGGGCTTGAGAAGGAACCTGGATGGTAGGGTTACTTCGATATGAAAGCCTGGATAGTAGGGTTGTGAGAAGGAACCTGGATAGTAGGGTTACTTCGATGTGAGTTTGGGTAAAACTGCAGAAGGAACTTGGGTGAGGTTGCCTTGTGATGAGTCGGCGTGGGACTGCTGGAAGAAACCTGGGTAAGGTTGTATCTGTCGCACTGATGATTACTCTGTTTAGCTTTGAGTGTTGATCATGGACCTGTTGGAAATTGTTGATAATAACTGTCTTTCCTGAAAGAAATACAGGGTTAGTTATGTGTGATGCATGAGATGCATTGTATGATGACGTTCTCAAAATAAATGAGACTATGTTATATGTGATATATGCACATGTCATGGTGTATGAACATGAAATGCGGATGTAATAATATGAGTCCGGGAAAATAAATCCCTGACTGCTGTTTGGAGAGTATGAGAAATGGTATTCTTGACTGCTGTAAAAAAAACCATAGTTCCTCTAGTTCTGTTGGGGATGGTGAACAAAGGTGACTAGCTGGGGATTCACATCCATTCGGCTGGTGAATATTCTGCTGGAAGAGGCCTTGTCTAAGGATAGCTCTGCAGGGATAACTCTGTTGGAGAGGAGATACTCTGTTGATAGATCTGATGATTTGGAGAGACAAACTCAGCTGGGGATGAATTTTCGTTGCTGGTGATAATGAATTCTGTTGGAGTATGAATTTCTGCTTGTGAGAGAAATAAACTATGCTCGGGGAAAAATTACTGACTCCCTCGCGATCGTGAACCTCAGCTGGGGAGAGTTATGTCATGTTCGGGAAAGCTAACATCACTGTCTTTGGATACTTTTACTCTGTGGGAAGTGTATGCATCACTACTCATGTTCTCAATCTGGCTCTATCCCGGCACTTGATGGACAGAGTAACTATAAGGTTTGGTACTTCTTATTTTCCCTGTTTCTGGAATTACGAGTAATCGTCTTTTGTTTCTCATGTAAATATTTATGAGCAGCAATCATTTTCAAATGCATATATCAAAAATGAATCATCGGACGTTCTTGCAAAACAAAACAGAAAAAGAAAAACAAATTGAAATTTTTTGTGAAAATGAATTGTGTTGATTTTTGAAGTTGGCCCATAATAGGCATTTTATACAAAGAGACTGACGTCCTAGTAAGAGGATGCCTCCGAGAAGCAGAAATTATACAATTTGTGTAAAAGAAAGAAAAAAACAGCTATGTGAAACGACCCCATTGGGTTCCAACTCTGCTATTGCCTTTATATCTTCAAGCGTTTCATCACTTTGCTACTTGGCCGAAGGTTGATCAGATTGATTGGCGTTGTCTGAGCTTGATAGTTGATACCGAAGTCTGGTTGCAAGATGATCCAATGAGACATAGTGTTACGCTTCAATCCCTAATTTTTTCCTGGACTGCCCTTTCGGGTTTTCAGTCCACTGGGATACCCTTTTTTGCCTAAGTCGCCTTTTCAGGTTTTCGACTTGTCGGGTGTACAGTTTTTTTTCATTTTCATCCATTACTTTTACCCGAACCCTTTTGGTTCGCCGGGAAGCCCTTATTTTTGCCTAGGCCAGTCAACCTAGCGGGTCTTTGATCATGCATAGTATCTTTTCACTATGTCTGCATTGACGGGGTGAGGAAGGTCGTCACCATCCATGGTGGTTAGAATCATAGCTCCTCCTGAGAAAATGTTCTTAACCAAAAATGGCCCTCCATATGTGGAGGTCCATTTTCCCCTGGGATCACCTTGCGGCAGTATGATGCATTTGATCACTAGATCCTCGACTTGATATTCTTGACATCTGACTTTCTTGTTAAAAGCCTTGATCATTCACTTTTGATACGTCTGACCATGACAGATAGCAGTAAGTCTCTTTTCATCGATTAGATTCAGTTGATCAAGTCGGGTTTGGATCCAGTCGTCTTTGTTCAAACCTGCATCCTTCATTATCCTGAGAGAGGGTATCTGGACTTAGATGGGTAGGACTTCCTCCGTGCCATACACCAGAGAGTAGGGGGTTGCCCATGTCGGCGTCTGTGCTGAATTACGGTACCCATGAAGAGCGAATGGTAACATCTCGTGCCAGTATTTGTATGTCACTGTCATCTTCTGTACAATCTTTTTTATGTTCTTGTTAGCTGCTTCAACACTGTTGTTCATCTTCGGCCAGTAGGGAGAAGAGTTATGATGCTGAATCTTGAACTGTTTGCAAATCTCGGTGATCATTGTGTTGTTGAGATTTGTACCATTGTCAGTAATAATCCTCTCTGGTACACCATATCGACAGATCAGGTGGTGTCAGATGAACCGCGCCACGACGTTCTTGGTTACTGTAGCAAAGGAAGTTGCCTCAACCCACTTCGTAAAATAATCAATAGCCACCAGAATGAAACGATGCTCGTTGGACACAGTAGGTCTGATCTTGCCGATCATGTCAATGCCCCACATTGCAAAGGGCCAAGGAACTGTCAAAACATTCAGGGGAACCAGAGGTACATGCACCTTATCAGCATAGACTTGGCACTTATGACAGGTTCGAGAGTGCTGATAACAATCAGCTTCCATAGTGGACCAGTAATATCCTTCCCGTAGGATTTTCTTCACCATGATGTGTCCACTAGAATGAGTTCCGAAGGTACCTTCATGTAACTCTGCCATGATCCTTTCTGCCTCGCTCTTGTCTACACACCGCAGTAAGGTTGAGTCATGGTTACGCTTATAGAGGATTCCATTACTGATGAAGAACTTTGCAGTGAACCTTCTCAGAAACTTCTTTCCATTAACAGATGCCCCCTCGGGGTATTCTTGAGCCTCAAGATACCTCTTTACCTCGTGAAACCAGGGTTTATCTGCTACCTCTTCAGTCTCGATCTCACAGCAGTGTGCGGGTTCATCCAACCTCTCAATGGTAATATGGGGAGCTTCATTGTCCCACCTAACTTTGAACATAGAAGACATGGTAGCTAGCGCGTCCTCCAACTACTTTTCTTCTCATGGGAAATGTTCAAAAGTTATCTCCTCAAAGTGTGGGAGTAATGTCAGTACATACTCTTTGTAAGGAATAAGATTTGGGTGCTTCGTATCCCACTCTCCTTTGATCTGACTTATCACCAGAGCGGAATCTCCAAATACACTCAAGAACTTAATCCTCAGATCAATGGCCGCTCGAAGACCCATGATACACGCTTCATACTCTGCCATATTATTGGTGCAGTTAAAACATAATCGGGCAGTGAACGGAGTATGACAGCCTTCAGGAGATATAATTACAGCGCCAATGTTGTTACCCAGTGCGTTTGAGGCTCCATCAAAATATATAGACCATCGGGATCCCTCCTCGGGTCCTTCATCCGGTCCAGGTTCTTCGCAGTCGGGTACCAACATGATATTCTCATCCGGGAACTCGAAATTCATGGACTGGTAGTCATCCACGGCCTGATGTGCCAAATGATCCACCAATACACTCCCCTTGATTTCTTTTTGAGTTGTGTATTGGATGTCGTACTCGGTTAAGATCATTTTCCATCATGCTATTCTTCTGGATAAGGCGGACTTCTCGAAAAAATACTTGATTGGATCCATTTTTGATATCAACAAGGTAGTGTGAGTCAGCATATATTGTCTAAGTCGGCGAGCAGCCCATGCCAAAGTGCAGCAAGTTTTCTCTAGCAATGAGTATCGAGTCTCACAGTCGGTAAACTTTTTCTAAGGTAGTAAATTGCATGCTCTTTTCGACCAGACTCGTCATGCTGCCCAAGCACACACCCTATTGAACTGTCTAGCACTGTCAAGTATAGTATCAAAGGTCTTCCTTCAACTGGAGGCATCAAAATTGGTGGTTCTTGAAGGTATTCTTTGATTCTTCCGAAAGCAGTCTGGCATTCATCATTCCACTTTACCACTTGAGCTTTCTTCAGCAGCTTGAAGATTGGCTCACAAGTAGCAGTCAGATGTGAGATGAACCTGGCGATGTAATTCAGACTTCCCAAGAAACCTCTAACTTCTTTTTCTGTGCATGGAGCTGGCATCTCTTGTATGGCTTTTACCTTCGCAGGGTCTACCTAAATGCCTTTGTCAGTGACAACAAAACCTAGAAGCTTACCAGACCTTACCCCGAAGGTACACTTGTTCGGGTTCAACCTCAGCTTGTACGTCTTCAACCTATCAAACAGTTTCTGGAGGTGATCAAGGTGCTCTTCCTCGGTCTGGGACCTGGCTATCATGTCATCAACATAAACCTCGATCTCGTGGTGAATCATATCGTGGAACAAAGCGACCATGGCGCGCTGATAAGTTTCCCTAGCATTCTTCAACCCAAAAGGCTTTACCTTATAACAGAAGGTGCCTCACTGTGTAACGAAGGTTGTTTTCTCCATGTCCTTAGGAGCCATCTTGATTTGGTTATAGCAAAAAAAAAACATCCTTGAAGGAGAAGATCTTATGTTGCGCGGTGTTGTCGACTAGAACATCAATGTGAGAAAGTGGGAAGTCATCCTTGGGGCTCGCCCTGTTCAGATCTATGTATTCCACACACATCCGTACCTTACCGTCCTTCTTAGGTACCAGAACGACGTTGGCAACCCACTGCGGATAAGAAGTGACAGCTAGGAATCCTGCGTCGAACTGTTTCATGACCTCGGCCTTGATTTTCTCTGACATTTCAGGGCGCATACGGTGGACCTTCTGCTTTACCGGAGGGCAATCTTCTTTAGTCGGCAGGCGATGTACCACAATACCAATGTCCAAACCAGGCATGTCTTCATAGGACCAGGCGAAGATCTCAACATAGTCGTGTAGCATCTGTATTAACTGTTGTTTGACACTAGGCTCCAGATTCTCACCTATTTTAACCTCTTTCTTGTCTTCCTCTGTACCCAAATTCACTATCTCAATTGGCTCTTCATGAGGCTCTATGGCCCTTTCTTCCTGCTGTAATAGTCTAGCAAGTTCTCCAGGCACCTCACAATCATCCTCACCTTCGTCCTCGGCTTGGTTGATCGGATTTTTGAAGTCATAACTGGTAGTAGCAGAGCTGTTATTAATGGGATCCAGAGTGGATATGGATCTGCAGTATGATACGTGAGTGTGTGTAAGAGCATAGCTGTTTTGATAAAGTGAAAGAAAAGAAAAACAAAGAGCACAAAATTTGTATGCAAGAAAACATCTAATGCTTTATTAATGATATATGAAATGACAAATAATAGCCCTTACAAGCAAAGCCAAGGTGCCTCGGGCAAGACACCGGGCCGTAAAGTTTCAAACTGTTTATTACAAATCTTAAAACAAATGAGTCAATTACTGCGGAATAAAAGAAACAGGTATGAAGTCCCTAGTTGTCCAGTTATTCGGTCCACCGTTGGTCGTAGGGTAGATCCAGCTGTCGATGTCTGAATCCTCTTCACTGTCTTCAATTGCATTAATTCCCCGATTGCTGATGTGTAGAGGAGGTCTTCCAATCCGAGCGCGCCTAACAGCCCTTTGAGCCCCTGTAGTAAAGCCCAAACCAAATTTGTCACTTTTGTGAGTAAAATTAGGGAGCTGGCCCCAATTGGTATACCCACCTTCTTCAACCACAACCCTGGCGTCCTTGAGAGAAGCCATTTTCAAAGGAGGTTTGCCGGTAATAACTTTAGTTGATGCCAAGATCTGAGGAACCTCTTCGAAATTCTGACAGGAAGTTTCTATGAATTCCCCATCCATCTCTACGTAGAGGAAGGAATTGAGGTGACTTACCATATATTCTTCTTCACCTTGCACTGTGATAATCTTCCCCTTCACTTGATACTTTAGCATTTAATGGAGTGTGGAAGTAACTTCCCCAGCCTCATGGATCCAAGGACGACCCAGCAAGCAAGAATACGACGACCTGATATCCATTACATAGAAGATGGACCCAAAAGTATGAGAACCTACTTTGACAGGGATGTCCATCTCCCCGTGCACAATTCTCTTCGATTCGTCAAAAGCCCTTACCACAATATTACTAGGCTTTAGTGTCAGACCCTCACAATCCTAACGGCCTAATGCTTTCTTTGGCAGAACATTCAGTGAAGACCCGATATCTACCAGCACATGGGCCATAGTGGTGCCTCTGCATTCAATCGAGACATGCAAGGTATCATTATGATTCCTTCCTTTCGGTGTCAGATCCGTATCTGAAAAACCCAGCCCATTGTCAGTAGTCAGGCTAGCCACACAATCTTTGAACTGATCTGCTGAAGTTTCCTGCGGAACATGCGCAGTCTTGAGAAATGCAATCAAAGCCTTCGCATGGGCTTCAGAACACAACAACAGAGACAACATGGATATCTTTAATGGGGTCTGCCCCAACTGCTCGACCACATTATAGTCGCTCTTCTTAATGATTTTCAGTATTTCCTCTATTTCTTGTTTAGAGGCTTCCACAACGATTTTCTTAGGTGCCTCCGTCCAGGTAGGCTCATCTATAATTTCCTTGCCCCGAGTCCCAAATGACTCAGCAGCAGGGGTAATAACTGGAGTAGGAACAGGAGAAATGTCAGGAGTGTTGGTTAGAGCAGCAATTGGAATAACAGTAGGCTTGATGATCTTCAGAGTAATCTCAGGGGAGAAAACCCTTCCACTTCGGGTAACCTTGCTAGTTCCGACAATATTAATGACATCAGTATCAGCTTCTTCATTCTTCATATCTTGCTTAATTCCATGATAGTACACATCAGAACCATAGTGCCATGGGACAGCCTTGTCTTAAGTGTACGGGATGGGACCAGGAACAGTGATTATCAGCGGAGCAACTTTTTGAACAAGTGTAATCCTAACAGGTCTTATCGAGGAAATCTTGGAAGGATTGCCGGAAATGGTTATAATAGCGATGTCTTTAATGGGAACAACAAGGAACACAGTCTTCTCAAACAAAATCTCTTTATTATCCATCAGGCGCTGAACACCTGATTTCAACAAACGGCAACCATAAGGTAGAATAGAACACATGCGGCAACCTTCACCACATCCTGGAAATAAACCTGCCAATAGCAAGTTCTTCTTAACAGTCATAAGGGGAGTAGGAATTTCTTCAACAGAGGTCACAAACAAATCAGTGTCAACAACATTAACTCCACGGCCATGTTTAGACATGGGAGCAATTATAACATTCGGCTTTTCTAGAGAGTCGAACTCTATCTCCTTGGCTTCAAGCAAATCTTGTACTTTGTTTCTTAGAGCCCAGCAATCATTTGTATCGTGGCCAGGACTCTCAAAATGGTAGGCACACCGCGCATTGGGATTGTATCTGGGAGAAGTAGTGTTTGGATTCTTGGGAGCCTCTCTCACGATTGCCAAGTTGGATTTTAATAAATGAGGAAGAACTTCAGCCAAAGTCATGTTGATGCGGGTAAACGGTCGTTGTGGCCTTTCCACCCTTTGTTGATTGTTGCATTGTGGCGCAACTGCGGGTCTTGGTATCACTATAGCATTTACCGTTTGACGATGTTCATATCTGCTTTGGCCCCTCGGGCTATAGACTGCACTGGCTTCCTTCTTACCAGTGAAAGGCTTCTTTGTTGAACTCGAAGAGGCATCCTTCTGTATTTTACCACTTCGAATTCCAGCTTCTACTCTTTCTCCCGTTAAAATCAGCTCGGTGAAACCAGACGACGAGCTACCGATTAAGTGATTCAAAAATGGACCAGACACCGTCCCAAGGAACATATTCACCAACTCCCTATCAGACAAAGGGGGTTGAACTCACCCAGCCAAGTCTCTCCATTTTTTAGCATAATCTTTAAAACCTTTACCTGCACCCATGGACATACTCTGGAGTTGAGTACGAGTAGGAGCAAGGTTGGCATTGTACTGATAATGCTTGTAGAAAGCAGCAGCAAGATCTTCCCAATTTCAGACACTGGCTCCCTCTAACTGTTCGAACCATTCAAGCTGAGTCCCTGACAGACTATCTTGAAAGAAATGTACCCACGGACTTCTATCAGCGGTGTGGGGTTGGATCTTCCTGACATACGAGCGGAGATGGAGTTTTGGGCAGGACATTCCATCATACTTGGCAAAAACCGGAGCTTTGAACTTCTGAGGGATGACCACCCCCGATACCAGTCCCAGTTCTCCGAAATCCAAACCAGGTATCTTCTAAACTTCCATAGCACTCATACGGTCTTCTAGTTGCTTGTACCTATCTTCAGCAGGAGGATATTGCTCATCATTGTAATTGGTATCACTGTCAGAGATTGCAGGACTATGGTCCTTTTCCCTTTCTTAGTTCTCCCCTTCCTTGGATGAAGAGGTCAGATCAGTTTGATGCTTCAACCTTTCTCCAAACCTTCTACCCATATTCAGAATACCAGTCTTCTTCTTCTTCTTCTTCTCTTTCAGAATGAGAGCTTTCAGATCCTCTTTCCCCTTAGCCAGACTGATGAACATCTGCTGGAACTGGGCGTTATGTGCCTGGAGATCTTTGATGACTTGATCGGAAGACATTTCTGCTGAAATAAACAGCGAAGAAGATGAGAAACCTGTAGTGGTACCTATAATGATGTGTATGATAATGGGATGCACATGTAATGATTTCAAAGACCTCGGGAAATTTAAATTTGCAAACCAAAATAAACAAAACTTTATTAGCTTAAATTTGAAAGGTTCAACATGCCTTTAAGGCGTTACAAAGAAGTAAATAAAACAAATCTAAAACTAGAAAATAAAAATCAAAAGTCCCATGGACGCTTTCTCTTCGTGCTGATGTAATCATTGAGCACTCTTTCTTCCTCGAGCTGCCTAGTGAGCTTCAAAACTTTCCTCTCTTGCTCTTGGAACTGCTCCCTGTAAGTATCCCGCTCATTCTTCAGCTGAATCCAAGACCTCTGTAACTCTCCAAAATCGGTGAGCATGTAAGGATAGAGAACCGTGTAAGGAATTTCGTCTTCAGTAGTGGGCTCCACAATCACCGGTAATACGGCCACATAAGGCATAATAAGCTTCTGGGCACGAGCTCGGACCCATTGGAGGTAAGGCTGCATAGAAATGGAAGTCTTCGGTCCCAACTCTTTGGGGTTAGATCTGTTTACCATGACCCTAGCTCGTATGAACCTTCAGCGATGCTCCTTAACATCATCCTTATAGTCGAATACAATGTCCTCGAGAAGCAACTCATGGGGACCACCCCTTCGAGCAGGCCCAAATTATCGCAAAGCTAGACAAGAATTGTAAGTTATACCCCCTCTGATACCAAGTAATGGGACATTAGGGTACCCCCCCCCCCCCCCCCCACAGTGGTCAATAACAGCAGTGTCTTCCATAGCTCGAGAACACCAAAGAATATTCGTATGAGCAAGTGACATTATCCTGTGCGACCAACCCAAATCTTCTTCATTCTTCAGTATGGACTTAGGGAGGTGAGAAATAAACCAACTCTACAACAACAGCATGCAGCACATAAGAGTCCCTCTTCTCTTCATAGTACGAGTATAGAGAGCATGTAAGATATCTCCAAGCAAGGTAGGCACAGGGTTGCGAGAAAGGAAAATCTTGACATCATTCACATCTACAAAGGAGTCCGGATTAGGGAAGAGAACTAAACCATAGATAAGAAGAGCCGAGACATCTTCAAAATCTTGAAAATCCAGATTATCCCAAAATAGCTGAGCCTGGTCTATCATAAATTTGGCTAGAAAACCCTCGACTCCGCTTTGAGTTTCCCAATTGGATACCACGCTGGCCTGTTTCAAATGTAGAGCTGAGGCAATGACTTCTGGCTTAGGAACCTCTTCCATACCTGTGAAGGGTACCTGTTCAAGAATGGATATGCCCAATAGATGAGAGAATTCTTCCAAGGTGGGTACCAACTGATAATCTGGAAAGGTGAAGCAGTGATGCTTGGATCGAAGAACTGAAAAAGTATGCTCATCATCTGTTCATCAAGGTTTGAAGTAACCAGGCTGAGAAGTTAACCGTGTCTCTTAATGAAAGTAGAAGTTTCAGAAACTCTTGATGCTAGCTCTTTGTGTTGGGAAGTGTTGTACCCCAAAATTTTCCCTCGCATTTTTCCTCAAGAAATCACAGCTTCAGGCGTTTCCTGATTTTTCAAACTGGCTCAAGAATCGGTCAAACAGACTTTTCTCGTCAGTCAGACAAAAATTAGGTTGTTCATTGATTTTCATGGCTTTAGAACAGTTCTTACAGTTGCTTAGGGTTTTGGTCGATTTTGGCTCAACTTTGATCAGGCGAACGTTTCTTTGGCATTTAACCAGGAATTAGGGTTTTTATGCGCGGTTCTTCAGAAAGATTTAATTCTACGGTGTTTGTCAAGCTATTCTAAAATGTGGATTGAAACATTTGGTTTAAACTCGCAGGGTTTGACTAAATCAATGAAAAGAGACACTGGGATTGAATTTGCGTTTGCTGGATTTAATCAGTGAAAAGGGGCAGATGGACGTTTTGTTTAATTAACTGTCGCTTGGTTTGAAATTATGCGTTGCTTTGGATAATTGGAGCGCCAGGTTTGTCATAAAATCACAGGGTTTATTTAATTGTTTATTATTCTGAGTTTAAATGATTGAAATTTATTTTCAATTATTATAACTTAAAGAGTTATAAATAGTAAAGTAAACAATTGAAAGAAAAAAAAGAGAAAAGAATTAATTGGATGAAAGAAATTTTTATTTCATTTTTAAATATTTGTTACAATTGTTATTTAAATACGAGTATTCATTTACAAAGTATTTATAATAATGATATTACATTTATTCAAATTTAAATAAAAAAAACTATCCTAATATTCTTCTAAGTCTTCAAATTCTTCATCCTCCATCTTTTGCTATTCCTCTCCATTTAATTTTTATCTGCAAAGGAAAGAGAAAGAAGTCAGAAGCAGATAAATATTTAAAAAAAGGAAGCAGACAATTAAAGTTTGGGTTCATCATTAAAAGCAAATGGCCGGGATCAGTTAACCCTCTCTGCAAATCACGGGATTTCTCCCGGTTCACAAAGAGGGATGAAAAATATTTGCAAATTAAAAATGAATGCCAAAGTTAAAATTGCACATTTCAAAATTGTCAAAACTGCATAGTTCAAGGACAGCATATGCAAATAACCAAGTCCAAGTTACAAACTGAATGGCCTAAAGCATGTTCAAATTTCAACACTCAGTTCCAATGTTAAACTAAACAAAAGCTGTCCAAAGGGTGTCAAAATACAAAATACCATCAATGCTGTCAAGAAGCACAAAGTATGGAAAGAAGAAGACAAAATATGCAGAGTTAGACTACTATTGCAAGCAAATTCAGTTTCATCATTTCCAGGCCAATTTGATTTTTCAGAATTAATACATGTTAAGCAATATAATATGCTTAAGTATTGGAGAGAGAGAAAAAGAGAGGAGAAGTGTAGGCTTACTGGTTTTTGGCTTTAGGCATAAAGAAATATAAACACAGAAACTGCAATAAAACAGTGAAGCAGAAGGCAGAAGTATGAAGAAATTGGAATGCAAACAAAACTGTCAAATAAAAGGTAACAGAATTATCTTTCCACATTAAGACCTTGCAAACCTGCCCATTAGCTTGACCAAAGAAAAGATATCAAATCTGGAAGCATTCAAAAATCATAGGCGCCAAAACAAAAGAGCCTAAACATATATGAAAAGCAACACAGTCCAAGAAAAAAAAAGATATCACAAACCAAAACAAAACTGAGAACATAAGCTCCAAAGCCTAAAACCAGTTCACTCAAAAACTAGCATAAGCCTGAAGCCTGAAGCATAGCTTCATAAAACACCAACCCTGTCAAAACTAAAAACCCTGGACCTGCATAAACCAGTAAAAACTCTCAACCTTTTCAAAAACCTGAAGCCTTTCAAAGCATAAGCCTTTTAGCCTCAACAACCGGTAGCATAACCTTAAACCAACAGCCATGCCAAGTAAAAACCAGAAAACATACAACCTGCTGTCCAAACCCCTGAGCCATGCCAAAAACTGAAGCATAATCCCTTAACCATCAAAA
This sequence comes from Vicia faba, assembly GCA_948472305.1. Classification (NCBI taxonomy): domain Eukaryota; kingdom Viridiplantae; phylum Streptophyta; class Magnoliopsida; order Fabales; family Fabaceae; genus Vicia; species Vicia faba. Next base: position 1,051,050,239 of record OX451736.1, on the reverse strand, counting down.
ACCAGTAAACTCATCAAAAGCCAAAAACCTGCACTCAAAGATAACAGCATCAACCTGCTAAAGTTTCAAAAACCAGATAAGCATCCAAACCGGCCTGAGCAAATCCAAACCCATCAAGGCCCCAAAAAGCTATCAATCTGTTTCAAGCTTAAATCATAACCAAGCCACAAGCCCTCAAAAAATCTTCATCACTGGGCAAGAAAACATTCAAGTCAATCTCAAGCTTAGCAACATACAGGGGGCACAACATACCAATAAGCATGTCAAACAAACAAGCATCTCAGTAAGCCAACGAGAGGAAGAGGAAAATCGAGCATACAAGGCAACCCACAAAAGACCCTCAGAAAACATCATCACTGGGCCAACTAACAACAACAACACAATAGCATTCAACTCAAAGTCAGAAACGAGGAAAAGAAGCATTTCAAGGTATCAACCATCACCAACTCAGTAAGCAGGCATTAGAGACAACGCAACGGGCCAACAAATCAAACACATCAGCATTCAAGGTTCGGTACCAACAACCATACTCATCATCAAAAAAATGCAAGCAAGCGAGGCAACCAGAAGAAGGAGATAAAGAAATATACATAAGCAAAGGCGAGGCAACAAGCAAGAAGAAGAAAGGAAATCAAACTAGGTTTTCAAGGATCATCACAAAATCTAAAGGCAAAACACAAAATACCAGGACTCCAAGCCACCGCGTCACATTTTCCTCCGCCCTTGGCCACCCTAGGTGCCTCCGGTCCTCCTCACCTCCTCTCCCAAAAGGTATAATCCCTCATTTCTTTCCTTTTTCACATCTCGTACAAACATTGAGCAATATAAAAGAATCAGAAGTAAGTAAAACATGCAAAGGCGTAAAACATTCAGAATGAAAATCAATACCTTGTAGACCGTTGCCTACGTGACCATGGAGAAGAAGGAGCTGACTGAGACACCTGGCGACCATCGGCGGAAGTTCTGTACAGATAAGCTTGCGTAAGAAGACGAAGACGGAGAAAGAAGTGAACGGCGCCGCTTCTGTAATTGAAACCCTCATTCCCAAATGAAACGAAAACGTTGCAACCCTAAAATGAAATCTAGTGATGTATCATGGGCCTTGTCCCTTTCGCCCATTTCAATTGGCACCCCCCCCCCCCCCCTGTCTCAGCCTTTTGTGTTTTTGTTTGGGCCCAAAATTCCCATGAGGCCTTTAGCTTCTTTTTTATTTTTCAAGCTAACCAATTCCTTTTTTTTATATACCATATTTTTTTTGTTTTGTTAATTAAACTAACACCTTTTTTTTACATCACATTCACTCTTTGATTTTCCTTTTATAACATAATTTAATCTTGTTCAAAAATTAAATCATACCTTGAATCCTTTTTATATAAAGCCTGTTTAATTACTTTTTTTTATTACTTTAGTTGGTTAAAAATACGTAAGAATTTAATTTAGAAGTAGATAAACCTTTTTGTATATAATATATTAATTACAATACACCAAAAACATTTTCTTTTCTAATAATACATTAATTTGTACATAATTACATAATTTTTCTTTAAAATTAATACTTTTCTTTTCTTAAGATTAAAACTTTCGTTTGTACATACTTGACCAAAATGCAAAACAAAAGCATATACTTAATAATACATTCAAATTCACATCTCAACTTGTAAATAAAATACACGTACACTTGCACTTACACCATACATTTCACATTTGATACATTATACATTTGATATTCTTACACTTTGCTATACATTACATTGATTACATTTGATCGCAATTCAATTTGGTTGTAATTATTTAAGTCTCATCCCCATTTGTGAATTTGTACCCCCACTCCCGAATACCATTTGTAATAGCGTAGACTTTAAAATTCCCGCAATTTACCGCTTTCGAATTATACCATGGTTAGACCTAGGGTTTGCATGTACATAAAATCGAACGTTAGATAACCTAATACAAAGACAAATGCATGAAATCAATACACAATCACACTTGCACCCCCTAGGGTAATCCCACATGTTGCCTTCCAAAATGGGCCATGCTTGCACGTCGAGTTTCTTTGGCAAAAACAATTCAAATGATCATAAGTCCCTCGATGACGCTTTCGAAAGTCGCCTATCAAAATGATCAAGTCCCTTCAAGCAAAATTGCCAAAGACACTTGGCACCATTGCATTCATGGTCCATACGATGACCCGCGCCTGTCCCGTTAAACATCCTAAACGCAAGATTGTCTACCAAATTCAATGGTGGAACAAAATTGTTAAAAGGGGTTGAAAACATAGAGAAAACCTTTGAGTACAATAGGGGTAGACAAAACTCTTAGTTACTTGAGATCAACTTGCAAAAACACTTGCCTCCTTTTCAAAAACCGCACTTCATACACACTTTCAAACAAACTTCCAAAAACATTTTGAAACATCTTTTCGAAAATATACACACTTTTGTAAAACACTCAAACACGAGTCAATTACATTGGTTGCCGAAACAAAGGCATCTATTTCAAAAACATTTTCAAAAACACACACATACACCACAATTTCAAGCAATCGAAAATCAAGGCAAGTGATCTAAAAACCAAGTAACTAAGAGCCCATGGATAACCATGGATGAAAAGGGTGCTAATACCTTCCCTTTTCATAATCTACCCCCTGAACCCACGAAATATCTCAAAAGGTTTTTGCTATGCTTTTTGACCTTTCCTTTAGGATAAAATAAAAAGTCGGTGGCGACTCTTGCTCAACCGAACAAGTGCGAATACAAACGCAAAACTCACGTCAGTTCTCCCACCATATCACAGAACTGGCGACTCTGCTGGGGATTCTTTAAAAGTGGGGTTACCTTAGGGTTTAGATCACCTTTGTTTTCAATTGGTTGCTTTGTTTGCTTTTACATTTGTGGGCTTTGCATCGGAGTTTCATAGATCCTAACCCGGATCTGGGGAATACCCTTTTAGGTAGCATAATCTGTGAGGGACCTGTCCGGCGTAGACCGACATGGGTGAAGCAGTGGCTACGTTGGTGTGGCACCTTAGTCTGTACCAATATCCCTTGTGTTGCAACGAGGAGAATATGGGTCTTCTAAGGAGTCATCAAACACCAACCGACCTTAGAACCCTAAATTGACCAAACTTGGCCATAGAACAGTAGCAGTATGCTACACTCATTGAGGCTAAACTCTCGCGATGGTTCTGGCCGCAAGAAAAGATTGCGATGCTAGAGTTATGACCGATTGAGGGTAGTCAAGGATTTGAGATCCTCTAGAACCCGGTTACTTTTGATAGGACAGGTCTTAACCAACGAAACTAAAAGAGGGTATTGCCTAAACTACATGCTGGCCTAAAACCTAAGGGTTGTCTTGTGTGACTTGTGTGCCTTATCATTGTGAATACTTGTGGTGTGTTTTATCATAGCATCATACCATCATACCATTGCATGCATCATGTATAAGGACTGGCCCATTTCAAAGACAAGAGGGTTTCATCTTTGCTCTGTTTTGTAGGACATCATGATGCCCGTGCATAGGAATACTATCCGGCTCAACTTTGTTCAACCACCAACTTTGCTCAAGGAATTGGTTGGTAAGATTCCAAACACTACTTCCTTCATCAAGAGGCATGGTTCTCTCCTCGGTTTGATCACTTCAAAGTGGGACCAACAACTGATAAGTGTCCTGACCCAGATTTATGATCCCCTATATCATTGCTTCACCTTCCAAGACTTCCAGCTGGTCCCTACCCTGGAAGAATTCTCTGACTTACTTGGTATCCCTGTTTTGGAGCAAACTCCATTCACTGGTTGGGAGAAGACTCTTAGGCCTGAAGAGATTGCTGCAGTCCTGCCCTTGACCAAAGAGGAGGTAATGGCTAACTGGGAAACTAGAAGTGGAGTTAAGGGCTTTTTGGTTAAGTTTCTGGTTGGCAAAGCTAATGATTTTTGGAATGACTTAGACTTCAAGGCGTACGAAGACATTCTGGCTCTTTTGATCTATGGTCTGGTGTTGTTTCCAAATCCTGACACCTTTATCAGTGTCTATGCCATAAGGATCTTCATGTCTCGGAATCCTATACCCACTCTTTTGGGTGATATCCTACAACCACTCTATGCTCGTACTGCCCGAAAACAGGGAACTCCATGGTGTTGTGCTCCTTTGCTAGTGAGGTGGTTTATTTCGCACCTTCCTAAGTTCGTGTTGAAGAATGAAGAAGGAAAGGGTTGGGCTCATAGGTTAATTTCTCTCACTGATAACGACATCACTTGGACTCTCAGAGGTTTGGATGAAGTAGCTGTTATTGATCGTTGCGGAGAATACCCTAATGTTCCCTTGATCGGCACTCAGGGAGGAATTTCTTATAATCCATGTTTAGCTCTCCGTCAGTTTGGAAGAGCTAGAAGAGCGGGGCCTCATGAGATGTTGGTTCCTCACTTCCATTTTGAATTTCAAGTAGACAGTGACGAACTACGCCATGGATTCATTAAGGCTTGGGGAAGAATTCACAAAGCTGACCCACATGAGTTGGGACCAAAGACTTCTCTACCAATGGAACCCTATTGCAGATGGGTCCGCATCCACGCTCAGAAGTTAGGTATGCCGTATGAAGCTGTCAGACCTGTCATTCTTGAATCTCTTGATGAAGAGGGGGTTCCTCCAACTGTCCTCCCTCCTCAAATGCCCACTGATGATGATACACTGAAGAGATCTTGGGCGCAGCTAAAGGAAGAATAGGATTCTTATTGGGAAAAGTTCAACGAACAGGAACGGAAGATCCAGAAGCTGACTAAGCAATTGGAGGAAGAGCGGACCCTGAATGACTATATCCGCACCGAGAAGAGGAGGCCATGGGAGCACTGATGGGCTTTGGATGTTTCTTTTACAGCTTTTATTTCCTTTTCAGTATTTTCATTCTTGTAATGCCTAAGGGCCAGTTGTTGAACAATTCAAAGTTTGAATCTAATGAAGTGTGTTTCCTTTTTGTCTACAAAGTTGAATCCTGATTATCTTTGAAAACATAAATCATACGCATTTCATTGCATCATGTGCATAACAAGTACCCTTCTTCTACAGGTTGCTTAATCTTCTTCGCTGTTTATTTTAGCACTCAATCATCATGTCTTCCGAGCCTACTACCGAGCAAGCTGTCAAGGCCCTCCAGGCCCAGAACGCCCAGTTTCAAGAGATGGTCCTGAGCTTAGCCCAAGGTCAACAAGAGTTGAAGGCTCTGCTCCTGAAGAAGAAGAAGAAGAAGAAGAAGAGGACTGCGTTGTTCAACACAGGACGCAGGTTTGGGAATACACTCCATAACGAGGCTGATCCAACTACTTCCTCTGCAGAGAAGGACAGTCCCCAAGGGGGAAGGGCTCCTAGTCCTGCAGTCTCTGACAACGAGACGGATTAAAACGACGAACAGTACCCTCCTGCTGCTGACAGATACAAAGAACTAGAGGACCGTTTAAGTGCCATGGAGATTCAAAAGGTGCCGGGGTTGGATTTCGGAGATTTAGGTTTATCTTCTGGGGTGGTGATCCCACACAAGTTCAAGGCGCCTGCCTTTGCAAAGTACGACGGGGCTTCCTGTCCCAAGCTGCATCTCCGATCATATGTAAGGAAGATCCAACCTTACACTGCAGACAAGAACCTTTGGATCCATTTCTTTCAAGATAGCCTTTCGGGGTCTCAACTCGAATGGTTCTATTAGTTAAACGGAGCCAGTATCCGAAACTGGGAGGACTTGGCTGCTGTGTTTTATAGACAGTATCAATATAATTCTGACCTCGCTCCCACACGTACCCAACTTCAGGGTATGTCGCTGGGAACGGACGAAGGATTCAAGGAATATGCGCAAAAGTGGAGAGACTTGGCTGGCAGGGTGCAGCCTCATTTGACTGACCGTGAACTTGTTGACATGTTTCTAGGGACCCTGTCTGGTCCATTCTTCAATCATCTGATTGGTAATTCCTCCGCTGGGTTTACAAATTTGATCTTGACTGGTGAAAGGATAGAATCTGGTATCAAGTCAGGGAAGATACATAAAGGTGCCTCCGTGAGTACTAAGAAGAAGCCTTTCAAGAAGGAAGCTAGTGCGGTTTATGGTCCTAGAAGACAAGTTAAGCCGGAACGCCGCCAAGCCGTCAATGCATTGGTCATTTCAAAGCCTGTTGCTGCTCCTCAGCAGTACAATCAACAAAGGGGTGAGAGGCCCAAAAGGCAGTACACTTGGCTGAGTATGACCTTGTCACAAATCTTGCCGCAACTGCTATAGACCAACTTGGTGACTATCAGAGAGGCTCCGAAGGTCGTGAATACTGCATCTCCTAAGTATAATCCAAATGCCTGATGTGCTTATCACTCCGATAGCCCGGGGCATTCTACTGATGATTGCTGGGCCCTGAGAAATAAGGTTCAAGACCTTATTGATGCGAAGGAAATACAGTTTGAGGCGCCTGAGAGGCCTAACGTTGTGACTGCTCCTATGCCCCAGCATGGAGTAAATGCCGTTGAGGAAGACTTGTATGCTGTTTCGGTGGATGATGTTGCTACCCCTCTTTTGACTGTTAAGGGGAACCTATTGCTGGCCGGCTTATTTCTGGGTTGTAGCAAGGGTTGCCTCCTGTGTGCTGTTACCCCTACCGGTTGTCCGCTGCTGAAGTCAGGTATCCAAAGCCTGATGTATAGCAAAGAGATTCTGTTCAAGAAGACCGCTGTCCCTTTTGTTCCCGCTGAAGAAGTATCTGTCATCACAATTTTCAACAATCCTACCAAGGCTCCCACGAGGAAGCCAGTCAAAATCAAGTTTGTTGCACCTATAACCATTACTGTTCCGGGGCCAATCCCCTACAAGTTTGACAAGGCTGTCCCATGGCACTATGGGGTAGATGTGTATGTACTTGGAGTAAAGCAGGAGTTCAACACCGGTACCAGTATCAGTAACATCACTGGTCCCGCCAAAGTTACTCGCAGTGGCAGGCTCTTCTCGCCTAACATTGCACCACCAGTTATCCGAAAGCCTCTTATCATCACACCCGCAAGTGTGCATGTTTCCCTTCCAAATCAAGTTCCTGTGTTTACCCCTGCCGCCGAGTCCTCTGATGCTCGGGGCAAAGGAGTTGCTACCGATTTGCCTGCCCGGACGGAGGCACCAAAGACAACCGCTGTTGAAGCCTCCCAGCAAGAGATGGAGGAAATTCTTAAGATAATCAAGAAAAGCAATTTCAACGTCGTAGAACAGCTGGGGCATACCCCTTCCAAGATCTCCATGCTATCATTGCTGCTATGCTCAGAGGCCCATGCCAAGGCCCTGATTTCATTTCTGAAGACGGCCCATGTGCCGCAAGAGACATCTGCATATCAATTCACTGACTGTGTGGCCAATTTAACAGCTGACAATGGTTTAGGTTTCTTGAATGCTGATCTTACCGCCAAGGGAAAGAACCACAATGATGCCCTGCATGTCTCCATAGAATGCAGGGGCACTACTCTGGCACACGTGTTGGTGGACACCGGTTCTTCCCTGAATGTATTGCCCAAGAAGGCCTTAGACCGGTTGGATTGTGAGGGCCTGGAATTGAAGCCTAGCAACATCATTGTTAGAGCCTTCGACGGTTCTAAGAGGATGGTGCATGGTGAGGTAGACATTCCTATTCGTGTGGGTTCCCAAGTCTTTGACTCAACGTTCTATGTGATGGATATTCGTCCATCTTATTCCTGTTTGCTGGGACGACCTTGGATTCACAAGGCCGGGGCTGTGACCTCCACTCTACACCAGAAGCTCAAATACCCCGTCAGAGGGAAGATTGTTATTTGCAGGGGGAGGAGGAATACATGGTTAGTCATCTGAATTCCTTCCGGTATATTGAGATGGACGGGGAGTTTATTGAAACCCCCTTTTAACATTTTGAAGAGGTACCTCCAACATTGGCGTCAGCTGAGGCAGTGATTGAAGAATACTTTCCTTTGAAGATGGCTTCCTTGAAGGATGCCCGGGCTGTAATTGAGAAAGGAGAGTGCGCAAACTGGGGTCGACTTCCTGACTTCAATCCAAAGACCGACAAGTTTGGGCTAGGCTTCACTGCGGAGGCTCAGAGGACTGTTCGCAAAGCAAGGATCGGAAAACCTCCGATATTCATCACCAACCCAGGAGTGAATGCTATCGAGGACGACATAAAGGAAGCGGAATTTGACAGCTGGATCTACCCGACAACCGACAATGGACCAAGCAACTGGACGGCAAAAGATTTTACACCTATTACTTTTGTCACTCAGTAATGAACTCTTTTGTTTTCAATTTGTAACAAACAATATGTTGAAACTTTTATAGCGCGGTGTCCTACCCGGGGCACCGTGGCTCCATTTGTGAGGGCTTTTTGTATGACATTTCATATATCATTAATCAAAACATTGGACGTTTGTTGCATTTCAAATCTTGTGCTCTTTTTCTTTCTTTATCATATATTGCGAAACAGCTATATTTACACACACTCACTTATACAGGTTCCAATCCACTCTGGATCTCACTGGTAACGACTCTGCTACGGCCAGTTATGACTTCGAAAATCCGATCAACTTAGCCGAAGACGAAGGTGAAGATGATTGCGAAGTGCCTGGTGAACTTGCAAGACTGCTACTCCAGGAAGAGAGGGCCATTCAGCCGCATGAAGAGCCAGTGGAAACGGTAAATCTGGGTACTGAGACAGATAGAAAGGAAGTCAAGATTGGTGCCAATCTGGAGCTCAGTGTGAAACAACGACTGATTCAGATGTTGCATGACTACATGGAAATCTTTGCTTGGTCTTACGAAGACATGCCTGGTTTGGATGCCGACATCGTGGTTCACCACCTGCCTACCAAGGAAGATTGCCCTCCGGTTAAACAAAAGGTCCGCCGCATGCGTCCAGAGATGTCTGAGAAAATCAAAGCCGAGGTTATGAAACAATTTGACGCGGGTTTTCTTGCAGTGACTTCTTACCCTCAGTGGGTTGCCAATGTGGTGCCGGTATCGAAGAAGGATGGTAAAGTTCGAATGTGTGTTGATTACAGGGATCTGAACAGGGCCAGCCCCAAGGATGACTTCCCCCTACCTCACATTGACGTTCTTGTTGACAATACCGCACAACATAAGGTCTTCTCCTTTATGGATGGGTTCTCCGGTTATAATCAGATCAAGATGGCTCCTGAAGACATGGAGAAGACCACATTCGTTACTCAGTGGGGCACCTTTTGCTACAAGGTCATGCCATTTGGGTTGAAAAATGCTGGGGCAACCTACCAACGTGCCATGGTTGCTTTATTTCATGATATGATCCATCACGAGATAGATGTGTACGTCAACGATATGATTGCAAGGTCTCAAACTGAGGAGGAACACCTTGACCATCTACAGAAACTGTTTGACCGTCTGAAATTGTACAAGCTGAGGTTGAACCCAAACAAGTGCACCTTTGGGGTGAGGTCTGGAAAATTGCTAGGCTTCATTGTAAGCGACAAAGGTATTCAAGTGGACCCTGCCAAGGTTGAAGCCATTCAAGAGATGCCAGTTCCCAAGATAGAGAAAGAAGTCAGAGGCTTTCTAGGACGTCTGAATTACATCGCCCGATTCATCTCGCACCTAACTGCTACTTGTGAACCAATCTTCAAGCTGCTGAAGAAAGATCAGGTAGTACGTTGGAACGATGAATGTCAGGCCGCTTTTGAAAAGATAAAAGAGTATCTCCAAGAACCACCCATCCTCATGCCACCAGTGGAAGGGAGACCTCTAATACTATACTTGACAGTGCTTGACAACTCAATGGGGTGTGTGCTGGGGCAGCATGACGAGTCTGGCCGAAAAGAGCACGCTATTTATTACCTGAGCAAAAAGTTTACCGACTGTGAGACTCGGTACTCACTGCTCGAGAAAACTTGTTGCGCTCTGGTATGGGCTGCTCGCCGGCTGAGACAGTATATGTTGACTCACACTACTCTGTTGATTTCAAAAATGGATCCAATCAAGTACATATTCGAAAAGCCTGCTCTGTCCGGAAGAATAGCAAGATGGCAAATGATCTTGACAGAATATGACATCCAGTACACAACTCAAAAAGCAATCAAAGGAAGTGTATTGGAAGACCATTTGGCACACCAACCTGTGGACGATTACCAGTCGTTGAACTTCGAATTTCCGGACGAAGATATCATGGTAGTGACTGATTGTGAAGTACCTGGACCGGATGAAGGACCTGAGGAAGGATCCCGATGGTCTATGCACTTTGACGGAGCCTCAAACGCTTTGGGTAATGGTATCGGCGCTGTGATCATATCCCCTAAAGGCACTCATACTCCACTCACTTCCTGGCTATGTTTCAACTGCACCAACAACATGGCGGAGTATGAGGCATGTATCATGGGTCTTCAAGCTGCAATCGACTTAAGGATCAAGTTTTTGAGTGTATTCGGAGATTCCGCTCTTGTGGCCAATCAGGTCAAAGGCGAGTGGGATACGAAACACCCAAATCTTATTCCTTACAAGGAGTATGTGCTGACGTTGCTTCCCCACTTCAAAGAGATAACTTTTGAACACTTCCCAAGAGAGGAGAATCAGTTGGCGGATGCGCTGGCTACAATGTCTTCTATGTTCAAATTCAAGTGGGACAACAAAGCGCCCCGAATCATTATCTGGAAATTGGACGAACCTGCATATTGCTGTGATCTTGAGGCCGAAGAAGTAACAGAGAAACCCTAGTATCATGAGGTAAAGAGGTACTTGGAAGCTCAAGAATACCCCGAAGGTGCATCTGTTAATGACAAGAAATTCCTGAGAAGGTTTGCGGCAAAGTTCTTTCTCAGTAATGGCATTCTCTACAAGCGAAACCATGATTCAAATTTACTGCGTTGTGTGGATAAGACTGAAGCAGAAAAGATCATGGCAGAACTACATGAAGGTACATTTGGAACACATTCCAGTGGACATACCATGGCAAAGAAAATCCTTCGGGCGGGATATTTCTGGTCCACAATGGAAGCCGACTGTTATCAGCATTCACGAACTTGTCATAAATGCCAGATCTATGCGGATAAGGTGCACATTCCTCCGGTACCTCTGAACGTCTTGACAGCACCTTGGCCTTTTGCAATGTGGGGCATCGATATGATCGGCGAGATCCGACCTATGGCATCCAACGAGCACCGTTTCATCTTGGTAGCGATTGATTACTTCACAAAGTGGGTTGAAGCAGCTTCCTACGCCACTGTAACCAAGAGCGTCGTGGCACGATTCATTCGACACAACCTGATTTGTCGATACGGTGTACCTAAAAGGATCATTACGGACAATGGTACCAATCTTAACAACAAAATGATCACTGAGCTCTGCGAGCAATTCAAGATACAGCACCACAACTCTTCACCTTACCGGCCGAAGATGAATGGGGCTGTAGAAGCAGCAAATAAGAATATTAAGAAGATTGTGCAGAAGATGACAGTGACCTATAAAGATTGGCACGAGATGTTACCGTTTGCTCTTCATGGGTACCGTACCTCAGCAAGAACGTCAACCGGGGCAACTCCCTTCTCCTTGGTCTATGGCATGGAGGCAGTCTTGCCGATTGAAGTCCAGATACCTTCTCTCCGGATAATGAAGGATGCAGGCTTGAGCGAAGATGACTGGATCCAGACTCGACTTGATCAATTAAACCTGATTGACGAAAAGAGACTCACTGCCATCTGTCATGGTCAAACGTATCAGAAACGGATGATCAGGGCATTTAACAAGAAAGTCAGACCACAAGAGTATCAAGTTGGGGACATGGTAATCAAGCGCATCATTCTTCCTCAAAGTGATCCCAGGGGCAAATGGACCCCTACGTATGAAGGGCCATTTGTGGTTAAACATGTGTTCTCAGGAGGAGCCATGATTCTAACCACCATGGATGGTGAGGATCTTCCTCACCCCGCTAATGCGGACATAGTAAAAAGATACTACGCGTGAACTAAGGACCCGCTAGGTTGACACACCTAGGCAAAAATAAGGGCTTCCCGGCGAACCAAAAGGGTTCGGGCAAAAATAAGGGATGAAATGAAAAAAATCTGTACACCCAGCAAGTCGAAAACCTGAAAAGGCGGCTTGGGCAAAAATGGGTATCCCGGTGGACTGAAAACCCGAAAGGGCAGTCCAGGCAAAAGTTAGGGATGAAGCGTAATACTATGTCTCATTAAATCACCTTGCATCCAGAATTCGGCATCAACTATTAGGGCTCAGACTTCAGCATCGATCAATCAGCCTTACCTTCAACTAAGCGGCAAAATGATAAGACGCTTGAAGACATAACGACGATAGCAGAGTCGTTACCCAGTGGGATTAGTTTTTCATATAACTGTTTTGTTTCCTTTTCAAAAATGTATAAACTCTATGTTGTTCGGCGGCGTTTTCTTACTAGGACGTCAGCCTCCTGTACATAAACGCCTATTTACAGGCAAATTTCAAAATCAATACAAGTTCGATTTTTCAGACAAATTATCCATTGCTTTTCCTTTTTTGTTTTGTTTTGCAAAGAATGTCCAATGTTCATTTTTTATATATGCATTTGACGTTAAATTGCTAGATCATAAATGTTTACATACGAGACAAAGGATTAATGACAGGTGACATCAGAAACATGGGGCAATTTTGAAGTGACCAAGCGGTCTAGTTGCTTTGTCCGCCAAGGTACCAAGGTAGGTTCAACTGAAGAACATGACCAAGCTACCTCAACAATCTCCAGCAGAGTTCATCAAATTCTCCGACATAATTTATCAGCAGAATCCCCAGCGGAGCTCTCATCAAAGCCTCAGCGAACTATCTCTTCCCACGGAGTACTTCCCCTCAGAGTGATTTCCCCAACAAGTGTATGCCCCAACGGAGTCATCTTCTCCTATCGGTTTATCTTGCAACAATCCCCAGCGGAAACGAAAAACTCTTCTCTTCAATATCAGCCCAAGATTTGATTCCCTGGCCGGTCGTCAAGGATTTATTTTCCTAGATGAAAATACATTCATGGACGTTTCATATTTCATACATCCTATTTACATACATGACAAAGTGCATACAACACTAACTCATTTTGAGCATCATGACATCATGCATCTCATACATCATGACATTGCATACCATTGATATTTTGCCTTTTCAGGAAAAAGATCAATCCAAAAGATGATTACTATCAAATATCACGAATATAGATTCGATTCCTGTATCTAGCCAGGGCACATCTGCGAGTGATTGATTGTAGATTCGATACCTGTATCTAGCCAGGGCATATCTGCATAAAGAGTATGAAGGTCAACCCCTGTAACAAGCCAGGAAATTATCTTTCATCCTCAGGTCAGAGGTTTACCCCTGTATCCAGCCAGGAAAGCCATCTCCATCAACCTTTTACAATTCCAGATTCGATACCTGTATCCAGCCAGGGCACATCTGAAGACATTTTCCAGATTCGATTCCTGTATCCAGCCAGGGCACATCTGAAGATAACAACTCCAGATTCGATACTTGTATCCAGCCAGGGCACATCTGAAGACACTTTCCAGATTCGATTCCTATATCCAGCCAGGGCACATCTGAAGACAATAATTCCAGATTCGATACCTGTATCCAGCCAGGGCACATCTGAAGACATTTTCCAGATTCGATTCCTGTATCCAGCCAGGGCACATCTGAAGATAACAATTCCAGATTCGATACCTATATCCAGCCAGGGCACATCTGAAGACACTTTCCAGATTCGATTCCTGTATCCAGCTAGGGCACATCTGAAGACAACAATTCCAGATTCGATTCCTGTATCCAGCCAGAGCACATCTGAAGACACTTTCCAGATTCGATTCCTGTATCCAGCCAGGGCACATCTGAAGACAACAATTCCAGATTCGATTCCTGTATCCAGCCAGGGCACATCTGAAGACACTTTCCAGATTCGAATCCTGTATCCAGCCAGGGAACATCTGAAGATAACAATTCCAGATTCGATACATGTATCCAGCCATGGCACATCTGAAGACATTTTCCAGATTCGATTCCTGTATCCAGCCAGGGCATATCTGTAGGAAGGGACTAAAGATCAACACCTGTAACAAGCCAGGAAACATCTGCCTCTCTCAAAGTACGCAAGTTCTCGCTAAGGAATCTCTTACGCGATTAACACTTCCAAATGGCATCTATAAGCCCATTCCCGACAAGGTTCTGTCACGCTTCCAGATGGCATCTATAAGCCCATCCTCCTATCCATCCTATCTCCAAATGGCATCTATAAGCCCATTCCCGCCATCACATTGCTGATACTCCTGCATGCGAGTGCAAATTTCCGGGCACTCTAGTGTCCAATCTCCTTTTACCCTCGAGTCGCGAAAGGCAAACTTGCCCTTCTAACTCTTCAGGTCCAAGAAGATTGAACAGGGGCAACTGTTGTACCCCAAAATTTGCCCTCGCATTTTTCCTCAAGAAATCACAGCTTCAGGCATTTCTTGATTTTTCAAACTGGCTCAAGAATCGATCAAACATACTTTTCTCGTCAGTCAGACAAAAATTAGGGTGTTCATTGATTTTCATGGCTTTAGAACAGTTCTTACAGTTGCTTAGGGTTTTGGTCGATTTTGGCTCAACTTTGATCAGGCGAACGTTTCTTTGGCATTTAACCAGGAATTAGGGTTTTTATGCGCGGTTCTTCAGAAAGATTTAATTCTACGGTGTTTGTCAAGCTATTCTGAAATGTGGATTGAAACATTTGGTTTAAACTCGCAGGGTTTGACTAAATCAATGAAAAGAGACACTGGGATTGAATTTGCGTTTGCTGGATTTAATCAGTGAAAAGGGGCAGATGGACGTTTTGTTTAATTAACTGTCGCTTGGTTTGAAATTATGCGTTGCTTTGGATAATTGGAGCGCCAGGTTTGTCATAAAATCACAGGGTTTATTTAATTGTTTATTATTCTGAGTTTAAATGATTGAAATTTATTTTCAATTATTATAACTTAAAGAGTTATAAATAGTAAAGTAAACAATTGAAAGAAAAAAAAGAGAAAAGAATTGATTGGATGAAAGAAATTTTTATTTCATTTTTAAATATTTGTTACAATTTTTATTTAAATACGAGTATTCATTTACAAAGTATTTATAATAATGATATTACATTTATTCAAATTTAAATAAAAAAAACTATCCTAATATTCTTCTAAGTCTTCAAATTCTTCATCCTCCATCTTTTGTTATTCCTCTCCATTTAATTTTTATCTGCAAAGGAAAGAGAAAGAAGTCAGAAGCAGATAAATATTTAAAAAAAGGAAGCAGACAATTAAAGTTTGGGTTCATCATTAAAAGCAAATGGCCGGGATCAGTTAACCCTCTCTGCAAATCACGGGATTTCTCCGGGTTCACAAAGAGGGAAGAAAAATATTTGCAAATTAAAAATGAATGCACAAGTTAAAATTGCACATTTCAAAATTGTCAAAACTGCATAGTTCAAGGACAGCATATGCAAATAACCAAGTCCAAGTTACAAACTGAATGGCCTAAAGCATGTTCAAATTTTAACACTCAGTTCCAATGTTAAACTAAACAAAAGCTGTCCAAAGGGTGTCAAAATACAAAATACCATCAATGCTGTCAAGAAGCACAAAGTATGGAAAGAAGAAGACAAAATATGCAGAGTTAGACTACTATTGCAAGCAAATTCAGTTTCATCATTTCCAGGCCAATTTGCTTTTTCAGAATTAATACATGTTAAGCAATATAATATGCTTAAGTATTGGAGAGAGAGAAAAAGAGAGGAGAAGTGTAGGCTTACTGGTTTTTGGCTTTAGGCATAAAGAAATATAAACACAGAAACTGCAATAAAACAGTGAAGCAGAAGGCAGAAGTATGAAGAAATTGGAATGCAAACAAAACTGTCAAATAAAAGGTAACAGAATTATCTTTCCACATTAAGACCTTGCAAACCTGCCCATTAGCTTGACCAAAGAAAAGATATCAAATCTGGAAGCATTCAAAAATCATAGGCGCCAAAACAAAAGAGCCTAAACATATATGAAAAGCAACACAGTCCAAGAAAAAAAAAGATATCACAAACCAAAACAAAACTGAGAACATAAGCTCCCAAGCCTAAAACCAGTTCACTCAAAAACCAGCGTAAGCCTGAAGCCTGAAGCATAGCTTCATAAAACACCAACCCTGTCAAAACTAAAAACCCTGAACCTGCATAAACCAGTAAAAACTCTCAACCTTTTCAAAAACCTGAAGCCTTTCAAAGCATAAGCCTTTTAGCCTCAACAACCGGTAGCATAACCTTAAACCAACAGCCATGCCAAGTAAAAACCAGAAAACATACAACCTGCTGTCCAAACCCCTGAGCCATGCCAAAAACTGAAGCATAATCCCTTAACCATCAAAAACCAGTAAACTCATCAAAAGCCAAAAACCTGCACTCAAAGATAACAGCATCAACCTGCTAAAGTTTCAACAACCAGATAAGCATCCAAATCGGCCTGAGCAAATCCAAACCCATCAAGGCCCCAAAAAGCTATCAATCTGTTTCAAGCTTAAATCATAACCAAGCCACAAGCCCTCAGAAAATCTTCATCACTGGGCAAGAAAACATTCAAGTCAATCTCAAGCTTAGCAACATACAGGGGGCACAACATACCAATAAGCATGTGAAACAAACAAGCATCTCAGTAAGCCAATGAGAGGAAGAGGAAAATCGAGCATACAAGGCAACCCACAAAAGACCCTCAGAAAACATCATCACTGGGCCAACTAACAACAACAACACAATAGCATTCAACTCAAAGTCAGAAACGAGGAAAAGAAGCATTTCAAGGTATAAACCATCACCAACTCAGTAAGCAGGCATTAGAGACAACGTAACGGGCCAACAAATCAAACACATCAGTATTCAAGGTTCGGTACCAACAACCATACTCATCATCATAAAAATTCAAGCAAGCGAGGCAACCAGAAGAAGGAGATAAAGAAATATACATAAGCAAAGGCGAGGCAACAAGCAAGAAGAAGAAAGGAAATCAAACTAGGTTTTCAGGGATCATCACAAAATCTAAAGGCAAAACACAAAATACCAGGACTCCAAGCCACTGCATCACATTTTCCTCCGCCCTTGGCCGCCCTAGGTGCCTCCGGTCCTCCTCACCTCCTCTCCCAAAAGGTATAATCCCTCATTTCTTTCCTTTTTCACATCTCGTACAAACATTGAGCAATATAAAAGAATCAGAAGTAAGTAAAACATGCAAAGGCGTAAAACATTTAGAATGAAAATCAATACCTTGTAGACCGTTGCCTACGTGACCATGGAGAAGAAGGAGCTGACTGAGACACCTGGCGACCATCGACGGAAGTTCTGTACAGATAAGCTTACGTGAGAAGACGAAGACGGAGAAAGAAGTGAACGGCGCCGCTTCTGTAATTGAAACCCTCATTCCCAAATGAAACGAAAACGTTGCAACCCTAAAACGAAATCTAGTGATGTATCATGGGCCTTGTCCCTTTCGCCCATTTCAATTGGCACCCCCCCCCCCCTGTCTCAGCCTTTTGTGTTTTTGTTTGGGCCCAAAATTCCCATGAGGCCTTTAGCTTCTTTTTTATTTTTCAAGCTAACCAATTCCTTTTTTTATATACCATATTTTTTTTGTTTTGTTAATTAAACTAACAACTTTTTTTTACATCACATTCACTCTTTGATTTTCCTTTTATAACATAATTTAATCTTGTTCAAAAATTAAATCATACCTTGACTCCTTTTTATATAAAGCCTGTTTAATTACTTTTTTTTTTACTTTAGTTGGTTAAAAATACGTAAGAATTGAATTTAGAATTAGATAAACCTTTTTGTATATAATATATTAATTACAATACACCAAAAACATTTCCTTTTCTAATAATACATTAATTTGTACATAATTACATAATTTTTCTTTAAAATTAATACTTTTCTTTTCTTAATATTAAAACTTTCGTTTGTACATACTTGACCAAAATGCAAAACAAAAGCATATACTTAATAATACATTCAAATTCACATCTCAACTTGTAAATAAAATACACATACACTTGCACTTACACCATACATTTCACATTTGATACATTATACATTTGATATTCTTACACTTTGCTATACATTACATTGATTACATTTGATCGCAATTCAATTTGGTAGTAATTATTTAAGTCTCATCCCCATTTGTGAATTTGTACCCCCACTCCCGGATACCATTTGTAATAGCGTAGACTTTAAAATTCCCGCAATTTACCGCTTTCGAATTATACCATGGTTAGACCTAGGGTTTGCATGTACATAAAATCGAATGTTAGATAACCTAATACAAATACAAATGCATGAAATCAATACACAATCACACTTGCATCCCCTAGGGTAATCCCACATGTTGCCTTCCAAAATGGGCCATGCTTGCACGTCGAGTTTCTTTGGCAAAAATAATTCAAATGATCATAAGTCCCTCGATGACGCTTTCGAAAGTCGCCTATCAAAATGATCAAGTCCCTTCAAGCAAAATTGCCAAAGACACTTGGCACCATTGCATTCATGGTCCATACGATGACCCGCGCCCGTCCCGTTAAACATCCTAAACGCAAGATTGTCCACCAAATTCAATGGTGGAACAAAATTGTTAAAAGGGGTTGAAAACATAGAGAAAACTTTTGAGTACAATAGGGCTAGACAAAACTCTTAGTTACTTGAGATCAACTTGCAAAAACACTTGCCTCCTTTTCAAAAACCACACTTCATACACACTTTCAAACAAACTTCCAAAAACATTTTGAAACATCTTTTCGAAAAGATACACACTTTTGTAAAACACTCAAACACGAGTCAATTACATTGGTTGCCGAAACAAAGGCGTCTATTTCAAAAACATTTTCAAAAACACACACATACACCACAATTTCAAGCAATCGAAAATCAAGACAAGTGATCTAAAAACCAAGTAACTAAGAGCCCATGGATAACCATGGATGAAAAGGGTGCTAATACCTTCCCTTTTCATAATCTACCCCCCGAACCCACGAAATATCTCAAAAGGTTTTTGCTGTGCTTTTTAACCTTTCCTTTAGGATAAAATAAAAAGTCGATGGCGACTCTTGCTCAACCGAACAAGTGCGAATACAAACGCAAAACTCAAGTCAGTTCTCCCACCGTATCACAGGAAGGTATCTGCACAAAGTTGATTCGGATAGTATTTCTACACACGGAAGCCATGATCTACAAAACAGAACAAAGATAAATTCCCTTGGTCTTTGAAATGGTTAGTGTAATGAAGAATGAATGCCATGTTATGATGCATGATGTCATGATAAACCACAGTCATAGCAAACACAAGTATTGCAAACACAATCAAATCACACAAATCCCTTAGGTTTAAGGCTTGCATGAGGTCAAAGGTAATACCCTCTTGAAGTTAAGTTGGTTCAACCTGTCCTAGAAAAGTAACCGGGTTCTAGAGGATCTCAATATCAATGACCATCCTCCATCGGTCATGGTTTCAGCTTACGCAATCTTTTCTTGCGGCCAAAATTATTCCGAGAGTATGATCTCAATGAGTGTAGCATCGAGTATCAACCAGTTCTCATCTTTACACCGAGGCCGGCTATCTCACTACTTTCTAATGGCCAAGTTGGGCAATTAAAGGTTCTAAGGTCAGTTGATGCTTAACGACACCACGCAGCGGCCCCGTGTTCTCCTCATTTATCCATAAGGGATACCGGTATCAACCAAAGTGCCACACCAACATAGCTACTACTTCAACCGTATCAGTCTACGTTGTATAGTTCCCTCACAGTCTATTGCTACTTACCTAAAAGGTATTCCCCAGATCCGGGAGTAGGATCTATAGTAACCCCAAACAAAACCCTTAAAAGTAAAGCAAACAAAGCAATCAAGAGAAGCAATAATGATGACCTAGATCCTAAGGTATACCCCACTTTATGCGTCCCCAGCAGAGTCGCCAGTTCTGTGATATGGTGGCAAAACCGACTGTTTAATACAGGTTTGCATTTTGCGTTTTTTGTTCGCAAAATGTCGCGGTAAGAAAGAGTCGCCACCGACTTTTATTTCATCCAACCGGAAAGGAAAAAAGTACAGAAAAAATCATTTTTCGAGATGTTTCTGAGTACGGGGGGTAGATTATAGAAAGGGAAGGTGTTAGCACCCTTTATATCCATGGTTTTCCATGGGCTCTTAGGTACTTGCTCATTTTGAAATTGCTTGTGTTTGTGTGCTTTGTTTTAAAAAATGTTTTACTTCGTGATAACCCTTGTATCAGTCCTCAAAGGTGTGACAAAGTTGTTTTGAAAATTGTTTTGAAATGTGTAAGTGTGAAAAGTTTTGATTTGAGCAAGCACCTACTAGCATCTACTTACTCGAAAAAATATCGTTTCTATTATTGTTTCCTTTAGACAGCGTTATCCTACTATTGAGAAATAGGTAGCACCGTCGTTGGAATTGTAAGGGTCAATTCGAAAGGGACGTACGATCACTAAGGCAATATTAGGACACCTTATTAATAACCCTAGAGTCTTAAGATCATATTCGAGGCAACATTTCCGAAGCAACATTCGAATGGGACGTTTGATCTTTTTTAGATAGGAGGGCAACCACTAAGACACCTTATGCTTAATGATCGTTTACCGAAGGCAACCGAAGTGAGAGTATACCCTAAGAGTGATATGTGCGAGTGATTTGTTTCAGTTATTTATCTTTGCATATTAGGGTTTTCTAACCGTATTAATTTGTCATGCATTCTTGTCATACAATCCTATTAGCATACATCTAGACAGTTAAATATTTGGAGGGATTAAAAATGCGAGAAAATAAACCTACGCTATTACAAGGCTTCGGGGAGGGGGATTAATTACATAGCCAAAAACCCGAGAATTTAAACAGTAAATAAAACCCTAAATTAAACTATTACAAACCATGAACAGTTACAAAATATTGGCAAAATAATTAACAAGCGTGCGGTGAATTAAATACGAAACGACTAGGGTTTTGACCCTTGACTAAACCTATTTGCGATTGATTAAAAAAAGAAAAGTTTTTTTGTCGTCTTTGTTATTTGAGAAAATAATGGATAATTAAATTAAAATAAAATCCTAATTTTAATTATTATTAATTAAGAAAAATAACTTAGTTAAGTTAACCTAATTTTGTGTTTTTGTTTGAAAAAAAAAAGAAAATAATTAAATCAAGAATCTTAAACCTAAATTTCTAATTGAATTTTGATTATAAAAACAAGTTAAAATTGTCCTAAGTTAAATTAAACTAATTAAATTAAATTTGATAAAAAAAACCTAATTCTAATTTTTTTTGTGAATTCTTGATTTTATGGTTTTATAAAAAAATGATTAATTGTGTCAATTAAAATAATTAAAGAAATATTAAAAGAATTAAAAAAGAAATAATAATGAAAGGTAAAGATGGGCCTGATTGTTAGCAATTGTGGGGGGTATGAAGTTGAAATTTTGGGCACAAAACTCCAAAGCCTTTGTTGACCATGCTGGATTAGGTATGGCATTGACTTGAAGGCGCACCATGGTCTCTCAAGGTTGGGCGTACATCTGGCTGCATGATGGATCCATTGGTTGATTATTAGAGGCGTATGGTAGGCGCTGGACAATGATGCGCACAGGATCAGCAAGGGAATTGTAAGAAATAAACAAAACGCAGGAGGCAGGGCTCGAACCCCTGACCTCCTGCACACGCGCCTGGGAAACGTTACCTTGTACCACTGGGCCATTGTTTCATTTGTTAATATCAATAACAAAAATAAAATATATTGAAAAACAACATCAATTTCCAGAACACGCGCGAAAATTCAAACCAGCCAGTGGGGCTTTGCCATGCATCATCTTCCCCATCGGCCTATCGTTTTAGGTAGAATACTTTTACCTACAGACACCTTGTTGTAACTACAAACCTGTGATATTCAAAAATCCTATACAAGCAATATAAATGAAAGGTAAGGGTACCAATAAACTCGTCTCATCCTCACGAGCATCATGGTACCAGAATCCAGGCCTAATTTTGCATATACTGAAAACCCCTAAAATGAGCCAAGGAACCCTAACAATGGCATATCGTGATTCCTGCATTGCAAATGCAAATAAGTGGTACCAATAGCTTGCAAACTCAACGATGAACAAGAATATATAATTAAAACATGCTTATGATGCATAAATTGCAGTAATCAAATTTGAAAAATATACCAAACCGTGTGAGTTGTAGAACGAGTTTCTGAGTGCTTCAGGCCTTGGGAATGATTGGAACAGCTTCCTGGGATGTCTAGGAAGGGATTGGTGATCTTGAAATGCTTTGAAACGCCTTGTAGATTGCAAACCGATTCCCACTTTTTCTTGAATTTTTCAGTTTTCTTCCTGGCAATTCACGACCTTTAACCCCTCGTTTTTCTTTGTCCTTGCTCATTATATATCCCTCAATGAATTAGGGTTGCAAAACAGATTGAATCTTGAAGCTTTGATGAGATTTGATTTGATTCTTTAGCCATATGATATCTTTCTATTTTCATGCCAATCATGCTCTTTTTGTACCAATTGCCATTGATTAGAATTGATCATGCAAGCTCAACATATCTTGGTTGCTAACCGGTCAAAAAAACAAATCAAATCACATCTTTGATAATTTTCATCATTTATTTGATTTAATTCATTTTTTAATTAATGAAAAATCAAAATAAATTGAAAAATGAAGAAAATAACTTGTGGATGAGTATTTGAGTCGTGGACCACATTATAATTAAGGTGCAAGCATAAAAAGTTGGGCTCATTTAGCAAAAAAATGCAAATTTGAGCACATTTGACTTTTGGTAATTTTGCAAAAATGGTCAACTTGGCTAATGCATAACTTTCTCAATTTTGACCCTAGAAAGGTGTTCTTTGACTTTTTAGAAAGCTTACGATGTCCTTTAAGCAACCCTTTTGGTCTCATCTCAATTTAGTCTTCCATGTTCTTGTATGAAGCTTTGATCCAAAAGGTGTTTTTGTTGACTTTTAAAAAGGACCTATAATGTCAAAATTCATATCTTTTTGTGAGTGCATATTCTTAACTTTGGAGATGAATATGAATTGTAGGGAATTGCATCCTATTCAAAATGATCTTTGGATGGGTCATTTCTGATAAAGAATGAGAAAGTTATGCTTGGTCAAAGTTGAGTTGACTTTTCCTACAAAACCCTAATTTAGCAACTTTTGGGTTTTGATGAATTATGAGTAATCCTGTAGGAATCATGATCAACCATTGATCAAATGATGAATAATACTTCAAAATGAGGATGTTGACCAAAAATATTGAAGGTTGACTGTATGTGGGCCATAGTTGACTTTTGACCTAGTACAGTTGATTTTCAGGCATTTGAGTAATTGACTGAGCAAACCTCTTCTGCAAGGCTTGAAATTTGACATGGATGATATTGAGAACATATTAGGACAATGGTGAGAATTTGAGATCCTTTTTAATCAAGCATCTTGGTGGAAAATGAAACCCTAATCTGAGGTATACTGCATTAAGAGAGTTTGTCTGGTTAACTCTTGAACTTCCCTGAGCAATTTGGGGACCTCACTTGCCATGTGTTGAGAAATATGAGAGGGAAAATTTGGGGTACAACAAAACCCAATAGGAAAAAATGAGAAATTGGCCACGGGACTGTAGGTTCACTCATTTATCTTAACAAGAGTTGTTGAGTATGAAGTAAAAAAAATATTTGTTAAAATGTGGAAGCCCTTTTCTCCCTACATATCAATGTCCCAATAAACAATTATGGGTGTTGGTAGTAAAAGAGGGGGATGAAGAAGTAGAAGAAATTTTAGTGGCAGTCGAGGTGGAGGAATATGAGAATGGTGTATACAGTGATATAAGTGTGGCAGGGTTTCAAAATCTAATTGTATAGCAAAGAGAAAATGCAAACAATCAAACTTGGGATAATCCAAGGTGTGTTGGTGTTGATGTTAGTGGACAGTGGTGGTACATACTTTATTTCACAGAAGTTGGTCCATAACATGGGGTGAAAAATAGAAGCTACACCCGAACTATTTACCAAGATGAGGGGCGATTTTCAAGTCATCGCAGAAGGAAATGTAAGGTAGTATGCTAGAGGTTCAAGATTTCAAGGTTTTAGTGGACACTTATTTATTTGAAATGGGAAGGTTGGATCTAGTGTTCATAATTAGGGGAGTAAAAGGATCATAAAAAACTAATTAAATCAACAATCTAAACCAAACCGGAAAAAATTTATTGTTTTTGGTTACTTTGGTTCCAAAACTGAATTGAACCAATAAAAACTGATGTGGTTTGGTTCGGTTCTCGATTTTAATTTTTAGGAACCGCCAAACTGATAAGCTGAACCAATGACTATAATGAACTCTAAATATTTATTTCACCCATTAAACTCAGATTCTTTATTGGTTCAACAATTTTTTATATTTGTTTACATTTCCTTTCAAGAAAGCATGCATATATAACGAAAATCCAAAACATAGAAAGAAGAAATCATAAGTCACAAAAAAAACTTGTTTTCATCGAACGACTGCTCTCTTCGCCTGCCACCATTGTTGCTCTCTCTACTATTGTTCTGACATGTTAAGGGCGAATTCTTCTTATTCAAGCTATCTTCGTTAGTTTTATTTTTTTAACCTTTTGTCTTTCTTGTTCAACCAAATTTCTTCTAGTCTTGTTACAAAATATTTTGATGTGTGTTTGAGGTTTGAAATATGTTAATTTAAGTGTATTGAAACTTTTTGTTGTTATTGTTGTGTTTTATTTGTTAAGCTTCAAAATCTCTTCCTAACCTTGTGATGACAAATGTCAACTTTTATATTTGATAATGAACTTGTTTCATAATGCAGCGGAAATCATGTCACTATTTCGTATATGAAGCGGTAGAAATATTTAAGACTAAGCCATTGGATTGACTAGACTTATATAAATGAAAATAAAAATCAACACCGCGCTTTATTGTTTCCAAAGGAATGGGAAAAGAGCGAGTAACCCAAAAAGAGGGGGAAAGATTCAAGGTAAGGGGGTTGGTTATGTAAAGGGAAGGTATTAGCACCATAAACATCTACGGTACTCCACAGGAATCTCTTTGAAAAATCTGTATATTTTGGCTATAAAATGTTATATAAAAATAGATGGTGGAGGTGAGAAAAGAAATATATTTTTTATGATTTTTGCACCCGCCGCGGTTGCGAACCTTTAGTGCCTACGTACCACCTTTTGTGCAATAGGGGATCAGGGTAGACGTAGTTCACCTTTTAAAAAATTTTAAAACACAAGTGTGTTAATTAACTTTATGAGATAAGACAGCATTGTAATTATCCGTGTGGAAAACATACTTACTACCCTCTATCATGAGAAAGGAGAATTTGCATCATCTCAAAGTGGAGGATATGGATTTTAAAATCAACAATGCCTCACTTAACATCCAAGTGGAAATATCTCTCTTTACTGCATACTGTAGAAGTATAGTTATTTGCATCACTACAAGGATTGACAAAAGTCCAATCTTTTGAGAAAATTTTTAAAGTAGAAGCCAAAGTGGCAAAATGGTTCGAAATGAGATTGATTGACTTTTAGTCTTCTCAAAAAAACGTCAAGGTATTATTAAGTTGATTGAATTTTATTTATGAAAAGGTTTTGAAAATGCATTGACCTAAGTCCAAGTTTATTATGAAAGCGGTTCAAGTTTTAAAAAACAAGAAGAGTTTTCAAAAGGAGGAATAAGATTTTTTTTGAAATGTAAGAAGATGGGAGGAGAAGAAGAGACTATCATAAAGCATAAGGTAAAAGCTAGGGAAAAGAACCATCTAACCAACAAGAAGCAAATATTTGACATTATGAGTCAAGATAGAATTCTCATTCCTTTGATTAAAGCCAAACAAGCAAAGATACTAGACCTCCTGAGAGAACCAAACTTCAAGTGTATTAAGTCTTCACAAAAATTGGGCAGAGTAACGGTTGTATACGGGTGAATTCCATATTACAAACAAAGAATGTAATCACAATAACCTGCACACAAAACAAACAAACAACCCAATGTCTTGAGATAAACCTCAACAACTCCAGTCAAAATATCAATTAAGGTCACAAGGTCTCCAACATAGGTCAAGGTTTCTAATCCTAAGTCCAAGAAGTCCAATACTCCATAATGCCAAGGATAGTAACTAAATAGTCCAAATATCATTAAATTTTTTTATGGTTTTGTTGATTATTAAGTGTATTAAAAGAAAAGAAAAGCTCAAGTGAGCAAAACAAAAATAACAAGGATATAAATGCTCAAGTGAGCAAAATATAAATACATGAAATGTAATGCTTAAAGTAAATGGTACATAAAGCATAAAAAATAAAAGCATAAAAAATAAAAGCATAAACTGAAACAAATTAATAATTAGTGGTTAGTTGGATGACCATCTTGAAACTTGCATTTGGAACTCATTAGAGGCTTGGTAGAACCAAAGCCTCCACACAACAAGTTGCATTTGCTTTTTGTCAAGTAGATCATCCATTTGGAATCCTCACAAGTACCATTTAATGATCAACGATGTTTAAGTGATCCGCATTGACCAAAAGTGTTATAGATCCATTAGAGGATTGGTAGAACCAAAGCCTCCACAAAATGAATCTCAAAGTTATTAGATCAAAGGGATTAAATTAACATACTTGGGCTTGCAAACATAGGTTTGGGCCACGAATAATTATTTATTCGAATCGGGACAAAATTTAGCGCTATGTTAAGCAATCGTAAGTGGACTTATATATAAGTCGCACCTATTTTAAGGCCGGTCAATAGCAATTTATGCACCATTTGTTTTGAGACATGATATAGAGATCACGCTCCAATAACACTTAGTGCAATAAGAAAGGGATGAGATGAAGAGGGGTGGGGAAGAATATACAAACCACTTTTGAATTAAACTTTAATCAAACTATTATTAAAATCATTCATCCATTTTTGTGGAGTTGGACACAACACCATGGATCCAATGATGTTAATAAAGTCCATGATCAAAACTCAACTCAAGATCTGCCAGAAAATAATCACAAAATAATATTGCATTAAATATATACATTTAAAAAAGGTTTTTAAAATTATTTAAAATAGAAATGAAGAGAAAAATATCAACTATATTAAAATTAATCAAGAAATAAAAAGTAAGACCATAGAAAAATCAGAAATGAATTAAAATATTTTTATAAAATTTTTGGTAATTTTTTAAAATCAGAAACTATTTTTAAAATTAAAATAAATGAATAAAATAAACTAAAAATGATAAAAATTAGTAAAGCCAGAAATAAAAAATAAGTGAAGTCGCCAATATTTTTCACAATATTATTGGATCCTTCCATAATTTTTTTAGAATTTAAAAATGCATAAAAGTATTTTTAAACATTTAAAACAATTCAAATAAAGTGATAATTTATAAAAAAATATCAAAACACAAAATAAAATTGTGAAAAAATAAAAATCAGAAAGAGAAGAATCAAAAATATTTTTCATAATTTTTTCAGATTTTTTAGACTAAAAATGAATTTTCTATGATTTTTTGAAGTTTAAAACAATTAAATATAAAAATCAGAAAATAAAATAAAAACCAAAAAGATGTGGACCAATGGATGAGAGTCAAAACACGTTAGTAATCAAATCCAAGGGATTTGGCGCGTTGTGCATATCATGGTCATTAGTGAATAAAACACTGGATCATTTATTAAATCAGAAATTAAAAAAAAACAAGTGGCACGCCTTCATTGGTTGGAAGATGACACGCTACTCATCTTCAACCTCCAGCCAACGTGAATTGCAGGTCTCTCAAACTTTAAAATCAGAAGCTCAAACCTATGCCATTCGCTTTGTCTCTTCAAGACGAAGACAACTGCACCTTCGCGGCAAATTTATATAAATTGTAGCTCAAGCAATTTGGAAGAAAAGTTTTGAAAAGGGATTTGAAATTTCATGGTCAAAACGTGTTCCCATATAAAAGAAAGTGTTGAAACTAGAACCAGGGCAACGAGAGCATCACAATGATATCAAAATTTTGAAGAATTGGTGGAGAAACCTACCTATTGAAGTTGAGTTGCAGAGCTCTGAAACTGGATTTCTATGGAGAAATATAGGTCACGATTCTTGAAGTTAATTGTATGGTTAGTTTCAAGGAAGATCAAGGAAGGTGAATTGAGAGAAAAATTGGATTGAAAAAGGCTTGAACACTGATTACGAAGTTACAAGAAATTGAGTTATGAAACAAGTTTGGCAGGGTGGTTCTGGCTATCCAAGCTTAAGGAAATGAATGGGGGATGCCCCCTATATTTATAGGAGAATGAATGGGATCCTCAAGCGTGTGAAATGATGAAGTTTGGAGGGAAATCATGGGGGGTCTGCAGCATGAACAAAGTGTGACTTGTTTAGCATCAAAACTCATCCAAATCGTGTGTTTCATGATGCTAAACACCTTTGGAAAGTTGCTAAAAATGATTAGAAGCAAAAACGCGTGGAAAACTTGTGATTAGAAGCCAAAACAAAGATTTCAAAATCTGACTTGTGATTAAACTTTAGTTTCAAGCTACCAATTTCAAAACAATGGCATTTTCAGCTCAAGGGGTCTTAGGACATGATTCTTGATGCTTTAGAAAGATGAGGTTACAAGATTTGCAATGGAAAAATAATGGAATCAAATGGATTATTGAGCTAAAAGTTGCATTGAGTCAAAGTTGGAGAAAAAGGGTTGACTTTCCATACTTAGAAATATTTCAAGTTTTTCTTCAAAAGTGACCTATAATGTTTTGCATCCAAACATGGCCTTCCTCTTGGAATTTGCTCTTGACCAAAATAGATGGCATGAAATAGACCTCTTTAATGACATTTTTAAACTTGAACCATTGAAAATCTCCAAAAATTGAGTGAGTTATGAATTGTTGAAGTTGGCAAAAAATCATGAAATGACCTATAATCTTTTGCATCCTTAGGGAATCTTCCATCCATTTTCTCACTTTGCATATAAAAGAAGGAATAAATTTCACATACTCAAGATCATTATGGAAAAAGAGTGGGATCAAGGTGATAAAAATTTACCAAGTTATGATCATTTGAAGCTACACCTGAGAAATTGGGGGTTCATCTAGAGGACTTGTAATCTTTCTTCATCATCAAGTTTCTTCCACATGAAAACTCATTGAAACTTTTGAAGTTATTGGTTAATAACCCTTTAAAGAGAAAGATGTTTTTGGAATCACTCAAAAATACCAAAATATGAGCAAGATATACTTCTTTGAAGTTCAAAACCCTAGCTCTTAGACCAAGAAAATGCTTTGAGGAACTTTGACAATTTTGACCAACCTTCTTGTACCAACACTCTTGCTTTGTAAGTAGAAGTTATTGAGGATGATAATGATAACTCATAGCCATCAAAACCAGTTTCATATCTTGAGAATTTAGGGAAATATGCACTTGTGATCAATGGGAACAAGGCCTTGTCCAATCATGACAACTTCTTCCATCAACCCTTTGTACCTTTGAATCAATTTGATAACTTTGAAATATGATGAACCAAAATAAACTTTTCCATGCCATTTCTTCCAAAACAACTTCAATGGTGAGGTTTGAGTTTCTCAAGCTTTATTGACTAGGGCATGGAAATAAACTCATGAACCCATGGATCAACTTGCTAAGCCATATTGCCTTTACCTACATTATTAATAAGTAAGACCATCCAACATTGCATTTTATCAATTATAAAGAAAATCAAGTCAAAATATCCATGATCACAAAAGAAAACAAGTCAAGATGCTTGGTGATTCCTCAAAGAGCAAGATTAAAGATAGGGAGGAGGACCAAAAGCCCTACTGTGATCTTGTTGTGATTGAATCAATATGGTATGATGAAGGGATTTTAGGGGCAAAAATTGGGGTACAACAGCTGCCCTTATTTAAGTTTCTTCTGTCCGGAGATACGAAGGTTAAAAATCTTCGTGTCGACGCGATCGAAGATACTTAAATATAAAACAAACCCTATTTTTGACCCTAAGATTCCATGCAATTCTTATAAATATTAATGCACATGGACAAATTCAAAGGGACGTAAAACACCACTGAGGATGTAACAAAATAAGGAAACAAAAGAGAAACCCGACCAGGAAAATAAATCACTGGTGGATCAAAAGACCCGACTTATAGAGGATGATAAAAGGTCAAAGGATACACCAACTTTCACTGAAGGTGAAACTACCAACGTTCACTGAAGGTAGAAAGAGGAAAGAAATAACAACACCGATATTTACTGATGGTGGGATACCAATGTTCTCTGAAGGTAGAAAGAGAATATATCATACCATCACTGTTCACTAACTATGAACTACCAACGTTCACTGAAGGTAGCAAAAAGATAACAAACACCAACTTTCACTAAAGGTGACCTACCAACTTTCACTGAAGGTAGAGAGAATATATCATAGCATCTTCATTCACTGACAATGAACTACCAACATTCACTGAAGGTAGCAAAAATATAACAATCACCAACTTTCACTGAAGATAACCTACCAACTTTCACTAAAGTTAGAGAGAGAATATATCATAGCATCGCCGTTCACTGACGATGAACTACCAACGTTCACTGTAGGTAGCAAAAAGATAACAATCGCCAACTTTTACTAAAGGTGGCCTACCAACTTTCACTGAAGGTAGAAAGATAATATATCATAGCATCTTCATTCACTGACGATGAACTACCAACATTCACTGAAGGTAGCAAAAAGATAACAATCACTAACTTTCACTGAAGGTGACCTACCAACTTTCACTGAAGGTAGAAAGAGAATATATCATACCATCACCGTTCACTGACGATGAACTACCAATATTCATTGAAGGTAGAAAAAAGATAACAATCACCATCTTTCACTGAAGGTGACCTACCAACTTTCACTGAAGGTAGAAAGAGAATATATCATAGCATCGCCGTTCACTGACGATGAACTACCAACGTTCACTGAAGGTAGCAAAAAGATAACAATCACAACTTTCACTGAAGGTGACCTACCAACTTTCACTGAAGGTAGAGAGAATATATCATAGCATCGTTGTTCACTGACGATGAACTACCAACATTCACTGAAGGTAGCAAAAAGATAACAATCACCAACTTTCACTGAAGGTGACCTACCAACTTTCACTGAAGGTATAAAGATAATATATCATAGCATCGTCGTTCACTGATGATGAACTACCAACATTCACTGAAGGTAGAAAAAAGATAACAAGTTTTCTCCAAAATTCTGGCGTTTCACCTAGAACGGGTCTCAATTTCTTCTCTAACCAAGGCATTCTGCCTGGAAAAGGTAATGTATAAGCTGTCTCAAATAAAGAGACTACCACTTACAAAGATTTCTTAACGAATTATCCTTGTTATATTCAACGGATAACTATCCACTGGAGTAATTTGACAACGAACTGCAAACTATCCATTCATATTGAAGATAGAAAAAAAAAGTAACTTCGTTTTTTATGGGTGTTTTACCCCAAAATTTTCCCTCCCATATTTCTCAATATACTTCAAGTGAGATCCTCAAGTTGCTCAAGGAAGTCCAAGGGTTGACCAGACAAGCTCTCTCCTAAGGCAGTCTACCTCAAATTAGGGTTTCATGTTGCATAAAGATACTTGAGTCCAAGGGATCCCAAATGCTCACCATTGTCCTAATATGTTCTCAAGATCATCCATGTCAAGTTTCAAGCCTTGTAGAGAAAGTTTGCTCAGTCAATTGCTCAAGAGGCCTGAAAATCGATTATGCTAGGGCAAAAGTCAATTGTGGCCCACATACAGTCAAACTTCAAGGTTTTTGGTCAACATCCTCATTTTTAAGTATCATTCATCATTTGATCAAGGGCTGATCATGATTCATCAAGGGTTGCTCACAATTCATCAAGAATCAAAAGTTGCTAAATTAGGGTTTTGTAGGAAAAGTCAACTCAACTTTGACCAAGCATAACTTTCTCATACTTTATCAGAAATAACCCATCCAAAGCTCATTTTGAAGAGGATGAAATGCAATGCAATCCATCTTCGGCTCTCAAGTTAAAAATATGCACTCAAAAGAAGTTATGAATTTGGACATTATAGGTCATTTTGAAAAGTCAACAAAAACACCTTTTTTGTCAAAGCTTCATACATGAACATGGAATACCAAATTAAGATGAAACCAAAACGGTTGCTTAGAGGACATCTCAAGATTTCTAAAAAGGCCAAGAACACCTTCAAAGAGTCAAAATTGAGGAAGTTATGCATTGGTGAAGTTGACCTTTTTTCCAAAATTGTCAAAAGTCAAATATGCCTCAAATTGCAATTTTTGCTAAATGGGCCTAATCTTTTGCATTTGTTTTGAGTTGGTAGCATGGTGCACGAGCCCTAGCTCTTTCCACTTGTCTTTATATTATTTTTATTATTTATTTTGATTCTTATTTAAATTAAATCAATTTAAATCAAAATAAATCATGAAAAATCCAAATCATTGAAATCTCAAGATCTTGTGCATGTTTCAGGTCCCATATGCAGCTGGCAAGTGAATCAATTCGTGCAAGGCCTTTGTGTGCATGAAAAGATTGGTTTTGGCCTATTTTTAAAAAGATTTTCAAGTGAATCAAATCAAGATCAAAAGCTATAATGGATAAAGATTGAGAGCATAATTTCAACCCTAATTCATTCCTCAGTATATAGTGAACATTGGCAGACCTAAAACACAAGCTTTGGAGGCGTGAGAAGGAAGAACAAAACTTGAAAAAATCAAAGAAAAGTGGTGATTCAATTTTGTACTTCCAGGCATTTTCAAGACCCCCTAGCCATCTCATTCGCTTCCTGGGATCACAAGCAAGCTATACCAATCAAGAACAAGGAGTTTCCAGCGCTAGAACTCACTGTAAGTCAGCCACGACAATGGCTTCTTCTTGAAATCGAATTGCTTGATTTTGGCATCTATAGCATGAAATACTTGTATATTCTTGCTCCTTGAAACATTTGCAAGCTATCTATAACATTCAATTGCATTTTTGTGGACTATCTCAGGAATTGCCATTATTAGGGTTTTATGCTTCATTTTAGGATCTTTTGGTACAGGTGAAATTGGCCCCTAAGAAAGGCACCATGACGCTCAGCAAGCCAAGACGAGTTGATTCATGGCATTAGGTTTCATTTTTTATGCCTGTGTGTGATTTTGAGAAATGCAGGGTGTATAGCTACAGGCATTTGTCCGTAGGTAAAAGTCTCTTACTTTTACCAACCGAGAGAGGAAGAAGATGACATGTGTGGCTCCATCTCATTCGCTCATTTGAATTTTGGCGCGTGTTTTACAGTTGGCGTCATTTTATTATTTTTGTTTCATATACTAACAAACTGAACCAAATGGCCCAGTGGTGGCCAAGGAAGCACTAAAGCGTTAGAAGGCGTGAGGTCAGAGGTTCGACCCCTGCCTCCAACATTTGCATTTTTCTTAAGTTTTCTTTACAGATTCCATACCCCACAAAGCATGAGGACTACCATGTGACCTCAAGGATCCACCATTGGATCTCCAGATGGCCAGATCTAAAGGCCATCACATGAAGGACCATGATACATTCCAGTCAACAGGCAACATGGAATCTTGGAAAGTCAAACGTAGACATTTGATCTTGGGCCCAGAATTGCTATCCACACCTCCAAATTACTTACAAGCAGACCCAACTTTCTTTTCCTCTTATTTTATATTTCTTTAATTTATTTATTTATTTATTCTTACTAACATCAAAAATTAATTCTTTTTTAATAAAATCACAAAAAAAAATATATTCATCCAATTAAATTTAGGATTTATTTTTATACAAAAAATTAATTTAATTAGTTTTATTTAATTTTAGGGTAATTTTAATTAATTTGTAAATAAATTAAAATTAATTAGAAAACTAGGGTTTTGGTTTTAATTTAATTTCTATTTTCTTTTTCTTAAAATAAACAAAATACAAAAATAGGCCATGTAAATTATCTTCTTTAATTTAATATAATTTAATTAGATTTGTATTTAATTTAAAAACCTTATTCTTTTTTTCTTAAAATAATAATCAAAAACAACAAAAATAATTTCTCTTTCGATTAGGTTAGACGGGGTCAAAACCCTAGTTCTCTCTCGTTCTCAATTCATCGCGCTTTATTTATTTTTACCATATTGATGTAATTGCTCACAAGTTGTAATAGATTAATTAGGATCTTTTGCTTTCATTTATCATTTTTTTATGGGTTGTTTTTGGCTATGTAATTAATACCCGAAGCCTTGTAATAGCGTAGCTTTACTTTCCGCACTTTAAATTCCGCAAAATATTAACTGTTAGATGTATGAATATTATGAATGCATGACAAGACTGTATGATTAACTTTAAAATGATTAGCAAACCCTAAATGTGCAAAGATAATAAACTTGAAATTGAATCACTCGCACATGCGCACTCCTAGGGTACACTCCCACTTCGGTTGCCTTCAGTAAACGGTCATTAAGTATAGGATGCTTTAGTGGTCGCTCTCTTGTCTAAACAAAAGATCAAAGTCCCGTTCAGAAAAGTTGCCTCGGAAAAGTTTCCTCGGAAAGGTTGCCTCAGATACGTTGCCTCGAATATTGATCTTAAGATATTAGGGTTATTACTAAGACGTTCTAGCATTGCTTTAGTGATCATACGTCCCTTTCGAATTGACCCTTTAAACTCCAACGATGGTGCTACCTACTCACTAATAGTGGGATAGCGTTGTCTAAAGGAAACAAGAACAGAAACATTCTCTTTTTTTGAGTAGGTAGATTAGTTCTTAAGTACTTGCTCAAACAAACATTTTTACACCAAACACTCTTTTCAAACAAAGTTTTCAAAACGACTTCGTAACACTCTTGAAGACAGAAGCAAGGGTTAAATCAAAGTAAAACAAAAACTTTTTTTTCAAAATACACAAACACGGAAGCAAATTTTAAAATGATGAGCAAGTACCTATGAGCCCGTGGAAAACCACCGATAGAAAGGGTGCTAATTCCCTTTCTATAATCTACCCCCCGTACTCAAAATCTCGAGAAAAAAAAGGAATTTTTCTATGCTTTTGTCCTTTCCAGTTGGATAAAATAAAAGTCGGTGGCGACTCTTGCTTACCGCGACATTTTGCAAACACAAACGCAAAACGCAAACCAGTATTTTCCTAAAACAGTATGGTTCTGCCACCGTATCACAATGGGGAAATACAAGTTGCTCAAATAAAGAGACCTGCTATTTGTTGCTATGGCGACTTGAAAAAAATGACTTCCTGGGGAAAAAAATATGGCTTCTTGGGGAAAATAATATGACTTCCTGGGGAAATACCGAAATATTCCTGTTGGGGAGATAAAGTCTTCTCGTGAAAAATAAATGCACATTCTCAAACCAAAACTCGAAGCTTTCAGAAATCCAAAATAATAATATTGCTGGGAAACAAAGATTCAATCCAGAAATAAACTGGAGTAAAATGGTCTACCAAAATACATTCTTTGAGAAATAAACTCAAGGGGGGAACTCAAATCATCCAGTCAAGGAGATGTGTAGGAAGGCTAAAGCAAAAAATATCTTCCGCGAGGGATAACTCAGTAGGGAATTTGAAAGAATATACACTTTCTGCTTATGACTGACACTCTATTGGGGAGAGGATAACACAACTCTGCAAATGGATACGAATGAGCAATAATTTGTTGAGTTTAGCTATGCATGATGTATGTATGAATGTATGAGAGTATGAGTGTTATTATGTATATGCCGACAAAACAGACATATAATACTGAGGATACATAAACAAAACCAACTCGAGCGCACACAACACTCGGCCAAATCACATCCAAGACGATCATCCCAGAAAGAAATATAAGCACCAACTGAGGAAAAAAATTCCTACCACATGGCTTAACTTTACTGGGGAGAAACATAATATAGAGATGAAATAGTACAGATACAAAGATATAACATCCTTCTCCAGGCTTCACCAGGGAGTAGCGCTCAGACTTTAACGGGGAAATAAATATTTTCAAATGTAACACTTCTACAGGGGATTGCAAAACTAATTTCAAATAAAGCAGATGGACACCAAATCATCAAAACATTCACTGGGGAATTCAGGCCCATTTTGAAGGAGGAAAAACATACAAACTTCACTAAGGCATATAACGCTTCATCATCGAGACATCTATTGGGGACTTGGTGTTGACTCTATTGAGGAGATCAACACCACATCATCAAGGGGAAACCAATATACGTTCTTCACTGAAACCGGAGATACGTGTTCTTCGAGAGTAATAATTATACCAACTTCTCTGGGAAGAGAGGACTTCTATCCAATAAGTGAAACCTTCACTGGAGAATTCTTGAATTGAATCTTCATATCATGTAAACTCAGAAAAGAAGAAAAAAACGGAACCAAGACTTGACTGGGGACCCTGGATTCACAAACCCAATACAGCGAAAACGTCCAGAGAAAATCTTCCCGGGGGAAACAAAAACTTCTCAAAACTACTAGAGTTCATCCATTCCTGGGATTATCATTTTTGTTTTCCTCTTGAATCACAAAATCTAAAGTAAAAGTAAATTGTAAATTCTTTTTGAATTTTTTTTTTGTTATTTAATCTTTTTGCTTTGAAAATTATTCAATAATAAATGGAGTCTTTACAAGCAAAATAAAATAATAAATACAAAGAATTGAGTAAAAGCTCAAATTTCATTGATAGAATGGTAGTCTGCGAATGGAGAGACTCCATGGATGATTACAAAGTTC
The DNA here is from genome assembly GCA_948472305.1 of Vicia faba. Classification (NCBI taxonomy): domain Eukaryota; kingdom Viridiplantae; phylum Streptophyta; class Magnoliopsida; order Fabales; family Fabaceae; genus Vicia; species Vicia faba. Next base: position 1,051,013,421 of record OX451736.1, on the reverse strand, counting down.
GGAAAATGGTAATATATAATGGAAAATATACATTGAGATACAATGACCACTATCCCCTCTAACAACTTTTGAAATCCTGAGCAGTAGCTTCCGTTGAAGTATGATGAGGATCCGAGAAGATTGTTGCTTTAATGATCAAGTCTTGTCTGATATAGTTACTAGCCAAGAAAGTCCCTAACTTTTTCCTAAGCTTACCTTGCGGGTTTTCAACTTAGCGGGAAATTTATTCTGTTTATGTCTCTAATTTTTGCCTAGACTGTCCTTTCGGGTTTTCGGTCTACCGAGACGCTCTTTTTGCCTAAGCCGCCCTTTCGGGTTTTCAACTTAGCGAGCTGTTCTTTTTATTTCTTTAGGAGAAGTATTTCTTGACTGCATCAGCATTCATATGATGTGGGAACTCCTCGTCATCCATAGTTTCAAGAATTAATGCGCCACCAGAGAAGGCTTTCTTGACAACATATGGGCCTTCAAAATTGGGAGTCCACTTGCCCCTAGAATCAGCGTTAAAAGACGTGATCTTCCTGAGCACGAGGTCTCCTTCTCTAAATTCACGAGGTTTGACCTTTTTATCAAAAGCCTTCTTCATTCTCTTCTGATATAACTTCCCATGACACAAAGCTGTCATTCTCTTTTCTTCGATCAAATTCAATTGGTCAAACTTGTTCTGGACCCATTCAGCCTCTGACAACTTGGTTTCCATTATCACACGCAAAGAGGGAATCTCAACCTTGATTAGGAGTACAGCTTCCATTCCATATACAAGGGAAAACGGGGTTTCTCCTGTTAAAGTGCGGACAGATGTCTGATATCCATGTAAAACAAAAGGGATAATTTCATTACAATCTTTATAAGTAACAACCATCTTCTGGATGATCTTCTTGATATTCTTATTAGCAGCTTCAACAACCCCATTCATCTTCGGCTTGTACAGATATGAGTTATGATGGACAATCTTGAATTCTTCACAAAGTTTTGCCATCATCTTATTGTTCAGATTCGAGCCATTATCGGTGATGATTCTGCTCGGCACACCATACCGACATATGAGATTATTCTTAATGAAGCGCACAACCACCTTCTTAGTAACATTAGCATATGAAGTTACTTCCACCCTTTTGGTGAAGTAATCAATTGCTACCAAAATAAAACGGTGTCCATTCGAAGCTTTGGGTTCTATCATTCCAATCATGTCAATACCCCACATAGAGAAAGGCCATGGGGAAGAGATCACATTGAGAAGTGGCGGAGGCACATGAACCTTATCCGCGTACATCTGGCATTTATGACACTTCTTTGCAAATTTGTAACAGTCAGATTCCATTGTTAGCCAATAGTAACCTGCCCTTAACATCTTTTTAGCCATCGAATGTCCATTGGCATGAGTGCCAAATGAACCTTCATGAACCTCATGCATCAACATGTCTACTTCGTGTCTATCCACGCAACTCAGCAAGTCCATGTCATAATTTCTCTTGTACAACACATTTTCACTGAGGAAGAAGCTGCCAGCCAATCTTCTCAATGTCTTTCTATCTTTATTCGAAGCACCAGTCGGGTATCCCTGAGTCTGAATAAAATGCTTGATATCATAATACCAAGGTTTCTCATCTACTACCTCCTCTGTTCTAAACACATGAGCGGGCCTATCCAGTTGCTGAACTATAATTCGAGGTATATCATTCCAAGTATTTACTTGATACATAGAAGTTAGAGTTTCCAGAGCATCTGCCATTTGATTTTCATCTATAGGGATGTGATAGAATTCAACTTTATTAAAGAAGGGTAATAATCTTCTAGCATAATCTTTGTAAGGGATCAAGCCAGGGTGGCGAGTATCCCACTCTCCTTTAATCTGATTTATTACCAAAGCTAAATCGCGATACACGTCTAGAATTTTAATTCTGAGATAAATAGCTTCCTCGAGACCCATGATGCAAGCCTCATATTCTGCCATATTATTAGTACAATCAAATGTCAACCTTGCAGTAAAAGGAATGTGTGATCCATGTGGAGTGACAATCACATCACCAATTCCTTTACCATAAGCATTCACAACTCCACCAAATATCATACTCCAGCGAGACTTAGGATCAGGACCTTCCCCAGGCAATGGTTCATCACAATATTTCACTTTCAGAAACATCACATCCTCATTGGGGAAATCATACATCACAGACTGATAATCATCAACTGGCTGGTAAGCAAGATAATATAATAACACGCTGCTTTTAATAGCTTTTTGAGTGTGGTATTCGATATCATATTCAGATAACAGCATATGCCAGCGGGCAATTCTCCCAGTAAGAGCGGGATTTTCAAAAATGTACTTGATTGGATCCATTTTGGAGATCAGCCAAGTAGTGTGACTCAACATATACTTCTGCAAGTGTTTTGCCGCCCAGGCCAGAGCACAACATGTCTTTTCCAGCATGGAATACCACGACTCACAATCAGTAAACTTTTTACTGAGATAATAAATGGCGTACTCTTTCTTCCCCGTTTCATCTTGTTGTCCCAGAATACAACCCATGGAATCATCTAACACTGTCAGATACATAATAAATGGTCTTCCTTCAACAGGAGGGAGCAAGATAGGAGGTTCAAGCAGATATTCTTTAATACTTTCAAATGCCCTTTGGCAGTCATCCGTCCACACACAACCTTGATCTTTCTTTAACAACTTAAAGATCAGTTCACACGTTGCAGACATGTGGGAAATGAATCTGGAAATATAATTTAAACGCCCGAGGAACCCTCTGACTTGCTTTCCAGTTCTCGGTGTTGGCATTTCTTGAATTGCTTTGACTTTATCATGGTCAACTTCAATCCCTCTCTGGCTAACAATGAACCCCAAAAATTTCTCTGACCGAACACCGAAGGTACATTTATTTGGATTCAAGCGGAGACGATACTTCCTCAACCGCTGAAATAACTTCAACAAATCTTCCATATTCCCTTCTTCAGTTTGGGATTTAGCAATCATATCATCAACATATACCTTGATTTCCTTGTGCATCAGATCATGGAATAGGGTTGTCATAGCCCTCTGGTACGTTGCACCAGCGTTCTTCAACCCGAAGGGCATCACTTTGTAACAGAATGTTCCCTAGGGTGTGATAAACGTTATTTTTTCCATGTCCTTAGGAGTCATTATTATTTGATTATACCCAGAAAATCTGTCCATGAATTAGAAAACTTTGAATTTTGTTGTGGTATCCACTAACATATCAATGTGTGGCAATGGAAAATCATCTTTTGGACTAGCTTTGTTTAGATCTCTATAATCTACGCACATGCGAACTTTTCCGTCTTTCTTCGGTACTGGGACAATATTGGCAATCCATTGAGGGTACACTGATGTCACAAAAAACTGGCATTAATCTGCTTTAGAACTTCCTCTTTGATCTTCACTGCCATATATGGGTGAGTTCTTTGCAACTTTTGTTTGATTGGCGGACACTCTGGCTTCAACGGCAAACAGTGCTCTACAATATATGAATCTAGACCAGGCATATCTTGGTAAGACCAAGCAAAAATGTCCACATACTCTTTCAATAACTCAATCAACCTGCTCTTCACATCAGGATGCAGTAACGCTCCAATCTTGACTTCCTTCGGATCTTCTTCTGAACCGAAATTGATTACTTCCAATGAATCTTTATATGGCTGAATGGCATCCTCCTCACGCTCAAGCAACTGTGAGACCTCTTCTGGGATCTCATCATAGTCTTCTTCTTCGGCCCCATACACAGGACATGCAAAGTTGGGAGAGGGTGCAGGGTCATTGTATTCAATGGTTTTTTAATTAATTTGCACATATGATTTATGATTGTTTTTAGAAACTGACACATATAACAAATGGTCATGCAGATTGAATTTCAGTTATTATTTATTTTGAAAGGTTTTTTTTATTACCATTTTCCAAGAAAAGGCAAAAAATAAAAACACAATTTGGGAAACAAAGACAACTTTTATTATTGATTTTAAAAGTCACAGCAAACAGATAAGCCCGTACAATATTAATACTTTCACCTTGGGCAGAGTGAAAGCTTTTCAAAAAGATTAACAAAAAAAGTTACTTTGAAACATGTATGCAAGAGGGAGCATCAATGGTGATCCAGTTTTGAACCCTAACTCTGTGCGTCACAGGATTTGGCATTTCTGGCTCTGCTTCATCTTCCACAATGGTATTAATCCTGGAAACAGTTGGATGCAGATAACCCCCGCTACAAAAGATGTCTTGATACTTGCCTACAGAAGACTTCAGCTTCATGCTCTTACCTTTATTATTCTTCAAAGAGAACCCCAAGCCAACTCTGTTCTTGTTTACAGGTGGATCTACAATCTGTCCCCATACCTCACTATGACCATTATGCATAACCTGTTGCGCATCCTTAAGTGAAACCATAGAACTCTCATTTCCCCTTATGTTGTTAATGGATAAATCTTGGAACTGGGTTCCAACAGCAGCTTGATTTGCCTCCACAATGTTGAAAAAGGACAAATGAGATATCAATAATGCATGTTCTCCATTTATAATCACCACTTTCCCTTCACGTATAAACTTCAGCTTTTGGTGTAAAGTCGAAGTGACATCCCCTGCCTCATGTATCCACGATCATCCCAGTAAGCAGCTATAAGCGGGTACAATATCCATGACCTGGAAAGTAATCTGAAACAAATGTGGGCCTATATGAATAGGTAAGCCCACTTCACCAATAACAGATTTCCTTAATCCATCAAACGCTTTCACAATAATGCCACTTGGGCGCATGGGCGTTCCTTGATATTTCAACTTCATAAGTGTACTCCTTGGTATAACATTCAAAGCGGATCCATTATCAATCAGCACATTGGATAGTGAATCATTCTTGCAGTTTATAGAGATGTGGAGGGCCAGATTGTGATTCCTTCCTTCATCTGGTAGTTCATCATCGTAGAAAATTAGGTTATTACATGACGTAATGTTCCCTACTACACTACTGAATTGGTCTATAGGCATGTCACTTTCCATAAAAGCTTGGTCTAATAACCTCATCAAAGATTCCCTGTGAGCAGAGGAGTTCATCAATAAAGCCAAGATAGATATTTTCGAAGGAGTCTGCAGTAGCTGATCTACAATTCTGTAGTCGCTCATCTTGATTATCTTCAAAATATCATCCACCTCCTTCTCTAGTGTATCTCCACTAGATTCACCCACTGCCTTCTTGGTTTCAAAATTTTCAACAATTTTCTTTCCAGTACTCACATCTCGTCGAACAACTGGTGCAAATATACGACCGCTGCGAGTCACTCTGCTAGTCTCAGCAATATTTCCAACATCAGGAATTGGCTGGATGGGAACTTCCACACCATCCTCTAAAATTGTAGCATTATATTTTTAGGGTACTGCCTTATCTGACTTGTAGGGGACAGGACCCGACAAACTAATCACCAATGGAGTAATAGCTGGCTTGCTATGATACTCAACTTCAAAATGGGCAGGTGTACCAAAACAAGGCACAATAACGTTTACCCCTTCTTCAACACAATCATTCATTATTGAGTCATCTTTGGAAAACAAATCCTCATATGAGGAGAAATACTCATCTGCAGAGGCATACTCATCATCCGACTCTTCTTCATCCAAACAAACCTTAATCATATCAACTTCATGGTAATCATCCCTTTGACATATAACCTTGATGGTTCCATTATCCAACAACAACTGAACACCTTTCCTCACAATTGAACATCCTCGGGAATCTTGGCAGCAAACTCGGCAAGATCCATACTGATGTTCCACCTGACCAACCATATGGCAGAAAGTAGTGTGCAATTGCACAAGGTCCTCATTCATATACTCCACATCAAAAATTCTGAACTCTCCAGGACATCCAAAAAACATGTTCACTTCCTCTTCATACTCTTCCCTAGGCCTGATTATATGGATGAGGCCCTCATCCATCATCTCTTGCAAATCAGCCTTTATCTTATCGTAACCATGAATATTTGTACTGCAAATAGCGCAACTGGCATGGTCATGTGCATAGTATCTAAATTCACAGAGGTCTGCATGCATTTCACCAAATCTCCTCGAACCATATTAATATCAAAATCAGGAAGTCGCCTAGACAACCGGCCACCATATTCACAGCATTTGCTCCTCCCTGCTTGGGTAGAGGATTATCTTTCACAGTATGGCCCATGCCTTTGAAGGATAGAATACCGGATTTCACCAATTTCTGCACCTCAGTCTTCAAAGGATAACAATTCTCAACATTATGCCCTGGTGCTCCCTGATGAAAAGCACATGTTTGGTCCGCCTTGTAATACCAAGGCAATGGTGATGGTACAGAGGGAGATGGTCGGGTCTTAACCAACTTCTTCTGAATTAATGATGGTAGTAACTCTGTATAACTCATAGAAATAGGGTCATAACTCTCCCTTCTCTGATTATACCCTTGATTCCCCTGATAGGATGGTCTCTGATAAGCAACAGTGGTTGGAGCTACACCGATAACTGGAGTAACTGAGGCGACTTACTGATGACGTTGATAATTTCTTCTAGGAGGATTAACACTCCTCTCTTGCATAACAGCATTTGTATCTCCTTCCTTCTTTTGGCAAACCCATAGGATGGCTTCTTCGTATTTCCAGAACCTTCACTCTTCATTAAACGGCCCTCTCTTACAGCCTCTTCTAACCGGATACCCATGCCTACCATTTCAGTAAAGTCACTTGGCGCACTCGCTACCATCCTCTCATAGTAGAAAGCACCCAAAGTTTTCAAGAAAATATTAGTCATCTCCCTCTCCTCTATGGGAGGAATCACTTGGGCGGCTACCTCACACCATCTCTGTGCATATTCTTTGAATGATTCCCTGTCTTTCTGGACCATGGCCCTGAGTTGGTCATGGTCAGGCGCCATGTCCATGTTGTATTTGTATTGTCTGATAAATTCTTCTCCCAAGTCATTGAAAGTATGGATGTTGACGCTGTCCAAACTCATATACCACTTTAGCGCAGCGCCGGTCATACTATCCTGAAAAAAGTGAATCAGCAGACAATGATCATCAGTATGGGTAGACATTCTCCTTACATACATCACAAGATGAGCACGAGGGGAAAGTGTTTCCCTTGTACTTTTCAAACTCTGGGACCTTAAACTTTGCAGGTATCTTAACATTCGGGATCAAGCATAATTCATTCACGTTCTGCCTGAACAATTCCTTTCCCCTGAGGGCCTTCATCTCCCTCTGCATCTTGTCAATCTGTTCTTAAAATTCAACCATTCTATCATAGAGACCCAAGTCTTCACTTGGTGGAGGAAAAGGGAGACACATATCATCATTAACAAATGGAACCATATTCACCGAGGGTGGTGTTGTAGGAGCAACATGCACCACAGGGGGTGCGGGAGTAACAGTAGTCTGAACAATTGGGGCTTCTTGAGGACCAAGATTGAAACTTTCAGGCGCAAAGTTCTCTGACACTCCCCATGGATAACCTTGAGTCATGCGATTATGAATAACAGCTGGAGTAGCAAACACAGGAACAGTCGGAGCTTCAGCAGTAACTCTTGTTGGTTGAGGTTGAACACTCGGTGGTTGATTCTGAGAAGCCACCAGAGATTCCATCAAAGCAATAAGATTGTCCATGCCAGCCTTCAAAGCAGAAACCTCCTCGCGTAACTCGCAATTCTCTTGTTCTAAGTTGTCCACCTTCCTTCTGAAATTAGCTCGAGTGTTGTAGTGGTGAGTCAGCTTGCTGAACAAAGTAAAGAAGCTTGGTAAGACACCTGGATATGCATAACAAATGCAAGAAATACGTGAAATATGATGCATGATATGCAATGCATGTAATATCAAAGTAATAATACATTTGAAATACTAAATTTTTTTATTATAATAACTTCAAAATGGATTACAAGTTTCAATAATCCCAAGTACAAGATGAAAATAAAATCTAAAACTCTAAGAAGCAAAGCTGATGGAGATCACTCTATACGCTGGCGCTTACCTATAAGCCTGGTAATCTGAGCCTTCAACCTCTGGTTTTCTTCATCATATCTGGTGGTCACCTCCTTCCAATCACCTGAATCAGGAAGTGAGCAACTATCAACTGACTGAGGCTTAGGATAAAATAAATCCCCTTGCCTCTCCATAGTCTCTACATCCTGACTCTCAAGGATCTCAATCAAGTCGTCTTTCTCCTTCAAGTCTGCTCTATAGGAAATCTCTAAAGTTTGGCACTTATTCTTCCAAGCATCCTTTTCTTGTTGCATCCTGACTAAAGCAAGTTGTAGTTCTTCTATATCATCCAATAAGGGAGGATTGGTTTTCACAAACAAACCAGGCATAGGTGTTTCCCGAGAATACGGCATCTTCAACTAAATATCTCTCATTTGGACCCACTGAAGATAAGGTTCCAAAGAAACAGCCCCTCTTGGTCCCAAATCTTTCCTACTCTTCTTATAAATGTGACGCCAGGACTTCGTAATCTATTCCCTAGCTTCCTTATGATCTTCTCCTTCCTTCAGGAAGAAACTAATCAAATGAATACTATTTGGTTTATCCCTCATCATATAACCAAGTTGTCGTCGTGCAAGAACAGGGTTGTAGTTAATTCCTCCCTTTGTACCAAGAAGAGGTACATTAGGGAAACTACCACAACTATCGACAATCTCTACATCCTGATAAGCTCGATGATACCAATAAATATCCGAGTGAGTAAGTGCCATAATCTTAGGAGCACAACAGGGTTCCTTCCTGACATCCCAAAAATCATCAGACTAAGGCATATGAGAGATAAACCACTGGTACAACAGAGGCGTACAACAGATAATCATCCCCCCGTGATAAGAATTCTGAAGATGAATAGAGTAATAAGCATCACCTAACAATGTAGGAACTGGGTTTCCAATCATGAAGATCCTGATAGCATTAACATCAACAAACTTGTCCATATTAGGAAATAAGAAAAACCCGTAAGCAAGTAGAGCAAAGATGGCCTCAAAAGCGACAGTACTCTTCATCTTAGAAAAGTAACGAGCTTTCTCCAATAATAATTGTGCTGATAATCCTCTAATCCCTCCTTTAGTAGTCATATGGTCTTCAACCTCAGACTTCCCCAGATGGATCAAAGTAGCAATCTCATATGATTTTGGCTCACCCTCCAAACCAGTAAAAGGAACATGATCGGTAACAGGTAAATCCAACAGATAAGAATACTCCTCCAGTGTAGGCATCAACTAATAGTCAGAGAAAGTAAAGCAATGATACATAGGATCATAGAACTGGACCAAGGTCGAGAGAATACCCTCCTTCATCCTAAGCTTCATGAGAGGAATGATGGATCCATGCTTCTTCCGAAAATCTGCAGAACACTCAATCTCAGGAATTAGACTGATCAATTTATCTATCTTGGGATCCTTGAAACTGTATTTTCTGGTCTTTCTTTTTCCAGAATCCATGGTCAAAAGGTACCTGAGATATTCACAAATGGTCAACTTTTAAGTCCCTTGAAATGAAATTCCTTCAAAAGATGCTTATGAGTGCATGGATGCATGATGCAACAATCACACACAAGATCACACATATAGGGTTCATAGGTTCAACGTCACGAGCATGAGGTCGAACGTACTATCCATAAGGTATGGTCTAAAATTTATCACCTGCCGAACAAGGTTCTAGAGGTTCCTAGAGTCTACATCCTTCCTTCGGATATTACCAACTTCCTGATTGACTTGGTAATTAGTAATATTCTCAAGAAAAACTCGTCCGGGCGTAGTATCGCGTGACAACTATTTCTGGATTACTCTGTCGTAGTTTCTGCACTACACCTAAAAGGCCAAGATGGGTTAGGTATTCTACGGTCTTCAACTTCAGCAGGCTCTCAGATCAAAAGGAGTACGTCTTCCCAATTACTCGGTAAATAACACTACAGTCAAAGGGGCCTCCACTGAGTGGGGGATCTCATGCCTCCTTTTTTGGATTACTCCCTCAAAGTTAACATGACTATACCGCCCGTCCTATATTAAAGTTTTCCCAAGTCCGGGTATAGGACTTATGAGTAATCACCAAGCACCCTGAAAACCAGGAAAATTTAGGCAAACAGATATACAACATATAACACATAAACAACAACAATACATATACATATTATAAATAAATATAGGCTTAACCCACTTAGGGATGGACCAGCAAGAGGTCAATCTTTCCCCAGTGAAGTCACCATTTTTTTTCTGTAGCGGTAGAAATGTTTAAGACTAAGCCATTGGATTGACTAGACTTATAAAAATCAAAATAAAAATCCCCATCGCACTTTATTGTTTCCAATGGAATGGGAAAAAAGTGAATAACCCAAAAATAGGGGGAAAGATTCAAGATAAGGGGGTTGGTTATGCAAAGGGAAGATATTAGCACCCTAAACATCTACGGTACTCCGCAGGAACCTCTTTGAAAAATCTGTATATTTTGGCTATAAAATGTTGTATAAAAATATATGGTGGAGGAGAGAAAAGAAATATATTTTTTATGATTTTTGCACCCGCCGCGGTTGCGAACCTTTAGTGCCTATGTACCACCTTTCGTGCAATAGGTGATCAGGGTACACGTAGTTCACCTTTTAAAAATTTTTAAAACACAAGTGTGTTGATTAATTTTATGAGATAAGACATCATTGTCATTGTCCGTGTGGAAAACATACTTACTACCCACAATCATGAAAGAGAAGAATTTGTATCATCTCAAAGTAGAGGATATGGCTTGGATTTTAAAATCAACAATGCCTCACTCAACACCCAAGTGGAAAATATATCTCTTTACTACATATTGTAGAAGTATAGTTGTTTGCATCACTACAAGGATTGACAAGAGTCTAATCTTTTGAGAAAATTTTTAAAGTAGAAGCCAAAGTGGCAAAATGGTTTGAAATGAGATTTATTGACTTTTAGTCTTCTCAAAAAATGTCAAGGTATTATTAAGTTGATTGAATTTTATTTATGAAAATGTTTTGAAAATGTATGGACCTAAGTCTAAGTTTATTATGAAAGTGGTTCAAGTTTTAAAAAACAAGAAGAGTTTTCAAAAGGAGGAAGAAGATTTTTTTTGAAATTTAAGAAGATGGGAGGAGAAGAAGAGACTATCCTGAAGCATAAGGTAAAAGTTAGGGATAAGAACCATCTAACCAACAAGAAGTCAATATTTGACATTATGAGTTAAGATAGAATTCTCATTCCTTGGATTAAAGCCAAACAAGCAAAGATACTAGACCTCCTGAGAGAACCAAACTTCAAGTGTATTAAGTCTTCACAAAAATTGGGTAGAGTAACGGCTGTATACGGGTGAGTTCCAGATTACAAACAAATAATGTAATCACAATAACCTGCACACAAAATAAACAAATAACCCAATGTCTTGAGGTAAACCTCAAGAACTCCAGTCAAAATATCATTTAAGGTCACAAGGTCTCCAACATAGGTCAAGATTTCTAATCCTAAGTCCAAGAAGTCCAATACTCCATAATGCCAAGGACAGTAACCAAATAGTCCAAATATCATTAAAGTTTTTTATGGTTTATGTTGATTATTAAGTGTCTTAAAAGAAAAGAAAATCTCAAGTGAGCAAAACAAAAATAACAAGGATAGAAATGCTCAAGTGAGCAAAATATAAATACATGAAATGTAATGCTTAAAGTAAATGGTACATAAAGCATAAAAAATAAAAGCATAAAATGAAACAAATTAATAATTAGTGGTTAGTTGGATGACCATCTTGAAACTTGCATTTGGAACTCATTAGAGGATTGGTAGAACCAAAGCCTTCACACAACAAGTTGCATTTGCTTTTTGTCAAGTATATCATCCATTTGGAATCCTCACAAGTACCATTTAATGATCAACGATATTTAAGTGATCCGCATTGACCAAAAGTGTTGTAGATCCATTAGAGGATTGGTAGAACCAACGCCTACACACAATGAATCTCAAAGTTATTGGATCAAAGGGATCAAATTAATATGCTTGGGCTTGCAAACATAGGTTTGGGCCACGAATGATCATTTATTCGAATCGGGACAAAATTTAGCGCTATCTTAAGCAATTGTAAGTGGACTTATATAGAAGTCACACCTATTTTGAGGTTGGTCAATAGCAACTTATGCACCATTTGTTTTGAGACATGATATAGAGATCATGCTCCAATAACACTTAGTGCAATAAGAAAGGAATGAGATGAAGAGGGGTGGGGAAGAATATACAAACCACTTTTGAATTAAATTTTAATCAAACTATTATTAAAATCATACATCCATTTTTGTAGAGTTGGACTCAACACCATGGATCCAAAGATGTTAATAAATTCCATGAGCAATATTCAACCAAAGATCAGCCATAAAATAATCACAAAATAATATTGCATTTAATATATACATTAAAAAAAAGTTTTTAAAATGTTTTAAAATAGAAATAAAAGAGAAAAATATCAACTATATTCAAATTAATCAAGAAATAAAATTAAGACTATAGAAAAATTAGAAATGAATTAAAATATTTTTATAAAATTTTTGGTAATTTTTTTAAATCAGAAACTATTTTTAAAATTAAAATAAATGAGTAAAATAAACCAAAAATAGATTAAAAAAATAGTAAAGTCAGAAATAAAAAATAAGTGAGGTCACTAATATTAGTCACAATATTATTGGATCCTTCCATAATTTTTATAGAATTTAAAAATGCATAAAAGTATTTTTAAACATTTAAAACAATTCAAATAAAATGATAATTTATAGAAAAAATATCAAAACACAAAATAAAATTGTGGAAAAATAAAAATTAGAAAGAGAAGAATCAAAACTATTTTTCATAATTTTTTCAGATTTTTTGGACTACAGATGAATTTTCTATGATTTTTTGAAGTTTAAAACAATTAAATATAAAAATCAGAAAATAAAACAAAAATCAAAAAAATGTGGATCAATGGATGAGAGTCAAAACGCGTTAGTAATCAAATTCAAGGGATCTGGCGCACTGTGCATATCATGGTCATTAGTGAATAAAACACTGGATCATTTATTAAATCAGAAATTCAAAAAAAATAAGTGGCGCGCCTTCATTGGTTGGAAGATGACACGTTGGTCATCTTCAACCTCCAGCCAATGTGAATTGCAGGTCTCTCAAACTTTAAAATCAGAAACTCGGACCTATGCCATTCGCTTCGTCTCTTCAAGACGAAGAGAATCACACATTCGCGACAAATTTATATAAATTATAGCTCAAGCAATTTGGAAGGAAAATTTTGAAAAGAGATTTGAAATTTCATGGTCAAAACGTGTTTCCAGATAAAAGCAAGTGTTGCGACTAGAACCAGGGCAACGAGAACATCACAATGATATCAAAGTTTTAAAGAATTGATGGAGAAATCTACCTATTGAAGTTGAGTTGCAGAACTCTGAAACTGGACTTCAATGGAGCAATATAGGTCACGATTCTTGAAGGTAATTATATGGTTAGCTTCAGGTAAAATCAAGGAAGGTGAATTGAGAGGAAAATTGGATTGAAAAAGGCTTGAACACTGATTACGAAGTTATAGAAAATTGAGTTATGAAACAAGTTTGGCAGGGTTATTCTGGATATCCAAGCTTAAGGAAATGAATAGGGGATAACCCTCTATTTATAGGAGAATGAATGGGATCCTCAAGCGTGTGAAATGATGAAGTTTGGAGGGAAATCGTGGGGGATATGCAGTATAAACAAAGTGTAATTTGTTTAGCACTAAAACTCAGCTAAATCGTGTGTTTCATGATGCTAAACACCTTTGGAAGGTTTCTAAACATGATTAGAAGCAAAAACGCGTGGAAAACTTCTGATTAGAAGCCAAAACAAAGATTTCAAAATCTGACTTGTGATGAAACTTCAGTTTCAAGCTACCAATTTCAAAATAATGGCATTTTCAGCTCAAGGGGTCTTAGGACATGATTCTTGATGATTTAGAAAGATAAGATTACAATCTTTGCAATGGAAAAAGAATGGAATCAAATGGATGCTTGAGCTGAAAGTTGCATTGAGTCAAAGTTGGAGAAAAAGGGTTGACTTTCCATACTTAGAAATATGTTTTTCTTCAAAAGTGACCTATAATGTTTTGCATCCAAACATGGCCTTCCTCTTGGAATTTTCTCTTGGACAAAAAAGATGGCATGAAATAGACCTCTTGAATGACATTTTGAAACTTGAACCATTCAAAAGCTCAAAAAAATTGAGAGAGTTATGAATTGTTGAAGTTGGTAAAAAATCATGAAATGACCTATAATCTTTTGCATCCTTAGGGAATCTTCCATCCATTTTCTCACTTTGCACATAAAAGAAGGAATAAAGTTCACATCCTCAAGATCATTGTGTAAAAAGAGTGGTATCAAGGTGATAAAGATTGACCAAGTTATGATCATTTGAAGCTACACTTGAGAAATTGGGGGTTCATCTAGAGGACTTGTAATCTTTCTTCATCATCAAGTTTCTTCCACATGAAAAATCCTTGAAACTTTTGAAGTGATTCGTTAATAACCCTTTGAAGAGAAGGATTTTTTTGGAATCACTCAAAAATACCAAAATATGAGCAAGATATACTTCTTTGAAGTTCAAAACCCTAACTCCTAGACCAAGAAAATGCTTTGAGGAACTTTGACAATTTTGACCAACCTTCTTATACCAACACTCTTGCTTTGTAAATAGAAGTTATTGAGGATGATAATGAGAACTCATAGCCATCAAAACCACTTTCATATCTTGAGAATTTAGAGAAATATACACTTGTGATCAATGGAAACAAGACCTTGTCCAATCATGACAACTTCTTCCATCAAGCCTTTGTACCTTTGAATCAATTTGATAACTTTGAAATATGATGAACCAAAATAAACTTTGCCATTCCATTTCTTCCAAAAACAACTTCAATGGTGATATTTGAGTTTCTCAAGCTTTATTGACTAGGGCCTGGAAATAAACTCATGAACCCATGGATCAACTTGCTAAGCCACATTGCCTTTACCTACGTTATTAACAAGTAAGATCATCCAACATTGCATTTTATCAATTAGAAAGAAAATCAAGTCAAAATATCCATGATCACAAAAGAAAACAAGTCAAGATGTTTGGTGATTCCTCAAAGAGCAAGACTAAGGATAGGGAGGAGGACCAAAAGCCCTACTGTGATCTTGTTGTGATTGAATCAATATGGTAGGATGAAGGGATCTTAGGGGCAAAAATTGAAGTACAACAGTATAGATTAAGAACGGCTTGTAATCTGTTTAAAAATATAGAGCATGAAATTTATTATTATAAAAAATAATAGCATAAAAAACACACACAAAAACACAATAGTGGACTATACACCGAAGAATATAATGTTTAAAAAGCATTGTAAACCAATCAAACGAACTAAATCAAACAAGTTAGTTTGGTTCAGTGCCATTTTTGAAAAATATTAAAAATCAAACCAAACTAAATTGATGAAGATATTATTGGTTCAGACTTTTTTTTTTCAAAAATCAATCCAAACCGAATCGATTACACCCCTATTGATAATGGAGTGGCTCAAAAATCTTGGGAAAGCCATAGTTAGTTGTACCAAACAAACCTTGAGTGTTTGGAGTAGGGATAAATGGGTACTATTACAAGGAATAGGAGGGCGGCAAGGTCATTTCGTGGCTTTGAATTTCATTAAAAGAAGGGCGAGGGAAATGAAGGAGGGATGATATGGTTTTCAGGGGAGCAAAAGTACGAGGAAGTAGTTCCTAAGGTATTAACTGATGTTCAGCAATTTGACATTGATAATTTGATAAGGAGGTTTTAGGAGTTTTTACAAGAGCCTTTTAGCTTACCATCTGGTAGAGGGAGATTAACTTGTGTGAAGGCAAGGGCCAATTAACGTTCGTCCCTATCAGTACCCCCACCACCATAAGAACAAAATGAATAACAGGTAAAAGAAATGTTGACAGTTGGTATATATAATCCACCATAATACTAGTTCCTTTTCAAGCCTTGATATTCTTGTGAATAAAAATAAGGATACATGGAGAATGTGTATTGGCTATCATGCTCTCAACAAGGTAATGATACCTGATAAATTTCCAATTCCAATTATATAAGAATTGTTAGAAGAATTGAGCAACACCCATTATTTTTCTAAGCTGGATTTGAAATATGGATACCATTAAGTGTGAGTGAATGAAGGAAGCCTTCAATCATTACACATTGGGTTCAAGGTGAAACTAGAGTTGAGGCAATGCAGGAAATTGACTAACAGGGATGAGACTATTCCCCAATTGAGAGCACATCTGCAAAATAAGCATAAGAAAGGATGAAAGTTCATGCGGACAAGAAAATTGACTAACAGGGATGAGACTATTCCCCAATTGAGTTTATAAAGGTTAGTGTTTCATAAGGAGTTTTTGTTAGCACTAACCAGATTAGGCCTTTGGTTCATGTTGGATCACATAGGCCCATGGTATAGAGAGTTTACTCTAGGAGAGGTAAAAGAGATAAACAGGGATTAACTTAGTAAAAGGGTGACGTTGAGTTTGTTGAGACTATACCCTATTTCCTAATCATAAGGAGTGCAACATATGGTTGAGAAGGAAACTTGAATATTCTACCTATGAGTTGGAAGCATTGAGATTTCTATCAGAGCTTGCTCAAGCTCTGGGAAGTGTTAGGGCTACTTTCCCCAATTTTGTAAACAATCCATTTGATCATTATAATAAAACAATCTCCAGGATTCCTTTCTTGGTGTAGTTATTATTTCATGTTGCTTCAATTTCTTACATTTACCTATTCAAATCATAGCATTAGTAGACAAATCTTGAACTTCAAAATTTAAATGAAGAAGAAGATGTAATTTTATCATTATTGTGGCGCGAAAAATACTCGAGCGTAACAATATGAAGGCGCCTTGCTTTATCTAGAGGGGAATGAATAGATCATCATTCCAAAAAATCTATAAAAAAATTCTAGTTTTAAAAATAGTTCAAAAAGAGTACACGCAGAAGGTTTTGATATAGGTCGAAAATGTCGTCTATATGAACCTAGCTATTGGAAATCGAATATCCAAATATAAAGAGATTGATGGAATGAACAACACTATAAAATTTATAAACTTCAATCAATTAATAAAGTATTAATAGTTTATAGCAAGTTACTAGCAACTCTATTTTCAATGGTAACTAACAAAAGAACAAACAAAAGAATTTGACGAACACTTGGTGTGCGACCAAATTTTCAGAATTTTTATTTGAGTTATGTTGATATAAAAATCACTTATAGTCAAAAGTGATTATAAGAAAATCAACACACAATTCAAAACAATACAGTCACGGAAACATTCTTATGAGTCAATCGATTACCCAATGTTATTTGATAAATTGATAGACGAAAATTTAAAAAAGTAAAGCGATAAGAAAAAGAGACATGAAGATTTATTTAGGAAGTTCGCCAATCATCCTCGCTATGGCTACGTCTCCCTCCAATTCCAATTTTGGAATTAGGATAAATTCTTACTATGCAAAAAGTCATTACAATATAAGTGTTCCAAGAGCAACCCTACAAACCCTAATCGTTTGTTGTTGATTCAACCCCTTCTCTTCTTTTGATCTTGAGAAAGATCAAGACACAATAGTTACCAATTGATTTATCGAATCTTTCTACTCTTTTATGTTCTTTAACTCTAAATTTTTTGCGCACGATCAATTGTACATATTACACACAAGACACTTTAATTTTATTCGTCGTTCTCGGCGCTACTTCCTTTGCGTTCTTTATCTCCAAAGGCTTTCACTAGGCTGCAATCCTCTCTTGAATGTCTTGCACAAAAACCCCTAAATCTATCAATGATCTTGAAGGAAAAACTCGCGGTTTTTCCGGATGAAACCCCCTGCAAATCTCAACCCAATATTTTTGGCTACACAAGAACCTAATTGGACGTTATCAAATCTCGCATAGATGGCACCCCGACAAAAGATGATTATGTGTAATTTATCAGTGTGTATGCATAGGTTGGAGGTTGAAAGTGAAGAGCAAATTCAGTATGTGTTTATAGTTTCATCAAGTTATAATGATACATGAATGATGTATTTATAATTGTGGAAGTTTAGATGCAAAGAGGTAATTTATGGAATTAAAAAGAATTGAAAAATTGACCAAATTAAATTGTTAGTTCCATGGTTTTACGATGGGCTAAATTTTGGTAAAACATGATTCTATACTGATATTGAGCAAGATGTTGTAACATCTTCATCAACTGTCATGACGGTTTAACTGTTATGTGTTTCAACAAGATGTCAAAGATAGATGTCATGACATCCAAGACAGTGTACAATAGGCGTTGTTGTTGGTTATCTTTTGACAAATTTGTTTTGATTTGATGAGATCCTTATGGATATACCTCATCATTATGCGCATGTCAATGAGATTATTTAGGAACAAAATGAATATTTAATTGGATTTTTTTAAAAGGATCTTGGAGACTTTTTAGGAAGATTTAAAAATATTTGTTCCTATTTTTATGAGAAAATCTTGCAGCTGTTTTGAACATGAAGATTGGATCTATTTGAAGAGTCCAAGCTTATACTACAAGAGTCTATAAATAAGAACTTGCTAGACCTAAAATAGCAAACATTCACAACAATAAATTGTGGGTGCAACATAAGGGTTTAGGGTTTTAGGAGTCTTTCAAGTTCTTTGTGTTTGTGTTCTTTGTGTGTCACTCATGTATCTTTGATGCATTAAGTTGATTGTTTGTTGCTTGTTTATCAAGCTATTATTCTCACCCATGAGCTTTTAAGCAAATGGTTGAGTATTATTCTTAGTTAAGAGTCTTAACTAAGTATTATGGATTAGAAGTGTAATCTTCTGTTTTGATACTAGTGACTGGGATTGTAACTAGTTTGTTTATCACTGTGATGATTGGAAGTGAGAGGTTATCATATCTAGAAGGTTCCTAGGTAGAAGTTGTATGGGGTAGTGATTAGGATAAAAGTTGTAAATTGGGATTGTTTAGGCTTTTAACTAATACTATATAGTGGATTTCCTTTCTGACTTGATAGCCCCCATAGTAGGTGACATTGCACCAAACTGGGTTAACAATTGATTGTGTTATTAAAATTCCTGCAAATTTTCTTTATTCATAATAAACAACAGGTTTTCTGTCAACAGATGTTATAATATTTGTCCTGACACCGTGTTTTATGTTGAGATATCAGTCTTAACCTTTGTATTGCAAGTTCTAGAATTTCAATTGGCATTAGAGCAGACACCATATTTTGTCTATTAGGTGAGCTCTAGGGAGACTATTTTCTAGTATTATGGATAAATAAGGAAGATACAACAACATACCACCTATGTTAGATGGTTCCGATTATGATTGGTGGAAAGTTTGAATGTTGGCATTTTTGAAGTCCATGGACAACAAGACTTGGAAGGATATTTTAAAAGGATGGGAACATCCTATTAACAAGGACAAATATGGGAATGTGACCTTAAATATAGAGGAAGAATGGAATGATGAGGATAACAAATTGGATCTTGGAAACTTTTCAAGGCTTTGAATATTTTATTCAATAGAGTAGACAAGAATGTGTTCAGCTTGATCAACGCATGTATTGTCGCTAAGGATGCTTGGGAAATTCTCAGAACAACTTATGAAGGTACATTCAAAGTTAAAATGTCAAGACTTCAGCTTATTACTTCAAAACTTGAGAATATAAAGATGAATGATGATGAGACAATTCAGGACTATGATACGAGGATTTTGAAATAGCAAATACATCTAGTGCCTTGGGAGAAAAGATGTCTGTAGAAAAGCTTTTTAGGAAGATTCTTAGGTCTTTGCCTAGGAAATTTGACATTAAGGTAACAACTTTTGAAGAAGTTCAAGACATTAGCATCATAAGAGTTGATGAACTTGTTGGGTCCCTTCAAACTTTTAAGATGGTAATCAGTGATAAGACTGAGAAAAGGAACAAGAGCGTGGCCTTCATATCCAATACTAAGAATGGGGGAGGTGAGTGTGACATAAATACTAATGAGGGAATAGAAAAGGCTATTGTTGTTCTTGGAAGAAAATCCAGTCAAGTACTGAACAATCTGAAGTCTAAACCTTATGTCCAGAACATTTATCATGACATCAGCAAGAACAGTAAAGTGCAAAGAAAAGAAAAAAATAAGGATAAATCAAGACTATGAAGTAGTATTCAGTGTTGTGAATGTGAGGGTTTTGGTCATTTTAAGTCTGAATGTCGCACATTTCTCAAAAAGCTGAAACATGAATTGATTACCTCAGTAGGTGAAATTGATAATGAAACTGCTAAACATGTTACTGGTTTGACTGGTAGATGTGAATCTGATGAAAATTGCTACTATGAGGATTTTCTTATGAAGAACTAGTTGCTTCCTACAAGGATTTTTGTGTCAGAAGTGAATAAGTGTGTAAGTTTAGTAAGAATCAGGATAAAATAATGGTTTAACTTCAGGAGGAAAAAGAAAAACTCCCGATTACAAACTCCGAGTTACAAAACAAGGTAACCTTATTATCCTCTAAACTTGAAAACATGACTAGTGGATCTGGTGGGTTGAATAAGACTATTCAAATTGGAAGAGGAGGAAGGAAATTCTCTGGTATAGGATTTGACTATCAGTCCTTGAATGACAAAAGAGTAGCAATGTCAGACCATATGCTTCAACATCCTATCAAGTTGCAAAGAACTCAGACCAAAGTAAAGATTCATCCCTGAAAATGTCACTATTGTAGTAAGAATGGTCATATAAAACCTTTATGTTTTAAGTTGTATGGTTTTTTAGGACATGCTTCTCAACCTAGATACAATGGTGAAAAGGATTTAAAAAACAAGATTGGTGTCATCAATCTTGCAGCTTGTACCTCTACCAGAAACTTGTCCAAGGATGTCATTTGTCTATTCACTTGTTCAACAATTAAGGAAGTGGAAATCAAAGAAGGTAAAAAGAACTATAAACTTCTGAACTTGAATATGTCTAACATAAATAGAAGCAAATGAGTTCGAGAGGTTTGGTCAAAAGAGTGCAATGTCATATTAAATTATGAATACCAGGATACTAAGCACCAACAGTCAGAAAGTTCCAATAGTTTTTTTAAAATAGATCGTTGTAAGAGAAGAGGTTTTCACCAATCAAGGTTTTTCAATGTTTTAGGAAAATTAGTACATTCAATATATAATTCCCTTCTACAAGTTATCATACTATTAGTTATCATCCATAGTTCTCAATCTCTCTCATTCAAAGAAAACAACCCATCTTTTATGTGCATCTATTATCCTATAGGGTGTCAAATTCAATCAAATTTAAAGATGTCAAGTTTCTCATCCTCGAGTGAAAACATTTGTAGTCCCATGAATGTTGTTCCTCTCGCTACAATTTCTTCAATTTCTCCAATCAAGAAGAGAACCAAGTCATCGACTATAAGAATGGGTACAACCTCCCAAAAAGGTAAATCATATACATCTATGGTTATTCCTGAAAAAAATAGCAGCGATAGGAATGATAAGTCCATTGTTGAGTCTAGGAAAACTCATGATGTTGATCTGAGTGTTGAGACCACTATCAAATAGGATGTTGAAAGAAACCCTAGTGCTACTGGTACTGAGTAAGATGATCATAGCATTCATAATTTAGTTTCAGATGTTATAAAAATTAACCCTAAGGTTGTGCCGGAGGTTGCAACATACCAAGCACAACATGGAAATTCCTCTCAGAAACCAAACTTACCTGGTGTTTTTGAGTTCTCTAAACATTCTCAAGAAGAAAAGATTGTGGAAGAAACTGAAGATATGCGTATGTGGAAGGAGAAAATACTCATGATGATCAAGAGGACAATGAATTTGTCAAGGATCAGAATACCGATATGATTATTATTGATGATCTGGATTCAGATGATATACCAATTACCAGAAGAATGACTCAGGGGGTATCTAGAGATTAAAAAATAGAAAAGGAAAGGTTGTTGAGACCTCAAGTAGTGCTTAAAATTTTTCTAAAAAGGGTCTTGTTGGTGGTCTTGGTAAGAGATGGAGTAAAGTAAAAACTTCTGCTGGACAAAAAAAGTCCTTGAAAAGAAAGCAAGCTTCATCCAGTGATTCTGAATATGAGGAAGATGTTGGACAAAATGTTCAAGACATTGTTCCATATTCCAAAAAGATTGTAGCAGGTAAGAAGATTCCTTTTAATATTCCTAAAGTTGAAATTGATAATATTTCTTTTTATTCTGTTGAGTATGCGGAAAATGGAAATTTGTGAACCATAGAAGGATAGCATTAGAAAGAGAATTTGGCAAAGATGCTCTTGAATGTAAATAAGTAGGCAGCCTCATCAAGAAAGCAAGATTAATGAAGACTATAGTTGGTTTGGAAGAGTGCTATGAAACACTAGTGTAGGAATTCATAGTAAATATTCCTAGGGATTATGACAACAAAAGTAGCGGGGATTAAAGTTTTTGTTAGAGGTAAGTGTGTTGAGTTCTTTCCAAAAATAATAAATAGATATATAGGAAGATATGAATATGAGAAGAGATAGGTTGAGGTTACTGATAATACCATTTTCAGAAAGATCATTGTAAATCAGGTGACTCACTGGCCAAGGAAAAAGAAGCTTTATGTAAGCAATTTGAGTGTTAAATATGTTGTGCTGAATAGGATAGGAGCTGCCAACTGGTTCATACAAATCACACCTCCTCAATAACCACGGGCTTAGGAAAGTTCATCTATATAATTGGAACTAAAACCAAATTTGATTCTGGTACCTATGTCTTTGAGAAAACAATTAAGCATGCTCATTCTTATGTTGTAAAAATGCCCATTACCTTTTTGGCTCTAATATGTGGCTTAATTGTAAATCAGCATCCTGTTAAACTAAAACGACTTATATAGAGGGGGTAACTAGATCTCCAGATTAAAAATGACCTTTCAAAAATTGTTATTTAAAAACTTATTTAAAAAACAATGTTCAGCAGAAGGTTTTTGACCTAGATCAAAATAGTAGTCTAAACGAACCTAGTTATTGGAAACTCGGATATGTACAAGCCATATGGAATTAAGATAATGATAAAATCAATCAACATAATAATATCTCAATAAATAGTTTAATATTAAACACAACCGTTTCCTATTTCCAATGAAATTTAAACAAAAATATAGAACATTGCAATTTGTCAAACACTTGGTGTGAGTTAGACTTTTCAAAAAAATTCTTTGAGTTGTGTTAATATGAAAACCACTTATAATTAAAGTGATTGTAAGCTAATCAACACACCACTTTAAACAAAACAATTTCAGAAAAATTCTTACGAGTCAATCGATCAAACAATTTGTCGAACACTTGGTGTGCAACCAAATTTTAAAAAAATTTCCTTTGAGTTGCGTTGGTATGAAAAAAACACTTATAATCAAAAGTGATTATAAGAAAATCAACACCCAATTCAAATCAAAAACAGTCCCGGAAAAATACTACGAGTCGATCAATTACTGAATATTATTGTACAAATTAGTATATGAAAAGTAAAGCAAATAAAATGATAAATGAAGAGATACACAATAATATGTCTACACAGTTCCCCACTTTCTTCCTCGTGTGTGGATACGTTTGCGCCTAATTCCAATGTAGAATTAGGATATTTGCTTACTTTGCAAAAAGTATGATTACAAGAGAAGTGTTCAAGAGCAATCCTACAAACCGTAACCATTTATTGTTGATTCAACCCTTTATCTTCTTTTGATATTCAACAAGATCAAGCACACAATATACGCAAATTGATTATATGGATCTTGTTACTCCTTTGCATACTTTATCTCCAAAGCTTTCGTGCACCATCAATTTTACCTATTGCAACATAAGACTTCAATTTGATTCTCTTCTCTAGTGCTACTTCCTTTGCATTCTTTATCTCCAAAGGATCCTTTGAGTTCTTTATCTCCAAAGGCTTTTACTATGCTGTAATCCTCTTTTGAACTTCTTGCACGAAAACCCCTAAATCAACCAATGTTCTTGGAAGACAAACTCGTGGTTTTTTTGGATGAAGACCCCTGCAAATCTCAACCTAATATTCTCGACTACACAAGAACCTTATTAGATGTTATAGAACCACGTCTAGATGAAACTCCAATAAAATATTAATACGATGATTTATTAGTGTGTATGCATAGGTTGGAGGTTTAAGTTGAAGAGAAATTGCAGGGAATTTTTATGGTATCATTAAGTTGGAATGATGCATGAATGATATATTTATAGTTGGGAGATTTTTAGGGAAAAGAGGGAGTTTTGGAATGAAAAAAGATTCAAAAATGACCCACAAAATAGTATGAGTCGACCTTAAAAAGTTATGAGTTGGCACATACAAAATAATAGCTACAAGCTATAATAATGCAGTATATAGGTCGGCTCATAGGATTTTCAGGTCGGCTCGTGTACTGCAGTCTTAAAGCAAAAATGTTGAACATTCTGCGGGCTTATTAATGCAGTACATAGGTCGGCTCATGTAGTACAGTTTTAAAGCAAAAATATTATTAGAGTGATTTTTCATGATTTGAATCAATTTTAAACTTGTGTTGAATACTTTATAAGACCTCTAATACAAGGGTGCACCAAACGACACAAATAAACAATCTAATATACATAAATGCTAACTTTTCCTAGTTTTGACATTATGCAAAACATCTAATGGTGAAGTTGCACTCACATACTCCCTCTTTTTGATGATGGCGAAACTTTTGATGATGCATTCATATAGTTATCGAAGGTTCCCCCTGACTTTGTGCTTCCCAACTTCATCTCGCATATGCTTCTCCCCCTTTGACAACATCAAAAAGAAAGAAGGCAAATCGTGAGAAGTATCATATTAAAATACCAATACTAATATATCACTCAGAGACGTTTTTGCAAAGAAGAGCAACAATCACATATCCCCATATATATGTAATGATGTGAAATTGATAAATAACAAGCATAAAACATTAACAAACATGTAATGTAATGCATGAATAATATTGAATGTAATGCATGAGCGAACTTTTCAAGTTACTTCTTTAGTGTCACGATTACGTAACACAATTCCATGGAACTTCCGATGCCGCACACACATGTGCCTAGCATAGAAACAAAAAAGTGTCACTACTCAATCCAAAATGAAAATATTCTCATAACATGTGACTCAACTACAAAAATAACCGTACATGCAATTAACATGCTTATATTCAACTTATGCACGAATGCAAAAAATAATAATAGAAATACATGCTTGTACACACAAGAGTAAACTTATACAAATGTGTAAGAACTAATACATGAAGTCATTATAAGCATGTATATTGAGAACACATAATGGATATCAATTAAAAATTTTGAAAATGAACATTTATGGTTTTCATCATTTGAGAACATAACAAGCATTTTCATCAACTAAAACATGTAATAAGAAAAATCTTACTTTCAATGAGAAATTTGGAACAATATTACCTCACTCTTGATGGAAAGGAAGTTTCATCCACATGATATAAAATACTCCAGACAAAATGTTATAGAAAAAGTATAAAAGTCCAAGCATCATAATAAAGAAAGTAACATTAGAGACATTAATAATCTCCAATTCCTCATGTTTGTTGAATAACAGTTTGGTTGCGAATGTTTTGTGAAAATGTCAGCAAGTTGATTTTTACTATCAAAATGCCCGAACACAACATCTCCTTTTTCAACATGACCGCGAAGGTAATTCCCCATGCATGTGTTCCTTCCTTGAGTTACTTTATTTGGAGTCCGAGAAAGTAATTCAACTACCCATAAGACTCATTCCAAACACACCCTGCATAAGCTTAGAGAAATCTTTGACAAGTTGCATGTTAGTAGAATCAAATATGATATAATGTCAAATATGTTATGCTTGATGTTTAATGAAGCTAAACATGCTTATTTACACATAAGTGTTTATTAAAAAAATACATGAAAATATAGAACGATGAGGTCATTTCATGTATATAAATTGATAAGTCACCATGATTATCAATTAAGAATTATGCTGCAAATTAATACTCATAATATATACCATATACCAAGTATATCATGTACTTAGAGAAATAAACAAGTAAAATAGAAAAATTACTAACAATGCAAAAGTTAAATCGATACTACCTCATTGTACAATATGATGGAAGATGCACTTGCATTTCACAAGGAACTCTCAAAAGAAAGTTGAACCAAATGCAAAACATGCCACAAAGATTTCGAAATAACATGATCTTACCACTTTTCACTTTGACAAAGTACCCAAAAGTATAACTTGTGATGAATCCAAGAAGTTCATTGATTTGATAATCATTCATTTTTATTTAAC
Organism: Vicia faba; assembly: GCA_948472305.1. Taxonomy (NCBI): domain Eukaryota; kingdom Viridiplantae; phylum Streptophyta; class Magnoliopsida; order Fabales; family Fabaceae; genus Vicia; species Vicia faba. The sequence goes on along the minus strand of OX451736.1, from coordinate 1,050,987,043 downwards.
TTTTATCTTTATCCTTTTCATGTTAGTTATCTTTCTCCTCCTCGTGTTTCACTGATTCGGGTTGATCAATTCCTTCTCGGGCGCCATTGAGTATGTCTCTTGAAGATACACCTACATCATGAAATGAAATACCTTTTCTAAGTATTCTTGGAGACAACATCAAACGTAATTTTTGCCTATTTTACCGATTAATCAAAACTTGTTACTTTCTAGATCACATAATCCATCTTCTTGCCACATATACAATAGAATTATAATGTGTTCATATGCCTTGAGCCACTATAAATGAGATCTCATATTCTCTTTATAGAGTCAAGATAACATTCCTACAAAAACAAAAAGACAAGCTAGGTACCCAATCTTCATTAGGTCCTTGGGGGTTAGTGAAAAATTGGTTGCATTTGGTCAAGCCTTTCATACAACCATAGTGACAATTTAAACCTTCACCATAACTAAAATCACTATTGTATACGTGCTCTCTTTTTGAGGACCTTGAACTTGAAGTCCTAAGAGATTTAGACTTTGTTCTTTCCTCCTTATTCGTGACTTTATCCTATATATTTTTCTTCTCAAGCTTTTTCTCGTGGTTATCTAAACAAGTAAGTTCTTGCTCATGTTATTCAAACTTACCAAACAATTTAGTGAGATCAAGTGTTGTAAGATTATTGGCTTCCTTGATCGCGATAACATTCGGTTGCCAATTCCTAGTAAGATATCTCAAAACTTTGTTAGTATAAATTGCATTAGAAATAGGGTTACCAAGTACATTCAAACGATTAATGATATTTAATGAATATTTATTATCATCATTATTCCATAGTGCTTTCGGCATTAGCTGTGACAATGCCATTAGTATCGAATTGAGTAACAGTGCCACACGTACCCTTCTCATATGAATTAACATGAATGTGCATACAAGCTTTCCAATAACTATAGTTTTCTCCCGGAAAAAAATTAGGGTTATTTTGTAATCCCCTTTAGGTTCGTACGCCATTTTCTAATAAGAGTTTCGAAGTACGGAATTAACCGGATCTCTGATACCACTTGTTAGACTACTGTGACTTATCTAGAGGGGGGTGAATAGATCTCCAAATTAAAAATGACCTTTCAAAAATTGTTATTTAAAAACTTATTTGAAAAATAATGTTGAGCGGAAGGTTTTTGGCATAGATCAAAATAGTAGTCTAAACGAGTCTAGTTATTGGAAACTTGGATATGTACAAGCCATATGGAATTAATATTATGATAAAATCAATCAACATAATGATATCTCAATTAATAGTTTAATATCAAACACAACGGTTTTCTATTTCCAATGAAATTTAAACAAATAGAACATTGTAATTTGTCAAACACTTGGTGCACATTCAACTTTTTAGAATTTTTCTTTGAGTCCTGTTGATATGAAAACCACTTATAATTAAAGTGATTATAAGCTAATCAACACGCCACTTTAAACAAAATAATTGCAGAAAAATTCTTCTGAGACAATTGATCAAACAATTTATCGAACACTGGGTGTGCAACCAAATTTTTCATAATTTTCTTTTGAGTTGTGTTGATATGAAAAATAACTTATAATCAAAAGTGATTATAAGAAAATTAACACCTAATTCAAAACAAAAATAGTCTTGGAAAATTACTACAAGTCGATCTATTACTCAATGTTATTTGATAAATTTATATATGAAAATTAAAGTAAGTAAAACAATAAAATAAAAGAGACACAGGGATCTATCTACACAGTTCTCCACTTTCATCCTCGCGTGCGGGTACGTATGTGCCCAATTCTAAAGTGAAATTAGGATACTTTCTTACTTTGCGAAAAGTATGATTACAAGAGAGTTGTTCCAGAGCAATTCTACAAACCCTAACTGTTTGTTGTTGATTCAATCCCTTCTCTTCTTTTTTATCTTTAACAAGATCAAGCATACAATAGATGTAAATTGATTATTTGGATCTTGCTACTCCTTTGCATACTTTATCTCCAAAGCTTTCGCGCACCATCAATTTCACGCATTGTAACACAAGACTTCAATTTGATTTGTTGTTCTCGCGCTACTTCCTTTGCATTATTTATCTCTAAATGATATTTTTCATTCTTTATATCCAAAGGCTTTCACTAGGACGCAATCCTCTCTTGAACGTCTTGTACGAAAACCCCCAAATCAACCAATGATCTTGGAGGGAAAACTTGCAATTTTTCCAGGTGAAGACCCCTGCAAATCTCAACCCAATATTATCGACAACACAAGAACCTAATTGGACGATATTGAACCTCGTCTAGATGGCACCCCAACAAAATATTATTACGATGATTTTTTAGTGTGTATGCATAAGTTGGAGGTTGAAGGTGAAGAGTAATTGCAAGAAATTTTTATGGTATCGTCAAGTTAGAAAGATGCATGAATAATATACTTATAGTTGGGAACTTTTTAAGCAAAAGAAGGAGGTTTCAGAACGAATATATATATATATATATATATATATATATATATATATATATATATATATATATATATATATATATATATATATATATATATGACACACAAAACAGTATAAGCCGGCCTGAAAAAGTTATGAATCGGCACATACAAAACAATAGCTACATGCTTTAATAATGCAGTACATAGGTCGGCTCATAGGATTTTCAGGCCAGCTCATGTATTGCAGTTTTAAAGAAAAAATGTTGAATGTGATGCAGGATTTAATAATGAAGTACATAGGTTGGCTCATAGGATTTTCAAGTCGGCTCATAGGATTTTCAAGTCGGCTCATAGGATTTTCAAGTCGGCTCATGTACTCCGATTTAAAGCAAAAATGTTGTCAGACTGATTTTTCATGATTTGGATCAATTTTAAACTTGTTTTGATACTGCCTAAGACCTCTAATGCAAGAGTGCACGAAACGACACCGAGAAAGACACAACCAGTAGAACTAGTGCTTAAGAAGCTAGAAGTAAAAATGATGGAAGTGAAGAAAGCAGTGATGAAGAAGGCACAACCAGTAGCACTAGTGCTTAAGTAGCTATATGTTTTTTTGATGGTTTGATAACATCTTGTTTAAGGGCTTATGACCCGATTTTTGTTTGTAAAGAACTATGTTCTATTTGTGGTGTAACTCCTAACAATATATGTGTTTCCAATTAATGGTTTATATTTGTTCTTTCATCTGCTATTTTGTGCTTTCATTTGTATTTATTGCTTATGTGAAATATATGTACTTCCATTTTTTTTAAAATTTACTCTAGTTTTTATCAAGTTTTGACTAAAAATGGGGAGTAAAGTGTTGGTACGTTCTGTATGTTTTGATGTTATTAAACATGTCTTGACATGTTAATTAGCATACAAATAGGAATGTGTTACTGCTAAAGGAGAGAGTAGTAGTTGTGGTTTCTTGCTGGATGCAACTATTTTGTGGGAGAATGATAGCCTGTCATACTGGTTTAGACTTGGAGCTTCTGCTGCTGCTGATTGTTGGTGGAGTTTGTGTGCATGATATCTTATTTAATGTTATGACGTGACATCTTTTTTGATATGAGGAAATCCTGATGTGAGGTTGGTTTTATCGTCTACTGATGTTGCCTCTAATATGTGAACTTGGGTAGTTTACATTTGGTGATTTGGGATCTTCTATTGAGGTGGAGCCTTCATCATGTGTGACAGTGGGAGTATTGGACATGTCTGATCTATCTAGCTCCTATGATATGGATGAGATGTGTTGTGTAATGTCAGGCCACATGTTTGAACATCTGTTCTACTGAAGTTTAGGAGATAGTGATTTGTAACTGCATGAAGTCTCTGATATATTTTTATGATTGTGGTTTACATATCTAGAATTATAATGCTTTGGTTGTTTTAGCCAAAATCTGCCAAAGGGGGAGATTGTTAGTTCCATAGTTTTATGATTGGCTAAATTTTGGTAAAACATGGTTCTATATTGATGTTGAGCAAAATGTTGTAACATTTTCATCAACTGTTGAAATTTCTCTAGTATAGGAAATACGTGTTTAAACTGATATCTCAACATCAGAGCTATGTTAAGGCATATGTTACAACATCTGATTTGACATCCTGAACAGATTTATCAAGATGTAAGTGATACTGAAATTAAATTGCAGAATGATAAATAACACATAGAGTTGTTAACCCAGTTTGGTCCAAACTTACCTATTTCTGGGGTTACCAAGCCAAAAGGAAATCCACTATCAGTAGTATTAATTTAAAGTCTAAACAGTCACATTTTACAACTTCTCATTAATCTCTACCCAATACAACTTCTACCTAAGAACCTCCTAGATATGAGAAATCGCCATCTCATTTCCTAAATCACCTCAGTGATATCTAACAGTCCAAATCCCAGTGATTGTATAAAAAATAACTTAACAATAATATTACACTTCCAATACAAATACTTACTCAAGACTCTTTACTAAGAACAATACTTGGTTTTGCTTAAAAGCTTCAACCAAGAACAATACTCAAATCATTACCTACACAGCATACAAGGGTGACTTACAACTACATAAGAGAATCTCAAAACCTAAGACTCTAAGCTTTCCCTAATTATACAATTGTTGAAATATTATATTCCATTAGGTTATGTCTTCTTCTTATTCAAATATGCCTCTGCATTCCATGGGCTTCGAATTCTACGTCCAGAAGTTTCTTGATCCATAAGTTGAATAATGCACCAATTCTGCAGCAAAATCTCCATAAATCTTGGAACAAACAATACAAAGTTTTCTAAATTGTCTCAATGCCTAATTTAGTAACTAATGTACAGCTAGATATACAAAACTTGTTCCAAATTAAATCCTCTTAACTGCAAAATTTATTGAGATATATCCAAAAGAAATATCACAGAATCAAATCAAATCTGTCAAGATTTAAAATAGCAGTGTCTGCTGTAACAGATCAAGATGTCATGACATCTACTTTGACATCTAGTTGAAAAAATCATAACAGCAAAAGTGTTATGGCAGTTGATAAGAATGTTGTAACATTTTAATCAACATCAGTAAAACCATATTTTAGCAAAATTATGCCAATTCTAAAACTATGGAACTAACAATCTCCCCCTATGGATAATTTTGGCTAAAACAATCAAAGGTCATTTACAATTGGAGAGAGTAATAAAACCACGAGGAATAAGACCACAAAGGAATAAGACCACAAACCAAACTTCACAAAAGTGTATCAAAGATACAGCAGTTACACAAACACAAGCTACATATTAAATATGTAAACTTTGTACATGAAGAAGAAGATGGATTGTATCTTAAGAACCATCTAAGATACTCCCCCTTAAACATAGAACCAGTTCTTGTCACAGAGGAATAAATATCCTCTTCAAGAACATAATACATTAGAAGCACATGCAGCAGAAGCAACACACATAACTCAGAGAACAAGACACAATAATACTCATAACTCAGAACACAAGACACAACAGACAGGATGTTAGAACATCCTATAAGACATCTTGCAAAAAAACCCAACAGAAGTAGCAGATGTATAACAGACTCAAGACACACATAACAGACAATCATGATCCCCCTAAAGTGTTGCATAAAGCAAACAACACTTGACTAGACTCAATGACACTTTTATCCCCCTTTTTAGCCAAAAATTGACAAAAATAGAGTAGAAATAAACCGACACAAAAAACAATCAATAGAAGCAATAATTGATTCAAGACAAACAAAAGAAGACCCAAAAAAACTGACTCAATAACTTGATGCAAGACTAATAGCACCAAAAGCAAACAGAAAGAAAGAACAAACTAGAACTCACCCAAATAGACACAAACTAAGGGTAAAAAAACTCAAAAACAAAAAACAAAAGACACACTTTTTTATTATATATATAGATAGCGGACACTAGCTATCCAAAACAACCTCCTGAGCCAATGAGATTTACCCAATCTTCATCAATATCTGTGTCTGAATCATGTATATGAACATGGTTCTTCTTGAGGGACTTTACCTTGATTATAGTTTTTTTCCTGTCCTGGATGTTCTAGTAGATGTTACAACATTTGTTGTAGTGTTGAGACTACTTTCTTTGAACCAGAACCTACTACTTTCTAGATTTCCAGCAGAAGATATTTCTTTCCATCATCAATTATGAAACACACTTGTTAGGATAGTGAGGTTATAAGGTCTTTAAATACAAGGAGAATTACCTAGGTTGTAACAAAACCTTGCTTGTAACAACAATTTAGTCAATGAAAGCGCTATTGAAGTAGATAAAGTCTTCTTTAGTAATAGTGAACCACTCACGATAGGAGAGAGACACATTCTTGATCATCTTTATCTTTTTCCAAGATTTGATTGCTTGAACAAGTGTTACAACATTTGAAATGATATTTAGCATGCCATTGAAAATGATTCTTCTGAGATTGCACACTCCACTAGGTGAAAGAATATAATTGGCAGACCTTTCAAATAGCTACTCCAATAAATCTCCAGTAGTGCAATTCCAAAATAACCCATCATATTCTCAATGTAAATTTCACCTCAAGTTATGATGAAAATACTTCCAGATCTTCTTAACCATACCAAGTTAATGACTGTTAATATAAGCCTGTAGTAAGATCCCTGACACAATGATGACAAAACCAATGACTTTGTTCTGCAAGCAGAACAAAATCCTTGTACCTTGACTGTAGTAGCATGTCACACTATAATGTCATGACATCTAGTTTGACATTGCACTCTTTTAGTAATCAACGCAAATGAAAATACATCTTCCTTCAGCAATGAACCTAATCTTAAAGATATACCAGGATTCAATTAATTCTAATCCAAGTGACCAGAATATCCTCCAATAATACAATCTTCTTCAGGCTTGGCCAATAGCTCTTTACTCCAACAACTCACAATCATTGTATATTTAATTTATGAAATAGCTGATGATCACAGAAAAAAATAAACTCCAGATAAAGAAATCCCTCTTAAAATGCTTTCTTGAGAGCTTTCTTATTCAGTGTCTCCTAGCCCTTTAGAGTCTTCCACAATGTCAGGAGTATCAAACTGTTCTGTTAATGTTCCAACATCTAGTTAAACATTAGTGCCTTTCTCAATGAACACATCACTGACTTTGATCCTGAAATCACTCATTACTAAAAGTACTTTTCCCAATAGAGTAACTCAGAAACATACCTTGTTCCCATTCAATAAGAGATAAGAACCTTTGAATACTTCACATATAATAGGTTTACTTTGTTATAGGACACAAAATAAAACCATATATATGACTATATCCTCTAGGATACTCACCTGCATTGGACTAAACAACCATATAACAGGTTCTAGAACTTTTGCAATTGTATAATGTTGCACCTTCTGGTGTGTCATCTTGACTTCTTCTTTCTTGAACATCAAGTAAAAGTATAAGCAATTAAGTACTTGTGAAAACCACAAATAGCAATTATTTTTAAATCCTCAAAGAACTCCAAACATCTCGTTAGAGACAAGAAAACATTATTCCTTGATGACAAATACCTTCAGATCTTGATCACACAATAGTCATCAGTCCTTTAGTAAGAAGACCACTTAACAAGATCTAGATTTTTTATCTTGTATTATTTAGATACCATGTGTCCTTAAACTCCCTTTCACCATTATCAACAAAGTAACAGTTGATTAAAATGAGACTTAAACAAACCACCAGAACCACTTTTACTGAAGATAAGTGTCTGGAAATGTCAGTGTCAAAATAACAATCATCTTAGTTTAGTTCTAAGAAAGGTATGAGAGATAAGGCAATTATCACCTTCCTAGAGTATTAACCACTGCTTGGTTAAACAAAACTGAACTTGACCTTTGAGAAAGTAACCAAAACTGCTAAGATCAACTTATCACAGAAGAGATGTCTTTAATGCAAGAATATGCCTTTAGCATGAGTAAGCTGATGATCAGCACAATGTTAAGACATTAAGACTGAAATCCTTGACTCGGATTTCCTTTTGATAAAAACAACCTTTTGTCACTTGAGTTTTCCCTTTGCTAAACATAGCTACAAAACCCAATCCCTTTCATCCTTCCAAAAATATTTCCTCTAGAAGACACCTCATAACTGTTCTGAACATATCCTTATAGACTTTATAAAGATATTAACTTTTAGAAATAATATAGTCACCTAACCTTTTAAATCATAGATGGTAGACAACCCTTCATTCTCTTAAGACATAAGATCAAAGATAAATCACGTCTTATTATCTGCATGGTTGACAACCCTTTTTATTCTATATACACAGATCTTTGAATAAAAATATCCAGCAGATCATAAGATAATTTTCAAAATAGAAATCTTCATTAGAAGTCCATCTTCTAGTCAACCAGAAATAAAAAACCTATAAAGTTTCTCTTGAGATAAGTATAGCATTCTGCTCTACAAAGATCCAAGGCCATCACACTCAAGAAAATGCTTTGTCATTGATTGATCTATACTCCAGTTCCAACCTTTTTCTTTAGCATCACAGACATTCTGAAATCAGTACAGATGTTCTAAAAATTTATTCTAGACATTTCTATCCAAACTTTTCAACACATGATTGGATTTCCTTCCAAGGAACACAATAGCAATAAGAAACCCTTCGTTATAGACCATGGTAAAAATTCCTATAAGTTGAAAAATAATGCTCTTGTTGTTCTTCAATAGCTTTCCACTTTCATGTCAAACCTCTTGATTAAAAACCTGAGAAACCTTCTTCTTGATCATCCCCACATCTGAATTATTTTATTCCAAACACACTTAGATGTTCCTTTATGAGTAGACTTGAGAAATTCCCAAGTATCTTTAGCTACAATACAAGTGATATAGAGAACTTACCAATTCCATAGAATATGAAGTTTATAATTTCATAGTGACCACGAGCTAACTCAACCTCTTCCCTTGTATCTCTTCAAAACCAGGAACCTCATATCCTGATAATTCTTCAAGCACTATTGTTTATTGATAACCAGAATGCTATCACTCTAGTCTTATAAAAAATAGTAGTACCAGAAGAAAAAAAAACACTCCCTGAAGCTCACTCAATGGACCAGGGTGCCTGCTCTGATACCAATTGAAATTTCTCTGGTACTGGCAACACATGTTAAAACTGATATCTCAATATCAGAACTACGTCAAGGAAGGTGTTAAAACATCCGATTTAACATCCTGAACATGTTTATTAAGATGTAAGTGATACTGGAATTAAATTACAGAATGATAAATAACACATAGATTTGTTAACCTAGTTAAGTGCAAACTCACCTACTCTGGGGGATACCAAGTCGGGAAGGAATTCCATTATCAATAGTATTAATTCAAAGCCTAAACAGTCCCAGTTTACGACTTCTTGCTTAATCCCTAACAAATGCAACGTCTACCTAAAAACCTCTTAGATATTAGAAATCGCCATATCACTTCCTAAATCACCTCGGTGATATCTAACAGTCTCAATTTCAGTGACTATATCAAAAACAACTCAACAAGAAGATTCCACTTCCAATATAAATACTTAGTCAAGACTTTTGACTAAGAATAATACTTGGTTTTTATTAAGAGCTTCAACCAAGAATAATACTCATTACCTAAAGGTTTTTGAGTGAGAACATTACATCTACCACAAGTATCAAATAATACAAGGATGACTTACAACTACACAAGAGACTCTCAAAACCTAAGACTCTAAGCTTCCCATAATTATACAATTGTTGAAAGATTCGATTCCATTAGGTTATGTCTTCTTCTTCTTCAATTACACTTTTGCAGTCCATGGGCTTCGAATTATATGTCCATAAGTTTCTTGATCCATAAGTTGAGTTATGCACCAATTGTGCAGAAAAATCTCCTTAAATCTTAGAACAAGAAATACAAAGTTTACTAAATGGTCTCAAGGCCCAATTTAGTAACTAATGTACAACTGGAGATACAAAACCTGTTCCAGATTATATCTTCTTAACCTGCAAAATTTACTTAGATATATCCAAAAGAAATATCACATAATCAAATCAAATCTGTCAAAATTTAAAACAGCAGCGCCTGCTGTAAGCCTATAACAGACTAAGATGTCATGACATCTACTTCGACATCTGGATGAAAAACGCATAACAGCAAAACTGTTATAACAGTTGATAAGAATGTTATAATATCTTAATGAACATCAGTAGAACCATGTTTTAGAAAATTATGCCAATCCTAAAACTATGGAACTAACAACTATCATGATAGTTCAGTTGTTATGTGTTTTAGCAAGATGTCAAAGACAGATGTCATGACATCCTAGATTGTGTACAGCAAGCACTATTGTTGGTTATCTCTTGACATAGTTGTTTTGATTTGATGATATCCTTTTGCATATGCCTCATCATTATGTGCAGGTCAATGAGATTATTTAGGAATAAAGTGCATATTTAATTGGATTTCTTTAAAAGGATCTTGGAGACTTTTTAGAAAGATTTAAAAAGATTTGTTCCTATTTTTATGAGAAAAATAGATAGCTATTTTGGACGTGAAGATTGGATCTATTTGAAGAGTCCAAGCTCATACTGAAAGAGTTTATAAATAAGGACTTGTTATACCTAAAATAGCAAGCATTCACTATTAGAACAAGATTTGGATATGTGTTTAAATCTCTGTGTTTTGATGATAACAATGATTATATTTTATGAAGAACAATTTTAGTTCTAATGGTTTCATTGAGTGTGCAGATATTAGAATTATGGACAGTCTTAATCGATATATCATCGAAATCACTTTATCACTCAAAAGAAGAACCATTGAGTTCGTTACTAATGAAACATCAGTAGTTCTATTGAATGTTGAATGTTCGACAAGAAAAGAATCTCGGTGAGTTTCTAAGAAGAATGCAACCTTCCAATGCAAAGATCAGAAGACAAGATTTGTTCATCAGAAGAGTTGTTGCTGGCATTTCTGAAGACAAAGTCAAGTTTCTGAAGACTCAGATAGTTCATTGAATATGCACTTCAATTCAACATCAAAAGTATTCCATTAGAAGAAAGGATGAAAGAAAGAAAGATCTTCTAGACTCAAACCAACATCACAAAGTCCATCAGAAGACAAGATCAAAGGATGATATCTTCTCAAGTTAATCTACTTATAAGAAGTAACATTTGTCAGAAGATAAATATCATCAGAAACACCAGTGCACTCACTAGTAGAACTATTGTGACCATTTCTAAAGAAACATTAGCACTTCTAAGGAATGTTAAATGTTCATCAGAAAGGGAATCAAGTATGTTCTCAGGAAAGTGTCACTATCAGAAAAAAAGATCTCAAATATCCAGAATAAAGAATTCAAGATCAAAAATCAAGGTGTAGCTTACATAAGTTATTTCTTCCAGCTCAATCCAAAGATCAGAATTCAAGAGATCACAAAGAAAGGAATTCAACATCAAAATCAGATGTAGTGATATAAGTTTTTGCTTCAGAAATCAGACATCAGATATGTATCTCAGAAAAGCTGGTTATCAAAGATCAAGAAATCGAGATGAAGTGGATCAGAAAAGCTTTCACTCAAATAAGTTGTTCCTCAGATAAGCTATTGCTTGTATATCTGAAGACAATGTTCAAACATATGAAAGACTCTGACTCTACAGCAAAGAAGAATCTTTTGGATCATTATCACTCCTCAATCAAAAATCAATCCAGCAAGAACAAAGAATCAAAGCTCAAGAATTCAAAGACTTGTTAATTAGAAAGGTTGTTGTCTCAATATCTGATTACAAGATCCAACATCATAAAAGCTTTTGATATCATCAAAAAATCTTTCACGTACAACAACAAGACTTGATTCTCAGATAGGTTGTTGTCAATCATTCTAAATACAAGAATCCACTAATGAAAGATTCTAAAATGAAACATCTTCTCACTAAATCTTCATCTCATACCAAATCAGAAATACTCCTTCAAGACTAGTTCTGGATCAGAAGAAAAGCTTTGTGTTTCAAATAGGTTATTGCCCATAATTCTGAAGACAAGATTTGGCTCTGACCTGAGGTTTAGGGTTTTGGGAGTCTTTCAAGTTTTTTGTGTTTGTGTTCTTTATGTGTCAGTCATGTATCTTTGATGCATTGAGTTGATTGTTTCTTGCTTGTTTATCAAGCTATTATTCTCACCCATGAGATTTTAAGCAAAGGGTTGAGTATTATTCTTAGTTAAGAGTCTTAACTAAGTATTGTTGATTGGAAGTATAATCTTATGTTTTGATACTAGTTACTGGGATTGTAATTTGTTTGTTTATCACTTCGGTGATTGGAAGTGAGAGGTTATCATATATAGGAGGTTCCTAGGTAGAAGTTGCACGTGGTGGTGATTAGGAGAAAAGTTGTAAACTAAGATTGTTTAGGCTTTTGAATACTATATAGTAGATTTCCTTTCTGACTTGATAGCCCCCAGAGTATTGCACCGAAATTGGTTAACAATTGATTGTGTTATTCAAATTTCTGTAATTTATCTTTCTGCACAATAAACAACATGTTTTCTGTCAACAGATGTTATAACATATGTCCTGACATTGCGTTTAGTGTTGAAATATCAGTCTTAATCTTTGTATTGCAAGTACCATAATTTCATAAATAGTATGAGTCGACCTGAAAATCGTATGTATCGATACATAAGTCAAATTTTAACGGTATGTGCCTACATGAAAAATAGATGTGTCAGCCTAAGCATGGCAGTAGTGTTTTCCTTCAAAAACTGCAGTACATGTGTCGGCCTGAAATTCATATGTGTCGGAAAATAAAATAAGAAATTCTGCAACTTATGAAAGCTTCAGTATGTGTCGGTATATATGCATGCATGTGTCGGCCTGAGCCCTCCAGAGGCTATAGACTTCAAAACTAAGTTGCATGTGCCGACCTAAAACACGTATGTTTCGGCACATGCAAGAAAACATTATGCTAAAACTTGATTTTCAAGACTTTGGTCAATTTCAAAATGGTTTTTAATGATTCCTAAGACCTCTAATGCAAAGGAGTGCCACAAGACATAGAGATACCGTCCAATATAGAGAAATGCTAAGTTTTCCTAGTTTTGGCATCATGTGAAACATCTAATAGTGAAGTTGTACTCATAACAAACGCTCGAAATACAACAGAGTCTCCGTCGAACATTATTTATTCAAAAAGGAAAGGGAAAATATTAATAAAACCCTTAAAGAACGAAGATATGGTCATCGCAACCAAAATAGGTTTTGGGAGTCGTTTATGCAATGGAAAGTTATTAGCATCCCTCACATCTATTGTACTCAACATGAACCATTTAGTTAGTTTTACGAAAGAATGTTAGCATGAAGTTACTTGTGATTTCTTCTAATTATTGTGAGTTATTTAAAAAATAGAAATGAGGGACTAAAAATAGATTTTTTATTAGGGTGTCTAACGAGATGTTAAATCTCGCCCCTACATATCCCCAGGTGTGATGGAGAACTTCGGGCTACGTAGTTATAGGTAGAAAATTTTAATAGGTTGGTTGGTTTAAGAGAAAGATATTTAGTCACATTCAAACGAAAAACATTGCTTACTACCCAAAACATGGAGAAGTGAACATTTCCATCGCATCAAGAATGGACAACATAATTTGGATTTTCACAGATTTAGATTCTCTTCACATTCGAGCAGAAAATGTTACTCATTACTCGCATATAGTAGGAACGAAGTGTTGTTTCATCATCTAGGAATGGATGAAGCATCTTTTGTTTATGAAAAGGTTTGACATTGCACTAAGGCGGAAAAAGATTATTTAATGAGTTGATTTTTTTTTATGTAGGTGATGAATATTCGAATAATAAGCTCTACAACTAGTATCCAAATATTCGAGGAAGAAATATTTATACGCCCAATTAATCCTTCTCTCATCCAATTTTATTGTAAAATATGTGAGACGAGAAGAGTCATGACTCCTTAGCAAAATACAAGTATTCGAACAGTGAGCTCTACAGTTGTATCCACATACCCAAGGAAGGAAGAGGCCTACGCCCAATCAATCTTTTTTCATCCATGAAATAATGAACTAAACTTGTTTAATTATTGTGTTTTGGTTTAAAAGACGAGTACTCGAATAGTAATCTCTACAACTAGTATCCAAGTACTCGGAGAAGGAATAGGCACACAGCCAATCACTCCCCTTTTCATATGATTTATTTGAGAGAAAAAATTTGATGCGCGTTAATTAAATGGGAAAAGAACTTAGGGTTGACCAAATGTTTGATTTACATTGGAATTAAAACTTATTTCAGTGTGAAACGATATTGAAAAGGGTTTGATGTTGATCAAGCATTTATTCGTGTTCGAGGGAATTGATTGGATAAAATTTGCATGATGATGAAATAGTTATTGAATAAAAATATATAAGGCTCGAAATTTAATTTTAACTGATCAATTCTCCTTTGATGATCTTCAGTCCTACATTTAGTTGATTTGATGCACACATTCAACTCCCAAGAGAATTTTGAAGGTGAGTGTTCAAGAACCAATGAGGCTTTTTGTGATGCCAATTACCTACTCTTTTCTGGCTGTCACACATGTTTGTTCTTGCTTTTTATTTTGTTAAGGATTTTTTGTGACCCTTCTTTTTTATTTATTTTTTTATTATTTTTTATCCTTAATTTTTGCATGGACTGCTTCTTTCGAAATACCGGTCCACGGGGATGTCCTGATTTTTGCCTAACTTTTCAAGTTTTTGACTTAGCGGGCTCCTTTTTTCATTTGTGATGTTTGAAACAACTTTTATGACATTTTTTCGTTTGATTTGAAAGAGTTAAAAGGGTTGTGACTACCATGTTTATGGTTTAAGAGAAACAACCCCTGCAAGCTTTGGGATTTTCACTACTTCATCAACATTGCGCGAGAAGATAGGATGCGGTTAAACCTTTGAGGGAATATTTTCCTCTTGACATTTAAATGTATAGTCCAATTAAATGAAACACTACTCTGCCCCAAGTTAAGATTATAGGTTTTTCTTGTAGAAAGAAACACCAACTTCTAGGCTCAAAGGAATTGACTAGGGATTAACTCCTTAACTCCTCATTATTTGGAAATTAAAACAACGTCTTACATCATCGGCAAGGTTCTATTTAAAATCATACATCAGCAAGGTATTCACTTACATCATCCTCCATCAAAAATTTGCTTAAACAAAATTTGACGAAGGGAAACGTGTAATGAAGCAACACTGGCAAAAGGCGGGATGAGTATGTGTTTTTTTTTAAAACAATATGCATGCATGCTGATGAATGTGAATGCATGAAATTTTATTTTTTAGAAATGTAATGCATGTGATACGCTGAGAGTTTTTAATGAGCGCAACATAACACCGGGTGTGGGCTCGGGAAGATACATATTTGAAATTGTATTTGTTTCAAACGATCTTTGTATGACTTCTCATTGTATGAGGAGTTTAGGTGGTTCTAGAGTCATAGAACCTTGAAAATATTACTGCTATAAGAACTACTCATTAGATAGTAATACCCTTAAGAGGATCTTTTCTAGGCGAGGTATTTGCATCGACCAAATGAACCCTACGTCTCAAAGGTCACTACACAACCGTCGACTATGAGGTTCTATACATGGTTCCAAAAATCATGGCCTCTATTTAAAAATACCATTGCCATGACGACTACTCATCAGACAGTAATACCTCCAAAAGGATCTATCACGCGTGAGGTCGTTGTATCAACCCAATAATTCCTACGTCTCGAGGGTCAATACTACACAACCATCATACTAATAGTCATTGGTTTAGTGTTGAACAAAAGGTCTCTAAAGTCACTGGCCCTATTTAAAAATATGATCACCATAACAACTACTCATTAGACATACCTCCTAGAGGATCTACTCTAGTTGGGGTCTTTGCACCAACCCAACGAGTCCTACGTCTCAAAGGTTAAGACTATACAACCATCGTCCTAATCTTAGGTTTTTTTTCTCAAACTCGAGTATAGAGCATTTCCTCACAATGTGCCAACAACCACAATGTTCCAACCATAACATATGAGAACCCATACAGTAGATGAATACAATAGCCAATAAGAAATAAAAGATGAAGAATAAAACAAGTAAATAAAAGCTAACAATCAACACAAAAACAACTAAACTAGGGTGAACTCGCTTTGGGGAAAACTCCCCAGCATAGTCACCAATTATTGCAGTGAAAAATACCTGAGCGTAATGAACGATCGAAATACAATATAGTAGCTACCAAACTTTATTTAACCCAAAAGGAAAGGGAAATATCAATAAAACTCTTAAAGAACGACGATATGGTCATCATAACTAAATTAGGGTTCTGGAGTTGGTTATACAAGGGAAAGGTATTAGCACCCCTCACATTTATTATACTCAACGGGAACTATTTAGTTAGTTTAGTGAAAGAATATTAGCGTGGAGTTACTTGTGATTTCTTCTAATTAGTGCGAGTTATTTACAAAAGAGAAAAGTGGAAATAAAAATAGATTTTTTTAGTAAGGTGCCTGATGATCGTTGAATCCCGCTCCTATGTATCCCCAAGTGTAATAGGGAACTCAAGGCTACGTAGTTTTGAGTAGCAAATGTTTATTAGTTGGTCGGTTTTAGCGAAAGATATTTAGTCGCATTCAAACAAAAAATATTGCTTGATATCTAAAACATGGAGAAGTGAACATTTGCATCGCATCAAGAATGGACAATATAATATGGATTCTCACAGATTTATATTCTCGTTGCATTCAAGCGAAAAATGTTACCCATTACTCGTATATAGTAGGAACGAAGTGTTGTTTGCATCGTCTCGGAATTGACAAAGCATTTTTCGTTTATGAAAAGGTTTTGACATCGCGCTAAGGTGGAAAAGAATGATTTGATGAGTTAAATTATTTTTATGTGGATGATAAATATTTGAACAATAAGCTCTACAACTAGTATCCAAATATTTGAGGAAAAAAGAGGTCTACGCCCAATTAATCCTTCATTCGCCCAATTTTATCGTAAAATATGTGAGACGAGTAGAGTCACGATTTCTTAGAGAAAGACAAGTATTCGAACAGTGAGCTCTACAGTTGTATCCAAATACTCGGGTAAGAAAGAGGCCTACACCAAATCAATCTTTTTTTATCTACGAAAGAATGAACTAAACTCGTTTAATTATTGTGTTTTAGTTTACAAGACGAATACTCGAACAGTAAGCTCTACAACTAGTATTCAAGTACTCAGAGAAGAAAGAGACCTGCGCCCAATCACTCCCTTTTTCATCTAACTTATTTGAGAAAAATATTTTTGACGCGCGTTTATTAAATAGGAAAAGAACTTGGTATTGACCAAGTGTTTGATTTACATTGAAATTTAAAATGATTTAAGTGTGAAACAATATTGAAAATGATTTGATATTGATCAAGCATTTATTCGCGTAGCTTGAAAAAGTTTGCATGACGATGAAATAGTTATGGAATCAAATGAAGGGTTAGTGAAATATTTTGAATCTTGTTTGATGTTGATCAAACATTTATTTTTTAAAAATATTGATTTAGTTGATGAAAATTGATTTATTGTGAAAGCAGATGACTTTATATTTTTCAATTAATTATTATTAAACAAATAAAGAATAAAAATGAAAGTATAAGATAAAAGAGAAAGGGTACACTATCAATACAATGTTAGAGTAAGTAAAAATCCTAACTAAGTTTAAAGTCCACTATACAAGAAGATAGTAAAAAAAAAAA
This sequence comes from Vicia faba, assembly GCA_948472305.1. Classification (NCBI taxonomy): domain Eukaryota; kingdom Viridiplantae; phylum Streptophyta; class Magnoliopsida; order Fabales; family Fabaceae; genus Vicia; species Vicia faba. The sequence continues at coordinate 1,050,969,334 of OX451736.1, read as the reverse complement.
CAATAGAAAAAGTGTAAGCTAGTTCTAAAACTAAATGTTAGTTCTAAACCCAAAGCCTAATTGACATTTTAGAATGCTAAATAGCCAAAATAATATATTTTTTTTTTTAAAAACTAATTAAGGAAATAATAATAAAATAAATCAACTTAAAAGGTAAAAAAAAATAATTAAAAAAAAAAGGTCAGGGAATGGATCTACCCTCTCCATTTCAGATTCAAAAAATCAAGATGGAAAAATTGTTCCTTGTTGACTTTTCAAACCCAAATATAATAACCTATTATTTATTTTCTCTTTTATTTTAACAATTATTTATTCTAGATCAAATCCCAAAATCAACCCACACTTTTGATCCTAGATTTTATTAATGACCACAAATAATACTAAAGAAAAGATTAAAAAAAAACAAAGGATAAAAAACAGAAAAACAAAATATTCATTTAAATCCTTTAATTATACTCTAGATTTATATTAGTTTCTTAATTTTTTTCATGTCACCTTAGAAATCAATCAAAAATTAAAAAATTAATTTAAACTTAAAAATATAGTGAAGGGATCAAAATAAATATTTTGTCCCAAAATAACGTACATAGACAATATAAATCTAAATTCAGATTGTCCGGAACCGTGATCACTCAAAGCAGGAAGAAATTCAAAAGAACAAAAGAAGAGAAAAACAAGCAAGGTACCAATAGTAAAAAAACGGTGGTCGGAATGGGAGGGCGGAAAAGCAACGGAGAAGCAACTGTTTGAGAGGGATATGGTCGCAGCTCTGTAATGGTGAGAAGGAGGAGATTTGATTTTGATTCCGAGTTCTTTCATAGACTCTTCTTCCCGCGGTGTTGTTGATGGGAGATGTTTGTGATGATGTGTTTTCTCGATGGATGATGGTAAGAGTGACCAAATGAGTAAGAGTTGCTTATGTTGGATGAGGTTAGTGTTTTGATGGAAGCTTTGGTTATGGAAGGATGGAGTTAAAGGATGAAGTTGAAGAGGAAAATGGTTGATGGAGGAGAGTAATGTTGTTGTATGAAGATTGCAGGCTTATAGTGTGTATAGTTGTTGAAGATGAGAATGGAGCAAGGTGTTATGGTGTTTAGAAAATGGTAGAAATAAGTTTTGTATGGTGAGAAGATATTTTGCTTGTTTTTTTTTTTTTTTTTTTTTTATCAAAATGAACAATTATCAATTAAAAGAGAAAAACAAAAATAATTAACCAATCATAATGAAACAAGTTGATTTTTATATGATTAATTATATTTTGGTTTTAACTATTTGAATTTTTCTTTTAAGTCAGATCAAGCCGGATAAATGCACAAAATGCGGGGAAAAAATAAAATGAACGCACTAAAATAACCTATTCGGACCAAAGTTCAGTTAAACAGCCTGGTTCAGATCAAAATCGCATTAAAAAATATTTGGATAAAAAAGCTCATACTTGTCAAAACTCGAATGCGTATTGATGCAAAAAAATAAAATAAGCATATCAAAATGACCTACGCATGCCGTAGTTTAGTAAAACTGTCCGGTAGAGGTCAAAACTCAAAATTCCGCCCGCTAATTCCATGTGCGATCAAAAATCGCTTTTCTCGGTCTGTCTGCAAAAAACTGAAATATTATCCCAGACAAGATAGAATAAAGCCAGTTAACAGAAAAGTTACAAAATTAGGATACGACAGTGAGACTGCATAATGTAAGTTCATCATTTGTGAGTCTGCATAATTTTGACTCGTTCAGTATATGAACCTCATATTATCCAAGTATAAAATAATGTGTGAAGCAACATGCATTTTACAAGCATGAATTCCACTATGAACCATTCATTAAAAGTTAATCTATAAAATCAACAGACAAACTAAATTATAAATCAATCATTAAAAGTGAATCTATAAAACCAACAAAATATCAACAGAAATATTGACAGTTTCCAATCTATGCAAAAATTTATCTATGGACATCCTTCCTATCAAGAGAAGGCTTATGTTTTTTTTTCAACATTTAAGAAAAAGACTAAATAGATTAAAGTCTAGCATCTGATATTTTGAGTCTAACAGGAACATCACTCATAAGTTTCAGTGCACCAAACCCTTCTGGTTGATCAGCTATTGTTTTGGTCAGACTCAGCATTAGACGGCGTGGCAGATTCATCAACTGATCTATGTTGCGATGATCTATCTGATGTGGTAGGTGGACTTCTCAACATTTTATCAGCTGATCCATATAGATAGAGAAATTCAATTTCCAGTTTAGTAGCTTACATAACGAGCAAAAGCTAATGCAAAGCACAGAAACAGTGTTTCACCTGATTTGGTTATCTTTCCTACCATGATCTTGACTGTCTGGATCTCTTTTTGATATGAACTGACAAGCTTGATCTGCACGTATTCATTCAAATTCAACCGTTAAATATTGTTGACTTTCAAAAGATAGAAAATAATGAACACTGCATTTGAAAGCTGGGTTCTGAGAAAAGCTTCACTCTGCCAGGCCTGGATCTTGGCAGATTAACACCAATCAATTTGATGCACGAAATTTAAGCAAGCTACACAATCCTTCCTAGATTATTTTCATCATTGATAGGAAGATGAAATTTTTATTGCTATATTTTGAAGAAAAAATGAAAAGTATGGGACAAACCACTTCACAATATGCAAGGCCTAAAACGCGATCAAGACTCTCTTGATGCTTTAACAAGAAAGGGCGCAAGTGATTCGTGTATAACTGTTTAGCTCCCTGCTTGAATGCAAGAAGTTTGTTAGCAAAATTAAAACAGAGCTGGCGCATTAAAGAGGCAAATTTTAAACAATTGAATGTGCTAGAAGACAATAGTGCCGTAAATGACTACAATCCTAATTCTAAAAATACACTTTCAGAAACAGACTTGCATGAAAATTTTTTTTATTATTTATGAAAAATTATTTAAATTTAAGTGGAGGCAAATGCCCCCAATTCCTGGTTCAAGTTTAAGTTGGTAGTTTGAAAACCATGCTTTTGACAACAAGAGTATTACAAGAAACACACTGATATTCTAATAAAATGTTACTGAACTTTATAGCTATCAAGATCTTCATTTAGCCGCACCATACATGATCATCATTAAAGATGTTTGGAAGGAAAAAATAGTACATTTGTAACCTTTTACAGGTCACACGGCTCAAAACATCATCAAAGAATCAACCTGTCTCTGAATGTTTATGAAACTCACATTGGTAGGTGGAAGCTGAAGCCAAACAAGAAATGCGAACTTAACGTGATAGTACATGGGAACCCTGGAAAAAAAAAACGAAAAAATGGCCTTTAAAAATTTAAGGGGAACAACATAATACAACTAACTTAAACAGATTAAACTATACCAAGAAATAAGCTTGTCCGTGAATACTTCAATGAGGCTGAATGAGCCGAAGGCTGTCAATATCAAAAGTGGAGATAAATAATAATAAAGACTATGTTTAGACACAATAACACCACATTGGCAGGCGCGAGTGTGTTACAGTCCAAAGCAGAGAATACCATAGGGCTGCAAAGGATTTACAATTACCTACTCCAAAGGCCCTAGCGGCTCGAACCCGAAACCGGATTCCAAGACGGTCTTTTATAAGGGTTTAGATAAATTCATACCTGCCCAGTACACAAGACACCTTTGTTGAGCATCTTGGTTTTTACTTTCAATTGCCTTGAATGTAGAGTACACAGGCAACGCAACTCCCACAGAACAGCTACAATGAACATGAAATAAACACTTACAAAAACAAATTCAACCATAAAATAAAAACATCATTAAAATTATAAAAAAAAAAGTACTAATAGATAAATGAAAAATAGGTTACCATGCGGTTCGAAGTACAACGTTGGAACCAAGAGGATAAAGGAGTAAACGGAGTCCAACCTGCACCAAATCGGTTAAACATCAATCTAAACCCTAAATTCAATTGCATTTAATTGGGGGATTTTGTGATGCCCTAGAAACTAAGAACAGGATCATGGTGAAAAAAAATAGTAGAAATTAAGCGGAATCAAATCTGAAGAAGATGAATCGAGATAGAGAAGAAGAATGAATGCGAATGCGAATGCGAACCTCGCTTGCTATGTTTGATCCGAGGAGAGCCATTTTCTAGGTTTTGAAACGCAGACCAACGTTGTCTTCCCTTCTATTTGTATTTTATCTATTTGTTTTACGGTGTAAAATTATGGTTTAATTCATGTTACCGTTTTTTTTTTTTTACTGAAAAGGGCTTTAGCCCAAAATATATAAGAGAAGAGAATAGGTACAAAAATAGGGGAATTTCTCATTACACATATTTTATTTCTGACTTCTTATAAAATATCAAAAATATTTCATATTTTTGGAGATATATTTCTGAACACATTAAATTTTATTTTATTTTCTTAAATTTTAGTTTTGAGATATATTTTTGAATTTTTTTAAAATTAATTCGGAGATGTATCATTTTACTTTACTAATTTATCTTTGTTAACATTAAGCATTTGATTTATCTTGTTTTAGTATTTCAAACAAAACTGCTCTATAGCTATACCAGATCCTTGATTTATTATTTTTCATTTTTATTCTAACCTTTAATTTTTGTTTTTGTATTTTATATCGACTTTGGATATTCGTTGACTTCATGAAGAGGTAACCAATATAAATTAGGTTTCTGTTGTGCATTTTGAAAATAACTGAAGGAAAATTGATACAGGTTTGGACAGAAGACATGGTCAAACTGGTGAGAGGCTCATCTCTTTTAATATTTTTGGATATAGATTTCTGAATGAATCTTAAAAAAATTCAGAGATGTATCTCCGAATTAAATTTTAGCGAAAAATAGAATTTGATGCATTTGAAGATGTATCTCCGAATAAATCTAAGGGTTTTTTGGGGTTTTCAGAAGTGTGCCCTATTATATAAGGGTATAAAAAGAATTTTCCAAAATGAGGGGAACGTTGAGCCAAAACCTCAAACCTATCTAATTCTAAAATTAAGTAGACATGGCTTGTTCATATGGAAGTATGGTTCAACAATCAAATGAATATCATTTCACCAAGTGAAATTGGAGACTCCAAATCCTAAGTTAGCCAGTTTATATGCACAATGATTCCCTTTCCTGTAAATATGTGTCCGCCAAAAAGTTAAAATTTTCTAACTAAAGCATACAATTGTCCCATCTGTACCTAATTTTCCACGGCACAACAGATGGTTTGCTGAACGCCAAAACCACTAATTTAGAATCAGTTTCTTACGAAAGGTTGAGCCAATTGTGATTGACCACATGCTCAATAGTCAAAATGGCTCCCATAAGCTCTGTAAAAAGAGCATTCTCATGGCTTAAATTACACGCAAAGTTGCCCAAGTGGTCAGCACTGTGAATGCTAAAGATACCCTCACAAGCTGCCAAAATCGGAACCCCTCCAAAAGCACCATCAACATTAACCTTCAACTACCTCCTATTTGGAGGACACCACATAACCTCTTTACAAACTTGAGGCTTTGGCTTGTTTATGTTTATCGAGAAATTTTTCAGAACTACAAAGTCTCTGATTGCCAAGCTAGAGCGCCCAGATGTGGAGTTGTCGGCTAACTTTGTAAATGAAATGATAGAAGAGCAAGAAGATCTCCAGTAGATGTGTTTATTCTAAAATCTTACAAATTTCCTCGCACGCCAAATATTGTTCACCGCCGTTATAACTGAAGCCCAGTTGACGACTCTGCATTGCTCAAAAACACTAAGTGTTATAACAGTCAAACAATCTTCAAGGTTTTCAATGACAATCATTGTGTTCAACATACTCCTTAACTAAAAATCCAAACCTCTATAGAATACTTTCAATTGAAAAAATAAAAAGATTAGAAAGAGTTTCGTCCTCCTGAAAACACAGGTTGCAGACCAAAGACATGGACACTCCCTTCTTACATAGGATTGGTAAACATGTAAAAGTAAAACTTGTCCTAAAAAACTAAACCGTAAAAAAGAAAATTAATTATTACATTCATTAAATAAATACAGTATCATTTATTACACCAAGTTACAAATTTGAAAAAAGAAAGAGAAATATTTCAAAAATATTGAATATGTTTTCAAAATAACATGTTTCCCAACAAAATTCCCCGAATAACCATGTTTTACCATCAATTTTCAAACTACCCATGTTTCAAACAAAATAATTTTATGAGTTGCATTGAAGCGAGGTCAATTGACACATGTACTATTGTTTACCGTGAAAATTGGTAAACAAGCGCTAGTTTTCCAAAAACAATGAAAAGTTCTTAGTTATTCGCATGATCGACTAGATTGGTCCTAGGACATGTGTTTTTATTCAAACTTTGTTCTTGGAAGCAAAGAAAACTTTGATAGCAATCATAGTTTTTTTGAATAATGTTGGTTTTGATTTAAATAACTTTCTAAAGTAAAAATTACGAAACTTGTAAAGGGAATGCAATAAAGGCAACTGAAAGTAAATTGCTAGAAAAGATAAATTTCTGGAATGGTTAACTGTATTAGAGTAAGAGATGGTGTTTACACGTATATTTCTCAGATGACTCTTTTCTCAACACGCAGATACTTTGAGTTTATGTGAGATTTTGTACAAACGAATGAACACCTGAATCATATTGTTAAGACCCCTATATATGCTAATTCTACCTTAACGGTCTTTCTACATCTAGATGCCACGTTCGTGACATGCAAATTCTTCGAACTAATAGACCCCACGTGTCTTCTGGATAAGATCAAAAGATTTGAATTTTGAATCCTTCTATTCGCGGAGAGCGCCAAAAAACTCAACATGATTATTCGAATTTAAACTTCAAATACTTCGAACTCTTCAACACAAAGGCTTATTTATGTGCTTGATCTTCGACCGTTCCTCAGAAATAATCAGATGAAGTCTCCGCAAGACAACTCTTTCAAAAATACCTTGGTCTTCGACTTTTGATCTTCTATGTTCTACAATCGAAATTTCCAGCTAACAACTATACAAATTAGAACAGAAGCCAGTTAAAGTGGCAGCTCCTATAGGTCAAGCCAACCCAAGTGGTGCTTATGTATTAGTGTTAGAAGCAGGCACCAATTCATCTGCCTTCAATGTGTGACAACTTTTTGTTTTGAAAATATTATATTTTAATATGTATCGTTTAGTATAAATAGAGGTGCATCTTCTACCTTTTTTTTCACACATCTTCATATTTTCTTCTTAATCTTCTCTTCACTTGTTCTAACATGAGCAGTAAAAGACAAGGGCGTGTTTTTTTTTCAAGAACCAAGCCTTCAATGAAGATGCGTTTTTGGAACATCCAGAGTTTCGAGCAACTTGAGAGGAACTTGATTCTTTTGTTAGACAGAGAGATTAATGATGGTGAAAGAATTAGAAGTATTGAGAGTCTTGTTTCGTACATCTTTATTGCAGATGACAATGAATATATCCAGTGTATGTTGGTGCTAGTTAAATATGACAAAGATGTTAGGAATATGATATCTACACCAAGTGATTGTTTTGATTGTTGTATGCTCTTAGATATGTTGTGGTGTTAAGACTTTTTATTTGTTGTTTGTGTTATTGTTTTAGGCGTGTTTATGTTCGTTTGTTGTTGTTTTAGGCGTGTTTATGTATGTGTGTTGTTGTTTTAGGCGTGTTTATGTTAGCTTGGTTGTAACCAAAATTCGTTATCTATATTAAATTACAAGGTTACAAAAATTTTAACAACCTAATACATTATCATGCAGAGCTTGTTCCAATATTGGGACTATATTTTCGTGTGTGTCCGGGATGAAGGCATACACCATACAATCTTACCAATTTGCAAGTCGTATCCATTTCGGTTCTAATACATGTGTTGTTTGGGCAATCATTTTTCTTCCTTCTCATATTTTCATTGTGCCAAATTATATACCCTTGATATATATGTCACTCTTTTGCTATCATTGGGAAGCTATTATTGTATACATTGATTACGTCCACACCAGTGTTATAAAATAGGTCAAAGCTTAATCCATATGAAACATGGTCACGTGAGTTTCATCAACTAAAACGAACTAATGGATATATATGCTCTAGAGTTTACTCGGTCGGGATTGAGAGTATCTTGAAGAGCATCTAATAGTAAGGCTTAAAAGATCCTCTAACATTGGTATTTAAGAAAGTAGTTCCTAAAGAAGATTTTATGACATGTAAACTTTATAATCTTAGTATAAAGCCTAATGAGTAGTTAAGACTCAAGTACACATTATTTTAAAACTCTAAATCTCACACTCATGACTTCTACTGACTTTCTTGTCAGAGTGTTTCACTGGTACACTCTCACTATTAGGATCAATGTACAATGACCAACATGGAGGAGTTCATCATGAATCATATCATCCATATCACCCAGATCATTTAGCGTTATTTTGTAAAAATTCCTAAGGCTTTCAAAATTTTAAACTACTTTATATTTACCATCCCTCAAATTTGGAGGGACATCATTTAGGGTGATGCCACCACTCATTCTAGAATAAGCATCTAATGAACATACAATCTAGAAATGCCAATGGTGGCGCCACCTCATACTTCAAAAAGGGGTAACCAACGAGCGTTAAATTCACAATAAAAAAATGACACGGGGTTACATGTGACAATGAATAAACATCATGGGGAGTGATTAACAGAAATTTTGGTTCCCACGAAAATCATCATTGTGCATCAATTTCTATAGAAAAAATAATATTTGACTCACCTTATATCACCTATATTAAATGCTAGAGGTAATATGGCAAAGATAGATTACCTAAAGTTTAGGATAACCCACACCATATCCTCACAACAAATGTGAACATATATGGTGGTAAGAACAAAACCAATATCAAGACCCTCTACCAATTCTAAAGGGTCAATAACATCTGGCACTTGACAAAGAAGCTTCAAAACTTATTTGATGAATATTTTGGCAAGACATATATCTAATACTTGTTTTCACCTTATGTGACAAGAACTTTGGTTGGCTTAATAATAAGACTATGAACTCAATCCTAACCATGTGTAGGTTTATAGGCTCCATTTTGAATCATGTTGCCCATTATATGAGCCCAAGTATGCATGTATTTAGAATCACATTTGCTATCCCTAATAAACATATATTCTAATCAGTTAATGCCTAAGAAAACACGCTTGTTACTGAAGAGGGTGTGACTAACTTATATCCGAGTAACATGGCCTTACCATAATCCATGATGGGATATGATTTTGTACCTTTTATAAAACCTTATTTTGAAAGTTACTTATAGGTTACATGCCTTTAATAAAGACAAAAGAAATTGATGATGACAACTAATGGGTAATGATGACAAGTAAATATCTAAACTCAAGCATATTCTATTAAAGTGGTTAAAGATACAAACCAAATGATTATGGTTTGATGACATGATTCTCTGATGATAGAAACCAAATGGAATCTAACTCAAGTCACACCTCAAGTAAACTCAGGCAATTTTCCTCAATAAAGAAAACATCTGATAAGACTTGAAGTATACGAGAGTCTGTCTCGACGCGCCTGGGTAAACATATTGTAAATCATAAGGGCATTCCTAATGTTCTTCGCGTATCCCTAAAACTCTTTATTTTCCGATTTATATTTTGTAATTTTATTTTCCGCTGCATATTTATAAACCTTTTCTAAAAATGTTTTCAAAATCTAATATTGACTTGAAATTTTTTCAAACCCAATTTTTTCGAAAACACATAATTCACCCCCTCCCCCCTTGTGTGTGAAGTCATATGTCCAACAAGTGGCATCAGAGTGTAACTCATGTTTAAGGACTAATCGTCTCAGGAGGAAGGTGACTTATAACAAGAGATCTTTTCTAAACACACCACCTTTTAATAGTACTATATTTGATATATGGCAAGCTAGGTTTATAATTTGTATTCAGAGAATAAATTATGAATTATGGGAAACTGTGACCAATGGTTTGTTTATCCATACTTGAGTAAATAGAAAAGTAGTAGATAAACCAAATTCTCTTTGAACCGAAGAAGAAAGAGAAGATATGACATAGATTTCAAAACTAAGATTTTTATAACAATGTCTCTAGATGATAGAAATTTTTTCTATGTTCATCATTGCAAAAGCGCCAAGGAAATGTGGGGTACTCTTGAATTGATATATGGAATTTATCCAAGTATCGAGCAAGAGGAGATGAACATAGAAGGCGGAGAAAATGAAGATGTCACTCTTAAATGCTTTAATAAAATTTAGAAATATTAGAAGTTGTCTTGGAACGTTTGTAACTAACCAACATTTAAGAATTAATAATTGGAAGTTTAATTCAATCCTTAAATAAAAAGAAAGGAACCTTCATGAGTTTCAGAAAAAAAATAAAAGAAGAAGTAGATTATACTGAGATTGAAGAAGCTAATACATTCACTTAAAGATGAAGATATAAGATCAGAAAATAAAGAATCAACTTCATCATACTCCTATCATACAACTCCAGTGGAATCTTTTAAAATAACATACTCGGTAGTTGAAGGATCTTCAGAATATTCAACATCAAATGAATGAACCCCGTGTTTGAGAAACTGTAAAGAAGTGTCTTCAAGTGAAATCTTCGACAGGAGAAAAGGAGGAGAGACATCAACCTCAAAGATAAACATAAAAGAACCTTTTGTCATACCCCAAATTTGTCCTACCCTTAGAGTTATATTTAGTTTCCTTTTAAATTGGTCGCATTACTTAATTTTTGTTTCTATGGAGGTGTAAAGCATGAAATAAGGGGTGTTGGTTTTAAAATGGACTGTTGTACCCCAAAATTTGCCCCCCCATATTTCTCAATACATTTCAAGTGAGGTCCTCAAATTGCTCAAAGAAGTCCAAGAGTTGACCAGACAAACTCTCTCCTAAGGCAGTCTACCTCAAATTAGGGTTTCAGTTTGCATCAAGATGTTTGAATCAAAAGGGTCCCAAATGCTCACCATTGTCCTAATATGTTCTCAAGATCATCCATGTCAATTTTCAAGCCTTGCATAGAAAGTTTGCTCAGTCAACTATTCAAATGCCTGAAAATCGACCGTGCTAGGGCAAAAGTCAATTGTGTCCTACATATAGTCAAACTTCAAGATCTTTGGTTAACATTCTCATTTTGAAGCATTATTCATCATTTGATCAAGGGTTTATCATGATTCATCAAGGATTGCTCACAATTCATCAAAACCCAAAAGTTGCTAAATTAGGGTCTTGTAGGAAAAGTCAACTCAACTTTGACAAATCATAACTTTCTCATACTTTATCAAAAATGACCCCTACAAAGCTCATTTTGAAGAGGATGTGATTCCTTACAATTAATATTCAGCTCCCAAGTTCAAAATATGCACTCACAAGAAGATATGAATTTGGACATTATAGATCATTTTGAAAAGTCAACAAAAACACCTTGTTTGTCAAAGCTTCATACATGAACATGGAAGACTCAATTGATATGAGACCAAAAGGGTTGCTTAGAGGACATCTTGAGCTTTCTAAAAAGTCCAAGAACACATCTCTAGGGTCAAAGTTGAAGGAGTTATGCATTAGTGAAGTTGACCCTTTTTGCAAAATTGCCAAAAGTCAAAAGTGGCAAAAATTGCAATTTTTGTCAAATGGGCCCAACTTTTTATGCTTTCATTGAGTTTGTAATATGGTCCACGACCCATGATCCTTCCCACTTTATTTTATTTTTGTCATTTATTTTGATTTTTATTTCAATTAAATCAAATTAAATCAAAATAAAATCATGAAAATATCAAAACTAATCAAGGCTTAAGATTTTATGCATGTCTATGTCCCTTATACAGCTGGGAAGAGAATCAAATTGTGCAAGGGGCATTTGGATACAAAAATATTGAGTTTTGCTTGATTTAGAAATATTTGAATAAGGATCAAATCATGATTCAATCACCTTAATTGGAAAAGATTTGAAGCAAACTTGTAACCCTAATCCATTCAAGGGTACATATAGAACATGTGCAGACCAAAAACAAGGGTTGGAGGCGTGAGAAGTCAGAACTGAATTCAAAAAAATCACTCAAAATTGTTGGTTTGAGTTACTAGTTAGAGGAAGGTTTAAGGCGATTTAAAGTAGCCAATCCACTCCTGGACCTCCTCCGAAGTGATTCCAATCGTTTGCCAGCCCTCCCAAGCCCAGAAACGGGACGTATAGTCATCACAGTTTGGTATATTTTTCAAATTCGATTATCCAAATCCTTGCGTCTTTATCATGTTTAAATGGTGCATTTGTGATTCTTACCATGTTTTGAAACTAACTGCATTGTTTGATTGTATTTTTGGAAGCCATACGCATAGCCACCATTGTTAGGGTTTCTGGGATCATTTTGGGGTTTTGTTATACAGGAGAAATTAGACGTTGATATTGGTACCATGATACTCGTGAGGTTGAAACGAGTTGATTGGTGCCATTGATTTTCATTTATCATGCATGTACAGGATTTTGGAACGGACAGGGGTTATACCTACATTTGGCATCTGTAGGTAAAAGTCCTAAAATCTAAAACAACGGACAGGGGTAGACGACAACTGCGTGGCAACACACCATTCGTTCGTTTGAATTTTGGCGCATTTGTTTGATAGCTGGCGTTGTTTTCATTATATTATTATTATTATTTCATATACTAACAAATAAATCCAAGTGGCCCAGTGGTAGCCAGGGAAGGCGTTAAGGTTGTGCAGGCATGAGGTTAGGGGTTTGACCCCTGCCTAAAACATTTTCCATTTTCTCAATTTGTCTTTACAGATCTTGTACCCCATACGTCCTGAAGCTTACCATGTGCCTCCAATCAGTCAGCCACAAGATCCATCTCTATCCAGATCTAGCGTTTCTCACAATGAGGTCCATGATGCACCCTAGTCAAGCCAGCATACAGGATCTAGAAAGTCAACGTGGGCCAAGGACTATTGGGCTCAGAATGGATATTGACACCCCCTCTATTGCTACTAAACCAGGCCCATTTCTCTCTTCTTATATTTTTTTCTTTTATTTAATTTATTTTGATTAATTATTTTCTAACATAAGATTAATTCTTTTTTTTTACAAAAAAACTCATAAAATCAATTTTATCAAATTATAATTTAGGATTTTTATTTTATTTTATCAAAGTTAATTTAATTAGTTTAATTTAATTTTAGGGTAATTTTAACCTTTTTGAAATAATTTAAAACCAATTAGAAAATTAGGGTTTGTTTGATTTAATTCTTATTTTTATTTTTTAAATAACAAAAATGCAAAAATAGGTCAAATTAATTATTTTTCTCAAATTAAATTAATTAGTAATTAGGTTTGTATTTACTCATTAAAACCTTATTTTCTCAAAATAATCAAAAACAACAAAAAATGATTTGTCTTTCAGTTAGGTTTAGACGGGGTCAAAACCCTATTTTCCTCGTTCTCGATCCATCGCGCGCATTATTTATTTTTTACAATATTAATGTAACTGCTCATAGGATGTAATAGTTTAATTAGGGTTTTCTTTTATTTATCGTTTTACGGTTTTTTGGATATGTATATAATCCCCCTCCCCGAAGCCTTGTAATAGCGTAGGTTTTGTTTTCTCGCATTTTAATTTTCGCAAATATTAACTGCTAGATGTATGATAATAGGATTGCATGACAAGAATGCATGTTAATTTAAAATGGTTAGCAAACCCTAAATGTGCAAAGATAATAACTTGAAATCAAATCACTCGCACATGCACACTCCTAGGGTATACTCTCACTTCGGTTGCCTTCGGTAAACGATCATTAAGTATAAGGTGTCTTAGTGGTTGCCCTCTTGTCTAAATAAAGATCAAATGTTGCCTCAGAAATGTTGCCTCGAAAATGTTGCCTCATAAATGTTGCTTCGAATATGATCTTAAGACACTAGGGTTATTATTAAGACGTCCTAGCATTGCTTTGGTGATTGTATGTCCCTTTCGAATTGACCCTTACAACTCCAACGACGGTGCTACCTATTTCTCAATAGTGGGACAACGCTGGCTAAAGGAAACAAGAACAGAAACATTCTTTTTTCGAGTATGTAGATGCTAGTAGGTACTTGCTCAAAATAAACTTTTCCACACTTCCACTCTTTTCAAACAAAGTTTTCAAAAACACTTCGTAACACTCTTGAGGACTGATACAAGGGTTAAAACGAAGTAAGACAAAAACTTTTCAAAACACACAAACACAGAAGCAATTTTAAAATGATGAGAAAGTACCTAAGAGCCCGTAGAATACTATGGATAGAAAGGGTTCTAATACCTTCCCTTTATATAATCTACCCCCTGTACCCAAAATCTCGAAAAAGGAACTTTTCTGTGCTTTTTTCCTTTCCAGTTCGATAAAATAAAAGTCGGTGGCGACTCTTGCTTACCGGGACATTTTGCAAACACAAACGCAAAACGCAAACCAGCATTTTCCTAAAATAGTCTGGTTCTGCCACCGTATCACAGAACTGGCGACTCTGTTGGGGATTGAATTAGTGGGGTATACCGTAGGATTAGTTCATCATATTTGCTTCTCTTGTTTGTTTTGGTTGCTTTACTTTTAAGGGTTTTGTATTGGAGTTACAATAGATCCTAACCTGGATCTGGGGGACACCTTTTAGGTAAGTAGCAATAAACTGTGAGGGAACTGTACGACGTAGACCGATACGGTTGAAGTAGTAGCTACATTGGTTGGTACCAGTTTCCCTTGTGGAGAAAAGAGGAGAATACGAAGCTGTTATGTGTGTCGTTAAGTATCAACTGACCTTATCCAGTCTCGGTATAAAGCTGGGAACTGGTTGATACTCGATGCTACACTCATTGAGACCATACTCTCGAGATAGTTCCAGCCGTAAGAAAAGATTGCGTGAGCTGAAACCATGACCGATGGAGGATGGTCAGTGATATTGAGAACCTCTAGAACTCGGTTACTATTATTAGGACAGGTTGAAACCAACTGAACTTCAAGAGGGTAGTACCTAGACCTCATGCAAGCCTGAAACTTAAGGGCTCTTGTGTGACTTGTTTGCCTTTACCAAGTCTGTTATCTGCTACACTTGTTGTGTGTTTTATCGTGACATCATGCATCATAACATAGCATGCATACTTCATTATACTAACCATTTCAAAGACCGAGGGGATTTATCTTTGTCCTGTTTTGCAGATTATGGCTTCCGTGCGCAGAAACACCATTTGAGTTAACTTTATGCAAATACCTGCTCAACTCAAAGATTTAGCCTCGAGAGCTTCTGATACTTCTGCATTCATTAGAAGATATGGTCAGCTTCTTATCTTGGTTACCTCAAAGTTTGATGAGCAGATGATGAGTGTGCTCTTCCAGTTCTTCGACCCGGTGCATCATTGCTTCACTTTCCCGGATTATCAGCTAGTTCCCACTTTGGAAGAGTTTTCTCACTTATTGGGCATATCCATCCTTGAGCAGATGCCCTTCACAGGTTTGGAAGAGACTCCTAGACTAGAAGACATTGCTTGAGCTCTACATTTGAAACGGGTTGATGTAGTATCTAATTGGGAGACACGAAGCGGGGTTGAAGGTTTCTTAGCCAAGTTTCGGATGGATCAAGCTCAACTATTCTGGGATAACTTGGACTTTCAGGATTTTGAAGATATCTTGGCTCTCCTTATCTACGGTTTGGTTCTTTTCCTGAATCCAGATTCCTTCATAGATGTGAATACGGTTAAGATCTTCCTGTCTCGTAATCTTGTGCCTACTCTATTAGGTGATATCTTGCATGCCCTCTACACTCGTACTGTGCAGAGAAGAGGGACCCTCATGTGTTTAATGCCGCTGCTGGTGAGGTGGTTTATTTCGCACCTCCCCAAGTCCATGTTGAAGAATGAAGAAGGTTTAGGTTGGTCTTACAGGATAATGTCCCTTGCCCATATGGACATTCTTTGGAGTTCTAAGGCTTTGGAAAGCATTGCTGTCATTGATCGATGTAGGGGATATCCTAATGTCCCGTTGCTTGGAATCAGAGGGGGTATAACCTATAATCCTTGCTTAGCTCTGCGATAATTCGGTCGCGCTCGGAGAGACGGTCCTCATGAGCTACTTCTTACAGATATTGCATTTGACTACAAGAAGGACGTTGACGAGCATCACCGAAGGTTTATACGAGCTTGGGGCATGGTGAACAGATCTGACCCTCAAGAGCTAGGACCAAGGACTTCTCTCCCTATGCAACCTTATCTCCAGTGGGTTCGAGCTCGTGCTCAGAAGCTTGGGATGCCTTATGAAGCTGTGTTGCCAGTAATTGTGGAGCCTACCATTGAAGAGGGCGTTCCTTATACAGTCCTTTATCCCTACATGCCCACTGATCTTGGGGCATTGAAAAAAATCATGGATTCAGTTGAAAGAGGAAAGGGATACTGTTGTACCCCAAAATTTGCCCTCCCATATTCTTCAAGAAATTACCAAGCCAAGCTGCAAAATTCCCCAAGGGTTGCACAGTGCAAAGGTCTCCTATACAGTCAAAACTAGGGTTTGTGTTCTGATCAAGAAAATAAAGTTTTCAAGGGCCCAATCAAGTCTCATATGCCTACAAATATGGTCAAGCATCCTCATATCAAGTTTCAAGGCATTCAGCACAAAATGGCACAGTCAAAAACCCTAATTGCACTACAGTCAACTGTAGGGGCAAAATGGTCATTTGGCAGTCAAAAGTTCAAATTTTTGGTCAACATATCATTTTGAAGCCACAAACATCATTTGATCAATGCTTGATCATGATTCTCAAAATTTGGCTCAGAAATCATCAAGATGCAAAAGTTTCCTTATTTGGACAGTTGAAAAAGTCAACTGAAATTGACCAGGGCATAACTTTCACATGGATTATCAGAAAAATTTCATCCAAAGCTCATTTTGAAGAGAAAGACATTTCCTACAACCCATCTTCATACTTCAAGTCCAAGAAATGCTCTCACAAAAAGTTATCAATTTCAACATTATAGGTCATTTTCAAAAGTTAACAAAAGGGGACTTTAAGTCAAAGGCCATAACTTGAGATTGGTAAATCAAAATGCTATCGGACCAAAGGCATTGGTTAGAGGACTCAAAGACCTTTCCAAAATGTCCAAGAACATGAGAAAAGCTTAAAAATTGAGCAAGTTATGCCTTGTAGAAGTTGGGAAATTTTTGGATATTTTGAAAAGTCAACTTTGATCTAAATGACCTAAAATTGCTAATGGGCCCATTTTTCTTCCATGATTCATCATCCATGACATGTGCACGACCACTTGGTCCAAAGGGAAGTATTTTCTCATTTTTTATTTATTTATTTGAATTATTATTTATATTAATTCATTTAAATCATTTAAATATATGAAAAATATCTAACTTGACCTAACCAATCTTTTTATACACATTTTGGACTCAATATTTCGTGCTTAGCTAAATGTGGAAAGATTTGGAGTGATTGGATCCTAATTGACACAAAGAACACATGGAAAAAGATATGAAAAGATCCTTAAAATCAAATTTTCAAAAACAATGAATGCCATGGATTTGTGCTACTTTTCTTAACCTAATTCACTCAATACAAATGCTGGAACATAACCCTAATCACACACACGCATAGCTGCTCCCAAAAGCCATTGTCACACTTGAAAAAATTGCAAATAAACTGAAATCTGAAAACCACCTTTGAGGGCGATTCAAGACCTAATTTCTATTCCATTAGCTTCCTTGGAGATCACTGATCACATTCCAATCAAAAACATTCACCAAAGCTCAAGGAATTGGTAACGAGAACCTCCCCTGTACAGAGAAAAAATCACGATCGTATTTTAAATTCTAGGCATTCTCATGGCATTCTAATTGTGGATTTATATTCCTTATGATATTCTGATGCTAACCAACATAATTAATTGCGTTTTTGTGCTGTATACTCGATTTCACCATGTTTGATTTTTAGGGTTTACATAGCTTCGGGTTGGGGCTTTTCACCCAAGGAAAATTGAGACCTATGATTACCTTCATTCAACTCAGGGTGCTCAAACGATCACAAACCACCCATCGCGCTGAATTTATGTGCCAAAGAGAGCTAATCGCTATTTTCTCTAAAGCCGCCTAATAAAACACGTGAAAAACCGTTGCCTGTGTGTTTTATGTTACAGGGATGATGAAGAAGATGAAGCCGTGTCACACGCTGATTGGCACGTTTAAATATTTCGCGCTTTAATCCACTAATGTTTTGTTTTCTTTTATAATATTTATTAGTTACTTATAAATCAAACGCGTAAGTTGGCTCCACTGGCAAGCATGAAGGCTGGTAATGTTAGTGACCTGGGTTCGATCCCAGGTCTTCACTCTTTCCATTTATTTTTCTTCAATTAACAATCACGTGCAGATTCCTTGCTGAGGTACACCATGCGCCTCCAAATCAGGCCTTGCCACGTTCATCTCAAGAGCAATCCAAAGGTGCAGATTGGAGAACACGGTGAATCCAAGTCAACGCATGTGTACATTCCTAGAAAAAGTCAACAAGGCCATGCTTATTGGGCCAGAAATCTTGGGCTATACCTCCAAAATCAGGGGCAGACCCCCTAGGTTTGCAAGTCTTTATTTTTATTTTTTATTCTATTTTCTTTCTAATTATTGCTTTATTTAATTAACTAATTATTTCTATAAAATCACAAAAACATAAAAATAAAAAAAAAATAAAAAAAAGAGAAAAATAATAAATATTTTGTTTTTAATATTTTCATAAATAAATTGGCATGTAAATTAATTAGCTTAAATTAGGGTTTTTTAATTTTAATTCTTTTAATAACAAAAATACAAAATAATATAGAATTAGATTTAATTGATTTTTATTCCTTTTTAATTTTTTTCTTTTTTCCCAATAATATTATTTCTTTTATTTATTTTTATAATTAAACTTGTAAATTAATTAGGGTTTAGTTTAGGTTAAAAAACTCCAATATTTTTCTTAATAACTTAAAAAATAATTAGAATTAGGTTTAACATTTTATTTTAATTTTAATTAATTCTTTCTTTTTTCTATTAAATCTTAAAAAACATAAAAACACCAAAAAACAACTTCTTTATTTAAATTAATTAATTCATGTAATTTTAATTTTTGCAAAGGGTCCAACGCCCACGTTCTTAATCTCTTATTTATTCGCATATTTATTTTTATTTTGCTTGAATAATTATGTATCTCTCCCGAAGCCTTGTAATTACATCTCGCACTTTTAATTTCTTTATTTTCCGTCAAATCGGGTCCCGGTTAATTTTGGCGATGTGGACCCGCGCCATTTGTAA
This sequence comes from Vicia faba, assembly GCA_948472305.1. Lineage (NCBI taxonomy): Eukaryota > Viridiplantae > Streptophyta > Magnoliopsida > Fabales > Fabaceae > Vicia > Vicia faba. Next base: position 1,050,950,067 of record OX451736.1, on the reverse strand, counting down.
TAGCTTTTGATTTACTTTCCCGCAAATATTTTTTAACTGTTAAACAAAGCATGCAAGAATGAATGGCCATAATAAAATCAAGCGTAGGACACCAATAATATGACAAGATAAATGCAAACGAAAACGACACACGAATCGCACACACCACCCCTAGGGTACGCCTCACTGTTGCCTTGCCTCGAAAGGTGATCGTCGAGTAGAGGATGTCTTAGTAAGTCCTCATGATCCGGGAACCTGGCATGAGGGTAGCTTCTAAGGTGTCTTCCCATTGCTCTGGTGATCACCATGTCCCGAACCTCGAATTGACCCGAACACCTCCAACGGTAGTGCTACCTACCTCTCAATGGTGGGATGGCACTACTTTAAGGACATTTACACAGACGAATTCCTTAGGGTAGGTAGACGACTCTAGATACTTGCTATAAATTTCAAAACAAATCAAAAATACTTTTCACACCGACACCTTTTCAAAAAGCTTTCGAAAGCAATTTTTCAAACACTCTTGAGGACCGATACAAGAGTCGAACTGGAATTTTCAAAGAAACTTTTTAAAACCCACAGTTGAAAAGCAAACAAACCATTTTTGAAAACACAAGTGAGCAAGTATCTAAGAGCCCATGGATAACCATGGATAGAAAGGGTGCTAACACCTTCCCTTTCTATAACCTACCTCCCGAACCGAGAGCAATCTCTTTAAGGAATTTTTCTGTGCTTTTGTCCTTTCCATTTGGAGAAAATAAAAGACGGTGGCGACTCTTGCTTCCGCGACATTTCGCGAACCAGCGTTAAACAGTTAGTTCCAGATCCACCGATCACAGATACCTACCGGGAGAAGTATCATGAACAAGAAAGAAAGATCTTGAAGCTCACCAGGCAACTCGAGAATGAAAGAATGATTAATGACTACGTCAGCACCAAGGGGAAGCGTCCATGGGATTTCTGATTTTGCTTTTTCTAGTTTAGATTTGTTTTGCATTTATTTCTTTGTAAACGCCTTAAAGGAATTGTTGAACCTTTTTACAAGTTTAATCTAATAAAGTTTGTTCATTTATTGGTTTGCAAATTTAAATCTCCCAAAGTCTTTGGAATCATTACATACGCATCCCATTATCATGCACGCCATTACAGGTACCATCACAGGCTTCTCATCTTCTTCACTGTTTATTTCAGCAGTTATGTCTTCCGATCAAGCTATCAAAGATCTTCAGGCACAAAATGCCCAATTCCAAGAGATGTTCTTGAGCTTGGCTAAAGGGCAAGAGGATTTGAAAGCTCTCATTCTTAAAGAGAAAGAGAAGAAGAAGAAGAAGAAGAAGAAGAAGAAGAAGAAGGTCGTTCTTCTGAGTATGGGCAAAAGGTTTGGGGATAGGTTGAAACAACAAGTTGATCTATCCCTTTCATCCAAGGAAGAGGAGAACCAAGAAGAAGAAAAGGGCCCAAGTCCTACCATTTCTGATGATGACACTGATTATGATGAAGAGCAATATCCTCCTGCTGAGGATAGGTACAAACAACTAGAAGACCGTCTGAGTGCTATGGAGATTCAGAGGATCCCCGGTCTGTATTTTGGAGAGCTGGGATTGGTATCAGGGTTGGTGATCCCTCATAAGTTCAAAGCTCCAGTTTTTGCTAAGTACGATGGAATGTCCTGTCCTAAACTCCATCTCTGCTCGTACGTCAGAAAAATCGAACCTTACACTACTGATAGAAATTTGTGGGTATATTTCTTTCAAGATAGTCTGTCAGGGACTCGGCTTGAATGGTTTTATCAATTGGAAGGAGATAATGTCCAAAACTGGGAGGACCTTGCTGCTGCTTTTTATAAGCAGTATCAGTATAACGCCGACCTTGCTCCCACTCGTACTCAGCTTCAGGGTATGCCTATGGGTGCAAGTGAAGGTTTTAAGGACTATACTCAAAAGTGGAGAGATTTGACTGGAAGAGTCCAACCCCCTTTGTCTGATAGGGAGTTGGCTGACATGTTTCTGGGGACGCTATCGGGTCCATTTTTTAATCATTTGATCGACAGTTCGTCATCTGGGTTTACTGAGTTGATTTTGACTGGGGAGAAAGTAGAAATGGGTATTCGAAGTGGTAAGATACAGAAAGGTACTTCATCAAGTGCAGAAAAGAAGCCTTTTACCGGTAAGAAAGAAGCTAGTGATATCAAGACCCACCGTTGCCCCACAACGCAACAATCAGCAAAGAATGGAGAGACCTCAGAGACAGTACACTCGGCTCAATATGACCTTGTCTCAAATTCTACCACAATTATTGAAGACCAACCTGGTAACTATGAGGGAAGCCCCGAAGAATCCCAGCACCACATCCCCGCTATATAACCCGAACGCTCGCTGCGCCTATCACTCTGATAGCCCAGGTCATGATACAAACAAGTGTTGGGCCTTGAAGAATAAGGTGCAAGATTTGATCGAAGCTAAAGAAATTGAATTTGACGCTCTGGAGAAGCCCAACGTCATGACTGCTCCCATGCCCAAACACGGTCATGGAGTAAATGCTATAGACGATGATTTATTTATGACCTCCGTGGAAGAAATCTCTACTTCTTTGATGACAGTTAAGAAGAATCTATTGTTGGCCGGTTTATTTCCGGGCTGTGGCGAAGGCTGCCACTTGTGTTCTATTCTACCTGCTGGTTGCCACTCATTGAAATCAGGTGTTCAGCGCCTGATGGATAACAAAGAGATCCTGTTCGAAAAGACTACAATTCCGTTAGTTCCGATTGAAGATGTTGTCATCATAACCATGTCCGCCAATCCTTCCAAGGCTTCCTCGAGAAATCCTGTTAGGATTACATCCATCCCAAGAGTTGCTCTGTTAATCATTACTGTCCCTGGTCCTATTCCATACACTTCGGATAATTCTGTCCCTTGGCACTATGGTGCAAATGTGTATTACCATGGAGTTAAACAAGACTTGAAGAATGAGGAAGCTGATGCTGATGTTAGCAATATTGTCGGGGCTAGCAAGGACACCAGAAGTGGAAGACTTTTCTCTCCTGAGATTTCCCCTCCGACTGTTCACAAACCCGTTGTCATTCCATCTGCTAGCACATCATCTACCGTCCCAGTGCATATTCTAGTTATCACCCCTGTCGTCGAGCCATCTGGCACTCGGGGCAAAGAAATCACAGGTGAGCCTTCCCGGATGGAGGAACCTAAGAAGATCATTATAGAAACCTCTAAGCAGGAGATAGAGGAAATTCTGAAGATTATCAAGAAAAGTGACTACAACGTAGTCGAGCAGTTGGGGCAGACCCCGTCAAAAATCCCCATGTTGTCTTTGTTATTATGTTCTGAAGCCCATGCCAAGGCTTTAATTTCTTTCCTCAAAATTGCGCATGTGCCGCAAGAGACTTTAGCTGATCAATTCAAAGATTGCGTAGCTAGCTTGACTGCTGACAATGGGTTAGGTTTCTCAGACGCAGATCTGACTGCTAAAGGAAGAAATCATAATGACGCTCTGCACGTCTCGATCGAGTGTAGGGGCACTACCATGGCCCATGTACTAGTGGATACCGGTTCCTCTTTGAATGTTTTGCGAAATAAAGCATTAGACCGTCTGGACTATGAAGGTTTGATTATGAAGCTGCGTAATATTATGGTCAGGGCTTTCGACGGGTCAAAAAGGATGGTTCACGGGGAGGTGGACGTCCCAGTTAAAGTTGGCTCTCAGACTTTTGCATCTACTTTCTATGTGATGGATATCTGACCATCATATTCTTGCTTGTTGGGTCGCCCGTGGATTCATAAGGTTGGGGCAGTGACTTCTATGCTCCATCAAATGTTGAAATATCCAGTAAAGGGGAAGATTGTTACGGTGCAAGGAGAAGAGGAGTACATGGTGATGAAGGGGTAAGAAAACACTTAGAAGGGGGGGTTGAATAAGTGACTCTATTTTAGTTTCAAAACAAAGCTCAAACAATAATGGAATAACACATTTATTTTTATCCTGGTTCGTTTGAACTCAAACTACTTCAGTCCACCCGCCAAGGTGATTTCGCCTTTCTCAACAAGGACTTAATCCACTATAATCAACTGATTACAATCACACAACAACTGTTGTGACTAACAATGCACAAGTAATCTTATAAGTGACTAACCACACTAAGACTTTAAATCTAGTCCTAATCTTCTTGAGAAATCTGACCAAACTTGGTCTCTCAAGGAACAAATACAGAAGTATAATCTTTACAGATAATTGAAATAGAGTTTGCTTCTAATCAAGCTATATCACAACTGTGATTTTTCACTTAGAATATAATACACAAAATGTATGAACTATGAGTTTGTTAGCTTTTGAATCTTTCACGTAGTTTCTTGTTTGAACGTTGTTGTAGGCTTGCAATAAATGTCCTTCTATTTATAGTAGGAATAATAAGACCGTTGTTGCCTTCAGAGGAAATGGAGAGCATTAAATGCTTTGCGTGTATCCTTGCAAAACTCCATTCTCCAAGAAACTAGTTGTAGGCACTTGAGTGCTTTCAGTCGTCTTTGCATTAATTAGCAAACGTCAGAATGTAAGAACGTGTTTCCTTTGCTTTGACAAGACACGTTGATTAAGACGTTGTTTCAGTATTTGCTTTATCTCAGAACATGCTTCATTCAACTTCTGGTCAGAGCATTGCTTGCTAAGATCTTTGAACAGCGCTTGATTTCAAGTTATCTTCAGAATCAAGAACCCTGCTAGAAGTTAGAAGATACATTTAAAAAATAAAGGTTCTTACCAGAGTCAGCAAATGTGTTTGAATAAAAGGTTCTTTTATCAAAGAACTTCTTAATAATCTTTGCTTAGTACTTTGGAATGTTTCTTGTCAGAACATTAACTAAGACATTCAAAACACATTCATTAGAGCATAAATTATCTTAAATATAATTTAGTTATCATCAAAACACTTGGGATAGGTCAGAGCTAATCTTGTTCTTTCAGGTGAGTCATCTTAACTCCTTTCGCTATGTGGAGATAGATGGAGAGTTCATCGAAACCCCGTGTCATAACTTTGAAGAAGTTCCCCAGACTTTGGCGTCGACTGAAGTGGCTGTTGACAAACCTCCGATGAAGATGGCTTCCCTCAAGGATGCCAGGGCTGTAATTGAAAAAGGTGGGTGTGAAAATTGGGGTCAGCTCCCTGATTTCACACACAAGACTAACAAGTTTGGTCTGGGCTTTACTACAGGGGCTCAAAGGGTTGTTAGGCGTGCGCGGATTGGAAGACCTCCTTTGCACATCAGTAATCAGGGAGTGAATGCAATTGAGGATGATGAAGAAGAGTCAAATATTGACAGCTGGATCTACCCGACTATCAATGGTGGATTGAACAACTGGGCGGCGAAGGACTTCGTGCCCGTTTCTTTTATTACACAGTAATTAACTTTTTGTTTTGAGATTTGTAATAAACAGTTTAAAACTTTACGGCCCGGTGCCTTGCCCGAGGCACCTTGACTTTGTTTGTGAGGGCTTATCATTTGTCATTTTCATATATCATCAATAAAGCATTGGATGTTTTCTTGCATTATAAATTTTACGCTCCTTATTTTTCTTTTTTGTCTCTCACTTTATCAAAACAGCTATCGTCTTACACACACTCACATATCATAATGCAGATCCACATCCACTCTGGATCCCATTGATAACAACTTTGCTACTGCCAGTTATGACTTCGAGAATCCGATCAACCAAGCCGAGGACGAAGGTGAGGATGATTGTGAAGTGCCTGGGGAACTTGCTAGACTGTTACTATAGGAAGAAAGGTCCATACAACCTCATGAAGAGCCAGTGGAATCCGTGAATTTGGGTACCGAGGAAGATAGGAAAGAGGTCAAGATAGGTTCTGTTGTACCCCAAAATTTGCCCTCGCACTTTTCCACAAGGAATCACAGCTTCAGGCGTTTCCTGATTTTTCAGACTGGCTCAAGAATCAGTCAAACAGATTTTTCTCGTCAACCAGACAAAATTAGGGTTTTTTTGAAGGGTCTGGAATAGTTCACACAGTTTGCTTAGGGTTTTGGTTGATTTTGGTTCAGCTTCGATCAGGCAAACGCTTCTTTGGCATTTGATCAGAATCAGGGTTTTGTGCGCATATCTCTCAAGAAGAGTTGGTTCTATCAATGTTTTTTAAATTACTCTGAATTGAGAACTGAGGCTGCTGGTTGTTAATTTGAATTTGTTGGATTTAATCAGTGAAAAGAGACAGATGGACGTTTTGTTTAATTAACTGTCGCTTGGTTTGAAACTATGCGTTGCTTTGAATAATTGGAGCGTCAGGTTTGTCATAAGACCACAATGTTTACCAATTGATTATTTATTTTTAAGTTAAGATAATTGGAATTTATTTCCATTTTTATTTTAATTTAAGAATTATAACAATTAGATAAATATCTTGAAAAGAATAAAAAGAATTAATCAAATAAAAGGACTTTTTATTTATCTTTAAATTACTTGTATAATTGTTTTTGTTTACAAAATGTTTACAATAATAATATTACAGTTATTTAAATTTAAATAAAACTATCCTAATATTTTTCTAAGTCTTCAATTCTTCATCTTCCATCCCTTGCTCCCTATGCCTCATTGGATTCTATCTTCAAAGAATAAGAAAGAAGAAAAAGTCAGAAGCAGATAAATATTTAAAGAGACAGACAGATAAAAAGTTCATCATTAAAAGCAAATGGCCGGGATCAGTTCGCCCTCTTTGCAAATCACGGGATTTCTCCCGGTTCACAAAGAGGGATGAAAATGTTTACAAATTAAAAATGAATGCACAAAGTTAAAAATTGCACATTTCAAATTGGTCAACCAACTGCATAGTTCAAAGCAAGACAGCATGTGCAAATACAAAGTCCAAGTTGCAAACTGAATGGCCTAAACCAAGTTCAAATTGCTAAACAAAGTCACAATTTCAAAACTAAGTCCAAAGTCAACTAGAGCTGCCAAAAGATATCTCAAGATATCAAAGTACCATCAATGCTGTCAAGAAGCACAAAGTATGGAAAAGAGATATGCAAATATGCAGAGAAAGAGTAGATTGCAAGCAAATTTCAGTTTCATCATTTCCCAGGCCAGTTTGCTTTTTCAGAATTAGTACATGTTAAGCAATATAATATGCTAAAAGCTGTACTGGAGAGAGAGAGAGAGAGAAGAAAGAAAAGAGGTATAGGGCTTACAGGCTTTAGGCAGGAAGAAAGAGAGAAAATATAAAAGCACCATATCAGAATGCACAAAAAAAAAGAGGGCAAAAACTGAAAAACATATAAAAACACAAAAAAACTGTCCAAGCTGGAGGGGAGGCCTAAAAACCAGTAAGGCCATCAACCAGCAACCAAAGCCATGTCCAAACAGCATAAACCCAAACCTGTCAAACAAATGCCCAAAAACCTGAAACCTAAATCTGCATAAAAGCCTCCAAAATCAGAACATCAAACAACTTACAGCCTCCAGCTCCAAGCCCTGCATAAACCTTTCAAGACTCAAACCTGCATTCCATAGCCACAAAACCTGTAAGTTCATACTTAAACCCCTAAACAGCCATAACCTGTTAAGGCCCTCAAGCCACCAACCTGCAGTCCAGGCCACAAACCTGAAACCTTTGCCAAGAAATATAAGCTTAACCTGCCTGAAGCTAACAACCAAGCCTAAAAAAAAACCATATACCTGTCAAACTTATCCAACAGAAACTTACAGTCTATCCAAGCAAAAAACCAGTAGTCAAGCATACAGAATCAGTAGCCTAACCAACACAAAAACCCTCAGAACTCAAAGAGCTCATCACTGGGTTAGCATACAGGCAACTCAACAACTCAAAAAGCAACAGAAATGAGGCAGAGAGAGGAGAGGGAAAGCTAGTCAAAAGCCAGCGTTTCAACAATAGCATTCAAAAGCAGCACATAGGAGCCCTCAGAGTGTCCTCATCATTGGGCTAACAAGCATTCAAACAGGCAACCCAACAATCAAAGCCCTCAGGAAACTTCCATCACTGGGCCAACACCAACATTATCCAAAGCAACCATATCCATCAACCAAGACATATCAATCATCATCAAGCATATTCAGCAAGCCTCAGAGAATTCTCATCATAGGCAAACAACACAAGCATACAGAAACGAGGAAGAGAAAGATTCAAGTCAATACAACAAAGCAAACAGAGAAGAAGAAAAGTCGTACTAGGTTTTCAATTCGTATCATCATCAAACCTAAAAGCAATACAAAAATACCAGGGTTACCAAAAAGCGAGCGCTCAACACTGCTTCCTCCGCCGTCAAAGCCTCCACGCGCCTCCTAATCCCATCTCTTCCTCCGTCTCCTCCAAAAGGTACAACTTTCCTCCTTTTTCACGCACCTCCAACCAAAGAAACATTCAATCAGAATCCATAAACGAAAAAGACTAAACATGTAAAGAGGGAATTAACGAAAATCTTAAAACGCAAACGAGAAATCATACCCTTCTTTTTTTTACTGCCGTTCGAGTGAGCTTGAGGATGAGGACGGATGATGGCATGGTGGCTCTAGGCGGGGAATCGCGTTTCAGTGTCCTTTACATTGAGGAAGATGAGGAGGAAGACGAAGTGAAGCAGAACGGCGCCTCTGTGTTGTTCACAAACCCTAGCCTCAACTGAACACAAAACTCACAACCCTAAAAAACGTATAAACCCCATTGGGCCTTGCCCTTTTGATCAGCTTAAGCCCATTTCCAGTTCCACGTACACCCCCCACATTTCTTCTGATCATTTGTTGTTTGGGCCAGCGCAAACCCCATTAGGCCCATCCTCTCCTTTTTGCTTTTGTTTTGAACATAAATATTTCTTTATTTCCTTTTCATAAATTAATTCCTCTTTTTATTATCAATTTACCATTTTTCTAAATTAATAATTTCTTTGATAAACAAAAATCACACATTTTCATATTAATTTTCTTAATTGTTTCCCTTTTTATTATTACATTTTTTAAGAAAAGATATGAATATTAATTTTTCTAAAAGCTGAACAATTTTATTTTCTTTTCTTTAGTTAAAATCTTTGTATACAAAAAATACTAACAATAATACATAATTTAGTTAAAACTCAAAACATTTCTTCCTTTTCTTAAAAATATTTTGTTTGTACCTAATTAATTAAAATACATTAATGTTAATACATAACAAAAAATAGAATTTTAAAACATTATTTTCTTAAGACTAAAACTTTTGTTTGTACATATTAAACAAAAAATATAAGAATACAAAAATTTAAATCAAACATACTTAATAATACATTTAAGTTCACATTTCTTAACTTGTAAATAAACCTAATACATTTACACATACACTTACACACTTATATTGGTACATTATACATTTACTATTCTTATACATTGCTATACATGATACATATACATTTGATCGCAATTCGATTTGGTTGTAATTATTTAAGTCTCACCCCCCTTTTGTCAATTTGTACCCCCACTCCCGGATACTATTTGTAATAGCGTAGACTTTAAAATTCCCGCAATTTACCGCTTTCGAATTATACCATGATTAGACCTAGGGTTTGTATGTACATAAAATCGAACGCTAGATAACCTAATACAAAACAAATACATGAAATCAATACACAATCACACTTGCACCCCCTAGCGTAATCCCACATGTTGCCTTCCAAAATGGGCCATGCTTGCACGTCGAGTTTCTTTGGCAAAACAAATTCAAATGATCATAAGTCCCTCGATGACGCTTTCGAAAGTTGCCTAAACGGAATGATCATAGTCCCTTCAAGCAAAATTGCCAAAGACACTTGGCATCATTGCATTCATGGTCCATACGTTGACCCGCGTCCGTCCCGTTAAACATCTTAAACGCAAGATTGTCCGCCAAATTCAATGGTGGAACAAAATTGTTAAAAAGGGGTTGAAAACATAGAGAAAACCTTTGAGTACAATAGGGGTAGACAAAACTCTTAGTTACTTGAAATCAACTTGCAAAAACACTTGCCTACTTTTCAAAACCACATTCCACAAACACTTTCAAAACAAACTTCCAAAAAACATTTGAAACATCTTTTCGAAAAGATACACACCTTTGTGAAACACTCAAACAAGAGTCATTACATTAGTTGCCTAAGACAAGGAATCTTCTTCAAAAAACATTTTCAAAACACACACACACACCACAATTTCAAGCAAATAAAAAATCAAGGCAAGTGATCTAAAAAACAAGTAACTAAGAGCCCATGGATAACCATGGATGAAAAGGGTGCTAATACCTTCCCTTTTCATAATCTACCCCCCGAACCCACGAAACATCTCAAAAGGTTTTTCCTGTGCTTTTTTAACCTTTCCTTTAGGATAAAATAAAAAGTAGGTGGCGACTCTTGCTAAACCGAACAAGTGCGAATACAAACGCAAAACTCAAGTCAGTTCTCCCACTGTATCACAGAACTGGCGACTCTGCTGGGGAGTCCAATTTTCGAAAGTGGGGTTACCTTAGGGTTTAGATCACCTTTGTTTTCAAATTGCTTGCTTTGTTTGCTTTTATATTTGTGGGCTTTGCATTGGAGTTTCATAGATCCTAACCCGGATCTGGGGAATACCCTTTTAGGTAGCATAATCTGTGAGGGACCTGTCTGGCATATATCGACATGGGTGAAGCAGTGGCTACGTTGGTGTGGCGCCTTTGTCTGTACCGATATCCCTTGTGTTAAAACGAGGAGAGTATGGGTCTTCTAAGGAGTCATTAAGCACCAACCAATCTTAGAACCCTAAATTGACCCAACTTGGCCATAGAACAGTAGCAGTATGCTACACTCATTGAGGCTAAACTCTCGCGATGGTTCCGGCCGCAAGAAAAGATAGCGATGCTGGAATTATGACCGATTGAGGGTAGTCAGTGATATTGAGATCCTCTAGAACCCGGTTACTTTTGATAGGACAGGTCTTAACCAACGAAACTGAAAGAGGGTGGTACCTGAACTTCATGCAAGCCTAAACCTAAGGACTTGTTTGCTCTGTGTGAATATGTTTGCTTGTATATACACTCACTTGCTTTTTGCATACATGTACATAGCATCATAACATCATACCATAGCATTTTTTACTAACCTTTTCAAGGATCTTGAAGGTTTGTTCATGCAGGGGTACATTGAACCAGACGTCTACCAAAGGGCAAGAGATTTCTCCTCTAACAAATTCCATCAAAGGTCAAGTACAACAACTTGAATCAGTGGCTATGACCCACTCGACATGGTGAGCTTGATTCTTGTGGAAAGACATCCACCAGTGCACAGTTCTCCAATCAAAGTTCAAGTGCAACAACTTGAATCAGGGGCTATGACCCACTTGACATGGTGAGCTTGATTCTCGTGGAGGGACATCCACCGGTGCAAAGTTCTCCAATCCAAGAGCAAAGTTCAACCTCTAACATTTTCTTGTGTTTACCCCAAGAGATCCTTGAAAGCATGCATCCACATATCATGCATTGCATTTTGACAGATTTTCCTTTTTCAGGTTTCCTTACTCTCATACTGTTTATTTCAGTAAGAGATGGCTCTAGAAAGGTCTGTCAAAGACATCCAAGACCAGACTGCTCAGCTACAGGAAATGTTCTTGAACTTGTCTCTGGGGCAAGAAGAAATGAAAGCTCTCCTCACAAAGGGCTTGGAGAATTCAAACAATGCCAGGAGTGATCAGCTTACGGAGCTGCAGTTTGATCTGGCAACATTGAGGATCCAAGTGATGGGGCAGTTAGTGGGCCAGATGGCTCACATCCAAGACCTGTCTCAAAGACAAGAGGAACTCAGAGTTCTCGTCCGCCAACTGCTTCAAAACAACCAATTGGGGCAAACAGCTGAGGTTGAAGAGCAAGTCACCGCTCGGCCTCCATCCACTCAAGAAGACAAGGGGAAGGCTCCTTTGCTTGCTTCAGGGTCACAAGCCCATCAACAACCTCGCCAGCGTCAACGGGGTAATCGGCGTAAGCAAGAAACGTCGGGAAGACAGTTCACGGAGACTGAGATACCATCATCCTTCATACTGAAGCGCCTGTTGGAGGTCAACCTGCTTACTTTAAGGGATCCTCCTCGGAAGCTCAATACCTCCGCTCCTAACTATCGTCCCGACGCATTTTGTGTTTACCACTCCTACAGCCCGGGACACGACACCGACGACTGTTGGGCCTTGAAGAACAAGATTCAAGATCTGATCGACATTGGAGTGCTGGAATTCATGCCAGACAGCGAGATGAAAATCTTCCGTTAAGGGGTTCTCCACCTGAAGTGACGAAGCTCAAGCTGAAAGACTTTTTCTTCTTTTTGAATGTTCAAAGTTGTAATTTCTTTTTCAAACAATTAACTGTTGATGTTAAACTCTGTTTCATTAATGCATTGCATATGTTTGTCTTGAGTTCATCCATTCGTTTTCACTCCTCTTATGCCTTCTTTATGATATTTGACTCTTGATAAAAAGCTACAAGCCTTTAGAGGGAGGATGACGAAACAATACCATAATCTCATACAGTATGCTTTTGAACGGACCTTGCTAATGATGTACAGGCATTTCTTTCGATTCCCAAACACTGGAGTGATAAGGAAGATAATCCCTAGTCAACCCCTTCGAGCCAAAGAAGCAGGAGTTTTCTGTTCTAAACAATCAAAACCTTTGATATAAACCTGGGGCAGGGTAGTATTTCAGTTAATTCAAAAGAAAATGCGCATTGAAGCTGCAAACTCTCAGTTCGTAATACAACAAACGACGTCAACAAGAAAAGCATTCCCTTGGAATCAAAAGACAGTGATGGTTCCCTATCACATAGGCAGTCAATCTCTCAAAAGAGAAAAAACCACCAAGCCAAAACCTGTGAAGGAGGCTTAAGAAAGCTGGGGCATCCCGCTGATTGTAATCTCAAAAAACGGGAACGGTCAGGAAAAAGTTAGGGATAACAAATCAAAATCAAAATAGATAGGTCATTACAAATCCTCAACAACATGAAAAATGTTGCAAAAGAAAAAAGGAGATGATGACTGTCTCCCGAGTTTCAATTGGTGAACCATCACCCAAAGGTCGTTCCAAACTCAAAACAGAGCGCGACGCGCAATTAACTGAGCTTAGGATGGAAGAACATCACGAAGAGCGGGTGGGTACAAATACACTTTGGGCCTATATCCTTTGTTTCTTAAACCATGAACTAGGCCATGTTACAACCCTTCAAAAGTCCTAATTGAAGCATGGGTTAGTTTGAAAGCATACTGTTACAAAAGGTATCCTGACTCCTGTAAGGCTTTGCTCTAAATCTTGTGTTGACTTGTCTTATAAAAAGTTTTCTGCTAAAAAACGCATTTTGCAAAACTTCGAGACAAACATAAACTTTGCATTGCTTGAATATCACTGTCTGCATTTGACTATTTGTTTGACAGCGAAGAAATTCATACAACGAATGTTCGAAGGAACGAAAACTCTCTCAGTGAACAAAATCACTTCAAAAGGATGACACTTACAACGACAAATCTCCTATCAACAGGGGGCATGACATGGCACCATCCAGTTAACCTGGGGCAGTCCAGTCAAGATTTCAAGAAATCTCTCAATTAGTAGAGTAACCTGGGGCAAGACTCCTACATCATCACTTGGGGCATTCGAATGTCAAAAGTGTTCAGCAATTCCTTCATCACCTGTTGGAAGATACGGTCCAGATGTGCTCCAGACACGGTTGCCATTCTGTCACCTTTCTTAAGTTCCAGATCAACACCTGTAACAAGCCAGGAAAATATCTGTGAACGACCGATTGTGGATTAACACCTGTAACAAGCCAGGAAATTATCTACATCATCACTTGGGGCATTCGAATGTCAAAAGTGTTCAGCAATTCCTTCATCACCTGTTGGAAGATACGGTCCAAATGTGCTCCAGACACGGTTTCCATTCTGTCACCTTTCTTAAGTTCCAGATCAACACCTGTAACAAGCCAGGAAAATATCTGTGAACGACCGATTATGGATTAACACCTGTAACAAGCCAGGAAATTATCTACATCACCACTTGGGGCATTCGAATGTCAAAAGTGTTCAGCAATTCCTTCATCACCTGTTGGAAGATACGGTCCAGATGTGCTCCAGACACGGTTGCCATTCTGTCACCTTTCTTAAGTTCCAGATCAACACCTGTAACAAGCCAGGAAAATATCTGTGAACGACCGATTATGGATTAACACCTGTAACAAGCCAGGAAATTATCTACATCATCACTTGGGGCATTCGAATGTCAAAAGTGTTCAGCAATTCCTTCATCACCTGTTGGAAGATACAGTCCAGATGTGCTCCAGACACGGTTGCCATTCTGTCACCTTTCTTAAGTTCCAGATCAACACCTGTAACAAGCCAGGAAAATATCTGTGAACGACCGATTATGGATTAACACCTGTAACAAGCCAGGAAATTATCTACATCACCACTTGGGGCATTCGAATGTCAAAAGTGTTCAGCAATTCCTTCATCACCTGTTGGAAGATACAGTCCAGATGTGCTCCAGACACGGTTGCCATTCTGTCACCTTTCTTAAGTTCCAGATCAACACCTGTAACAAGCCAGGAAGATATTTGTGAACGACCGATTGTGGATTAACACCTGTAACAAGCCAAGAAATTATCTACATCATCACTTGGGGCATTCGAATGTCAAAAGTGTTCAGCAATTCCTTCATCACCTATTGGAAGATACGGTCCAGATGTGCTCCAGACACGGTTGCCATTCTGTCACCTTTCTTAAGTTCCAGATCAACACCTGTAACAAGCCAGGAAAATATGTGTGAACGACCGATTGTGGATTAACACCTGTAACAAGCCAGGAAATTATCTACATCATCACTTGGGGCATTCGAATGTCAAAAGTGTTCAGCAATTCCTTCATCACCTATTGGAAGATACGGTCCAGATGTGCTCCAGACACGGTTGCCATTCTGTCACCTTTCTTAAGTTCCAGATCAACACCTGTAACAAGCCAGGAAAATATCTGTGAACGACCGATTGTGGATTAACACCTGTAACAAGCCAGGAAATTAACTACATCACCACTTGGGGCATTCGAATGTCAAAAGTGTTCAGCAATTCCTTCATCGCCTGTTGGAACATACGGTCCAGATGTGCTCCAGACACGGTTTCCATTCTGTCACCTTTCTTAAGTTCCAGATCAACACCTGTAACAAGCCAGGAAAATATCTGTGAACGACCGATTGTGGATTAACGCCTGTAACAAGCCAGAAAATTATCTACATCATCACTTGGGGAATTCGAATGTCAAAAGTGTTCAACAATTCCTTCATCACCTGTTGGAAGATACGGTCCAGATACGCTCCAGACACGGTTGCCATTCTGTTACCTTTCTTAAGTTCCAGATCAACGCCTGTAACAAACCAGGAAAACATCTGTGGACGACTGATTATGGATCAACACCTGTAATAAGCCAGGAAATTATCTACAACACCACTTGGGGCATTTGAATGCCAAAAGTGTTCAATCATTCCTTCATCACCTGTCGGAAGATACAATTTCAGATACGCTCCAGACACGGTAGCCATTCTGTCACTCATTCAGATCCTAGTTACAGTTTCAGATACACTCCAGACCCGGAAGTCATTCTGCTACTCATACAGATCTTAAATCCAAGATGCAGTTTTACATGAACTCATCACGAAGCAGCCATACCCAGGTTCCTTCTTTCAAACTTACAATTCAACACATCTCCAGTAACTATCCGTCCTATCTCCAAATGGCATATGTAAGCCCATTCCCGAGATCAAGTGCCTGCAGCAATCAAAAGATTCTTGCAATTCCCTCAGAATCAAGTTTCAATATCCCCAGCGGAGCTAAAACTTCCAACTATCAATCCCCAAGCAGAGTGAAGACTCTCATTCTCAACTCCTCACAGAATATTCGAATATTCTCCAGTGGAGATCTCCTCAAGGCAGGATTCCCCAGTAGATTGGCATACAACCCAAGCTTCTGATTCCCCAACAGTGGTCCCAGGACTTCTCATTTTCAATGATCGAAGATTCTTGCCCTCCACAGCAGGAGTCAAGGAATTGTTCTCCCCGGCAGCAGTCAAGATTCTTTTATCTTCAGCCATCCAGGATTCGTCTATCCTCAGCAAGACAGCTCATCAGCCTACATGCGCATTCATCACATTCATCTCATAAACATCGATATAACATACATTGCATCACGCATCATGACATTGCATGCAACTAACTCTTTACCTTTTCAGGAAAGAGCAGTCAACAGACTAAGACCATCATCTTCCGAGATTCTTTCTAGAAATAGTTCAGATGTGACCCGAACACGGCGACATTCTGATACTTATTCCAGATTCACTCAGAGACAGTTCAGATGTGACCCAGACACGGCGACATTCTGATACTTATTCCAGATTCATCCAGATGCAGTTTTACACAGACTCATCATCAGGAAACCCTACACTGGTTCCTTCTCCACTTCGAGAATTCTGAAAACAGTTTACGGACGCTTCCCAACAACGGATGTTGCTCTATTGCTTATTCAACTTCAAATTCTGAAAACAGTTTACGGACGCTTCCCAATAACGGATGTTGCTCTATTGCTTATTCAACTTCAAATTCTGAAAACAGTTTACGGATTCTCCAAAAATGGATGTCGGTCTATCGCTTGTTCAGACCCCCAGTTCAAAGACGTTCCAAAACACGGATACCTTTCTGATACTTGACCACTCACCAAGAACATGCAGTTCAACATTTTCAGATGGCATCTATAAGCCCATCCTCCTCAAAAAAACATTTCTAAATGGCATCTCTAAGCCCATTTCCAGATGGCATCTATAAGCCCATCCTCCTATCAGCAGTCACTAGATGGCATCTTTAAACCCATCACCAAATGGCATCTTTAAGCCCATTCCCTCTACCATCACATTACCGAGTGCAAATTTTCTGGGCACTCTAGTGTCCAATCTCCTTTTACCCTCGAGTCGCGAAAGGCAAACTTGCCAATCTAACTCTTCAGGTCCAAGAAGATTGAACAGGGGCAACTGTTGTACCCCAAAATTTGCCCTCGCACTTTTCTACAAGGAATCACAGCTTCAGGCGTTTCCTGATTTTTCAGACTGGCTCAAGAATCAGTCAAACAGATTTTTCTCGTCAGCCAGACAAAATTAGGGTTTTTTTGAAGGGTCTGGAACAGTTCACACAGTTTGCTTAGGGTTTTTGTTGATTTTGGTTCAGCTTCGATCATGCAAACGCTTCTTTGGCATTTGATCAGAATCAGGGTTTTGTGCGCATATCTCTCAAGAAGAGTTGGTTCTATCAATGTTTTTTAAATTACTCTGAATTGAGAACTGAGGCTGCTGGTTGTTAATTTGCATTTGTTGGATTTAATCAGTGAAAAGAGACAGATGGACGTTTTATTTAATTAACTGTCACTTGGTTTGAAACTATGTGTTGCTTTGAATAATTAGAGCGTCAGGTTTGTCATAAGACCACAATGTTTACCAATTGATTATTTATTTTTAAGTTAAGATAATTGGAATTTATTTCCATTTTTATTTTAATTTAAGAATTATAACAATTAGATAAATATCTTGAAAAGAATAAAAAGAATTAATCAAATAAAAGGACTTTTTATTTATCTTTAAATTACTTGTATAATTGTTTTTGTTTACAAAATGTTTACAATAATAATATTACAGTTATTTAAATTTAAATAAAACTATCCTAATATTTTTCTAAGTCTTCAATTCTTCATCTTCCATCCCTTGCTCCCTCTGCCTCATTGGATTCTATCTGCAAAGAATAAGAAAGAAGAAAAAGTCAGAAGCAGATAAATATTTAAAGAGACAGACAGATAAAAAGTTCATCATTAAAAGCAAATGGCCGGGATCAGTTCGCCCTCTTTGCAAATCACGGGATTTCTCCCGGTTCACAAAGAGGGATGAAAATGTTTGCAAATTAAAAATGAATGCACAAAGTTAAAAATTGCACATTTCAAATTGGTCAACCAACTGCATAGTTCAAAGCAAGACAACATGTGCAAATACAAAGTCCAAGTTGCAAACTGAATGGCCTAAACCAAGTTCAAATTGCTAAACAAAGTCACAATTTCAAAACTAAGTCCAAAGTCAACTAGAGCTGCCAAAAGATATCTCAAGATATCAAAGTACCATCAATGCTGTCAAGAAGCACAAAGTATGGAAAAGAGATATGCAAATATGCAGAGAAAGAGTAGATTGCAAGCAAATTTCAGTTTCATCATTTCCTAGGTGTTTACCTAGGGTTTTGGTAAACAACCGCTGATCCTCCAAATGGTTACTTATTTGGTTACTCGCAGGATCGATCAGATTGATCCTATGGACATAGGTTGATTTTGAAGTTTGATTAAGTTGGATAAGGCTTTAAGTAAATTGTTTAAAGTAAATTGCATAAAGGAAAGGCTTGGTAAAATAAACAAGGCTTTAAAATAAAGGTTCGACAGGAATTTAAAGGGGAAAAGCATGTAAAATACTGGAAAAGTAAATGACTTTAATTGATAAAATTGGTGTTTCACACACACATTTCTCAACAATTCTTTCGCTCACACTGGGTACTTGAATCTAAATGAGTGACTATGTATTTTTTGTGAACACACGCGAGAAACTACATGTCTACTCCTATTTATACAAAAAACATTCCAAGTAACCGTCGGGCAGTTACACTGCTTCGAGATTAAGCCACTTGTCACGTTCTCCATGCTCGACGCTCCAGATCCTTGCACGTTTGCACGTAGTAACTGCTGGAAACCGTTTTCCCTCCAAAGCTTTGAATTTCAAACTGCTCCACTCTGGACCATCGAACACCTTCATCAAGAGACATCTTCGACTAAAACTCCTTCGACGTCGAAGGCAATCAGCCTTCTTCCTTGGAAGAAATCTTCTAAGTATTTTGCCATCTTTCGACGGGCACTTCGACAGGCTTAGCCAGTCGAAAGCATCTTTCAGCTTTTAATGGCTGCCATCAATCAAAACAAAGGTGTCGAATTTAGGAGCCAACAAATTGCCCCCCAAGAATGCCTTATTTCGACTCTGAAAGAAAAAGGCATTCTTTGAAAACGCCATTCGACACCTGTTTTTTCCACGCTTAGTCACAAGTTAACTTGTGCACTTTTTGTTGCTTTTTACCAACTATTGGCAATCCCAAGAAACCATCATTGATTTGATCCTAGGACGTCACTGTCAGTACGGCGTGCAGTACCAAACATCACTTCATAATTTGTCATTATGACAAATCCCAAAAACGAGGACGCACGCTGCGTCTCTCTGTTTCTGCAGAAACGGCCAAAACAACAGGATGCTGCCACGCGTCCCACTAATTCCTGCAGCATTAAATGACATTTAATGTCCTCGTTATTGGGAATTTCTCCCACTACTATAAATAGTAGTGAATATCCCATTGTGGGACTTTTCACGCAAACTAGCCCTCAAACTCCCTTGCTTTCAGACAAACTTGTTCTCTTTGCAGAAAAACTCTTCCTTTTTCACTCCATCTTCATCTTCAACAATGGCCTCTGCTTCTACTGCCCCCAAGACTAACGCACCAACTGAACAACTTGCTAAGCCCAAGGTCTTTGTTACTGCTCCGGTAGTGAACTCTACAGGGAAACGAAGGGTTCCTGAACCTTCTGACATCTCCGTTCGCGATGCTTACTCGCGTCACTTGATGATCCCGGTTGGATACTCCAACCAGATCTTCGCAATGTCTGGCCCCATGAACCCAAGCATCTCTGAAGCTCTGAAGATCAAGAGCTATTTCCCCATCGTCGAGAAACTTAAGCCAGTAGCATGCGCTAAGAAGGACGCAGAAGACAACGAAGACCCTACACGCGAGAAAATCGACCTCCGTTTCTTCAACAGAAGTGTTAGGGTCTTCAGGTCTTGCCCTAATCTGACCTCTGACTATATTGCTTGGCTAACAAAGTTGGAGAAACATCAAACTCCAGTCTGGAAGGAAATGGGAATCTTTGACCTAGTAATGCTGTCGAAGACAGGCTTAAACTACTCCCCAGAGATGCTTATAGCTTCGCTGTTGTTTTGGGATTACTCTCACTTCACCTTTCACCTTCCATGTGGGATGTTAACCCCCACACTCTTCGACGTAGCGGCCATTACTGGCCTTCGACCAACCGGAGATTACTTCGACCCGGAGGAGATGTCGGAGGACCAAATTGGCTTCTCTGAGACCAAGCCAACATACACCACCTTTATCAACCATTATCACGACAGGTCGACAGACACAGTGTCGGATGTCGAACACATAGCGTTTCTAGCCTTATGGCTAACTCGCTTTGTGTTTTGCTCAAAGTCTCTACAAGTGACCAAAAAGATGGTCACTCTTGCCACCCAACTGCATCACCGCCAAAACATCTGTTTGGCAGAACTAATTCTGGCCAGTCTTTATGACTCAATCAGCAATGGGGTTACTCTCTTGAAACATATCGAAGATAGGGGCAGTTTGCTACTCGCTGGGCCTTTCTGGCTACTTCAACTGTGGCTCAACGCCACTTTCGAATCTTTCTTACCCAAGAAGAATCAGATAAATGAACAAGCCCCAGCGATAGCTAATAGACGCATCGAAGGAATTAGGCTGGCTCTACTGACACCTGTGGAAGATGGGCTGGAGTTTCAACAAACCTTCACTAACTTCGTTCTGATGTTCGCTCGAAGGAAGGAATTTGTTTCAACTATGGCTCCATTTGCTCAATGAAAGGTGGGGCCAGCATGGTTCACAAGGCCACATCCAAAGGAGTCGAGTGGTCCCAATGTCGATGAGCACACTGTACTTTGGGAGGCGTTCCTGACACCCAGGATCATGCCTCTTCGATTTAAGAGTTCTAAGACTCATTTGAGTCTGCTTGCCTATCAACCAAATCTGGTATCTCGCCAGTTTGGTATCATCCAAACCCTGCCTTCTCCTATTTTTCAAAGAGAGAAGTCAATGTTGTACTTCTGCAACGATTATACAGAAGAAGCTGCCACCAAGCATATCGGAAGATATGCTGGTCGAACAATCCTCTCGCTGTTTAACTACCAGCTTAACTTCCTTTGCTCACCATCCTTTGAGGAGTGGTGGAGAAGCTATTATGCTGAGTACTTCTTCGACGAGAAGGACTTCATGGCAGAGTTGCAGAAGTCTTTTGTCCTTGTGTTGGACAAAGTAAAGAAATGTAAGTTCATGCTCTCACATTACTTTTTATCTTTCTCTTCGACTGTTAGCCTGTTAACTTTCCTTTTCGCTTTCAGTTGTTCGAAAGCCCCTAGCCAAGAAGGCTACAGAAGGCCCACAAGGAAGAGTCCCTTCGACAAAACCTCCACCGCCGGCGAAGACTATAGCGCCGGCGAAGACAACGGGCAACCAACAGGGGGAAGGCTCTTCGAGGAGGCCTCCTGCATCGGTAACCAGATTTTCTTCATTTTCCTTCTGGCTTTCGATCTTTTATTTTCGACGTAATTATTCAATCGAATTCCTATTGGTTTTCTAGGCCCCTTCGCCCAAGAAAAGGGCAGCATTGGTGGTCGAATCGGGGAGTGATGACGACAGTGATTCCCCTCCTACTCCCTTAAAGAGGCGAAAGTTAACGAAGGACGCTTCTGTTCCTGCTCCTACTCCTGAAGGTCGAACCGTCAGAATAAAGGTCGCTGTGAGAAAGCCTAGGCCACCTGCAGTGGTCATCGAGGAACCAACTGAGGAGGAACTGAACGCTCTTGTTACCAAGCCTGTCGAAAGTGATAATTCCAGCCCTGGGGCTGAAGTCAATCCACAGGTAATCTATTGGACCCTTCTTATAACTTAGGCATAGATACCAGTATTCAATTATGTCTCTTTCGACATCTGAAGATTTGTCTTCTTTCTCTTTTTCAGGACACTACTGAAAGTTCCCCACCAAGGACTTCAGAAACTCTAGAATCTGCTGACCTTAGCAGGCCTCAGGTGCAAGATTTGGGCAATGACGAAGCCCACACTGAGAATGAGGCCAATGCTGAAACAGTGGAGAAGACAACAGAAGAAACCATGGTGGAGGCAACACAGCCAGAAACGGTTCCTGTGGTGGACTTGTCGTCAGAAGATAATCCTGAAGGAAGAGACCAGGGCAATGGTGAAGAGAATCAAGATGCTGTTGACGAAGAGCACCAAGGTGGTACTGGCGAAGAACACCAGGGTGACGCTAGCGAAGATCCACAAAATGACGCTGGCGAAGGACCCCAAGGTGATGTTAACGAAGAACCACAAGTCGACGCTAGTACCGCCTCAGTCCAAGTCGAAAAGCAACCAAACGAGGCACTCAGCATTCAACAGCCTCAAGCCCAAGATAATACTGTGGCAAGGGTCACCTCCTCAAAGCACAGGTCAAAAGAGGACTTGGAAATCTTGAAACAAACTGACCCTGTCAGCTACCTCAATGCAATCATCGAGAGTAAGAGTTCTTCTGACACTAGTCAGGAAATTCCTACCCTGTCGGGAAAATCTACTGAAACTTCTCCTCTTGATGATGCGTTGGCGAAGGTTAAGGCCCAGTTCTTCAAGAGAGATTTAATGAAGGCTTTAGAGGGGGACCCCACTGCTCCATCATGCTTGAAAGAGGTTTTGAATGCTGTTGACTTCGAAGCTGTAGCCCCAGAAATCTCAGACTTAATCATGGAATTACATTCTATGATTGATCAAGTCTCAGCGGATTACAGGCGCCAACGAGCTTTTAACAGTCAACTCGAAGTGCTGCATGGCAAAAGCTCATCTGCGTGGACAGCTGTCTCAGATTCGACTTCTCGAATTGCCGAGTTGTCGAAACAGAAAGCGTCTGCACAGGAAAGGGTCGATGCTATTGAGCGAGAGAATGTCTCCTTCCGAGCACAAATTGCAGAGATAGAGGCGAAGATAAATGCCAACACTGTACTCCAGGAGGAAATTCTTTCGACCATCCCAGACACTGAGAGCCAGACTGAGATCAAGCAAGGCCTGGAATTCGCTGAGAGGGCTCAAAGCCTCGACGCTCAAATTGCCAAACTGGTGCAAGAAAACTCTTGGTGCAAGAAGAGGTTGGAGCTGCAGTATGCCAAGTATCTTCGACTCAAGAATTCTCTTTCCTTTTGATTGATTCTCTTTTGTAACCATCTTCTGTAATCGTTTTCGACAACAATTGCCATTTTGGCTGAAATTAATAAAACTTCCATTTTGGCATTTTTATGGTTATTTTAGTTTGTTCTTTTATTATTTTATTTTTATCTCTTGAAGTATAGGCTTGTATTTTTTCAAATATTTACCATTTACTCTCAAGAGCCTTTTATCACCACTTATCTCTTCGACCTCATAGGCTCCACCAGAAAAAGTTTGGATAACTCTGAAGGGTCCTTCCCATTTGGGTGACCATTTCCCCATGCTTCGATCCCGTCGATCCATGGGAAGAATTACCTTCCAAACTAAATCTTCAGGCAAAAATACCTTAGGTTTTACCTTTCTATTATAAGAGTCTTCTACTCTTTTCTTCTGAAGCCTGAGTAGGTCGAGAGCGTGTAATCTCTCTTCGTCTAAATCCACCAATTCATCTAACATCATATTCCAATAAACCTCAGAAGGAATATCATAATGCCTCTGAACTCTTGCAGATTGAAGACAAATTTCTGCTGGCAACACTGCATCATGGCCAAAAGTTAGCCTATATGGTGTTGTACCAGTGGCTTCTTTTGGGGACGTTCGACAAGCCCATAAAATCTGGTCTAACGTCTTATGCCAATTCTTTGGTTTCTTCCCAACATGTTTCTTTATCAAGCCAATCACTACTTTGTTAGCTGCTTCGACTTGACCATTCGCCTGTGCATAGTAAGGCGTAGATGTTAGGAGTTTGAAACCTGTTTCCTGAGCAAATTCCTGCATCTTTCGACCAGTGAAAACTGAACCTTGATCAGTTGTTATTGTCTCAGGGATTCCATACCTAAATAATATGTTCTTTTGAATGAATTCAATGACATTTTCTTGGTCTACATTGACTAAAGGGACAGCTTCGATCCACTTAGTAAAATAATCAATGCCTACCAATATGTATTTCTGACTCTTTGATGATGCTGGTCGAATCTCTCCAATGAGATCCAACGCCCATCCTCGAAAGGGCCAAGGCTTCACTATCGAGTGAAGTTCGCTTGCTGGTACATGCTGGATGCCTGTATGAACTTGACACTCTTGGCAACCTTTGGCGAACTCAACACAATCTTTCAGCATAGTGGGCCAATATAGTCCTTGTCGAAACAACAACCATTTCATCTTATGGCCTGCTTGGTGAGCCCCACATGCCCCAGCATGCGTAGTCGAAAGGGCTATGTATGCTTCAGTTTCACTTAAACATTTCAGCAACACCCCTTCAGGCGTCTTCTTGAATAACTCATTACCCATGAGTACAAAACTCAACGCCCTGTATTTTGTTTTTCGTTCTGTCGAAGCTCCTGGATTTTGAAGATAGTCCACAATGGGTTTCCTCCAATCTTGCTCTGACAAATTATCAATGAACGAAATCTCGAAGTTTGAGTGATCAGCATATCCTAGCCTCGTCGATTCCAAGTCTGATGGTGATAGACAAGTTGCCTTTATCTTTTCTCGAACTTCGATTTCTCTTTGTAGTTTCGTCTTTGAAATCTTATACCCAGATGCAATCTGTGCCAAGTCATTGGCTATTTGATTTTCGACTCTGGGTATGTGTCGAATATTGACACTTTCAAATTTTTTCAACAAACGATTTGCTATCACAAAGTACATAATGAGATTTTCTCTTATGCATTTATATTCCTTTGTGACTTGCTTGATGACTAACTCTGAGTCTCCCATTATTTCGACTCGAGTTGCCCCCAATTCCAACAATATTTCAAGTCCAGTAATTAGAGCTTCATACTCAGCCTCGTTGTTCGAACAAGAACCTTTTATTTGGTACTTGAATGTTGTTGGAATTTTATCTGGAGAAATAATCAAAACTCCTACTCCTGTTCCATTTTCATGGCTGGAACCATCGAAGTAGAATTTCCAGGGTTCTATCTCCACATAGTTAATATCCTCGACTTGAATAGAGTGGTCGACTATGAAATCTGCAACCACTTGTCCTTTTACTGCCTTAAGAGGCATAAAGGTCAAGGAGTATTCAGTTAATGCTAATGCCCACTTGCCAATTCGACTATGCAAGATAGGTTTCGACAACATATATTTGAAAACATCAAAATGAGACGAAACGTAAACATCAACTGGTTTTATATATTGTTTGAGCTTTGTACAAGAGAAATACAGACATAGACACAATTTTTCAACTTCGCTATATCTAGTTTCTGCATCATTCAAAACTCGACTGAGATAATAAATGGGTCTTTCGACTCCATTCTCATCCTCTTGGGCTAACATACTTCCCAGAGTTTTGTCAGATGCAGCTATGTACAATCTCATACTCCTATTGCTACAAGGAGGCACCAAAATAGGTGGCTTAGTGAGGTACCCTTTGATTTTGTCGAAGGCTTCTTGCTGCTCTTGCCCCCATTCGAACCCCTCTTTATTCAGTCTAAGTAAGGGTGAAAAGGCCTGAGCTTTCCCACTTAGATTAGATATAAACCTTCTCAAGAAATTTATCTTGCCTAAGAGAGATTGCAATTCCTTCTTATTCGATGGCGCTTTCGCTTCCAGAATTGCCTTCGTCTTGTTCTGGTTGATTTCGATTCCTTTTTTGTGGACAACGAAGCCCAGGAAATCTCCAGCTTTCACACAGAACGCACACTTCAAAGGGTTCATCTTCAGACCATGTTCTCTCATTCTTTCGAATGATTGTCGAAGGTGGTCAATGTGACTCTTCCTGGAAACAGATTTTATAACAATATCATCAATATAAACTTGCATAAAAGTGTTAATAAAATCATGGAAGATGGTATTCATTGCTCGCTGGTACGTTGCCCCAGCGTTTTTTAGGCCAAAAGGCATCACTACCCATTCGTAAGTGCCTAAGGCCCCAGGGCATCGAAAAGCTGTTTTCGACACATCCTCTTCAGCAATGAATATTTGATTATATCCTGAATAACCATCGAGCATACTCAGGTATTCGTAGCCAGCGGCAGAATCGACTAGCATTTCCGCCACAGGCATAGGATATTCATCTTTAGGGGTGGCAGCATTCAGATCTCTGAAATCTATGCACACTCTTAACGTGCCATTTTTCTTAATTACTGGCACAATATTTGCAATCCATTCGACATACCTTGTAACACGGATGAACTTGCATTTCAGAAGTCTTTCGACCTCCGTTTTGATCTTCGACAATATTTCTGGAGCGAAGCGTCTTGGATTTTGCTTGATTGGCTTCTTTCCAGGTTTGATTGGCAACTGAAGTTCTACCAATCCTCTGTCGAGACCGGGCATTTCGTCATAATCCCATGCAAAACAGTCTTTAAACTCTTTCAGCAATTGGATTACTTCCAACCTAAGTTCTGGATCAATTTTGGCGCTGATGTAAGTTGGCCTATTCTCTGATCCTTCGCCTAAGTTGATTTCTTCTAAAGGGTCTTGTGCTAACATCTTAATGTTGTTCGCCAAGGGATCCTTTTCGAAGCCCAAAGGCTCATCGTCATAGATGGCGTCGAGCCTCTGTTCCTGCATTTCATCTGGCATGATATCAGGAGGTCTTGGATCGAAATCCTTTCCTGGGCCAACAGCAGATAATTGTTGATCATTGGCCTGTGTGGCCATGTACTTTACTTCGGCTTCGAGAGCCGTTATCATCTTGGTTTCGGCCACATAAGCCGAAATTCGCTTCAGAGATTGTGACTCAGTCATTATCACTGAATTCACTCCCCCAACCAGTTGGTTGGATATCAGTTAGCCCACTGAAATCTATGTGGGACAAGTCTTCTTTGTCCCATTGGAAACCATGCTCAGGATGCAGGTATAGGGAACAAAAGGTGTTTGGCGCTGGCGCCATGTCGAAGTCAGGAGTTGGACATGGCCCTATGTGAGCCAAGTTTTTGTCGAAATCTGTTACACCCAAGTGATTCACTTCGCCAAGGTAGTAACTCTGGTCCGCCTCTATGTTTTCGACCATCCCATCTGGACGCCATAGCAGCAGTCTTTGATGCATCGATGAAGGCACAGCGCCGACACCATGAATCCACTCACGGCCTAACAAAAGGTTGTAGTTAGGTTTGGCCGATATGACCATGAACATTGTTGGTCGAAGGATCGACCCAACTTTTATGTCGAGCTGGATCACTCCCATGGTGGTCCCAATGCCTCCCTCATAGTTGGATAGGACCATATTGTGAGGTTTAATTTCTTCATCCCTTTTGCCAATCTTTCTTAGCACAGAATGAGGGATAATATTGATAGTGGCCCCACAGTCGACCAATATTTTGTTCACAGTGGTCTCTTCGAGCTTAGCCCTTATGAACAAAGGTTTGAGGTGATTCTTCATCGCCTCTGTAGGTGGCTCGAAGAAGCCATTTTGTTCCTCTGTAGTGCCATTGTCCATGACAAAATAGCACACTGGCCTATGTTTGGCCATTTCTTGTTCCACCTCCCAGTCACTTGCTTCGACTTCTACTTGTCGATTGAATTCCCTGGGCAGTACTGAAACAATGTTCACCATTATATCCAAAGTATCGTCGGACTCAGCATCATCTTCGTCTTCGACTTCGCTCTGGTTAGGCCAGACTAGCCTGTTGGTAACTGGTTCTCTCTCAAGAGGCTTCCTTTGTTTCCTTTGAGGCACATTCGAACTAGTTTCTGCCTTAGGTTCGTTGGCCGCCTCCCTTTCAGCTTTTCGCCTTCTTTGATATCTCCTCCATTGGGATCTCGACATAGGATTTTTTCCCTTGTAGTTGCTGGACACTTGAGCAACCTTGGGTGCAGCCACTTGAGTTTCTTTCTTCTGAATTAAAGAGGAACCTCTTGGCACTTCGAAAGAATGCCATTTCTCTTCACTTGGCCTTTTCCGGCCAGATGTTTTGTACCAAGTGTCTACTGGTACATTTGTTGGAGGCCTAAAAGTCAATGGCCTCTTGTCTTGATTAGAACCCCTTCTGGGATCATGTCGAAGGTCAGCATTCTCCCTTCTCCTGTTCGCTGCTCTCACGCCTTGTATGTGCTCAGCAGCTTTTTTATCAAAGATAGAACTGCATCTTGGACACAGCATAACCTCTAATTTCTTCTTTTGGCATCTTTGTAAAAAATCTGCCAAGTTTTCGTTTTCCCTAGGGAAAGCCGTTTTATTTGCCTGCTCTTGCCTTATGGCTTCTTCTGAAGCTTTAGGGTCAGAAAGTTCAACCATGTTGATATTCATTGTATCCTTATTAGCAAGAGTTAGTTGCTTCATTTGTGTCTCCAGATTCTCCTTCTGGCCTTGTACAGTGGCCAAGTGGGAACTGGGCTTTGGTCCAGTTTTTTGTGCTTCAGCAGTCTTCGACTTCGGGTCTTCGACCGCTTTCTGGACAGCCTCAATTGTCTTCCTGGATAAATTTCCAGAAAAACTGCCAAAGATTGGCATGTTGATGTGGTCCTTTGATACTTCGACCATGGTAATGCCTGGCTTCTTCGACTGGATCCTGGTTGCCTCTATCATGTTCACCTCAGAGGGTTCTGCATAGTGGGCTTCAGCCTTCAGTGGATTGGAGTCGACAGCCATGGGGGATTTGTCAGCAAACTTTAATCTCCCTTCCTCAATAGCGTCTTGCACAAGATTCCTGAAAAGAAAACATTGAGAAGTTTTATGGCCCAAAAAATTATGATATTTGCAAAAACCTCTCTTCTTTCTTTGATCAAGAGGAGGCACTTTTACCCCAGGGGGTACTATCATTTGGCCATCTTTAACTAGCAAGTCGAATATTTCATCACATTTTGTGATGTCAAAACTATAAGTCTTTTTTGGGAATCTATCATTGGTCCTGTCTGGACCAATGGGATTTTTCCCATTTGAGGGGACTAACTGTTTACAAGAGTATGGTGGCCCTTGTTTTAGTTCTGCTAAATCGACTTCTCCTTCTTCGACGGCTAAAGTATCGTCGAAGGATTCTAGATCTTCGTCGTCCATCTCAACGTACGCTATTCTCTCTCTCTTGTGAGTTTTCGTTGCCTTAGCTTTTTCAGCTTTGAGGCGTTCGACCTGTCGAACTCTATCGGCCAGTTGGGCCATGTCTCTTAGGTACTGGGTGTCTAGCTTCTTCCTAATGGAATAATCTAAACCGCCTGCAGCTATTTCGACCAACTCATGCTCTGGCACTTGTGTAAAACATCTCGCCTTAAGCAACCTAAACCTATTGAGATATTCGTCTATAGGTTCAGTGAAACGTCTCTTCACACTCGCCAGTTCTTTGAGGCTTATCTTGGTTTGCCCCATATAGAATTGTTCATGGAACAATCTTTCCAACTGGGTCCAATGGTGGATCGAATTGGGGGGTAGAGTTGTGAACCAAGTAAAAGCGTTCTTGGTTAAGGAACTTGGGAAGTATTTGATCCTTAGGTTTTCATTATTTGAAATGTCTCCTGCTTCGATCAAATACCTCGCCACGTGTTCGACAGTAGATTCTGTCGTGTCCCCAGAGAACTTAGTAAATTTGGGGACTTTGCTTCTAGGAGGTAAATCAGTTTGTAACACATATTCTGACAATGGAGATGTAAAGTTGGGCCTTCGAAAGCCCATGTTCATTCCATTCTGAGTCATGATTCTTTCGATCATGGTTGCCAGATTGTTTTCCAAACCCATGTTTTGGTATTGGACATGCTGAACCACTTCGTCGGCATTTTGATTTCTGTTAACTAACCTTACCTCTGGGGCTATTACCCTAGGTTCTTCGACAGGTTGTTCGACAGGCTGTTGAGCCTGATTAATGGTGGTTTCTTCCTCTACAAATATCCCCTGATTTCCTCTTATTTGCGCCCGTTGGGGCTGTCGAATAGGTGGGGGTGCTCCAAAGAAGTCAGCCAAACGCGTCATTTGCGCTGTAACTTGCTGATTCGATTGGGTAGTATTTTGTATTAGAGGATTTAGCACTGTACTCAAAGTTTGTGCCAACATTTGCACCATATCATGGTTGCTTTCGTCCATCTGTTGCCTCAAGACTGCTGTCGAGGCATTTGTAAGGCCATGGGCTACTTGGGACGTTCCTCCTAAGAGTTGGGTCCTATTTCTATTCGCCATGCCTACTCCAGAGCCTTGGAGTGGCGAAGAGGCACTCACGAAAGGGTCTGAATAAGTGGACGCAGCATTCGTCAGGCTTGCCACTTCAGAAGTTGGCATACCATAGAATGGAATAAATCCTGGGGGAACCACTGGCCTTGTGCCAATATTTCCCCTTGGTGGGGGGGTTCCCAAAGGTATTCTGGGGCCTGTTAACGAAGTTATTGGCCCCGTGGTTGTGACTGACACTGCTGGTGTCGAACCAACATTCGTCGCTTCACTTACGGTCATATTAACCGTTGCTCCCACACTTGGTGGTGGAATTTCGTTGTTGTTTGGCGGATTCGCCATCTCTTCCCTTCTTCTGGCAGTATTGTTATCGTTGGTGTATATTCTACCACTCCTCAATAACATACAACTCGAAAAGATGAGATTAT
The DNA here is from genome assembly GCA_948472305.1 of Vicia faba. Taxonomy (NCBI): domain Eukaryota; kingdom Viridiplantae; phylum Streptophyta; class Magnoliopsida; order Fabales; family Fabaceae; genus Vicia; species Vicia faba. The sequence continues at coordinate 1,050,919,482 of OX451736.1, read as the reverse complement.
TTTTCAACAATCAACACACAGTCCCACCGGGTGTGCCAATTTGTTTACCTAGGGTTTTGGTAAACAACCGCTGATCCTCCAAATGGTTACTTATTTGGTTACTCGCAGGATCGATCAGATTGATCCTATGGACATAGGTTGATTTTGAAGTTTGATTAAGTTGGAAAAGGCTTTAAGTAAATTGTTTAAAGTAAATTGCATAAAGGAAAGGCTTGGTAAAATAAACAAGGCTTTAAAGTAAAGGTTCGACAGGAATTTAAAGGGGAAAAGCATGTAAAATACTGGAAAAGTAAATGACTTTAATTGATAAAATTGGTGTTTCACACATACATTTCTCAACAATTCTTTCGCTCACACTGGGTACTTGAATCTAAATGAGTGACTATGTATTTTTTGTGAACACACGCGAGAAACTACATGTCTACTCCTATTTATACAAAAAACATTCCAAGTAACCGTCGGGCAGTTACACTGCTTCGAGATTAAGCCACTTGTCACGTTCTCCATGCTCGACGCTCCAGATCCTTGCACGTTTGCACGTAGTAACTGCTGGAAACCGTTTTCCCTCCAAAGCTTTGAATTTCAAACTGCTCCACTCTGGACCATCGAACACCTTCATCAAGAGACATCTTCGACTAAAACTCCTTCGACGTCGAAGGCAATCAGCCTTCTTCCTTGGAAGAAATCTTCTAAGTATTTTGCCATCTTTCGACGGGCACTTCGACAGGCTTAGCCAGTCGAAAGCATCTTTCAGCTTTTAATGGCTGCCATCAATCAAAACAAAGGTGTCGAATTTAGGAGCCAACACTAGGCCAGTTTGCTTTTTCAGAATTAGTACAAGTTAAGCAATATAATATGCTAAAAGCTGTACTGGAGAGAGAGAGAGAAGAAAGAAAAAAGGTATAGGGCTTACAGGCTTTAGGCAGGAAGAAAGAGAAAAAATATAAAAGCAGCATATCAGAATGCACAAAAAAAAAAGAGGGCAAAAACTGAAAAACATATAAAAACACAAAAAAACTGTCCAAGCTGGAGGGGAGGCCTAAAAACCAGTAAGGCCATCAACCAACAACCAAAGCCATGTCCAAACAGCATAAACCCAAACCTGTCAAACAAATGCCCAAAAACCTGAAACCTAAATCTGCATAAAAGCCTCCAAAATCAGAACATCAAACAACTTACAGCCTCCAGCTCCAAGCCCTGCATAAACCTTTCAAGACTCAAACCTGCATTCCATAGCCACAAAACCTGTAAGTTCATACTTAAACCCCAAAACATCCATAACCTGTTAAGGCCCTCAAGCCACCAACCTGCAGTCCAGGCCACAAACCTGAAACCTTTGCCAAGAAACATAAGCTTAACCTGCCTGAAGCTAACAACCAAGCCTAAAAAAAACCATAAACCTGTCAAACTTATCCAACAGAAACTTACAGTCTATCCAAGCAAAAAACCAGTAGTCAAGCATACAGAATCAATAGCCTAACCAACACAAAAACCCTCAGAACTCAAAGAGCTCATCACTGGGTTAGCATACAGGCAACTCAACAACTCAAAAAGCAACAGAAACGAGGCAGAGAGAGGAGAGGGAAAGCTAGTCAAAAGCCAGCGTTTCAACAATAGCATTCAAAAGCAGCACATAGGAGCCCTCAAAGTGTCCTCATCATTGGGCTAACAAGCATTCAAACAGGCAACCCAACAATCAAAGCCCTCAGGAAACTTCCATCACTGGGCCAACACCAACATTATCCAAAGCAACCATATCCATCAACCAAGACATATCAATCATCATCAAGCATATTCAGCAAGCCTCAGAGAATTCTCATCATAGGCAAACAACACAAGCATACAGAAACGAGGAAGAGAAAGATTTAAGTCAATACAACAAAGCAAACAGAGAAGAAGAAAAGTCGTACTAGGTTTTCAATTCGTATCATCATCAAACCTAAAAGCAATACAAAAATACCAGGGTTACCAAAAAGCGAGCGCTCAACACTGCTTCCTCCACCGTCAAAGCCTCCACGCGCCTCCTAATCCCATCTCTTCCTCCGTCTCCTCCAAAAGGTACAACTTTCCTCCTTTTTCACGCACCTCCAACAAAAGAAACATTCAATCAGAATCCATAAACGAAAAAGACTAAACATGTAAAGAGGGAATTAACGAAAATCTTAAAACGCAAACGAGAAATCATACCCTTCTTTTTTTTACTGCCGTTCGAGTGAGCCTGAGGATGAGGACGGATGATGGCGCGGTGGCTCTAGGCGGGGAATCGCGTTTCAGTGTCCTTTACATTGAGGAAGATGAGGAGGAAGACGAAGTGAAGCAGAACGGCGCCTCTGTGTTGTTCACAAACCCTAGCCTCAACTGAACACAAAACTCACAACCCTAAAAAACGTATAAACCCCATTGGGCCTTGCCCTTTTGATCAGCTTAAGCCCATTTCCAGTTCCACGTACACCCCCCACATTTCTTCTGATCATTTGTTGTTTGGGCCAGCGCAAACCCCATTAGGCCCATCCTCTCCTTTTTGCTTTTGTTTTGAACATAAATATTTCTTTATTTCCTTTTCATAAATTAATTCCTCTTTTTATTATCAATTTACCATTTTTCTAAATTAATAATTTCTTTGATAAACAAAAATCACACATTTTCATATTAATTTTCTTAATTGTTTCCCTTTTTATTATTACATTTTTTAAGAAAAGATATGAATATTAATTTTTCTAAAAGCTGAACAATTTTATTTTCTTTTCTTTAGTTAAAATCTTTGTATACAAAAAATACTAACAATAATACATAATTTAGTTAAAACTCAAAACATTTCTTCCTTTTCTTAAAAATATTTTGTTTGTACCTAATTAATTAAAATACATTAATGTTAATACATAACAAAAAATAGAATTTTAAAACATTCTTTTCTTAAGACTAAAACTTTTGTTTGTACATATTAAACAAAAAATATAAGAATACAAAAATTTAAATCAAACATACTTAATAATACATTTAAGTTCACATTTCTTAACTTGTAAATAAACCTAATACATTTACACATACACTTACACACTTATATTGGTACATTATACATTTACTATTCTTATACATTGCTATACATGATACATATACATTTGATCGCAATTCGATTTGGTTGTAATTATTTAAGTCTCACCCCCCTTTTGTCAATTTGTACCCCCACTCCCGGATACTATTTGTAATAGCGTAGACTTTAAAATTCCCGTAATTTACCGCTTTCGAATTATACCATGATTAGACCTAGGGTTTATATGAAACTGTTTGACACGGGATTTCTAGCTGTCACTTCTTACCCGCAGTGGGTTGCCAACGTTGTTCCAGTGCCCAAGAAGGATGGTAAGGTGCAGATGTGTATGGACTATAGAGATCTGAATAGGGCAATCCCCAAGGATGATTTCCCACTCCCTCACATCGATGTTCTGGTCGACAACACCACGCATCATAAGGTCTTTTCCTTCATGGATGGTTTTTATGGTTACAATTAGATTAAGATGGATCCCGAGGACATGGAGAAGATAACCTTCGTTACGCAGTGGGGCACATTTTGCTACAAGGTCATGCCGTTCGGATTGAAGAATGTCGGGGCAACATATCAGCGTGCCATGGTTGCTTTATTCCACGACATGATTCACCATGAGATTGAGGTTTATGTTGATGACATGATCGCAAGGTCCCAGACTGAGGAAGAACACCTTGACCATCTCCAGAAACTGTTCGACAAGCTGAAGATGTATAAGCTAAGGTTGAACCCGAACAAATGCACCTTCGGGGTAAGGTCTGGTAAGCTGATGGGTTTCGTTGTTAGTGATAAAGGTATTCAAGTGGACCCTGCAAAGGTGAAATCTATACAGGAGATGTCGGCTCCTCGCATAAAAAAGGAAGTTAGAGGCTTTTTGGGACGTCTGAACTATATCACCCGATACATTTCACATCTGACTGCTACTTGTGAGCCAATCTTCAAGCTGCTGAAGAAAGATCAAGTGGTAAAATGGAATGATGAATGTCAGGCCGCTTTCGAAAGGATCAAGGAATATCTCCAAGAGCCACCTATTCTGATGCCTCCAGTTGAAGGAAGACCTTTGATCTCATACTTAACATTACTCGACAATTCAATGGGGTGCGTGCTGGGGCAGCATGACGAGTCTGGCCGAAAAGAGCATGTTATTTACTACCTTAGCAAAAAGTTTACCGACTGTGAGACCCGATACCCACTGCTCGAGAAAACTTGTTGCGCTTTGGCATGAGCTGCTCGCTGGCTGAGACAGTATATGCTGACTCACACTACCCTATTGATATCAAAGATGGATCCAATCAAGTATATCTTCGAAAATCCTGCTTTGTCCGGAAGAATAGAAAGATGGCAAATGATCTTAACCGAGTATGACATCCAACACACAACCCAAAAAGAAATCAAGGGGAGTGTGTTGGCAGATCATTTGGCGTATCAGGTCGTGGACGAATACCAGTCTATGAATTTCGAGTTTCCGGATGAGAACATCATGTTGGTGACCGACTGTGAAAAACCTGGACCGGATAAAGGACCTAAAGAAGGATCCCGATGGTCTATGTATTTTGATGGAGCTTCAAACACATTGGGTAATGGCATTGGCGCCGTGATTATATCTCTCGAGGGCTGTCATACTCCATTCACCGCCCGATTATGTTTCAACTGCACCAACAATATGGCGGAGTATGAAGCATGTATCCTAGGTCTTCGAGCTGCTATCGACCTAAGGATTAAGTTCTTGAGTGTATTCGGAGATTCTGCTCTAGTGATCAGTCAGATCAAAGGCGAGTGGGATATGAAGCACCCAAATCTTATTCCTTACAAGGAGTATGTACTGACATTGCTCCCACATTTTGAGGAGATAACCTTTGAACATTTCCCCAGAGAGGAGAATCAGTTAGCGGACGCGCTAGCTACCATGTCTTCTATGTTCAAGGTCAGGTGGGACAATGAGGCTCCCCAGATTACCATTGAGAGGTTGGATGAACTCGCACATTGCTGTGACATTGAGACTGGAGAGGTAGTGGATAAGCCCTAGTTTCACGAGGTAAAGAGGTATCTTGAGGCTCAAGAGTACCCCGAGGGTGCATCTGTTAATGACAAGAAGTTTCTGAGAAGGTTTGCTGCGAAGTTCTTCATCAGTAATGGGATTCTTTACAAGCGTAACCATGATTTAACCTTACCGCGATGTGTGGACAAAAGCGAGGCAGAAAGGATCATGGCAGAGTTACATGAAGGTACTTTCGGAACTCATTCCAGTGGACATACCATGGCAAAGAAGATCCTACGGGCAGGATATTATTGGTCTACTATGGAAGCCGATTGTTATCAGGATTCTCGGACCTGTCATAAGTGCTAAGTCTATGATGATAAGGTGCATGTACCTCTAGTTCCTCTGAATGTTTTGACAGCTCCTTGGCCTTTTGCAATGTGGGGCATCTACATGATCGGCGAGAACAAACCTACTGCGTCTAACGGGCATCGTTTCATCCTGGTAGCAATTGATTACTTTACGAAGTGGGTTGAGGCGGCTTCCTTTTCTACAGTAACCAAGAACGTCGTGGCGCGGTTTATCCGACATGATTTTATCTATCGATACAGTGTACCATAGAGAATCATTACGGACAACGGTACAAATCTCAACAATACAATGATCATCGAGCTCTGCAAACAGTTTAAGATTCAGCATCACAACTCTTCTCCCTAGCGGCCGAAGATGAATGGGGTTGTTGAAGCAGCTAATAAGAATATCAAGAAGATTGTGCAGAAGATGACAGTGACATACAAAGACTGGCACAAGATGTTACCATTTGCTCTTCATGGGTACCGTACCTCAGCGTGGACTTCGACGGGGGAAACCCACTACTCTTTGGTGTATGGTATGGAAGCAGTCTTACCCATTGAGGTCCAGATACCTTCTCTCCAGATTATGAAAGATGCAGGTTTGAGCGAAGATGACTGGATCCAGACCCGGCTTAATCAGCTGAATCTAATCGATGAAAAGAGACTTACTGCTATTTGTCATGGTCAGACGTATAAAAAACGAATGATCAAGGAATTTAACAAGAAAGTCAGACGACAAGAGTATCAAGTTGGGGATCTGGTAATCAAACGCATCATACTGCCACAAGGTGATCCCAGGGGCAAATGGACCCCTACATACGAAGGGCCATTTGTGGTTAAGAACATTTTCTCTAGAGGAGCTATGATTCTAACCACCATGGATGGTGACAACCTTCCTCACCCCGTCAATGCAGACATAGTGAAAAAATACTACGCATAATCAAAGACCCGCTAGGTTGACTGGCCTAGGCAAAAATAAGGGCTTCTCGGCGAACCCAAAAGGGTTCGGGCAAAAGTAAGGGATGAAAATGAAAATACTGTACACCCGGCAAGTCGAAAACCTGAAAAGGCGGCTTGGGCAAAAAAGGGTATCCCGGTGGACTAAAAACCCGAAAGGGCGGTCCAGGCAAAAATTAGGGACCAAAGCGCAACACTATGTCTCATTGGATCATCTTGCAACCAGACTTCGGTATCAACTATCAAGTTCGGACGGCGCCAATCAATCTGATCTACCTTCAACCAAGTAGCAAAGTGATGAGACGCTCAAATATATAAGGGCAATAGAAGAGTTGGAACCCAGTGGGATTGTTTCACATAACTGTCTTTCTTTCTTTTACACAAATTGTATAAATTCTGATCCTTCGACGACGTTCTCTTACTAGGACGTCAACCTCTTGTACAAAACGCCTATTACAGGCCAACTTCAAAAATCAATACAATTCATTTTCACAAAGAAATTTCAAATTGTTTTTCTTTTTCTGTTTTGTTTTTCAAGAACATCCAATGATTCATTTTTTATATATGCATTTGACAATAATCGCTGCTCATAAATATTTACATGCGAAACAAAAGGCGATTACTCGTAATTTCAGGAACAGGGGCAAACAGAAATGCCCAAACCTTACAGTTGCTCTACCCACCAGGTACAGGGACAAAGCCAGCCTGAGAGTGTGGCTAAAAGTGCATACACTCCCCGCAGAGTAAGAAATACCCAAAAACAGTGGAGTTAATTCTCCCCAAGCAGAGTTTATCTATCGCCAGCAATATAAGATTATCCCCAGACAGAAACTCAATGCCCAACAGGGTTCATTATCTCCAGCAACGGTAATTCATCCCCATCTGAGGATATTTCTCTAAATCAACAGATCTTCTAGCAAAGCATCTCTCTTCCCCACAGAGTCATTCTCTCGCCAGTTTATTCTCTAACTGAGTTATTCTCCCGCCACTTTATTCTCAAATCATCTTCGGCCGTTACCCCCAGCGAGAACGAGGAACTCAAATCCTTGTACTCTCCAGCAGCAATCCGGGATTTATTTTCCCCAGCTAGAAAACATCACAAGAACATTGCATATCCATACATCATGGCATGCACATCATACAGCACAATCTCATTTATTTTGAGAGCATCATTACTCGATACATATCATACATCATGACATTACATACAACTAACTCTTTACCTTTCAGGGAAAGATACAATCAAATTCTCACAAGTTTCTCTAGTTCAGTCAAACCGATGCTAAGATTTCTGTTTCAATTCAAGCTATGAAGCCCGGATCCGACCGGATAATATCTTGATTTCTCCATCATACTGCGAAGCCCGGAGAACGACCGGATAACAGTACCAAAATACCGCGAAGCCTAGAATCGACCAGATAGTGGTTTATCTTAAATTCAAGCTATGAAGCCCGGAAGTTGACCAGAAAATAGTTGAATCCCTAGCAAGTTATTATGAAGCCTGGACTCGACCAGATAGCAATGCAAGTTAATGTGAAGCCTGGAACTCGACCAGATAGCAGTACAAGACACCATGAAGCCTGGAATCGACCAGATAATGGTATGTCATAAACATAAGATATGAAGCCCGGAAACTGACCGGATAACAACCTAACCCTCAACAAGTTATTGTGAAGCCTGGATTATGACCAGATAGCAATACAAGATACCATGAAGCCTGGACTTGACCAGATAATGGTATAAGATGTTGTGAAGCCTGGATTACGACCATATAACAGCAAAAAAAATACTACGAAGCCTGGAGTCGACCAGATAGTGGTATATCTTTAATACAAGTTATGAAGCCCGGATTCGACCGGATAATATCTTGATTTTTCCAAACGCCATGAAGCCTGGACTCGACCAGATAATGGTATAGGACACCGTGAAGCCTGGATTACGACCAGATAGCGACAAAAGACACTGAAGCCTGGGACTACGACCAGATAACAGTAAGGGACACTGCGAATCTTGGATTTCGACCAAATAGTAGTTTACCCGGCCAACTACTAAGAAGCCTGGAATCGACCGAATATTAGTGTTGCCTTAAATTCAAGTTGAAGCCCGGGTACGACCGGATAACAACTTAATTCCTTATGAAGCCTGGAGCACGACCAGATAAGAAGTGAGAAATTGCAAAGCCTGGATTACGACCGGAGAGCAAGTTTATTTTCATCCCCCAGTAAGTCGTTGTGAAGCCTGGAGCACGACCAGATAGCAATTGGTCTTATTTTCCTCAAGCAAATCACTATGAAGCCTGGAGCACGACCAGATAGCGGTTCATTTGCACCTCTCCGACTAAGAGATGATTCCCCAGTATAATAACGGATGACTGAAGCTCCTAAAATTCTACTTCTCTCAAGACAGAGATCAACATTCCCCAGCGAAGTCCTCCTCAACAACAGGTATACCGGCCCTCGCAGAGGAATCTCTCATGCGATCGACACTCCTTCGGATGGCATCTTTAAGCCCGTCTCCTGTCATCAATCTCCAAATGGCATCTATAATCCCATTCCCGACATCACAAGACAAGTACCACTTCATGCGAGTGCAAATTTCTGGGCACTCTAGTGTTCAATCATCTTCCACCTTCGGATCACGAAAGGCAGACAAGCCAATCTACATCCTCAGGTTTAAAAAGATTGAATATGGGAAGCTGTTGTACCCAAAATCCCCCCCCCCCCCCATATTTCTCAATACATTTCAGGTGAGGTCCTCAAATTGCTCAAAGAAGTCCAAGAGTTGACCATACAAACTCTCTCCTAAGGCAGTCTACCTCAAATTAGGGTTTCAGTTTGCATCAATATGTTTGAATCAAAAGGGTCCCAAAAGATCACCATTGTCCTAATATTTTCTCAAGATCATCCATGTCAAGTTTCAAGCCTTGCAGAGAAAGTTTGCTCAGTCAACTATTCAAATAACTAAAAATCGATTGTGCTAAGGCAAAAGTCAACTGTGTCCTACATACAGTCAAACTTCAAGATTTTTGGTCAACATTCTCATTTTGAAGCATTATTCATCATTTGATAAAGGGTTGATCATGATTCATCAAGGATTTCTCACAATTCATCAAAACCCAAAAGTTGCTAAATTAGGGTTTTGCAGGAAAAGTCAACTCAACTTTGACAAAGCATAACTTTCTCATACTTTATCAAAAATGACCCCTCCAAAGCTCATTTTGAATAGGATGTGATTCCTTACAATTCATCTTCATCTCCCAAGTTCAAAATATGCACTCACAAGAAGATATGAATTTGGACATTATAGGTCATTTTGAAAAGTCAACAAAAACACCTTGTTTGTCAAAGCTTCATACATGAACATGGAAGACTCAATTGTGATGAGACCAAAAGGGTTGCTTAGAGGACATCTTGATCTTTCTAAAAAGTCCAAGAACACATCTCTAGGGTCAAATTTGAAGGAGTTATGCATTGGTAAAGTTGACCCTTTTTGCAAAATTGCCAAAATTGCAATTTTTGTCAAATGGGCCCAACTTTTGTGCTTGCATTGAGTTTGTAATATGGTCCACGACCCATGATACTTCCCACTTGTCTTTATTTTATTTTTTTTCATTTATTTTGATTTTTATTTCAATTAAATCAAAATAAAATCATGAAAATATCAAAACTAATCAAGGCTTAAGATTTTGTGCATGTTTAGGTCTCTTATACAGCTGGGAAGAGAATCAAATCATGCAAGGGGCATTTGGATACAAAAAGATTTACTTTTGCTTGATTTAGAAAGATTTGAAAAAGGATCAAATCATGATTCAATCACCTTAATTGGAAAAGATTTGAAGCAAATTTGTAACCCTAATCCATTCAAGGGTACATATAGAACATGTGCAGACAAAAAAAAGGGTTGGAGACGTGAGAAGTCAGAACTGAATTCAAAAAAATCACTCAAAAGTGTTGGTTCGAGTTACTAGTTAAAGGAAGGTTCAAGGCGATTTAAAGCAGCCAATCCACTCCTGGACCTCCTCTGAAGCGATTCCAATCGTTTGCCAGCCCTCCCAAGCCCAGAAACGGGACGTATAGTCATCACAGTTTGGTATATTTTTCAAATTCGATTATCTAAATCCTTGTGTCTTTACCATGTTTAAATGGTGCATTTGTGATTCTTACCATGTTTTGAAACTAACTGCATTGTTTGATTGTATTTTTGGAAGCCATACGCATAGCCACCATTGTTAGGGTTTCTGGGATCATTTTGGGGTTTTGTTATACAGGAGAAATTGGATGTTGATATTGGTACCATGATACTCATGAGATTGAAACGAGTTGATTGGTGTGATCGGTGGATCTGGAACTGACTGTTTAACGCTGGTTCGCGAAATGTCGCGGAAGCAAGAGTCGCCACCGTCTTTTATTTTCTCCAAATGGAAAGGACAAAAGCACAGAAAAATTCCTTAAAGAGACTGCTCTCGGTTCGGGAGGTAGGTTATAGAAAGGGAAGGTGTTAGCACCCTTTCTATCCATGGTTATCCATGGGCTCTTAGATACTTGCTCATTTGTGTTTTCAAAAATGGTTTGTTTGCTTTTCAACTGTGGGTTTTTAAAAAGTTTCTTTGAAAATTCCAGTTCGACTCTTGTATCGGTCCTCAAGAGTGTTTGAAAAAAATGCTTTCGAAAGCTTTTTGAAAATATGTTGGTGTGAAAAGTATTTTTGATTTGTTTTGTTTTGAATTAGAGCAAGTATCCTTGAGAACCTACCTATCCTAAGGAATTCGTCTGTGTAAATGTCCTTAAAAGTAGTGCCATCCCACCATTGAGAGGTAGGTAGCACCACCGTTGGAGGTGTTCGGGTCAATTCGATTTTAGGGACGTGGTGATCACCAGAGCAATGGGAAGACACCTTAGAAGCTACCCTCATGCCAGGTTCTCGGATCATGAGGACTTACTAAGACGTTTTCTACTCGACGACCACCTTTCGAGGCAAGGCAACAGTGAGGCGTACCCTAGGGGTGGTGTGTGCGATTTGTGTGTCATGTTTCAGTTATTTGTCTTGTCATGTTTGTTGTGTTCTATGCTTGATTTTAATTAAGACATTCATTCTAGCATGCATATTTAACAGTTACAAAGTTTGCGGAAAATAAATCTACGACTATTACAAAGGCGCGGGTCCACATCGCCAAAATTAAACCGGACCCGATTTAGCGAAAAAATAAATAATGCGAAGTAAATAAAAGTGCGAAAAGTAAAATTACAATGCTTCGGGAGAGATACAAAATTATAATTAAACGACATAAGATAAATGCGCAAAAATAATTAAAACGAACCTAGGGCGTTGGACCCTTTTACAAATAATTAAATGATTAAATGTTTTTTTTGATATTTGTGTATTTTTTAGATTTAATAAGGGAAAGAAATTAATTGAAATTAAATTAAAAGACAAACCCTAATTCTAGTATTTTTTTATTTATTATGAAAGATTTAAATTAAAACCTAAATTAAACTCTAAATTAACCTATGTACAATTTTTAAACTATGAAAATAAAATAATAAATAAATAATATTGTTATTCTGAAAAAAAGGAAAAATTAAAAAAAGAAAAGTTATTTAAACCTAAATTCTATTTTTGGTGTTTTTTGTTAAAAAGATTAAAACTATAACCTAATTAACCTAAATTATATACATATATCAATTTATTAATGAAAATAATTAAAATTAAATATTTATTATTTTTTGGTCTTTTTCTGGATTTTTATGGTGTTTTTATATTTTGTTGAAAATAATTAATTAAAACAAATAAGGTAAATAAAATGGCAAAAATAAAATAAGAAGAAAAATAGAAAAAAAAATGCAAACCAGGGGGGTGTTCTGTCCCATTGTGGAGGTTCAGGCCTTAGAATATAGGCCCATTAAGCCTTGAATTTGCTGACTTTTTGGATTGGGTATGATGCATTGACTGGCGTATGTGGTACACCTTTGATCTATACCCTTGATTTGCTTTCCAGGACGCGTGGCTAGCTGATATTTGAGGATGCATAGCATGCTGGGACATGAGCGCTGCATAGGATCAATTATAGAAAAATAATATGAGATTTTGCCAGACCTGGGACTTGAACCCAGGTCTTGAAGGTTACAAGCGTAGCACTTAACCACTGAGCCATCACGTTCACATTTAACATATAATATAACATAAATAATATAAAAAGAACACGCTAACGCTTTTGGAAATTCGCGCGAAATTCAAAAGAGTCAATGGCTGATGGACACGACGCCTTCGTCTTCCTCACCCTGTAAAACAAAACTCAATGGGAACGGTTTTTGAAGCGTGGTTTTAGAGGGGCTAGCAGAAAATAGCGAATAGCTCCCTATGGACCATAAATTGTTCGCGAGGTATGTGTTTGCTTCGTCTTAAGGGGCTGAATCCAACCATGGCATTCTTGAGCTCTGATTTTTCTTGATTAAGAAACCCCTAATTCTGGAACCTGCAAACCCTAATATTCGAACATGGCATCTTGGCCAAAAGCGCACGAAATTTCAATTAAAAGTTATGGTTAGCTTTGAAACTTTAATGTGAACAAGAATTCATAAACAAAAATGCACGAGGATGCGTGAATGATGATATGCGATTTGGAAAAATTTGCTTCACAGTTTGAGGTCGTGATACCGTTTCAGGGTGTTTCAATGGATGTTCTTGGTTGGAATTTGGTCAGGGATGCTTAAGGATGCTGATGGAACAAAAATTGGAGCTTGAATTCACGTATATCCTTGATTTCAGATTTCAGTTTTTATGAGAAATTTTCAATATGCAATGCTTGTTTTGGGCGCAGCTTGCAGTCTGTTTGGCTTAGGGTTGTGATCTCATACTTGTATGGAAGCAATTAGGTTAAAAAGATTCAATAAAATCCATGTCCATAATTGTTTTCAATCTTTGATTTGTTAAGGATCTTTTACAATCTTTTTTCATGGTTCTTGTGTCAATTAGGTTTCAATCAAGCCAAAACCTTCTATATCAGCATGTGCACGAAATCTCAAGTCCAAATCATGCATAAAAAGATTTGTTTAGGTTAAGGTTATATTTTTCATGAATTAAAATGATTTAAATGAATATAAATTAATATAAATTCAAATAAATAATTAAAAAATATGAAAATACTTCCCTTTGGGCCTAGTGGTCGTGCATAGGCTTGGCATGAAGAAACTTGGAAGAAAATTGGGCCCATTTGCATTTTTAGGCCTTTTGCATCAATGTTGACTTTCAAAAATTTCCAAAAATTTCCCAATTTCCACAAGGCATAACTTGGTCAATTTTTAAGCTTTTCACATGTTCTTGGACATTTTGGAAAGGTCTTTGAGTCCTTTAACCAATGCCTTTGGTCCCATGTCATTTTGATTTACCAATCTCAAGTTATGGCCTTTGACTTAAAGTCACTTTTTGTTGACTTTTGAAAATGACCTATAATGTAGAAATTGATAACTTTTTGTGAGAGCATTTCTTGGACTTGGAACATGAAGATGAATTGTAGGAAATATCTTTCTCTTCAAAATTAGCTTTGGATGGAATTTTTCTGATAATCCATGTGAAAGTTATGCCCTGGTCAATTTCAGTTGACTTTTTCAGCTGTCCAAATATAGCAACTTTTGCATCTTTGGTGATTTCTGAGCCAAATTTTGAGAATCATGATCAAGCATTGATCAAATGATGTTTGTGGCTTCAAAATGATATGTTGACCAAAAATTTGAACTTTTGACTGTCAAATGACCATTTTGCCCCTACAGTTGACTGTAGTGCAATCTAGGGTTTTGACTGTGCAATTTTGAGCTGAATGCCTTGAAACTTGATATAAGGATACTTGACCATCTTTGTAAGCATATGAGACTTGATTGGGCCTTTGAAAAGTTCATTTGCTTGACCAGAACTCAAACCCTAGTTTTGACTGTATAGGAGACAGTTGAGCTGCACAACCCTGGGGGAATTTTGTGACCTTGACTTGGCAATTTCTTGATGAATATGGGAGGGAAAATTTTGGGGTACAACAGTTGCCCCTGTTCAATCTTCTTAGACCTGAGGATGCAGATTGGCTGACGTGCCTTTCGTAATCCGAGGGTAAAAGATGATTGAACACTAGAGTGCCCAGAAATTTGCGCTCACATAGTAGCAGTGATGATGAGGGAATGGGCTTATAGATGCCATTTGGATGTTGCTTGGATAGGATGATGGGCTTATAGATGCCATCTGGACGTTGATCGCGTAGGAGATTCCTTAGCGAGAACCTGCATACCTGCAAAACAAAAAAATGAGTACCTGACACGTCGCAGGAGCTGATTTTAGATGCTTGATATAGATATGTCCTGACTGGTTACAGGAGCTGGGTCTGGAGCTTCAAACGCTGATGGATGAACCAGGGATGGTTACTGCCTTAGCATGAATGGTAAGAGAATCCTGAATGATTTCAACCTCAACAACGTTCGTTGAGAAAATCTTGGTGAGGATTACCATCTTCGTAGTGTCAGGAAGAGAACCAAAGGACATTATGATATCAAAGGGAGTCACCTCACTCACCGTTGGAGAGGGAACTATAGGAAATTATAATCTGAAAGGAGATATCACCTCACGCTCATCGTCGGAGAGGGAAACATCTAAAAAAAGGACTTACTACCTCACTCGCCGTTGGAGAGGGGACCATAAGAGAATATCACCTCACGCTCATGCCGGAGAGGGAAACATCTGAAGAAGGAATTACCACCTCACACGCCGTTGGAGAGGGGACCATAAGAGAATATCACCTCACGCTCATGCCGGAGAGGGGAACATCTGAAGAAGGAATTACCACCTCACACGCCGTTGGAGAGGGGACCATAAGAGAATATCACCTCACGCTCATGCCGGAGAGGGGAACATCTGAAGAAGGAATTACCACCCCACACGCCGTTGGAGAGGGGACCATAAGAGAATATCACCTCACGCTCATGCCGGAGAGGGGAACATCTGAAGAAGGAATTACCACCTCACACGCCGTTGGAGAGGGGACCATAAGAGAATATCACCTCACGCTCATGCCGGAGAGGGGAACATCTGAAGAAGGAATTACCACCTCACACGCCGTTGGAGAGGGGACCATAAGAGAATATCACCTCACGCTCATGCCGGAGAGGGAAACATCTGAAGAAGGAATTACCACCTCACACGCCGTTGGAGAGGGGACCATAAGAGAATATCACCTCACGCTCATGCCGGAGAGGGAAACATCTGAAGAAGGAATTACCACCTCACACGCCGTTGGAGAGGGGACCATAAGAGAATATCACCTCACGCTCACGCCGGAGAGGGAAACATCTGAAGAAGGAATTACCACCTCACACGCCGTTGGAGAGGGGACCATAAGAGAATATCACCTCACGCTCATGCCGGAGAGGGAAACATCTGAAGAAGGAATTACCACCTCACACGCCGTTGGAGAGGGGACCATAAGAGAATATCACCTCACGCTCACGCCGGAGAGGGAAACATCTGAAGAAGGAATTACCACCTCACACGCCGTTGGAGAGGGGAATATCAAAAAGACTTCTGGAAGCAGTATCAGAACGTCACCATATCTGGTTTACATATCTGAAACTATATCTGAAGGATGCCTGGAAGCAGTATCAGAACGTCACCATCTCTGGATCATATCTGAAACTATATCAAGAATGATGCCTGGAAGCAGTATCAGAACATCACCATCTCTGGATCATATCCGAAACTATATCTGAAGGATGCCTGGAAGCAGTATCAGAACGTCACCATCTCTGGATCATATCCGAAACTATATCGAGAAGGAATTCTGGAAGCAGTATCAGAACGTCACCATCGCTGGGTTTACATCTGAAACTATATCTAGAATGAATTGCGATTAGTTGATAGTAGTCATTTTTGTATTGATCTTTTTCCTGAAAAGGTAGAACATAATTGTATGCAAAATCATGATGCATGAACTGTATGTTTTCAAGATCAATGAGATTCGTGTAATATGATGCATATGCATGCCATAATGATGTATGTGACGATTCATGTATGTATGTTTTCGTCGTAGGAAAATAAATCCTTGACGGGTGCCGGGAAGTCGCATCCTGGGCTGTTGTGGAGGAATAGCTTTTGCTTCCGCTGGGGATGATAATTGCAAGTATACCGGTAGGAGAAGATAACTCCGTTGGGGAATAAACTTGGCGAATGGAGGATTCTGCGGGGAGAAAAAGATATTCTAGCGACCATGCTGGGAAGAAATACTCTGCGGGAAGATGCTTTTGCTGAATTGTTGAGGATGACTCGCTGAGGATACCTTGCTGTATTGGGGGTATGAATGGACTTCGCTGGGGATAAGAAGATCCTGTCGACGACGCTCTTTCCGTGGCTTTTGGCTGAGGATAACCCAGTTATATCCTGTTAAGGAAATAACTCTTTAAATCAAGCCGGGCGACACGTTCGTGTTCTGCGAGGGGATAAGCTTCCAGAATCTACTGGGGATAAGCTCGCTGCTTGGGGGAGATATGAATTCCAACTTTGCTGGTGAAGCTGGATTGGACTCTTCTGGGGGAAGTTTGATATGCTGGGGAAGTGATTCCGTTGAATATTGAGATACCGCCGGGGAACAATCTTTAGATCAAGACTGCCGGGGATGTTTGTTAAGAATTCATGCTGCTGGGGAAGGTTGATATCTGCTGGAGGATACCCAACTTCCTTGAGGTTTGATAACTCTGCCTGGAGAAGAATGTATTGTTTTATTCTCTGGGGAATTAAGATACACTTGGCCATGTTCTTTGGCTGAACCTGCCTTGGTACCTTGGAGGATAGAACAATTAGACTGCTCAGACAACTCTTTTATTGCCCCTGTTTCCATGGGGGAGGCCCATGTGGGATGCTGATAATTGTTGAGGGTCAAACCTTCTTCTGGTAGGCAGGTGACAAGATGACAGGACATAGTCGTACGCTTTGATCCCTAACTTTTGCCTGGACCGCCCTTTCGGGTTTTCAGTCCACCGGGATACCCATTTTTGCCCAAGCCGCCTTTTCAGGTTTTCGACTTGCCGGGTGTACATATTTTTTTCATTTCATCCCTTATTTTTGCCCGAACCCTTTTGGTTCGCCGGGAAGCCCTTGTTTTTGCCTAGGTGTGTCAACCTAGCGGGTCTTTGATTTTGCGTAGTATCTTTTCGACTATGTCCGTGCTTTCAGAATGTAGGGAGTTGCCCCTGTTATAAGTGCTTTATCATGCCACCAAAAGGTGTTTGATCAGGTCAGATTCGTTGTTGGAGTGCCCCAGGTGGCTCATGCGGAGATTTGCCCCAGGCTATTTGACTTTTGAGAGATTCTCCGAATCTTGACTGGATTGCCCCAGATTACGGACCATGATTAGGTCGTGCCCCTTGATTGGAGATGCTCTTGTTCACTAGGTATTTCTCGTGCGAATTTCCCTGCTATTCAAACAAAAAGTCATATGCAAACAAAGTTATGTCAAAAACGCAAAGCTTATGTCTGTCTCGAAGATTTTGAAAATGCATCTTTTCATAAAACAAGTGAATGTTTGTAAAACGTGATGTCAACTCCGTATTTACCGTAGGCCTTCAGGAGTCAGGATACCTTTCGTGACAGTATGCTTTCGAACTAACCCATGCTTCAGCTAGGACTTTTAAGGGTTATAACGTGGCTTGGTTCACGGTTTAAGAAACAAAGGGTAAAGGCTCAAATTATTTGTACCCACCCGCTCTTCGTGATGTTCTCCAAACCTAAACTCAGTTGATCATGCGTTAGACCTTGCTTGAGTCTTTGCTTTGATGTTCCAATAATGGTTCAGCTGTCGATGATTTATTCTGAATAGGCAGTCATTTTTTGCTTTGATTGAGGATTTGTGAGACCTCTTTCTTGATTTTGTTATCCCTTTCTTTTTTGCCTGAACTGTTTCCCTTTTTGGAATTACAGTCAGCGGGATGCCCCAGTTTCATAAGTCTCTTTTCATAGGTTTAGACTTTTTGGGCTTTTCATTTATGAATTTTGATGATGACTGCCTGTCCTTTTGATGGTTCTGAACCATCACTGTCTTTGTTCGTTTTGTAAAGATCTCCTCGGTGCCATTCGTCATGCACTTGGATCAACTGAGAGACTACCCTGCCCCAGGTTATGATTAAGGGTTTTGATTTTCGAAAATAAAAACTCCTACTTCTTTGGCTCTGATGGGTTGACGAGGGATTATCATCCTTATAACTCCAGTGTTTAGGAATTGAAACAATGCCTGTACCTCATAAGCGGGGTCTGTTCAAAAGCATACTGTAGTGATTGTGGTATCGTTTTCGTCATCCTCCCTCAAGAGGCTTAGAATTATTGATTGAGCGTTGACATCAGAAAAAATATGAAAATAATTTGCGTATAGTGAATACGAATATATTGATTCAAATATAGACATAAGCGATGCATTAATGAAATAACAATGTTTGATATGAATAAAATGTTTAAACAATCAAAGAAAAATACAACTTGAACATTCGAATGAACAAAAGTTTCTTAGTTTGAACTAGCTATCTCAGATGGAGAATTCTCAGCGGAAGATTTTCATCTCGTCATCCGGCATGAACTCTATCACCCCTTCGTCAATCAAATCCTGGATTTTGTTCTTCAAGGTCCAACAGTCGTCTGTAGCATGCCCCGGGCTGTCTGAATGATAAGCGCAGTGGGCGTCGGGGTTATACCTTGGAGCTGTCCTGTTGGGATTCTTGGGAGGGTCCTTTAGAGTGATCAGATTGACCTCCAGCAAGCGCTTCAGTATAAAGGATGAGGGTATATCAGTCTCCGAGAAATGTCTTCCGAGCGCATTTCGTATACGTTGACTACCCCGTTGAGGCTGGGCTCGTGACCCTGAAGCAAGCTGAGGAGATTTTCCTTTGTCTTCTTGCCCCGCATGTGGTTGAATGATGGCTGGAGCTTCCACCTTGGCTGTTTGCCCTACTGGATTATTTTGAAGCAGCTTGGTGACGAGGACCCGGAGCTCTTCTTGTTTTTGAGCTAAGTCCTGAATGAGAGTCATTTGGCCCACCAACTGCCCCATCATTTGGATCTTCATGGTTGCCAACTCAATTTGTAGCCCTTCCAGCTGATCGTTCCTGATGCCCCCTGCATTCCCTAAGGTCAAGTTCCTGGTGAGGAGAGTCTTTATTTCTTCTTGCCCCTGGGATAGGTTCAAGAACATTTCTCGCAGTTGGGCGTTCTGAGTACGGAGATCTTGGTTGTCTGGTTGGAAAGCCATTGCTGAAATAAACAGCGAAGATGGTGAGTGACCTGCAAAAGGGATACCTGTAATGCAATGATGAGTATGACATGTATGCAATGTTTTCAAGGACCTCGCGGGGTAAACAGAGAAACTTTGTTAGCATTTGGAACTGGTAGCTTGACTGAAGGCACTGCGTATTGTTGGGAGTCCTTCTTCAAGGGTCAAAGGCTCACCATATCTAGTGGGTCATAGCCCCTGACACCCTTTGGCTAGAGGAAAATAAATCCTCCTTGCCCCTGGCTAGGCAGTTGGTTCATCATGACCTGCATCACAAGCCCTTGAGATCCTTGAAATGGGTTAGGATGTATGCAATGGTATGCAATGGTATGATGTCATGCTATGCATGGGGTGATGTAGGTAAACCCTGTTATGAGTCCCAATTAAGGACTATAAACAGACCCTGCAAGAAATTCAGTATACTTTGTTATGAGTCCCAATTAAGGGCTATAAACAAAACCTGCAAGAGATCTAGTAGACCCTGTTATGAGTCCCAGTTAAGGGCTATAAACAACACCTGCAAAAATTTTGGTAAACCCTGTCATGAGTCCTAGTTAAGGACTATAAACAAGACCTGCAAGAAACTTAGGTAAAACCCGTCATGAGTCCCAATCAAGGACTATAAACAGACCCTGCAAATGGTTAGTACACCCTGTTATAAGTCCCAATTAAGGACTATGAACAAAACCTGCAGGACATCAAGGGTCAGATAACAAGCATGCAAGTAGTCAAGTACGAAGGCACACAAGTCACACAAGAGAAACCCTTAGGGTTTAGGCCAGCATGGGGTCTGGGTATTACCCTCTTGAAGTTGGTGGGTTCAACCTGTCCTATTAGAAGTAACCGGGTTCTAAGGTTCCCAATATCACGGGATTGCTTTCATTGTTCATCGTTTCGATTTAGCCACTGAACTGGCGACCGAAATATTCCAGGAAAGCAACCCTCAATTGAGTGTAGTATCGAGTATCAACCAACCTCGGACTGCACCAAAGTCAGTTATCTCACTACCCTAAAGAGGCCAAGATAGTTCAATTAAGGTTCCTAAGGTTTGTTGATGCTTCACGACACCACGCGGAGGCCCCGTACTCTCCTTGACTGAACTCAAGGGTTACCGGTACACACCAAAGTGCCACATCAACGTAGCAGACTGTTTCAACCGTGTCGGTATACCCCGCACAGTTCCCTCACAGCCTTGTTGCTACTTTCTAAGAAAGGTATCCCCCAGATCCGGGTGTAGGACCTATAGAACTCCCAAGCAACCCACAATTTAAAGCACACAAGGAAAACAATTGAAAACATAGTTATAAGCTAGCCCTAAGGTACACCTCACTTTATAAAGTAGTCCCCAGCAGAGTCGCCAGTTCTGTGATCGGTGGATCTGGAACTGACTGTTTAACGCTGGTTCGCGAAATGTCGCGGAAGCAAGAGTCGCCACCGTCTTTTATTTTCTCCAAATGGAAAGGACAAAAGCACAGAAAAATTCCTTAAAGAGATTGCTCTCGGTTCGGGAGGTAGGTTATAGAAAGGGAAGGTGTTAGCACCCTTTCTATCCATGGTTATCCATGGGCTCTTAGATACTTGCTCATTTGTGTTTTCAAAAATGGTTTGTTTGCTTTTCAACTGTGGGTTTTTAAAAAGTTTCTTTGAAAATTCCAGTTCGACTCTTGTATCGGTCCTCAAGAGTGTTTGAAAAAATGCTTTCGAAAGCTTTTTGAAAATATATTGGTGTGAAAAGTATTTTTGATTTGTTTTGTTTTGAATTAGAGCAAGTATCCTTGAGAACCTACCTATCCTAAGGAATTCGTCTGTGTAAATGTCCTTAAAAGTAGTGCCATCCCACCATTGAGAGGTAGGTAGCACCACCGTTGGAGGTGTTCGGGTCAATTCGATTTTAGGGACGTGGTGATCACCAGAGCAATGGGAAGACACCTTAGAAGCTACCCTCATGCCAGGTTCCCGGATCATGAGGACTTACTAAGACGTTTTCTACTCGACGACCACCTTTCGAGGCAAGGCAACAGTGAGGCGTACCCTAGGGGTGGTGTGTGCGATTTGTGTGTCATGTTTCAGTTATTTGTCTTGTCATGTTTGTTGTGTTCTATGCTTGATTTTAATTAAGACATTCATTCTAGCATGCATATTTAACAGTTACAAAGTTTGCGGAAAATAAATCTACGACTATTACAAAGGCGCGGGTCCACATCGCCAAAATTAAACCGGACCCGATTTAGCGAAAAAATAAATAATGCGAAGTAAATAAAAGTGCGAAAAGTAAAATTACAATGCTTCGGGAGAGATACAAAATTATAATTAAACGACATAAGATAAATGCGCAAAAATAATTAAAACGAACCTAGGGCGTTGGACCCTTTTACAAATAATTAAATGATTAAATGTTTTTTTTGATATTTGTGTATTTTTTAGATTTAATAAGGGAAAGAAATTAATTGAAATTAAATTAAAAGACAAACCCTAATTCTAGTATTTTTTTATTTATTATGAAAGATTTAAATTAAAACCTAAATTAAACTCTAAATTAACCTATGTACAATTTTTAAACTATGAAAATAAAATAATAAATAAATAATATTGTTATTCTGAAAAAAAGGAAAAATTAAAAAAAGAAAAGTTATTTAAACCTAAATTCTATTTTTGGTGTTTTTTGTTAAAAAGATTAAAACTATAACCTAATTAACCTAAATTATATACATATATCAATTTATTAATGAAAATAATTAAAATTAAATATTTATTATTTTTTGGTCTTTTTCTGGATTTTTATGGTGTTTTTATATTTTGTTGAAAATAATTAATTAAAACAAATAAGGTAAATAAAATGGCAAAAATAAAATAAGAAGAAAAATAGAAAAAAAAATGCAAACCAGGGGGGTGTTCTGTCCCATTGTGGAGGTTCAGGCCTTAGAATATAGGCCCATTAAGCCTTGAATTTGCTGACTTTTTGGATTGGGTATGATGCATTGACTGGCGTATGTGGTACACCTTTGATCTATACCCTTGATTTGCTTTCCAGGACGCGTGGCTAGCTGATATTTGAGGATGCATAGCATGCTGGGACATGAGCGCTGCATAGGATCAATTATAGAAAAATAATATGAGATTTTGCCAGACCTGGGACTTGAACCCAGGTCTTGAAGGTTACAAGCGTAGCACTTAACCACTGAGCCATCACGTTCACATTTAACATATAATATAACATAAATAATATAAAAAGAACACGCTAACGCTTTTGGAAATTCGCGCGAAATTCAAAAGAGTCAATGGCTGATGGACACGACGCCTTCGTCTTCCTCACCCTGTAAAACAAAACTCAATGGGAACGGTTTTTGAAGCGTGGTTTTAGAGGGGCTAGCAGAAAATAGCGAATAGCTCCCTATGGACCATAAATTGTTCGCGAGGTATGTGTTTGCTTCGTCTTAAGGGGCTGAATCCAACCATGGCATTCTTGAGCTCTGATTTTTCTTGATTAAGAAACCCCTAATTCTGGAACCTGCAAACCCTAATATTCGAACATGGCATCTTGGCCAAAAGCGCACGAAATTTCAATTAAAAGTTATGGTTAGCTTTGAAACTTTAATGTGAACAAGAATTCATAAACAAAAATGCACGAGGATGCGTGAATGATGATATGCGATTTGGAAAAATTTGCTTCACAGTTTGAGGTCGTGATACCGTTTCAGGGTGTTTCAATGGATGTTCTTGGTTGGAATTTGGTCAGGGATGCTTAAGGATGCTGATGGAACAAAAATTGGAGCTTGAATTCACGTATATCCTTGATTTCAGATTTCAGTTTTTATGAGAAATTTTCAATATGCAATGCTTGTTTTGGGCGCAGCTTGCAGTCTGTTTGGCTTAGGGTTGTGATCTCATACTTGTATGGAAGCAATTAGGTTAAAAAGATTCAATAAAATCCATGTCCATAATTGTTTTCAATCTTTGATTTGTTAAGGATCTTTTACAATCTTTTTTCATGGTTCTTGTGTCAATTAGGTTTCAATCAAGCCAAAACCTTCTATATCAGCATGTGCACGAAATCTCAAGTTCAAATCATGCATAAAAAGATTTGTTTAGGTTAAGGTTATATTTTTCATGAATTAAAATGATTTAAATGAATATAAATTAATATAAATTCAAATAAATAATTAAAAAATATGAAAATACTTCCCTTTGGGCCTAGTGGTCGTGCATAGGCTTGGCATGAAGAAACTTGGAAGAAAATTGGGCCCATTTGCATTTTTAGGCCTTTTGCATCAATGTTGACTTTCAAAAATTTCCAAAAATTTCCCAATTTCCACAAGGCATAACTTGGTCAATTTTTAAGCTTTTCACATGTTCTTGGACATTTTGGAAAGGTCTTTGAGTCCTTTAACCAATGCCTTTGGTCCCATGTCATTTTGATTTACCAATCTCAAGTTATGGCCTTTGACTTAAAGTCACTTTTTGTTGACTTTTGAAAATGACCTATAATGTAGAAATTGATAACTTTTTGTGAGAGCATTTCTTGGACTTGGAACATGAAGATGAATTGTAGGAAATATCTTTCTATTCAAAATGAGCTTTGGATGGAATTTTTCTGATAATCCATGTGAAAGTTATGCCCTGGTCAATTTCAGTTGACTTTTTCAGCTGTCCAAATATAGCAACTTTTGCATCTTTGGTGATTTCTGAGCCAAATTTTGAGAATCATGATCAAGCATTGATCAAATGATGTTTGTGGCTTCAAAATGATATGTTGACCAAAAATTTGAACTTTTGACTGTCAAATGACCATTTTGCCCCTACAGTTGACTGTAGTGCAATCTAGGGTTTTGACTGTGCAATTTTGAGCTGAATGCCTTGAAACTTGATATAAGGATACTTGACCATCTTTGTAAGCATATGAGACTTGATTGGGCCTTTGAAAAGTTCATTTGCTTGACCAGAACTCAAACCCTAGTTTTGACTGTATAGGAGACAGTTGAGCTGCACAACCCTGGGGGAATTTTGTGACCTTGACTTGGCAATTTCTTGATGAATATGGGAGGGCAAATTTTGGGGTACAACAATTGGTGCCATTGATTTTCATTTATCATGCACGTACATGATTTTGGAACGGACAGGGGCTATACCTACGTTTGGCGTTTGTAGGTAAAAGTCCTAAAATCTAAAACGACGGACAGGGGTAGACGACGACTGCGTGGCAACACACCATTCGTCCGTTTGTATTTTGGCGCGTTTGTTTGATAGCTGGTGTTGTTTTCATTATATTATTATTATTTCATATACTAACAAATAAATCCAAGTGGCCTAGTGGTAGCCAGGGAAGGCGTTAAGGCTGTGCAGGCATGAGGTCAGGGGTTCGACCCCTGCCTCCAACATTTTCCATTTTCTTAATTTCTCTTTACAGATCCTGTACCCCACGCATCCTGAAGCTTACCACGTGCCTCCATCTCTATCCAGATCTAGCGTTTCTCACAAGGAGGTCCATGATACATCCTAGTCAAGCCAGCATACAGGATCTGGAAAGTCAACATGGGCCAAGGACTATTGGGCTCAAAATGGATATTGACACCCCCTCTATTGCTACTAAACCAGGCCCATTTCTCTCTTCTTATATTTTTTCTTTTATTTAATTTATTTTGATTAATTATTTTCTAACATAAGATTAATTCTTTTTTTTTTACAAAAAAACTCATAAAATCAATTTTATCAAATTAGAATTTAGGCTTTTTATTTTATTTTATCAAAATTAATTTAATTAGTTTAATTTAATTTTAGGGTAATTTTAACCTTTTTGAAATAATTTAAAACCAATTAGAAAATTAGGGTTTGTTTGATTTAATTCTTATTCTTTTTTTTTTAAAATAACAAAAATGCAAAAATAGGTCGAATTAATTATTTTTCTCAAATTAAATTAATTAGTAATTAGGTTTGTATTTACTCATTAAAACCTTATTTTCTCAAAATAATCAAAAACAACAAAAAATGATCTGTCTTTCAGTTAGGTTTAGACGGGGTCAAAACCCTATTTTCCTCGTTCTCGATCCATCTGCGCATTATTTATTTTTTACAATATTAATGTAACTGCTCATGGGATGTAATAGTTTAATTAAGGTTTTCTTTTATTTATCGTTTTACGGGTTTTTGGATATGTATATAATCCCCCTCCCCGAAGCCTTGTAATAGCGTAGGTTTTATTTTCTCGCATTTTAATTTTCGCAAATATTAACTACTAGATGTATGATAATAGGATTGCATGACAAGAATGTATGTTAATTTAAAATGGTTAGCAGACCCTAAATGTGCAAAGATAATAACTTGAAATCAAATCACTCGCACATGCGCACTCCTAGGGTATACTCTCACTTCGGTTGCCTTCGGTAAACGATTATTAAGTATAGGGTGTCTTAGTGGTTGCCCTCTTGTCTAAACAAAGATCAAATGTTGCCTCGGAAATGTTGCCTTGGAAATGTTTCCTCAGAAAGGTTGCCTCATAAATGTTGCCTCGAGTATGATCTTAAGACACTAGGGTTATTATTAAGACGTCCTAGCATTGCTTTGGTGATCGTACGTCCCTTTCAAATTGACCCTTACAACTCCAACGACGGTGCTACCTATTTCTCAATAGTGGGATAGCGCTGTCTAAATGAAACAAGAACAGAAACATTCTTTTTTCGAGTATGTAGATGCTAGTAGGTGCTTACTCAAAATAAACTTTTCCACACTTCCACTCTTTTCAAACAAAGTTTTCAAAAACACTTCGTAACACTCTTGAGGACTGATACAAGGGTTAAAACGAAGTAAGACAAAAACTTTTCAAAACACACAAACACGGAAGCAATTTTAAAATGATGAGCAAGTACCTAAGAGCCCGTAGAAAACTACGGATAGAAAGGGTGGTAATACCTTCCCTTTCTATAATCTACCCCCCGTACCCAAAATCTCGAAAAATGAATTTTTCTGTGCTTTTTTCCTTTCCAGTTGGATAAAATAAAAGTCGGTGGCGACTCTTGCTTACCGTGACATTTTGCAAACACAAACGCAAAACGCAAACCAGCATTTTCCTAAAATAGTCCGGTTCTGCCACCATATCACATGGACCATCAACATCTGAACCAAACGGATTTTGACACTGGTTTCCAAATTAGCACCG
This sequence comes from Vicia faba, assembly GCA_948472305.1. Taxonomy (NCBI): domain Eukaryota; kingdom Viridiplantae; phylum Streptophyta; class Magnoliopsida; order Fabales; family Fabaceae; genus Vicia; species Vicia faba. Next base: position 1,050,892,719 of record OX451736.1, on the reverse strand, counting down.
ATCCTGATTTCCTTCTTATCTGACTCAGTACCCAGGTTGATAACCTCAATTGACTCTTCATGTGGTTGAATAGCCTTTTCCTCTTGTAACATAAGTCTGGCTAGTTCTCCTGGTATGTCACAATCTTCCTCTCTTTCATCTTCGGCTTGGTTGATGGGACATTAAAAGTCATAGTTGGCAAGAATAGAGTTGTTGGCAATAAGATCCAGAGTGGATGTAGACCTACAAGAGTGTCTGTGTGTGTGCATGTAAGATACATGGCTATCCTTTTGGAAATGTATTTGAAAGAAAAAGAAAGACAATGAACATAAATATTTGAATGCAAAAGAGTCCAATATACTGAATGATCATATGATTAGATGAACAAAATATAAAACCATTAACAAAAGAACCAAAGTTCCCCATGCTAGGCATATGGCTTAAAAGTCAATATCAAAATATTACAGACAACGAGTTCTTGAATTGATTAAAAGCAAAAACAAGTAGATTACTCCTCAATGAAGGATATGGGCACAAAGTCCTTTGCATGCCAATTGTTGGGCTTCCCTTCAGTTGTTGGGTAGATCCAGTCTTCAAAAGCACACTCATCATTAGAATCCTCTACAGCGTTCACTTCATAACTCTTGAGGTGGAGAAACGGCTTTCCCGTACGAGCACCTCTAATTTCTTTCTGAGCTTTGGAGGTGAAACCTATCCCAAACTTATCTGTCTTGAGTGGGATGTCGAGAAGTTGACCCCATATCTCTTTGTTTCCTTTTTCTACCACAATACGGACATCCTTAAGAGAAACCATCTTGGGAATAACTTTGTCGGCTTTTGGAGTGTCGGAGGAGATTTTGGTGGTGGCCACAACTTCAAATGTTTGGCAAGGAGTTTCTATGAATTCGCCATCCATTTCTACGTACTTGAAAGAATTGAGATGGCTTACCATGAATTCTTCTTCACCACAAACAGTGACAACCTTCCCTTGAACTGGATATTTTAACTTCTGGTGGAGAGTAAAAGTGACCGCACCTACCCCATGGATCCATGGGCGCCCAAGTAAGCAAGAATACGCATGCCGTATGTCCATTATGTAGAATGTGGAGTTGAAAATCTGTGAACCAACCTTAATTGGGAGATCCACCTCTCCATGAACCATCCTTTTCGACCCATCAAATTCCCTCACAACAATATCACTTGGCTTCAAAACCAAACCTTCACAATCTAGCCGATCTAAAGCGCCTTTAGGTAACACGTTTAAAGATGAGTCTGTGTCCACCAAAACATGTGCCAGAGTGGTCCCCTTACATTCAACAGAAACATGCAAGGCTTTATTGTGATTCTTTCCCATGGGAGTTAAATCTGCGTCGGAGAACCCCAGACCATTGTCAGCGGTCAGACTTGCTACGTAGTTCTCAAACTGGTCGGCTGTGGTTTCTTGAGGCACGTGAGCCTTTTTCAAGAACTTAATCAGAGCTTGTGCATGGGCGTCAGAACATAGCAATAGGGACAACATTGATATTTTAGAAGGGGTTTGTCCTAACTGCTCTACTATTTTGAAGTCGCTTTTCTTGATGATTTTCAGAATCTCCTCCATCTCTTGAGTGGATGGTTCTTCCATAACAGTCTTTTTAGCAAGTGCCTCTTCTCTGGCAGGCTCACTTTCTTTCTCTTTCCCTTTAGTACTGGCACCAGCATTGCCATTGGTTATGCGGATTGGAACTGCGGTAATGGTTGGTGGTGAGATATCAGGGGAAAAGACTCTTCATGTTCTTGTGACTTTACTAGAACCAACAATATTAGTAACACCCGCTTCATTATCATCAATCCAAGAATCTTGTTTTACTCCATGGTAATAAACCTCGACACCATAATTCCATGGTACCGCTTTATCAGAGGTGTATGGAACTGGTCCGACAGCAATGATTATGAGAGGAGCAATGATTGGTTCGTTTGAAATCCTGATAGGACCTTTGGATGAGATCCTAAGAGGTTTGTTTGAAATTGTTATGATGGCCAATTCTTCAGTTTTGTCGACTGAATTTTTGATGGCAGGATTCTTTTCGAATAGAATTTCGCGGCTATCCATTAGGCGTTTTATACCTTTCCTCAGTTTTTCACACCCATCAGATTGTCTCATACAACCCACACAGTCTTTTTCACAGCTGGGGAAAGTCCCAGTGTTCAATAGATTGCTCTTGATTACATTCAATGGAGTAGTTAACCCTTTGACTGAGACAATGAAAGTTGTATCTTCGACGACATTAACACCTTTGTCGTGCTTCGGCATTGGAGCGGTAATTACATTTGGCGTTGGAGGAGGATCAAATTCAATAGTCTTGTTGTCAATTAAATCCTGGATTTTGTTCTTCATAGCCCAACACTGATCAGTCTCATGCCATGGGCTGTTTGAATGATAAGCACACTTTGCATTTGGATTATATCTCGGTGACGAGGTGTCGGGGTTGGCAGGAGGATCCCGCAATGTCACTAAATTGGCCCTGAGCAGATGTTGAAGGGCTTGAGATAATGACATGCCTAACCTTGTGAAATGTCTTCTTGGAGCTTCAACCCGTTGATGATTGGTAGATGGTCTTTGAGTAGCAGTCGGATTGGAGATTCGGACAACATTGACATACGGATGATTATTCATTTTGGTATGGGCCTTTGCTTTATACACATCATTAACTTCCTTCTTCGCGGCAAAAGGTTTCTTGACAGGATTGGGAGTAGAAGTAGATGCCACAAAGATCTTTCCATTTTTAATGCCACTTTCTACCCTCTCACCGGTTAGGATTAATTCGGTGAAACCAGAAGAAGAGCAGCCAACCAACAGATTAAAGAAAGGACTAGATAATGTGCCCATGAACATGTCAATATGTTCCCTATCAGTCAAGGGAGGTTGGACCCTACTTGCAAGATCTCTCCACTTCTACGCATACTCTTTAAATCCTTCATCCTTCCCCATGGTCATACCTTGCAATTGAACCCTCGTCGGTGCCAAGTCGGCATTGTACTGATATTAATGGTAGAAGGCAGTAGCTAGACCCTCCCAAGTATTGATGCGAGAGCCATCCAACTGATAAAACCATTCAAGTTGTGTTCCAACCAGACTCTCTTGGAAAAAGTGAATCGAGAGTTTTTTATCAGCAGTGTGCGGTTGTATCTTGCGTACATAGGACTTCAAATGGAGATTTGGGCAAGAAACCCCATCGTATTTTGCAAAGGTTGGTATTTTTAACTTGTGGGGAATGACTACCCTAGAGATTAAGCCCAAATCGTCAAAATTCAAACCGGGGATAGCTTGGATTTCAACTGCTTTCAATCTGTATTCTAGCTGCTTGTATTTGATGTCTGCGGGTGGATATTGTTCATTGAAATAATCATCGTCCGATTCTTGGTCATTGATACAGTCGGCCTGAGTACTCTTGACTTCACCAATTTGATTCTCGTCTTCTTCGTATGAATCTTCCTCTATTGGAATTTAACGGATTGTCCCCTTGAACCTTTTACCCATGTTGAGTAGAGCTTTCTTCTTTGGATTTTTCTTAGCGGCCAACAAGGCCATCATATCCTGCTTCCCCTTGGCCAGGGCGAGTAAAGCTTCCTGAAATTGAGAATTCTGAGCCTGGAGTTCCGTCACAGTTTTCTCTAGATCCATCTTGCTTGCTGAAATAAACAGCGAAGAGATAAAGAAACCTGTTATGCGGACGCATGTCATGTCATGATGCATGAATATGCAGTATGCAAATGATTTCAAGGATTTAAAGAATTTAAATTTGTATAAACAGAGAGTGAACAAACGTTAACTTGCATTAAAGAAATCTTGATTTGAATACAAACATACCTCTTGGGCTTACAACAACAGAAATAAGCATAAAGTAAATTCCTAAGACAGAAAAGTTGTGCGCATCTTCTTTGGCGCAATGAGGTGTTTAAGCTCCTTTCTTCAGGAAGTTCCCTTGTAAGCGCCAATATCTTCTTCTCGCTTTCATAAAACTTAGCTTCGAAGGTGTCTCGCTCTCCTTTTAACTGAATCCAAGCGTTTTGCAAATCTTAAAGAGAAGTAGGCATATCAGGATAGAGGATCGTATGTGGAATGTCTCCCTCGACTACTGGCTCCATGATAACAGGTAAGACGGCTTCATAAGGCATATTGAGACTTTGAGCGCGAGCCCTTACCCATTTAAGATAAGGTTCCAAAGGAATGGAATTCTTACGCCCCAATGTCTTGCTATCAACTTTGTTAACCATACCCCAAGCTCGTATAAATCTTTGACGGTAACCTTGGGCATCGCTTTCGTAGTCAAATGCAATTCCTTGGATGAGTACCTCATGAGGGCCATCTCTTCTAGCGTATCCAAATTGTCGCAAAGCTAAACAAGGGTTGTAGGTAATGCCTCCCTTAATGCCAAGTAGAGGGACATTAGGGAATTCCCCACAGCGGTCAATGATGGTAATGTCTTCTAAGGAGCGATAATACCAACAAATATCAGCATGCGAGAGTGACATCAATCTTTTAGACCATCTCATACCTTGTTCATTCTTCACCACGGATCGAGGTAGGTGCGAAATAAACCACCTAGCCAACAGAGGAGTGCAACACATCAAAGTCCCCCTTTTCTTCAAAGTGCGAGATTGAAGAGAATGCAATATGTCTCCAAGCAATGTAGGCACCATATTACGAGATATGAAAACCTTGATCGCATTCACATCTATAAATTGGTCAGGGTTTGGAAATAGTACCAATCCATAGATGAGAAGAGCTAGAATTTCCTCAAAGGCTTGTAGATCCAAAATATTCCAACACTCTTGAGCCTTCTCCAACAAAAACTTCGCTAGTAACCCTTTCACACCACTCCTTGTTACCCAATTTTCTACTATGTCCGATGGTTGCAAATGTAGAGCTCGAGCAATTTCCTCAGGTTTGGGGTCTCTTTCAATACTGTTGAAAGTTAACTGATTAAGAATAGGGATCCCTACGAGTTGAGAAAATTCCTCCAAAGTGGGCACAAGTTGGTAATCAGGAAAAGTGAAGCAATGATGTAAAGGGTCGAAGAATTGGACAAGCACTTTTATCATATCTTCTTCAATACTTGAGGTAACCAAACTGAGGAGTCGTCCATGTCTTTTGGTGAACGGGGAATCTTCAGGGACCCTTGATACTAAATCCTTGAGTTGTGGAAGTATCCTCACAAGACTGACTTGGATAGTGCTCCTGCGAGCGAAGGCCATATCCTACAAAATAGAATAAAGATAAATACAAAAATCCTTGAAATGGTTAGTGATGTTTATGATGTTTATGATGTTTATGATGCTATATACAAGTGTGCACATACAAGCAAATCAAACAAGTCCTTAGTTTAGGCTTGCATGGGGTTTCAGGTAAGTACCCTTTTGAAGTTTTAGTTGGATCAACCTGTCCTAGTTAAAAGTAATCGGGTTCTAAGGAATCTCAATATCACTGATCTTTCCCCAAGTTTCGTTCAATAAGCGATTGACTCACAACCAAACAAAACTCAAGAGTCAAACCTCAATGAGCGTAGCATCGAGTATCAACCAACTTCGGACTGCACCAAAGCTGGTCATCTCACTACATCCTAATGGCCAAGTTGGTTAAGTAAGGTTCTAAGGTCAGTTGATGCTTTATGACACCACGCAGCGGCCCCGTACTCTCCTTGACTGACTCAAGGGTTACTGGTACCAACCAAAGTTCCACATTGTGATCGGTGAATCTGGAACTGACTGTTTAACGCTGGTTCGCGAAATGTCGCGGAAGCAAGAGTCGCCACCGTCTTTTATTTTCTCCAAATGGAAAGGACAAAAGCACAGAAAAATTCCTTATAGAGATTGCTCTCGGTTCGGGAGGTAGATTATAGAAAGGGAAGGTGTTAGCACCCTTTCTATCCATGGTTATCCATGGGCTCTTAGATACTTGCTCACTTGTGTTTTCAAAAATGGTTTGTTTGCTTTTCAACTGTGGGTTTTAAAAAGTTTCTTTGAAAATTCCAGTTCGACTCTTGTATCAGTCCTCAAGAGTGTTTGAAAAATTGCTTTCGAAAGCTTTTTGAAAAGGTGTCGGTGTGAAAAGTATTTTTGAATTTGTTTTGAAATTTAGAGCAAGTATCTACGAGAACCTACCTACCCTAAGGAATTCGTCTGTGTAAATGTCCTTTAAAGTAGTGCCATCCCACCATTGAGAGGTAGGTAGCACCACCGTTGGAGGTGTTCGGGTCAATTCGAGTTTGTAGGGACATGGTGATCACCGGAGCAATGGGAAGACACCTTAGAAGCTACCCTCATGCCAGGTTCCCGGATCATGAGGACTTACTAAGACATCCTCTACTTGACGATCACCTTTCGAGGCAAGGCAACAGTGAGGCGTACCCTAGGGGTGGTGTGTGCGATTCGTGTGTCGTTTTCATTGATATTTGTCTTGTCATGTTCATTGTGATCTACGCTTGATTTTATTTAAGGCCATACATTCTTTCATGCTTTTGTTAACAGTTAAAAGTTGCGAGGAAAATAAATCTAAAGCTATTACAAATGGCGCGGGTCCACATCGCCAAATTTAAACCAGACCCGATTTGACGGAAAGTAAATAAAGCAAAAGAGATAAAAGTGCGAGAAGTTAAATTGTCCGAGTTACATGGCTTTGGGAGAGATACATAATTATTTAAATGAAATAAAATAAATATGCGAAATAACAGAATTATCAATATGGGCGTTGGACCCTTTTGCAAAAACTAAATAAATAATGGAATTAAAATTAAGAATTAAAAAGAAAATGTTTTATGTATTTTTATGTTTTTTAAGATTTAATGGAAAAAAATTAATTAAAACTAAAATTGAACGTTAAACCTAGTTCTAATTATTTTTTAAGTTATTAAGAAAATATTGAAGTTTTTAACCTAAATTAAACCTAAATTCTTTTATGTACAATTTAATTATGAAAATAAAATAAGTAAATAATATTATGGTAAAAAGAGGAAAAAAAGATTAAAAGGAAAAATTATCAATTACCTAATTCTATGTTTTTTTGATTTATTAAAAAGAATTAAAATTGCAAAAACCCTAATTATACTAAATTCAATTACACAATTTATTTATGAAAATAAAAAATAAAAATTATTTATTACATTTTTTGTCTTTTTCTGATTTTTTTTATGATGTTTTTTTATATTTTGTAAAAATAATAATTAATTTAAACAAATAAAGAAAATAAAATAAGAATTAAAAATAAAACAAGAAAAATATAGAGAAAGCAAACCAGGGGGGGTTCAGGCCCTAAAGTGGAGGTATTGTCCAAGCAAATCTGGCCCAATGACCTTCAGAATTCGTTGACTTTCCAGGCGCCATGTGGCTCTTTTGACTAGGATTCAGGGTGTGCTTCCAATCTCAGCCTTTGATTAGATCTCCAGATGGACGTGGCAAGGCTTGGTCTAGGGCATATGATGCGTCTTAATACCAGTGTTGCATGGGAACATAGTTTGCAAAATAATATAGGAAATAAGGTAGACCTGGGATTCGAACCCAGGTCTTGAACGTTGCAATCACCATCCTTTGCCAGCTGAACCAACTTAGCGCGTTTGATATATAAATAGTCAATAAATATTATAAGAATAAAACAAAGGGTTAGTGGATTAAAGCGCGAAAATTCAAACCAACGAATCACAGTTTGCCATGTCTTCATCTTCCTCGCGTGCCTGAAAAACAAAACACGATAGCAACGGTTTTCTGGGCGTGGCTTAAGGTAGGCTATTGGAAAATAGCGAATAGCCCTCAAGCGCTCATAAATTGAGCGCGAGGGTTGATTCTCGTTCGTCCCAAAGCGCTTGTTTTAATGGTCATGGTCTTGAGTCTTAATTTTACTCCGTTTCAAAAGCCCCAATTCAAAATGCTGAAAACCCTAAAAGCCACGCATGGTGAAAGCAGATATACAGCGTAATAATGCAATTAAACATGATGGTTAGCTTTAGAATCTCATGAGGAATAAGAATCAATAAAAAAAATGCTGTAAAAATGCTTGAATCGTGATGCACGATAATAGAATTTTCTTGATGCAGTTTGAGTTCAATCTACCAGTTCTTGGCGTGTTGATGGATGTTTGGGATTTGAATGCGTTCAGGAATGCTTGAGGAAGCTATTAGAATGAATTTCGTGCCTTGAATCAACCTCTAAAGTGGTTTACAGTTTTGTATTTTTTGGTGAAAATTCCAAGTTCTACAATGGCTTTCCTGCGCAGCTTTTTGTGTAGCACGATTAGGTTTGTGTTCCTGGCTTTGTAGTGAGAGCATTAGGTCAACAAAACTCAATAAAATCCAATGCAATAATGGTCTTGCATATTTGATTTTCTTAAGAATCTTCCATATCTTTTCCAAGTGTATTTTTGTGTCAATTAGCTCAAATCAAACCAAATCTTTCCTAATCAGCATGTGCACGAAATATTGACCTTAAAACATGTATAAAAAGATTGGTTTGGTTAATTTAAACATTTTTCATATATTTAATTGATTTAATTGAATTAATATAAATAAAAATTCAAATAAATAAATAAAAAATGAGAAAATGCTTCCCTTTGGGCCAAGTGGTCGTGCATATGCTTGGAATGATGAATCATGGAAGAAAAATGGGCCCATTAGCAATTTTAGGTCATTTGGATCATTGTTGACTTTTCAAAATATCCAAAAATTTCCCAACTTCCACAAGGCATAACTTGCTCAATTTTTAATCTTTTCTCATGTTCTTAGACATTTTGGAAAGGTCTTTGAGTCCTCTAACCAATGCCTTTGGTCCCATGTCATTTTGATTTACCAATCTCAAGTTATGGCCTTTGACTTAAAGTCCCTTTTTGTTGACTTTTGAAAATGACCTATAATGTTGAAATTGATAACTTTTTGTGAGAGCATTTCTTGGACTTGAGGTATGAAGATGAGTTGTAGGAAATGTCTTTCTATTCAAAATGAGCTTTGGATGGAATTTTTCTGATAATCCATGTGAAAGTTATGCCCTGGTCAATTTCAGTTGACTTTTTCAGCTGTCCAAATATAGTAACTTTTGCATCTTGATGATTTTCTGAGCCAAATTTTGAGAATCATGATCAAGCATTGATCAAATGATGTTTGTGGCTTCAAAATGATATGTTGACCAAAAATTTGAACTTTCGACTGTCAAATGACCATTTTGCCCCTACAGTTGACTGTAGTGCAATTTAGGGTTTTGACTGTGCAATTTTGAGCTGAATGCCTTGAAACTTGATATGAAGATACTTGACCATGTTTGTAGGCATGTGAGACTTGATTGAGCCTTTGAAAACTTCCTTTTCTTGATCAGAACACAAACCCTAATCTTGACTGTATAGGAGACCTTTGACTGTGCAACCCTTGGGGAATTTTGTGACTTGGCTTGACAATTTCTAGGAGAATATGGGAGGGCAAATTTTGGGGTACAACAGTTGCCCCTGTTCAATCTTCTTAGACCTGAGGATGCAGATTGGCTGACGTGCCTTTCGTAATCCGAGGGTAAAAGATGATTGGACACTAGAGTGCCCAGAAATTTGCGCTCACATAGTAGCAGTGTGATGTGGGAATGGGCTTATAGATGCCATTTAGAGATTGATGGATAGGATGATGGGCTTATAGATGCCATCTGGATGTTGATTGCGTAGGAGATTTCCTTAGCAAGTACCTGCATACCTGCAAAAGAACAAATGAGTACCTGACACGTTGCAGGAGTTGGTTTTCAGATGCTTGGTATAGATGTGTCCTGACTGGTTACAGGAGCTGAATCTGGAGCTTCAAGAGATGATGAATGGACCCGGTATGGTTACTGCCTTAGCATGAATGGTAAGAGAACCTTGGGTGATTTTAACTTCAACAACGCTCGTTGAGAAAAACCTTGGTGGGAAATACCATCTTCGCAGGATCGGAACGAGAACCATAGGCAATTATAATCTGAAAGGAATGATCACCTCACTCAACGTCGGAGAGGGAAACATCTGAAAAGGACTTACCACCTCACACACCGTCGGAGAGGGAACCATCTGAAAAGGACTTACCACCTCACACACCGTCGGAGAGGGAACCATAGGAGACTATCACCTCACACTCATCGTCGGAGAGGGAAACATCTGAAGAAGGAATTACCACCTCACTCGCCGTTGGAGAGGGGACCATAGGAGACTATCACCTCACACTCACCGTCGGAGAGGGAAACATCTTGAAAAAGGAATTACCACCTCACTCGCCGTTGGAGAGGGAAACATCTGAAAAAGGAATTACCACCTCACTCACCGTTGGAGAGGGGACCATCTGAAAAGGACTTACCACCTCACACACCGTCGGAGAGGGAACCATAGGAGACTATCACCTCACACTCATCGTCGGAGAGGGAAACATCTGAAGAAGGAATTACCACCTCACTCGCCGTTGGAGAGGGGACCATAGGAGACTATCACCTCACACTCATCGTCGGAGAGGGAAACATCTGAAGAAGGAATTACCACCTCACTCGCCGTTAGAGAGGGGACCATAGGAGACTATCACCTCACACTCACCTCGGAGAGGGAAACATCTTGAAAAAGGAATTACCACCTCACTCACCGTTGGAGAGGGGACCATCTGAAAAAGGAATTACCACCTCACTCACCGTTGGAGAGGGGACCATGAGAGATTATCACCTCACACTCACCGTCGGAGAGGGAACATCTGAAAAAGGAATTACCACCTCACTCACCGTTGGAGAGGGGACCATAGCTTCTGCTGAGTCTTTATCAGAAAAATCTGTTGGGAGTCGATTTAGCTGGACTAGAAAAGGCTTTGAAATATGTTTGAGCATTTTAACTGCGTCTTTCCTGAAAGGTAAAGGTCAGTCATATGCAATGCATGATATGGATCAAGCGATGATGTTCTCAACATAAATGAGATTTGTATGATGTGATGCGTTATGCATGCTATAATGATGTATGTGATGTTTTTATGAATGTTTTCGTCTAGGAAAGTAAATCCTTGACGGGTGCCGGGAAGTCATATCCTGGGCTGATGTTTGGAGAATAAGCTTTTACTTCCGCTGGGGATGATAGTTGCAAGAATACCGGTAGGAGAAGATGACTCTGTTGCGGAATAAACTTGGCGAATAGATTCTGCGGGGAGAGGAGATATTCTAGCGACCATGCTGGGAAGCAATACTCTGTGGGAAGAGGGATGCCTTGCTGAATGCTGATAATAGTTTGCTGGGGATACCCTTGTTGTTGGAAGTGTTGATAGACTTCGCTGGGGATAGGAAGATTTTGTCGACGACGCCCTTTCTGTGGCTTTTGGCTGAGGATAACCCAGTTATATCCTGTTAAGGAAATAACTCTTTAAATCAAGCCGGACGACGTGTTCGTGCTCTGCGAGGATAAGCTTCCAGAATCTACTGGGGATAAGCTTATTGCTTGGGGGGATGAATTCCAACTTTCTTGGGGAAACTGGATTGGACTCTCCTGGAGAAGTTTTGAGCTGTATCGGAAGTAACTCCACTGAATGTTTGATATACCGCCGGGGAACAATCTTTAGACCAAGATTGCCGGGGATGCTTGTATATATGTTGTTGGGGAATGTTGAGACCTGCCGGAGGATACCCAACTTCCTTGAGATTTGATAGCTTTGCTTGGAGAAGCATGCACTTTTGTTGGCTCACTCTCTGGGGAATTTAAGATGTACTTGGTCGTGTTCTTTAGCTGAACCTACCTTGGTACCTTGGAGGATAGAACAATTAGACTGCTCAGACAACTCTTTTATTGCCCCTGTTTCCAGTGTCACCTGCAATTAATTCCTTTGTTTCGTATGCAAATATTTATGAGTTAGCAAATTATTGTCAATGCATATATCACAAATTGAACCTTGGACGTTCTTCGCAAAAAAGAAAAATACTTGGCACATTTAACTGAAAATATATTTGTATTGATTTTGAATGGCCTGAAAATAGGCGTTTGGTGTACAAGAGGCTGACGTCCTAGTAAGAGGAATGTCGCCGAACAAGAGAGTTTATACAAATTTTACAAAAGAAAATAAAACAGCTGTGTGAAATATGAATGATCCCACTGGGTTTCAACTCTGCTATTGCCTTTATAACTCTGAGCGTCTCATCACTTGATGACCTTGGTTGAAGGTGAAGCTGACTGATCGATGCCGTCTGAACTTGATGTAGATACCGGGTTCTGGATGCAAAGTGATCCGATGAGACATAGTATTACGCTTTTATCCCTAATTTTTGCCTGGACCGCCCTTTCGGGTTTTCAGTCCACCGGGATACCCATTTTTGCCCAAGCCGCCTTTTCAGGTTTTCGACTTGCCGGGTGTACAGATTTTTTCATTTTCATCCCTTCATTTTGCCCGAACCCTTTTGGTTCGACGGGAAGCCCTAATTTTTGCCTAGGCATGTCAGCCTAGCGGGTCTTTTTTCATGCGTAGTATTTTTTTACTATGTCTGCATTGGCGGGGTGAGGAAGGTCGTCACCATCCATGTTGGTCAATATCATGGCTCCTCCTGAGAACACATGCTTAACCACAAATGGCCCTTCATACGTAGGGGTCCATTTGCCCCTTGGATCACTCTGAGGAAGGATGATTCGCTTGATCACCAGATCCCCAACTTGATATTCTTGTGGTCTGACCTTTTTGTTAAATGCCCTGATCATCCGTTTCTGATACGTCTGACCATGACAGATAGCAGCAAGTCTCTTTTCATCAATGAGGTTGAGTTGATCAAGTCGTGTCTGGATCCAATCATCTTCGTTCAGATTTGCATCCTTCATTATCCGGAGAGAGGGAATTTGCACCTCGATCGGCAAGACTGCCTCCATGCCATAAACCAGAGAGAAAGGAGTTGCCCCGGTTGACGTCCTAGCTGAGGTACGGTACCCATGCAGAGCGAACGGTAACATCTCGTGCCAATATTTGTAAGTTACTGTCATTTTTTGCACGATTTTCTTGATGTTCTTATTTGCTGCTTCTACAGCCCCATTCATCTTCGGTCTGTAAGGAGAAGAATTGTGGTGCTGTATCTTGAACTGTTCGCAGAGCTCAGCGATCATCTTGTTGTTCAGATTGGTACCGTTGTCTGTAATAATCCGCTCAGGGACATCATACCGACAGATCAGGTTGTGTCGAATAAACCGTGCCACAACAGTCTTGGTTACCGTAGCATAGGATGCTGCCTCGACCCACTTCGTAAAATAATCAATCGCCACTAGGATGAAGCGATGTCCATTGGATGCCGTAGGTTTTATCTCGCCGATCATGTCTATGCCCCACATTGCAAACGGCCAAGGCGCAGTCAGAACATTCAGGGGAACCGGAGGAACATGCACCTTGTCTGCGTAAATCTGGCACTTGTGGCATGTCCTGGAATGTTGGTAACAATCAGCTTCCATTGTGGACCAGTAATATCCTGCCCGTAGGATTTTCTTAGCCATCGTATGTCCACTGGCATGTGTACCAAAGGTCCCTTCATGTAACTCTTCCATGATCCTTTCTGCTTCAGTCTTATCCACACAACGCAGTAAGGTCGAATCATGGTTCCTCTTGTACAGGATACCGTTGCTAAGGAAGAACTTGGCTGCAAACCTCCTCAGGAATTTCTTATCGTTGACAGAGGCACCTTCAGGGTATTCCTGAGCTTCCAGATATCTCTTCACTTCATGGTACCAAGGCTTCTCAGTCACCAATTCAGTTTCGAGATCACAACAGTATGCCGGTTCGTCCAGTTTCCAGATGATGATCCGGGGAGCCTCATTATCCCATTTGACCTTGAACATTGAAGACATTGTAGCTAATGCGTCCGCTAACTGATTCTCTTCTCTTGGAAAGTGCTCAAAGGTTATCTCTGTGAAGTGGGGAATCAGGGTCAACACACATTCTCTGTAAGGGATCAGGTTTGGATGTTTCGTATCCCACTCTCCTTTGATCTGATTGATCACAAGAGCGGAATCTCCGAAGACACTTAGAAACTTGATCCTTAGGTCAATCGCAGCTTGAAGACCCATGATACACGCCTCATACTCCGCCATGTTGTTGGTACAGTTGAAACACAGCCGGGCAGTGAGTGGAGTATGAGTACCTTGTGGTGATATGATGATGGCGCCAATACCGTTTCCCAAAGCATTGGAGGCTCCGTCAAAGTGCATAGACCATCGGGATCCTGGTTCAGGTCCTTCATCCGGTCCAGGTACCTCACAATCAGTTACTATCATGATGCTTTCGTCCGGAAACTCGAAATTCATTGACTGATAGTCGTCTACAGCCTGATGTGCCAAGTGGTCTGCCAATACACTTCCCTTGATGGCTTTCTGGGTTGTATACTGAATGTCGTATTCCGTCAAGATCATCTGCCATCTTGCAATTCTCCCAGACAGAGCAGGCTTTTCGAATATGTACTTTATAGGATCCATCTTTGAGATCAACAAGGTAGTGTGAGTCAGCATATACTGTCTCAGCCGACGAGCAGCCCATACCAAAGCGCAACAAGTTTTCTCAAGCAGTGAGTATCGGGTCTCACAGTCGGTAAACTTTTTGCTAAGGTAATAAATGTCATGCTCTTTTCGGCCAGACTCGTCATGTTGCCCCAGCACACACCCCATTGAGTTGTCAAGCACCGTTAGATATAGTATCAGAGGTCTCCCTTCAACCGGTGGCATAAGGATAGGTGGTTCTTGGAGATACTCTTTGATTCTGTCGAAGGCAGTCTGACATTCATCGTTCCAACGTACTACCTGATCTTTCTTCAGCAGCTTGAAGATTGGCTCACAGGTAGCAGTCAGGTGCGAGATGAACCGGGCAATGTAATTCAGGCGTCCTAAAAAGCCTCTGACCTCTTTCTCTGTCTTGGGAACTGGCATCTCTTGGATAGCTTTGACCTTAGCAGGGTCCACTTGAATACCCTTGTCACTGACCACGAAGCCTAACAACTTTCCAGATCTTACCCCGAAGGTGCACTTGTTCGGGTTCAATCTCAGCTTGTACAGTTTCAACCGGTCGAACAACTTTTGCAGATGATCTAAGTGCTCTTCCTCAGTCTGGGACCTTGCGATCATGTCGTCCACATACACTTCTATCTCATGATGGATCATGTCATGAAATAAGGTAACCATGGCACGTTGGTAGGTTGCCCCAGCGTTCTTCAACCCGAATGGCATGACCTTGTAACAGAAGGTGCCCCACTGAGTAATAAATGTAGTCTTTTCCATGTCTTCAGGTGCCATCTTGATCTGATTGTAACCTGAAAAGCCATCCATGAAAGAGAATACCTTGTGCTGAGCCGTATTATCAACAAGGACGTCAATGTGAGGTAGGGGGAAGTCATCTTTGGGGCTGGCCCTGTTCAGATCCCTGTAGTCGACACACATTCTGACCTTACCGTCCTTCTTCGGTACCGGCACCACATTAGCAACCCACTGAGGGTAAGAAGTCACTGCAAGAAACCCGGCATCAAACTGTTTCATCACCTCGGCCTTGATCTTCTCAGACATCTCTGGACGCATCCGACGAACCTTTTGCTTAACTGGAGGGCAGTCTTCCTTAGTTGGCAAGTGATGGACCACAATATCGGTATCTAACCCAGGCATGTCTTCGTAGGACCAGGCAAAGATCTCCATATAATCATGTAGCATCTGAGTCAACCGTTGCTTCACGCTGAGCTCTAGGTTGGCACCAATCTTTACCTCTTTCCTGTCTGCCTCAGTACCCAAGTTTATTGTTTCCACTGGCTCTTCATGGGGTTGAATTGCCCTCTCTTCCTGAAGCAACAGTCTTGCAAGCTCACCAGGCACTTCGCAATCATCTTCACCTTCGTCTTCGGCTAAGTTGATCGGATTTTCGAAGTCATAATTGGCAGTAGCAGAGTTGTTACCAGTAAGATCCAGAGTGGATTAAAACCTGTATGAGTGAGTGTGTGTGTAAATACAGCTGTTTTGAAAATTATGTAAAGGAAAAGAAAGACAGAAAAGGAACACAATATTTGCAATGCGAAAAATACGTCCAAGATTTTCATTCATGATGTATAAAATGACAGTTTGTATGCCCTCACAAATAGAACCACGGTGCCTCGGGTAAGACACCGGGCCATAGAGTTTATCATTGTTTATTACAAAATAACAAAACAAAGAAATTTATTACTTAGTAACAAGAGAAACAGATAAGTTGTCCTTTGCGCTCCAATTGTTGAGTCCACCGTCGGTTGCCGGGTAGATCCAGCTATCAAACTCAGCTTCATCAACTACCTCTTCATCCCCAATAGCATTAACTCCATGAGCAGGCAGGGGAGCTGTCACCACATTAGGTTTGTCAGATGCCTCAAACTGTACCTCCTTAGCGTCAATGAGGTCCTGCAGCTTGTTCTTTAGTGCCCAACAGTCGTCAGTAGAGTGCCCCGGGCTATCTGAATGGTAAGCACAACGAGCATTCGGGTTGTACTTGGGAGATGTAGTATTGGGGAACTTCGGAGCCTCCCTGACAGTCACTAAGTTAGTGGATAGCAACTGTGGCAGGATCTGTGATAGGGTCATGCTTAACCGGGTAAACTCTCTCCGGGGTCTTTCAGCCCTTTGAGGATTGTTTGGCCGAGGAGCGGCAGCAGGCTTAGCAATCATCACCGCGCTGACAGATTGGCGGTGCTCAGGTCTCTCTGATTTCCTGGAACCATATACGGCACTAGACTCCTTCTTGAATGGTTTCTTTTCCGAACTAGATGATGCACCCTTTGCAATCTTCCCAGACTTCAGCCCAGCTTCAATTCTTTCCCCCGTCAGAATCAAATCAGTGAACCCAGCAGAAGAATTCCCAATGAGATGGTTGAAAAATGGCCCAGATAGGGTCCCCAAGAACATGTCAACCAGCTCCCGATCAGTCAATGGTGGCTGCACCCTGCCAACCAGGTCTCTCCACTTCTGAGCGTACTCCTTAAAGCCTTCGCTTACACCTAACGACATACCCTGGAGTTGGGTACGCGTGGGGGCAAGGTCGGCATTATATTGATACTGCTTGTAGAAAGCAGTAGCCAACTCCTCCCAGTTACGAACCTTGGTCCCATCCAGCTGATAGAACCATTCGAGATGAGTCCCTGAAAGACTCTCCTGGAAGAAGTGGATCCATAAATTCTTATCCGCGGAGTACGGCTGAATTTTCCGAACATAGGACCTTAAATGCAGCTTGGGACAAGACGCCCCGTCATATTTGGAGAAGGATGGTGCTTTGAACTTGTGGGGGATGATCACACCAGTTGACAAACCCAGATCTCCGAAATCCAGCCCAGGTTCCTGTTGAACCTCCATAGCCTTCAACCTATCCTCCAGTTGCTTATATCTGTCATCAGCAGGAGGGTACTGCTCTTCATCAAAATCTGTCTCGTTGTCGGAGACGACCGGACTAGGAACCTTTACTTCTGCCTGAGAAGGACTCTTGCCAACAGAAGAACCAGCCTCTTCATGCTGCAGAGTATTGCCGAACCTTCGGCCCGAGTTGAACAGAACAGTTCTTCTCTTCTTCTTCTTCTCCTTCTTCAGGAGCATAGCCTTCAGTTCTTCTTGGCCTTTAGCCAGACCCTTGATTAATTCTTGGAATTGCGCATTCTGCGCCTGAAGAGCCTTGATTGATGTCTCAGTTGATGCAGATTCGGGATTCATGATGCTGAAATAAACAACGAAGAACTATAAGCAACCTGAAAAGAGGAAAAACCTGCTATGCACATGATGTATGAAATGCGTATGGATTATGTTTCCAAAGACAATCGGGAATCAACTTTGTAAACAAAAAAAGGAACACACTTTATTAGTTTCAACTTTGCCACTGAAATTATTCAACAAGTTGCCCTTAGGCGTTTACATGAAAGGAAATACTGAAAAGGAAATAAAACTGTAAAAGCACATCTGAGACTTTTTATAGGTCCCATGGTCTCCTCTTCTCAGTACGGATGTAGGCATTCAGAGCTCTCTCATTTTCCAACTGCTTGGTCAGCTTCTGGATCTTTGATTCCTGCTCGTTGAACTTTTCCCGGTAAGAATCCCGTTCTTCTTGCAGTTGCGACCAAGATCTCTTCAATGTCTCATAATCGGTAGGTATCTGAGGAGGAAGGACAGTTGGGGGAACACCATCTTTATCAGGACACTCAAGAATGATGGGTCTGACAGCTTCATACGGCATACCTAACTTCTGAGCACGGATGCGAACCCATTTGCAGTAGGCTTCCATAGGTAAAGAAGTCTTTGGCCCTAACTCCTGTGGGTCAGCTTTATGAACCTTGTCCCAAGCCTTGATGAACTTACGACGCAGCTCGTCACTATCCACCTGAAATTCAAAACTGATGTGAGGCACTAACATCTCATGGGGGCCTGCTCTTCTTGCTCTTCCAAACTGACGGAGTGCTAGACATGGATTGTAAGAGATCCCTCCTTGAGTACCCATCAGAGGAACATTAGGATACTCCCCGCATCGATCAATAATAGCTGTCTCATCCAAACCTCTGCAAGTCCAAATGATGTCTTTGTCGGTGAGAGACATTAACCTATGAGCCCAACCTCTTCCTTCTTGGTTCTTCAGTACGAACTTAGGGAGGTGCGAAATAAACCACCTTACCAACAAAGGGATACAACACCATAGGGTTCCTCGTCTTCGGGTAGTACGAGCATGAAGTTGTTGCAAGATGTCACCCAAGAGAGTGGGCACAGGATTCTGAGACATAAAGATCCTTATGGCAGTGACATTGATGAAGTTGTCAGGATTAGGAAACAGGACTAACCCATAGATTAGGAGAGCCAAGATGTCTTCATATGCCCTAAAGTCCAGGTCATTCCAGAAATTGTTAGCTTTACCAATCAGAAATTTGGCCAAGAAACCCTTAACTCCGCTTCTAGTTACCCAGTTGTCTGTTACCTCTTGATGGGTCAAAGGAAGAGCTGCAGCAATGTCCTCAAGCCTGAGGGTCTTTTCCCAACCAGTAAAGGGAGTCTGATCCAAGATAGGGATACCAAGTAAATCAGAGAACTCTTCCACGGTAGGGACCAGCTGGAAGTCTTGAAAGGTGAAGCACTGGTACAGAGGGTCATAGAACTGGGTCAGAACACTCATCAACTGTTGATCCCGCTTTGCAGTGACTAAACTGAGAAGGGAGCCATGCCTCTGAATGAAGGAAGTGGTATTTGGAATTCTGCTAACCAACTCATCAAGCAACTCAGGTGAACGAACAAAGTTGAACCGGATAGTATTCCTTCGCACAGGCATCATAATGTCCTACAAAACAGAGCAAAGATGAAACCCTCTTGTCTTTGAAATGGTCAGTTCTTATGCAGGATGCATGCAATGCTCATGATGCTATGATGTTATGATAAAGCACACCACATACAGATACAAAGGCAAACATGGTAAGGCACACAAGTCACACAAGGCAAGCCCCTAAAGTTTAGGCCAGCATGAGGTCTAGGTACTACCCTCTTTCGGTTTGTTGGTTCATACCTGTCCTAATCAAAAGTAACCGGGTTCTTAGTGGATCCCAATATCATTGACTACCCTCAATCGGTCATAACTCCAGCATCACAATCTTTTCTTGCGGCCAGAACCATCACGAGAGTTTAGCCTCAATGGGCGTAGCATACTGCTACAATTCTAAAGGCCAAGTTGTGTCAATTAAGGTTCTAAGGTTGTTGGTGCTTAATGACTCCTCAGAAGACCCATATTCTCCTCGTTGCGACACAAGGGATATCGGTACAGACCAAGGTGCCACACCAACGTAGCCACTGCTTCACTTGTGTCGGTCTACGCCGGACAAGTCCCTCACAGCTTACGCTACCTAAACAGGGTATCCCTAGATCCGGGTTAGGATCTATGTAACTCCGATGCAACCCACAATAGTAAAGCAAGCAAATCAATACAAGTGAAAACACAGTTATGACCTAGCCCTAAGGTACACCCCACATATTAAGTCCCCAGCAGAGTCGCCAGTTCTGTGATTGGTGGATCTGGAACTGACTGTTTAACGCTGGTTCGCGAAATGTCGCGGAAGCAAGAGTCGCCACCGTCTTTTATTTTCTCCAAATGGAAAGGACAAAAGCACAGAAAAATTCCTTATAGAGATTGCTCTCGGTTCGGGAGGTAGATTATAGAAAGGGAAGGTGTTAGCACCCTTTCTATCCATGGTTATCCATGGGCTCTTAGATACTTGCTCACTTGTGTTTTCAAAAATGGTTTGTTTGCTTTTCAACTGTGGGTTTTAAAAAGTTTCTTTGAAAATTCCAGTTCGACTCTTGTATCAGTCCTCAAGAGTGTTTGAAAAATTGCTTTCGAAAGCTTTTTGAAAAGGTGTCGGTGTGAAAAGTATTTTTGAATTTGTTTTGAAATTTAGAGCAAGTATCTACGAGAACCTACCTACCCTAAGGAATTCGTCTGTGTAAATGTCCTTTAAAGTAGTGCCATCCCACCATTGAGAGGTAGGTAGCACCACCGTTGGAGGTGTTCGGGTCAATTCGAGTTTGTAGGGACATGGTGATCACCGGAGCAATGGGAAGACACCTTAGAAGCTACCCTCATGCCAGGTTCCCGGATCATGAGGACTTACTAAGACATCCTCTACTTGACGATCACCTTTCGAGGCAAGGCAACAATGAGGCGTACCCTAGGGGTGGTGTGTGCGATTCGTGTGTCGTTTTCATTGATATTTGTCTTGTCATGTTCATTGTGATCTACGCTTGATTTTATTTAAGGCCATACATTCTTTCATGCTTTTGTTAACAGTTAAAAGTTGCGAGGAAAATAAATCTAAAGCTATTACAAATGGCGCGGGTCCACATCGCCAAATTTAAACCAGACCCGATTTGACGGAAAGTAAATAAAGCAAAAGAGATAAAAGTGCGAGAAGTTAAATTGTCCGAGTTACATGGCTTTGGGAGAGATACATAATTATTTAAATGAAATAAAATAAATATGCGAAATAACAGAATTATCAATATGGGCGTTGGACCCTTTTGCAAAAATTAAATAAATAATGGAATTAAAATTAAGAATTAAAAAGAAAATGTTTTATGTATTTTTATGTTTTTTAAGATTTAATGGAAAAAAATTAATTAAAACTAAAATTGAACGTTAAACCTAGTTCTAATTATTTTTTAAGTTATTAAGAAAATATTGAAGTTTTTAACCTAAATTAAACCTAAATTCTTTTATGTACAATTTAATTATGAAAATAAAATAAGTAAATAATATTATGGTAAAAAGAGGAAAAAAAGATTAAAAGGAAAAATTATCAATTACCTAATTCTATGTTTTTTTGATTTATTAAAAAGAATTAAAATTGCAAAAACCCTAATTATACTAAATTCAATTACACAATTTATTTATGAAAATAAAAAATAAAAATTATTTATTACATTTTTTGTCTTTTTCTGATTTTTTTTATGATGTTTTTTTATATTTTGTAAAAATAATAATTAATTTAAACAAATAAAGAAAATAAAATAAGAATTAAAAATAAAACAAGAAAAATATAGAGAAAGCAAACCAGGGGGGTTCAGGCCCTAAAGTGGAGGTATTGTCCAAGCAAATCTGGCCCAATGACCTTCAGAATTCGTTGACTTTCCAGGCGCCATGTGGCTCTTTTGACTAGGGTTCAGGGTGTGCTTCCAATCTCAGCCTTTGATTAGATCTCCAGATGGACGTGGCAAGGCTTGGTCTAGGGCATATGATGCGTCTTAATACCAGTGTTGCATGGGAACATAGTTTGCAAAATAATATAGGAAATAAGGTAGACCTGGGATTCGAACCCAGGTCTTGAACGTTGCAATCACCATCCTTTGCCAGCTGAACCAACTTAGCGCGTTTGATATATAAATAGTCAATAAATATTATAAGAATAAAACAAAGGGTTAGTGGATTAAAGCGCGAAAATTCAAACCAACGAATCACAGTTTGCCATGTCTTCATCTTCCTCGCGTGCCTAAAAAACAAAACACGATAGCAACGGTTTTCTGGGCGTGGCTTAAGGTAGGCTATTGGAAAATAGCGAATAGCCCTCAAGCGCTCATAAATTGAGCGCGAGGGTTGATTCTCGTTCGTCCCAAAGCGCTTGTTTTAATGGTCATGGTCTTGAGTCCTAATTTTACTCCGTTTCAAAAGCCCCAATTCAAAATGCTGAAAACCCTAAAAGCCACGCATGGTGAAAGCAGATATACAGCGTAATAATGCAATTAAACATGATGGTTAGCTTTAGAATCTCATGAGGAATAAGAATCAATAAAAAAAATGCTGTAAAAATGCTTGAATCGTGATGCACGATAATAGAATTTTCTTGATGCAGTTTGAGTTCAATCTACCAGTTCTTGGCGTGTTGATGGATGTTTGGGATTGGAAGGCGTTCAGGAATGCTTGAGGAAGCTATTAGAATGAATTTTGTGCCTTGAATCAACCTCTAAAGTGGTTTACAGTTTTGTATTTTTTGGTGAAAATTCCAAGTTCTACAATGGCTTTCCTGCGCAGCTTTTTGTGTAGCACGATTAGGTTTGTGTTCCTGGCTTTGTAGTGAGAGCATTAGGTCAACAAAACTCAATAAAATCCAATGCAATAATGGTCTTGCATATTTGATTTTCTTAAGAATCTTCCATATCTTTTCCAAGTGTATTTTTGTGTCAATTAGCTCAAATCAAACCAAATCTTTCCTAATCAGCATGTGCACGAAATATTGACCTTAAAACATGTATAAAAAGATTGGTTTGGTTAATTTAAACATTTTTCATATATTTAATTGATTTAATTGAATTAATATAAATAAAAATTCAAATAAATAAATAAAAAATGAGAAAATGCTTCCCTTTGGGCCAAGTGGTCGTGCATATGCTTGGAATGATGAATCATGGAAGAAAAATGGGCCCATTAGCAATTTTAGGTCATTTGGATCATTGTTGACTTTTCAAAATATCCAAAAATTTCCCAACTTCCACAAGGCATAACTTGCTCAATTTTTAATCTTTTCTCATTTTCTTAGACATTTTGGAAAGGTCTTTGAGTCCTCTAACCAATGCCTTTGGTCCCATGTCATTTTGATTTACCAATCTCAAGTTATGGCCTTTGACTTAAAGTCCCTTTTTGTTGACTTTTGAAAATGACCTATAATGTTGAAATTGATAACTTTTTGTGAGAGCATTTCTTGGACTTGAGGTATGAAGATGAGTTGTAGGAAATGTCTTTCTATTCAAAATGAGCTTTGGATGGAATTTTTCTGATAATCCATGTGAAAGTTATGCCCTGGTCAATTTCAGTTGACTTTTTCAGCTGTCCAAATATAGTAACTTTTGCATCTTGATGATTTTCTGAGCCAAATTTTGAGAATCATGATCAAGCATTGATCAAATGATGTTTGTGGCTTCAAAATGATATGTTGACCAAAAATTTGAACTTTCGACTGTCAAATGACCATTTTGCCCCTACAGTTGACTGTAGTGCAATTTAGGGTTTTGACTGTGCAATTTTGAGCTGAATGCCTTGAAACTTGATATGAAGATACTTGACCATGTTTGTAGGCATGTGAGACTTGATTGAGCCTTTGAAAACTTCCTTTTCTTGATCAGAACACAAACCCTAATCTTGACTGTATAGGAGACCTTTGACTGTGCAACCCTTGGGGAATTTTGTGACTTGGCTTGACAATTTCTAGGAGAATATGGGAGGGCAAATTTTGGGGTACAACACACATCAAAGTAGCTATTGCTTCAACTGTGTCGGTATACCCCGCACAGTTCCCTCACAGTTTATTGCTACTTACCTAAAAGGTGTCCCCAAATCCGGGTGTAGGATTTTAAAATAAACCCAAACAAGGAACCAAAAATGTAAAGCAAACAAATCAAAAAATGTAAGCAAGTAAATATGATCTAGCCCTAAGGTAACCCCACTTTTAAAAAAAATCCCCAGCAGAGTCGCCAGTTCTGTGATACGGTGGGAGAACTGACTTGGGATTTTGCGTTTGTGTTTGCAAAATGTTGCGGTTTAGCAAGAGTCGCCATCGACTTTTCTTTTATCCAATAAGGAAAGGTGAAAAAGCACAGGAAAGACCTTTCGAGATGTTTTCTTGAGTTCGGGGGGTAGATTATGAAAAGGGAAAGTATTAGCACCCTTTCCATCCATAGTTTTCCATGGGCTCTTAGTTACTTGTTAGATCACTTGCTTTTGTTTGAAAATTATGCTTTTGTGTGGTTTTTTGAAAGTATTTTGAAAAGGTGTCATCGTTTAGGCGAACTTTGCAATGATTCCCGTTCGTAAGAATGTATGCAAAGTGTTGAGCTTTTGAAAATATTTCAGGTTTTGGAAAGATGTATGTGATTGTTTTGAAAAATAGCAAGGATGTTTATTTTGAAATTGAGCAATTAACTAAAAGTAATCTACCTACTCAAAAGGTTTTAGATGTGTTTTTACTCCTCCTTTATATGTTGCTACCTTACCATTAATTTGATAAGAAGCCCCATCGTTGGATGTGAAGGGAGAGACGTGGGTCATCGTATAATCATGATAGCAATGTTGTGAAATATCTTAGCATTCTCTTATAGGGACTAAGATCACTTCGTAAGGCAACATTTGTAGCGTCATCGAGGGACTGTGGTCTTGTATTTGTGATTTGTTTTTTGCTAAGATACCCCACATGCATAACATGACCATTTTTATAAGGCAACAAGTGGAATTTCCCTAAGGGTGCATGTGTGCAAGTGTGTTTGATTGCATGCATTTTGTCTTTGATTTTTGGGTTGTCTACTTGTTGATTTTATCTTGCCATATACACCTAATTACTTAACATTTATATGAAGGTAATAAAAGAGTGCAAAAAAATAAATCCTACACTATTACAACCATATTGAATTGCATGAAAATATAAAGGAAAAAATAAGGTAAAAGCAAGAAAAAATGGATCTTTCGACTTAGGGCAGCAAACCCTTCGACTCCGCCATTTCTGGATCTCTTCGACCTTACCTAAAAAGGGGTGAAGAAATGAGTTTCGATTTGGGCCTAGAAGCCATCATATTGTGCCTTTCGACTGCCTCTTTCATTTGGCCTGAAGGTTAGTATGGAAGCCAGAGGCTTCGTTTCTAATTTTTTGTCTCCTGTTTCTTTCATTTGAGTTTGAATAGCAACATGGCCCAAGGCCATGTCAACATCACCTTAAGACTAGATTAGTTCTTTAAAGCATATTTAAATGTACAAAGAGAAAAAACCAAGAAGGTTGTTAACCATGAAACATATTAAAAAGGGTGGAAACAAAAAGAAGAACAATAGTATGTACATGTTTGAAACGAAAAGGAATTGTATTTACATGCTATGCTGGAAACAAAGGGCCAAAGGTTAAAAATGACTTACCTTGCTGGAGGTTGGAGCGTGTTCTGGACTTTGAAGCGGTTGCTTTGAATGCCTCTGGAGTCGAAGGAAAAGACCCAGGGTAGGCCTTCGACACTGGATTCGAAAGAGCAAAACAAGTGAAATATCCTTCTTTGCTGGATTCAAAGGAAGGAACAAGTGGGATGCTCCTTGATTCGAAGGAAACTGGAATGTGTTGTTCTTCAGAATTGAAGGAGGTAACGATGATTCTAGTTTTTTTTATTTCACAAGTGTTGAAGTGTTTGAGAATTTTATGGTGTGTGAGAATTTTGAAGATACATTCCCCTCCTTCTCCCTCCCTCTCTCCCTCTTTGTGCAAATGAACTCTCTATTTATAGAGAAAGGCTTTTGGGAAGCTTGGGGAGCAAAAATAATAAAATAAGACTCAGCTGGAAAGTAAGTGTCCACTTGTGCCATAAAAGCAAGATGAATGGTTCAGATGGGTTGCTTCTTTCTGAAGGAAAACATGCGCAAGGCTCAAGACAAACTTTTCTAAAAGGTAGTATTATGCTGTTAAGTGCAAGTGGTCTTGGACAACAAATGGGTAAAGGCCTATTTTAATTTGCACAAACAATTAAGTATAGGGTGAGTCATAGGTTTAAGGCCTGAAAAGGGAAAACACGTAGCCTAGCCTATGGGTCTAAATGTTCAACTTGATCTTTTGAGTCGAATCCTCCATCTTTCTACACCTTTCGACCAGACTAGAACAAAACAGCATTCGTTTTCACCAGTTGTGTGTCCTTCGAATGAACCAACTGTGTGTTCTTCGAATGACCCTTTTTAGCTAAATATGCCATTTTGAGTCTTCTTGCTTTTAATAACTTAGGCCCAAACCTTCAACCAGGCTCCAAAGTAAGAGAACAATTATTCCCCAACTATGGCAAGTCCTTCGAATGGATCACCAAGTTGTGTGTCATAATGCAGGACTATGGCGTATTGAAGGGTTTTACAGATGGATTCTAAGGTGATATGAAGGCGCGTTCAAATCATACATGAAGATGAATTTGAAAGTCAAAGGAAGGTAGCCATTCATCCAATCGAAAACTTATGAATCCAAGGCAAACAGGTGAGGGGCGAATGGTGCAATCGAATGACACTTTTCAGAAGGTTATTAACTTCTGAATCGAAGGAAGCTTTCAGAAGATTATTGACTTTTTGAATTGAAGAAAACCAAAAGGAGGCCTTTACTTCCTGAGTCGAAGGACATTCTTGAGTCGAAGGACATTCTTGAGTCGAAGGACATTCCTGAGTCGAAAGACATTCCTGAGTCGAAGGACACTGTTTCAAAGGGAAGCAAAAACTCAATTGAAGCTTGTATGAAGATCATTTCCTTCTGAGTCGAAGGAAGCTTTCAATACCCAAATGAAAGATGTAACCCAAGTGGCATGAAGCCCTTGCTCAACTGAAGCTTGCATGTAGGCATGGCTAGAGATGAATGCCCAAACGAAGGCTTACCTGCAGATATGCAGGAGGTGAATGCCCAAATGAAGGCTTGTATGCAGGAGGCACATTTGGCCACCAGATCATGGCCTTCGATTGCAAGCATGCAGGCAACAAACTTGTCCAATCGAAAGGCTTGCCTTCTAGGGGGAACTTGTGGCAAAAAATTTGGTACTCAAAGCAAACATGCAGGCGGTGGAAGACACAAACGAAGCCTACAACAAGAAGTCCCATGCCCAGACGAAAGAGGCACGCTAGTAGCAACTTTTGATCAATCGAAGAAGGTGCAAAGTCCAATCAAAGGGGGCTGAATCGAAGGAGACCTATTTTCTTCAAATTTGTCAAAATGTTATTTTTATCTGTTTTCTCTCTTTTTGACAGTTTCCTTTTAATTCTGGTGCTGGAAAATCCCAATATACTTGTGCAAGCTTGAATTTTGAGAATCATTGTGAGAAAAACCTTGAAAAATGAGAGGGCAAATTTTGGGGTACAACAGTACCAACCTGTAGCCTATAAATAGAGGTCCTTTTACACTCTTTTTCACATCTAGAAACTTGTTTCATTTCTCATTTCTCACTCTGTCTCTAAAAGTTATTTTAGTTTACTTTCTCTCACTAAAAGTTTAGTCATAATTCTTTTTCGAGAAAGTCCTTTTACGAGTGAGGAAACTGTAATTCTTGAAGGGAAGTTTTGTAAGTTCACCAGAGAAGTTTTATTTTCACCTTGGTTGAACATTTTATCCATTTAAGGATTGTTTATTTGGGTTGGAAGTTAAACATGTAAAAAGATTTGATTTGGGGATTGTGTGATCAAGTCTCCGTTTAGATTCGAGATCACCATGTTGTTAAAATCTCATAGGTTCTTGGTTAACCCGGTATAAAACCAAAATTAGGTTCAAGCTTAGCCCGGTATTATAAGCTTGGTAAGGTTCGAGATAAGTCAGTGATAAAATCTCGTAGGTTTGAGATTAGCCTGTGATAAAACCTTCCAGGATCTTGGTTAGCCCGTGATAAAACCAAGATTAGGTTCGTGAGCAAAGTTCGATGTTAAAAGCTATACAGGATTTAAGATTAGCTCGTGGTAAAATCTTTGTGTAGAAGCTTGAAGACAAGCAACTCTAAGATTCTTGTAGAAAGAGGACTAACTACTTCTATCCATCATTTGGAAGGAATACTCATCACTTCACTCCTTCGTTTATTGTTTGGCTGAAAGTTAACCATAAACTTCATTTTCCTTGTATAAGAAGGTTTGTGAGTTATATCTATTAAAAACTTTCAAGTTTAATTTGATACTCTCAAGATCAATTCTTGAGGACACGACTAAACCGTTTATTATTGAACCAGAATAATTTTTGATGTTGTTCTCTTGTCCCTTAAACACTTTATTTCTGTAATTTATATTCTGCAATTTTATTTTTCGCTATATATTTATAAACATTTTCTAAAAATATTTTCAAACTCAAATTTTGATTCGAATTTTTTTTCAAATTCAAATTTTTCTAAAACACGCAATTCTTCTCTCACTCTTGCATGTAATATCATATGTCCAATACATTTACCTTAGACCATGTGCAATGGTGTGTTTAATTGAACTCAACATGACAAAATCATGTGCAATTGTGTGTTTAGAGTAGTGTTGAGTGTGTGTTGGAGGAGAGAGATGTTGAGAAAACTCAACACCATGTACACTGACGCATGGGCTGACGTGGCAGCGGCTGGTTGGCTGACCAGATTTTTATCCATTTAATACTTTGAACTCAATTATTTCGTTGCAAATTAATTTTTTTTTTTTTTTTACCAAAATTCATGATTTTTTTTTCTCTATAAATAGAGACTTGGTTCATTTGATTTGGACACAGAAAAAAAAACTAAGTTTTTCACTATCTTAATTTTATTATTAGTGTTTATTTTGAAGTTAAGTGTCTTTTTTTAGTGAAATGGATCCCAATAATCATTTTAACACTCAAAATTCTGCTAATTTTCCATTTAACCAAAATCCCAACAATTTTCCAAATCCCAACAATTTTCCAAATCCCAACTATTATCAAAATTCCATTTAATTATGTGTTGTATTTTAAATTAATTTAAGATGATTTGTATCGTATCCAATTATTTAAATAAATTTTGTTTTTATTACAAAAAATTAAAAAATAAATTATTAAGTATTTATTATTTTAATTTAATTTTAATCGATAATTATAATTTTATGTAATCATAAAAATAAAAATAAAATTTAAATAAGAATATGAAAATAAAAAGTGGTGGGATAGGGTGTTGAGTGAAAAACTATTGGAGAGGGTAAAAGTTGAATGGGTGTTGAGTTATTAGGTGGAATAAAGAGAAAATGATGTGGAGTGTTGGAAGTTGAAAAAGTGGGTGTTGAATTTTTCAACCATTGTAAATGGTCTTACAAATATGAGATTCACCGTAAATCCAAATCATCGAGTAGTTTCCTTACACACAAAACACCATAAGCTTTGAACATATCACATATCTAGCAAAGTTCACCATTCAATAAACTACCAAGAACATTTTTCATCCATCGCGAGGCTACATTAAAGACGATTCACCGACCACACCAAAAAAAAAAAAAGGTGTGAACTCAACCACACCTGATTAGAATGTAGCGTAGAAAAAACATTGCAAATGCATGTTCACTAGATTCAATGAGAAAGAATCATTGATGAAGACTCTCACAAAGAGGCTATGGGAACCTCAATCACTGTATCATCAATATTATTGTCTATTTTAAGTGTCATTCTAAGGTTTTGAAGCACAAACCAACGTTGTCTTATCTATCAACATTTTTTGTCTATTTGGGTTATCTATTTATTATACGGTGTAAAATTAAGGTTTGATTCATGTTATTGTTCAACTAATGTAAAATTTGTCTTAAAAATAAAACTAAACCATACAAATAAAATTAAAAATTAAAAATTAAAATGTTACAATCATCAAATAAATATTATGTATTACTCCAAATTACAAATTTGAAAAAAGAAAAAAAAAACCTCAAATAAACTTTATTGGATTCATGTAAAAAAAAACTTGGATTAACGCTTAAGTTTGAATGAGAAAAGAAAGTAAAATAAAAGAAATTAATAGGAAATAATTTAAAGTTAAATATGTTTCTCTTAGTTATAAATATTTCAAATGTCATTTTTAATTTCTATTAAAAAATAATATATTTTGGTTCATATAAAATTTTTATTCATGTAATTTTAATTCTGTTTTTTTTTTTTTAATTTTGAAAACTGTTTAATTATTTTTAAATTTTTGAATAATTTTTTTTCATAAGTGCTTAAAATGTTATAAAATATTTATTTATTAAATTTTAGAATTTTTTAATATGAGAAGAATTAAATCTTAATTTTTTAAATTTCAAAAGATATTAACAAAATCTCGATTTAGAAATTAAATTTTAAATTTCTTTTCTTTCAAGAAACTTTTTATAACGATCTAAACATGTCTGCAAAATAATCATTAAAAAATATTTATCGATTTAACAATAAGGACTAAACTTACATGTATAATAATTTTATAAGGACTAAAATATATCATTTTTTTATAGAGACTAAAATTAAAATTTGATAATTTATAGAGATCAAAAATATATTTAAGTTAAAAACTTATAAAAAATAAAAAGGAATGGAAGTAAGATAATTTTTTAATTTTTTTATTAAAGTGAAAGTAAATAAAAAGAGATATAAATAGAAAATGACAAAAATGCCTTTATATAAAAATAATTATTTATTAACCGTCTTAGTTAAAATATTTAAAATGAATAAATTATTAATTTTTATTAAAAGGCACTCATATCAAATTAAGTTATTATGTGAGGTGGATGGAGTAGCTCAATTAATGTGTTAGTTGAGATAAAGGAATATTACTGTATTAGTTGAGATAAATGAATTTTAATTTATGATTTTAGATTCAATTTCTAACTCTAATATTTATTTATATTTGGTTAAATTATAATTTTAGTCTCTTATTTAAGTTAATTTATGAAATCAATCCTTATATTTTATTTTTAAATTGTTTTAGTATTCTTTTCTATCTTTGATAAAAAAATGTGATGATGTGTCATTTTTTAATGATGTTATCAAAAATTGATGACATGGAATAATCTAATTATATTAAATGGTGACGTATAATTTTTTTTTTAAAAGTCTAATAGAAGATATTGATGATTAAAATAGATAAATAAATAAAACCTCTAAAATTAAATAAAATTGATTAATAGAATAAAATCCCTAAAATGAAAGAAAAAAATACATCAAGATTCTCACATTTTTTGAAAAATCTACATCCCTTATTGCAATCAAATCTGAAAAATTCGACGGACTTTAAAATTTGTAGTTTATGAAAAAAAATTAAGAAACAATTTTGTAATAATTTATGTGGTCGTTTTTGTGGATCTCGGCGACGATGGTGGAATGAAGCTGAGAAATAGTAGTAACATCGAACATATTATAAACTTTCGTGACATTAGGTAACGATCTACATATGCTTCTGAAGAATTCGAAGACTCGTTGACGAGCTTCTTCCATATTCACTGAGTTCAGAGACACTTTCGCCAAACTAACTATGTTTTTCGTATCAACTTTTTCATAATCCTTTTTATTTTTAGTTTTCATACATATATCTAAGTGTTTTTAAAATTCAGATCTAAGTTTTTTCTTAAAATTATATCTATGTTGCTTGTTACTTGTCTTCTTGATTTTGAGTTTTTATTATATGTTCGAGAAATAATTTTGAAAGAGATGGATGAGATTGTTTCCTTGTTTATGGTGTATTTTTTATCTGGTGTACTTATGTGAGAAATAAATGAGAATTGAAGAAGATGGAAGAGATGAAGGGTGAGGAAACAAATCTCACCAAGAAATCTAGTGTACTTATGGTGGTTTTTATGGTGATTTTTTAAAGAGATTTATTCTAAGGTTAATTATACGCCCCTTGTCATTTGAGCGAGATTTGATTTTGGCCTCCTGAAGTAATTTTTTTATGATCCGTCTCTTATAAATCAAATAAATCATTTTCACCACACCCTTTTACTTGGCAGTTCTCACTGTGTGTATGATAATTTGCTACGTGGCACTTGGAATTAGGTGACTATGTATATGGGTTGAAATTAAAATAAAAGTGGAACCACAATATATATATTTTTCATTATCACCCCCGTGAATAGTTAGGGTTTAGAATTGTGAACTTGCGATGGAAGAAGACCAAGTGAACAGAGAAGACGAAGTAATGGCTGTGAACGGAGAACCTCCGGGCGAATCGTCTCTGGTAAGTTCCAAATACGGTATCTGCAGCTTGATTACAACATACATTGTAGTTTTTTCCTGATATTCAGTATATTATTTCACAACAAAATATTGTTTGATGCTGTTTTTCGCCATGAAGGAGAGTTTGTACAGCTTAGTGATGGTGAAATGATTTACAGGGGTGGTGTTTCTACTTTGATTTCTGGAGAACAAATAGATAAGTGGACTATGCCTCACATTTGAAGCATAGTAAATGGGTGAGGTTACTTAGAAGGGTCGTACAGATTATGGATGAAAATCACTGGCATAAACCCTAATTTTTTCCAGATTAAGAAGGATGAGGATGCGTATGATTTTGCTGCTTATGCTTGTGTAATGCAAGTTGATAGGGAAATGTTTGTGGAACATGATGCAGGTGGAAATGGAAGTGAAAGCAGTCTCAAGTTTGTTCCCGAGTTAGAGGTTAGTGATGAAGATATTGTTGAAGGGTTGAATGATAGTGAGGATAAAAGAACGACTACTATTGTTGATGGATTTGATGCTATTGATGTCACTATACCACTTAATGAGGGTCCAGCCATAGTAGGGTTGTTAACTTGTTCAAGTAAGAAGAAATGTGATGATGAGGAGGAGAATGTTAGTGAAAAGCTTAATAGCTCAGATCATGATAACTCAGAAGATGAAAAATGGCCTAAGTTTGAGAAGTTTAAGAAAGAGCAACTTAATAAGAATTTTAAGTTTAAGTGGGGTATGGAGCTCAATCCACTAGATGACTTTAAGGAGGCTATTCGTGAGTGGACAATTTTAAATGGGAGGGAAATAACATTTGTGAAAAATGAGGGGTATAGGGTGAGAGTTGAATATAAAAAATGTGGTTTTTTAACGCTTTGTTGTCATATGGGGCAAGAGGACACTTATGTCATTAAGACTATAAAGGACACCCACACATGTGTTAGAGTTTTGAATAATAGATCTACAAATTCAAGGTGGGTGGCCAAGATTGTGGTCAAGAAAATGCAAACTTCTGACAAAGTAAGGATTTGTGATATTATTCAAGATATGAGGGAAAACTATTCAATGGGTATAACTGTAGCAAGGGCATGGAAAGATAAATTGATTGCAAGAAAAATCATAGAAGGAGATGCGGACAAGCAATATGCAAGTCTGTGGAGATATGCAGCTGAATTGCATAGGGTAAATGCTGGAAATACTGTGAAGATCAACATTAAGAGACCATCACCTACCATCAAACCATGGTTTGGATCTTTCTATTTCTGTTTTGATGTATGTAAAAAAGCGTTCATAAATGGTTGCAGACCTTTTATTAGGGTTGATGATTGTCATTTGAAGACTAAATATGGAGGTCTACTATTAATTATTATGGGTAGGGACCCCAATGACTAATACTTCCCACTGGCCTTTGGTGTTGTGGAAACATAAACAAAAGAATCGTGAAGTTGGTTTATACAACTCTTAATGGAAGATGTTAGAATAAAGAAGAGATATGTATTTATTTCAGACCAGCAAAAGGTAATCCTTTTAAATTTCACTAATTTTCAGTTGTGTATGATGTCTTAATATTTCACTAATATGTTCCATATTGTTGTAGGGTTTGGTTGTAGTATTTGATCAAATGTTTCAAAGAATTGAGCATAGGCTATGCTTGAGGCACTTGAGCATAGTATATTTTGTATATTATGTGTATTTTGTGTATGGTTGTAGATTGGTATGTAACTAGTACCTTTTTGCAGAAGAGGGTGAGATCAAGTGTTGACTCAAATGTCGCAGATGTTCAGACTGAAACAAGTCTTGGTTCTGACCCAGAGCAACCTATGTACTTGACTGAAGAAGAAGAAGAAGAAGATGCATCACAAACTGCAAAGAAGGTTACAAAGAATGCTACTAAAAAATCAACAAAAGGTACACCGAAGAAGGCTGCAAAGAGTTCTCCTAAGAAGGTTCCAAGGAGTTCGCCTAAGAAGCCTCCAAAGAAGAAATCAATTTATGATCTATAATGTTGTTTCTTATATGCACACGTTTGATGCTCCTTTTGTAATGTTTTCTGATATGACAGCTAAGTAATGTTTTATTTTATTAAATCTTTTATCAATGTTATTTATTTTTAGGCATTTTATATTTTTCTATTTTAATTTTTTAATCATCAATAGAATCTATTGGATTTTTGTTGTTGTTTGATTTTTTATTTAAAATAGTTTTAAAATATTTTTTAATGATATGCCACAATTAATATAATAAGAATATTTCATATCAATAATTATTATTGACCACGGCATAAGAAAATGATACATCATCACATTTTTTCCCATCAAAAATAGAAAAGAAGGACCAAAACTGTGTTTGGCCAAGCTTTTTGAATTGTAAAAGCTATTTTTAAGTTAAAGTTGAAAATAAGAACTTTTTAAATAAAGTTAAAAGTTGTTTGGTAGATATTTGTGAAATATTTTACTAAGAACTAATGTAAAAGGTGATATTATAATAAAATGGGATTGCCATCTAAATTTAACTAAATTTTTGAATGGATTAAGTTTCCAAGTGTATTAAAATATATGACATGTATTTTAAATTATCTATCATATAAAAACTTTGATGATTCTGAATAACCCTACAATACCCTTTGGTCTGCGAATTCCACGTTATCATTTTTGTACCAAAACCTGTCCTTATCCTTAAATTCAAAACCCGTTATCATACATCTATTTATGTATTAATATTAATCAAGTCCATGCATTTCACAATGTGTGCATTTCTTTTACCTCAATCGCACATGTAACTATTCCAAAATCAAAGGAACACACGAGTTTTAACATTTTTTTTATATTTCTTTTACAAATAATGATTTTTATTGATAAAAGAATTTCGTTTTTCTGGTTTACATTTTAAAATAAAATATATTGTTGATTAAAATATATTTATATAAGGAAGAAAATATTAAAACCATTTTATTTTCTCTTTTAAAAATGGTAATCTATTTTATTAGGTAATTTTGTCATTTTTCTATTTTATTTTCTTTATTATTTTATTTTCGTTTTCTATTTTATCATTTTTCTTAACATTTAATTATTGATTGATTTAATTAAATAATAATTAATTTAATTAAATAATGATTAGTTTATGATCTGACCTGATCAGAGTTGGACCGTCACAGCTGGCTTCAGGTTGGATTTGAAAGAGATTGGGGTACTTGCAAGACACTCTGATGGCAAAGTGAGAGACAGAATGAGCAAGCAAGTATAAATATAGGTGTGAATGAATGAATACCTGACCCTCTCGAAAGAGAGGGTATTTATAGCCCTCGACGATGGGCCAAAATCTCTTTATTGGGCTGATCAAACAGGCCCAACAAAGAGACTGTCAGGTTCTACGTGAGTAGTGGGGACCCACACGTGGCCCCCTACCTGGATGACGCCCTCCGCAAGACAGGGGGGATAAAGACGCGATCTTTCCGGGACCATGAAGACTCCGTAAAATCCAGAGAGGTTGAAAGTCAGCCCTACGAGGAGGGTGCTCGGAGGGAGCGTGTGCTCGTCGGGGACATTCTTCGCGAGCACCGGCGAGAAGCAATCATAGCCGACCAGATACCTATAATCGGGGTGTGCTCGATGGGTATACTGCTCAGCGCAGTAGGTTGGCAAGCTTAGATTGGGCCTCACTGGTGGTTGGGCCAAGGGCAGGCCCAGTCCATAACAGTTTAATTAATGATAAATATTTATTTTTTACTACTTTTTAATGTTTTCGTTTTTTACAATTAAATTTAAATATTTTCGATTTTATTTGAAATTTAAAACTAAATTAGTGACACATCTATGATCCACACCAGAATTCATACGAACGCACGGGATTCTCAAAAATATGAGATGAATATAGAATATGTATACTTGAATAAACTACAAATTAAAAGAAATAATTGAGATGATGAATAAAATAAACATTTTTTAATTATATTGTTCTGGACTGGGCCCGCCTTGGCCCAAAGCGCAGATAAAGGCTCAATCCAAGCAACTCTTCGGGGAATGCTCACAAACGGACCATCACCGAACGTGCCCGACCACAGACTGCAGCCGTTATGCCCGCCATTGCCTGCGACAAGCAGTGTTCCCGACCAAGGGAACTCCAGCTCGAGTCCAGCTCGAGCACCCTCCCCGTAGGGCAGATTCTGTCCACTCTAACCGTTATAGAATCCTCTAAGCTCCGGAAAGACCGCGTTTTCGTCCCTCCTTATTCTTCGCAGAACACCACCAGGAAGGGGACCACGTGCGGGGCCCCACTACACATGTAGAACCTGGCAGTTCCTTTATTGGGCCAGTTCTGGTCAGCCCAATGAGGGGACCTTGGCCCAGCGCTGGGGACTATAAATATCCTATGTTCCAATAGGGTCAGGTATTCATCTATTACACACCTATACACTTTATGCCTGCTCATTCCGTCTCTCATTTTAGCATCGGAGTGTCTTACAGGTACCCCCCCCCCCCCCATCTCACTCAAATTCAGTTCGAGCTAGCTGTGACGGTCCAAGTTTGATCCGGTAAGATCAGTGGCGCCGTCTGTGGGAAACTAGCTTCCCCGTCTTACAAACCCTCAAAGACCAAAGCTAAAAATCACCTCCTACCGTCATGGCTGACCAGACTCAGGAAGACCAGAATGTCCGTGTCGTCGAGGCCAACAACGACCTCGCGGACAAGAACGGAATCCCCGACAACACCGACAACCCCGACCATAACACACTCCCCGGGGGCGTCATCCCCAGGCCCTCAGGCTACCGCGACGGAGCCACGACATCATCTTCTTCAGTCCCCCCTCCACTTGAAGAAGACAATACGGCTCCCCCAAACTATCTAACCGCCTAATTCCAGGAGGTCCCTGTCCCCGCTGGGGCAGATGCCACGACCAGAGCGCTGTTCGCGGCAATCAATCAAACCAACTACCTCATCTTTTCCCAGGGGGAAAGATTGAGGGCGTTGGAGGATGACAGAAGACCCGCGAGGAGACATAGGAGGCCTCAGACCCCACCTCCTCGAAGAACAGAGTTACGTCTCCCATCTCCCCCGCGGAGACAATACAGAGACACCTCCCGAAGCCCTTCACTCAGACAACCGGGGAGAAGACCCCCCTTGGAGAGGGAACCAATCATTGAGGCCGGAGGGCGCAACCACGGCCATTTACGGCAAGAACGAAAACACCCTGGAGACAGGCATGGAAGGACAGATCAGCAAGCACACCGCTCGAGGGACGTCCAACACGATCAGGACCGGCGTGCCCGACAGTATCTCAGGTCCCCGTCCCTATCCCCAGAGCGAAGTGACGAGGACGACCCCCGCGGTCCCCTTTCACAAGCTATCATGGAGGCGCCCATTCCCCCGGGCATGGAGAAGCCTCCACATCTGAAAGAATGCGATGGAGTCGCGGACCCAGTCGACCACATAGACAGGTTCGAGGCTATGCTGCATTACCATAATGTCGGGGGACCCATCAAATGTCGGTTGTTCCCCACGACCCTCAGGAAGGTAGCAATGGATTGGTATAAATGTCTTGCCCCGGGGTCAATCACCTCGTGGCGAAACCTGAAGAGTCAATTCATAAGTTCGTTCACCGCGTCTCGACGACATCCAAAGACCGAGGCAGCGCTCGAGGCCATCGTCCAGAGGCAGGACGAGACTTTGAGAGAATTCATCAACCGCTTCAACCGCGAAGCCACACAGGTCCCATGCATGGACCACATGAAAAGGTACTTGCTGGAGAGGGGGCTCCTCCCCGGCACGGAATTCAGAAAAGCAGTGGGCATCGAACCTCCCAGAATGTTCGACGCTCTCCTCGAGAAGGCCAGGGCCTATATGGACTACGAGGAAAGGGAAGCGGCCAACAGAGCCCGAGACCCCAAAACTCGCGGATCCAGCAGCAACCCGCGCCAAGAGGCCACTCCACCTTGACGAGCCAGGGAGAAAATAAAAGATGACAGACCCCGAGAAGTCCGAGAACAGAGAGGACCCTTGGGGCGTTTCACAGAATACACTCCGCTCACGGCTTCCCGCGAGCGCATCTTGGCGGAGTGTGCCAACACGGATTTCAAAGATGGCGGCGTCAAGCGCCCTCGACCAGCTCCTGCCAAGCCCGGGGTGGACAAGAGCAAATATTGCCAGTACCATAAGAGCCATGGTCATCTGACGGAGGACTGCGTCCACCTTAAGGACGCCATCGAGACCCTCATAAAGGGGGGAAGACTCGCCCAATATCGACGAAACGATGCTCCTCGTCGCAATGCCCGGGAGACAAGAGAGCCGAAGGAGGATGCTTGACCATCTGACAAGTCGGTCCCTATATAGACCGCCTTCTCCGTCACAAGACCTGAGGACTTCTATGTCCCCGAACACTTGCAAGAGCCGTTGTCAACACACAGCAGGTGGGAGCACTTTCCCTCCGCCATGGTCATCAATGGCGGAGGATTCAACGACCTAACCATAAATTCGACCAAGAGGAAGCTGGACGAACTGGTCGACTCTGCACCTCCTCAGACGGTGACTTTTGAAAGGGTGAAAGGTAGGTTGGAGCCTATCACCTTTTACCTCGAAGAGCTCCCCAAAGGAGCCCCCAACGCGGTCATTCCTCTGCTAATAAGAGCGAGAATGGCTAATTTTGACGTGCACCGCATTCTCGTTGACGAAGGAAGTTCCGTCGACGTAATGTACAATCAACTATTCTGGACCCTACAGCTCGATGACTCACATCTCTCACCTTATGTGGGGTCGGACCTACAGGGCTTTAACGGCTCGACCTCCAAACCTTGGGGATACGTCGAGCTCATGGTTACCTTTGGCGAGGACACATCGATGAGGCAGGTCAAGGTGCGCTTCCTCGTTATCAACTTCCCGTCCCTCTACGACTGCATCCTGGGAAGACCAACACTGGCGGAACTGACCGCAGTACCCTCTACCGTCCACTTGAATATGAAGTTTTACACCAAGAGGGCACGGGTCGCCACCATCCAAGGGGACCTAGCCGCTGCTCGAAGGTGTTTCAACACGGCATCCAAGGGACGCGACACGGTCGACACTGGGACGAGGCATGCCAAGAGACCAGCGACGACACGACCAGAGCCCGAGAAGACAGAGCCTGTCAAAGCAGAAGAACAGAGAGCTCCCCTAAAGGTCGACTCCATAGCCTTGGACACCCGTTTCGACCAGGATGAGCCTCCCAGCGGCGAGCAAGTCCCCCTCCGACCAATCCCAGACGAGGACTTCGAGCTTGTCCCCCTCGGCGAGGACGCAAGCAAAGGAGTGAAGATCGGTACCGACCTCCCTGACCTGGCAAGGAAGCAGATCAAAGCCTGCTTGCGCGAGAATGCTGACTTGTTCGCGTGGAGCGCCACAGAGATGCACGGACTCGACCCCGAGGTCGCCTATCACCGTCTCGCCATAGATCCAGCCGCTAAGGCAGTAGTACAACGTAGACATAGGCAGTCTCTAGAGAAAATGGAGGCTGCTGAAAAAGTTCTAAAAGACCTCTTAGAGGCAAATTTTATTTCTGAAGCTCGGTATTCAACCTGGCTGTCAAACGTTGTATTAGTAAAAAAGAATAATGGAAAATGGCGAATGTATGTTGATTATACCAACCTCAATCGGGCATGCCCAAAGGATGCTTTTCCTTTACCGAACATAGACATGCTGGTCGACAACTTGGCCGATTAAAAAATATTGTCGTTCATGGATGCCTATTAAGGCTATAACCAAATCCCAATGGCCATGAGCGACAAGCATTGCATTGCCTTCATGACCAGTTCGGGCAACTATTACTACAACGTAATGCCCTTTGGTCTAAAAAACGCAGGGGCAATATACCAACGTATGATGAACAGAGTGTTCCACAAACAAATCGGGGACATGCTCGAGGTTTACATGGACGACATGATCGTCAAATCTAGAGCATACACCGACCATGCAGCCCACCTCAAAGCAGTCTTTGCCCAAGCAAGACAATGTAAGATGAGGTTTAACCCCGAGAAGTGCACGTTCAGGGTCAAGGCAGGGAAATTCCTCGGTTTTTACCTGACAGAACGAGGAATTGAAGCCAATCCTGACAAGTGTCGAGCCTTCTCCTACCTCCCGACACCCATGTTGAAAAAATCAATACAAGTCATGAACGACATGCTCACCTCGCTGTCCCTCTTCGTCGCGAGATCCGCTCAGCACGCCCTCCCCTTCTTCTGACTCCTTCACAAAGAGGCAGCCTTCGAATGGACCGAGGAATGTGAACGGGCGCTACGCTACCTAAAACAAAGCTTATCCCAACCGCCCGTACTATCTCGACCAGTCGACAGGGAACCTTTGTTCTTATACCTGGTGGTCTCGAACGAAGCCATCAGTGCAACTCTCATCCGCGAGACCATCGACGGGCAGAAACCCATTTATTTCACGAGCAAAGCCCTACAAGGGCCCGAGAGCAGATACCAATAGATAGAAAAAGTAGCTCTAGCCCTTGTCAACGCGGTGAGGAGACTCAGACACTATTTCCTGGCTCACACAGTCATAGTACGAACCGACCAATCGGTAAAACAACTCTTAGGTCGACCTGACATGGCGGGCCGAATGTTGAAGTGGTCCTTGGAACTCTTTGAGTTCGACATTCAATACGAGAGCAGGAAAGCTCTAAAGGCACAAGCCCTGGCCGACTTTGTCATAGAAATGACTGCTCACAACCCGCCCGCAGGGAAAGAGCACAAGTGGACCATCTTCGTCGATGGAGCTTCCAGCTCATCCGGAAGCGGCGCGGGGATCCTCCTAGAAAATGATGAGGGTTTAGTGATCGAGCACTTGTTAACCCTCTCCTTCCCAACTTCGAATAACCAAGCAGAGTACGAGGCCCTGCTCGTAGGACTGAGGCTAGCCGAGGACCTAGGAGCACACAAAGTACAAATTTTCACGGACTCTCAACTTGTTGCTTCCCAAATCCAAGGGAGTTACTAAGCTAAAAAAGACAACCTCATTAAATACCTAAACTTAGTCATAGAACGCATGAGGAAGTTCGACCGAGCAGAAATATCACACGACCCGCGCGAGCAAAACACAAGGGCCGACATACTTTCAAAGCTCTCAAGCACAAGAAAGAAGGGCATAAACAAATTCATTGTACAAGAATCCCTATCACGCCCGAGCATCGAAAGGACCTCGACCCCAGTCGAGGTGTACGCCATCAGAGACGCTTCGTGTTGGATGACCCCGGTGTACAATTTTCTGACAAAGGGCGAGCTCCCTTTGGACCAGACAGAAGCGACCACAAAGAAACGACGAGCGTGCTCTTACGTGGTTCTTGAGCATAAGTTGTATCGCAGGGGATTTTCCATTCCCCTCCTGAAGTGCATCGACAAATCCACAGTCCCCGAGGTATTACGGGAAATACACGAAGGGATTAACGCCCAGCACATGGGCGGTAAGTCCCTGGCGAGGAAAGCTCTACGAGCGGGGTACTATTGGCCGACGATGCAGCAGGACGCCAAAGATCATGTTAAGAAGTGCGACAAGTGCCAGAAGCACGCCGACATGCATCTCGCCCCCCCTCACGAGCTGAGCATACTGTCATCCTCGTGGCCATTTGCGTGGTGGGGGATGGATATCCTTGGACCGTTTGTACAAGGGACTTACCAAAACAAGTTCCTTATTGTGGCCGTGGATTACTTCACGAAATGGATAGAGGCCGAGGCCCTCGTGAAGATCACCTCGCACAACATCCTTCGTTTCTACAAACGAAACATCCTCGCCAGATTTGGAATCCCAAAGGCGTTGATCACAGACAACGGCACCCAATTCACCAACCACTGGTTCCGAAACTTCGTCACCAAACTAGGAACAAAACAACATTTTACCTCGGTCGAGCACCCACAAACCAATGGGAAAGCCGAGGCCGCCAACAGGGTCATCCTGCAAGGACTTAAATGTCGGCTCGGCGAAGCAAAAAGAGGGTGGGTCGAGGAGCTGCACAGCGTCTTATGGGCCTATCACACCACACCCCACTCGACGACGGGCGAAACCCCTTTTCGACTGACATACGGCACCGAGGCCGTCATCCCCGTAGAGATCAGGGAACCCTCCAGGCGGACAGAAATGCCTCTCGACGAGGAAATAAACGACGAAGCACTTAGAGACGAACTCGACCTGGTCGAGGAAATTCGATCAGGAGAAGCCCTGTGCGAGGCTGCTCTAAAACAACGGGTAGCCCTGCGTTATGACGACAAGGTCATCAAACGCGAGTTCCAGATCGGAAGCCTGGTATTACGAAGAAACCAGAAAGACTCCCACGAAGGGAAATTGGCCGTGAACTGGGAAGGACCCTATCGCGTTCACGGCGCCACAGGCACCGGGGCATATTACCTCGAGCTACTAAACAGAGAACCGTTACCATGACCCTGGAACGCTGCTAAGCTAAAATAGTACTATAGCTAAAGTCCTCAACCACTGTGGACTTTCGCTGTCGAACATCCACCTTTAGTCAACAAAGGGAAATGTCTCGACCACGTAGACGGGTCGAGGTACGGACCCGACCTGCAAAAGACATAACGTCGTTCAGCCAAAAAGTCGAACGACAATACCCGACAGGGATACCTCGATCGAGCTCCACTGTTGAAGTACCCACATGGCAGAACACCCAGCTCGCGATGGGCAGTTCACGTCGCGGGCCTATGACCTTGATCTAGGTCATACGCTCGACATACGGACTCCGCTCCGCACGACCGACGCATTTCGAAGTACGTCGCACCATCAAAGGGGTCGAAAGGATATCTCCGCTCGAGGACATAACTTAAACAAAATATTCATCACAAAATAGCAATCGAACATTAGCCTAGACACGAGAAAGTTAAAACGAAATAAACATCCATTAAAAAAGTTTATGAACAAGAAAAGTTAATGATGAACCGACCAAGAAGGCCGACGATGTTCGAGGTTACAAGACATGGCACAACGGCCAAAGGAAATCAAGAAATTAGCACGGGCACGCAGGCCCCAAAAATAAGCACGGGAACGCAGGCCCCAAAACAAATACGCGGGCACGCAGGCCCAAACAAAAACTTCAAGCTAAACATCCCCAGGACTACCGGCATCTACCCCAGGAGACTCGGGAGGAGGCACGACCTGACCATCAATAATCTGAGACATGAATCCGACTCCCTCGGTGTTCATGCCCGGGTTCAGGATGGCAAGCTGGCTGACCGCGGCCTCGAACCCATCGGCTAGGGCACCGACACAGTCTGTCTCAAGAAGGTGGATACGTGCAACCAAATCTGAATGGGTCCGCAAAGAGGCTGTCTCCTCAGACTCGTCGTCAACAGGAAGTATAACATCTTTTAGCTCCTCGACTTCCTTGGACAAACGTTCGTTGTCACTCTCCAAATGTTCCTTGTCCAGTTGGAGGCAATCCCTCTCCTCAGCAACCTTCGCAGACTTTTCCTTCTCCCTCGCCAGCAGGTCGGCTTGCTCGTGAAACATTTCCTCAGACCGCTCGAGGGCCGCCTTTAACTTACGAGATTTGGCAGCAAAGGCAGCTTTCTCTGATTCTAACTCCCTAACACGGTCCGAGGAGTCCGACCCTTCCTCGGCAAGGACCACGACCATCTCAGCCATCTTCACCATCCCGACCATGCTGGCGGCAAGGTGTTTCCTCCGGATTTCTTTGTCAAGCCGTCTAATAGTCTCGGCCTCGTCATTGCTCACCATCAGAGGAAACCCCTCGAAGAAATCCTTCTCTGTAAAACAGGGCGGTAAGCCGAAGGCCGTGCAGCTATGGACTCGTCGCCAGTCTCCGACCTGTTTTCAACCTGACTTCTCTTCCTGGTAACCAACTCGGTGGGTTGCTCGGCATCGGGAGAGCCCGAGGACCCACTATATGCATCTCCGCCCAAACTGGCTGGCGGGCCCATCCTCGTGGCTTGCGGTGCCCTCACCAGCCTTTTGTTTGTCTTCTTGTCTTGGGTTAGCTTCAATAACCTCTCTCGTCGTTCAGCCATGTTGCCTGTAAAAAGGAGTAAAACCCGGGTTAGCTGCAAGCGAGCAAAAACAACAAAAATGGAATAAAACAATAAGAGCAGAAGCGAGAAACCTAGCAGATCTACGGCCTGCTCGTAAGATTGGCACTCGACGAGCGCCTTGGTGTTGATGGGATGAGCCTCGAATGTCGGGTACCCGTCCTCGTCAAGAATATCATCCCCCTCCCTCGTGACCCACCGGGCAGGGAAGAAGCTATCAACGAACTTGGAAAGGACAGCATAAGCATCCTCGTCTTCAGCGTCCATGCTCCCCGCGGGTGTATGATAGTACTCGGTGCCATGGTCATAATGAAC
Source organism: Vicia faba (assembly GCA_948472305.1). Lineage (NCBI taxonomy): Eukaryota > Viridiplantae > Streptophyta > Magnoliopsida > Fabales > Fabaceae > Vicia > Vicia faba. The sequence goes on along the minus strand of OX451736.1, from coordinate 1,050,848,315 downwards.
CGAGCACCAATGAATCGAGAACTTGGAAATACGTCCGACTACTGGACGACCCTCAGCATCCACGAGGGGCTCCCCGTCCGCGTCGACCACCACGGTTTCCAATTCGAACAAGGAGTCCAAGGCGGTTTGAGTGACCGGCTGCAGCACGTACCATTTATCTTTAAAGTCCCTTACCGAATCTATATACATCTTGAACAGCCTCTTCGACTATTTTAGGGATACCCAGTTGTGCCTGCCTCCTCGAGACTGACGCTGCAGGTGAAAGACCCTGAAGAAAAGGGGAATCGTCGCCCCGATTCTCAAAAAATGGCACGTCAGCTCGAACGCTCGAAGGAAGGCGATCGAGTTGGGGTGAAGCTGCAAAGGGGCCAGGTTCAGATGGCTGAACACCCCGACTTGAAAGTCGCTGAAGGGTACCTTAAGACCGAGATCCCTGAACATGATCTTGTACATAGGGAACCCGTACTCAGTAAATTCCGAGCAGATACACGCATCAATTGATGGCCTCATTACTACAAAAATCTTTTGAAAACCTGGCTGACTGCCGCCATGCTCGACGACAGTATAAGCACGCCAACTACGCTGACAGTACGCCGAGGCAATCCCCCGGGGCTCGGTGCCCACCCAGTCCAACATGGGGTCATCAACAGTGTCGACTAATGTAACGTTCTCTTCGGTACTCGTGTCCTCGACTCCATTTTGCCTCGAAGATTCCAGATCGTTGGCCATTTACCTGCAAAGCACAGGAAACCGGTGAACTCAAGAGCAAATCCGCGTGCTCGCCACATAGGCGGGAAGAAGTACACAACAAGCCGAACACGGACACCCCAGCTCCGACCACACATCGGGGACAGCACGGGAGTAGCACGAACGCCCCGGGCGAAACATGAATCACTCAAGCAAGTTCCTGACTTCGCCTGCCCGACAATAGGATACCGCGAGGAGGCTACCCTACATACTTCCTAAAAGGATGAACATCCCGGCCAGTTCATGGGTATGCTGACCAAACACACGAATATCACGGGCAGTATCGTGAGTCATATGCCTAAAACTATGAATATCACAGGCAGTATCACAAGTCATATGCCTAAAACTATGAATATCACGGGCAGTATCATGAGTCATATACCTAAACTATGAGTATCCCGGGCACAGTCATGAATCTATCGGGCACTACTCCCATATATGGATTTCTAACATCAAAAACAGTATCAAAACTACCTACAACGAAGAAAAACAGGAGTAACAAACACTTACTTGGAAGAAAAGAAGTACGAGTGACGGAGGTGGAAGGAATCAACGGCGAATGATACGGTGATCTCACAGCATTGCAGGAAAACGACGGCAGCGGAATCAGGGAAAGAGGGAGGAGCGTGAAGAGGAAAAACAAATTATGGGCCCAAGGGTCCTATTTATAAGGATGACGTGGAATTTGAAACGTCGCTCCGGGGAAACGCGAACTTCCCTGTCCTCGACACCTACTTCCCTAGGCAATGATGGCCCTAGTTGCTAAGATGACGCTACAGTTCCCAAGGACTGCGCCACGTACCCGACGGATGCAACCCGTGTATCCCCGCGAGAAATACCTCGAGCACGCTTTGAAAGATAAAACCCTGGTCCACGCATCAGGTCCCCGTGGTAAAGGCGAGCTGAAGTCAAGTCATAACTCCTGCGCCAAGAGCAACGACTTGGGGAGCTCATGTTTTGAACTGGGCCCGCCTTGGCCCAAAGCGCAGATAAACGCCCAATCCAAGAAACTCCTCGGGGAATGCTCACAAACGGACCATCACCGAATGTGCCCGACTACAGACTGCAGCCGCTATGCCCGCCATTGCCCGCGACAAGCAGTGTCCCCGACCAAGGGAACTTCAGCTCGAGTCCAACTCAAGCATCCTCCCTGTAGGGCAGATTCTGTCCACTCTGACCGTTATAGAATCCTCTAAGCTTCGGAAAGACTGCGTCTTCGTCCCTCCTTATTCTTCACAGAGCACCACCAGGAAGGGGACCACGTGCGGGGCCCCACTACACACGTAGAACCTGGCAGTTTATTTATTGGGCCAGTTCTGGTCAGCCCAATGATGGGACCTTGGCCCAGCGCTGGAGGCTATAAATATCTTATGTTCCAAGAGGGTCAGGTATTCATCTATTACACGCCTATACACTTTATGTCTGCTCATTCTGTCTCTCATTTTAGCATCGGAGTTGCCCTGCTTCTTTTTAAAATTAGAAGAAAAGTTAAGAAAAAGTCAGGCCAAAAATACTAGAATAAAATAGGAGGATTGATTTCATAAATTAATTTAAATAAGGAAATCAAAATTATAATTTAACTTTTATATTTATATGTTAATGTAAATAATTTACTGATATTTATAAATTAATAATTTTTTAAATAAAAAATTAACATACTATTTAAAATCTAATAAAGAAAACAACAAATATATTATAAAATTAAAACAAAAACATAATATATATATATATATATATATATATATATATATATATATATATATATATATATATATATATATATATATATATATATATATATATATATATATATATATATATATATATATATATATATATATATATATATATATATATATATATATTGTATTTTGAATTAAAATAAAAAATTAAAATTTAGTTATCCTGAAGAACTTTTGAAAATAGGTTGAATATATCTTATGAACATTATTATAAGTTGTTTTCATAATTGTTTTTGGAGAAAATAGTCTTACAAAATTTTCGTAATCTCGGATAAGCCAAAATTTATATATATAATTAATTGAATTACTTATTTACATATGTTTAAATAAAATAAGCCTTAAAGTAGGTTAAGAGGCCCATCAAATCTCTAAAAAGATCAGACTCATATCTTAAAATAAATTTATGATAGACTACATATCAAACTTAGACATTGATATTTTTAACATAACAGACTTAGACTTGATAAATCCTAACTCGGTGCTTCCTATTCTCGCCACTACTTAGTGGTAAGAATTTTGTTTTGAAAATATGAGAAAAAAGTTTAAGCCCTCTCAAAAACAAATGTAAAATCATCAGTATTGCTTTAACTAATGAAAAATTCCATTCACTTAATTTTTTTTCTTGAAAATTTAGTTAAAATTCTGAAGATAATCAAAATGAAAAATGATACAAAATTACTTGTTCAATAATGGTTCAAAGCTCAATCAACATAAGATATGGTAGTGTGAGCCTAGTCAAGTAGAATGGATTAAGGGATAGATACATTTTATAGTTGTAACCAATCCGAATTTAGAGGATCTTGGAGAGCGACAAATGGTAAGGTTTACAATATCCCCTAACTTGGTTCTTTAAGACAGATGTCTCTAGAGAAGATTCTAAGGCATGCAAATCCTAGAATCCTACTATAATCCTAATGAATAGTTAAGATTCAAGTACACATTATTCTAAAATTTTAAGACTCATACTCGGAACTTCTACTGACTTGAATGTCAAATTATTTTACTAGTACACTCTCATTGTCCAAATTAATACAACAACCACCATCAAGAAGTTCCTCACCAGTCATATCATCTAGATCCCCCAGATCATTTGGCGCCATCTGTAAAAAATTCCTAAGGCTTTTAAAATTTACACCACTTTATCTTTATCATCCTTGAAATTTGGAGAGGGGAACACCTAGGGTGATGCCCCAACTTGAATATAATTGAACGTGTAATGTGAATGTTTCCAACTTTTTAAGACAAGGAAAATAAAATAAAACTGATAAGTGCAAATTGTAGTTATTTTTGTATATACTTCTTGTTGCACTTATCGACTTTTTGTTTGTAATAACATTGAAATAACCCGACTTTTGTGTAAATACGTTTAATTTATGTTTATTTATATTTTTGTGTAAATAGTGTATCATTTGATATTTTTCCAATCATTTTGTAGGTATTTATTGCATTTTGGAGCATTGAGGAATAATGTGTCAAAGGCAGGACTCCGGATGTACATTTTCAGAATAAAAGATCAGTTTTGGGACTTGCTATCCAGGAGAGCCCGCTTAGCATGCAGGAGGCCGCTAAGCGCGAGTGGTGCTCAGCGTATTTTGTAGTGCACTGCTTGCATTTATTGTTTTGGCAGAACCAAAGTTTTGAAATTCGCTTAGCGCGGTTTAGGTCGGTTTAATGTGTAAATAATGTGCATCTTGTTTAGCGCACTGAGGCCGCTTAGCGCGGTCTGTTGAGAATAGTTTTATAAAAACGGATTTTATTCATTTTTAGGTGATGGTTTTGGGGAAGTTTTGGCTCCCAACTCCATCAACTTTTAAATTTGTTAGGATTAGCTTATATAACAACTATGGAGCTTGCATACGGATGATCCGAGATAGATTTCTCTTAGATCGGTGCTGACAAATTGGTATATATGTAGTTCATTTCTCTTCCTCTTTGTGTAATATTCTATGATTGAGTTTGTATGTATATTTTCTTTAATCTAATGTATATTTGTCTCCCTTAGCGTTATATAAAACTTTCTTTATGAATCTTTGTGGATTGTTGTTCTAGATTTTTGCTATGTGCTAGAGATTTGAGTTGTTATAGACATATACTGCTTAGGTTCTTATCTAGGATGATTAATCTGTTAGTTTCTGAACTCTATAGATAGATTTAGAGCTGACAATCTACTTGGGTATCGAAGCTTAAAGCCCATGTGTTGTTTGTGTCGTTCTGAGAGATCGTTGACACAGGCGAGCACAGTTGACTTTTGTGTTGTCGATGTGGTTGAGAGATCTCTACCGAGGTGATGCAGCCGACCTCTCAATTTGGGTTAGAAATTATTTAGGTTGTGAGTGATATGTAGTGACATTGATGAGTAATGTTAGGTTGAGTGTAACAGGACGATAGATTTAAGTCAGTGAGAAGTAGTATATATGCATATACCTGATAAGTTCTTCCTTAGTTTTTTCCTTTTGTTTACATCATTTTCTGTTAATAACATTTTCTTTACAAAACCCATTTAACCCCAAACTCATTAACAATAATTTGTCGAACAGCGAATCAATAACCAATCTTTGTGGACTCGATACGATATAACCAAAATGTCACTCAATAAAATAATACTTTACTTTTTACTTGCCGCTCTACCGCAGCAACAAAAACCACAAGTTATGGTTGAGGGGTCAAGTGTTTCAAGAAACAAATTCAGAATCCATACAAAAACCAATGAAGAACTAGTTAGTTATTCACAAGTTACGGTAGAGCGGCAAGCAAAAAGTAAAGTATTATTTTACGGTAGAGCGGTCAAGTGTTTCAAGAAACAAATTTAGAATCCATACAAAAACCAATGAAGAACTAGTTAGTTATTTACAAGTTACCCATTTTCTATACCAACATGGATTCTAACATTAAGGCTCAAATGAGCTAACAAATGCTCACACACTCACTGGGTAAAACACTTTTAGTTAGGTGGTTATGCTCAAAATTAAACAAAACGCTTCGATCATTTTCATACTTTCATACACATCAATTCAAATAAACGATTAAACATAATAAAACTGAGTTAACAAGAATGTTGGTCTCCTGCATATGGTAAACAATGGAAGCAATCTCACAAAAAGGGTTTTGTCCTAAAGTGATTCAAGAAGGAACAAGTGTTGTAAAAGAATAAATGACATGAAATTTTATATAAAAGAAAAGTCTCCTAAACATGCTATGTTATAGAAAGCGATAAACGAGTATCTTGGATGAAACAACTTCAGAACAATATCATTACCATATATTTGCAAGTTGAAATGATCAAACTTGGAAAATCACCTCAAAATTCTTCAAGTTAACTGACCAAAATTTGAGTTCAAACACCCAACAAAAAATTAGTAAATATTATTATTATGTACTCTCTAAATAGTCTGGGCGAAAGTGGGAAAAAGGGACCGAGTGAAACAAAAATTTCACTGGTATGCAGCAGGGTGCGCTTAGCCTCACAAACTGCGTTTTGAGTGCTACACCAGAAAATAAGCGCTTAGCATGCACAAAACGCGCTTAGTGCGAGAAGGTCTGGGCAAAAAAATCAGAATCTTAATTGATTCTCCTTGCTAAACGTCCATTATTCTATAATACCTCAACTACACAATTATACAAAATTTACAACCATTGGGTGCCTCCTAACAAGTACTTGTTTTACGTTGTTAGCTCGACGCCTTTATATACACAAACTCCTCCAAATTTCTTCATTGCACAGTTAGTTTTCACTGCCGGCTTTGCTTAACCAAACACTTTAGCAAACGTGAAGGGAACCAAATATATACACAATTCACAAGTATACAAAATATGTAAAATTCACAAATATGGTAAACATATAAAAGTATCAATATAAACAAGTTTCCATTCACACATTATAGACAGTATGGATATTATGTGCAAAACTCAAAACCATAGAAACTATTTCGATGCAATTCAATATCAAAACACCAATCTCGGACAACAGAGCCATTTTGTTAACGAAATATAGCAACAATCAAAAGTAAGTATTCTTAGTTTTATTTTATTGTCTCCATAGGTATTAGTGCGAGAGAAAGAATGTGGTTCAACAATATCCATATTTCTGATCTTGTTTTCACCATAACTTGAGAACTGTAACTCCGATTTAAGCACGATCGAAAGCGTTGGAAAGCTTATTCAATACTCTTTATTACAATGACGAAATATCATTGCTTGAATACCTACAAAAATGAGATAAAAACGATCAAACTCAATGTTATTTACATGAACCGACAAAACTATACTAAAATACTAAACAATTACTTATTCACACTAAAATTGAAGTTTATTGAGGAAAAGAAAACAAATTTAACTGATGAGTACTAATTATTCACATTCAAATTCATAATAATTTAACACTCATAAAACGTTAAATTATTTTACTAATATACTCTCATTGTTCGGATTAATACAACAACATCATCTAGATCCCCTAGATTATTTGGCATCATCCGTAAGAAATTCCTAAGACTTTCAAATTTTACACTGCTTTTTCTTTATCATCCTTAAAATTTGGAGGGGGGCACCTAGAGTGATGCCACCACTCATTTTAGAATAAGCATTCAACGAACATGTAATCTAGCATACCCAAGGGTGACGCCATCTCCTACTTAAAAAAGGGCAACCAAGGAACTTTCACTTCATAGCATGAAAACGGCTTAAGGGGTATACGTGACAAAGAATAACCACCATTGGAGATTATAAACAAGGCATGGCTTAGAAAATTGGCAACAAAACATACACGAATGAGCATGACAAAGTTGTTATGGGTGGTAAATCAAGGGTCGTAAAGAAAAGAACTTAGCAGTTAAAGAAAGATGAATGATTTTTGCAAAATGGAACTCATCCGGCAACAAACAGACTTGATGCAAAATGAAGTTCTCAATAAAAAAAGTCCCAAAAATATGAGGGATAATGAATATGAGAAAAAGTAAAAGACAATAACGAAGTAATTATCTACTTTTAATATATGTTCTTAATTAACCCATGAATATCAAAGAGCCTATAGATCTAACAGTTAGGATATAAAAAGTTCTAAAGGTTGTTAATAAGCCAATATAATGATGACACATTATATTTAATATAAATTTTGTATAAATGGTAAGGAAAAGCTCAAATCATGTGTGCTGACACTAACCCTCGAACACAAAGGAAATATTACAACAAAAGAAAAAGTTGTAGGCGCCATAAACCTTGAGAGTGATGGTGGCACCCATGCAAAGATACTAAACCTCAAAATCATAGGTGGTGCACAGTTATAACCCCAGGTGGTAGCTAGTCACTCCGGTGCACATCAACAAGTGATAAGATAGAAAGATATTCTTCACTGATTAATATAACAAAAAGGCTAAAGGCTAATATAAGTGCTTCCTAAAAAGGACAAACTAACATGGTTGCCTCATACAAATCAAAGACAAAGAAAAAATAATCTACGAAGATAGATCATCAATGTAGGAGACAAGCTTTCCATTTATGATTTCCTGCTCACTGTGAACCCGTTCCCTCGAAATCTCACACTAGGAAAGAGAAACTCCATATGATTATCTTTTCAAGTTACTACACCTTATCCATAGCGGCATGAAAGCCATACTTATTCGTCTCTTCATCAACATTATTCAAAAGATTATGCACTTCTCAAAGCTTCATACGAAGGTTATTCCTCTATAGAAAGGTATATTCAAGATGATTTTGAAGAACCTCTTTCTCTCTCCTTGGGTTTTTTGGGAAATAAAATTACCTTTGCCATCAGCGCCAAAAGCCAGCTTTCCTTGTGCAATTGTTTCTTCCATCATTTATTGACGAGTTGATTCAATTAAACAAATGAAATAGGAATAATCATTGTACGGAAGGTCACTCTAAACATCTTTAGATGTCCTCGGCCTAGGGATGAAGAGGAAGTATTATAGAGAATAAGAGGGTGAAACATTTAGATTTCTCCCAAGGATCAACTTCCCATAGGTTGGCCCATCCTCCCTAGATCTTTGTGGAACTATGTTTTCATGTTACCTATCAAGGAATCTCTATTAAATATGAACATGCTTTTGATGATGACAACTAGTCTTTGATGATAATAACTAAAGTCAAGTATAAAGCAATTAATGATGCAAGAAGATGTTAATGATGCAAGCAGATCAATAGGGTTTGATAAGATTTTATTATATGATGATGACATCTAAGTGGAATACAACTCAAGCCTCATATCAATGTAAAGATCAATCAAGTGTCTACAAAGATTGAAATATCTGACAAGTCTTGAAGTGTGTAAAAGCTCGCCTTGACGCATCTGAGTGAATAAGTATTGTAAATACATAAGGGCTTTCTCATAAAGTTATACGACTAATTACACAGACATTAAAACTACTTTTTAAACATATTTTTCTCAACAAAAAAAAAAATTAAATGTCTTGAAGTCGTGCCAAATGCTTTGGGAGCTGTCAGAAAAATTATGGACAATTTTTTTTCCTTCTAATTGATTGGCACTTTATCCAATCGATTGGGTCAATGCAAAAATGAGCCCTAAACATTTAAGACAACATCTTAATGAAAGGTAAAGGCTATATATCTTTCTTGTCTTTTAAAACTTTCTAATTGATTATTTTTAGGCCAATCAATCGATTGGTTGATATACAAATTAATTGGTTTATCAATTCTGACCTTAGTCTATAAATAGAGGTCCCTTTCCTCATATCCAGAAAAAGTGAGCTCTCATACCTCGCTCATCACTCTCTTTTTCTAAAATATTTTTCTTTACTTTATCTCACTCAAATTTAACCGTAGCGCTTTCGAATAAGTTCTTTTGCAAGTGATGCATATGTAATTTTGAAATGGTAGAATTGTAAATCCACTGAGAAAATTTTGTTTTTACCTTGGTTGACAAATTCATCCATTTTGGGATAGTTTATTTGGGTTTGAATCTAAAACTTATAAAATCTTTCTTTTTGGGGATTTAGTTACTAAGTCACCGATTTAGTTTGAAGGCTTAGTCCGTTCAAAAGTCTTCATCGGTTTGAGATCATCCCGATATTAAAATCTCAACTTGATTTGTGTTATCCTATGTAAAACTCTTTTTGGTTCGTAAGCATTACTCAGTGTTAAAATCTTACTGAGGTAAGAGATCAGTCTGGTATAAAATATCCTTGGTTTGTGAGTCCATTTCGGATTAAAAGCTCACCCAGGTTCGAGATCATACCGTGTAAAATCTCGGTCCAACTGAAAGACTAATCGCTTCAAGTTGGTGTTTAGAAAGAAACTAACTGCTTTAATCTATTATTTGGAATGAAGATTCACCGCTTCTCTCCTTGTTCGTTATTTGGTTGGCAGTTAGCCACAAATTTCATTTTTCTTGTATAAGAGGTTTCAAGAGTTCAACCTACTAAAAAGCTTTTAAGATTATTTGATACTCTTAAGAATAAATATTGGGGAGAGGATTAAACCTTTTTCTTTTGAACGGACCTCTATAACTTTTGATTTTATCTCTCTATCCCTAAACCTTTTATTTTTCACATTTTATTCCGCTAGTTATTTCTAAAACTTTTTAAAAATATTTTCAAACTATGAAATTAATCCAAAAAAATTTCAAACTCGATTTTTTTTTGAAACGCACCATTCAACTCCCCCCCCCCCCCCCCCCCCCCCCTCACCCTTCTTCTTATGTGTGGAGTCATATATCTAACAAGTGACATCATAGTCAAACTCCTGTTTAAGGAATAATCGTATCAGAAGGAAGATGACTTTCAACAAGAGATCGTTTATAAAATCACTTCCACCTTTTAATAGTGTTAGGTTTGAAATGTGGAAAGCTAGGTTTATGATTTTTATTCAAAGTATTAATTGTGAATTGTACGAAACTATAATCAATGGTTTGTTTATCCCTACTTACCAAGTTAATGGAAAAGTAATAGATAAAACTGATTTCCTTTGAATTGGAGAAGAAAAGTGGAAATTTGAAATAGATTTCAAAACCAAGATTTCTATAGTAATGTTTTTAGATGATAGTAAATTCTTTTATGTTCACAATTGCAAAACTACAGATGAAACGTGGGATACTCTTGATCAACAGGAGATGAACACGAGGCAGAGAAGATGAAAATGTTACTCTTAAATGTTTTTCAAATTTTAGAAATATTAGAATTTATATTGGAACGTTTATCACTAACCAATATCTAAGAGTTAAGAATTAAAAGTTTAATCCAATCCTTAAATCGAAAGATAGGAGCCTTCATGAATTTCGGGATAAATCAAAGAAGGAGAAAATTTTAGAGAAATTGAACGAACTAGTTCAATTACTTAAGGATGAAAGAGTGAGCTCAAAAATAGAATAATCATCAACTTCATCAAACTCCTATCAAATAACTCCAATTTCTTCCTTCAAAAGAACATACTCAGTCATTGGAATATCTTTGTAAGATTCAACATCAAATGAAAGAACCTCATGTGTAAGAAGTTGTGAAGATTAAGTATCTTCCAGTGAAATATTCAAAAGAAGAAAAGGAGGAGAGACATCGACCTCATGGAGAACTATAAAATAATATTCTTACAACAAATAAGATGAAGTGTGCTTAAAGACATCCCACGAGGAACATGATGTTGAGGTAACTAAATCATCCTATAAGCAATTGTTTAAAATTAGTGCAAAGTTGGTTAAAGAAAACGATAAACTTAAAAAACTCAACTTAGAATTTAAAGAGTATTTAGGGTTTTTTGAAGAAATAAATAAAATGCTTAAATTAGAAATAATCAAGATTAAAAACTCAAGTGAATCATGTGAGACTTATGTCTCTTTGAAAAGGAAAGTAATTGAATTGCATGAAACCCTAGGCAAGTTTACTCAAGGGAAAGAAAAACTTGACTTGACCCTATCAAGTCAAAGGCCTTCCTTAAATAAAAATGGACTAGGATTTGAAAAGGTTAGAACACCTAGCAAAGGTTCAAATCATAAGAAAAAGCGTCAAGTTTATAAATGCACACACTGCAAAAGATTTTACTATTTAGAGCCCTTTTGTTTTGAAAAATTGTAAAGGTCTAAAAGATAATAACCTTATACCTTTTGGAAAAACTAACACACATGGACCCAAGAAAATTTGGGCACCAAAGTTGAAACCTTAATGTTTTGCATGTATGTTTTGTAGCTCGAAGCTCTAATGATAGTTAAAGGAGTTGTGCAAAGCAAGAGGTATACTCTTAAGTATACAATATGTCTTTGATCTAAGAATGTATAATGATGGTGAATATCAACGACAATGATCAAAGAATGAGTTTTTAGAATATCTCACATTTATGATACTTAGTGATCACTTAAACCTCATAGTAGGTTGAGTGGTTATGTTTGTAATGGACTCATCTTTCTCGTTGTTTTGAACTAACTCTCGCATCGACTAACTCTCGCATCCAATGATGCATAGAGAAGGACACATCATAATGTGATTGGTGTTCTCCTTTAAGGGAAGTTTTATCAAGACCTCTTGATAATATAGGTATTACATGTAATTGCAAGCTTCTCAAGTCATATTTAAAGCATGTGTTTTGATGAAGACAACATGGACATCAACATTCAAAGGATGTGCAAAAAGCTTATCAACATCATATAAAAGTCTTGAAGATTATTGAAGAATTATTGAAGAATCATCAAATGTCAAATGGTATAAATAATTCTTAATCTTGAATATAGATGTTCACAAACAATATGCATTCATAATCATATACATATCCAACATGTTTTCACTTAAGAAAAACTTTGTTTAAAATCTTTTTCAAAAAGAACTTTTGAAAATTAACTTTCAGGAACCGGTTCCTCCCTAACAGGGAACTGGGTTCCAAACCTTGTTCAAAAACACATCCCTGGAATTTGTACCAGGAACCGGGTTGTACCAATAGGGGAACCGGTTCCTGCGTGATATTTTTGAAATCTGACTTATAATGTTCACTAAGAACCGGGTTCTGTCTGTGTCGGAACCGGTTCCTAGCGAACCAGTGCAACTTTTCTTTTGGTTTTTAAACATTTTTCAAGTGGTATCTTTTCATGAATGCATTGCAACTTTTCATATGAATTGGCATGAATGAAGAGGTTCTTATGACTTTATAAAATGCAGATTTTCAGATTTTAAAAAAAACAAGAATACATTAACATTTTCATACAACAAAAAACCTTCTTCAATAAACAATTTTCTCATTCATTCAAATTTGAATTCATACTTTCATGTGTTCATAATTTTGTGAAACTTGCCATATACACTTTCATTAAATCATTACAAGTTTCATACATACATTGTGAACATTTATATACATTGTTTGAGAATTGTTTTTATCTTGAAGAAAAAGATCAATTGAAGATTGATAAAGCTCTCCATATACTTCAAATAAATCATTGTATTACTTAAAGAAATTATTCCCTTACTATCCAGGATTGTTGGAAGTAAGTGTTGTGATTTGAAGAGGATTGTTCTTCATTCACATTAGTGTTTGTTTGGTCTTAAAGGTGTTAAGAACCTTTGATCACCCTATAGGTTAGATAGTAAGCATAGGCTGTACAATCATTCTAACTATAGTGAAATCTCTTTCGTGTTGGAAAGGGGACTGGAGTACTCTCGGATTGTGAGGGGAACCAGGATATATCACCGTGTTCTTTATTTTTCCGCATTTATCGCTTTCATCACCATAATCAGGAAAAGATAAAGATATAATCAAAACCTTCAAACACTTAACCAAAAATTACTACCAAGCATTCTCATAAAACCGAATAAATTTTTATAAGACCTAATTCACCCCCCCCCCCCCCCCCCCTCTTAGGCACTCTGAGACTTACAATTGGCATCATAGCAAGTTATAGGTAACTTGTTCCTAAAGATCCAGAATGGCTTCCGCAAATCATCAACCAGTTTTCAGAGATGGTGGTAGTAACAACAAGCCTCCTCTATTCTGTGGTGAATATTTTGACTTCTGGAAAATACGCATGAAAGCGCATTTAGAAGCGCAAGGAGAGGAAGTATGGGATGTTGTTGAAAATGGTCCATTTATCCTGATATCAGTAATCAATGGCATTGGTTCTGCAAAGCCCAAAACTGCATGGGACGACGATGATAAAAAGAAAGTTCTCTATGACAAAAAGGCAATAAACCTTCTTCAAGGTGCACTCAGTATGGACGAATTTTTCCGTGTCTCGAACTGCAAAACGGAAAAAGAAATATGGGATACCCTAGTTCAAACTCATGAAGGAACGGCTGAAGTAAAAAGATCAAGGCTAAATACCTTGAGTCAAGAATATGAACTATTTCGAATGCAGCCCGGAGAATCCATTCTTGACTTACAAAAGAGATTTGTGCATTTGACAAATCACTTAAATGCTCTTGGTAAAACCTTGACAAATGATGAACTCAACTTGAAAATCCTTAGATCAATGACTAGGGAATGGCAACCAAAGGTAACGGCAATCTCGGAAAAGAAGAGTCTCTCCGCAATGACTTCCGCTACATTATTTGGCAAACTTCAAGAATACGAAACGGAACTCGGTAGACTTGAAAAACATGAAAATTTAGAGAAGAAATCCAAAGGCATTACTTTGAAAGTTGATTCAAAAGAAAGTCAAGATAAAGATGCATCGGAGGAAGATGAAAACTTCTTGCTTCTTGTAAAAAGGTTAGGAAAATATTTTGGTCATAAAAATAATCTTCATAATGCTAACTTTGTCAAAAGGGAGAAATTTTATAATCATAAAGATAAAGAAGCCTCCACATCAACACAAGATATCACATGTTATGAATATGGAAAGCAAGGTCACATAAAGTCGGATTGTCCAAAACTCTCCAAGAAAAATGGATTCAAAGGCAAAAAGGAGTTCAAGAACAAAAAGGCATATGTTGCATGGGAAGATAATGAGATAAGTTCTTCATCCGATTCGGAAAGCGACGAATGTGCAAATCTAGCATTAATGGCTTCACATCACTCCGACGATGAAGAAGAGGTTAGTAATAAATTTAATCTTTTTGATGATGATGTTCAAGATGCTATTGATGAACTCTTGAAAGAATGCAAAAGTTTATACAAAAAGGTGTCAAATCAAGAAAAAGAACTTCTAATTTGTTTAGAAAAAATTGACACCATGACTAAAGATTTTGATCTTCAAAAACAGAATTTTATTAAAGAAAAAGAAAACTTTGCATGCTCCAAGTGTGAATCAAATGTCTTTCAAATTGTTCAATTGAAAAGAGTCATTGAACGATATGAAAAAGGACAAATAGGATTGGAAGGATTACTAAGCCAACAACGTTATCCAAATGATAAAAGGGGTATTGGTTATGTGAATTCTAAGAAACCAAGTAACAATCCCACTGTTTTTGTAAAGGCTAGTAATAGTTCCAATCCCAAGAAAGTAGAAAAGAAGCAAGTTGTTCATAATCATCAAAAGAAAAAGGCTAAGGTATCGAAAAAGAAAACATTTCCTAAGAAGAAATCTTATCCTTCTAGATATAGAAGCAACTTTGAACCTACTTGTTTTTATTGTGGTATTAAAGGCCATACACCTAATGCTTGCTATGTTAGAAACTTTAGTATAGCAAGTGGGCATTATGTGTGGGTGAAAAAGGGAACTAACTATGAAGGACCCAAGGCAACTTGGGTACCTAACAAAGAATAATTTGTTTGTGTAGGTATGCTTGAAATCCACATCAAATGTTTGGTATCTTGATAGTGGATGTTCAAAGCATATGACAGGAGATGTACACCAATTTTCATATCTAGTACATAAAGCCAAAGGGTATGTCACCTATGGAGACAACACCAAAGGAAAGATTCTTGGCGTTGGAATAGTTGGCACACCTCCATCCATTCAAATTGAGGATGTTCTCTATGTTGAAGGATTAAAGCACAATCTTCTTAGCATAAGTCAACTTTGCGATAGAGGGTTCAAGATCAAATTCAACAAAGATGAATGCCTTATTATGGATGAGGCAACCAATGAGGTAAAACTCAAAGGTATAAGAACTAACAATATTTTTATGATTACTCTAGATGATTTGTCTATGAAGGTACAATGTCTTATGGTAAACAACAATGACGCTTGGTTATGGCACAAGAGGACTGCTCACATTCACATGGAGCACTTGAACAAATTGATTAAGCATGACTTAGTTATTGGTCTACCAAAGATGAAGTTCATCAAAGACAAATTATGTAATGCATGCCAAAAGGGCAAACAGACCAAAACAACTTTCAAATCTAAGAATGTGGTGTCTACTACAAGGCCACTACAATTGTTACACATGGATCTCTTTGGTCCATCAAGAACAAAAAGCTTCGAAAAGAACTTGGTATTTTGGATGAAGGTGATCACTAAATGTTTCTCATAAGGTGCACTCCTTCTTTTATATATGTTTTTTTTTTTAAATATGTGTGTATATATTGTTTGTACAAAACTTTTCCTTTCATAATAATTTTTTCAAGTTTTTGGCAATATTTGCATGTGGAACCCGGTTCCCATAATGGTAGGAACCGGTTCCTGGTTCATTTTCCAGAAACGTTATTTTTTCAAAAGCCAGGAACCGGGTTCACTATAGTGCAGAACCGGTTCCCAGCATGCAGACCGGCCACACGCCCCTTTTTGTGCTTAAGTGCTTTTTAATATGTTTTATGTCATAGTCAACATTCATCTCTCATTCCAACTTCATATTCCTCCTCTCAAACCCTTCCACCTCCATTGACACACCTCATAAAAGCTCCAACATCTCTTTTTCTTCACCAACATTTTAATACCCACTACTACAAATCACTATAAAACCACTTCTCCTTCCATATTTCATACTCAAATATCCCAATCTCTCAATATTCCGAAAATTCTCAATCAAACCCTAAACTTCAGATCTCTCACAAATCACCATGGGTCCTAAGAGAGCTACCAGGTCCAGCAAGGGAAAGGCTCAGGTTGAAGAAGAGTCTTCTAACATTCATCCTCAGACCATCAAATCCAGAAGGCTCACCTTCAAATCTCGTAATCGGAAGGTTCTTAAAGCTAAGTTTTGTAGACTTCATACCTTTCCTGCTCATAGCTTTTTATTCCCTGCTCAGTTGGCCTCTGCTGGGGTTGCTAGTTTTGTAGGTAACAATGGTGAAGTATTTCCTGATCTTGTTAGAGAATTTTATCACAACTTGAAACTTATCCCTGATGAATTTGGTGATGTTACTCTAACCTCTCATGTTCTGTCAAAAAGTATCTCTTTATCTGTTGAGGAATTTGGTGCATTGTTGGGTATTCCACATGAAGGTTTAGTTCTTGTGAATGGTGTTATTCCTCATGATTGGCTACCATACAATAAGGTAGAGATTTTTATTAACATGTGCAGGCCAAATCAGCAAAATACTGCTCGTCAACAACTTCTCTCGTCATCAAATTTATTTGGCTCAAATCTCTCTGTAAGTGACAGAATGCTCCACCTTATTATTGCCTATATCCTATTTCCAAAGAATTCCAATCACTCTCGTATCAATGAGTTTGAATTGATGGTCCTTAATGCATTGAGACTCCGTTGTTCGGTTAATTAGGCACTTTCTATTATGTACCATATGCAACTTATGGAATCTCTAGATGGTGGTTTACCATATGCTCGAGCCATCTCTCACATTCTGAAAAATGCTAATGTTAACCTTCAACGGGAAGTTACAAGAATTCAAGGAGATAAAGAGGCTATTACTGATGCAACCGCTCTTAAGAACACCGGAATCATTCTTGATGCAAGAGGTCACTTTCACTACAAAGAGGATTTCGAACCAACTGTCCACTATGTTGCTCAACCTCCCGAAGGCGGCTACACAATAGACATGTTGTTTAATCAAATGACCCTCTTCCAAAGACATGTGGATGATCGCTTTGATGTGCTCCAACAAGAAAATGCTTCTGCACGGCGACAACTACGAAATGTCCAAAGAACTCAAAAGCTTATTCTTGACCACTTTAATAGAAAAGAAGTTCTAGAGGAAGAGGAATCCGGAAGTGGTAGTGGAAGTGAAGATGATGATGATGATGATGATGAGATGAATGAGGATGAAGACTAAAGTCTTACTTTTATATTTTTATGTCATTTCTTTTATTTTCGTGTTTTCCTTTGTAATGTCTAGACAATGTTCTATTTTATGTTTCATGATGTTTAAAGTTTCTTCTGTTTCGTTGAAATCGTACAATGTGTTATGTTCGTATTTTAATGTATGGTTGTGTTTAAGCACGTCTTAACTTTTAAATAAAATTGTTTCACTCTTTTTCCCCATCCTTTTTGATGTTAACAAAGGGGGAGAAGAATATGCATATGTGTTGTTTTGTTTCAACGAAATTGCAGGCCCAAATATCTATTATACTCACTCCAAAATTCAAGGAATCATGGACTTAGGGGGAGCATACAATTTAGGGGGAGCCTTGCATTTGCTCAACATGTTTGCTATACAAAACAACATAAACATTTCAAGAAAACATTTTCAAGACTTGGTTGTCATCATCAAAAAGGGGGAGAATGTAATTGCAAGCTTCTCAAGTCATATTTAAAGCATGTGTTTTGATGAAGACAACATGGACATCAACATTCAAAGGATGTGCAAAAAGCTTATCAACATCATATAAAAGTCTTGAAGATTATTGAAGAATTATTGAATAATCATCAAATGTCAAATGGTATAAATAATTCTTAATCTTGAATATAGATGTTCACAAACAATATGCATTCATAATCATATACATATCCAACATGTTTTCACTTAAGAAAAACTTTGTTTAAAATCTTTTTCAAAAAGAATTTTTGAAAATTAACTTTCAGGAACCGGTTCCTCCCTAACAGGGAACCGGGTTCCAAACCTTGTTCAAAAACATGTCCCTGGAATTTGTACCAGGAACCGGGTTGTACCAATAGGGGAACCGGTTCCTGCGTGATATTTTTGAAATCTGACTTATAACGTTCACTAAGAACCGGGTTCTGTCTGTGTCGGAACCGGTTCCTAGCAAACCAGTGCAGCTTTTCTTTTGGTTTTTAAACGTTTTTCAAGTGGTATCTTTTCATGAATGCATTGCAACTTTTCATATGAATTGGCATGAATGAAGAGGTTCTTATGACTTTATAAAATGCAGATTTTCAGATTTAAAAAAAAAACAAGAATACATTAACATTTTCATACAACAAAAAACCTTCTTCAATAAACAATTTTCTCATTCATTCAAATTTGAATTCATACTTTCATGTGTTCATAATTTTGTGAAACTTGCCATATACACTTTCATTAAATCATTACAAGTTTCATACATACATTGTGAACATTTATATACATTGTTTGAGAATTGTTTTTATCTTGAAGAAGAAGATCAATTGAAGATTGATAAAGCTCTCCATATACTTCAAATAAATCATTGTATTACTTAAAGAAATTATTCCCTTACTATCCAGGATTGTTGGAAGTAAGTGTTGTGATTTGAAGAGGATTGTTCTTCATTCACATTAGTGTTTGTTTGGTCTTAAAGGTGTTAAGAACCTTTGATCACCCTATAGGTTAGATAGTAAGCATAGGCTGTACAATCATTCTAACTATAGTGAAATCTCTTTCGTGTTGGAAAGGGGACTGGAGTACTCTCGGATTGTGAGGGGAACCAGGATATATCACCGTGTTTTTTACTTTTCCGCATTTATCGCTTTCATCACCATAATCAGGAAAAGATAAAGATATAATCAAAACCTTCAAACACTTAACCAAAAATTACTACCAAGCATTCTCATAAAACCGAATAAATTTTTATAATACCTAATTCACCCCCCCCCCCCCCCCCCTCTTAGGCACTCTGAGACTTACATTACACTATTCTAAAGTTGAAATGATAACAAATAACAACGTGAAATCAATGAATGATATTGCTTAGCCGATGATTTTTCAGTCAATTAACCAATACGATAGTATTAAGATTCGATGATATATGTGAATATTAAATCTAAATCTGTGTCCAGAGTTTAGCATCTAACAAATGAAAATCTTTGATCTAGTTAAGAAAATTATTTTTTCAATATCATTTAAAAACCATTATAACAAGTTATAAGTAACTAATCCATGACAAGCATTAACAAGGAAGATAATCCTCAACATTAATGAATAACAAAAACATATATAATGTCATGATCAAGATGAATACTTGAGTTGTTTGATGACTATATCTAACCCCTAACAAAAGAAAATTTGGCTAATCTTACTCATAGTAGCTTTACAATGATGATAGAGAAGAAAGAGATGAAAAAAGCATCAACTGTGATTTCTTGGTCGAACAGAACCTCCACTTTCGATTCTTCAATATCTCTCTTGACAATTTCCTTTTCAATTCTCTCTTGTTGTTACATAGTAAATGTATCTTAAAAACTAAGGAATTTTGAATTAATCAATATGGAATGTCCACTGCTAAACTGACTGAGAGCATTATATATATGTTTTGGTGTCCTCGCCTAGCGAGGCCTTTGCCTCGCCTAGATAGTTATGTTTTCTTCACCAATAACTTGTCCAACTTGTTCAAGTGGAGCTTGGCAGCCTTATCTCACTTGGAGATCTTCCATGCTCGTCAAGCGAGAAAGCCCTTACTTCACCCTTAAGTCACTTAACCAAGGGGTCTTTTGAACCGTCTTTGCTTGCTTAGCGAGCTTGTCACCTTGCCCGACGAGTTATCTTTCTTAAGCATAAAGTAACTAAGCTTGGAAGAAATATCTAACCGCATGTTCGTACTTAGCAAGATCATCTCCTCGCCTGGTGAGATTGAATCAACAAGGTTGGACCTGAAAATCGACATGCAGAAGAACTAGGATTTAAACTGGAAAACTGGTTAAAAATTGAAAAATCGATGGTTTAGGAAATTTTTAGGGTCGAACCAAATTTTACTTTTGATTTATAAAAATATGATAAAAAAATCAGTTTGAATCAAAATAATGTTTGATTTAATTTCTTTTTCCTTCTCCAATCATTCTAGTACACATTATTGTAAAAAAAATCAAAGTAAAAACTATTTTGAATTTTTTTGTTGTTCTCTATTCATTTTTGTTGAGATATTAGATATAATCCAAGTTGTGAAATCCAAGACCAAGCCCAATTAGGATTTGTTAGCCTACTTAGTATACAAGTTAGGTGTATATAAATGGACATAGTTTATAATTCAGTTTGTATAATTCAGTTCAATAATACAATCCTTATTTCCTTATTCTTTCTCTTCCTCTCCTCACTAAAGGTGTCTCACATACTAACAAATTGGTATCTAGAGCTCCAATTATATTCTCGATCGTGTTTTCAAGAATCACACTTCAGAGATCGTGTTTCTTGGATTGTGGGTTATTTTCAATCAGTCAATCATTGTGAAGATGAATGGTACTAACGTCATTCTGAATTCTCTTCCAACCCTTGACGGCAAGAATTGGCTTCGATGGAGAAAACATATGCAATCCTTTTTCGGCTTCCATGAAACCCTAGAAGTGGTTACTAATAGCATTTATGCTCTGCCAGCAAATGCAACCGACACACGGAGAACCGCCTCAAAAAAGCCAAGAATAAAGATTGCAATGATGCGTTTACATTCAAACGTCGGTAGATTCGGAAAACATCGACAAAATTTCTAATGCTGAATCGGCAAAGGAGGCATGGGATATTCTTGTCAAGTATTATGAAGAAGGTGAGAAGGTCAAGGTTGTCAAGTTGCAAACCTTGCAACGACAGTATGAATTATTGTCAATGGAAGAACGCGAAAAGATTGCAGGTTATATGTCGAAGGTGCATAAACCTGTCCATCTCATGAAGGGTTATGGTGAAACCCTAACTGATAAGATGATAGTTGAGAAGGTAATGTGTATGTTGACCTCTTACTTAGATCATATTATCATAAATATTCAAGACAAGCTTGAAACCTTAAAATTGGAAGACTTGGTTGATTCGTTGGAAATACATGAGATTAAGATTATCGAAAGGAAAGGAGTTCAAGACTCGATACAAGCACTGCAGGCTCGGTCTTGGATAAATAATGGTGGTTCCAACAAATTCAAAGGAAAAATCGATAAGACTCAGGGCAAGAAGTCTTGGTCGAATCCTAACAAGAATACGGTCGATGACAGGGCTTCTGAATCCTCGAAAAGAGAAGAAAATTCCTATCAAAAAGACAGAGAAGAGAAAAAAGGTGTGCAGTGTTATAACTGTGAAAAGTATGGTCACTTAGCCAAGCATTGTTGGTACAGGAAAAACAATGGATCGACAAAACGCAAGGACGAATGAGCGAACCTTGCACGCCAAGATTCAGATGATTTTGATGATATGGTAGTTATAGTTGCAGTTGCAGATAACCATGTCGAATCCAATATCTGGTTCCTCGATTCTGGTTATTCAAATCACATGATTGGTCGAAAGGAGTGGTTATATGATTTTGATGAGTCGAAGAAGAGCAAGGTTAAACTTGCTGACAATAGCTCGTTGCAAGTAGAAGGTACTGGCAACATTGTTATTCAAAGAAGCAATGGAGTTAAAGCTTTGATCAAAGATGTGCTTTATGTACCTGGCATGAAGTGCAATTTACTAAGTGTTGTACAACTTATCAAAAAAGGTTTCTCATTCGTCATGAGAGATTGAGCTTTAGAATTGTCCGACTTCCAAAATAATTTGGTCTTAAAATCTCTGTTGTCGAAGAATCAGATGCTTACGACTATGATCAATTCGATATAGGTACAATGTTTGAAAGTATTTGTCGGCCACAAGGATAGTTAGTTGTGGCATTTGAGGTTTGGCCATCTAAATTTTAAATCGTTCAATCAGCTTTTTACTCAAGAGATGGTAATGATATATACCAAGTCTTGAGATTCCCTACAAACTCTATGAAGGTTGTCTAGTCGGAAAGCAGTCCAGAAAGTCTTTTGTTTCGACTATGCCAATGAGATCATATTGCATACTTAAAGTTGTAAATTCATATGTATGTGGCTCGTTTGAAGAACATACCATTGACATAAACAAGTATTTCGTCTCATTTATCGATGAGTATAGTCGAAAACTTTGGATCTATGTGATCAAACAAAAAGACGAAGTATTTGAAATCTTTAAGAGATTCAAGATACTTGTCAAAAACCAGAGTGAAAAGAAGATCAAAGTTTTGCTAACAGATGAAGGTGGCAAATACATGTCCAAGATGTTTGAAGAGTTTTGTGGAGAATATGGTGTCGATCATGAGGTAATTGCTCCTTATACGCCTCAACATAATAGAATTGCATAAAGAAGAAACATAATCATATTGGATATTGCGAGATGCACGCTGAAGCAAAAGAATTTGCCAAAATCTTTATGGGGTGAAGTTGTTTGGAGTGAAGTTTATATTCTGAACATGTGCCCTACCAAGAAATTGAAGAACAAGGTTCCTGAAGAAGTGTGGAGTGACAAACGATCATCAGTGAGTCATCTGAAGTTGTTTGGCTATATGTGTTACAAGCATGTTCCTGATGTGAGAAGAATGAAGCTTGATGACAAGAGTGAACCTATAATTATGGTAGGATATCATAAAATTGGTGCATACAGACTATCTAATCCAATTAATGAGACAATTATGTTGAGTCGAGACATTGTGGTTGATGAGAAATCTGCATGGGCTTAGAATTCTAACGATGCAATTAACAAGCCATTAATTAGTTATGGTTTAAACGAAGAAACTAATGAAGTCGAAGTTGAAGAAATTATAGATATTCCATTCGAAGTCGAAGCGGTTGTTGACATACCCGACACAGTCAAAATTGAAGAAGTATGGTTAGCACAAGCCAAAGACCTCAAAGAATTAGAGTTCGTCCAACAAGACTTCAATACGATGAAGTGACTGGTGATGGTGAAGTAACACCGGATGGAGAATTAGCTCATTATGCTTTACTTGTAGGTGTTGAACTAATCAACTATAGAAAGGCTTTAAATACTAAACAGTTGAAGTTAGCAATGGTTGAAGAGTTACAGGTAATCAAAGAAAAAAACAACACATGAGAGCTAGTCGAATTTCCAGCACATACAAAAGCTATCGAAGTAAAATGGATGTTGAAGTTGAAACACAATGTTGATGGGTCGATAACAATACATAAAGCAAGATTATTAGCTCGAGGTTTTCTTCAGAGAACAAGACTCGACTACTCTAAAATATTTGCTCTAGTAGAAAGATTGGAGATTGTTCGAGTAATGGTAGCATTGACATGCAACCAAGACTGGTCGGCATTTCACTTAGATGTGAAGTCAGCATTTCTGAATGGTCCTTTAGACGAAGAGGTTTATGTTATACAACCCTCGTGGGTTTGTGATTCAGAAGGAAGCGAGTAAGGTATACAAGTTGGACAAAACGCTATATAGCCTCAAACAGGCACCTAGGGCATGAAACAGGAGGATTAACTCATACTTAGTCGAATTGAGATTTGTCAAATGAAAATCTGAATATGTTATTTATGTTCAGGTTGTGGTACAAGATATAACAATCATCTGCTTATATGTCGATTACTTGCTGGTAATTAAAAATAGTTGGAGAATTCGTTGAAGTTCAAAGAGTTGATGATGAAGAAATTTGAAATGTCATATTTGAGAAAATTGTCTTATTTCATGGACATGGAATTTCAAATGTCGGAGCAAGAAATTGTGCTACATCAAAAAAAGTATGTCAAAGAGATATTCAAGAGATTAAAGATGGATGATTCGACTCCAACATCTTTTCCTGTCAAACCAAATTTGAAGTTGGAAAAGCGTGGAGAGGAAGACAATGTTGGTGTAACTTTGTTTAAACAAATAACTGGATCTCTGAGGTATGTGTGCAACATTAGACCTGATATAAGTTTTGCAGTCGAATTAGTAAGCAGATACATAGTGAATCCAGGGTGTCACACATGAAGGCTACAAGAAGATTTTGAGATACTTAAAAGGATTGATAAGCTGTGGAGTATTATTTTGACGAAACTCTCAAAGCAAAGAAGCTACGGTTACTTACTATTCATATGCTGATTGATGTGAAGATAAAGAAGATCAAAGAAGCACAAGTATTTGGTGCCTCAACTTTATGGTGCTCGAGAAAGTAATATATGGTGGTATTGTCATTGTGTGAGGCTGAATATATAGCAAGATCATATGTTGCATGTCAAGCAATTTGGATCAGATCTGTGTTGAAAGAGATCGAGGTCGAAGTGAAGAAATCTCTAGTGTTACAGATCAACAACAAGTCAGCCATTAATCTTGCAAAGAATTTTGTTTTACATGGAAGAAGTAAGCATATCAAAGTTAGATTTCACTTCTTAAGGGAGAAGGTAAATTGAGGTGAACTTAAAATAAGACATTGCTCAAGGGAAGCACAGTTGATCGACATTTTCACCAAAGAATTAAAGATCGACAGATTCTTGAATTTGAGAAAGAAATTAGAAATAGTTCAAATTGACTATGGTTAGTGTAGTTTCGACAACTTAGATTATGGGGATACACATTCTAGTACACATTATTGTAAAAAAGTCAAAGTAAAAACTATTTTGAATTCTTTTTTTGTTCTATATTCATTTTTGTTGAGATATTAGATATAATTCAAGTTGTGTAATTTAAACTCAAACCTAATTAGGATTTGTTAGTCTACTTAGTCTATAAGTTAAGTGTATATAAATAGATATAGTTTATAATTCAGTTTGTACAATTCAATTCAATAATACTATCTTTATTTCATTATTTTCTCTTTCTTCTCTCACTAAAGGTGTCTCACGCACTAACAATTTGATGAATGAAAGTGAATTTTATATAATAATATATAATAGATAAATACGATAAAATACAATTCAACACATAATATATGAGAAAAGAAAATGATTAGATATAATATCGTGAACAAACAATTGATAAAAGGGTTATTACCACTTTTGCTTCTTGTTATATAGGTCACTTTTGGTTTACCTCCTGTAAAAAAAATTTGTAAAAATAATCTTACCATTTCAAAATACTAACATTTTAGTTACAAAAGTCAAAATCTACAGATTTCCTACGAATTTTCTTTCAGATTTACATGCGAATTTTGATTTTACGACTAAATTATTAATTTTTTAAATTGGCAAGGTTGTTTTTGAAAAAAAAAAAAATTTTAGAAGAGTAAACCAAAAATAACCTTTATGACAGAGACAAAAATGATTACCTTTAATAAAATTATTAAATTTTTAATTATTATTATTATTATTATTATTATTATTTTATTATATTAAAATGAAAGTTTTGGGCTTAACTATCTAATTTATTAAAAATATAAAAGACTATAAAAAATTAAAATAACTATTAAATATTAATTATTAAAAAATTATCAATAATTTTTTTATCATTTAAAAATATAATTATTTTTTGTACATTATTATTCTTATGTATAAACAGAAAATATTTAATTTATATATAGTGAGTTCAACCCAAGTTCAACTCCACTCAACATTAAAACTCTAAACCCATAAATACATTAGTTCCATATGCGATCCAATTTTGATTATATATAAGAAATGTTGTGGCCATATATCATTGTTATGATTATTGCTATTAAAAATTGGAGGTTATCCAAGTTATATATGAAATTTAAATATCAAAATACTCCAAAAAGACAACTCACAGATTTGGCATCAAAGATTTCATAGTGATCTCACTCATTCTCATCTTTGTACCTTAGTTGCACACTCACACACATACACCTTCACCTACTAAACTGCCACCTGTTTCAACCATTAACGTGTCCTAAAAGCAACACATGCAAACTTTAAAAAAAAATGCATATCACCACCGCGTTCTCTCTATATAGAGACACCTTTTCTAAGTGCAAAACCATTCTAGTTCAATCCAACTTCTCTATAACTCTTTTGATAATGGAAACTCGAAAAACTCTCTCACCTTCCTTGTTGATTTTCTTCCTTATTACCATTTCCCTGTGTCAATCAAAGGCACTATCAAGTGAGGAACACAGTACTGTGAAGGCTCATAGAGGACCTGTGGTGCAGAGGGATCAAAGGAAGATATTGTTTAACAGTGAAGATGGAAAAATCTCTGCCACTAATGTCAAAGATGGACAAAACACACCACCTTATCATCTTCAGTTCTTTACATTGGAACCTAACTCTGTGTTTCTTCCTGTGCTTCTACATGCCGCTATGGTCTTTTATGTTCATACAGGTAGTACCTTTCACAATAATACAATACTTTGTTACTTCAGTTGTTAACTGTGAAGCACGGATACCAGTAACACATTTTTTCAGGGAGTGGAAAGCTGACATGGGCAAATGAAGATGGTACTGGTACAATGGATATACATGAAGGAGATGTATGTAGCCTTAGAGAAGGATCTGTTTTCTATATACACAGCAACTTGGAATCACACAGGAAGAAACTGAGGATATATGCAATGTTTACTAATACTGATGAAAGCACTTTTGTAAGTGTATTCTTTTCTTCTTCTTTTTTTTTTTACATTAAAGCTTCTAAGCCTTGTTTGGTTGCAATAGTTCATGTTAATGAAAAATGCAGGATCCATCAATTGGTGCTTACTCGAGGGTCAATGAACTAGTCAAAGGCTTTGATAAGAATATCATTCAAGCAGCTTTTAAGGTATTGGCAAAAGCATAAAATTCAAACATAAATCACTTTTCAATTAAGCTACTTCTAGGAAAAATCAAAATCAATCAATTTTTTTTAAGGTGCCGGAAGATTTGGCTGAGGCAATCACAGACAACAGAGAGGCACCAGCAATAGTGCATGCAGTTCCAGTGAAGAAGCATAACAATGTCTTGGAATTGGAGAATTCATTTCTAAAATACTTAAGAGGCATTCAATCCAACTCCAAGAAGCTCAAAGTATACAACATCTTTGATAATGATCCTGACTTCAGAGATGACTATGGTTGGACCTCAACAGTGACCAAAAAGCAAGTCAAAGAATTACAGCATCACAACATTGGATTTTTCATGGTGAATTTGAACCCGGTCAGTGATTATGTTACAAGTTACTATAACTTCATTATTAGTTAAAATATAACTTAAATTTTTTAGTTCGTGTTTATGAAGTTATATTGATAAATTTGTTTTGTGAAAGGGATCAATATTGGCGCCACATTGGAATCCATTGGCAGCAGAAATAGCAGTGGTGTTGCAGGGGGAAGGTATGGTAAGAATAGTATGTGGAAGCAACAATGATCATGAATGTGAAAACAAGAGGTTTAGAGTTAAGCAAGGAGATGTTTTTGTGGTGCCTAGATTTCATGTAATGGCTCAAATGTCATTTGCTAGAGGGCCACTTGTTTTTATGGGATTCAGCACTGCTGCAAAGAAAAATCATCCTCAGTTTTTGGCTGGTAAAGGATCAGTGCTTCAAACTCTAGACAAACAGATAGTTGCTACATCTTTAGGTGTAAACAAAGCAGCCATTGACAAGCTTTTGGATGATCCAGTTGATTCGATCATTTTCGGGTGTAGTTCTTGCGCAGAGGAAGAGGAGAGATTAATGGAGGTAGAAGAGGAGGAGGAAAGGGAGGAGGAGGAGAAGAGGAGGAAAGAGGAAGAAGAGGAAGAAGAAAAAGAGAGGGAAAGAAGAGAAAAAGAGGAAGAAGAGAAGAGAGAGGAGGAAGAAAAAGAGAGGGAAAGAAGAGAAAAAGAGGAAGAAGAGAAGAGAGAGGAGGAAGAAAAAGCGAGGGAAAGAAGAAGAAAAAGAGAAGAGGAGGAGGAAGAAAGGAAAAGTGAGGAAGAAGCAGCTAGAAGACAACAAGCAGAGAGGGAAAGGAGAAGACAAGAGAAGGAAGCAAAGAGAGAGGAAGAGGCAAGGAGGAGAGAAGAGGCGGCAAGAAGAGAGGAAAAGGTAAGGAGGGAGCAAGAAGAAGTTAGAAGAGAGAAAGAAGAAGCTAGAAAACAAGAGCAGAAAGAGAGGGAAAGAGAAGAGGAAGCTGTGAGAGAAAAGGAAGAGGCAGAGAGGGAGCAAGAAGCAGCTAGAAAGCAAAAGAAAGAGGAGAAGAAGAGGGAAGAGGAAGCTGTGAGAGAAAAGGAAGAGGCAGAGAGGGAGCAAGAAGCCGCTAGAAAACAAAAGGAGGGGGAGAAGAAGAGGGAAGAGGAAGCTGAGAGAGAAAAGGAAGAGGCAGAAAGGGAGCAAGAAGCGGCTAGAAAACAAAAGGAGGAGGAGAGGGAAAGAGAAAAGGAAGCAGAAGCAGAAGCTGGAGAAAAAGCTAGAGAACAGAAAGAAAAGAGAGAAGCAGCTAAAAGAGAACAAGAGAAGAGGGAAAAGAAAGAGGAGGAAGAAATGGAACTGGAAAGGGAAAAGGAAAGGAAGAGAGAAGAGGCAGAGAGAGAGGAAGAAGCAGCTAGAAAAGAACAAGAGAAGAGGGAAAGGAAAAGAGAAGAGAAGGAAGCTAGGAGAGAGGAAGTGAGGAGAAAAAAAGAGACAACGGAATGGGAATGGGAAGAAGAAGAAGCAGCCAGAAGGCAACAAGAAGAAAGGGAGAAGAAAAGAGAGCAAGACAGTGGGAGTAGCTTTGAAGGAAGAAGAATTCTGAAGATTAGTAAGATTGTGTGATTTGTGTCTCAGCTTTCAAGAGGGTTCACTACTTATATGATGTGTATTAAAATAATAACTTGTTTATGCATATGTTTCTGTTATGTTTTCAGGTTGTTTATTGCAAAACTTTGGTTGGAATTATGTGTTTGTATTAATTAGAATAAGAGCTACTGTTAAGTACTCATGTAGCCATGTGTATTGCAATAAAAACCTTCAGTGTTTAATCTTTTGTTATGCTCAGCAATCTCTGTCTTATGTGAGCCAGTTATAAAGTTTAAGGTCTGTGTTTTATGAAGGTTATTGGACAGTATAAATATTTTTTGTTATATGTGCAACATAAATAGTTGAGTTTCTATATAGTTATCTGCCAAAAAGTTTATCTGTGACAATGGAGATTCTCTTGAAAGATTAAACATAAGAGGGAAGTAGTTTTAATTTTTTATTCATTTTCACAGAAGATAATTCTGATAACATCTAAAGTATAGGTAACTTCTATTATCAAATTTAGTTGCAAGTTAAGTGAGAGGAGATAACAGACTTTACATGTGACAAAATAAAACTGAATATTTCTTCTTTCTTTAGAGGGTTGATGTGTGGTGCAAACAAGGAAGCCATAAATAACCTCTTTGTATATGAAGAAAAAAAACGTATTTAACTATTTATGAATGTTGGCAACTAATGTTTGAAATAACCAAGTGGAAAAAAACTTATTGCTACGGAGGTATAGCCCCGCAGCAGCTATATAAACAAAATGAGGCAAAAATAAAATTGGCAAGAATATCACTCACTCACTGAGCTGGATATGTAAGAAACCACAACTGTTATGTCATCAAGCTTGCCACCATAAAATCGGTATCCAGACTCGAGAGCAGCAGTTGAAAACGGCGAGTGCCTCTTCTTGTCAAGTGCTCGCTCTTGAGCCAATGCTGCTATCTTTTGAGCAGTTGCTTGTGGTTCTAATCCAGCTCTAGTTGAACTTACAACCACACCAACAATATCATTGTTGTACAAGTTGTCAAATAAGCCATCTGTTCCAGCAACAATGATATCTCCTGGGGAAACAGGTATTGTGAAAACCTGCACACAAATTGATAAACTTGTTTTAAAGAAAAGAACACAATGATCTTCAATCTCCATGTTGCGATTTTAATGAGTAAATTTTACCTCACCAGAGCTGGGGAGATCGCCTGTATTACCCCTCTCCAATTGATATGTGAAGTTGAAGTCGTGTTGTTGAACAGGAGACTTGAAAATTATGCTACCACCTCGAATCACAATGAATCCACTGTCGCCCAAATTAATAGCATTTAGTGCCTGGGCGAAGAAACCAACCACAAATAATGAAATATATTCCTTACATGAAGGTAAAACACTAATCAGACATATACTTAAGAACTTAGAAACAGGCAAGACAATATAATATTAAACAACTTCAGACTTTCACAATTTCACGTGTACAACAGTCTTGTAGAGAACAGTTATGTAGCACAAATATTTCAGATTTAAGGTGTGTAAGACAACACATGTGTGTAGCACAAATATTTCAGATTTAAGGTGTGTAAGACAACACATGTGGTTACATTCGATCACTTTTATTTTTATAAATTAATATTGATATGTATGTGTTAATGTATGTGTTATGTCTCATGTTTGTGCTTCTTAAGAGAGAAAGATCACCAAAACATGAAGACTGAAGAAAAATGCATATCACAAGTCATCGATTCATAATCAAGTTTTTTATTAAACCAGACATAATTTAGAATGTAGAAAATTTCTATGTTGATGAAGATGAGAAGGAAAAAAATCCATCCAATTAAATCTAAGTCTACCTTCACAATCAAACCGAAAAATTTACAGAACTGTTTTGACAGTCAAAAGTGTAGAATAAAAAAATGTAATACCTCATTGGTAAGAGCAATGATGCAAGCAGTAGATGAACCCCTGGCCTTTGTATTTGAGTGAGCCTTCTCTAAAACCCTTACTGGATTAAAAGAACCTTTGGGCTCCTCTTGAACTGCTCTTACTGAATTAGATATAAGTTCCTGGGCAAACAATCCTGCATTAACACCAACATCTGCCCAGCCACCTACACCATCTGCAACACCAATAGCTTGTTCATCTGAGCAAATAAAATGAGCATCTTCTCCCCCTGTAGCAACTTTAGCTGGATGTGGCAGGTAACATGATCCTGATAACATCTTCAATGGCTTGCGATCAAGGGTAGTTCTGAAAATACAAGTACTCAATAATGAGGAGAAGTAAATGGTCTGTAAGACATAGTAGCATAAACTAGTATTTATAAGTGTATTCTTCTGCTACCAAATTAGTTTATGACAAAGGAAACTAGGGATCTCACATAAAAGCCTTGACAACACGGAAAATAGAAACCGTGTTTATAAATTGTGGCTCGCAACCGCAATATGAAGTTTTTGGAGGACCTACAGCCTCATCGAGACCACAATTGAGGTTGCCATAGTCCTCAATTTTCTGAGGTATCAAACAATGTGTTATGGTCCCTTGTCTTGGATCTTGTTGACACAGTCCTAGACACGGTAGAAGCTTTGCTTTGACCTATGGTGAAGGCAAAAGCGGACTCATCCTTAAAAGAGTCTCTTCTTGAATTCACAAGTACTTTTGATGATAAGTATTGATGATTTTTATTGTCAACCTGAATGCCTTTAAATAAGCTTACAAAAGAATAAGAGTCCTAATTCAATTAGGTTAGTAACTACTTTCCCTTAAAATTAGTATCACTTAAACTTAAATGATAATTATCCTAATTAATAGGAAAATTAGGTTAGTAACACTACTTTTCCCTAAAATATTATCATAAAAATACTGAAATTCAAATTTAAAAATTCTAATATGCTAACTTATTAAAAGTAAAAATAAATAAAAAATCTAATTAAAATAACTAATCCTAATAAGCAGAATTAGAGGTCCATATCACAATGCAACGAAACCATAACTGCATACTAAAATTTAAAACCTTATAGAAATAGTAAGACTCACTTTTGAATACTAATGCAGAATGATCAACCTCCATTTCAAACAGTATAAATTGCAAAACTTTCAATGGTGATGGAACTGGTATCTAAATCATCTTATCTAACAACAGTTCATGCAGAAGCAGAAATTAAAATAGAAAGAACACCAATAAAAACCACATACAAGTTAGGCAAAGTAGAGGGATTTTCCAACTGTTCATCACGAGGACTGTTATCAAAAGAGAGATCATGCGCAGCCCCAGCTAAGCAGCAAGCAGAAGAAGAGCTAGATAAACTCTTCAACCACGGCCCATGAAGCAAAACCGAATTCTGAATCCTCCAATTAGCATCAAAACTTGAACGCCCGAAATTTAAAGGACCATACAAAAGTTGTTGTGTTCTTCTCAAACTCACACTAGCTCTCACAAACTGTTTACGAGTTCTTTCTTTAAAGTACACACCAGCATGTTTTGTTGTTAAGTCTTGAACACCACCATAGTTTGAAATCAAATCATCAACATAAACATCTCCAAACATAGCATTGGAAGATGAAGAAGCCATTAATTTTCCAACAACTTTCTTCCTATTCAAGCAACTAGTCGAATTCGATAAAAACGAAGCTGCGCACAACGATGAAAGAGGCAAAACAGGATTATTGAATCTTGTAATCGACACTCTTTGTTTCCTTGTTATTGTTTCATGAATACCACAGTAAATTGTAGCTTTCAGCTTTGAGATATTACCACATAGCATCTTAATTATTCAACCAATAATCCTAATTCAAAAGTGAAAAAGCACATTCCTTTTTCACACAAATACTTTCTTCGAGAGAATTAAACTACACCCAGATTCTGAAAATTTGAAAATTCAACAATTACAATTCAAAGTTAGCAACTATATATGAAAATAAAACACATAGTGTTGAAAAAAAGGTTGTTAATAAGAGAAAAGCGAAATACAGTAGAAGATAACGAAAGAGGAAAGATAATGAAGAAGATTGAATGAGAATTGATACCAATTGTGAAGGAGATGAATCGAGAGGTTTAGAGAGAGTTTGCGACTGCATCCACACAAACCCTAGAAAGTGGGGATTTGGGGATAGAGTTTTTCAATTTAAAACTATATTTATAAATCTCCCATTTGTTCGCGTTGGGTATTTTAAATTTAAATTTATTTGGATTTTGATTTGTGCTTTTTTTTTTTTATGGCTATTCGGATTTATGTATTTTCATATGAGATAAGATACAACAACGATATAATTTTATAAAGAGAAAAATACTGACGTACAAAAGTAATTATACTATTATTTAATTATAATTATATATTCAATTAAAACACGTTTTTACATTTTTTTTAAATTTAATAATATGATAAATAGTTAAACTTTTATTAAATAATCGTGCAAAACTATTTTATATTAACAATTAATCTTTTTTATAAAATAATTATGTAATATTTTTTTTACAGATGTTGTAGGTTATTTATACTCTTCATTTACTTCTTTTTTTAATTGAAAAAAACTTTTTATTTACTCTTGAAACATTTTAATGTTTAAACGTGTTTATTAAATTAAATTACTTTTCAAAGACTCTTCAAATAAGTATAAGGACAGGTTAAGTTTATTTATTAACTTTTTTAATATAATTTTTTTAATATATTGGACAAGAAGCTTTTATATCTCTCGAGTTGTTGTCACTTTTTCGAGTAAATGATCCTTGCCCTTGATTAAGTATTCGATAATGGAGTTATAAAGTTTTCTCTGCTTTCAATCGTCATGATCTGGCACAAGTACGAGAGGAAGTTAAGGTACCCCAGAGACAGGAGGCGTGTGAAGGGTTTGGAGGAGGTCCGTCAAACTTGTCATTGTTGCCTCTTTACCTGAACCATACTATAAGACATGTCTGGGACAGAGAGGTAAAATTTAGTTAGATTCATTCTTTGTAAATCAATGTTTGTTATAATATTAAAAGTTTATAACGATAATTTATTTTTATGAAGGACTGTGATGCTCTAAAATTCATCAACCGTGGCAGAAGATTATTGGCATGAAGCATCCTGATGAGTCGTGGTTTAAAGATGTTTTGCGGTTATCTAGGATGAAAGACTTGTGCAAGACCGATTATGTTACGGTTAACTATGGTATATTGTTTGCGTTTGTAGAGAGATGGCACAAAGATATATCATCATTTCATCTTCCATGTGGTGGGATGTCTATCACAGTGGACGATATCTTGTGTTTGATGTATCTTCCAAATAGGGGAACTTTTAGATCATGGAAAGATTAACAGAGATGATGTACTAGAGATGATGGTAGACTATCTGGAAGTTGACCCAAAGGATACCATGAAGGATTTTGAAGCCACCTGAGGGTATCATGCTAGGTTTCGATTCCTAGAGAGAGTTTTTACTCAAGAGTTTCTTAGAGTAGAGCAGGGTGTTGGTCATGACGAGCAGGTTGTGCAACATAGAGCATATGGTATAAGAGCATACTTATTGTATTTGGTTGGCATTGTCATTTTTGTGGATAAGACTGCCACTTATGTGGATGTCATCTACCTGCGATACTTTGATGCCTTCGAGCGGATCCATGAGTACAACTAAGGGGTTGCTTGTTTGGTCTACTTATACTCCAAGTTATTCAAAGGCTATATATGGAACACCAAAAAATGACATGCATCATCACATATTAAGCGTAATATTTATGGGTTTTTAGTGTTTTTGTGTCATTCTCATAACACTTTTGAAACCCTATTAGTAATGATTAATTTGTTCTATTTCCAGGCTTATATCTTCCAGCACTTCCCATACATATCCAGTTGGTCATGTCTCCCGACCTACACTAAGGATATGCCACGTACTTCTGCATTCGCCCCGCTCAGAAGGAACCAGACGATGGAGCCATACCGAGTGTATCTTGACCGCTTGGTAACAAATGATATACATTTTCACACGTACTTCGATCACCGTGAGGCGCGTCCCTTTGACAACATAGCCTTATACTCGGGATGGTTGACTTACGGTTCACTTCATATGTATCCTCATTTGCATGAGCGTGTCATGTAACAGGTTGGTTATATGTAGTATATTCTTAGAGTCCCTTTTGTGTCTGCTCCTCCTGTTATGACACGTAGAGATATGGATGTTATGTTTGATGAGTATCTTAATCATTTTGTATCGAATGAGGCATGGAGTACCATAGCTCATAGTGACTAGAGCTACGCAGACAGTTACATCTGGTGGTTCTTTATGATGTCACATGCTTATATTATACAAGATTCTCCAGAAGATCCACCGAGGGCAACTCATCAGAAGATACTACAGGGGGAAGGCTAGGGAAAATCATAATGTCGATGTGTTGCCTAGATGTCGTCGTATCGTAGAGATTGGGTAGACAGGTATTGACAGAGGACTCTTTTATGATGGTTCTGAGGCCAAAACATTGTAGGTGCCATGATGGTGGAGGCAAGGGAGGCACTACAACATGTAAACAAAGAATTGAGTCTGTCATACACAATAGTTTATAATATTTATACTCTTGATTTATTATCGATTGTATCTTATTTTGACTTTTTTCGACTTTATACAATATATATAAGCAGTAACAAACCTTTGTGCCGCCATTGATAGAAGGAGAAAAGTACACATCAATTTTACGAACCACAATATCCTCTTCTTCGTCTTCCTCCATTGGATTAGCATGTGTTGAATCCTCTTGAACTTCAGCCTCGGTCATATCAACATCCATGGAATCCAATTTTGCTTCAGACTCGTCAATTTTGACAATGCCATTGGTCGATGTGATGCCATTAGGTTTGGCAGTTAAGTCAATTTCTGGTGGCTTGACTTTGGCGGATGGGAATGAAGGTGGTTCAGATTTGGGAAGAAGTATTTGTTCGGTTTTAGGTTTGAGTTTGGATGCTTTTGGCGCGAATCTTGAGACTCGAGAAGTGGCTTTGATCGGCGCTTCTATGTCGTCGAAATCCATAACAAATCTTTGTGCTAGTGATTCTTTTCCTAATAACAAAACAAGTGAGTGTTCAATGCGAGAAGAGAATATGGCAGCAAAAAGAGTAGAAAATTTTAGGAGAAACAAAGTAACGTACTTGATCGCAAGGTTAGGGCGTACTGACAGTGAGAAACAAAATAAAGATAAAAACAAAAGTCCATTAGAAAAGAACTGTGTCATTCAAGTTAACGAAGGGGCCTTTATAGCCTTTATTCCTCCTAGTGCATAATTGGATCATCAGGTTGAAAGATCATCAAAGGAACTTACCTCTACTTGGGTGCTTCAGCAGGATAAATAGGTTCATCCAGGGGCCTTAGTTGTTTTCTTTGTTCATCAAAAGGATGGCTCTAATGGATTGCTTGTAATACAAGATACATCTTTGGCTCAAGGAATCTTAGTTGAAAATCTTAATAAGGATTATGCTCTAAGATCTAATGGCTCAGAATTTGTGGATGGAACACAAATGAAAACTGAGTTAGATTCTAAGGCATGAAACACACATTCTAAAAATGTTCAACAAGACATGGAATTTCTTAAGAATCTGTTTGGGAGTTATTTTTTTGAGATTTTTGGATAGGAAGATTTTGGAAGTTTACGTCTATATTTTGAAATGTGTTTGATATTTTTAAAAGGTTTAAAAAACAATATGATTTTATATGCTAATGTAGTGTATTTTTTTTTTTAATTTTAAAATATCACACGCATTTCAAGATATAGATACAAACCTTCAAAATTCTCAACTCTCAAACGGATCCTAAACAATCATAGGCTAATTGTTAGCTCCTAAATTCAACACTTACACATATTGGCCTTATTGGCTAAAAATAGATTAAAGAAATCTAAGCTGAAGACACTTCGACATAAGAGCCTATGAAAGGAGTTATGTTGAATTCATCCTTGTTAAGAAGGAGAAAACACTTAGAGAATTTTCTAAGTTAAAGGCAGTCTTCGACCGGTTGTGTCAGCAGCAAGTGGATTTGAATCTGAAGAAAGGAGGGAAAGACAATTCACTTGGCAGTTAGGAAAACCAATGTGGCATGAAGATAGGGGTCGAAGAGTATGCAGAGGACACTTGTCCTCACCCTGGAATGAAGAAACCGCTCGATAGTTACTTATTATTAGTATGAATATAGGAAATTTATGTAGAATTTCGTGTGTTCAACTTATTGTACAAGTCACTCAATTCTATTCAAGTACCCGTTGTAAGAGAAAGAATATTGAGAATGTATGTTTGAATCACCATACTTTATTGCAATCAAAGTCTTTTACATTTCTTTTACAATCCTCTCCATTTAATATTTCTCTGCAAACTTTACTGTTGTACCCCAAAATTTGCCCTTTTATATTTCTCAATACATTTCAAGTGAGATCCTCAAATTGCTCAAGGAAGTCCAAGGGTTGACCAGAAAAACTCTCTCCTAAGGCAGTCTACCTCAAATTAGGGTTTCATGTTGCATCAAGATACTTGAGTCCAAGGGATCTAAAATGCTCACCATTTTCCTAATATGTTCACAAGATCATCCATGTCAAGTTTCAAGCCTTGCAGAGAAAGTTTGCTCAGTCAATTGCTCAAAGGCCTGAAAATCTACTGTGCTATGGCAAAAGTCAACTGTGGCCCACATACAGTCAAACTTCAAGATTTTTGGTCGACATCCTCATTTTGAAGTATTATTCATCATTTGATCAAGGGTTGATCATGATTCCTCAAGGATTTCTCACAATTCATCAAAACCCAAAAGTTGTTAAATTAGGGTTTTGTAAGAAAAGTCAACTCAACTTTGACCAAGCATAACTTTATCATACTTTATTATAAATAACCCATCCAAAGCTCATTTTTAATAGGATGCAATGCCCTACAATTCATCTTCATCTTCCAAGTTCAAAATATGCACTCATAAGAAGTTATGAATTTGGACATTATAGGTCATTTTGAAAAGTCAACAAAAACACCTTTTTTTGTCAAAGCTTCATACATGAACATGGAAGACTCAATTGAGATGAGACTAAAAGGTTTCTTAGAGTACATCTTAAGCTTTCTGTGATACGGTGGGAGAACTGACTAGTGTTTTGCATTCGTATTCGCACTTGTGCGGTTAGCAAGAGTCGCCACCGACTTTTTATTTTATCCTAAAGGAAAGGTTAAAAAAGCACATCAAAAACCTTTTTTGAGATATTTCGTGGGTTCGGGGGGTAGATTATGAAAAGGGAAGGTATTAGCACCCTTTTCATCCATGGTTATCCATGGGCTCTTAGGTACTTGCTTAGATCAATCTTGCCTTGGTTTTCAATTGTGTGAAATGGTGCTTTGTGGCTTGTTTTGAAAATGTTTTGAAAAGATGCCTTGTGCTAGGCTAACCTTGTAACAATTCTTTACTCGAATGTTTTACAAAAGGTGTTTTATCTTTTAAAAAGATGTTTCAAGGGTTGGAAAAGTTTGATTTTTGAAAAAGTGTTTGTGAAGTGGGTTTTGAAATTAGGCAAGTGTTTTCTTTGCAAATTGACAAGTACTTAAGAGTTTATCTACCCTAAAGCTTTCTCAAAAGATTTTCGTTGTGTTTTAACCCCTTTGACAATTTTGTTCTACCATTGAAATTGGTAGGCAATCTTGTATTTAGGAAGTTTATTCGGGACAGGCGCGGGTCATCGCATAGACCATGAATGCAATAGTGCCAAGTGTCTTTGGCAATTTGCTTGAAGGGACTTGATCATTTTGATAGGCGACTTTCGAAAGCGTCATCGAGGGACTTATGATCATTTGATTTCGTTTTGCCAAAGACATTCGACGTGCAAGCATGGCCCATTTGGAAGGCAACATGTGGGATTACCTTAGAGGGTGCAAGTGTGATTGTGTATTGATTACATGCATTTGTCTTGTATTAGGTTATCTAACGTTTGATTTTATGTACATACAAACCCTAGGTCTAATCATGGTATAATTGGAAAACTGTGAATTGCGGAATGTAAATCTACGCTATTACAAAATGGTATCAGGGGGTGGGGATATAAATGTACAAGGGGATGAGACTTATAGTATTTACAACCAAATCGAATGTCACAATCAAAATATAAATGTCAAATGTATAAATGTAAGATAAAATGTGTGTAGGGCAATATATTGTGTAAGTGCAAATGTATATGTATTGTGTAAGTGTAAATATGTACAAGTGCGGAATGTGAAATTGAGCCGTATTAGGGTTTTGACCTAGATAAATGTTTTTTAGATGAATCTTGATTTTCGTATATTTAATTATGTACAAAAGAAGAATGAAGTGTTTTGATTAGAATGTTAAGTTTTAAAGAAAGTGTTTTAGTCAAAATGTTTTGTGAATTTCAACATTAAAAGATGCATCGAATTATTATGTACAAAAATGTGTATTAACTAAAAAAAAGAGTTTAATTTTAATTATGTATGAAAAATGTATAATATGTACAAGTATGCATTTTGATTAAAAAAGTATCTTCAATTTAATCATGTATATATAAAAAAGAAAAGATAATATATTCAAATGTATTTCAAAAAATGTTTTTAATTTTAATTTGTGTATAAAAAGTATTTTGTTATTTAGGTTAGTATTTTTAATTAAATAAGTATATATAAAATGCTTTAGTTAAATTGTAAATAAAAAGAAAGTATTTGTATTAAAATGATTTTTTGTAAAGCAAATGAAATGTTTTCATAAAATATTAAAGGGTTATTATTAATATATGAAAAAAAGAGTAGGTTAAACAAATTTTGTTGATGAATTATGAAAAGAGGTTAATGTTAATGGGCTTTGGGGTAATCAGGAAACGGGTCAGGCCCAATCTTGCCTTGAACGAAATTAGGGTTAAGCGTGTTGTTTTCAGAACGAGAGTTAGGGTTCATCAACAGCGGCGCGTTCGTGGTATTCGTCTTCTCCGATTAGCAATTTCTGAGCATTTGATTGTCTCCGGCCACCAACATCATCCTCACACTCTCTTCCCTCCAAGGCAAGAATTCCACGTCCCTTGAAACAAGGTTGGTTCTAATCGTTTTATATTTTCCTCTTCTTTTCTGATTCGCGTAGAATTTGTTCTGAGCTCTTTATTTTTTTGTTTTTTATGAGGTGAAGGAGAAGGGATAGAAGGCTCGTTACCTGCTTTTGGAGATGGAGGAGAGAAGAAAAGGGTGATGCTTCAGGAGGCCGGAACGGCGGTGATGGAGCTTGCTTCGCGTTTGACGCTTTTCTGGTACTTTCGTTCTTTGCTTATATTTCTAGAGTTTGATGATGTATGCTGGACTTGCCTGAAAACCCTAATTCACTTCTTTATCTTCTTCTGCCACTGTGATGCCTTTGCGTTCTGTATATTATTGGAACTGTTGCTTGAGTATCTTTCTCTTCTTCGCTCGTCCCTTTGAATGGTTGAATGCTGTGAACAGTTATTGCCTTGAAACGGTGGATGCTATGTATTTTTGAGACTTAATGCCCAATGATGCTTGTACTGAGGGCTTAGGGATTTTTGTGTGCTTTGATTATGCTTGAGATTGGGTTGCCTTGACAGTTTTGGTACTGGTATGACAGGATATTGGCATTGTTTTTGAATTGAACTGTGGTATCAGGTTTTTGTATGTTATGTTGTGTGTTTGAATAGGTTTGAGATTGGGTTGCCTTGAATTTCTGTTGAGGGGATAGTTTGACAGTATGGTGTTTTTGGTTCTAATGGTAAGGCAGGGTATTGGTGTTTGATGATAGTAGGCTGGTTCTTGGCTTGAGTTTTTGTATGTGTTTGATGGCTTTTGTTTGATCAGTTTGCAAGCATGGTGAAGTTTTTAATTTTGTTTATCAGGTTTTGTGTGTTTTTAAAGGTTGAGGCAGAATATTGGTGTTTGATGACAGTAGGCTGGTTCTTGGCTTGAGTTTGTATGTTTAATGCAGGGTATGCTCCAGGTTTATACTGATGCAGGTTTAATGGTTTAGGGGTTAGACAGATATTTGAGGTGTTGGTGAGGAGAATGCAGGTTTTATGAGTTTTTGGTATTGGTTTTCTTGAGCTTTGTGCAACTACTGAGTTGTATATATCTTTTCTATCTTTTCTCTTGGCGCCCAATCTTTTTTCAAAGTTTTGGTCTTCTCTTTGACCCAAGTCTGCTGGACATTTTCACAAGGTTTCATGGCATTTTTCCCATTTCAGTAATTGGCTATGCTGTGTAATTTTTGAACAATGCTGAATTATCCTCTTTGTTGTATATCTTTTCTGCCTCTACTGTCTATGCCTGCTGCCTATGTTACTGAACTGAGTTGGCTCTTTTCTGATTTTGTGTATCTTTTTCTTCCTGCTACTGTCTGCTGTGAACTGTTATTATGCAGAGTTGATGAAATTGGTACACATTCCTCTCTCTTCCTTTTGCCTGCTGTGCTGATGTCTATGCCTAACCTGAACTGAGTTTGCTTTATCTCTCTTTACTTCTCTTTACAGTACAGCAAAGAAATTTTATATAATTTAAGTTGTACTTTTCTGAAGGGGCCCTGGATGGGAAATGATGAATTAAGATGTTTGCATAGCATATTTTGCATCTTCTCCTCCAGCTTTTGCACTTTGCTCTTTTCCTTGATATCTTGGCAAAGGTCCCTTTGACAGCTTGTAGGCTTTGATAGCAACTTGTACCATTTTGACTTCTTTGATATCTTTTGGCATTCTGACAGTAGCCTTTGCTTTTGGATAGAAAGTTTGGATTGGATTTTTCAGTTTGGATTTGAACCATATGGTTTGAATTGGACATTGAGATTCTATGCAGCTTGCAAACCTTTTTTAGAAACTATGCATTTGCACTTGCATTCATGAAATAAAATAATCTTCCCTCTCTGTGAACCGGGAGAAATCCCGTGATTTGCAGAGAGGGTCAACTGATCCCAGTCAGTGGCCCCTAATGATGAGCAATTTTTAACTGTCTCTTTTTTTTCAATTTTAATGCTTTCTGACTTTTCTTATTTCTTTTTGCAGATGAAAAATGGAATACCGGAGCGGAGTGAAGAACGAAGAATATTTAGGAAATATGATAGTTTTTCATTCTATGTAATATTTTAATTAAATGTAAATTATTGTTTGTAACGACAATTTGTACAAATAATTCGAATATTAATAAAAATCCAATTATCCAATTGGTTCTAACTTTCTTTATTGCTTATTTATTTATTTAAAATTCTTAGAATTAAAACAATTGAAAAATAAATTCAATCATTTAATTTCAGAATAATAAATAACTAAAATAAAACAACATTGATCCAATAAACCTGTCTTATCCAACATCCAAAACAAAGCAGCAATTAACCCAGATAGACTGATCAAACACATGAACACTGTGAATCCAATACTGCATCTTGTATCTGACTGGCCCAATCAACACGTACTGAATTCAAAACCACTGTCTCTTTTGCTGATCAAACCAAGATAACGCGAATTTTAAT
Organism: Vicia faba; assembly: GCA_948472305.1. Classification (NCBI taxonomy): domain Eukaryota; kingdom Viridiplantae; phylum Streptophyta; class Magnoliopsida; order Fabales; family Fabaceae; genus Vicia; species Vicia faba. The sequence continues at coordinate 1,050,805,873 of OX451736.1, read as the reverse complement.
CCGAATCTCGAAATAAACCGCAAAGTGCTGTGGAATTCAAATTCTTCTGAGAATATGCCCATAAAACCCTAATTCCTGATTAAATGCCAAATCACGCTCGCTTGATCAAAATTGAACCAACAATCAATCAAACCCTAGGCCCACTGTATGAAACAAATCAGAGCTCTGAAAATCAGTAAAAACCCTAATTTTGCTTGACTGTCAAGAAAAGTCCGTTTGTCCGATTCTTGAGCCAGTTTGAGAAGTCAGGAAATGCTTGAAGCTGAGATTTCTTGGGGAAAAATGCGAGGGCAAATTTTGGGGTACAACAGTTGCCCCTGTTCAATCTTCTTTGACCTGAAGAGTTAGATTGGCAAGTTTGCCTTTCGCGACTTGAAGGTAAAAGGAGATTGGACACTAATGTGCCCAGAAAATTTGCACTTATCAAAGTACTGGATGCGGGAATGGGCTTAGAGATGCCATTTGGAGATGGGCTTAACGATGCCATCTGGAAGGGAACATTAGGAAAGCGTCCGAGCTTTAGACCATTTCTGAAATGGGGGTCTGAACAGGCAATAGGTTGACATCCGTGGTTGGGGGAACCTACAAGCCATTTTCAAGAAGCCGCATCTAAATAAGTTGATAGATTAACGTCCGTTACTTGGGAAGAATCCATGAACTGTTTTCAGAAGTCTTGAAATTGAATCTGAACAAGTGATAGGTTAACATCCGTTTACTTGGAGAACCCGTGAACTGTTTTCAGAAATCCTGAAGTTAAATTAGCAATAGAGCAGCATCCGTTGTTGGGAAGCGTCCGTAAACTAAATTCGAAGGTGCATCTGAACAAGCTGATAGATTAACATCCGTTACTTGGGAAGAATCCATGAACTATTTTCAGAAGTCTTGAGGTTGAATCTGAACAAGTGATAGGTTAACATCCGTTTACTTGGAGAACCCGTGAACTGTTTTCAGAAGTCTTGAGGTTGAATCTGAACAAGTGATAGGTTAACATCCGTTTACTTGGAGAACCCGTGAACTGTTTTCAGAAGTCTTGAGGTTGAATCTGAACAAGTGATAGGTTAACATCCGTTTACTTGGAGAACCCGTGAACTGTTTTCAGAAATCCTGAAGTTGAATTAGCAATAGAGCAGCATCCGTTGTTGGGAAGCGTCCGTAAACTAAATTCGAAGGTGCATCTGAACAAGCTGATAGATTAACATCCGTTACTTGGGAAGAATCCATGAACTGTTTTCAGAAGTCTTGAGGTTGAATCTGAACAAGTGATAGGTTAACATCCGTTTACTTGGAGAACCCGTGAACTGTTTTCAGAAGTCTTGAGGTTGAATCTGAACAAGTGATAGGTTAACATCCATTTACTTGGAGAACCCGTGAACTGTTTTCAGAAATCCTGAAGTTGAATTAGCAATAGAGCAGCATCCGTTGTTGGGAAGCGTCCGTAAACTAAATTCGAAGGTGCATCTGAACAAGCTGATAGATTAACATCCGTTACTTGGGAAGAATCCATGAACTGTTTTCAGAAGTCTTGAGGTTGAATCTGAACAAGTGATAGGTTAACATCCGTTTACTTGGAGAACCCGTGAACTGTTTTCAGAAGTCTTGAAATTGAATTATTTTACTCTGTCGACTGATCTTGCCTGAAAAAGGCAAAAACTTAGTTGGATGCAATGCTATGATGCATGATACAATATATATCATGGTTTTATGAATGTAAATGGATGTGCATGTAAGCTGGAGATAGAGGTATCTTGACTGCGGCTGGGGAAAATAAATCCTGGGTCATTGCTGGGGAGCTTGGAGCTCGGATTGCATACCAATCTTCTGGGGGATTCCTGAAGTCTTCTACTGGGGAGTGTTAAACTAGTAGATTTAATGTTGGGGAGGCCAGATTGAGAATCTTCAACTGGGAGAGATGTATCTCTGAAGACTGACTCTACTGGGGAATGCTAGATTTTCTTCTAAAAAACCTGTGGGGAGAAGATTTAAAAGTCTGACTTCGCTGGGGATTGACCCGTTGAAGCTTTTGATCTGCTGGGAATACCGAATCTTGAACTCTGAGGAAAAATGATCTCCGGAAGATTCTTTGGCTGGGGATAAACTTCTCCGGAGATAGTACTGATAAGTTATTGTTGGGGGAATTCTGAGGAACTCCGCTGGGGATGGGAAGAATTCTGGCGAGTGACCTCTCCTGACGGTTAGTCGAGGATAAACCAGTTATACGCCTTTGTGAGAATAACTTTGAATAAAACTTGGAAGGGACGTCCGTACTCTGCGGGGATTACCTTGCGGAATCTTACGGGGATAAGCTCCGAGGGTCTGCTGGAGATAGACCTCAAGGTTTGTTAGGGACGTGGATTACAGATCTCGAGGGATTTCCTTTGGAAGGGTGTCGAAATATTCGTCTGTACTTTCATCCTATCAGTAATCCTTTTCTTAGGTTCAATTAGGAAGTGATCATGTTTCAAATGCATATGCCTATTTAACAAAACATTGGACGTTTCTCAAAATAAAACAAATAGTGCAAGAGAAAAAGGAAAAGGGAAATGGCACAAATTTTGGGAAGAGTATTTGTATTGATTTTCTTTGGGTATATTTATACAAAGGAGACAATCATCCTAGTAAGAGGATCTTGTCGTAAATATTTGAAAAAATTTATACAAAACAAAGATGGCTATGTGAAATAATTCCATGGGATTCCACTCTGCTGTAGCTTCCACAACTCCGAACATCTGTCCATTCAATGCTTCGTTTGACGATGGCTGGATTGATCAGAAACCTGGGACCGGTTGATGAAGAGACTGTCTTTGAAGTGATCTGACGAGACATAGTCATACGCTTAAACTCCCTAACTTTTGCCTGAATCGCCCTTTCGGGTTTTCGATCCACCGGGAAACCCCTTTTTGCCCAAGCCGCCCTTTCGGGTTTTCGACTTGCCGGGTGTACAGATTTTTTTTGTTTTTATCCCTAATTTTTGCCTGAACCGCCCTTTCGGGTTTTCGGTTCATCGGGATGCCCATTTTTGCCCAAGCCGCCCTTTCGGGTTTTCGACTTGTCGGGTTATTTTATGCGTAGTATCTTTTGACTATATCTGCGTTCGCAGGGTGCGTCAAATCGTCGCCGTCCATGGTGGTCAGAATCATCGCGCCACCAGAAAATACGCTCTTGATTACAAACGGTCCTTCGTATGTAGGAGTCCATTTGCCCCTGGGATCACTTTGCGGTAAGATAATCCGCTTGACTACTAGATCTCCAACTTGATATACCTGACGTCTGACTTTCTTATTGAAGGCCTTGATCATTCGTTTTTGATACGTCTGACCATGGCATACAGCGGCAAGTCGCTTTTCGTCGATCAGATTGAGTTGATCAAGTCGGGTCTGAATCCACTCATCTTCATTCAAACCTGCGTCTTTCATAATTCTTAGAGACGGGATCTGAACTTCCATAGGCAAAACGGCTTCCATGCCATAAACCAAAGAAAACGGGGTTGCCCCAGTTGAGGTACGTATTGTCGTACGGTATCCATGCAGCGCAAACGGTAACATCTCATGCCAGTCTTTGTAAGTGACTGTCATTTTCTGAATAATCTTCTTGATATTTTTGTTCGCAGCTTCAACAGCACCGTTCATCTTCGGTCTATAGGGAGATGAATTGTGATGATAAATCTTGAACTGTTCGCATAATGCAGTGATCATTGTATTATTCAGATTGGTACCGTTGTCTGTGATGATTCTGTCTGGAACACCGTACCGACATATGAGATTTTGCTTGATAAAGCGGGCAACCACATTTTTGGTGACGGAGGCGAAGGAAGCTGCTTCGACCCATTTAGTGAAGTAGTCAATGGCAACCAGGATGAAGCGATGTCCGTTGGAAGCCGTGGGTTTGATCTCTCCAATCATATCAATGCCCCACATTGCAAAGGGCCATGGAGCAGTTAGAACGTTGAGAGGAACCGGAGGGACATGAACTTTGTCAGCATAGACTTGACATTTATGACAAGTACGGGAATGTTGATGGCAATCAGCCTCCATGGTAGACCAATAATAGCCTGCCCTTAGGATCTTCTTAGCCATTGTATGCCCGCTTAGGTGAGTGCCAAATGTGCCGCTGTGTATATCAGTCATGATTAACTCTGCTTCAGCCTTATCAACACATCGGAGTAATACACAATCATGGCTTCGTTTGTAGAGGATGCCGTTGCTCAGGAAGAACTTAGCGGTGAATTTCCTTAAGAACTTCTTGTCATTCACGGAAGCTCCTTCAGGATAATCTTGGGTCTCGAGATACCTTTTGACCTCATGGAACCAAGGTTGTTCCACTACTTCTTCGGTGTTAATCTCGTGACAATGCGCTGGTTCATCCATTCGCTCGATGGTGATTTGGGGAGCCTCGTTATCCCAGTTGAGTTTAAACATGGAGGACATTGTGGCTAGAGCATCTGCTAGCTGATTCTCTTCTCGCGGAAAGTGCTCGAAGGTAATTTGCTCGAAATGAGGCAACAATGTCAGAACATGTTCTTTGTATGGAATAAGATTAGGATGCTTGGTATCCCAGTCTCCTTTGATTTGGCTAATGACCAAAGCCGAGTCCCCGAATACAATCAGAGATTTGATCCCCAAGTCTATGGCAGCCTTGAGACCAAAGATGCAGGCTTCATACTCCGCCATATTGTTTGTGCAGCTGAAACAAAGTCGGGCCGTGAAAGGAGTGTGGCATCCTTCCGGAGAAATAAGTACCGCGCCAATGCCGTTTCCAAGTGCATTTGAGGCACCATCAAAGTACAGGGTCCATCGGGATCCCTTTTCGGGTCCGTCATACGGTCCGTCACCTTTAATGTTGTCCAAACTCATGATGTCCTCGTCTGGGAAATCAAATTTCATGGGTTGATAGTCTTCGATAGCCTGATGAGCCAGATGGTCCGCTAGCACACTCCCTTTTATAGCCTTTTGGATGGTGTATTGAATGTCATACTCGGTCAAGATCATTTGCCATCTGGCTATCCTTCCTGATAAAGCGGGCTTTTCGAAGATATACTTGATAGGGTCCATTTTGGATATCAACAAGGTAGTGTGAGTCAACATATACTGTCTTAGTCGGCGAGCAGCCCATACCAAAGCGCAGCAAGTTTTCTCGAGCAGTGAGTAGCGAGTCTCACAGTCGGTAAACTTTTTGCTAAGGTAATAAATAGCATGCTCTTTTCGACCAGACTCGTCATGCTGGCCCAGAACACACCCCATTGAATTGTCCAAAACGGTTAAATACATGATCAATGGTCTTCCTTCGACGGGTGGCATCAGAATAGGAGGTTCTAGCAAATATTCCTTGATTCTATCGAAAGCAGCTTGGCAGTCGTCGTTCCATTCAATCATCTGATCTTTCTTCAAGAGTTTGAAAATTGGCTCACAGGTAGAAGTCAGATGTGAAATGAATCTGGCAATATAGTTTATGCGCCCCAAGAAACCTCTAACTTCCTTTTCAGTACGAGGGGTAGGCATCTCTTGTATTGCTTTTACTTTTGCCGGGTCAACTTCAATGCCTTTGTTGCTTACGATGAATCCCAGGAGTTTACCGGATCTAACTCCAAAAGTGCATTTACTTGGATTTAGCCTGAGTTTGTATACTTTTAATCTGGCAAACAGCTTTTCCAGATGTTCAAGGTGCTCCTCCTCTGTTTGTGACCGGGCTATCATATCGTCTACGTAAACTTCAATCTCATGATGTATCATGTCATGAAATAGAGCTACCATGGCGCGTTGATAAGTTGCTCCTGCGTTCTTCAGCCCGAACGACATCACTTTGTAACAGAAAGTGCCCCATTGCGTGACAAAAGTTGTTTTCTCCATGTCCTCGGGGGCCATTTTGATTTGATTGTAGCCTGAGAATCCATCCATGAAAGAAAACACCTTATGCTGAGCTGTATTGTCAATTAGGATGTCAATATGAGGTAGCGGAAAATCATCCTTAGGGCTGGCCCTATTCAAATCCCTGTAGTCCACACACATTCTGACTTTGCCGTCCTTCTTAGGTACTGGCACAATATTAGCGACCCATTGAGGATAGGACGTGACAGCCAGAAAGCCAGCATTGAACTGCTTCATCACTTCTGCTTTGATTTTTTCGGACATGTCAGGCCTCATTCGGCGAACTTTTTGTTTGATCGGTGGACAGTCTTCTCTTGTAGGGAGACGGTGAACCACGATGTCGGTGTCTAGGCCCGGCATGTCTTCATAGGACCAAGCGAAGATTTCAACATACTCATTCAATAACTGTACCAAGCGTTTCTTGACTTCTGGTTCCAGATTGGCACCCATTTGTACCTCCTTCCGATTTTCCTCGGTCCCCAAGTTGATAGTTTCCAACGGCTCTTTATGCGGTAAGATGGCCCTCTCCTCTTGTTGCAGGAGCCTGGCTAGTTCCCCTGGTACTTCACAACCCTCGTCGTCCTCATACTCGGCTAGATTGACCAGGTCTTCAGAGTTATTGAAAGATACAGCAGAATAGTCACCCATGGAATCCGGAGTGGATGGGTACCTGCATTGGTGAGTGTGGGTGTGTGTAAGGGATAGCCATCCTTAAACAAAAATGCAGAAGGAAAGAAAATGAACACCAGCAGTTTATCAAATGAAAAACGTCCAATGAATCATTAAACATGGCATATGAATATGAAAAATAGTCAAAACCCTTACAAGTGGACCTACATGCCCCGGGTAAGGCAGGAGGCGGAAAGATAGTGTACTGATTGTTTGAAAGTAAAAATATTACAGACCAAAATAGAAAATGTTTGATAGATAAATTACTGAGGCATAAAAGTGACAGGGACAAAGTCTTTAGCTTCCCAATTGTTCAGCCCTCCTTTGACCGTCGGGTAAATCCACTCTTCAAAGTTGCTTTCCTTGTCTTCATCTTCCAGGGCGTTGACTTGGTAAGGAGAAATCTTGACTGGCGCTCTCTCAATCTTTGACCGGCGCATGGCCTTCTGACCAGCGGTGGTGAAACCTAAACCAAGCTTATCAACCTTATGCGGAAAGTCGGGTAGCTGCCCCCACGCTGAATTCTTTCCTTCTTTAACTGCAGCCCTTGCATCCTCCAGAGATGCCATCCTGGCCATCTGCCTTGGTGTCTCAGCTGCCAATTTCGCCACTGCTATCTGAGGGAGCACTTCTTCGAAATGTTGAAATGGTGTCTCGATGAACTCCCCTTCGACTTCCACATACCGGAAAGAATTTAAATGGCTAATCATGTACTCTTCCTCGCCATGGACAGTAATGATTTTACCCTTTACAGGATACTTCAACATTTGGTGCAAGGAGGAGGTGACTGCCCCAGCATGGTGTATCCAAGGTCTACCCAGCAGGCAGGAGTATGATGGACGGATGTCCATTACATAGAAAGTGGATTTGAACACCTCGGTACCTATCTTGACAGGAATTTCGACTTCTCCATGGACCATCCTTTTCGACCCATCGAAGGCTCTGACGACGATATCACTCGGCTTCAATTCCAACCCTTCACAATCTAGCCGGTCCAAGGCCTTCTTAGGTAAAACATTCAGCGATGAGCCGGTATCAACCAAAACATGCGCAAGGGTGGTTCCGCGACACTCAATTGAAATATGCAACGCATCATTGTGATTTCGGCCTTTAGGGGTCAGGTCGGCATCAGAAAAGCCTAATCCATTATCTGCAGTCAGGCTAGCCACGCAATGTTGAAATTGATCTGCAGAGGTTTCTTGGGGCACATGAGCTGCCTTTAGAAACTTAATCAAAGCTTGAGCGTGCGCTTCTGAGCAAAGCAACAGTGCCAACATGGAGATCTTGGAGGGGGTTTGCCCCAACTGTTCCACCACATCATAGTCACTTTTCTTGATTATCCTCAGAATTTCGTCCATCTCTTTCTTGGAAGCTTCCGGAATCACCAAGGGTTGAGTCCTCGTCCTGACGGGCTCATCTTGTATTCCTTTTCCCTTATCGGCGATGGTAGGAGAGACAGCACTAGGAACGAAAATTTCTTTGATCAAAGGAGTTCTGGCAGAGAGTCTTGCTGGTGCAGGGATGATTTCTTTTACTGATGAGGGTCCAAAGACTGCTTTTGGAGGAGCAATCTCTGGAGAAAATATCCTCCCACTTCTGGTGATTTTGCTGGTGCCCGCAATGTTACTGATGCTGGCTTCATCGTTATCTGAATCCTCTTCAATTATTTCAACTTGCTTGATACCATAGTAGTAGATATCACCACCATAGTTCCAAGGTATCGACTTCTCGGAGACATAGGGAACCGGCCCCGGCCTTGTTATCTTTAACGGTATGGTCTTTGTAGCTGGCGTAATCTTAACTGGCTTTTTGACAGCCTCGGAAAGATTGGCGTGAATGGTTATGATTGAGATACTTTCAACGTGAACTGGAACAACAGGAACTTTCTCGAACAAAATTTGTCGGCTATCTATGAGGCCTTGGATGCCTTCCTTTAGTAGCGGACAACCCAACGGCAGAGAGTGACAACAGTAACAGTCTCTATTGCATCCCGGGAAGATCCCGGCCCTCAACAAATTTAGCTTAACAGTTAACAGTGGAGTAGTTAGATCACTAACGTCAGTAACATACCGATCCTCCTCAATGGCGTTGACGTTCCGACCGTGCTTCGGCATAGGTGCAGAGATCACATTGGGTTTTTCTGGAGCGTCAAACTCTACCTCCTTGGCGTCTATCAAGTCCTGGATCTTATGCTTGAGGGCCCAGCAATCGTTGGTGTCATGCCCAACACTGTCTGAATGATAGGCGCACTTAGCATTGGCATGGTAGTGTGGAGAGGATGTATTGACATTCTTTGGCGCTTCTTTGATAGAGGCCAGATTCAATTTCAACAGATGGGGAAGCACCTGCGCTGGGGTCATATTGATACGAGTGAACTGCCGTTGTGGCCTTTCCACCCGTTGCTGGTTCGGTCTAGATGGGTTGTAGCGAGGCTGCTCGCTTGGAGCATTTTGAATCATTACGGCCCCCACAGTCGGCCGACGCTCAGTCTTCCCTGCTCTCCTTTGAGAATATACCATAACTGTCTCCTTCTTAAACGGCTTCTTCTCCATACTTGCGGCGACACCCTTCTGAATTTTTCCCGACTTGATGCCAGCCTCGATTCTCTCACCCGTTAAGATCAAATCAGTAAATCCCGCGGAAGAGTTACCGATTAAATGATTGAAAAATGGCCCAGATAGGGTCCCAAGAAACATATCAACGAGCTCACGATCGGTTAAAGGAGGCTGCACCCTGCCAGCCAAATCCCTCCACTTTTGTGCGTATTCCTTGAATCCTTCACTTGTTCCTAGCGACATACCCTGAAGTTGGGTACGGGTAGGAGCAAGATCGGAATTATACTGGTATTGTTTATAGAAAGCGGTGGCCAAATCTTCCCAATTCCTGACACTGGTTCCTTCTAACTGATAAAACCATTCCAACTGGGCTCCCGACAGACTGTCTTGAAAGAAATGAATCCAGAGATTTTTATCAGCTGTATAGGGCTGAATCTTTCTCACATAGGACCTGAGGTGCATCTTGGGACAGGACAGCCCGTCATACCTTACAAACGCCGACACCTTGAACTTTGGAGGAATCACAATTCCGGCGACCAAGCCCATGTCTTCAAAATCCAGACCCGGCACCCTCTGCAATTCCATTGCAGCCAATCTGTCCTCTAAACCCTTGTACTTGTCATCAGCGGGAGGATACTGCTGGTCCGAATAATCCTCGTCCTCTTCCACCTCTTCCTCTTCTGCATCAGACTCGGAAGGCACTGCAACCCGATCTCTTTTACTAGTCCCTTCATCAGAAGTAGGAGGAAATTCGAGCACCCTCCGAGCTTCTCTGTCAAATCTCCTCCCCAAAGTAGCCACTCCGATCCTCTTTTTCTTCTTCACTGGGTCCTTGCTCTCCAGATGAGCCTTGATATCCTCTTGACTCTTGACCAAGGTCATCAAGAGTTGCTGGAATTGTGCATTCTGGGCTTGTAGGTCTTTGACCGTTTGCTCGAGATCCATCCTACTGAAATAAACAGCAGATAGATAAGGAAACCTGGAGCGAGACCTGCTTATGCTCATGATGAATGGTATGCTGGTGTATGCAATGCATTCAAGGATTTAGGACATTCAAAATTGTTTCAGACAAAGAAGAACGCACGTCATATTAATAAGAAGAAATTTGTTAGTACATAAATGCCCCATGGGCCAAATATTACAACATAAACTCCTCAAGGCAGAAAGACATTGCGCATCCTCTTCGGTGCGATGTAGGCATTGAGGGCCTCTTGCTCGTGAAGTCGGCGGGTAAGCTCCAGAACCTTCTTTTCACTAGCGTAGTAGCTAGCTTCAAAAGTGTTCCGTTCCTCCTTGAGCTGAATCCAACTCCTCTGCATTTCCTCCCACGATGTAGGCATGTCTGGATGTAGGATGGTGTAGGGGACCTCTCCTTCATTGACGGGTTCCTTGATCACTGGGAGTACGTGGGGATAAGGCATCATCAGACTTTGAGCACGGGCTCGTACCCACTTGAGGTAGGGCTCAAGAGGGATGGAGTTCTTGTGTCCCAGGGTCTTGCTATCAATCTTGTTGAGTTTTCCCCAAGCTCTGATGAACCTTTGGCGAAGTCCTTGCACATCGTCGTCGAAGTCAAAAACTAGGCTAGGAATCAGCATGTCATGAGGGCCATCCCTCCGTGCGTACCCAAATTGCCTCAAAGCTAGGCAAGGGTTGTAGGTGATACCTCCCCTAATTCCAAGTAAGGGGACATTAGGAAATTCTCCGCAACGATCGACGATGATGATATTTTCTCTAGACCGAGAACACCAATGTATATCAGCATGAGTGAGAGTCATCAATCGCTGGGACCACCTTATACCTTGATCATTCTTTAAGACAGATTGTGGAAGGTGCGAAATAAACCACCTTGCGAGGATAGGAGTGCAGCACATGAGAACACCCCTCCTTCTCATTGTTCGTGTGTAAAATGAGTGAAGGATGTCTCCAAGCAATGTTGGTATTGGATTTCTGGACAAGAAGATTTTGACGGCGTTGACATCTACCAACTGGTCAGGATTTGGGAATAGGACCAACCCATAGATAAGGAGTGCCACAATTTCTTCAAATGCTTGCAGGTCCAATGAGTTCCAACATTCTTGCGCCTTCTCAAACAAGAACTTTGCCAAGAATCCTTTGACACCGCTTCTGGTTTCCCAATGCCCCTTGATTTCAGATGGTTGTAGATGTAATGCTCGAGCAACATCATCAGGCTTCGGTTCCTTCTCCGTACCGTTGAAGGGTAGTTGATTAAGGATAGGGATTCTTAGGAGTTGAGAAAACTCCTCCAAAGTGGGCACCAACTGATAATCCGGGAAAGTGAAGCAATGGTGAAGGGGGTCAAAGAATTGAAATAGCACTTTCATCATGTCTTCTTCGATGTTGGTGTTGACTAGGTTGAGCAGTCTACCATGTCTTTCACTGAAGGATGAATTTTCCGGAATTCTTGAGGTGAGCTCCTTGAGTTGAGGAGAGATTCTCACAAGGTTGACTTGAATGGTGTTTCTGCGAGGAATTTCCATGACCTACAAAACAAGAACAATGATGAAGGTCCAAACCCTTGAAATGGTTAGTAAATGCATATGATGCTTCATGATGTTTATGATGTATGCATAAAACATGTGTACAAGCAAATCACACCAAACCCTAGTTTCAGGCTTGCATGGGGTTTCATAGGTAAGTACCCTCTTGAGTGTAGTTGGCTTAAAAACCTGTCCTATAAAAAGTAACCGGGTTCTAAGGAGCTCAATATCACTGGATCGTTTTCATTGTTCATTGTTTTGGTTTAGCCACTTAACTGGCGACCAAAATATTCCAAGAAAACAACCCTCAATGAGTGTAGTATCGAGTATCTACCAACTTCGGACTGCACCAAAGCCGGTCATCTCACTACTCCTAATAAAAGGCCAAGATAGTCAAGTAAGGTTCTAGGTCATTAGTGCTTAGTGACATCGCTCAGCGGCCCCGTACTCTCCTTGATTGAACTCAAGGGTTACCGGTACCCACAAATATGTCGCACTAATATAGCTATTGCTTAGACCGTGTCGGTATACCCCGCACAGTTTCCACAACATATTGCTATCTATGAATGTTTCCCAAAATCCGGGCGGAGGATTATAAACCCAAACAATAGAACCAAGGTATAAAGCAAGCAAACCAACCAATTAGTCATGCAAGAAAGTGATCTAAGCCCTAAGGTAACCCCACTTAAAAGTAATCCCCAGCAGAGTCGCCAGTTCTGTGATACGGTGGGAGAACTGACTAGTGTTTTGCATTCGTATTCGCACTTGTGCGGTTAGCAAGAGTCGCCACCGACTTTTTATTTTATCCTAAAGGAAAGGTTAAAAAAGCACAGCAAAAACCTTTTTTGAGATATTTCGTGGGTTCGGGGGGTAGATTATGAAAAGGGAAGGTATTAGCACCCTTTTCATCCATGGTTATCCATGGGCTCTTAGGTACTTGCTTAGATCAATCTTGCCTTGGTTTTCAATTGTGTGAAATGGTGCTTTGTGGCTTGTTTTGAAAATGTTTTGAAAAGATGCCTTGTGCTAGGCTAACCTTGTAACAATTCTTTACTCGAATGTTTTACAAAAGGTGTTTTATCTTTTAAAAAGATGTTTCAAGGGTTGGAAAAGTTTGATTTTTGAAAAAGTGTTTGTGAAGTGGGTTTTGAAATTAGGCAAGTGTTTTCTTTGCAAATTGACAAGTACTTAAGAGTTTATCTACCCTAAAGCTTTCTCAAAAGATTTTCGTTGTGTTTTAACCCCTTTGACAATTTTGTTCTACCATTGAAATTGGTAGGCAATCTTGTATTTAGGAAGTTTATTCGGGACAGGCGCGGGTCATCGCATAGACCATGAATGCAATAGTGCCAAGTGTCTTTGGCAATTTGCTTGAAGGGACTTGATCATTTTGATAGGCGACTTTCGAAAGCGTCATCGAGGGACTTATGATCATTTGATTTCGTTTTGCCAAAGACATTCGACGTGCAAGCATGGCCCATTTGGAAGGCAACATGTGGGATTACCTTAGAGGGTGCAAGTGTGATTGTGTATTGATTACATGCATTTGTCTTGTATTAGGTTATCTAACGTTTGATTTTATGTACATACAAACCCTAGGTCTAATCATGGTATAATTGGAAAACTGTGAATTGCGGAATGTAAATCTACGCTATTACAAAATGGTATCAGGGGGTGGGGATATAAATGTACAAGGGGATGAGACTTATAGTATTTACAACCAAATCGAATGTCACAATCAAAATATAAATGTCAAATGTATAAATGTAAGATAAAATGTGTGTAGGGCAATATATTGTGTAAGTGCAAATGTATATGTATTGTGTAAGTGTAAATATGTACAAGTGCGGAATGTGAAATTGAGCCGTATTAGGGTTTTGACCTAGATAAATGTTTTTTAGATGAATCTTGATTTTCGTATATTTAATTATGTACAAAAGAAGAATGAAGTGTTTTGATTAGAATGTTAAGTTTTAAAGAAAGTGTTTTAGTCAAAATGTTTTGTGAATTTCAACATTAAAAGATGCATCAAATTATTATGTACAAAAATGTGTATTAACTAAAAAAAAGAGTTTAATTTTAATTATGTATGAAAAATGTATAATATGTACAAGTATGCATTTTGATTAAAAAAGTATCTTCAATTTAATCATGTATATATAAAAAAGAAAAGATAATATATTCAAATGTATTTCAAAAAATGTTTTTAATTTTAATTTGTGTATAAAAAGTATTTTGTTATTTAGGTTAGTATTTTTAATTAAATAAGTATATATAAAATGCTTTAGTTAAATTGTAAATAAAAAGAAAGTATTTGTATTAAAATGATTTTTTGTAAAGCAAATGAAATGTTTTCATAAAATATTAAAGGGTTATTATTAATATATGAAAAAAAGAGTAGGTTAAACAAATTTTGTTGATGAATTATGAAAAGAGGTTAATGTTAATGGGCTTTGGGGTAATCAGGAAACGGGTCAGGCCCAATCTTGCCTTGAACGAAATTAGGGTTAAGCGTGTTGTTTTCAGAACGAGAGTTAGGGTTCATCAGCAGCGGCGCGTTCGTGGTATTCGTCTTCTCCGATTAGCAATTTCTGAGCATTTGATTGTCTCCGGCCACCAACATCATCCTCACACTCTCTTCCCTCCAAGGCAAGAATTCCACGTCCCTTGAAACAAGGTTGGTTCTAATCGTTTTATATTTTCCTCTTCTTTTCTGATTCGCGTAGAATTTGTTCTGAGCTCTTTATTTTTTTGTTTTTTATGAGGTGAAGGAGAAGGGATAGAAGGCTCGTTACCTGCTTTTGGAGATGGAGGAGAGAAGAAAAGGGTGATGCTTCAGGAGGCCGGAACGGCGGTGATGGAGCTTGCTTCGCGTTTGACGCTTTTCTGGTACTTTCGTTCTTTGCTTATATTTCTAGAGTTTGATGATGTATGCTGGACTTGCCTGAAAACCCTAATTCACTTCTTTATCTTCTTCTGCCACTGTGATGCCTTTGCGTTCTGTATATTATTGGAACTGTTGCTTGAGTATCTTTCTCTTCTTCGCTCGTCCCTTTGAATGGTTGAATGCTGTGAACAGTTATTGCCTTGAAACGGTGGATGCTATGTATTTTTGAGACTTAATGCCCAATGATGCTTGTACTGAGGGCTTAGGGATTTTTGTGTGCTTTGATTATGCTTGAGATTGGGTTGCCTTGACAGTTTTGGTACTGGTATGACAGGATATTGGCATTGTTTTTGAATTGAACTGTGGTATCAGGTTTTTGTATGTTATGTTGTGTGTTTGAATAGGTTTGAGATTGGGTTGCCTTGAATTTCTGTTGAGGGGATAGTTTGACAGTATGGTGTTTTTGGTTCTAATGGTAAGGCAGGGTATTGGTGTTTGATGATAGTAGGCTGGTTCTTGGCTTGAGTTTTTGTATGTGTTTGATGGCTTTTGTTTGATCAGTTTGCAAGCATGGTGAAGTTTTTAATTTTGTTTATCAGGTTTTGTGTGTTTTTAAAGGTTGAGGCAGAATATTGGTGTTTGATGACAGTAGGCTGGTTCTTGGCTTGAGTTTGTATGTTTAATGCAGGGTATGCTCCAGGTTTATACTGATGCAGGTTTAATGGTTTAGGGGTTAGACAGATATTTGAGGTGTTGGTGAGGAGAATGCAGGTTTTATGAGTTTTTGGTATTGGTTTTCTTGAGCTTTGTGCAACTACTGAGTTGTATATATCTTTTCTATCTTTTCTCTTGGCGCCCAATCTTTTTTCAAAGTTTTGGTCTTCTCTTTGACCCAAGTCTGCTGGACATTTTCACAAGGTTTCATGGCATTTTTCCCATTTCAGTAATTGGCTATGCTGTGTAATTTTTGAACAATGCTGAATTATCCTCTTTGTTGTATATCTTTTCTGCCTCTACTGTCTATGCCTGCTGCCTATGTTACTGAACTGAGTTGGCTCTTTTCTGATTTTGTGTATCTTTTTCTTCCTGCTACTGTCTGCTGTGAACTGTTATTATGCAGAGTTGATGAAATTGGTACACATTCCTCTCTCTTCCTTTTGCCTGCTGTGCTGATGTCTATGCCTAACCTGAACTGAGTTTGCTTTATCTCTCTTTACTTCTCTTTACAGTACAGCAAAGAAATTTTATATAATTTAAGTTGTACTTTTCTGAAGGGGCCCTGGATGGGAAATGATGAATTAAGATGTTTGCATAGCATATTTTGCATCTTCTCCTCCAGCTTTTGCACTTTGCTCTTTTCCTTGATATCTTGGCAAAGGTCCCTTTGACAGCTTGTAGGCTTTGATAGCAACTTGTACCATTTTGACTTCTTTGATATCTTTTGGCATTCTGACAGTAGCCTTTGCTTTTGGATAGAAAGTTTGGATTGGATTTTTCAGTTTGGATTTGAACCATATGGTTTGAATTGGACATTGAGATTCTATGCAGCTTGCAAACCTTTTTTAGAAACTATGCATTTGCACTTGCATTCATGAAATAAAATAATCTTCCCTCTCTGTGAACCGGGAGAAATCCCGTGATTTGCAGAGAGGGTCAACTGATCCCAGTCAGTGGCCCCTAATGATGAGCAATTTTTAACTGTCTCTTTTTTTTCAATTTTAATGCTTTCTGACTTTTCTTATTTCTTTTTGCAGATGAAAAATGGAATACCGGAGCGGAGTGAAGAACGAAGAATATTTAGGAAATATGATAGATTTTCATTCTATGTAATATTTTAATTAAATGTAAATTATTGTTTGTAACGACAATTTGTACAAATAATTCGAATATTAATAAAAATCCAATTATCCAATTGGTTCTAACTTTCTTTATTGCTTATTTATTTATTTAAAATTCTTAGAATTAAAACAATTGAAAAATAAATTCAATCATTTAATTTCAGAATAATAAATAACTAAAATAAAACAACATTGATCCAATAAACCTGTCTTATCCAACATCCAAAACAAAGCAGCAATTAACCCAGATAGACTGATCAAACACATGAACACTGTGAATCCAATACTGCATCTTGTATCTGACTGGCCCAATCAACACGTACTGAATTCAAAACCACTGTCTCTTTTGCTGATCAAACCAAGATAACGCGAATTTTAATCCGAATCTCGAAATAAACCGCAAAGTGCTGTGGAATTCAAATTCTTCTGAGAATATGCCCATAAAACCCTAATTCCTGATTAAATGCCAAATCACGCTCGCTTGATCAAAATTGAACCAACAATCAATCAAACCCTAGGCCCACTGTATGAAACAAATCAGAGCTCTGAAAATTAGTAAAAACCCTAATTTTGCTTGACTGTCAAGAAAAGTCCGTTTGTCCGATTCTTGAGCCAGTTTGAGAAGTCAGGAAATGCTTGAAGCTGAGATTTCTTGGGGAAAAATGCGAGGGCAAATTTTGGGGTACAACACTTTCTAAAAAGTTCAAGAACACATCTCTAGGGTCAAAATTGAGGAAGTTATGCATTGGTGAAGTTGACCTTTTTTACAAAATTGCCAAAAGTCAAAAGTGTCTCAAATTGCAATTTTTGTCAAATTGGCCCAACTTTTTGTACTTGTCTTGAGTTTGTAACATGGTCCACGATCCATGATCCTTCCCACTTGCCTTTATTTTATTTTTGCCATTTATTTTGATTTTTATTTCAATTAAATCAAATTAAATCAAAATAAAATCATGGAAATATCAAAATCATTTAAACCTTGAGATTTTGTGCATATTTCAGGTCTCTTATACATCTAGCAATGAAATCAAATCGTGCAAGGCCTATTTGTACACAAAAAGATTGGTTTTTGGCTTATTTTGGAAAGATTATCATGATAAACAAATCTTGATCAATGACCATAATTGAAAAAGATTTAGAGCAAACTTGTAAACCTAATTCACTCAAGGACATATATAGAACGTTTGCAGACCAAATGCAAAAGGGTTGGAGGCGTGTAGAGTGAAGAACAAACTTGGAAAAACTCAAGAAAAGTAGCAATCTGTTTTCATACTTCCAGGAATTCTCAAGCCTCCCAAGCTATCTCATTTGCTTCTTGGGTGTTGGGTGTACAAGGAGTCTATACCAATCAAAAGCAAGTGTTTTTGTGCCCAAAAATGCGAGGTAAGTGCTTCATGATATCCCTCCCTTTTTGAAATTGAATCTCATGAATTTGACATTGTTAGCATGATTGACTTATATATTCTGAATCCTTGAAGCATTTGCAAGCTATTGGTAATGATTAATTGCATTTTTGCTAACCCTACAGAGATATGCCATTGTTAGGTTTTCTTGTTTCATTTTGGGATTTTCTTGTATAGGTAAAATTGGCCCAAAAAAAAGGTACCATGATGTTCACAAGGCCAAGACGAATTGGTCTGTAGCATTAGTTTTCATTTATGGTGCGTGTATGAGATTTTGGAAAATTGCAGGGGTTATAGCTACAGGCTGTGTCCGTAGGTAAAAGTCTTGGACTTTTACCAACGGAGTGAGGAAGAAGAAGGGTGGCGTGGCACCCCCTGATTCATCCATTTGAAATTCGCGCACTGTACAATTGTTAATTTGCATTTTTTAATATAATGTTTATTTGTTATTTGATATACAAACAAGTGCGCTAGCTCAATTGGTAAGGAGGTGTGTGAAAAGGCCATGGGACATGGGTTCGAATCCCAGGTCCCCCGTATTATTTCACAATATTTTTCCTTGTGTGATCAGGCATGTGCACAAGCATGGAGCTTACCATACGCCTCAACATTCAACCACCAGATCTCCAACAAGCTTGATCCAAGAGCCATATTTTGAGGGTCTACCATAGGCTTGGTCAAACATGCAACATTGGATCATGAAGGTCAACCTTGGACCAAGGCTTATTGGGCCAGAAATCAGATTGGCACCTCCCTTTCTATTTTGACACCAGGCCCAATTTCTTTCTTTCTTTTTCTTTTTTATATTTTCTTTCTTTTATTTATTTTATTTAATTTATTTTCTCACAAAATTAATTCTTTTTTTATCAAAAAACTTATAAAATCCAATTTCATCAAATTTAGGTTTTTTATATATTTTGTCAAAATTAATTTAATTAGCTTTAATTTAATTATAGGATAACTTTAATCATTTAGTAAATAAATTAAAACAAATTAGAAAATTAGGTTTACTTGATTTAATTTTTATTTTATTTTCTCAAAATAACAAAAATACAAAAAATAGGTCAAAATTAATTATTTTCCTTAATTTAATTTAATTAGTAATTAGGTTTGTGTTTATTCATTAAAACCTTATTTTTCTTAAAATAATCAAAAACAACAAAAAATAATTTTTCTTTTAATTAGGTTAGACGGGGTAAAAACCCTAATTTTCTCTTGTCCTCGATTTATCGCGCGCATTTATTTATTTTTACAAATATTAATGTAACTGCTCATGGGATGTAATAGTTTAATTAGGACTTTTCGTTTATTTATCGTTTTACGGGTTTTTGGCTATGTAATTAATCCCCCTCCCCGAAGCCTTGTAATAGCGTAGTTTTATTTCTTCCATTTTAATTTTCGCAAATATTAACTATTAGATATATAATAATAGGATTGCATGACAAGAATGTATGTTAATTTTAAAATGGTTAGCAAACCCTAAATGTGCAAAGATAATAACTTGAAATCAAATCACTCGCACATGCGCACTCCTAGGGTATACCCTCACTTCGGTTGCCTTCGGTAAACGGTCATTAAGTATAGGGTGTTTTAGTGGTCACTCTCTTGTCTAAACAAAGATCAAATGTCCCGTTCAGAAATGTTGCCTCGGAAATGTTTCCTCGAATACGATTTTAAGACACTAGGGTTATTACTAAGACGTCCTAACATTGCTTTAGTGACCGTACGTCCCTTTTGAATTGACCCTCACAATTCCAACGACGGTGCTACCTACTCACTAATAGTGGGATAACATTGTCTAAAGGAAACAAGAACACAAACATCCTTTTTTCGAGTAGGTAGATGCTAGTAGGTACTTGCTCAAAAACAAACTTTTTCACACTTACACTGTTTTCAAACAAAATTTTCAAAAATACTTCGTAACACTCTTGAAGATAGAAACAAGGGTTAAAACGAAGTAAAAAAAAACTTTTCAAAACACACAAACACGGAAGCAATTTTTAAAAATGATGAGCAAGTACCTAAGGGCCCGTAGAAAACTACGGATAGAAAAGGTGTTAATACCTTCCTTTTCTATAATCTACCCCCCGTACTCAAAATCTCGAAAAAGGAATTTTTATGTGCTTTTGTCCTTTCCAGTTGGATAAAATAAAAGACGGTGGCGACTCTTGCTTACCGCGACATTTTGCAAACACAAACGCAAAACACAAACCAGCATTTTCACTAAACAGTCCGGTTCTGCCACCGTATCACAGAACTGGCGACTCAGTTGGGGATAAATAAGTGGGGTATACCTTAGGATTAGTTCATCATAAATTACTTCTCTTCTTTGATTTGGTTGCTTTATTTTTAAGGGCTTTGTATTGGGAGTTGCTATAGATCCTAACCCGGATCTGGGGGAAACCTTTTAGGTAAGTAGCAATAAACTGTGAGGGAACTGTATGGCATAAACCGATACGGTTGAAGCAGTAGTTACGTTGATGTGGCACATTGGTTGGTACCGGTATCCCTTGTGGAGAAACAAGGAGAATACAGGGCTGTTATGTGTGTCGTTAAGCATCAACCGACCTTAGAACCTATAATTGACCAACTTGGCCATAGGAAGTAGTGAGATAGCCGGCCTCGGTGTAAAGCTGAGAACTGGTTGATACTCGATACTACACTCATTGAGACCATACTTTTGAGATAGTTCCGGCTGCAAGAAAAGATTGCGTGAGCTAAAACCATGACCGATGGAGGATGGTCAGTGATATTGAGAACCTCTAGAACCCGATTACTATTATTAGGATAGGTTGAAACCAACTTAACTTCAAGAGGGTAGTACCTAGGCCCCATGCAAGCCTGAAACTTAAGGGCTCTTGTGTGACTTGTTTGCCTTTATCATGTCTGTTATTTGCTATACATGTTGTGTGTTTTATCATGACATCATGCATCATAACATAGCATGCATACTTCATTATACTAACCATTTCAAAGACCGAGGGGATTTATCTTTGTTCTGTTTTGCAGATTATGGCTTCCATGCGCAGAAACACTATCCGAGTTAACTTTGTGCAAATACCTGCTCAACTCAAAGATTTAGTCTCAAAGGTTTCTGATACTTCTTCATTGACTAGAAGACATGGTCAGCTTCTTGGCTTGGTTACCTCAAAGTTTGATTGAGCAGATGATGAGTGTGCTTTTCCAGTTCTTCGATCCGGTGCATCATTGCTTCACTTTCCCGGATTATCAACTAGTTCCCACTATGGAAGAGTTTTCTCACTTATTAGGCATATCCATCCTTGAGCAGACACCCTTCACAGGTTTGGAAGAGACTCCTAGACCAGAATACATTGCTTCAGCTTTGCATCTGACACGGGCTGATGTAGTATCAAACTAGGAGACACGAAGCGGGGTTGAAGGTTTCTTAGCCAAGTTTCTAATAGATCAAGCTCAACAATTCTGGGATAATTTGGACTTTCAGGCTTTTGAAGACATCTTGGCTCTCCTTATCTATGGTTTGGTTCTTTTCCCGAATCCAGATTCCTTCATAGATGTGAATGCGGTTAAGATCTTCCTGTCTCGCAATCCTGTGCCTACTCTTCTAGGTGATATCTTGCATGCCCTCTACACTCGTATTGTGCGGAGAAGAGGGACCCTCATGTGTTGCATGCTGTTGCTGGCGAGGTAGTTTATTTCGCACCTCCCCAAGTCTGTATTGAAGAATGAGAAAGGTTTAGGATGGTCTTACAGGATAATGTCTCTTGCCCATACAGATATTCTTTGGAGTTCTAAGGCTATGGAAAGCACTGCTGTCATTAATCGTTGTGGGGGATACCCTAATGTCCTGTTGCTTAGAATCAGAGGGGGAATAACCTACAGTCCTTGCTTGGCTTTACGACAGTTTGGTCGCGCTTGGAGAGACGGTCCTCATGAGCTACTTCTTACAGATATTGCCTTTGACTACAAGGGGGACGTTGATGAGCACCGCCAGAGGTTTATACGAGCTTGGGGAATGGTGAACAGATCTGACCCTCAAGAGTTAGGATCAAAGACTTCTCTCCCTATGCAACATTATCTCCAGTGGGTCCAGGCTCGTGCCCAGAAGTTGGGGATGCCTTATGAAGCTGTGTTGCCAGTGATTGTGGAGCCTACCAATGAAGAGGGTGTTCCTTATACAGTTCTTTATCCCTACATGCCCACTGATCTTGTGGCATTTAAGAGATCCTGGATTCAGTTGAGAGAGGAGAGGGATACCTACCGAGAGAAGTATCATGAGCAAGAAAGGAAGATCTTGAAGCTCACCAGGAAGCTTGAGAATGAAAGAACGATCAACGACTACGTCAGCACGAAAGGGAAGCATCCATGAGATTTATGATTTTTGCTTTCTTTAAGTTTAGATTTGTTTTTCAATTACTTCTTTTGTAACGCCTTAAAGGCATTGTTAAACATTTTTACAAGTTAATATAATAAAGTGTGTTTTATTTTTGTTTTACAAATTTAAATCTCCCAAAGTCTTTGAAATCATTACATACGCATCCCATTATCATGCACATCATTATAGGTATCATTACAGGTTTCTCATCTCCTTTGCTGTTTATTTCAGCATGAAATATCTTCTGAAATACCTACCGATCAAGCCATCAAAGCTCTTCAGGCACATAATGCCCAATTCCAAGAGATGTTCTTGAACTTGGCTAAAGGGCAAGAAGATTTGAAGACTCTCATCCTGAAGTAGAAGAAGAAGAAGAAGAATGTGGTTCTTCTGAATATGGGTAACATATTTGGGAATAGGTTGTGACAGGAAGCTGATCTGTCTCTTTCATCCAAAGGAGAGGAGGACCAAGAAGAAAAAAAGGGTCCCAGTCCTGTGGTTTCTGATAATGATACTAATTTTGATGATGAGCAGTATCCTCTTGCTGAGGATAGGTACAAACAACTCGAAGACCGTCTGAGCGCTATGGAGTGTCAGAAGATCCCTGGTTTGGATTTTGAAGAACTGGGACTGGCATCTGGGGTGGTGATTCCTCATAAGTTTAAAGCTCCAGTTTTTGCTAAGTACGATGGAGTATCCTGTCCAAAACTCCATCTCTGCTCGTATGTCCGAAAAATCCAACCTTACACTACTGATAGGAATTTGTGGGTACATTTCGTTCAAGATAGTCTGTCAGGGACTCAACTTGAATGGTTTTATCAATTGGAAGGAGCTAATGTTTGCAATTGGGAGGACCTTGCTGTTGCTTTTTACAAGCAGTATCAGTATAACGCCGACCTTGCTCCCACTCGTACTCAGCTTCAGGGTATGTCTATGGGTGCAAGTGAAGGTTTTAAGGACTATGCTAAGAAGTGGAGAGATCTGGCTGGAAGAGTCCAACCCCCTCTATTTGATAGGGAGTTGGTTGACATGTTTCTAGGGACGTTGTCTGGACCATTTTTCAATCATCTGATTGGCAGTTCATCATCTAGGTTTACTGAATTGATTTTGACTGGGGAGAGAGTAGAAGTTGGTATCTGAAGTGGTAAGATACATAAGGATACATCGTCAGGTGCAGTAAAGAAGCCTTTCACCGGTAAGAAAGAACCTAGTGCAGTTTACAGCTCAAGGAGCCAAAACTGACCTGAACGCCATCAAGCAGTGAATGCGGTAGTGATATCAAGACCCACAGTTACTCCATAATGCAACAATCAACAAAGAATGGAGAGACCGCAAAGCCATTACACTCGGCTCAATATGACCTTGTCTCAAATTCTATCTCAATTATTGAAGACCAGCCTGGTAACTATGAGGGAAGCCCCGAACAATCCCAGTACCACATCTCCACTATATAATCCAAACGCCCGTTGTTCCTATCACTCCAATAGCTTGGGTCATTATACAAACAACTGTTGGGCCTTGAAGAATAAGGTACAAGACTTAATCGAAGCTAAAGAGATTAAGTTTAACGCTCCGGAGAAACCCAACGTCATAACTGCTCCCATGCCCAAACATGATCAGGGAGTGAATGCAATTGAGGATAGTGAAGAAGATTCAGATACCGACAGCTGGATCTACCCGACTACCAACGGTGGATTGAACAACTGGACGGCGAAGGACTTCGTGCCCGTTTCTTTTATTACACGGTAATTGACTTTTGTTTTGAGATTTGTAACAGACACTTTGAAACTTTATGGCCTGGTGCCTTGCCCGAGGCACCTTGGCTTTGTTTGTGAGGGCTTATTATTTTTCATTTTCATGTATCATCAATAAAGCATTGGATGTTTTCTTGCATTACAAATTTTGCGCTCCTTGTTTTTCGTTTCTATCTCGCACTTTATCAAAATAGCTATTGTCTTACACACACTCACATATCATAATGCAGATCCACATCCACTCTGGATCCCATTGATAACGACTCTGCTACTGCGAGTTATGACTTCGAAAATCTGATCAACCAAGCCGAGGACGAAGGTGAGGACGATTGTGAGGTACCTGGAGAACTTGCTAGACTATTACTACAGGAAGAAAGGGTCAAACAGACTCATGAAGAGCCAGTGGAATTAGTGAATTTGGGTACAGAGGAAGACATGAAAGAGGTCAAAATAAGTTCCAAATCTATGCTGATAAGGTGCGTGTACCTCTAGTTCCTCTGAATGTTTTGACAGCTCCTTGGCCTTTTGCAATGTCGCGCATCGACATGATCGGCGAGATCAGACCTACTGCGTCTAACAGGCATCATTTCATTTTGGTAGCAATTGATTACTTTACGAAGTGGGTTGAGGCAACTTCCTTTGCTATAGTAACCAAGAACGTTGTGGCGCGATTCATCCGACACAATCTGATATGTAGATATGGTGTACCTAAGAGGATCATTATGGACAATGGTACAAATCTCAACAGTACAATGATCACTGAGCTCTGCAAAAAATTTAAGATACATCATCACAACTCTTCTCTTTACCGGCCGAAGATGAATGGGGATGTTGAAGCGGCTAATAAGAACATCAAGAAGATTGTGTAGAAGATGACAGTAACATACAAAGACTGGCATGAGATGTTACCATTCGCTCTTCATGGGTACCGTACCTCAACGCGAACATCAATAGGGGCAACACCCTACTCTTTGGTGTATGGCATGGAGGCAGTCTTACCCATTGAAGTCCAGATACCCTCTCTCCAGCTTATGAAGGATGCATGTTTAAACGATGACGATTAGATCCAGACCCGGCTTGATCAGTTGAATTTAATCGACGAGAAGAGACTTACTACTATTTGTCATGGTCAAATGTATCAAAAGCGGATGATCAAGGCATTTAACAAGAAAGTCAGACGACAAGAGTATCAAGTCGGGGATCTGGTGATCAAACGCATCATACTGCCACAAGGTGATCCCAGGGGCAAATGGACCCCCACTTACGAAGGGCCATTTGTGGTTAAGAACATTTTCTCGGGAGGAGATATGATTCTAACCACCATGGATGGTGACGACCTTCCTCACACTGTCAATGCAGACATAGTGAAAAAATACTACGCATAATCAAAGACCTACTAGGTTGACTGACCTAGGCAAAAATAAGGGCTTCCCGGAGAACCAAAAGGGTTCGGGAAAAAGTAAGGGATGAAAATGAAAAAAACTGTACACCCGACAAGTCGAAAACCTGAAAAGGCGGCTTGGGCAAAAAAGGGTATCCCGGTGAACCGAAAACCCGAAAGGGCGGTCCAGGCAAAAATTAGGGATTAAAGCATAACACTATGTCTCATTGGATCATCTTGCAACCAGACTTCGGTATCAACTATCAAGCTCGGACGGTGCCAATCAATCTGATCTACCTTCAACCAAGTAGTAAAGTGATAAGATGCTCGAAGATATAAAGGCGATAGCAGAGTTGGAACCCAGTGGGATTGTTCACATAACTGTTTTTCTTTGTTTTTCACAAATTGTATAATTTCTATCTTTCGGCGACATTCTCTTATTAGGACGTCAGCCTCTTGTATAAAACGCCTATGACAGGCCAACTTCAAAATCAATACAATTCATTTTTCAATGAATTTCAAAATTGTTTTTCTTTTCCTGTTTTATTTTGCAAGAACGTCCAATGATTCATTTTTGATATATGCATTTGAAAATAATTGTTGCTCATAAATATTTACATGCGAAACAAAAGACGATTACTCGTAATTTCAGGAATAGGGGCAAACAAAAAATGTCCAAACCTTACAGTTGCTCTACCCACCAGGTACAGGGATAAACCCAGCTGGAGAAAATGACTAAAGGCACATACACTCCCCGCAGAGTAGGAAATGTCTGAAAACAGTGGTGTTAATTCTCCCCAAGCAGAGTTTATCTATCACCAGCACTAGAAGATTATCCCCAGTGGAGTTTATTTCTTCCACAAGCATAAACTCAATCCCCAACAGGTTTCGTTATCGCCATCAACAGTAATTCATCCCCAGCCGAGGTTATTTCTCCAAGTCAGCAGATCTTCTAGCAGAGTATCTCTTCCCCACAAAGCCATTTTCTCGCTAGTCTATTCTCCAGCAGAGTTTTTCTCCCGCCATTTTATTCTCAAATTGTCTTCGGTCGTTATCCCCAGCGAGAACGAAGAATTTAACTCTTTATATTCTCTAACAGCAGTCCGGGATTTATTTTCTCCAGCTAGAGAACATCACAAAAACATCGCATATCCATACACCATGGCATGCGCATACGCATCATACATCACAATCTCATTTATTTTGAGAACATCATTGCTCAATGCATTTCATACATCATGACATTACATACGACTAACTCTTTACCTTTCAGGGAAAGATGCAATCAAAATTCTCACAAGTTTTCTCTGGTTCAGTCAAATCAAGGCTAAGATTTCTATTCCAGTTCAAGCTATGAAGCCCGGGTCCGACTGGATAATATCTTGATTTCTCCAGCATATTGTGAAGCCCGAAGAACAACCGGATAACAGTATCAAATACCGCGAAGCCTGGAATTGACCAAATAGTGGTTTATCATTAAGCAATGAAGCCCAGATTCGACCGGATAATAGTTTAATCCCCGACAAGTTATTGTGAAGCCTGGATTACGACCAAATAGCAGTACAAGGACACCATGAAGCCTGGATTCGACCAGATAGTGGTATATCATAAACACAAGCCGTGAAGCCCGGATTCGACCGGATAACAGCTCAGCAAGTTATTGTGAAGCCTGGATTACGACCAGATAGCAATACAAGACACCATGAAGCCTGGACTTGACCAGATAATGGTAGAAGACGTTGTGAAGCCTGGATTACGACCAGATAGCAGCCAAGAATACTACGAAGCCTGGAGTCGACCAGATAGTGGTATATCTTTAATATAAGTTATGAAGCCCGAATTCGACTGGATAATATCTTGATTTCTCCGAACACCATGAAGCCTGGATTCGACCAGATAATGGTATAAGACACCGTGAAGCCTGGATTGCAACCAGATAGCGGTAAAAGACACTGAAGCCTGGATTACAACCAAATAACAGTAAGGGACACTATGAAGCTTGGATTTCGACCAAATAGCAGTCTACCTGACCAATTACTATGAAGCCCGGGAATCGATCAGATATTAGTAGGCCTTAAAGTCAAATGGAAGCCCGGATGCGACCGGATAACCACCTGATTTCTTCTGAAGCCTGGAATACGACCAGATAAGAAGTAAGGTATTGTGAAGCCTGGAATCGACCAGATAGTAGTACAGGACACCATGAAGCCTGGATTAGACCGGATAATGGTATAAGACATCGTGAAGCCTGGATTACGACCAGATAGCGGTAAAAGACACTGAAGCCTGGGATTACGACCAGATAACAGTACAAGGCATTGCGAAGCTTGGATTTCGACCAAATAGCAGTTTACCTAAACAATTACTAAGAAGCCCGGAGTCGACCAGATATTAGTGTGCCCTAAATTCAAGTTGAAGCCCGAATGCGACCGGATAACAACCTATTTCCTTCTAAAGCCTGGATTACGATCAGATAAGAATTGAGAAATTGCAAAGCCTGGATTACGACCAGATATCAAGTTTAATCTCATCTCCCCATTAAGCCGCTGTAAAGCTTGGAGCACGACCAGATAGCAGTTGATCTTATCACTATGAAGCCTGGATCACGACCAGATAGTGGTTCATTTTCATCTCTTCGACCAAGAGACCATTCCCCAGTAAAATAACGGACGAACGAAGATCCTAAAATTCAACTTTTACCAAGACAAAGAACAACGTTCCCCAGCGGAATCCTCCTCAACAACAGGTATACAAGCTCTCGCAAAGGAATCTCTTATGCGGTCGACACTCCTTCAGATGGCATATTTAAGCCCATCCCCTAGCATCAATATCCAAATTTCATCTATAAGCCCATTCCTGACATCACAAGACAAGTACCACTTCATGCGAGTGCAAGTTTCTGGGCACTCTAGTGTTCAATCATCTTCCACCTTCAGATCACGAAAGACAGGCAAGCCAATCTACATCCTCAGGTTTAAGAAGATTGAACAGGGGCAGCTGTTGTACCCTAAAATTTGCCCTCTTATATTTCTTAATACATTTCAAGTGAGATCCTCAAATTGCTCAAGGAAGTCCAAGGGTTGACCAGACAAACTCTCTCCTAAGGCAGTCTACCTCAAATTAGGGTTTCATGTTGCATCAAGATACTTGAGTCCAAGGGATCCCAAATTCTCACCATTGTCCTAATATGTTCACAAGATCATCCATATTAAGTTTCAAGCCTTGCATAGAAAGTTTGCTCAGTCAATTGCTCAAAGGCCTGAAAATTGACTATGTTAGGGCAAAAGTCAATTATGGCCCACATACAGTCAAACTTCAAGATTTTTGGTCAACATCCTCATTTTGAAGTATTATTCATCACTTGATCAAGGGTTTATCATGATTCCTCAAGGATTGCTCACAATTCATCAAAACCCAAAAGTTGCTAAATTAGGGTTTTGTAGGAAAAGTCAACTCAACTTTGACCAAGCATAACTTTCTCATAATTTATTATAAATGACCCATCCAAAGCTCATTTTTAAGAGGATTCAATTCCATACAATTCATATTCAGCTCCCAAGTTCAAAATATGCACTCACAAGAAGTTGTGAATTTGGACAATATAGGTCATTTTGAAAAGTCAACAAAAACACCTTTTTTGTCAAAGCTTCATACATGAACATGGAAGAATAAATTGAGATGAGAACAACAGGTTTGCTTAGAGGACATCTTAAGCTTTCTAAAAAGTCTAAGAACACATCTCTAGGGTCAAAATTGAGGAAGTTATGCATTGGTGAAGTTGACCTTTTTTACAAAATTGCCAAAATTCAAAAGTGCCTCAAATTGCAATTTTTGTCAAATGGGCCCAACTTTTTGTACTTGTCTTGAGTTTGTAACATGGTCCACGACCCATGATCCTTCCCACTTGACTTTATTTTATTTTTGCCATTTATTTTGATTTTTATTTAAATTAAATCAAATTAAATCAAAATAAAATCATGGAAATATCAAAATCATTTAAACCTTGAGATTTTGTGCATATTTCAGGTCTCTTATATAGCTAGCAATGAAATCAAATCGTGCAAGGCCTGTTTGTACACAAAAGATTGGTTTTTGGCTTATTTTGGAAAGATTTGCATGAGAATCAAATCTTGATCAATGACCATAATTGAAAAAGATTTAGAGCAAACTTGTAAACCTAATTCACTCAAGGACATATATAGAACGTTTGCAGACCAAATGCAAAAGGGTTGGAGGCGTGTAGAGTGAAGAACAAACTTGGAAAAACTCAAGAAAAGTAGCAATTTGTTTTCATACTTCCACGCATTCTCAAGCCTCCCAAGATATCTCATTCGCTTCTTGGGTGTACAAGGAGTCTATACCAATCAAAAGCAAGTGTTTTTGTGCCCAGAAACGCGAGGTAAGTGCTTCACGACATCCCTCCCTTTTTGAAATCGAATCTCATGAATTTGACATTGTTAACTTGATTGGTTCATATATTCTGAATCCTTGAAGCATTTGCAAGCTATTGGTAATGATTAATTTCATTTTTGCTAACCCTACAGAGATATGCCATTGTTAGGTTTTCTTGTTTCATTTTGGGATTTTCTTGTATAGGTAAAATTGGCCTAAAAGAAAGGTACCATGATGTTCACAAGGCCAAGACGAATTGGTCTGTAGCATTAGTTTTCATTTATGGTGCGTGTATGAGATTTTGGAAAATTGCAGGGGTTATAGCTACAGGTTGTGTCCGTAGGTAAAAGTCTTGGACTTTTACCAACGGAGTGAGGAAGAAGAAGGGTGGCGTGGCACCCCCTGATTCATCCATTTGAAATTCGCGCACTGTACAATTGTTAATTTGCGTTTTTTAATATAATGTTTATTTGTTATTTGATATACAAACAAGTGCGCTAGCTCAATTGGTAAGGAGGTGTGTGAAAAGGCCATAGGACATGGGTTCGAATCCCAGGTCCCCCGTATTATTTCACAATATTTTTCCTTGTGTGATCAGGCATGTGCACAAGCATGGAGCTTACCATACGCCTCAACATTCAACCACCAGATCTCCAACAAGCTTGATCCAAGAGCCATATTCTGAGGGTCTACCATAGGCTTGGTCAAACGTGCAACATTGGATCATGAAGGCCAACCTTGGACCAAGGCTTATTGGGCCAGAAATCAGATTGGCACCTCCCTTTCTATTTTGACACCAGGCCCAATTTCTTTCTTTCTTTTTCTTTTTTATATTTTCTTTCTTTTATTTATTTAATTTAATTTATTTTCTCACAAAATTAATTCTTTTTTATCAAAAAACTTATAAAATCCAATTTCATCACATTTAGGTTTTTTTTATATATTTTGTCAAAATTAATTTAATTAGTTTTAATTTAATTATATGATAACTTTAATCATTTTGTAAATAAATTAAAACAAATTAGAAAATTAGGTTTACTTGATTTAATTTTTATTTTATTTTCTCAAAATAACAAAAATACAAAAAATAGGTCAAAATTAATTATTTTCCTTAATTTAATTTAATTAGTAATTAGGTTTGTGTTTATTCATTAAAACCTTATTTTTCTTAAAATAATCAAAAACAACAAAAAATAATTTTTCTTTTAATTAGGTTAGACGGGGTCAAAACCCTAATTTTCTCTTGTCCTCGATTCATCGCGCGCATTTATTTATTTTTGCAAATATTAATGTAACTGCTCATGGGATGTAATAGTTTAATTAGGACTTTTCGTTTATTTATCGTTTTACGAGTTTTTGGCTATGTAATTAACCCTCCTCCCCGAAGCCTTGTAATAGCGTAGTTTTATTTCTCGCATTTTAATTTTCGCAAATATTAACTGTTAGATGTATGATAATAGGATTGCATGACAAGAATGTATGTTAATTTTAAAATGGTTAGCAAACCCTGAATGTTCAAAGATAACAACTTGAAATCAAATCACTCGCACATGCGCACTCCTAGGGTATACCCTCACTTTGGTTGCCTTCGGTAAACGGTCATTAAGTATAGGGTGTTTTAGTGGTCTCTCTCTTGTCTAAACAAAGATCAAATGTCTCATTTGGAAATGTTGCCTCAGAAAGGTTGCCTCGAAAATGTTGCCTCGAATATGATCTTAAGACACTAGGGTTATTACTAAGACGTCCTAACATTGCTTTAGTGATCGTACGTCCCTTTCGAATTGACCCTCACAATTCCAACGACGATGATACCTACTCACTAATAGTGGGATAGCATTGTCTAAAGGAAACAAGAATGAAAACATTCTTTTTTCGAGTAGGTAGATGCTAGTAGGTACTTGCTCAAAAACAAACTTTTTCACACTTACACTCTTTTCAAACAAAATTTTCAAAAACACTTCGTAACACTCTTGAAGACAGAAACAAGGGTTAAAACGAAGTAATCAAAAAAATTTCAAAACACACAAACACGGAAGCAATTTTTAAAAATGATGAGCAAGTACCTAAGAGCCCGTAGAAAACTACGGATAGAAAGGGTGCTAATACCTTCCCTTTCTATAATCTACCCCCCGTACTCAAAATCTCGAAAAAGGAATTTTTCTGTGCTTTTGTCCTTTCCAGTTGGATAAAATAAAAGTCGATGGCGACTCTTGCTTACCGCGACATTTTGCAAACACAAACGCAAAATGCAAACCAGCATTTTCACTAAATAGTCCGGTTCTGCCACCGTATCACATTTACCATTACAGCCTTTTAAATTATTGCCAATTTACTTTATCCTACACTTTACTTGCATTTTTATCAAGTTTTTTTACCTTCATCCTGCCTTTACTCTTAGTTTCCTGTCGAACCTGTTCATTTAAACCTATTCAAACCCAAAAACACTTAGCATATGTCTTAGGATCAAACTGATCGATCCTGCAAGTAACCAAAATAACCCTTTTTGGAAGATCAGTGGTTGTTTACTAATTTCACGATAAATAAATTGGCACACTTGATGGCACGTTGCTATGTTTTTTGTTCTTTTTACAAACTTTGATAAAAATAGTTTTTATCATAAATGCTTTAAGTAATTTCCTTTCTCTCAAAGAGTGTTGTATGTTATTGAGAAGTGGCAAAACAACCACCAAAGAGTACATACCTAAGAGAAGAAATAGGAGAATGGCTAATCAACCAAGTAGTGGAGAAATTCCTCCACCAATTCCCGGTAATGGAATTATGGTTATACCAACAGTTAGCAAACCTATGCCATCAACGGTTGCGAACTTATGCCATCAACGGTTGGTTCGACACCAGCATTAACGGTTACACAAATAGGACCAATACTTTCTTATATAGGTCCTAGAGGTCCACCAGGAACACCCCCACCAAGAGGAAATCTGGGAGTTCAACCTTATGTCCCTCCAGGATTTTTGACAAACTGGATGGGTCGAGACCAACCCTATGGCATACCAACCGCTGAAATGGCAAGCCTTATGAATGCCTCATCCATATTTTCAGAACCTTTGTAAGTTCATCTTCACCATTGTAGGGATTTGTAACTGGTATGGCAAATCTAGGTAGAAACCAACTCTTAAGAGGGACGTCCCATACAATGCCAAGCCTCACAAATGCTTCTACAACAATTTTGAGGCAACAAATGGATGAGAGTAACCATGACACGGTGCATATGTTGGCACAAACCTTGAGTACAGTACTTAACCCTGTAATATAAAATACCACCCAGACGAATCAGCAAATGGCAGCGCAAATGACGCGCATGGCCGAATTTTTTGGGGTTCCTCAACCTATTTGACACCCCCAAAGAGAGATGATAAGAGGAAACCAAGGTGTGGTCTTAGAGGGTGACATGAACATTAACCAGAATCCACAGCCAGATGGGATGAACCATAGAGTGGAGGTCGAACAACCTAGGGTCGAAGTACCCAGAGTTGCCCCACAAATCCCAAGAGTTGTCGAACAAGGTATAATTGTGGTAAATAGAAACCAAAATGTTGATGAGGTAATACAGCAAGTTTGACACCACAACCATGCAGCAGATAATAACTTGACAGCCATGGTCGAAAGAATCATGGCACATAACAGAATGAACATTGGCTTCCATAGGCCAAACTTTACATCTCCATTGTCAGATTATATCTTGCAATCAGATTTACCCCTAGGTGGAAAGTTCCAAAGTTCACCAAGTTTTCAGGGGATATGACAGAGTCCACTGTCGAACATGTGGCAACGTATTTGATAGAGGCTGGGGAAATATCAAATAGTGAGAATCTTAGGATTAAGTATTTCCCAAGTTCTTTAACAAAACATGCCTTCACTTGGTTTACCACACTCCCAGCCAATTTGATCCACAATTGGAATCAGTTGGAAAGATTGTTCCATGGACAGTTCTATATAGGACAAACCAAAATAAGTTTGAAAGAATTGGCTAGTGTGAAGAGGAGATTCACTGAGCCAATTGATGAGTATCGAAACAGATTTCGACTACTCAAAGCCAGATGATTTACACAAGTTCCTAAACATGAGTTGGTTGAAATGGTTGCAGGAGTGTGATGCGGTGGGAGAACTGACTTGGTGTTTTGCGTTTTTGATCGCAAATGTTGCGGTTAGCAAGAGTCGGCACCGAATTTTCTTTTATCCAAAAGGAAAGGTGAAAAAGCACAGGAAAGATCTTTGAGATTGTTTCTTGATTTCGGGGGGTAGATTATGAAAAGGGAAGGTATTAGCACCCTTTTCATCCATGGTTTTCCATGGGCTCTTAGTTATTTGCTAGATCACCTGCTTTTGTTTGAAATGTGCTTTGTTTGGAAATGTGTATGGTGGTTTTGAAAGTATTTTGAAAAGGCGTCTTCGTTTAGGCAAACTTTGTAATGATTCTCGTTCGTAAGAATGTATACAAAGTGTTGATCTTTTAAAAATGTTTTCAAGTTTGAAACGTGTTTTTGAAAGTGTTGGTGTTTGTTTTGAAAATAGCACGGATATTTTTATTTTGAAATGGAGCAAGTAACTAGGAGTATTCTACCTACTCAAATGTCTTTCTTGTTCATTTTCTTTTCCTTTGACATTGTTGTCTTACCATTGATTTGGTAAGCAACCCTATCTTTGGATATAAACAGGACGGGCACGAGTCATCATATAACCAATGATTAGCAATGTTAGAAGGTATATTAGCATTTTTCTTTAGGGACTAAGATCATTTTGAAAGGAAACTTAGATAGCATCATCGAGGGACTATGATCTTGTATTTTTGCCTGTTTTTGCTAAGATACCTCTCGTGCGTAATATGGCCATTTATAAGGCAACAAGTGGAGTTAACCTTAAGGGTGCTAGTGTGAAAGTGTGTTTGATTGCATGCATTCTAGTCTTGATTAGGGTAATCTATTTGTTGATTTCATGTCTTTCCATACACATCCTAATTACTAGCATTTACATTTGTGATACGGTGGCAGAACCGACTGTTTTTACTGGTTTGCATTTTGTATTTGCAAATGTCGCGGTAAGCAAGAGTCGCTACCGACTTTTATTTCATCCAATCATGGAAAAGGAAAAAGAACAGAAAAAACCTTTTTTCGAGATATTCTGAGTACGGGGGGGTAGATTATAGAAAGGGAAGGTGTTAGCACCATTTCTATCCATGGTTTTCCATGGGCTCTTAGGTACTTGCTCATTTTTCAAATTGCTTTTGTGTGTTTGTTTTGAAAATGTTTTACTTCGTGATAACCCTTGTATCAGTCCTCAAGGATGTGACGAAGTTTGTTTTGAAAATTGGTTTTGAAAGGTGTTTGTGTAAAAAGTTTTGTTGAGCAAGTACTTAAGATTCTACCTACTCGAAAAAAGATTGTTTGTTCTCGTTTCCTTTAGACAGCACTATCCCACTATTAAGAAGTAGGTAGCACCGTCATTGGAGTTGTAAGGGACTTTCGAAAGGGACAAGTGCAATCACTAAAGCAATAGTTAGAAAACTTTAGTAGTCACCCTAGAGTCTTAAGATCTTTCTGAGGTAACATTTCCGAGGAAAAATTTTCGAGGCAACATTCGAAGGGGACATTTTGATCTTTTAGACTGGAGGGCAACCACTAAAATCTCTTATGCTTAATGATTGTTTACCGAAGGCAACCGAAGTGAGGTAAACCCTAGGAGTGAATATGTGCATGTGAATTGTTTCAGTTATATAGTCTTTGCACATTAGGTGATCTACCATTTTAATTTTCAAGCATTCTTCCCATACAATCCTATTAACCATGCATCTAACAGTTAATTATTTGCAAGAATTTAAAGTGCGAAAAATAAACCTAGCTATTACAAGGCTTTGACAGTTACATAATTGTCTTGACGAGAAATAAAAGTGCAGAATTTAAAACCTTAACTAAAACTATTACAAACACGAAACAGTTACAATAATAATAAAACAAATTAAAATGCGTGCGGCAAATTTAATGCAAGGAGAAATTGAAAATCCTAAAAATCTGACTAGAAAATATTTAAGTTGTTTTTTTGAGAGAAGAATTAATTAAGTTATATACGACTAAAACCCTAATTCTAATAATTTTAATTATAAAAAGAAATTTAAATTAACCTAATCTAAACCAAATTAAATAATTTCAAGAAAAATAAAATATTTTACAAAAAAAGATTTTATGTATTTTCGTGGTTTTTTTATTTGAGAAAAGAAACAATTTAATTACCAAAATTTAAAACTTAAGTTCTATTTAATTTTAATTGAAACAAAATAATCAAATAAACTAATTAACCTAATCTATTTAAAAAAATTAATTTGAATAAATAATATTTAATTATGTATTTTTGGTGATTTTTTAGTTTTATGAAAAATAGTAATTTTGTGTTAATTAATTAAAACAATTAAAGAAATTAATTCAAGAAATTAAAAAAAGAAATAGAAAGAAAATGCAAACTGGGCCTGTATGCTCAAGCCCAATAATCCTTCAAGCCCAGTCAGCATTTGGTTCCTTGTAGCGTTAACTTGATGGTGCATCATGGTCCCTCACTGCTGGAGCGTTAGATCTGATAGTATACTGGACCAAGTGGATGGATGCTGGTGGAGTATGGTGGACACCAGGATGAGAGATGTGTTGGACCTGTTGAAAGAAAATAACATAAAGGGAATTCTGGGACCTGGGATCGAACCCAGGTTCTCACACTCAATACCATATATGCCCTGCCATCTGAGTCGTGTGACTTGTTTGTTAGTATAATAACAACAATTAATATTATATAAAAAATAAGTGGATTAATGAATAAAAGAAAAAATGCGCGCCAAATTTCAAATAGTCCAATGATGATTGAACATATTATCTTCTTCTTCCTCATCCGTCGTTTTAGATCCTTGCCTTTTACCTACGGACAAGCTTCGTAGCCATAGCCCTGCAAACTTCAAAAATCATCAATACGCATGATAAATAAATTCTAGTTACATGGTTCAATTTATCTTGGTGCCAAGATCATCATGGTACCATGTTCTTGGCCTAATTTAGCCTGTAGAGAAAAACCCTAAAATGGCCATGTAAACCCTAACAATTGCAAACACGAATACAAGCATCAAAACTTCAATTAACATCCAGGCATGTTGCAAATACATCAATAATCACAAATACATTATTAAAATATGCTTATCATGCAAGGATTACTGTAATCGATTTTGAAATAAAGGGCAAACTGTATGAATGCTAGGGGGAGATTCTGGGTGTGAGAATGCGTGCAACTGATCGTATTAGCTTCTGGGAAGGTCCAAGAAACGATTGGAAGTGTTGGAATGGCTTGAATTGATCTCTAAGTTCAAAACGATCCAACACTTTTTGTCACTTTTTTTGAATTTGGGTTGGTGTTTTCACGACTGCCAAGCCTTGTCCCATGCTTTGTTCTTGTCCAATATATATCTAGGAATGAATTAGGGTTACAATCTTGGATTGAATCTTTGCAATTATGAGAGATTTAATTTGATTTGATTTTCAAGCTACATGTAAACTTGCTATTTTGAGCCAAATCATCCCTTTCTTGTACCAATTATGCTTGATTCGTTTTGGCCTTGATAACTCAGCATATTTTGATTTCCAACCTGTCCAAAAACCAAATCAAATCATATCTTTGCTATTATTCATCAATTATTTGATTTAATTCCATTTTTAATTAATGAAAAATCAAAATAAATTGAAAAATGAAGCAAATAATGTGTGGATGAATATTTGGGTCGTGGACCATATTATAAGTAAGGTGCAAGCATAAAAAGTTAGGCCCGTTTAGCAAAAAATGCATTTTTTAGCACATTTGACTTTTGGCAATTTTGCAAAAAGGGTCAACTTTGACAAGGCATATCTCATCCAATTTTAACCCTAGAGAGATGTTCTTGGACTTTTTAGAAAGATTAGGATGTCCCCTAAGCAACCTTTTTGGTCTCATCTCAATTGAGTCTTCCATGTTCATGTAAGAAGCTTTGACCCAAAAGGTGTTTTTGTTGACTTTTCAAAAGGACCCATAATGTAGAAATTCATATCTTTTTATGAGTGCATATTTTAACCTTTAGGTATGAAGATTAATTGTAGGGAATTGCATCCTCTTCAAAATGATCCTTGGATGAAAAATTTCTGATAAAGTATGAGGAAGTTATGCTTGGTCAAAGTTTGGTTGACTTTTCCAAAGAAACCCTAATTTAGCAACTTTTGGGTTTTAATAAATTTGGGGCTTTCCTTGAGGAATCATGATCAACCCTTGATCAAATGATGGATATAACTTAAAAATTTTGATGTTAACCAAAAATCTTGAAGTTTGACTGTATGTGGGCCACCGTTGACTTTTGACCTAATAGAGTCGATTCTTAAGCATCTGAGCATTTGACTGAGTAAACTTCTTGTGAAAGGCATGAAACTTGACATGTAGGGTCTTGAGAACATATTAGGACCATGGAGAGCATATGAGGCCTTTGGGGGTTCACCCATCTTGATGAAAATGGAAACCCTAATTTGAGGTACACTGCCTTATGAGAGAGTTTGTCTGGTCCATTCTTGGGCAACCTTGAGCAAATTGAGGATCTCAATGGACATGTATTGAGTAAAATGAGAGAGTAAATTTTAGGGTACAACAGCTTCCCATGTTCAATCTTCTTAAACCAGAGGATGTAGATTGGCTCGTCTGCCTTTCGTAATCTGAAGGTGGAAGATGATTGAACACTAGAATGCCCAGAAATTTGCACTCGCATGAAGTGGCACTTGATTTGTGATATCGGGAATGGGCGTACAAATGCCATCTGGAGGTCGATAATAGAAGATTGTCATAGATGGGCTTAAAGATACCATCCTGGATGCGACGGAGAATTGTCGGAGATGGGCTTAAAGATGCCATCTAGGATGTGGCGAAATACTGTCGGGGATGGGGTTAAAGATGCCATATAGAGGATGTTGATTTCCTGAGACATTCCTTTGACGAGAATCCCTGTTGCTGTTATTGATGAGGAATCTGCTGAGGAACGTTGCTATCTGTCTTGGGAGAAATTGAATTTTAGGAGCTTCACTTATCCGTTAATCTATTGGGGAAATGCGAAACCAATTGCATTTGATCTGATCCCGGTCTTACAGTGTTGTGGACTGCTGTCTGGAAACCTGGATGGTAAGGTTATGAGAAGGAAACTGGATCGTAGGGTTCGAAATGAAAGCCTGGATAGTAGGGCTGTGAGAAGGAACCTGGGTCGTAGGGTTACTTCGAAATGAAAGCCTGGATAGTAGGGCTGTGAGAAGGAACCTGGATCATAGGGTTACTTCAAAATGAAACCCTGGATAGTAGGGCTGTGAGAAGGAACCTGGATCCTAGGGTTACTTCAAAATTAAAGACTAGATAATAGGGTTATGAGAAGGAACCTGGGTCGTAGGGTTACTTTGAAATGAGAGCCTGGATAATAGGTCTATGAGAAGGAACCTGGATAGTAGGGTTACTTCGATATGGAAGCCTGGATAGTAGGGTTGTGAGAAGGAACCTGGATAGTAGGGTTACTTCGATATGGACGCCTGGATAGTAGGACTGTGAGAAGGAACCTGGATCGTAGGGTTACTTCGATATGGAAGCCTGGATAGTAGGGCTGTGAGAAGGAACCTGGATAGTAGGGTTACTTCGATATGGAATCCTGGATAGTAGGGCTGTGAGAAGGAACCTAGATAGTAGGATTACTTCGATATGGAAGCCTGGATAGTAGGGTTGTGAGAAGGAACTTGGATAGTAGGGTTACTTCGATATGAAAGCCTGGATAGTAGGGCTGTGAGAAGGAACCTGGATAGTAGGGTTACTTCGATATGAAAACATGGATAGTAGGGTTGTGAGAAGCAACCTGGATAGTAGGGTTTCTTCGATATGAAAGCCTGGATAGTAGGGCTGTGTGAAGGAACCTAGATAGTAGGGTTACTTCGATATGGAAGTCTGGATAGTAGGGTTGTGAGAAGGAACCTGGATAGTAGGGTTACTTAGATATGAAAGCCTAGATAATAGGGATGTGAAAAGGAACCTGGATAGTAGGGTTACTTCTATATGAAACCTAAAGGTGGAGAAAACACTTAGAAGGGGGGGTGAATAATTTTCTCTTTTTCTTTTTCTTAAAGGCACAACAATAAAGAAAAGACAAGGTTATTTTTATCCTGGTTTGTTTGAACTCAAACTACTCCAGTCCACCCACCAAGGTGATTTCGCATTTCTCAACAAGGACTTAATCCACTATAATCAACTGATTACAATCACATAACAATTGTTGTGACTAACAATGCACAAGTAACCTTACAAGTGACTCACACCACTAAAACTAAAACTAGTCCTAGTCTACTTGAGAATTCCGACCAACCTTGGTCTCTCAAGGAACAATTACAAGATATAAATCTTTACAGATAGTGAAACAAAGTTTGCTTCTAAGAAAGCTATATCACAACTGTGATTTTTCACTAAGAATATTTTAGCACAAAGTGTATGAATAATGAATTTGTGAGGCCAAAATATTTTGTGTAGCTTTTGCTTATTTTGATTTTGTTCAGTTCTATTCAGAACTTTAGATGTTCAATCTTTCAGCATTTCAGCAATTATGTGTTTGTGCATTTGAGCATTAGTTGGCTTGCAATTAATGTTCTTCTATATATAGCATGAAGAAACATGACTGTTGCTGCCTTCAAATGGAGAGAATTAAATATTTGCGTGTTTCCTTGCACTATTCCATTTTCCAATGCACCAACGTAGACACTTGAGTGCATGTAGCCGTCTTTGCATTAAATGAGAAAACGATACCATGTAAGAACATATCTCCTGAAGCTTGACAAGACTTGTTAGCTTCTGCATTCTTCAGAGCTTGGCTCAACGTCTTGAATTCAGAACATGTTTGCTTATCTTCTAAATAATGCTTTTCTTGCTAAGTACTTGCTTTCAAATAGCTTCTGAACAGAACTTGCTTTCAAATAGCTTCTGAACAGCACTTGCTTTCAAAGATCTTCTGAACAACACTTGCTTTCAAAGAACTTCTGAAACATAGCTTACACAGAAACTTGCTAAGCGTTAGAAGATGTAATTAAATAATTATCTTACCAGAGTCAGCATCAGTACTTGAGTTAAAGCAAACGGTTCTTTCATCAAAAGAACGTCTTCATTTATATTCAGCTCAACACTTCAAGATGCTTCTGTCAGAACATTATCAGAGACAACATCAACATCAACACTTGCGCTAAAACAATTAGTTCTTTCATCAAAGAACTTCTTCATTTATTTTCAGCTCAGCACTTCAAGATGCTTCTGTCAGAACATTATCTGAAACAATTAAATACGTTCATCAGAGTATCAAATATATAAAATATAATTTATTATTATCATCAAAACTCTGAGATATGATCAGAACCAATCTTATTCTAACAATCTCCCCCTTTTTGATGATGAAAAAAAAATATTCAAATATAGAAATAAATTGAATAAGAGATATGAATCTCCCCCTGAAATAAATATTTCTATAAGAAAAACTTCCTGAGAATTTTCATCAGAGCTTTGGA
This sequence comes from Vicia faba, assembly GCA_948472305.1. NCBI lineage: Eukaryota > Viridiplantae > Streptophyta > Magnoliopsida > Fabales > Fabaceae > Vicia > Vicia faba. Next base: position 1,050,764,702 of record OX451736.1, on the reverse strand, counting down.
ATTTTTTCTTCTGAGATTTCTTCATCAGGTTCTTTTGAGGATAATGTTCATTTGAAATAAACTTCCAGCGTTTAAATGATATCTGCAAAGTTCTTAAAAGCATAGAAAGAAATCTTGTATTTTGTTTTTGTTAGAATGTTTGACTTAGTCCCATAACTGTTAATCAGAGATTAGATCAAAATACTCATTTTCTCCCCCTTTTTGGCATAATCAAAAAGTAAATGAAAAATAGTTGAAGAGCGTAAAAATTTTATTAATAAAAGATTCAGAGGTTCAACAAAACAACAAGTGAGAAGGGTTTTTACAAAAGTATTTATATGAAGACTTTTCAGAAATAGGTTTTGTAAAAAATGACTTAGCATTTAATGAAAATGAAAAGTGAGGGGAAAGCGTGAGATTTTAATCAAATCAGAACAGTTACCTAGAACTGCGTCATTAGCTTAGCACGCATAACCTTTCAGAAACACACCAAGTGTTCATCTTCTGAAGATTGCATGGGACATCTGTTTGATCTAATGAACTTCTGATCTATACTTGAATTGAAACGTTAGAACATTTCAGAACATTACATATAGCTTCTGATGTAATATCTCTTCTAACTTCTGAAGAGTTGTTAATCAGAGCATTCATAATAGAATATTCCGAAGTCAAGCATAGAAGATAAATACAGTTTTATTCAGGACATAATTCCATACAAATATTTTTCAAGATGAATTTAAATCTATCTTCTGAAAGGGGTTTGGTAAAAATATCAGCCCATTGATGGTCTATTTTTACAAAGTTTAAATTTAAAATTCCCTTCTGAATATAGTCCCTTATAAAATGGTATTTAATTTCAATGTGTTTAGCTTTAGAATGTAAAATAGGATTTTTAGAAATACATATAGCAGAAGTATTGTCACAGAAGATAGGAATCTTACTTTCATAAAGATTAAAATCTTCTAGATGACTTTTCATCCAAATCATCTGAGAACTACATCCAGCAGCAGATATATACTCAGCTTCTGTGGTTGAAAGTGCAATTGTTGCTTGCTTCTTGCTGTACCACGAGATAATATTGTCACCCAGAAACTGGCAGCTTCCAGAGGTGCTCTTTCTTTCAATTCTATCTCCAGCAAAGTCAGCATCACAATAACCTACTAGTCTGTAATCTTGTGATCTTCTGTAACACAAACCTAGATTAGTAGTACCTTTCAAATACCTCAGAATACTCTTAACAACAGTTAAGTGAGATTCTCTAGGATCTGATTGGAATCTAGCATATAAACACACATTGAATAGTATATCAGGTCTAGATGCAGTCAGATAGAGAAGGGATCCAATCATACCTCTGTAGAGCTTCTAATCTACCTTCATACTTACCTCATCTTTTCCCAGAATGCAGGTTGGATGCATTGGTGTCTTGGCATCTTTGCTTTCTGACATCTGAAATTTCTTCAGAAGTTCTTTAACATACTTCGTCTGATGTATGTAAGTACCTTCTGGAGTCTGGTTGATTTGAATTCCCAGAAAGAACTTCAATTCTCCCATCATACTCATTTCAAATTCTGCCTGCATGGTCTCAGCAAATTCTTTTCCAAGGGAGATATTAGAGGTTCCAAAGATTATATCATCAACATAAATTTGAAAAATTAAAATATCATTTTTAAATGTATTTCTGAAAAGAGTTGTGTCCACTTTCCCTCTGGTAAAATCTTTTTCTAAAAGAAAATTACTCAGACGATCATACCAAGCTCTGGGAGCTTTATTTAAACCGTACAAAGACTTTTTTAATTTAAAAACATGTTCTGGATGTTTTGAATCATTAAACCCAAGAGGTTGATGGACATAAACTTCTTCTTCTATATAGCCATTTAAAAATGCACTTTTAACATCCATTTGATATAATGAAATGTTATTTTGAACAACAAAAGAAATTAATAATCTAATAGACTCTAACTTGGCGACTGGGGCAAAGTTTTCATTATAATAAATTCCTTCTTGTTGACTATAACCTTGTGCAACCAGTCGTGCTTTGTTTCTGATCACCTCTCCTTGCTCGTTCAGTTTGTTTCTGAAAACCCATTTGGTTCTTATAATGTTGAATCCTTTGGGTCTTGGAACTAGATCCCATACATCGTTTCTGGAAAATTGATTGAGTTCCTCTTGCATTGCTAAGATCCAATCATTGTCTTCCAGAGCTTCATCAATAGAAGTTGGCTCAATTAGAGATACCAATCCAAACAATGATTCTTCATTGATTCTGAGAGAGGATCTTGTTCTGATGGGATCTTCTTTTCTCCCAATGATCATGTCTTCTTTATGAGCTGAAGAGATTCTAAGAAACATTTTCTGAGTGGTTTGTTCAGAGATTATGAGATTGTCCAGAGCATTGTCAATAGGGTCATCTTCTGAGTCTTCCTTTGCTTCTGAGTCTCTCTTTGCTTCTGAGTCTTTCTTTGCTTTTGAAGTTTCAGAGTTTGAGGGATGATCTTCTGTACCTACAGAAATATCAATTTTCTTTGGTTGTTGCTGGCCAAGCTTGTCATCAAACCTGACTTTGATTGATTCTTCAACAATCAGAGTTTCTGTGTTGTATATTCTATGGCCTTTTAAGCATTCAGAATATCAAGCAGAAAACACCTTTCTGCTTTAGAATCAACTTGTTCAGAACAAAAACACGTACATTCAAAAAGATTGAAATATAAGATGTTTCTAGTGGCCTAGAGGAAGAATCAATATTTTATGATTTAAAAGAAGGTTCTGAAAACTTTCCTTTTAGACATGCTTTGTTCAGAACTTCTGATGTTGTATTTCCATTCCTGTTTCCAATAGTTTCAGAGCCAGTAATCTTCTATTTCTGATTACCTCTGAAACCTTAGAATCTTTTAGATTCTGGGCCTTAGAACATATGCTTTCTTTCCTCCATGAGTAGATAGCATCCAAAGTCCAGGTGTTAGTACTGGAGTATCAACCTTGCTGTTAAAAATATATTCAACATAGATGATTTTGTCTTTTAGTACCCATATATTTTTGGTTCCTCTTGGGTTAGGGTATTTAAAGTTCTGTTTGAACTTTGGTTTAGCATAAGAGTTTCCAGAGTAAGATGTATTTTTAATATGATGTGTGTGCCCAGTGGTGAAGTGAGAATAGAGAGGAGTACGTTTGATAACCAGATCCTTAACTTTCTTAGGCTTAGTTACTTTACCTTTGTATCCTATACCTATTATGTCTTTCTTGCTAACTCTATAGATCATTGAAGCCATTTTGCTTCTATCTATGTTTTTAGCTAGAAACTTTTGAAAGCTTTGATCATATGTCTTTATGATCTTATCAGCATTACTAGGATCTTCTGAGATTATTTCCTTCTGAGAGTTTTGTAGATCATTTTCTAGTTTTGAAATCTTTTCTTTTAACTCAGAGTTTTCTGGTCTCAGACTCTTAGTTACTTCAGAGTCAGAAGCAAGATCCTTTTTAAGATTCTTGAATTTGACTTGGAGCTGCTGATATCTTTCCAGAATTTCACTCAGACTTTCTCCTAGTTCAGCTTTAGTGAAATTAACAGTAAAGTCAGGGAATACCTCTTCAGTGTCTGATTTTGATTCTGATTCAGAGGATTCTAAGACATCTGATAAGTTGTCGGTTTGAGCTATATTGGCTTGTTTATCTTCTGATTCTGTTTCGTCTTCAGAAGATTCATAATCATCCCATGTTGCCATAAGACTTTTCTTCTTTTCCTTAACTAACTTCCCTTTATGTTTCTCCTTCTGAAGCCTTGGACACTCACTTTTATAGTGACCTTGTTTATTGCATTCATAGCAGGTAATGATTCTGTTACTTGATATTCTGTGTCCAGAGGAATTTTCAGAGTCATTTCCTGTTCTTCTGTAGTTTCTGAAATTCTTCTGCTTGTGCTTCCATAACTGATTGATCCTTCTGGAGAGCAAGGATAGTTCATCTTCTTCTGAAGCAGATTATTCATAGTTTTCTTCTTTACCCTGAAAAGCTTTAGTTTCATATTTTATAATTGATTTAAGGGCAATGGACTTACCTTTCTCTTGATGCTCGTGCTCATCAAGTTCTATCTCATGACTTCTGAGAGCACTGATGAGTTCTTCAAGAGACACGTTGTTCAGATCTTTTGAAACTTTGAAAGCAGTGACCATAGGTGCCTATCTTCTAGGCAAGCTTCTGATGATCTTCTTAACGTGATCTGCCTTAGAATATCCCTTGTTCAGAACTCTCAAGCCAGTAATCAGAGTTTGGAACCTTGAGAACATATCTTCTATAGATTCACTTTCCTTCATCTTGAAGGCTTCATACTTCTGGACTAGAGCCAGAGCTTTAGACTCCTTCACTTGAGTGTTTCCTTCATTAGTCATTTTAAGAGACCTAAACATATCATGTGAAGTATCTCTATTTGTAATCTTTTCATATTCCACTTTAGAGATAGCATTTAGAAAAATATTTCTAGCTCTATGATGATTTTTGAAATCAGCTTTTTGCTGTCTATCCATATTTTTCCTATCAATCATATTTCCTTCTGAGTCAGTAGGATGTTTGTAACCATCCAAGACTATATCCCATAAATTACTATCATGACCTAGAAAGAAACTTTCTAGTCTATCTTTCCAATAATCAAAATCTTCTCCATCAAACACTGGAGGTCTGGTGTAGTTATTGTTGTTTTGTTCATTTGCCATTGTGTTTTCTTCTGGATCTTTTCCTGACACAGTTAAGTGTTGAACTCAGAGTCAAGCTCTAATATAAATTGAAGGTGTAGAAAACACTTAGAAGAGGGGGGGGGGGTGTTGAATAAGTTTCTCTTTTTCTTTTTCTTAAAGGCACAACAATAAAGAAAAGACAAGGTTACTTTTATTCTGGTTCGTTTGAACTCAAACTACTTCAGTCCACCCGCCAAGGTGATTTCACCTTTCTCAACAAGGACTTAATCCACTATAATCAACTGATTACAATCATACAACAACTGTTATGACTAACAATGCACAAATAACCTTACAAGTTACTCACACCACTAAGACTTAAACTAGTCATAGTCTACTTGAGAATTTTGACCAACCTGGGTCTCTCAAGGAACAATTCCAATATATAAATCTTTACAGATAGTGAAACAAAGTTTGCTTCTAAGAAAGCTATATCACAACTATGATTTTTCACTAAGAATATTTTAGCACAAAGTGTATGAATAATGAATTTGTGAGCCCAGAATATTTTGCGTAGCTTTTGCTTCTTTTTCTTCTGTTCAATTCTATTCAGAACTTTAGATGTTCAATCTTTCAGCGTTTCACCAATTGTGCGTTTGTGCATTTGAGCGTTAGTTGGCTTGCAATTAATGTTATTCTATATATAGCATGAAGAAACATGATCGTTGCTGCCTTCAAATGGAGAGCATTAAATGTTTGCGTGTTTCCTTGCACTATTCCATTTTCCAATGCACTAGCGTAGACACTTGAGTGCATGTAGTCGTCTTTGCATTAAATGAGCAAACGACACTATGTAAGAACATGTCTCCTGAAGCTTGACAAGACTTGTTAGCTTCTGCATTCTTCAGAGCTTGGCTCAACGTCTTGAATTCAGAACATGCTTGCTTATCTTCTAAACAATGCTTTGCTTGCTAAGTACTTCTGATCAGCGCTTGCTTTCAACTATCTTCTGAACAACACTTGCTTTCAACTATCTTCTGAACAATACTTGCTTTCAAATAGCTTTTGAACAACATTTGATTTCAAATAGCTTATGAACAACACTTGCTTTCAAAGATCTTCTGAACAACACTTGCTTTCAAAGAACTTCTGAAACATAGCTTACATAGAAACTTGCTAAGCGTTAGAAGATGTAATTAAATAATTATCTTACCAGAGTCAGCATCAGCACTTGAGTTAAAGCAAATGGTTCTTTCATCAAAAGAACGTCTTCATTTATATTCAGCTCAGAACTTCAAGATGCTTCTGTCAGAACATTATCAGAGACAACATCAGCATCAACGCTTGCTCTAAAACAAATAGTTCTTTCATCAAAGAACTTCTTCATTTATTTTCAGCTCAGCACTTCAAGATGCTTCTGTCAGAAAATTATCTGAAACGATTAAATACGTTCATCAGAGTATCAAATATATAAAATATAATTTATTGTTATCATCAAAACTCTGAGATATGATCAGAACCAATCTTGTTCTAACAAAAGCCTAGATAGTAAGGCTGTGAGAAGGAACCTGGATAGTAGGGTTACTTCAATATGAAAGCCTGGATAATAGGGTTGTGAGAAGGAACTTGGATAGTAGGGTTACTTCGATATGAAAGCTTGGATAGTAGGGCTGTGAGAAGGAACCTGGATAGTAGGGTTACTTCGATATGAAAGCCTGGATAGTAGTGTTGTGAGAAGGAACCTGGATAGTAGGGTTACTTCGATATGAAAGCCTGGACAGTAGGGCTGTGAGAAGGAACCTGGATAGTAGGGTTACTTCGAAGTGATAATATAGATTAGTTGACCCGTTTAGTTTCGGGAACTGAGTTTCCATTAGTCGTCTGCAGATGTGACTTGCATAACTGCTTAATTTGTTGAAGCTAATCCTCTTTTCCTGAAAAGATACCAGGGTTAGTTATATGTGATACATGAAATGCAGGGAGAGATGATGTTCTCAAAATAAATGAGATTACACTGTATATGATATGTATGCGTATGTCATGATGCATGTTCATGAAATGCTATCGGGTATGCTCGCGTTTGGGAAAATAAATTCCTGACGGTCGCTGGAGATTTATAAATATTCTGCCAGGAAGAGATGCTGGAGAATAACTCTGCGGGGATCAAACTTAGGGGGAAGAGATACTCTGTTGGTAGACCGGCTGATATGGAGGAATAAACTCAGCTGGGGATAAAATTCCGTTGTTGGAGATGATGAGCTATGTTGGAGATTGAGCTTCTGTATCTAGAGAAATAAACTCCGCTTGGGGATGAAATTTATCGACCTGCCCGCGATTATGAACCTCGGATGGGGAGAGTATGTCTTGTTTCGGGGAAGCTGACAATAATATCCTTGGATACTTTTTACTCCGTGGGGAGTGTATGTACTAATAATTATATTCCCAAACTGGCTCTATCCTGATACCTGTTGGGCAGAGTAACCGTCGGGTTTGGCACTTCTTGTTTTTTCCCTGTTTCTGGAATTACGAGTAATTGTCTTTTGTTTCTTATGTAAATATTTATGAGCAAAAATCATTTCAAATGCATACATCAAAAATAAATTATTGGACGTTCTTGCAAAAAAAAAATAGAAAAAGAAAAAAAATTGAAGTTTCTTGTGAAAATGACTTGTATTGATTTTTGAAGTTGGCCCTTAATAGGCATTTTGTACAAAGAGGCTGACGTCCTAGTAGGAGAACGCCGCCGAAAGATAGAATTTATACAATTTGTGTAAAAGAAAGAAAAACCTCTATGTGAAACAACCCCATTGGGTTCCAACTCTACTATTGCCTTTATATCTTCAAGCGTCTCATCACTTTGCTACTTGGTCGAAAGTTGATCAGATTTATTGGCACCGTCTGAGCTTGATAGTAGATACATAGTGATACGCTTTAATCCCTAACTTTTCCTGGATTGCCCTTTCGGGTTTTCAATCCACCAGGATACCCTTTTTTGCCCAAGCCTCCTGTGATACGGTGGGAGAACTGACTTGAGAGCTTTGTGTTTTATCGTAAATGTTGCGGTTAGCAAGAGTCGCCACCGACTTTTCTTTTATCCAAAAGGAAAGGTGAAAAAGCACAGGAAAAACCTTTGAGATTGTTTCTTGAGTTCGGAGGGTAGATTATGAAAAGGGAAGGTATTAGCACCCTTTTCATCCATGGTTTTCCATGGGCTCTTAGTTACTTGCTAGATCACTTGCTTTTGTTTGAAATTGTGCTTTGTGTGTGGTTTTTGAAAGTATTTTTGAAAATGGAACTTCGTAATGGTTCTCGTCTCTATAAGAACGCATACAAAGTGTTTGTTTTGAAAATAGTTCAAAGAGGTGTTTGTGAGATATGTTTTTGAAAGTGATTTTGAAAAGGTGTCTTTGTGATGATTCTCGTCTCTATAAGAACGCATACAAAGTGTTCTCTTTTGAAAATGTTTCAAATGAGAGTGTTGGCGTAAAAATGTTTTTGTTGTGAGCAAGCAAGTAACTAAGAGCGAACCTACCTACTCAAAAGGTCTTAGATGTTCTTTTCCTCCTCCTTTAGATGTTGCTATCTTACCATTGTTTTGGTAAGAAACCCCATCATTGGATGTGAGGGTAAGGGCGTGGGTCATCGTATTACCATGATTAGCAATGTTGCAAAGTATCTTAGCATTTTGAGGGACTTAGATCATTTTCGTAAGGCAACTTTGAATAGCGTCATCAAGGGACTATGATCTTGTTTTTTTTGTTTGTTTTGCTAAGATACCTTACATGTGTAATATGGCCATTTTGTTTAAAGTAACCAAGTGGAGTAACCCTAGGGGGTGTTTGTGTGCAAGTGTGTCATTTTCATGCTTGATTTTGTCTTGAATTAGGGTTTTCTATTTGATTGGTTTTATGTCTTGCCATACAAACCCTAGTTACTAGCATTCATATTTGAAAGTGATAAATTGCAGAAATGTAAATTCCTACGCTATTACAATCATTTAGGGATGGGGTGTACAAGTTTACAAATGGGGATTGCAAGAAATTAAAGTCCTAATTATCTACTACAACCACATTGAATAGCCATGAAGAAAATATATGAAACATGTAAAAATCAAGAAAAATGAAAGGAAGAGAAAAACACTTTGGATCATTAGGTGTCGACCCATGCCGTAAACTCAAGCTTCTCGAATACACTCTTGTTTTGATAAAGACAAGTCATGATTGATAAAGAAGGCAAAAATTATTGATCAAGCTAAAAGCCTCTTTGGATGAAGTCTTTGGTTTAAGCCCTTGGCAAATTTCAAGGTATAATGATGATATTTACCTTGAACTTAAGATATAGATGCCCAATGGTCAAAAGAAACATTTTATATTGTCCAATCCTTTATTCAAGTTCTTTCAAAGCAAAAAATCAATTTTTATTTGTGTGCAATCGATTTACATGTTAGTGCAATTGATTGCACGCTTCAGTGTTTTCAAAACATTGGCTACTGACTTCCAGTGCAATCGATTTGCATGGTTGTGCAATCGATTGCACAATCAAAAAATTTGAAAATTTGGCTACTGGAACCCCGTGCAATCGATTTGCATGGCTGTGCAATCGATTGCACACTCAAATTTTTTGGAAATTTGGCTACTGGAACCCCGTGCAATCGATTTTCATGGTTGTGAAATCGATTGCACGCTGTATGATTTTGAAAAATAGCTGCCTTACACCTGCCTGCTCATGATACTATTTCATGGAAAACTTCTCACTCAATCTTGGCAATTGTTCATGATTTTTTACCAACCTTTTCTTCAAAAGTTACTGCATTTTAGCCTCAAAAATGAACCAAATGATGATGATTGAAATGAAGAGTTTAAAGCCAAGAAAACTTACCTTGAAACTGAAATTTGTGCTTTGAGTTTGAGCTGTTGTATGGGCTGTTGTTGAACTTGGGAAGTGATGATAGTGATGTTACAGAAGTTTTTCTTGTGTTTGAACAATTTCTATATGATGTATGTGGAGTGTTTAGATGGTTGGACAAAATTTGCAAGGTATGAGAGGTTCAAAGGTTTGGACTTTAAAACTCAAGAGTGGAAGTTTTGTAGGCTGTTATGGCTTTTGATGGTTAGTTTACAATAAGACTTCTGGTTTTCTTTATCTTTTTTTCTAATTTGTTCTAACCTTTTTCCAACCTCTTTCTCTTGCAAATTCTTCTTCTATTTATAGGCAAGAGGTTTATGCATATGAGCTGACTAAGTTTGCAAGACAGCATGTTATGGTTTGGTTGGGATGTAAGTATCAAACTATGTCAAGTACTCCATGGTCCCAAGATGAAGTACCAAAGTTGCTGGTTTAGAGGGGGTTGATTTCCATGTTTTATGGTGGAGTGAAATCATAAACAAGCAAGGTATAGGCTCAAGACAAACTTTGTACAAAAAGCTTGCTTTTCAAGAATAGCAATGGTGCCTTTATGCCATAAATGGAAAGATCTTTTAGACAATGGCTCAAACACTTGGGTAATAGCTCAAGCTCTTGTGTAAACATTAAATTATATAGAGATTTTCAAGTCACAAGGCCTGCAAAGTAAGATTATGCAGCACATCATGCCAATTGGATTATGTGTTCTTCAACAAAAATGGCTTGCAATTCAATAATGGGTGCCCAACTTCATGCCCTTGAATCTCCTAGCTCGAATATGATAAATTCATGCTCTTGGATGTTTTGGAAAGCTTGAAACACCCCCTATAACTTTCATGTTGGCCATTTTGACAAAATCACCTTGGAACTATGTGAAAAAATGCCAAGAAGTTGGGATAAAGTCCTGAACAAAATCTGTTGAAAATTTCTCTAAGTGTTAAATGAAAATGTCATGACTTCATGAATTTATAACTCAAAATCCAAGCACTTCTAGGAAAAGTTGTGTAAAGCAATGTTGTAGATATCCTGGAGATCTACAACTTTCATGTTGAAAGTTTCCCTTGAACTGTCTTGCATCTTGGTGAAAGAATGGCATGAAGTGATGGAATTATCATGTATAAAAACACTTAGAAAATTTCTAAGTCTTGGAAATATTGACTTTTCAAGTTGACTTTTGACTTTCTTAACTTCTTGATGATCAAGCTTGATTTTTTTGAATGTCTTGATAAAATTTGATCTTTGGAATGTAATGTTGACCAAAAAGTCAAAGTTTGACTTTCCAGTATGCAATTGACCATTTTGCCCTTGTGCCAATTTCAAGCCTAAATTGATGTATCAGTGTTGTAAACTTGACGTCATAGAATATCTTATGAGCAAATACTTGACAAATGAGAGGGAAAATTTTGGGGTACAACAGCTGCCCATGTTCAATCTTCTTAAACCTGAAGAGTTAGATTGGCGAGTTTTGCCATTCGCGACTCGAAGGTGGAAGATGATTGGACACTAGAGTGCCCAGAAATTTGCACTCGACGATGCGATGATAGGAGGAATGGGCTTAAAGATGCCATTTGGAGAGGTGATAGAATTTTGTTGGAGATGGGCTTGTAGATGCCATCCAAGAATGCTTGTTGAATTGTAATTTGTAAGTTGAAAGAATGAGTATCGGAATTGCGTCCATGTCTGGAGTGTATCTGAGCTGTATCTGAATGAGTATCAGGATGGCATCCGTATCTGGAGTGTATCTGAAAACTCAGTAGGATGATGAAGGAATCTTGGACGATTACTACCTCAGCAGGATGATGAAGGAATCTTGGACAATTACTACCTCAAAAGATGATGAAGGAATCTTGGACGATTACTACCTTAGCAGGGTAATGAAGGAATCTTGGACGATTACTACCTCAACAGGATGATGAAGGAATCTTGGATGATTACTACCTCAGCAGGGTGATGAAGGAATCTTGGACGATTACTACCTCAGTAGGATGATGAAGGAATCTTGGATGATTACTACCTCAGCAGGATGATGAAGGAATCTTGGACTATTACTACCTCAGCAGGGTGATGAAGGAATCTTGGACGATTACTACCTCAGCAGGATGATGAAGGAATCTTGGACGATTACTACCTCAACAGGATGATGAAGGAATCTTGGATGATTACTACCTCAGTAGGATGATGAAGGAATCTTGGACAACTACTACCTCAGCAGGATGATGAAGGAATCTTAGACGATTACTACCTTAGCAGGATAAAGAAGGAATCTTGGACGATTACTACCTCAAAAGATGATAACCTTTATCTGTCGATCGATCTTTCCTGAAAAGGTAAAGAGTTAGTTGTATGCAATGTCATAATGTATGCATTGCGTAATGATATTCTCAAAATAAATGAGATTTATGTTATATGTATTTTGTATGCATATGCTATGAATGTTGTTGAAATGTAATTTTTTCTTGGAGAATAAATCCTTGACAAGTGTTGAGAAGTTAATAAATCCCGGATTGCTGTTGAAGAGTAGGTGTGTCTTCAAACTTTGCTTAGAATGTTTCCACTGAGGATTCCTATTTTATTATTTGAGGAGAACTCTGTTGGGGGGATGATGAAAGCTCTGTACAGAGTGTTGATTCCTGCTTGGGAAAAAGTTCATGAGTCTCGGTTGTCCGTTGCTCTACTGGGGAGTCGAAGTTGAACTAATGTATGGTTGGGTCCATGCTTCATAGTAACTTGCTGGGGATTGTAGAGTAGTCTACTGGGGAAGAGGAGTTGTGGTCCTTTGATTTGTAATGGTCGGAGAGGCCAACTCAAGCTGGGGAATCCTGCCGTTTGTTAGGGAAGTAAACCCTGTTGCTTAGTCTGTTGGAGAGGCGGCGACTTCACTGGCAGAAATCCTCGAGGATTCTTGAAGTCGATTTAGTTGGAAAAAGTTTTCAGAGATCGAAACTCTGGCTAGGAGTCATCCTATGAGAAGGATTTTGGGTAGATTTGTCACTGACCCTAGTAGCGAGTGTTTGTGGCACTGCCAGGAAATGTTTGATTGTACGTAACCCTTTGTCGTGATTCGTGTTCAATGCCCCAAGTGATTCAGATGGAGACCTGCCCCTGGTTATTCTGTACTTCTTGAGAGATTTCTTGGAATCTTGACTGGACTTCCCCAGGTGTGCTTAGATAGTGACATGTCATTCCCCCTTGTTGATAGGAGATTTGTCAATGGAAGTATCATCCTACTTGAAGTGATTTTGTTCACTGAGAGAGCTTTCGTTCACTGGATATTCATTATGTGAATTTCTCCACTGTCAAACAAATAGCCATATGCAAACAATGATATTCAAGTAATGCAAAGTTTATGCTTGTCTTGAAGTTTTAAAAAACGCGTTTTTGTAAGTAAAGGAATTTTGTAAGAAAATTGAATCTCAGGATTTAGAGCAAAGGTTACAGGAGTCAGGATACCTTTTGTAACAGTATGCTTTCGAACTAACCCATGCTTCAATTAGGACTTTTAAAGGGTTGTAACGTGGCTTGGTTCATGGTTTAAGAAACAAAGGATAAAGGCTCAAAGTGTATTTCTACCCACCCGTTCTTCGTGATGTTCTTCAATCCTAAGCTCGGTTAATTGTGCATTTGAACTCCAATTGAGTCTGGAATGACGTTTTGGTGATGGTTCAAACATGTTAAGTTTGTTGGAAGGCCGTCATTTTCTGCAACATTTTTTCATTTTGTTGAGGATTTGTAGTAACCTCTTTTGATTGATTTGTTATCCCTAATTTTTGCCTAACTCTTCTTGTTTTGAGATTACAATCAGCGGGATGCCCCAATTCTCTTAAGTCTCCTTTGTAGGTTTTGACTTAGTGGGCCTTTCTTTTTTTGAGAGATAATTAATTCCTATGTGATAGGGAACCATCACCGTCTTTTGATTCCAGAGGAATGTTTTTGATGTGATTCGTTGTATTACGAAATGAGAGTTTGTGGCTAAATGTGCGTTTGAATTAACTGAGAGACTACCCTGCCCTAGGTTTTGATTAAAGGTTTCGTTTTGTATACAGAAAACTTCTACTTCTTTGGCTCGAAGGGGTTGACTAGGGATTATCTTCCTTATAACTCCAGTGTTTAGGATTTGAAAGAACGCCTGTACATCGTCAGTAAGGTCTGCCCAAAAGCATACTGTATGAGATTATGGCATTGTTTTCGTCATCCTCCCTCTAAAGGCTTGTAACTTTTAGCAAGAGTTGAAAGTCATAAAGAGAATATAAGCATAGCTTAAATATAGTGAAAGCGAATGGATGAATTCAAGACAAACATATGCAATGCATTAATGAAACAAAGTTTGACATTAATAGATAATTGTTTGCATAACAAAAGGAATTACAATTGAAAATTCGAATGAACAGAAAATTTCCTCGCCCAGATCGTTGCTTCATGTGGATGCCCTTGAGGGGTGATAGAAAAGTTCCAGTTGATCGTCTTGTGTAAACTCCAACACTCCTTCGTCAATTAGGTCTTGAATCCTGTTCTTCAGAGCCCAACAATTGTTCATGTTGTGCCCAGGACCATCAGAATGGTATGCACACCTCTCATTGGAACAGTAACTAGGAGCAGCAGTGTTGGGATTCCGGGGAAGAGCCTTTAAGGTAATTAGCTCCGCCTTCAACAAGTGTTGTAACACCTGAGCTAGCGACATGCCAACCCTGGTAAATTGTCTCTTAGGTGTGACCTCCTTGCACTGATTCCTTTGTTGTTGTTGGCGAGGTTGTTGTTGGGCTCGCGATGTGGCAGCAAATTGGGAAGGTCTACCGTCTTCTTGTCTCATGGGAGGCTGATCAGTGACTTGATTTCCAATCCTGATTGTTTGCCCTATACGGTTGCAACCGTCTTGACGAAGTTGGTTGACAAGAACTTTAAGCTCTTCTTGTCTTTGAGCCAGATTTTGGATAAGAGCCATCTGGCCCACCAGTTGTCCCATCATTTGGACCCTCATTATGGATATTTCAGTTTGTAGCCTTTCCAATTGATCATCCTTGGTTCCCTCTGGATTCCCCATGACCATGCCCCTTGTGAGGAGAGCTTTCACCTCTTCTTGCCCCTTGGACAAGTTCAAGAACATCTCTTGGAGTTGAGCGTTTTGAGCCTGGATGTCCTTGATAGTCTGCTCTATAGCCATCTCTACTGAAATAAATAGTAGGAAGATAAGGAGACTTGTATGGGAGAAACCTGTCATAATATGATGCATGATATGTGGATGAATGTTTTCAAGGATCTCGCGGGTAAACAAAAACTGTTAGAATTTGATTGCAGCTTGATTGAAGAAACTTCGTGTCGTGGAGAGTCCTTCTTTAAGAGTCAAGCTCACCATATCGAGTGGGTCATAGCCCTTGACTCAAGTTTGTTGTACTTGATCTTTGACGGCATTTGGTTAGAGGAAAATAAATCCTCTTGTACCTTGATAGACATCTTGGTTCAACGTGACCTTGCATCATAGGCCCTCGAGATCCTTGAAATGGTTATTGAAAATTCTATGGTATGATGTTATGATGTCATATACAAGTATGCAAAGTAAGCAAGTGTATATACAAATAATTATATTCACACAAAGCAGACAAGTCCTTAGGTTTAGGCTTGTATGGAGTTTGTAGGTAAGTACCCTCTTGAAGTTTAGTTGGCTCGATCTGTCCTAGTTAATAGTAACCGGGTTCTAAGGGATCTCAATATCACCGAATTGTTTCCTTGGTCATTGTTTCAGCTCAAGCCTCTTTAATAGCGACCAAAATATCCCAAGAAACCAAACCTCAATGAGTGTAGTATCGAGTATCTACCAACTTCGGACTGCACCAAAGCCGATCATCTCACTACATCCTAAAGGCCAAGTTGGTCAAGTAAAGATTCTAGAAGTTCATTAGTGCTTCATGACATCACTCAGCGGCCCCGTATTCTCTTTGATTAACTCAAAGGCTACCGATACCCACAAATATGTCGCACTAACGTAGCTATTGCTTAGACCATGTAGGTATACCCCGCACAGTTTCCACAACGTATTGCTAATTACCTATAATGTATCCCAAATCTGGGTAGAGGATTCAAACCCAAACAAAGAACCATAATGTAAAGCATATAAGTCAAACAATGTAAGCAAATAAATGTGATCTAGCCCTAAGGTAACCCCACTTTTATAATTTTCCCTAGCAGAGTCGCCAGTTCTGTGATACGGTGAGATAACTGACTTGAGGGTTTTGCATTTTATTGCAAATATTATGGTTAGCAAGAGTCGCCACCGACTTTTCTTTTATCCAAAAGGAAAGGTGAAAAAGCACAGGAAAGACCTTTGAGATTGTTTCTTGATTTCGGGGGGTAGATTATGAAAAGGGAAGGTATTAGAACCCTTTTCCTCCATGGTTTTCCATGGGCTCTTAGTTACTTGCTAGATCACTTGCTTTTGTTTGAAATTGTGCTTTGTGTGTGGTTTTTGAAAGTATTTTTGAAAATGGAACTTCGTAATGGTTCTCGTCTCTATAAGAATGCATACAAAGTGTTTGTTTCGAAAATAGTTCAAAGAGGTGTTTGTGAGATGTGTTTTTGAAAGTGATTTTGAAAAGGTGTCTTTGTGATGATTCTCGTCTCTATAAGAACACATATAAATTGTTGTCTTTTGAAAATGTTTCAAATGAGAGTGTTGGTGTAAAAATGTTCTTTTCCTCCTCCTTTAGATGTTGCTATCTTACCATTGATTTGGTAAGAAGCCCCATCATTGTATGTGAAGGGAAGGGCGTGGGTCATCGTATGACCATGATTAGCAATGTTGCAAAGTATCTTAGCATTTTGAGGGACTTAGATCATTTTCGTAAGGCAACTTTGAATAGCGTCATCGAGGGACTATGATCTTGTTTGTTTTGTTTGTTTTGATAAGATACCTTACATGCGTAATATGGCCATTTTGTTCAAGGCAACCAAGTGGAGTAACCCTAGGGGGTGTTTGTGTGCAAGTGTGTCATTTTCATGCTTAATTTTGTCTTGAATTAAGGTTTTCTATTTGATTGGTTTTATGTCTTGCCATACAAACCCTAGTTACTAGCATTCATATTTGAAAGCGATAAATTGCGGAAATGTAAATTCCTACGCTATTACAATCATTTGGGGATAGGGTGTACAAGTTTATAAATGGGGATTGCAAGAAATTAAATTCCTAATTATCTATTACAACCACATTGAATAGCCATGAAGAAAATATATGAAGCATGTAAAAATCAAGAAAAATGAAAGGAAGAGAAAAACACTTTGGATCATTAGGTGTCGACCCATGCCGTAAACTCAAGCTTCTCGAATGCACTCTTGTTTTGATGAAGACAAGTCATGATTGATAAAGAAGACAAAAATTATTGATCAAGCTAAAAGCCTCTTTGGATGAAGTCTTTAGTTCAAGCCCTTGGCAAATTTCAAGGTATAATGATGATATTTATCTTGAACTTAAGATATAGATGCCCAATGGTCAAAAGAAACATTTTATATTGTCCAATCCTTTATTCAAGTTCTTTCAAAGCAAAAAATCAATTTTTATTTGTGTGCAATCGATTTACATGTTAGTGCAATCGATTGCACGCTTCAGTTTTTTCAAAACATTGGCTACTGACTTCCAGTGCAATCGATTTGCATGGTTGTGCAATCGATTGCACAGTCAAAAAATTTGGAAATTTGGCTACTGGAACCTTGTGCAATCGATTTTCATGGTTGTGCAATCGTTTGCACACTCAATTTTTTTGGAAATTTGGCTACTGGAACCTCGAGCAATCGATTTGCATGGTTGTGCAATTGATTGCACGCTGTATGATTTTGAAAAACAGCTGCCTTACACCTGCCTGCTCATGATACTATTTCATGGAAAACTTCTCACTCAATCTTGGCAATTGTTCATGATTTTTTACCAACCTTTTCTTCAAAGGTTACTGCATTTTAGCCTAAAAAATGAACCAAATGATGATGATTGAAATGAAGAGTTTAAAGCCAAGAAAACTTACCTTGAAACTGAAATTTGTGCTTTGAGTTTGAGCTGCTGTATGGGTTGTTGTATTGGCTATTGTTGAACTTGGGAAGTGATGATAGTGATGTTGCAAAAGTTTTTCTTGTGTTTGAACAATTTCTATATGATGTATGTGGAGTGTTTAGATGGTTGGACAAAATTTGCAAGGTATGAGAGGTTCAAAGGTTTGGACTTTAAAACTCAAGAGTGGAAGTTTTGTAGACTGTTATGGCTTTTGATGGTTAGTTTACAACAAGACTTCTGGTTTTCTTTATCTTTTTTTCTAATTTGTTCTAACCTTTTTCCAACCTCTTTCTCTTGCAAATTCTTCTTCTATTTATAGGCAAGAGGTTTATGCATATGAGCTGACTAAGTTTGCAAGATAGCATGTTATGGTTTGGTTGGGATGTAAGTATCAAACTATGTCAAGTACTCCATGGTCCCAAGATGAAGTACCAAAGTTGTTGGTTTAGAAGGGTTGATTTCCATGTTTTATGGTGGAGTGAAATCATAAACAAGCAAGGTATGGGCTCAAGACAAACTTTGTACAAAAAGCTTGCTTTTCAAGAATAGCAATGGTGCCTTTATGCCATAAATGGAAAGATCTTTTGGACAATGGCTCAAACACTTGGGTAATAGCTCAAGCTCTTGTGTAAACATTAAATCATGTAGAGATTTGCAAGTCACAAGGCCTACAAAGTAAGATTATGCAGCACATCATGTCAATTGGATTATGTGTTCTTCAACAAAAATGGCTTGCAATTCAATAATGGATGCCCAACTTCATGCCCTTGAATCTCCCAGCTAGAATATGATAAATTCATGCTCTTGGATGTTTTGGAAAGCTTGAAACACCCCCTATAACTTTCATGTTGGCCATTTTGACAAAATCATCTTGGAACTATGTGAAAAAATGCCAAGAAGTTGGGATAAAATCCTGAACAAAATCTATTGAAAATTTCTCTAAGTGTTAAATGAAAATGTCACGACTTCATGAATTTATAACTCAAAATCTAAGCACTTCTAGGAGAAGTTGTGTAAAGCAACGTTGTAGATATCCCGGAGATCTACAACTTTCATGTTGAAAGTTTCCCTTGAACTGTCTTGCATCTTGATGAAAGATTGGCATGAAGTGATGGAATTATCATGTATAAAAACACTTAGAAAATTTCCAAGTCTTTGAAATCTTGACTTTTCAAGTTGACATTTTACTTTCTTAACTTCTTGATGATCAAGCTTGGTTTTTTTGAATGTCTTGATAAAATTTGATCTTTGAAATGTAATGTTGACCAAAATGTTAAAGTTTGACTTTCCAGTATGCAATTGACCATTTTTCCCTTGTGCCAATTTCAAGCCTAAATTGATGTATCAGTGCTGCAAACTTGACGCTGTAGAATATCTTGTGAGCAAATACTTGACAAATGAGAGGGCAAATTTTGGGGTACAACACCGCCCTTTTGGGTTTTCGACTTGCCGGGTGTACAGATTTTTTCATTTTGATCCCTTACTTTTTCCTGAACCCTTTTGGTTCGTCGGGAAGCCCTTATTTTTGCCTAGGTCGGTCGACCTAGCGGGTCTTTGATCATGCGTAATATCTTTTCACTATGTCTGCATTGCCAGGTCGAGGAAGGTTGTCACCGTCCATGGTGGTTAGAATCATATCTCCCCCCGAGAAAACGTTCATAACCATAAATGGCCCTTCGTACGTGGGGGTCAATTTACCCCTGGGATCACCTTACGGCAATATAATGTGTTTGATTACTAGCTCCCCAACTTGATATTCTTGACGCCTGACTTTCTTGTTAAAAGCCTTAATCATTCGCTTTTGATACGTCTGACCATGGCAGATAGCAGTAAGTCTCTTTTCATCGATTAGATTTAGCTGATCAAGTCAGGTTTGGATCTAGTCGTCTTCGTTCAAACCTGCATCCTTCATAATCCTAAGAGAAGGTATCTGGACTTCGATGGGTAGGATTGCCTCCATGCCATATACCAGAGAATATGGGGTTACCCCTGTCGACGTCTGTGCTGAGGTACGGTACCCATGAAGAGCGAATGGTAACATCTCATGCCAGTCTTTATATGTCACCGTCATCTTCTGCACAATCTTCTTGATGTTCTTGTTAGCTGCTTCAACAACGCCATTCATCTTTGGTCGGTAGGGAGAATAATTATGGTGTTGTATCTTGAACTATTTATAGAGCTCGGTGATCATTGTGTTGTTGAGATTCGTACCATTGTCAGTAATAATTCTCTTTGGCACACCGTATCGACAGATTAGATTATGTCAGATAAATCGCGCCATGACGTTCTTGG
This sequence comes from Vicia faba, assembly GCA_948472305.1. Taxonomy (NCBI): domain Eukaryota; kingdom Viridiplantae; phylum Streptophyta; class Magnoliopsida; order Fabales; family Fabaceae; genus Vicia; species Vicia faba. The sequence goes on along the minus strand of OX451736.1, from coordinate 1,050,744,836 downwards.
TTACTGTAGCAAAGGAAGCTGCCTCAACCCACTTTGTGAAGTAATCAAAGGCCACTAAGATGAAGCGATGTCCATTAGAAGCGGTGGGCCTGATTTCTCCAATCATGTCGATGCCCCACATTGCAAAGGGCCACGGAGCTGTCAAGATGTTTAAGGGGACCAGAGGCACGTGCACCTTATCAGCATAGATTTGGCACTTATGACAAGTTTGAGAGTGCTGATAACAATCGACTTCCATAGTGGACCAATAATATCCTGCCCGTAGGATCTTCTTAGCCATGGTATATCCACTAGAATGAGTTCCAAAGGTTCCTTCATGTAGCTCTGTCATGATCCTCTCTGCTTCGCTCTTGTCTACACACTATAATAGTGTGGAGTCATGGTTGCATTTATAGAGGATTCCATTACTGAGGAAGAACTTTGCAGCGAACCTTCTCAAAAACTTCTTATCATTGACAAATACCCCTTCGGGATACTCTTGAGCCTCGAGATACCTTTTAACTTCGTGAAACCAGGTTTTGTCTACCACTTCTTCGGTATCGATTTCACAGCAGTGTGCTGGTTCATCCAACCTCTCAATGGTGATTTGGGGAGCTTCATTGTCCCACCTAACCTTGAACATAGAAGACATAGTAGCTAGCGCGTCCGCTAACTGGTTCTCCTCTCACGAGAAATGTTCAAAAGTTACCTCCTTAAAATGTGGGAGCAATGTCCGTACATACTCTTTGTATGGAATGAGATTCGGGTGCTTCGTATCCCACTCGCCTTTGATCTGACTTATCACCAAAGAAGAATCCCTGAATACACTCAAGAACTTGATCCTTAGGTCAATAGGAGCTCGAAGACCCATGATACATGCTTCATACTCTGCCATGTTGTTGGTGCAGTTGAAACATAATCGGGCAGTGAACGAAGTATGATAACCCTCGAGAGATATGATTACAGCGCCAATGCCGTTACCTAGTGCGTTTGAGGCTCCATCAAAATACATAGACCATCGGGATCCCTCCTCAGGTCCTTCATCCAGTCCAGGTTCTTCGTAGTCAGTCACCAACATAATATTCTCATCCGGGAACTCAAAATTCATGGACTGGTAGTCATCCACGGCCTGATGAGCCAAATGATCAACCAATACACTCCCTTTTATTGCTTTTTGGGTTGTGTATTGTATGTCGTACTCAGTTAAGATCATTTTCCACCTTACTATCCTTCTGGAGAGAGCGGGCTTCTCGATAATGTACTTGATTGGATCCATCTTTGATATCAACAAGGTAGTGTGAGTCAGCATATACTGTCCCAGTCGGCGAGCAGCCCATGCCAAAGTGCAGCAAGTTTTCTCGAGCAATGAGTATCGTGTCTCACAGTCGGTAAACTTTTTTCTAAGGTAATATATGGCGTGCTCTTTTCGACCAGACTCGTCATGTTTCCCCAGCACACACCCCATTGAATTGTCTAGTACAGTCAAGTATAATGTCAAAGGTCTTCCTTCAACTGGAGGCATCCGAATTGGCAGTTCTTGAAGGTATTCTTTAATTCTTTCGAAGGCGGTCTGGCATTCATCATTCCACTTTACCACTTGATCTTTCTTCAGAAGCTTGAAGATTGGCTCACAAGTAGCAGTCAGATGTTAAATGAACTGGGCCATGTAATTCAGACGTCCCAAGAAACCCCTAACTTCCTTCTCTGTATGAGGAGCTGGTATTTCTTGTATAGCTTTTACTTTGGCAGGGTCTACCTGAATACCCTTGTCATTGACGATAAAACCCAGAAGTTTACCAGATCTTACCCCAAAGGTACACTTATTCGGATTCAACCTCAACTTGTACGTCTTCAACCTGTCGAACAACTTTTGGAGATGATCAAGGTGATCTTTCTCAGTTTGAAACCTGGCTATCATGTCATCAACATAAACCTCTATCTCATGCTGAATCATATCATGAAACAAAGCGACCATAGCACGCTGATAAGTTGCCCCAACATTCTTCAACCCAAAAGGCATCACCTTGTAGCAGAAGGTGCCCCACTGTGTGACGAAGGTTGTCTTCTCCATGTCTTCAGGAGCCAACTTGATCTGGTTGTAGCCAGAGAAATCATTCATGAAGGAGAAGATTTTGTGCTGCGCGGTGTTGTCGACCAGAACGTCAATGTGAGGAAGAGGGAAGTCATCATTGGGGCTTGCCCTGTTCAGATCTCTGTAATCCACACATATTCGTACCTTACCATCCTTCTTAGGTACCGGAATGACATTAGCAACCCACTGTAGATATGAAGTGACAACTAAGAACCTTGCGTCGAACTGTTTCATGACCTCTACCTTGATTTTCTCTGACATTTTAGGATGCATATGACGAACCTTCTGTTTAACTGAAGGACAGTCTTCTTTAGTCGGCATACGATGTACCACAATATCAATGTCCAAACCAGGCATGTCTTCATAGGACCAAGCGAAGATCTCAACATAGTCGTGCAACATTTGTATCAACCTCTGCTTGACACTAAGCTCCAGATTTACACCTATTTTGACCTCTTTTCTGTCTTCCTCAGTACCCAAATTCACTATCTCAAATGGCTCTTCATGGGGTTGTATGGCCCTTTCTTCCTGCTATAACAGTCTGGCAAGTTCTCCAGGAACTTCATAATCATCCTCATCTTCGTCCTCGGCTTGGTTGATCGAATTTTTGAAGTCATAACTGACAATAATATAGCTATTATCAATGGGATCCTGAGTGAATATGGATCTGCATTATGATACGTGAGAGTGTGTAAGAGAATAACTATTTTGATAAAGTGAAAGCATAAAAGAAAAACAGAGAGCGCAAAATTTGTATGCAAGAAACGTCCAATGCTTTATTAATAATATATGAAATGACAAATAATAGCCCTCACAAGCAAAACCAATGTGCCTCGAGCAAGGCACATGGCCGTAAAGTTTTAAATTGTTATTACAAATTTCAAAACAAGTAAGTCAATTACTGCAGAATAAAAGAAACAGGTATAAAGTCCCTAGCCATCCAGTTACTCGGTCCACCGTTGGTAGTTGGGTAGATCCAGTTGTCGATGTCTGAGTCCTCCTCGCTGTCTTCAATGGCGTTAATTCCCCGATTACTGGTGTGTAGGGGAGGTCTTCCAGCCCGAGCGCGTCTAACAACCCTTTGAGCCCCATTCTTCAACCACAACCCTGGCGTCCTTGAGAGAAGCCATCTTCAAAGGAGGTTTGTCGGTAGTAGTTTCAGTTGGTGCTAAGACTTGAGGGACCTCTTCGAAGTTCTGACAAGGAGTTTCTATGAATTTCCCATCCATCTCTACATAACAGAAGGAATTGAGATGGCTCACCATATACTCCTCTTCACCCTGCACAGTGACAATCTTCCCTTTTACCGGATACTTCAACATTTGGTGGAGTGTGGAAGTAACTACCCTAACCTTGTGGATCCAAGGACGACCCAGCAAACAAGAACACGACGGCCTAATATCCATCACATAGAAGGTGGACCCAAAAGTCTAAGAACCCACTTTGACAGGGATGTCCACCTCCCCGTGCACCATTCTCTTTAATCCGTAAAAATCCCTTACCACAATGTTACTAGGATTTAGAGTTAGACCCTCGCAATCCAACCGGTCCAACGCCTTCTTTGGCATAACATTCAGTGAAGACCCAGTATCTACCAGCACATGAGCCATAGTGGTGCCCCTGCATTCTATCGAGACATGCAGAGCATCATTATGCTTCCTTCCCTTTGGTGTCAAATCCGCATATGAAAAACCCATCCCATTATCAGCAGTTAGGCTGGCCACACAATCTTTAAACTGATCAGCTGAAGTCTCTTGCGACACATGTGCAGTTTTGAGGAATGCAATCAAAGCCTTCACATGGGCCTCGAAGCACAACAGCAGGGATAACATGGATATCTTTGATGGGGTCTTCCCCAGCTTCTCTACCACATTATAGTTTCTCTTCTTAATGATTTTTAGTATTTCCTCCATTTCTTGATTAGAGGCTTCCATAACAATTTTCTTAGGCGCCTCCGTCCGGGCAGGCTCACCTATAATTTCCTTGTCGCAAGTATCAGACGATTTGCCGACATGGGTAATAACTGGAGTAAGAACAGGAACTGTAATGGATGTAATAACATGAACAACAGATGGAATGACAATAGGCTTGTTGACAGTCTTAGGGGAAATCTCGGGAGAGAAGACCCTTCCACTTCGGGTGATTTTGCTGGTTCCGAAAATGTTACCAATATCAGGATCAACCTCTTCATCTTTCAAATCTTGTTTGATGCCATGGTAATACACATCGGCACCATAATGCTAGGGGACAACTTTGTCCGAGACATACGGGACAAGACCAGGAACAGTAATTATCAGTGGAGTAATTCTTGGAGCAGATGTAATCCTAACAGGTCTTCTCGAGGAAACCTTGGAAGGATTGGTGGAAATGGTTATAATGGCAATGTATTCAGATGGGACTACAAGAAGCAAAGTTTTCTTGAACAAATTTTCTTTGCTGTCTATCAGGCGTTGAACACCTAATTTCAGCAAAATGCAACCAGAAGGTAGAAACGAACACATGTGGCAACCTTCACCACAACCCGGAAATAAATCGGCCAACAAAAAATTCTTCTTCACAGTCATGAGAGGAGTAGAAACTTCATCAACAGAGGTAACGAACAAATCAGTGTCAACAACATTAATTCCACGACCATGTTTAGGCATGGGAGCAGTTATGACATTTGGCTTCTCCGGAGCATCAAACTCTATTTCCTTGGCTTCGATTAAGACTTGTACTTTGTTCCTCAGAGTCCAGCAGTCATTTGTATCATGGATATGACTCTCAGAATGATAGGCACGCCGAGCATTCAAATTATATCGGGGAGATGTAGTATTTGGATTCTTGGGAGCCTCTTTCAAGGTTGCCAAGTTGGATCTCAACAGATGAGGTAGCACTTCAGCCAATGTCATATTGATGCGGGTAAACTGCCGTTGTGGTCTTTCCACTCTTTGTTTATTGTTGCATTGTGGAGCAACTACAGGCCTAGGTATCATTATGACATTTACTGTCTGACGATGTTCAGCCCTGTTTTGGCCCCTCGGGCTATAGATGGCACTGGCTTCCTTCTTACTAGCGAAAGGCTTCTTTACTGAACTTGAAGAGGCATCCTTCTGTATTTTGCCGCTTCGAATCCCAGCTTCTACTCTTTCTTCAGTTAGAATCAGCTCGGTGAAACCAGCAGATGAGCTGTTGATCAAATGATTGAAAAATGGACCAGATAGTGTCCCCAGAAACATATCAACCAACTCTCTATCAGACAATGGGGGTTGAACTCTTCTAGCCAAGTCTCTCCATTTCTGTGCATAATCCTTAAAGCCTTCACTTGCACCCATGGATATGCTCTGAAGTTGAGTACGAGTAGGAGCAAGGTCGGCATTGTATTGATACTGCTTGTAGAAAGCAGCAGCCAGATCCTCCTAATTTCGGATATTTGTTCCCTCTAGCTGGTAGAACCATTCAAGTTGAGTCCCTGACATACTATCTTGAAAGAAATGAACCCACAGATTTCTATCAGCGGTGTGGGGATGGATTTTCCTGACGTAGGAACGAAGATGGAGTTTTGGGCAGGGCACCCCATCATACTTGGCAAAAACTGGAGCTTTGAACTTCTGTGGGATGACCACCCCCGATACCAACCCCAATTCTTTGAAATCCAGTCCGGGTATCCTCTGAACTTCCATGGAACTCAAACGATCTTCTAACTGTTTGTATCTATCCTCAGCAGGAGGATATTGCTCATCATTGTAGTCGGTATCATTATCAGAAACTACAGGACTGAGATCTTTCTCTTATTCTTGATTCTCCCCTTCCTTGGATGAAGAGGTCAGATCGACTTGTCGCTTCAACCGCTCTCCAAACCTTCTGCCCATATTCAGAATACCAGCAGCCTTCTTCTTTTTCTTCTTCTCTTTCAGGATAAGGGCTTTCAGATCCTCCTTCCCTTTTGCCAGACTTATGAACATTTGTTGGAACTGGGCGTTCTATGCCTGAAGGTCCTTGATGGTTTGCTCGGAAGACATTTCTGCTGAAATAAACAACGAAGAAGATGAGAAACCTGTAATGGTACATGTACATGCAATGTTATGAATGGGATGCGCATGCAATGATTTCAAAGACTTCGGGAAATTTAAATTTGCAAACCAAAATAAAATAAAGATTTTATTAGCTGAATTCAAAGTTCAAATGCCTTTTAGGCGATACAATTAAAAACAAATCTAAAACTAGAAAAGAAATCAAAATTCCCATGGATGCTTCCTCTTTGTGCCGAGATAGTCATTGAGTCCTTTTTCTTCCTGAAGCTGCTTTGTGAGCTCTAAAACCTTCCTCTCCTGAGTGTGGAACTGATCCCTGTAAGTATCCCACTCCTTCATCAACTGAATCCAAGACCTCTGTAATTCCCCAAGATCAGCGGGCATATAAGGATAGAGAACCGTGTAGGGAATACCCCATTCAGTAGTGGGTTCCACAATCACTGGTAAAATGGCCACATAGGATATCATAAGCTTCTGGGCACTAGCTCGTACCCGTTGGAGGTAAGGTTCCATAGGAATGGAAGTCTTTGGCCCCAAAGCCTTAGTGCCAGATCTGTTTACCATGCCCCAAGCTCGTATGAACCTCTGGCGATACTCGTGAGTGTCATCCTCATAGTTAAATACAATACCCTCGATAAGTAACTCATGGGGACCATCCCTTCGAGTGTAACCAAATTGTCGCAGAGCTAAACAAAGATTATAGGTTACACCTCCTCTGATACCAAGTAATAAGACATTAGGGTACTCCCTGCAGCAGTCAATAATAGTAGTGTTTTCCATAGCTCGGGAACACCAGAGAATATCCATGTGAGCGAGTGACATTATCCTTTGCGACCAACCCAAACCTTCTTCATTCTTCAGTACATACTTAGGGAAGTGAGAAATAAACCACCTCGACAGTAATGACATGCAACACATAAGAACCCCTCTTCTCTTCATGGTACGAGTATGGAGAACGTGCAAAATATCTCCGAGTAAGGTAGGCACAGGATTGTGAGAGAGGAAGATCTTGATAGCATTCACATCTACGAATGAGTCCGGATTAGGGAATATGACTAACCATAGATTAGAAGAGCCAAGACCTCCTCAAAAGCCTGAAAATCCATATCATCCCAAAACAGATGGGCCTTGTCTATCAGAAACTTAGCTAGAAAACCCTTGACTCCGCTTCTTGTTTCCCAATTGGATACCACGTCGGCCCGTTTCAGATGCAAAGCTGAGGCAATGACTTCTGGCTGAGGAACTTCTTCTAGACCTGTGAAGGGTAACTATTCAAGAATGGGTATATCCAACAGCTGAGAGAATTCTTCCAAGGTAGGTACCAACTGATAGTCTGGAAAGGTGAAGCAGTGGTGCTTGGTGTGATCGGTGGATCTGGAACTGACTGTTTAACGCTGGTTCGCGAAATGTCGCGGAAGCAAGAGTCGCCACCGTCTTTTATTTTCTCCAAATGGAAAGGACAAAAGCACAGAAAAATTCCTTATAGAGATTGCTCTCGGTTCAGGAGGTAGATTATAGAAAGGGAAGGTGTTAGCACCCTTTCTATCCATGGTTATCCATGGGCTCTTAGATACTTGCTCATTTGTGTTTTCAAAAATGGTTTGTTTGCTTTTCAATTGTGGGTTTTAAAAAAAGTTTCTTTGAAAATTCCAGTTCGACTCTTGTATCGGTCCTCAAGAGTGTTTGAAAAGTTGCTTTCGAAAGCTTTTTGAAAATGTGTTGGTGTGAAAAGTATTTTTGAATTTGTTTTGAAATTAGAGCAAGTATCCATGAGTCGTCTACCTACCCTAAGGAATTCGTCTGTGTAGATGTCCTTAAAGTAGTGCCATCCCACCATTGAGAGGTAGGTAGCACCACCGTTGGAGGTGTTCGGGTCAATTCGAGGTTCGGGACATGGTGATCACCAGAGCAATGGGAAGATACCTTAGAAGCTACCCTCATGCCAGGTTCCCGGATCATGAGGACTTACTAAGACATCCTCTACTCGACGATCACCTTTCGAGGCAAGGCAACAGTGAGGCGTACCCTAGGGGTGGTGTGTGATTTGTGTGTCAGATTCGTTTATTTTTGTCTTGTCAGGTTATGGGTGATCTACGCTTTGTTTTTATTTTAACATTCATTCTTGCATGCAATCTATTAGCAGTTAAAAAGTTGCGAGAAATATAAAGTTCCTAAACTATTACAAAGGCGCGGGTCCACATCGCCAAATTTAATCCAGGACCCGATTTGACATAAAATAAAGAAGTAAAGTGCGAGAAATAAAATGTCCGAGTTTACAAGGCTTTGGGAGAATTACATTAATATTATAAGAAATAAAATAAAATGCGCGAATTGGAATTAAAATTGGAAGCGAGGGCGTTGGACCCTTTTAAGAAATTAAATGAAATTAAAAATTAATTAATTATTTATTGAAATAAAAGAAGTGTTTTTTAGGTTTTTTTTTTGTATTTATGAAATAAGAAAACTAAAATTAAAATTAAAAGAAACCCTAATTCTAAGTTATTTTTAATTATTTGAGAAAAATGTTAAAGTTTAACTTAATTTACTAAAGAATTTATGTACATGTTTATTTACAAAATAAATTAGTATTTAATAATAATAATAATGATGAGAAAATTATTTATTAAAAAAATGATGAAAAAGTTAAAAACCCTAATTTCTACATATTTAATTTATTAAGAAAAATATTAAAGTTTTGAAACCTAAATTAATCTAATTAATTGTTTAAAGTTTATTTACAAAAATAATAATAGTAAAATTAATATTAATAAAATAAACATTTTTTTTGATTTTTTCTGTATTTTATATTTATTATGAAAATTATTTTATGGAATTAAAAGAAAACAATTAAAAAAACAATTAAAAGAATAAAAAGGAAAAACAAATAAAAATTAAAAATTGAGCAAACCATAGGGGGTGTCTGGCCCAAGGGGAGGTTTTTTGAAGTATTGACTCCTGAGTATCGTGGTCTGCATTCTTTGGCCATTGAATTGAGTTTCATGCATAAGTTGTTCTACTTTGGCCATTTGGCTTTTGGCTTTTGGCCATTTGTGTTCTGGCTTCAACATTCCTTTAATGTCTGGCTTAATGTCTGCCTCGCCATGTATTGGTGTCATGTGTAAAATGTTCTGTTTTGGCCATTTGGCTTTTGGCTTTTGGCCATTTGGCTTTTGGCCTCAACGTTCCTTAATGAACCTGGGATCCTGTCTAAATCTGCAGTGTTGAACCTCATGAACACATTAAATAAAATCATAAAAATTCAAATAAAACCAACATATGAAGAAATTTAATGTTTATGCACAATATGGCATGTATGAATGATTATACCCTTTTGATCATGGAGATCAAATCAACCTTACCCTTACTGTAAGATTAGTGACCTGGATGCTTTTATGCCTTTTGGATCATGGAGATCAAGCCAGCCTTACCCTTACTGAAGAAGTAATAAGATGTTGGTTTGTAACTGAGATGGCTTGTTTGTAGTGAGAGAGGGATTTGTAATAAGGATTTCAAGGTTTGTTGTGGCAAGGTTTTTTTTCCTCTCTTTTCCTCCTTCTTTTTTTTCTCTCTTTTTCTCCTTCTTTTTTTCTCCCTTTTTCTCCTTCTTTTTTTCTTTTTTTTTTGGTTTGTGTGACAAGAAGGTGATTATATAGTGGAAATTAGGGTAAAGAAAATGGGCTTTGAATGTGCAATTGGGCCTCCAATATTCACTTGAATTCGTCACTTTCCAAGCTAAATCGCAGGGACTTAGGTGCATTTTTTGAAGTTGAAATGTGAAAACAAAATGTAGCCTACATCGAGAACTAACTCCTGTCCGAAAATCGACTCAATCGGATAAACGGTGAATTAGTTATGAATTTTTGAAGTTTCAGCTCAGACAAACTTATTTTGGGCTCCAGTGTCGACTCTGACACGTTCTTCAATAAAAAACTGGTATTGATCGGTGCATAATTTGGTCTCGACTTTTGAAGCAAAGTTGTAGATCTACAAGTCAGGGACCTTGTGTAAAAATATGAGTCCAATCCGATAAAAATTGACCGAGTTATGAATTTTCGAAGTTTCGGCTCAGATGAAATAATATTCAGCATTCAGGATTTTCAGCGTGTCACGCACTCTGAGCAAAAAACGAAGGCCTTTTGAATACCGTTTGAACTCAATACCTTCTGTGAAAATGTAGTCAACTCAATTTGTGAAATTTTGGCGCCGGAACCAGCTCGATACGATGAAAATCGACCAAGTTATGATTTTTTGAACATGACGCAAATAAACTTCTGTCACAAATTTTCTGCACGAAAATACTTGATAAATCCACATTTTTGAAGACCTTCTGATCGAAATTGGCTTCCAGCCGTGAGAGATGAAAACGTAGATAATGTCAAGACGGAATTTTGGCCACCGGAACGGGTTCAAAACGAGTCACGATCTTCAAGTTATGAATTTTTTAGCGCGTAAAAACTGCACTTTCAGCACACTTTTTCACTATATTTCTTCAAGAAAACTCACACATTCGAATACCTTCTTTAAAGAACTGACTCTTGAGCCGAACCTGAATTTGAGAATACGTTATCAGAGATATCTTGGCGAAAGAATACCTGAATATGACGCGCCAGGTTGGACTTGTGAATTTTTCTTGAAATGTTTTTTTGAGAAATACGGGAGGGCAAATTTTGGGGTACAACAGTTGCCCCTGTTCAATCTTCTTAGACCTGAGGATGCAGATTGGCGGACGTGCCTTTCGTAATCCGAGGGTAGAAGATGATTGAACACTAGAGTGCCCAGAAATTTGCGCTCACATAGTAGCGGTGCGGTGGAATGGGCTTATAGATGCCATTTAGAGGTTGCTGGATGGGATGGTGGGCTTATAGATGCCATCTGGATGTTGATTGCGTGGGAGATTCCTTAGCTAGAACCTGCATACCTGCAAAAGAAACAAATGAGTACCTGACACGTTGCAGGAGCTGATTTTTAGATGCTTGGTATAGATGTGTCCTGACTGGTTACAGGAGCTGGATCTGGAGCTTCAAAAGATAATGAATGAACCAGGTATGGTTACTGCTTTAGCATGAATGGTAAGAGAACCTTGGACGACTTTAACCTCAACAACGCTCGTTGAGAAAAATCTTAGCAGGAAATACCATCTTTGCAGTATCGGGAGGAGAACCATAGGCACTTATAATCTGAAAGGGAATTGTCACCTCACTCACCGTCGGAGAGGGAAACATCTGAAAAGGACTTACCACCTCACACACCGTCGGAGAGGGAACCATAGGAGACTATCACCTCACACTCATCGTCGGAGAGGGAAACATCTGAAAAGGACTTACCACCTCACACACCGTCGGAGAGGGAACCATAAGAGACTATCACCTCACACTCATCGTCGGAGAGGGAAACATCTGAAAAGGACTTACCACCTCACACACCGTCGGAGAGGGAACCATAAGAGACTATCACCTCACACTCATCGTCGGAGAGGGAAACATCTGAAAAGGACTTACCACCTCACACACCGTCGGAGAGGGAACCATAAGAGACTATCACCTCACACTCATCGTCGAAGAGGGAAACATCTGAAAAGGACTTACCACCTCACACACCGTCGGAGAGGGAACCATAAGAGACTATCACCTCACACTCATCGTCGGAGAGGGAAACATCTGAAAAGGACTTACCACCTCACTCGCCGTTGGAGAGGGAACCATAGGAGACTATCACCTCACACTCACCGTCGGAGAGGGAAACATCTGAAAAAGAATTACCACCTCACTCGCCGTTGGAGAGGGAACCATAGGAGACTATCACCTCACACTCACCGTCGGAGAGGGAAACATCTGAAAAGGACTTACCACCTCACTCGCCGTCGGAGAGGGAACCATAAGAGACTATCACCTCACACTCACCGTCGGAGAGGGAAACATCTGAAAAAGGAATTACCACCTCACTCACCGTTGGAGAGGGGACCATAGGTTCTGCTGAGTCTTTATCAGAAAAAAAATCTGTTGGGAATCGATTTAGCTGGACTAGAGGAGGTCTTGAAATATGTTTGAGAATTTAACTGCATCTTTCCTGAAAGGTAAAGGTCAGTCATATGCAATGCATGATATGGATCAAGCAATGATGTTCTCAACATAAATGAGATTTGTATGATATAATGCGTCTATGCATGCTATAATGATGTATGTGATGTTTTATGAATGTTTTTGTCTAGGAAAATAAATCCTTGACGGGTGCCGGGAAGTCATATCCTGGGCTGATGTTGAAGAATAAGCTTTTGCTTCCGCTGGGGATGATGACTGCAAGAATACCGGTAGGAGAAGACAACTCCGTTGCGGAATAAACTCGGCAAATGGAAGATTCTGCGGGGAGAAAAGATGCTCTAGCGACCATGCTGGGAAGCAAAACTCTGTGGGGATAGAGATGCTTTGCTGAATGTTGATAGTAACTTGCTGAGGATGTCTTGTTGTGGGAAGTGCTGATAGACTTCGCTGGGGTAAGAAGACTTCGTCGAGGACGCTCTTTCCGTGGCTTTTGGCTGAGGATAACCCAGTTATATCCTGTTAAGGAAATAACTCTTTAAATAAAGCCGGGAGACGCGTTCGTGCTTTTGCGAGGATAAGCTTCCAGGATCTACTGGGGATAAGCTTACTGCTTGGGGATATGAATTCCAAATTTCCTGGGGAAGCAAATTGGACTCTCTTGGGGAAGTTTTGAACTGCGGGGGCAGGGATTCCTTTGAATGTTGATATGCCGTCGGGGAACAATCTTTGGACCAAGACTGCCGGAGATGCTTGTTTGAGAACATATGCTGCTGGGGAATGTTGATATCTGCTGGAGGATACCCAACTTCTTTAAGGTTTGATTGTATAGCTTTATTTGGAGAGAGTATTGCTGACTTGCTGATTCACTCTCTGGGGAATTAAGATGCATTGGTTATGTTCTTCAGCCGAACCTACCTTGATACCCGGGTGGACAGAACAATTAGATTGCTTGGACACTTATTATTGCCCCTGTTTCTATGGGAGAAGGAATCTGTGGGGTGCTGATAGTTGTTGATGGACAAACTCTTCTTCTGATAGGCCAGTGACAAGATGTCGGGACATAGTCGTACGCTTTTGATCCCTAACTTTTGCCTGGACCGCCCTTTCGGGTTTTCAGTCCACCGGGATACCCATTTTTGCCCAAGCCGCCTTTTCAGGTTTTCGACTTGCCGGGTGTACAGATTTTTCATTTCATCCCTTCATTTTGCCCGAACCCTTTTGGTTCGCCGGGAAGCCCTTATTTTTGCCTAGGTGTGTCAACCTAGCGGGTCTTTGATTATGCGTATTTTTTTTTCCGACCATGTCCGTGCTTTCAGGATGCAGGGAGTTGTCACTGTTAGGAGTGTTTTGTTGTCATACCACCCGAAGATCTTCGTTTGATCGTCCAATGTCCCAAGTGACTCAGGCGGAGATTTGCCCCAGGCTATTAGGCGTTTTGAGAGATTCTCTGAATTGACTTAACTGCCCCAGATGATGGACAATGATCATGTCGTGCCCCTTGATTGGAAGTGCTTATGTTCACTAGGCTTTCGTCGTGCGAATTTCTATGCTGTTCAAACAAAAAGTCATATGCAAACAAAGTTATGTTAAAAATGCAAAGCATATGTCTGTCTTGAAGATTTTGAAAATGCATTATTTTTTTCATAAAACAAATGAATGTTTGTAAAACGTGATGTCAACTCCTTCTTTATAGTAAGCCTTAAGGAGTCAGGATACCTTTCGTCACAGTATGCTTTCGAACTAACCCATGCTTCAGCTAGGACTTTTAAGGGTTATAACGTGGCCTGGTTCACGGTTTAAGAAACAAAGGATAAAGGCTCAAATTTTATTTGTACCCACCCGCTCTTCGTGATGTTCTCCAAACCTAAACTCAGCTGATCGTGCGTTTGACCTTATTTGAGTTTTTGTCCTGATGTTCCAATGATGGTTCATATATTGAACGTTTATTTGAATAGGCAGTCATCTACTTTTTTGCTGAGGGTTTGTAGGACCTCTTTCTTGTCTGATTTTTGTTATCCCTTTCTTTTTTTGCCTGAACTGTTTCCTTTTTTGGAATTACAGTCAGCGGGATGCCCCAGTTTTGTAAGTCTCCTTCATGGGTTTTGACTTAATGGGTTTTTTATTTTTTAAGATAATGACTGCCTTTCTTTATTGATTATTCGGAACCATCACTGTCTTTCTTTGTTTTGTAAGGACTTCTTTGGTGCCATTTGTTATGCACTTGGATCAACTGAGAGAACTACCCTGCCCCAGGTTATGATTAAGGGTTTTAAATTTCGAAAAGAAAAACTCCTACTTCTTTGGCTCAGAGGGGTTGACGAGGGATTATCATCCTTATAACTCCAGTGTTTAGGGATTGAAACAATGCCTGTACCTCATCAGCGGGATCTGTTCAAAAGCATACTGTAGATCGCGGTATCGTTTTCGTCATCCTCCCTCAAGAGGCTTAGAATTTTAGATCAAGAGTTGACATCAGAAAAAATATGAAAATAATTTGCATTTAGTGAATACGAATATATTGTTTCAGAACAGACATATGCGATGCATTAATGAAGTAACAATGTTTAACATGAGTAAATGTTTGAACAAAAGAAAGTTGCAACTTGAATATTCGAATGAACAAAAATTTCTCAATCCTAGCCATGATTTGGCAAGGGAGTAGTGATTATGTTCGGAGTCTCAGGTACTTCAAACTGAATCTCTCCAGCGTCGATCATGTCTTGAATCTTATTTTTGAGAGGCCAGCAGTTGTCCGTAGTATGCCCCAGGCTATCAGAATGGTATGCGCACCTATCGTTGGGATGATAGTTAGGAGCAGAAGTGTTTGGATTCCGGAGAGGAGCCCTTAAGGTGATTAGCCCTGCCTTCAACATTTGTTGTAGTGCTTGATCCGGCGACATGTTGATCTTGGTGAACTGCCTTTTAGGCTTGTCTGGTTTGCTCTGATCAGCCCGTTGTTCTGGGCGAGGTCGTTGTTGAACCTGTAAAGTAATAGCAGCTTGGAGAGGCCCAAATCTTTGACTTCTTGGAAGTTGATTAATGACTGGGTCCCTGACTTGGGCTGGTTGTTTCATGTCTTGATGAAGCTGACTGATCATGGCCCTCAGCTCTCCTTGCTCCTGAGCTAAACCTTGAATGAGTGTCCTTTGCCCCAGCATCTGGGTTTTCAATGTGTCTACCTCAGCTTGTAGACGTTTCAGCTGTTCGTCCTTGTCATCTTCAGGACTCTTTCTGATCAGATTCCCCATGAGGAGTGTCCTCAACTCTTCCTGCCCCTTGGATAGGCCTAGGAAGATCTCTTTGAACTGAGTCTCTTGAATGTGAAGGTCCTGATTATCTTGTTGGGAAGCCATTGCTGAAATAAACAGCGGAGATGATAAGTGACCTGTCCAAAGGGTACCTGTTATGCAATGATATGTATGATATGCATGTAATGTTTTCAAGGACCTCGCGGGGTAAACAAGAAAATTTATTAGCATTTGGGTCCGGTAGCTTGATTGAAGGAAACCCATGTTATTGAGAATTCTTCTTCAAGGGTCAAAGGCTCACCATATCCAGTGGGTCATAGCCCCTGACTCAAGTCATCAACCTTATTTTGCTTTCCAAACAACCTTGGCTGGGGGAACCTTCTTCAGGAGTCAAAGCTCACCATATCAAGTGGGTCATAGCCCCTGACAACTTTGTCTAGAGGAAAATAAATCCTCTTTGCCCCTTGCTGGGATAGTTGATTCACCATGACCTGCATCACAAGCCCTTGAGATCCTTGAAATGGATTAGTTTTTTATGCAGGATGTATGCAATGGTATGATGTCATGCTATGCATGGGGTAATGTAGGTAAACCCTGTTACGAGTCCCAATTAAGGACTGCAAACCAAAACCTGCAAGAAACTCAAGTAAAACCTGTCATGAGTCCCACTTAAGGACTAAAAACAAAACCTGCAAGAAACTCGGTAAACCCTGTTAGGAGTCCTAATTAAGGACTGCAAACCAGAACCTGTAAGAAACTTAGGTACCCTGTTATGAGTCCCTATTAAGGACTATAAACAAAACCTGCAAGTAGTTCATGTGTCAGATAACAAGCATGCAAGTAGTCAAGTACGAAGGCACGCAAGTCACACAAGAGAAACCCTTAGAGTTTAGGCCAGCATGGGGTCCGGGTACTACCCTCTTGAAGTTGGTGGGCTCAACCTGTCCTATTAGAAGTAATCGGGTTCTAAGGGTCCCAATATCACTGGATTGCTTTCATTGTTCATCGTTTCGATTTAGCCACTGAACTGGCGACCGAAATATTCCAGGAAAGCAACCCTCAATTGAGTGTAGTATCGAGTATCAACCAACCTCGGACTGCACCAAAGTCAGTTATCTCACTACCCTAAAGAGGCCAAGATAGTTCAATTAAGGTTCCTAAAGTCTATTGATGCTTCACGACACCACGCGGAGGCCCCGTACTCTCCTTGACTGAACTCAAGGGTTACCGGTACACACCAAAGTGCCACATCAACGTAGCAGACTGCTTCAACCATGTCGATATACCCCGCACAGTTCCCTCACAGCCTTGTTGCTACTTTCTAAGAAGGTATCCCCCAGATCCAGGTTAGGATCTATAGAACTCCCGAGACAGTCCCACAATAATAAAGCAAGCAAGTCAATACAATTGAAAACACAGTGATCTTAATCCTAAGGTACACCTCACTTTAAGTTATATCCCCAGCAGAGTCGCCAGTTCTGTGATCGGTGGATCTGGAACTGACTGTTTAACGCTGGTTCGCGAAATGTCGCGGAAGCAAGAGTCGCCACCGTCTTTTATTTTCTCCAAATGGAAAGGACAAAAGCACAGAAAAATTCCTTATAGAGATTGCTCTCGGTTCGGGAGGTAGATTATAGAAAGGGAAGGTGTTAGCACCCTTTCTATCCATGGTTATCCATGGGCTCTTAGATACTTGCTCATTTGTGTTTTCAAAAATGGTTTGTTTGCTTTTCAACTGTGGGTTTTAAAAAAAGTTTCTTTGAAAATTCCAGTTCGACTCTTGTATCGGTCCTCAAGAGTGTTTGAAAAGTTGCTTTCGAAAGCTTTTTGAAAATGTGTTGGTGTGAAAAGTATTTTTGAATTTGTTTTGAAATTAGAGCAAGTATCCATGAGTCGTCTACCTACCCTAAGGAATTCGTCTGTGTAGATGTCCTTAAAGTAGTGCCATCCCACCATTGAGAGGTAGGTAGCACCACCGTTGGAGGTGTTCGGGTCAATTCGAGGTTCGGGACATGGTGATCACCAGAGCAATGGGAAGATACCTTAGAAGCTACCCTCATGCCAGGTTCCCGGATCATGAGGACTTACTAAGACATCCTCTACTCGACGATCACCTTTCGAGGCAAGGCAACAGTGAGGCGTACCCTAGGGGTGGTGTGTGATTTGTGTGTCAGATTCGTTTATTTTTGTCTTGTCAGGTTATGGGTGATCTACGCTTTGTTTTTATTTTAACATTCATTCTTGCATGCAATCTATTAGCAGTTAAAAAGTTGCGAGAAATATAAAGTTCCTAAACTATTACAAAGGCGCGGGTCCACATCGCCAAATTTAATCCAGGACCCGATTTGACATAAAATAAAGAAGTAAAGTGCGAGAAATAAAATGTCCGAGTTTACAAGGCTTTGGGAGAATTACATTAATATTATAAGAAATAAAATAAAATGCGCGAATTAGAATTAAAATTGGAAGCGAGGGCGTTGGACCCTTTTAAGAAATTAAATGAAATTAAAAATTAATTAATTATTTATTGAAATAAAAGAAGTGTTTTTTAGGTTTTTTTTTGTATTTATGAAATAAGAAAACTAAAATTAAAATTAAAAGAAACCCTAATTCTAAGTTATTTTTAATTATTTGAGAAAAATGTTAAAGTTTAACTTAATTTACTAAAGAATTTATGTACATGTTTATTTACAAAATAAATTAGTAGTTAATAATAATAATAATGATGAGAAAATTATTTATTAAAAAAATGATGAAAAAGTTAAAAACCCTAATTTCTACATATTTAATTTATTAAGAAAAATATTAAAGTTTTGAAACCTAAATTAATCTAATTAATTGTTTAAAGTTTATTTACAAAAATAATAATAGTAAAATTAATATTAATAAAATAAACATTTTTTTTGATTTTTTCTGTATTTTATATTTATTATGAAAATTATTTTATGGAATTAAAAGAAAACAATTAAAAAAACAATTAAAAGAATAAAAAGGAAAAACAAATAAAAATTAAAAATTGAGCAAACCATAGGGGGTGTCTGGCCCAAGGAGAGGTTTTTTGAAGTATTGACTCATGAGTATCGTGGTCTGCATTCTTTGGCCATTGAATTGAGTTTCATGCATAAGTTGTTCTACTTTGGCCATTTGGCTTTTGGCTTTTGGCCATTTGTGTTCTGGCTTCAACATTCCTTTAATGTCTGGCTTAATGTCTGCCTCGCCATGTATTGGTGTCATGTGTAAAATGTTCTGTTTTGGCCATTTGGCTTTTGGCTTTTGGCCATTTGGCTTTTGGCCTCAACGTTCCTTAATGAACCTGGGATCCTGTCTAAATCTGCAGTGTTGAACCTCATGAACACATTAAATAAAATCATAAAAATTCAAATAAAACCAACATATGAAGAAATTTAATGTTTAGGCACAATATGGCATGTATGAATGATTATACCCTTTTGATCATGGAGATCAAATCAACCTTACCCTTACTCGAAGATTAGTGACCTGGATGCTTTTATGCCTTTTGGATCATGGAGATCAAGCCAGCCTTACCCTTACTGAAGAAGTAATAAGATGTTGGTTTGTAACTGAGATGACTTGTTTGTAGTGAGAGAGGGATTTGTAATAAGGATTTCAAGGTTTGTTGTGGCAAGGTTTTTTTTTCTCTCTTTTCCTCCTTCTTTTTTTTCTCTCTTTTTCTCCTTCTTTTTTTCTCCCTTTTTCTCCTTCTTTTTTTCTTTTTTTTTGGTTTGTGTGACAAGAAGGTGATTATATAGTGGAAATTAGGGTAAAGAAAATGGGCTTTGAATGTGCAATTGGGCCTCCAATATTCACTTGAATTCGTCACTTTCCAAGCTAAATTGCAGGGACTTAGGTGCATTTTTTGAAGTTGAAATGTGAAAACAAAATGTAGCCGACATCGAGAACTAACTCCTGTCCGAAAATCGACTCAATCGGATACACGGTGAATTAGTTATGAATTTTTGAAGTTTCAGCTCAGACAAACTTATTTTGGGCTCCAGTGTCGACTCTGACACGTTCTTCAATAAAAAACTGGTATTGATCGGTGCATAATTTGGTCTCGACTTTTGAAGCAAAGTTGTAGATCTACAAGTCAGGGACCTTGTGTAAAAATATGAGTCCAATCCGATAAAAATTGACCGAGTTATGAATTTTCGAAGTTTCGGCTCAGATGAAATAATATTCAGCATTCAGGATTTTCAGCGTGTCACGCACTCTGAGCAAAAAACGAAGGCCTTTTGAATACCGTTTAAACTCAATACCTTCTGTGAAAATGTAGTCAACTCAATTTGTGAAATTTTGGCGCTGGAACCAGCTCGATACGATGAAAATCGACCAAGTTATGATTTTTTGAACATGACGCAAATAAACTTCTGTCACAAATTTTCTGTACGAAAATACTTGATAAATCCACATTTTTGAAGACCTTCTGATCGAAATTGGCTTCCAGCCGTGAGAGATGAAAACGTAGATAATGTCAAGACGGAATTTTGGCCACCGGAACGGGTTCAAAACGAGTCACGATCTTCAAGTTATGAATTTTTTAGCGCGTAAAAACTGCACTTTCAGCACACTTTTTCACTATATTTCTTCAAGAAAACTCACACATTCGAATACCTTCTTTAGAGAACTGACTCTTGAGCCGAACCTGAATTTGAGAATACGTTATCAGAGATATCTTGGCGAAAGAATACCTGAATATGACGCGCCAGGTTGGACTTGTGAATTTTTCTTGAAATGTTTTTTTGAGAAATATGGGAGGGCAAATTTTGGGGTACAACACTTGGGATCAAAGAACTGAAAGAGTACACTCATCATCTTTTCATCAAAGTTTTAAGTAACCAGGTTGAGAAGTCGACCATGTCTCTTAGTGAATGCAAAAGTTTCAAAAACCCTTGGTGCTAGCTCTTTGAGTTGGGAAGGTATCTTCACAAAGCTGATTCGGATAGTGTGTCTACGAACGAAAGCCATGATCTGTATGATGTCATGAGAAACCACATGTATAGCAAACACATGTATAGTAAGCACATTCAAATCACACAAAGTCCTTAATTTTAAGGCTTGCATGAGGTCAAAGGTAATACCCTCTTGAAGTTTAGTTGGTTTCAAACCTGTCTTAAAAAGTAACCGGGTTCTAGAGGATCTCAATATCACTGCCATCCTTTATCGGGCATTGTCTCAGCTCAAACAATCTTTTCTTGCGGCCGAAATATCCCAAAAGTATGATCTCAATGAGTGTAGCATCGAGTATCAACCAATCCTCAGCTCTACACCGAGGCCGGCTATCTCACTACTTTCTAATGGCCAAGTTTGTTCAACTAAGGTTCTAAGGTCCGTTAGTGCTTCACGACACTACGCGGCGGCCCTGTATTCTCCTCGTTTCAACATGAAGGATACCGGTACCAACCAAAGTGTCACACTAACACAACCATCGCTTAAACCATATCGGTCTATGCCGTACAATCTCCATAATCTATTGCTGTTTACCTAAAAAGTGTCCCCAGATCCGGGTATAGGATCTATACAAGAATACCCCAACAAACCCTTAAAAGTAAAGCAATCAAAGCAAACAAAGAAAGCAATTAAAAATGAAACTAGATCCTAAGGTAAACCCCACTTTATTAATTTCCCCAGCAGAGTCGCCAGTTCTGTGATACGGTGGCAGAACCGACTGTTTTTACTGGTTTGCGTTTTGTATTCGCAAATGTCACGGTAAGCAAGAGTCGCCACTAACTTTTATTTCATCCAATCATGGAAAAGGAAAAGAACAGAAAAAACCTTTTTTCGAGATATTTTGAGTACAAGGGGTAGATTATAGAAAGGGAAGGTGTTAGCACCCTTTCTATCCATGGTTTTCCATGGGCTCTTAGGTACTGGCTCATTTTTCAAATTGCTTGTGTGTGTTTGTTTTGAAAATGTTTTACTTCGTAATAACCCTTGTATCAGTCCTCAAGGATGTGGCGAAGTTTGTTTTGAAAATTGGTTTTGAAAGGTGTTTGTGTGAAAAAATTTATTGAGCAAGTACTTAAGATTCTACCTACTCGAAAAAAGATTGTTTGTTCTTGTTTCCTTTAGACAACGCTATCCCACTATTAAGAAGTAGGTAGCACCGTCATTGGAGTTGTAAGGGACTTTCGAAAGGGACAAGTGCAATCACTAAAGCAATAGTTAGAAAACTTTAGTAGTCATCCTAGAGTCTTAAGATCTTTCCGAGGCAACATTCGAATGGGACATTTTGATCTTTTAGACTGGAGGGCAACCACTAAAATCTCCTATGCTTAATGATTGTTTACCGAAGGCAACTGAAGTGAGGTAAACCCTAGGAGTGAATATGTGCATGTAAATTGTTTCAGTTATATAGTCTTTGCATATTAGGTGATCTACCATTTTAATTTTCAAGCATTCTTCCCATACAATCCTATTAACCATGCATCCAACAGTTAATTATTTGCAGGAATTTAAAGTGCAAAAAATAAACCTTGCTATTACAAGGCTTTGACAGTTACATAATTGTCTTGATGGAAAATAAAAGTGCAGAATTTAAAACCCTAATTAAAATTATTACAAACTCGAAACAGTTACAATAATAATAAAACAAATTAAAATGCACGCGGCAAATTTAATGCGAGGAGAAATTGAAAACCCTAAAAATCTGACTAGAAAATATTTAAGTTGTTTTTTGAGAGAAGAATTAATTAAGTTATATACGACTAAAACCCTAATTCTAATTATTTTAATTATAAAAAGAAATTGAAATTAACCTAATCTAAACCAAATTAAATAATTTCAAGAAAAATAAAATATTTTACAAAAAAATATTTAATGTATTTTTGTGGTTTTTTTTTTATTTGAGAAAAGAAACAATTTAATTACCAAAATTTAAAACTTGAGTTCTATTTAATTTTAATTGAAACAAAATAATTAAATAAACTAATTAACCTAATTTATTTTCAAAAAAGTTAATTTGAATCAATAATATTTAATTCTGTATTTTTGGTGATTTTTTAGTTTTATGAAAAATAATAATTTTGTGTTAATTAATTAAAACAATTAAAGAAATTAATTCAAGAAATTAAAAAAAGAAATAGAAAGAAAATGCAAACTAGGCCTGTATTCTAGCAAATGGGGGGTGCAAATCTGAATTTCCCAAGCCCAATAACCCTTCAAGCCCGATCAGCATTTGATTCCTTGTAGCGTTGACTTGAGGATGCATTATGGTCCTTCACTGCTGGAGCATTAGATCTGATAGTATGCTGGACCAAGTGGCTGGATGCTGGTGGAGTATGGTGGACACCAGGATGAGAGATGCGCTGGATCTGTTGAGAGAAAATAACATAAAGGGAATGCTGGGACCTGGGATCGAACCCAGGTCCTCACACTCAATACCATACGTGCCCTGCCATCTGAGCCATGTGACTTGTTTGTTAGTATAATAACAACAATTAATATTATATAAAAAATAAGTGGATTAATGAATAAAAGAAAAAATGCGCACCAGCTTTCAAATAGTTCGATGATGATTGAACACGTTATCTTCTTCTTCCTCATCCGTCATTTTAGATCCTTGCCTTTTACCTACGGACAAGCTTCGTAGCCATAGCCCTGTAAACTTCAAAAATCATCAAAATGCATGATAAATAAATTCTAGTTACATGGTTCAATTTGTCTTGGTGCCACGATCATCATGGTACCCTGTTCTTTGCCTAATTTAGCATGTAGAGAAAAACCCTAAAACGGCCATGTACACCTAACAATGGCAAACACAAATACAAGCATCAAAACTTCAACAAATCATCCAGGCATGTTGCAAATACATCAATAATCACAAATACATTATTAAAATATGCTTATGATGTAAGGATTAGTGTAATCGATTTTGAAATAAAGGGCAAACCGTATGAATGCTAGGGGGAGATTCTGGGCGTGAGAATGCGTGCAACTGATCGTATTAGCTTCTGGGAAGGTCCAAGAAACGATTAGAAGTGTTGGAATGGCTTGAATTGATCTTTAAGTTCAAAACGATCCAATACTTTTTGTCACTTTTTTTGAATTTGGTTTGGTGTTTTCACGACTGCCAAGCCTTATCCCATGCTTTATTCTTATCCAATATATATCTAGGAATGAATTAGGGTTACAAACTTGGATTAAATCTTTGCAATTATGAGAGATTTGATTTGATTTTTAAGCTACATGTAAACTTGCTATTTTGAGCCAAATCATCCCTTTCTTGTACCAATTATGCCTGATTTGTTTTGGCCTTGATAACTCAGCATATTTTGATTGCCAACCTGTCCAAAAACCAAATCAAATCATATCTTTGCTATTATTCATAAATTATTTGATTTAATTCAATTTTTAATTAATAAAAAATAAAAATATTTAAAAATGAAGCAAATAATGTGTGGATGAATATTTGGGTCGTGGACCATATTATAAGTAATGTGCAAGCATAAAAAGTTAGACCCATTTAGCAAAAAAATACATTTTTGAGCTCATTTGACTTTTGGCAATTTTGCAAAAAGGGTCAACTTCGACAAGGCATATCTCCTCTAATTTTAACCCTAGAGAGATGTTCTTTGACTTTTTAGAAAGCTTAGGATGTACCCTAAGCAACCTTTTTGGTCTCATCTCAATTGAGTCTTCCATGTTCATGTAAGAAGCTTTGACCCAAAAAGTGTTTTTGTTGACTTTTCAAAAGGACCCATAATGTAGAAATTCATATCTTTTTATGAGTGCATATTTTGAACTTGAGGGATGAAGATGAATTATAGGGAATTGCATCCTCTTCAAAATGAGCCTAGGATGGAAAATTTCTGATAAAGTATGATGAAGTTATGCTTGGTCAAAGTTTGGTTGACTTTTCCAAAGAAACCCTAATTTATCAACTTTTGGGTTTTGATGAATTTAGGGCATTCCTTGAGGAATCATGATCAACACTTGATCAAATGATGGATATAACTTCAAAATGTTGATGTTGACCAAAAATATTGAAGTTTGACTGTATGTGGGCCACATTTGATTTTTGACCTAATATAGTCGACTCTCAAGCATCTGAGCATTTGACTGAGTAAACTTCTTGTGCAAGGCACGGAACTTGACATGTAGGGTCTTGAGAACATATTAGGACCATGGAGAGAATATGAGGCCTTTGGGGTTCACCCATCTTGATGAAAATGGAAACCCTAATTTGAGGTACACTGCCTTAGGAGAGAGTTTGTCTGGTCCATTCTTGGGCAACCTTGAGCAAATTGAGGATCTCAATGGACATGTATTGAGTAAAATGAGAGGGAAAATTTTGGGGTACAACAACACTCAAAAGCGACAAATTGCAGAAATATAAAATCCTACGCTATTACAATATTTTAGGGATGGGGGTACATGTTTATGAATGGGGGTTGCAAATAAAATTAAATCCTAAGTTACTATTACAACCATATTGAAATGGATAAGAATGTACCAAAAATGTAGAATGGACTTGTTTTGTAAAAAAATAAAGAAATAAGTTTGGTTTAACAAAACATTTTGATCTTTTATGTTAAAAGAAATAAAATAAGATATGTGAATATAAAATAATATTTTATGTGTTTTTGATTAATAAAAAAAATGATGGCAAAAATAATAAGGAGAAAGGAAAACAGAATCAGCGCTTTGCTGAAATATAAGAGGTCAGAAGTTCTGACTCTGGCGTGCTGCACAAATTCAAATAAACATTAGTAGAAACAGGGAAGGTCAGAAGTTCTGGGTCCGCTAAGAACAAAGAAGATTTCATAAGTTCTGATACCACTGGCAGAACTTCGTCTCCCTCTCCATGCTAGTCAGAGCATCTGCAACTTGGTCATTTCTTAACAAAACAGAAGATGCTCATATAACAGATATGGCGAGTTTCATAATGTTTCAGAAACAAGAGATATCAGAACTATAAATCAGAAGCAAAGCATGAATTTGCTAATCCTAATTCTGAGTTGTAATTTCTTCAAGAAGTTCTGAACTGAAGTTCTCTCTATCTAGGAAGGCAAATATATGAAACCTCAGAATGTGTACATCATCAGAATCAGGATGTCTATATTGTATTTTTGAACAAAGTTTCCTGACAATGCCTAGGTAATATGATGAGAGTCAGCATAAGCTTACCTTGCAGCTGGAAAATGTTCTGTGAGCTGGAGTCTGGCTCTAACTGCTTGTGATGTTCTGAACAACTTCCTCTCGTGTTCAGCAGGCTGGAAACTTTCAACTTGGGTTGTGAGTGATTAGAAAATTCTGGAACAGCCAAGGAGCAAAGTTTTGACTTCTTTAAGGTGGATATTGATGGTTAGTGTATCATAGTTTGACTACAGAAGTTTGGATGGCTTTTGAATGTATATCAAAAACTATATGGGTGGTTTTGGTCGAGAAACACTTGAGTAAAAATGGAATTTGAATGCAAGAATCAAAAGCTAACAGGTTTTGTATTTTGTGTTTGTAGTTTTTGGACTCTTGGAATTTTAGCAGGGGTTCGGGGCTTTTCTTTCTCAAATTTCTGACCCTTTTACAGTTGCCAATGGCTTTCAATTTATAGGCAAAGATCTTGTAGCTTGGAGAGTGCAACCATCACACACTAGGGTGATGCCTTGCTGTTGAATTAAGTATGGTGGTTAGTAGCCTTAGTAGCGCCTAAGCTGGAATTGTAAGTAGGAATTAAGGAAAGGTAACTTCAAAAGCAAAAGCAACGCATGGGCCCAACACACTTTTGTACAAGAGTTTGCTTTTCCAAGACAATAAAGGTACTTCTATGCCACATGTGGAGAAATCCTTTGAACAAAGACCCATAAGTGGTTGTGAGCATTAAATGATGATGAGATTGATCAAACCAGAAATCCTGCAACGTGATATTCTGCATCATTGCTTAGTTCTGGATCAAAAGTTCAGCTTCAACGTGACTTAGAATAGACATCCAACTTCTGATCTTTGTATCTCTTTGCTCCAGCGTGTTCTGAAGGAGCTCTCAGACTTTCCAGGAAGCTTGCAGCATGCTTTGTAACCTTCTTTGAATTACCCTTGCAAACTCTGACTGAACCTTTGTGAAAATTGGCCCAGAAGTTCTGACCAAAATCTGTTTTGAAAGTGCCCAGAATTTGCTGAGTGATTTAGTTTCATGGACGTGTCTTTGAGGAGTTATAACTTGAAATCCCAACATTTTTAGGAGAAGTTAGGTTATGCAATGTTTTAGATCTCATTGAAATCTATAACTATTGTATCATAAGTTCTTCCAGAATCAGCTTGCATCATGGTGAAAATCTGATCAGAAGTTCTGAACCTGTCATATTTCTTAAACACTCAAAAAATTCTAAGTATTTAGAAATTTGACTTTTCCAAAGTAACTTTTGATTTTTGAATTTATAGATGAAACAAACTTCATATCTCAACATGTATTGATGAAATATGACTCTTGAAACTTGATTTTGATCAAAAGTCAAAGTTTTACTTTTCAATATGCAAATGACCATTTTACCATTGTGAATGACTTTCTTGAAAAATCTGTAATTTGAGGCTTGGAATTGGATGGAAGCAAACTTGAGGATTCAGGGTGATCCTTTGAGAAATGAGAGGGAAAATTTTGGGGTACAACAGTTGCCCCTGTTCAATCTTCTTAAACCTGAAGAGTTAGATTGGTGAGTCCACCATTCGTGACTTGAAGGTGAAAGATGATTGAACACTAGAGTGCCCAGAAATTTGCACTCGAAGATGGATGGTTAATGGGCTTATAGATGTCGTTTGGAGGAAAGTTGATAAACATTAGAAGAAATATCAGCACAAATCTCTTGTTGATTTATACTAAAACTTGATGTTTTACCTGTGAGACAAAGAGTTAGTAAAATGCAGATGCATGCATGATGTTCACCAGATGTGGTATTATGCTAAATGCATAGGGTATGTACATGCTATGATATATGAATGTGAGACGTATGTTTTTGTCTGGGAAAATAAATCCCAGACTGCTGCTATGGAAATTCTGGGAGGTTGAATCCCTGATTGCCATTGGAGATGAAGAATATACATATCTTCAAACTTTGTTGAAAGGATGCTTCCGCTGGGGAATATCTCTTGAACATCAGTTGTTATCTGGTTGGATCCAGGCTTCACAACTTGCTGAGGATGAGACGAATTAACTGTTATCTGGTCGGATTCCAGGATTTGCAGAAAATTTCTTGAAATTGAATAGTTATATGGTCGGATCCAGGCTTCACAACAAATTGCTGGGGATACAAAGGTTAATTGTTATCTGGTCGGATCCAGGCTTCGCAGTAACTTGAAGTGGTAACTACTATCTGGTTGGGTCCAAGTTTCATGATTTTTTGGAAAGTTGTACTATTATCTGGTCGAGTCCAGGTTTCATAGTGTCTCTCTGGGGATCATAGTTAATTGTTATCTGGTCGGGCTCCAGGTTTCACAAATAAGCTGTTTGAAAAACTGTCATCTGGTCGGGTCCAGGCTTTGCAGATTTCTTGAGGTTGATGAGGTCAATTGCTATCTGGTCGGGTCTAGGTTTAACAATAAACTGTTTATGGATTTAATTGTTATCTGGTCAGATCCAGGCTTCACAACAACTTGCTTGAAAAGATGAAGTTTAGAATTGTTATCTGGTCGGATCCAGGTTTCACAGTAATTTGTTGGGGCAGAGGCAAACTTACTGGGCAAAGAAGTTAAACCTTAGTCAGATTGAGTCCAGGTTCTTCTATATCTTTGAAGAGTTAGGCTATTATCTGGTCAGGTCCAAGTTTCATAGCATCTTGAAATTGAGATCAACTGTCATCAGGTCGGGTCCAGGTTTCAGATACTCAAACTGTTATCTGGTTGAGTCCAGGTTTCAGCAACTTGAAGAAGTCAAACTATTATCTGGTCGGGTCCAGACTTCAGTAATAACTTGAAAATTGTGCTAATATCTGGTCGAATCCAGGCTTCATAGTATCTTTTTAGAAATAGTAAAGGTTTTGCTGACGGCTTTACTGGGGATCAGGGGTTATGGCCCTATGATTTGCAATAATTCAAAAGAGAATTCAAAATGGAGAGTGTAGACTCAGTCGGGTAGGATATACTCAACTTGGAGAGGATACACTCAACTTGGGAGGATAAACTCCGCTTGGGGATAATAGCCTTGGCCGGGGAAGATATGCTCAGCTGGGGAAGATAGGCTCAACTGGGGAAGATGGGCTCAACTGGGGAACTTCGCGGTGTCTTGATTGTTGTATGTTAAGGAAATTTGAACTCGGATGGGGAGTTTTGTTGTTCTTCAATTATTTATGGGGAAATAGAACCTGTTGGGGATGATAAACCTTGCTGAGGAGGTGACTTTCCTTTAGGAAGAGACCCACGAGGTTTCAATTTGTAAAAATTGACTTATCCGGGGAGAAAGCGGCCAAGAGGTTGAGACTCTGGTCGGGGATTATCCTATGCAAAGAGACTTTGTGGGCAACTCCGTTAGGGGAAAGGTTTATCGCAGCCGTCCTTGTGGGGATAATGATAATGAGATAACTCTGTTGGGATATTTCATATACATTAAAGAGATGCTTACTGCTGCTTAGCAGGACACATATGCCAAATAGTTTTTAATTATGTTCATATGCATATGTTCATTCAATTTTAGTCTTTGGACAAATTTGCATTCAAAACAAAGACAAAAATTTTGCACTTAAAAGTACATTTGTATTGATATTTTTCCCATGAGTAGGCATTTTTGTACAGAGAGATAGAGATCCCAGTAAGAGGAAATCATCGAAAGGAAAACAAAATTAAGAATGAAAACAAATAGCCATGTGAAATGATCTCATTGCCTTTTAACTCTATTGTTGCCCCAATGTCTTCAAATGTCCTTTGCCGTTGATCGAAGTTGATTGGATTGATCTTGGACTGTTTGGACTTGGACCTTGGTGATAGAATTGACTGTGTTGATTTCACGGGACATAGTCATACGCTTTTAATCCTTAACTTTTGCCTGGACCGCCCTTTCAGGTTTTCAGCCAACCAGGATACCCTTTTTTGCCCAAGTCGCCCTTTCGGGTTTTCAACTTGCCGGGTGTACAATCTTTTGCATATATCCCTAATTCTGCCAAACTTTTGGTTTGCCGTGATGCCCTTATTTTGCTTAGGTGTGTCGACCTAACGGGTATCTTATATGTAGTATTTTTTAACTATGTCCGCATTTATGGGATGTGGGAAATCCTCGCCATCCATGGTAGTCAACATCATGGCACCGCCAGAGAAAAATCTCTTGACAACAAACGGTCCTTCATAGGTGGGAGTCCATTTGCCTCTGGGGTCGCCTTGTGGTAAAATGATGCGTTTTATCACCAAGTCACCAACTTGATATACTCGAGGCTTGACCTTTTTGTTGAAAGTCTTGATCATCAGTTTTTGATAAGTCTGACCATGGGAAATAACAGCTAATCATTTTTCATCGATCAAGTTCAGCTGATCCAATCTCGTTTGAATCCACTCGTCTTCGCCTAAGCCTACCTCAATCATAATCCTCAGCAAGGGAATCTGAACTTCCACTGGCAGAACAACTTCCATGCCATAAACTAAGGAAAAGGGAGTTGCCCCAATTGAGGTTCTAGCTGAAGTACGGTAACCATGTAGAGCAAACGACAACATCTCATGCCAATCCTTATAGGTTACTACCATATTCTGCATAATCTTCTTGATATTTTTGTTGGCCGCTTCGATTGCGCCATTCATTTTTGGTCTATATAGAGAAGAATTGTGATGCTTGATTTCGAACTGAGTGTAATGTTCTGTAATCATAGCATTGTTTAGGTTATTCCCATTATCAGTGATGATCCTTTCGGGGATACCATAGCGGCATATGAGGTTATGTTTGATGAATCTGGCTACCACATTCTTGGTGACTGAGGAAAATGAAGCGGCTTCAACCCATTTGGTGAAATAATCGATAGCGACAAGAATGAAGCGATGTCCATTGGAAGCAGTAGGTTTGATCTCTCCAATCATGTCAATGCCCCATATTGCAAATGGCCATGGAGCGTTCATGACATTCAGAGGGATAAGAGGCATATGGACCTTGTCAGCGTAGATTTGGCATTTGTGACAAGTCCTTGAATGTTGATGGTAATCGGTCTCCATCGTTGACTAATAGTAACCTGCTCTTAAGATTTTTTTATCCATTGTAAGCCCACTTGAGTGAGTACTAAAGAGACCATCGTGCATGTCTTCCATAATTTCCTCTTCCTCCTTCTTGTCCACACATCGGAGTAGAGTCGAATCATGGTTACATTTGTACAATATCCCGTTACTTAGGAGGAATTTGGCTGCAAATCTTCGTAAGAACTTTTTGTCATTGATAGATGCCCCCTCTGGATACTCTTGTGCTTCAAGGTATCTCATCACCTTATGGTAGCATGGCTTTTACGCATCAGTGTCAAGCTCATAGAAATGTGCAGGTTCATCGAATCTTTCAATTGTTATCATAGGGGCTTCGTTGTCCCATCTGACTTTGAACATTGAAGACATGGTTGCCAAAGCGTCAGCCAACTGGTTTTCTTCCCTAGGGAAGTACTTGAACGTGATCTCTTTGAAGTAAGGAATTAGGGATAGCACAAGTTCCTTGTAAGGTATAAGATTAGGGTGTTTAGTGTCCCAATCTCCTTTTACTTGGCTGATCACCAAGGAGGAATCTCCAAACACATCCAAATGCTTGATCCTTAAGTCAATAGCAGCTTTCAGACCTAAGATACATGCTTCATACTCGGCCATATTGTTGGTGCAATCAAAGCATAGTCTGGAAGTGAAAGGAGTGTGGCAACCTTCAGTAGAGATGATCACAGTACAAATTCCTTTACCTAAGGCGTTGGAAGCCCCATAAAATACCATAGTCCACCGAGATCCTTGTTCAGGTCCGTCATACGGTCCAGGTTTCGCACAGTCGGTTACTAGCATGATGTTCTCATCAGGGAAGTTGAAATGCATTGACTGATAATCATCCACAGCCTGATGGGCCAAATGATCTGTTAGTACACTCCCTTTGATGGCTTTTTGAGTCGTGTATTAAATGTCGTACTCAATCAAGATTATTTGCCATCTGGCTATCCGTCCGGAAAGGGCAGGTTTCTCAAAGATGTACTTGATTGGGTCCATCTTAGAAATCAACAAAGTGGTATGAGTCAACATATACTGTCTTAGCCGGCGAGCATCCCATGCCATAGCGCAACAAGTTTTCTCGAGCAATGAATATCTGGTTTCACAGTCGGTAAACTTTTTGCTCAGGTAATAAATAACATGCTCTTTTTGGCCAAACTCGTCATGTTGGCCCAACACACACCCCATAGAATTCTCTAGTACAGTGAAGTACATGATCAAGGGTCTTCCTTCAATTAGAGGCATGCGAATAGGAGGTTCTTGTAAATATTATTTGATTTTGTCAAAAGCAATCTGGTATTCATCGTTCCATCTGACTACCTGATCTTTCTTCAAGAGTTTGAAGAGTGGTTCACAAGTAGCAGTCAAGTGGGATATGAAACAGGAAATGTAATTGAGACGACCCAAGAATCCTCTGACTTCTTTTTCAGAATGAGGGACTGGAATTTCTTGGATGACCTTTACCTTGGCAGGGTCAACTTCAATGCCTTTATTGCTGACAACAAAACCTAGAAGCTTTCCAGAGCGTACTCCAAACGTGCACTTGTTAGGGTTTAACCTCAGCTTGTACTTCTTCAGCCTCTCAAACAATTTGTGCAGGTAATCTAGATGTTCTTCTTTGGTTTGTGATCTGGAAATCATATCATCTACATATACCTCTATCTCATGATGAATCATGTCATGAAATAAAGCTACCATAGCCCTTTGATATGTTTCCCCTGCATTCTTTAATCCGAACGACATGACCTTGTAGCACAAGGTACCCCATTGCGTAACGAAAGTAGTCATCTCCATGTCTTCGGGAGCCATCCTTATTTGATTATAGCCTGAAAAGCCATCCATGAAAGAGAAGACTTTATGCTGAGCAATATTATCAACTAAGACGTCAATGTGTGGTAGAGGGAAATCATATTTGGGGCTTGCCCTATTCAGATCCCTATAGTCTACGCACATGAGAACTTTCCCGTCTTTATTTGGCACTGGAGCCACATTGGCAACCCATTAAGGATAGGATGTTACAGCTAGGAACCATGCATCAAATTGTTTCATCACTTCAGCTTTGATCTTTTCAGACATATCAGGCCTCATACGGAGAACCTTTTGCTTGACAGGTGGACAATCTTCTTTCGTCGACAGACGTTGAACTACGATGTCGGTATCCAACCCAGACATATCTTCATAAGACCAAGCAAAAACTTCCATATAATCATGCAACATCTGAACCAACCTGTTCTTGACACTACTTTCCAAGTTAGCGCTGATCTTGATTTCTTTCTTATCTGACTCAGTACCCAGGTTGATAACTTCAACTGACTCTTCGTGCGGTTGAATAGATTTTTCCTCTTATAATATAAGTCTGTCTAGTTCTCCCGGTATATCACAATCTTCCTCGCTTTTGTCTTCGGCTTGGTTGATAGGGCGTTTAAAGTCATAGTCGGCAATAGTAAAGTCATTGGCAATAGGATCCAGAGTGGATGTGGATCTGCAAAAGTGTGAGTGTGTGCATGAAAGATACATGGCTTTTTTTTTTTGAAAAATGTAATTGAAAGAAAGGAAAGACAATGAACACAAATATTTGAATGCAAAAGATTCCAATGTACTGAATGATCATATGATTAGATGAACATAAATAAAACCCTTGACAAATGGACCAAAGTGCCCCGGGCCAGGCATATGGTTGAAAAGTCATTGTCAAAATATTACAGACGACATGTTCTTGAATTGAAAGAAAAGTAATAACAAGTAGATTACTCCTCAATGAAGGAGATAGGCACAAAGTCCTTTGTATGCCAATTCTTTAGCTCCATTTTAGTTGGATACACCCACTCTTCAAATGAAGCTCCTTCTTCAGAATCACCCACGACGTTGACTTTATGGCTTCCAATGTGGAGAGGTGGCTTTCCATCACGAGCACGCCTCACTTCCTTATGAGCTTTTCCAGTGAAGCCCAACCCAAACTTGTCAGTTTTAACAGGGATATCAAGGAGTTGCCCCCAAGTATCACAGTTTCCTTCTTCAATTGCCACACGGGCATCCTTGACCGAAACCATCTTTGGCATGGCCTTGACAGCTTCAGACTCATCTGAAGAACATTTAGTAGCAGCAATCATCGGGGGTTCAGCCTCAAAGGCTTGACATGGGGTTTCAATGAATTCTCCATCCATCTCTACATATTTGAAAGAGTTAAGGTGGCTCACCATAAACTCTTCTTCCCCATAGGCGGTGACTATTCTGGCCTTGACTGGATATTTGAGTTTTTAATGGAGGGTTAAGGTCACTGCCCCAACTTTATGAATCCACGGGCAACCTAATAGACAAGAATAAGCAGGGCGAATATCCATAATATAGAAGGTGGAGTTGAAGATTTTGGAGCCCACTTTGATTGAATGATCTACTTCCCTATGAATAATCCTCTTTGACCCATCAAAAGCCCTTACGATGATATCACTTGGATTCAAGATTAAATCTTCACAGTCAAGACGGTCTAATGCCCCCTTGGGTAACACATTCAGAGAAGAACCAGTGTCGACTAGCACATGTGCTAAGGTAGTCCCTTTGCACTCGATAGAAACATGTAAAGCTTTATTGTGATTCTTCCCGAGAGGTGTTAAGTCAGCATCTGAAAACCCCAAGCCATTATCAGCTGTCAGGCTAGCCACGCAATTCTCAAATTGGTCTGTTGTTGTCTCATGGGGGACATGAGCTTTTTTCAGGAACTTGATTAATGTTAGAGCATGGGCATCAGAGAAAAGCTGCAACGACAACATTGAAATCTTAGAGGGGGTTTACCCCAACTGTTCTACAATCTTGAAGTCGCTTCTTTTTATGATCTTTAAAATCTCGTCCATCTTGCGTGTAACGCCCGTAATTTAATTAATTATTTAATTAAATTATTTTTGGAATATTTGTGAAGATGTGTTATAATTAATTGAATTTATTTTATTAAATGGAGAATAATATTAGAGATATAATATTATGTGGTGAAATAATATTAAAAGTGTAATATTATTTAATGTGGGCTTATTTTGAGAGAGTAGAAGTAATAAGGGGGGTGTATTGGTTTTAAGCCCAATAAGGAGATAATAGAATAATAGGGTTATTTTATTATTTGTTGTTGGAATAGAAGTAAGAAGCAGTAGAAAGAATAAGGATTTGGAAGAGAACATGCAAGCTGCTAGAGAAGTGGAAGACGGCAAGAACGAGAATTCAACCCAGAAATTGTAGAGCGACCTTCAATCCAAGGTAAGGGTGGGGTTCTAACTCTATAATTGGGTCTATGATGATTGGTATGTGGGGTTAGAGGTGATTGTTGTCTTTTTCTTGAATTGAAATATATGATTGTTGTGTAATGGGAATCGATGAATTTTGGATGAATAATGATGTCTTGATGTTGTTTAATTTCTGTAGAATTATAAGGTAATTTATGGGTGATAAATTTTCACGATTAGATTAGTTTTAAGACTTTACGTATGAATCTGTAATGATAACAAAGAAGAAGAAACATAGAAATAATGCAGTATAGAAAATGCAGAATTTAGCAATTGATGACAGGCGCTACTGTATCAGAATTAATGAATTAATTTGGAGATTAGAATTTGTTAGTGCTGTTCTTAGTTAGGTTGATATCAGGCACAAAATCAGAACAATAGGATGAATAGAAAGTAGCAGTTCTGACAGTAGAAGTATGTTGACTAGAGCTGCGTTAGATTAGTGCAAGATAGAAGCCCTGAAGTTAGACGTAAGCTATTGGAAGATGCGTGGCATAGTGAAAGGTAGCAGTTCTGAGGTTAGGAGTTGCATTAGTCAGAAGATGTCATGATCAGAGGTTATGTGGTTAGAAGATGAGATGATCAGAAGTTGTATCTGGTCAGAGGTTGAGTGGTCAGAAGATGTCATGATCAGAGGTTGTGTGGTCAGAAGATGAGATGATCAGAAGTTGTATCTGGTCAGAGGTTGAGTGGTCAAAAGATGAGATGATCAGAAGTTGCATCTGATCAGAGGTTGCATCAGTCAGAAGTTATAGTAGTCAGTAGATTGTGTCACCCAGGGGTTGCGTTATTAGAAGTTGTATTATTAGAAGCTGGGTTGGTTAGGAGTTATATTTTCAGAAGTTTTCTAGTCAGAAGTTGCATTTGACGTTAAGATTGGCTTTATACAGAACAATGAAGTTAGATGCTTAGAGGCTCCTGTTTGAACCAGAACAGTAGGAAAGTGATGGTCTGGACTTTAGAGTTACAAAATGACAGTGTTGATTTTACCGTGGAATTAAAATACTGCTGAGTTATAAATGAGAATTTATTAATAAATAAATGATGTTTGATGATTTATAAATAAATAACGTTTGATGAATTATTTTGATTATTTTGAGATGTTATTTTGAGATGTATTTTGAGAAGATGATTTGAGATGTTTGAGATGATGGTTTGAGATGTTTTGAGATGTTGTTAACTTGGGTGTTATCATTACATTCATGGTTGTGTCGCATACATTGCATTTTTGAGATGGAGCTTATGCTCGTTGAGATGGCCTGGATTGGAAAAGTTTGAGATGAAGGCTATGCCTTGTTAATGCCTCTATTAATTGGAATTTTTTTTTGAGATGGGAGTTCTATTCCAATGGTACCACATGCATTTGCATAGTATTGAGTCGCATTATATGATTTCATAAAGAAGCGTATTTTGATGTGGATGAATGTATATTATTGCTGAGATTGATGTTGATTATGAGATGAGAAGTGGTGATGTTGTTGATCTAATTTAATATATTAATTATCATGCACTTTATTATATTATTAGATATCTCACCCCTTCTATTTGAATGTTGCCCCTATGTTGGTAACATGCAGGTAATCGAGAGTGAAGGCTGTATACCTTCTGTAGTTCGAGTCGGTGTCATTGCTCTGATATGTAACACTCGGGGGGATGAACGTTTGCTGATTTTTGATCATTTATTTTCAGTTGTTGAATTTTAATTTGATTATTATTAAATATGTGATGTTTCGAAGTTGCTGTTTTGAGTTGTTAAAGATGTTATTAAGAATTCCGCTGCGTAGATGTTGATTTATTTTAAAGATGTTATGTTGATGGTTCATCTGATGTTTGAAAAAGTGTTATATATCCACGATGAATGCAATAAATTTGTTAGAAGAATTTGTGACGTCCCGATTCATTTGTATGATTGAAATTTTATAACTCTGATTTATCTTGCATAATTGCTTGGGGTAGAATTGGGGTGTTACAAAGTTGGTATCAGAGCAAAAGGTTGGTCCGACCTTATTGCCGAGTCGTAGTTGTCTAACAATCGAGTATTGTTATTTTGATGTTCTAATCGTTGTTTATGTTGTAGTGAGACGTTGAGATGGCTGGAAGGAATGATGCTGCTCTTGCTGCTGCTTTAGAAGCAATGGCTCATGCAATGGAAAATCAGCCGAATGCTGACGGGAATGCTGGATCTTGTAGCTTGGCGACTTTCTAGAGAGAGAATCCACCTACGTTCAAGTGAAAGTATGACCCTGACGGAGCTTTGGAATGGTTGAAAGAGATAGAGAGAATCTTTTGCATGATGGACTGCACTCCATTGCAGAAGGTTCATTATGGGACTCACATGCTAGCAGTCGAGGCTGATGACTGGTGGCTAGAGACTTGTCAGAAGTTGGAAGCTGCAGGTGAGAATGTCACTTGGGCTGTGTTCCGTAGGGAGTTTTTGAGAAAGTATTTTCCTGAAGATGTCCGCGGTAAGAAGGAAATTGAGTTCCTTGAGCTGAAGCAAGGAAATATGTCTGTTGTTGAGTATGCTGCCAAGTTTGCTGAGTTGGCCAAGTTTTATCCGCATTACGCTGAGGAAAATGCTGAGTTTTCGAAGTGTATTAAGTTTGAGAACGGGTTGCACCCGGAGATTAAGAAAGCAGTTGGATATCATAAAATCTGCGTCTTTGCTGATTTGGTTGATAGCTGCAGGATTTATGAGGAAGACAATAATGCTCATTACAAGATTATTAGTGAGAAGAGGGGTAAGCACCCACAGAATCGTGGTAAGCCTTATGATGCCCCAGCTGGTAAGGGTAAGCAGAGAGTTGCTCATGGTCATAGGACTAGTGGGGGAGATGATCCTGCTAGTGTGATCTGTTTTAAGTGTGGGAAACCTGGATACAAGAGTAATGTGTGCACTACTGAAGTGAAGAGGTGTTTCTGTTGTGGCAAGAATGGACATGTTGTATCTGAGGGTGAGTACAAGAGTGTGGTTTGTTTCAACTGTAAGGAAGAAGGGCACATTGGTAGTCAGTATCCGAAACCGAAGAGGGCTCAGTCGAGTGGTAAAATGTTTGCTTTGGTTGAGGATCAGACAACTGTTGAAGACAGACTTATTAGAGGTACATGTTTCATTAATAGTACTCCTTTAATTACTATTATTGATACTGGTGCTACACATTGTTTTATTGCTGCTGATTATGTTGAAAGATTGGGTCTTGTGTTGTCTTCTTTGAATGGAGAAATGGTCGTCGATACTCCAGCCAAGGGGTCGGTGACTACTTTTTTTGTGTGTGCTAAGTGTCCCTTGTCGATCTTTGACAGAGACTTTGTTGTTGATTTGGTTTGTTTATCGTTAAGAGGTTTGGATGTGATTTTGGGTATGAACTGGTTAGAGCGTAATTGTGTTCATATTAACTGTTATGACAAGTCTGTGAAGTTTTCTACTCCTGAAGAAGATGAAGATGGTCTGTTGTATGCTAGACAGTTGAGGAAGTTGATGCAAGAGGAAGCACAAATGTTCTCGTTGATGGCGTCGCTATCTGTAGAGACTCAAGCTATAATTGAGGAATTGCAGGTGGTGTGTGAATTTCCTAAAGTTTTCCCTGACGAGATTCCTGATGTACCGCCAGAGAGGGAAGTTGAATTTGCAATTGATCTTGTACCTGGTACCAGACCTGTGTCTATGGCACCATACATGATGTCTGCATCTGAGTTGTCAGATTTAAAGAAGCAATTGGTAGAGTTACTTGAGAAGAGGTTTGTAAGACCAAGTGTATCACCGTGGGGAGCTTCAGTGTTGTTAGTGAAGAAGAAAGATGGAAGTATAAGGCTTTGTGTTGATTATAGACAGCTGAATAAGGTGACGATTAAAAACAAGTATCCGCTTCCAAGAATAGATGACTTGATGGACCAATTGGTGGATTCTCGTGTGTTTAGTAAGATTGATTTGAGGTCGGGTTACCATCAGATTAAAGTAAAGGATGAAGATATTCAGAAGACGGATTTTAGAACGCGTTATGGAAATTACGAGTATTCGGTGATGCCTTTCGGTGTTACTAATGTGCCAGGAGTATTCATGGAATATATGAATCGTATCTTTCACACTTATTTAGATCGGTTCATAGTGGTGTTCATTGATGATATTTTGATTTACTCTAAGTCAGAAGAAGAGCATGCTGGGCATTTAAGAGTAGTATTACAGATTTTGAAAGAGAAGAAGTTATATGCAAAGCTGTCCAAGTGTGAATTTTGGTTAAAAGAGGTTAGTTTTCTTGGTCATGTGATTTCAGGTAGTGGCATTGTTGTAGATCTATCGAAGGTTGATGCTGTGTTGCAATGGGAAACTCCAAATTCAGCTACTGAGATTAGAAGCTTCTTGGGATTAGCTGGTTATTATAGAAGGTTTATTGAAGGGTTTTCTAAGTTGTCACTTCCGTTGACTAAGTTGACTTGTAAAGGTAGAGCGTTTATGTGGGATGTTCACTGCGAAGAAAGTTTTACGCAATTGAAGAAGAGGTTGACGTTGGCTCCGATTTTGACGTTGCCTAATCCAGGAGAGCCTTTTGTGGTGTATTGTGATGCTTCCAAGATGAGTTTAGGAGGTGTGCTTATGAAGAATGGTAAGGTAGTTGCTTATGCATCGAGGCAGTTAAGGACTCATGAGAAGAACTATCCTACGCATGATTTAGAGCTTGCTGCAATTGTTTTTGTGTTGAAGATTTGGAGGCATTATCTTTATGGTTCTAGATTTGAAGTGCTTAGTGACCATAAGAGCTTAAAGTATTTGTTTGATAAGAAAGAGCTGAATATGAGGCAACGAAGATGGTTGGAATTGTTAAAGGATTATGATTTCGGTTTGAATTATCATCCAGGAAAAGCGAATGTGGTAGCTGATGCGTTGAGTCGAAAGACTTTACATATGTCAACAATGATGATTAAAGAGTTGGAATTGATTGAGCAGTTCAGAGATATGAGCTTAGTTTGAGAGGTTACTCCGCAGAGTGTTATGTTGGGTATGTTGAAGATTAATAATGAATTTTTAGACAGTATCAGAGAAGCTCAGAAGTTGGACGTGAAACTGGTAGATTTGATGGTTGGGATTAATCAACCCGAGAATAGTGATTTTAAGCTAGATGAGCAAGGTGTGTTGAGATTTTGTAACCGAATTTGTATTCCTGATGATGCTGAGATGAAGAAAGAGATACTTGAAGAGAGTCATAGAAGTAAGTTGAGTATTCATCCAGGAGCTACGAAGATGTATCAAGATTTGAAAGGTTTGTTTTGGTGGCCTGGGATGAAGAGTGATGTGGCTCGGTTCGTGTATGCATGTTTGACTTGTCAGAAGTCGAAAGTTGAACATCAGAAGCCTGCAGGGTTGATGCAACCATTGGAAGTTCCATAATGGAAATGGGATAGCATTTCAATGGACTTTGTGACAGGGTTGCCTAATACTTTAAGAGGACATGATTCAATTTGGGTGATTGTTGATAGGCTTACGAAGTCAGCTCATTTTATTCCTATTAACACCAGTTTTCCAGTGTCGAAGTTGGCTGAGATTTACATTAGTGTGATTATGAAGCTGCATGGTGTTCCTTTATGCATTGTATCAGATAGAGATCCAAGATTTACTTCTAATTTTTGGAAGAGTTTGCAAGAAGCGTTGGGTTCTAAGTTGAGGTTGAGTTCAGCATATCATCCTCGGACAGATGGTCAGACTGAACGGACTATTCAATCGTTGGAAGACTTGTTGAGGACATGTGTTCTTGATCAGGGAGGTTCGTGCGATACTTATCTTCCGTTGATAGAGTTCACGTATAATAATAGTTACCATTCTAGTATTTGGATGACACCTTTTGAAGCGTTATATGGTCGAAGATGTAGAACTCTGTTATGTTGGCATGAATCTGGTGAGAGTATAGTACTTGGACCTGAACTTGTTCGTGAGACTACTGAGAAGGTGAAGTTGATTCGAGAAAAGATGAAAGCTTCACAAAATAGACATAAGAGTTATCATGACAAGCGAATGAAAGATTTAGAATTTCAAGTCAGTGATCATGTGTTTTTGAGAGTTAGACCTGTGATTGGTGTTGGGAGAGCATTGAAGTCTAAGAAGCTCACTTCTCGTTTTATTGGACCGTATCAGATTTCAGAAAGAGTGGGGAATGTTGCTTATATAGTGGCTTTACCGCCTAATCTTTCGAATTTGCATGATGTGTTTCATGTGTCGCAACTTCGGAAGTATATTTCAGATCCATCTCATGTGATTCATATGGACGATGTGCAAGTACAGGATAATCTTACGGTGGAGACGATGCCTGTACGGATCGCAGATCGTGAGATCAAGACTCTGAGGGGAAAAGAGATTGCCTTGGTTAAGGTGGTTTGGCTAGGGGCTGCTGGTGAAAGCAAGACTTGGGAGTTGGAGAGCAAGATGCGAGACTCTTATCCTGAATTGTTTGATTGAGGTAAATTTTCGAGGACGAAAATATTCTAAGTGGGGGAGAGTTGTAACGCTCGTAATTTAATTAATTATTTAATTAAATTATTTTTGGAATATTTGTGAAGATGTGTTATAATTAATTGGATTTATTTTATTAAATGGAGAATAATATTAGAGATATAATATTATGTGGTGAAATAATATTAAAAGTGTAATATTATTTAATGTGGGCTTATTTTGAGAGAGTAGAAGTAATAAGGGGGTGTATTGGTTTTAAGCCCAATAAGGAGATAATAGAATAATAGGGTTATTTTATTATTTGTTGTTGGAATAGAAGTAAGAAGCAGTAGAAAGAATAAGGATTTGGAAGAGAACGTGCAAGCTGCTAGAGAAGTGGAAGACGGCAAGAACGAGAATTCAACTCGGAAATTGTAGAGCGACCTTCAATCCAAGGTAAGGGTGGGGTTCTAACTCTATAATTGGGTCTATGATGATTGGTATGTGGGGTTAGAGGTGATTGTTGTCTTGTTCTTGAATTGAAATATATGATTGTTGTGTAATGAGAATCGATTAATATTAGATGAATAATGATGTCTTGATGTTGTTTAATTTCTGTAGAATTATAAGGTAATTTATGGGTGATAAATTGTCACGATTAGATTAGGTTTAGGACTTTACATATGAATCTGTAATGATAACAGGGAAGAATAAACATAGAAATAATGCAGTATAGAAAATGCAGAATTTAACAATTGATGACAGTCGCTACTGTATCAGAATTAATGAATTAATTTGGAGATTAGAATTTGTTAGTGCTATTCTTAGTTAGATTTATATCAGGCACAAAATCAGAACAATAGGATGAATAGAAAGTAGCAGTTCTGACAGTAGAAGTATGTTGACTAGAGTTGCGTTAGATTAGTGTAAGATAAAAGCCCTGAAGTTAGACGTAAGCTGTTGGAAGATGCGTGGCATAATGAAAGGTAGCAGTTCTGAGGTTAGGAGTTGCATTAGTCAGAAGATTGCATTAGTCAGAAGATGTCATGATTAGAGGTTGTATGATTAGAAGATGAGATGATTAGAAGTTGTATATGGTCAGAGGTTGAGTGGTCAGAAGATGTCATGATCAGAGGTTGTATGGTCAGAAGATGAGATGGTCAGAAGTTGTATCTGGTCAGAGGTTTAGTGGTCAGAAGATGAGATGATCAGAAGTTGCATCTGATCAGAGGTTGCATCAGTCAGAAGTTATAATAGTCAGAAGATTGTGTCACCCAGGGGTTGCGTTATTAGAAGTTGTATTATTAGAAGCTGGGTTGGTTAGGAGCTGTATTGTTAGAAGTGTTCTAGTCATAAGTTGCGTTTGACGTTAAGATTGGATTTATACAGAACGGTGAAGTTAGATGCTTAGAGGCTGCTGTTTGAACCAAAACAGTAGGAAAGTGATGGTCTGGACTTTAGAGTTACAGAATGACAATGTTGATTTTACTGTGGAATTAAAATACTGCTGAGTTATAAATGAGAATTTATTAATAAATAAATGATGTTTGATGATTTATAAATAAATAATGTTTGATGAATTATTTTGATTATTTTAAGATGTTATTTTGAGATGTATTTTGAGATGTTTTGAGAAGATGATTTGAGATGTTTGAGATGATGGTTTGAGATGTTTTGAGATGATTTGAGATGTTGTTAACTTGGGTGTTATCATTACATTCATGGTTGTGTCGAATACATTGCATTTTTGAGATGGAGCTTATGCTCGTTGAGATGGCCTGGATTGGCAAATTTTGAGATGAAGGCTATGCCTTGTTAATGCCTCTATTAATTGGCAAAAAATTTTGAGATGGGAGTTCTGCTCCAATGGTACCACATGCATTTGCATAGTATTGAGTCGCATTATATGATTTCATAAAGAAGCGTATTTTGATGTGGATGAATGTATATTATTGCTGAGATTGATGTTGATTATGAGATGAGAAGTGGTGATGTTGTTGATCTAATTTAATATATTAATTATCATGCGCTTTATTATATTATTAGATATCTCACCCCTTTTGTTTAAATGTTGCCCCTATGTTGGTAACATGCATGTAATCGAGAGTGAAGGATGTATACCTTCTGTAGTTCGAGTCAGTGTCATTGCTCTGATATGTAACACTCGGGGGGATGGACGTTTACTGATTTTTGATCGTTTATTTTCAGTTGTTGAATTTTAATTTGATTATTATTAAATATGTGATGTTTCGATGTTGCTGTTTTGAGTTGTTAAAGATGTTATTAAGAATTCCGCTGCGTAGATGTTAATTTATTTTAAAGATGTTACGTTGATGGTTCATCCAATGTTTGAAAAAGTGTTATATATCCACGATGAATGCAATGAATTTGTTAGAAGAATTTGTAACGTCCCGATTCATTTGTATGATTGAAATTTTATAACTCTGATTCATCTTGCATAATTGCTTGGGGTAGAATCGGGGTGTTACATTGCGAGCGGAGGGTTCTTCATTAGTTACGTCCTTGAAGGGTACTTCAATCACATCAGGCTCAACAACCTTCCCTTTCCCTTTTGTCTCGGTACTTGTCTTGGCGACAGTAATGCGGATGGGCGTCTTTGTAACTACTGGAGGTGATATATTGGGTGAGAATATTCTCCCAGTTCTAATTACTTTGCTTGAGCCAGCTATGTTACCAACATCATCATCTTTTTCTTCTCCGATGTAGGCATCTTGTTTAATCCTATGATAGAACACCTCATCACCGTAATTCCATGGTACTGTTTTGTTTGAAGAGTAAGGAATCGGTCTGGGATTGGTAATGATTAAGGGAGCAACAATGGGTTTATTTGAAATCCTAATAGGACCTTTGGAGGTGATCCTAATAGGTTCGTTTGAGATGGTAATAATGGAGAGGTCTTCACATCTGTTAATCAGACTCTTGGCAAATGGAGTCTTTTCAAATAAAATTTCGTGGCTATCCATCAGGCGCTGTATGCCTTTCTTCAGCCCTTCACATTCATCGAGTTGTCTTGTACATCACACGCAGTCTTTTTCACAGCCAGGGAAGATCCCAGCTTTCAACAGATTGTTCTTGATTATATTCAGCGGAGTAGTCAAATCTTCAACAGAGGTAACAAAAATTGTATCTTTGACAATATTAACACCTTTGTCTTGCTTCAACATTGGAGTGGTAATTACATTCGACATTGGAGGAGGATCAAATTCAACAGTTTTGTTATCAATTAAATCCTGGATTTTGTTCTTCAAGGCCCAACACTGGTCAGTCTTGTGCCCGTGGCTGTTTGAATGGTAAGCACATTTAGCGTTTGGATTA
This sequence comes from Vicia faba, assembly GCA_948472305.1. Classification (NCBI taxonomy): domain Eukaryota; kingdom Viridiplantae; phylum Streptophyta; class Magnoliopsida; order Fabales; family Fabaceae; genus Vicia; species Vicia faba. Next base: position 1,050,700,300 of record OX451736.1, on the reverse strand, counting down.
TACTTTGGTGACGAGGTGTCAGGGTTGGCGGGAGGATCGCGCAACGTCACTAAATTAGCCTTAAGCAAATGTTGAAGGGCTTGAGACAGTGACATGCCTAACCTCGTAAATTGTCTTCTTGGAGTTTCGAAATGTTGATGATTTGCAGATGGTCTTGGAGTAGGAGTTGGATTGGAGATTAGGATAACATTGATAAACGAACGGTCATTCTTCTTGGTATGAGCCCTTGCCCCATACACAACATTAACTTCATTTTTTGCAGAAAAATGTTTCTTGATAGGATTGATGGTGGAGGTAGATGCCACATAGATCTTCCCACTTTTGATGCCACTTTCAACTCTTTCAGCGGTTAAGATTAATTCAGTGAAACCAGAAGAAGAGCAGCCAACCAACAGATTAAAGAAAGGACCAGATAAAGTGCCCATGAACATGTCGATGTGCTCCCTATCAGTCGAGGGAGGTTGGACTCTACTAGCAAGGTCTCTCCATGTTTGCGCATATTCCTTAAATCCTTCATTCTTTCCCATGGTCATATCTTGTAACTGAACCCTTGTTGGCGCCAAGTGGGCATTGTATTGATACTGATGGTAGAAGGCAGTAGCTAGATCCTCCCAAGTGTTGATACAAGAACCATCTAACTGATAAAACCATTCAAGTTGTGTTCCAACCAAGCTCTCTTGGAAAAAGTGAACCCATAGCTTCTTATCAGCAGTGTGTGGATGTATCTTGCATACATAAGATTTCAAATGGAGTTTGGGACAAGAAACCCTATCATACTTTGCAAAGATTAGTACTTTGAATTTGTGGGGAATGATTACCCCAAAGATCAAACCCAAATCACCAAAATCTAAAAAGGGGACGGCTTGGATTTCAACATCTTTCAATCTGTCTTCTAACTGCTTGTATTTGATATCAGCGGGTGGATACTGCTCGTTGAAATAATCATCACCAGATTCTTGATTATTAGCACATTCAGCCTGAGTACTCTTGACCTCACCGACCTAGTTCTCGTCCTCTTCATATGAGTCTCCTCCTACTGGGATTTGACGGATTGTTTCCTGGAACCTTCTACCCATGTTGAGTAGAGCTTTCTTCTTTGGCTTCTTCTTAACGGCCAACAAAGCCATCATATCTTGCTGCCCCTTGGATAGGGCGAGTAGAGCTTCTTGAAACTGGGAATTCTGGGTTTGGAGTTCCGTCACAGTTTTCTCTAGATCCATCTTGCTGAAATAAACAGCAGAAAGATAAGGAAACCTGTTATGCAAAAACCTGTCATGTTATGATGCATGGAATATGTATATGCAAATGATTTCAAGGATTAATGAAATTTAAATTTGTATAGACAAAAGAATGAACAAACATTAATTCTCATTACACAAAACAAGAAAGATTACATCATGCCTCTTGGGCTTACAAAATAACTTTCTAAGATAAAAAGACCGAACGCATCCTCTTTGGCGCGAGCTAAGCGTTCACACTTTACTCTTCTTGTAGCTTCTTCGTAAGCTCCAAGACCCTCTTTTCACTAGCATAGAATTGGGCCTCGAAAGTATCTTATTCTTCCTTCAGCTGGATCCAACCCTTTTGTAAGTCTCCGAGAGAGGTAGGCATATCGGGATGGAGGATAATGTAGGGAACATCTCCTTCGACCAAAGGCTCCACAATGACTGGTAAGATGGAGGGATAAGGCATCACAAGTTTCTGAGCACAAGATCATACCCATTTAAGGTAAGGCTCGAGGGGAATGGAATTCTTGTGTCCTAGTGTCTTGCCCTCCACCTTTTTCACCATCCTCCATGCTCGGATGAACCTCTTACGATAACCTTGATTGTCATTCTCGTAGTCGAATACCAATCCTTGGATAAGCATCTCATGGGGACCATCCCTCTGGGTGTAACCAAACTGTCTTAAGGATAAGCAAGGGTTGCAAGTGATACCTCCTCTAATTCCAAACAAAGGGACATTAGGGAACTCTCCATAACGGTCGACGATAGTAACATTCTCCAAAGAGCGGGAACACCAATGAATATCTGAATGTCTGAGTGTCATTAACCTATGGGACCACCTTGAACCTTGCTCGTTCTTCAATACATATAGGGGAAGATGTGAAATAAACCATCTGGACAAGAGAGGAGTACAACACATAAGGATACCTCTGTTCCTCAAAGTGCGAGTGTGAAAGGAATGTAGGATGTCCCCTAGCAAAGTAGGCACCAGGTTACGAGACATGAAGATTTTGACGGTGTTCACATCTATGAGTTGGTCAGGATTTGGAAACAAAACCATCCCATAAATGAGGAGAGCCATAACTTCCTCAAAGGCTTGCAAATTCAAAAAGTTCCAACAATTTTGGGCTTTCTCAAACAAGAACCTTGCTAGGAAGCCTTTGACACCGCTCCTTGTTTCCCAATTAGTTGTGATATCAGATGGTTGCAAGCGTAGAGCTTGAGCAATCTCTTCTAGCTTTGGATCTCTTTCCGTACTGTTGAAAGGTAGTTGGTTGAGAATTGGAATCCTCAAGAGTTGGGAGAATTCTTCCAAAGTTGGCACAAGTTGATAATCACGAAATGTGAAGCAATGGTGTAAAGGATCAAAGAACTGAAAGAGCACCTTCATCATGTCTTCATCAGCGTTAGAGGTGACCAAGTTTAGTAGGAGACCATGTCTTTCGGTGAATGGAGAATTTTCAGGAATCCTTGATGCTAGCTCTTTAAGTTGAGGAGGGATCCTTACAAGGTTGACTTGAATAGTTTTCCTGCGAATAGAATCCATGTCCTACAAAACAGAACAAAGACAAATCCCAAGATCCTTGAAATGGTTAGTGAATATGAGTATGATGCTTATGATGCTTATGATGTTATGTACAAGTATATATATACAAATAAAGCAAACAAGTCCTTAGGTTCAGGATTGCATGGAGTCTCATAGGTAAGTACCCTCTTGAAGTTTAGTTGGCTCAAACCTGTCCTAGAAATAGTAACCGAGTTATAAGGAGCTCAATATCACTGGTTTGTTTTCTCGGGCATTGTTTCAGCACAAGCCTCTTTAATGGCGATCGAAATATCCCAAAAAACCAAACCTCAATGAGTGTAGTATCGAGTATCTACCAACTTCAGACTGCACCAAAGTTGGTCATCTCACTACGTCCTAATAGCCAAGTTGGTCAAGTAAAGGTTCTAAAAGTTCATTAGTGCTTTATAACATTACTCAGGGGCCCTGTATTCTTCTTGACTACTCAAGGGCTACTGGTACCCATAAATATGTCGCACTAACATAGCTATTTCTTAGACCGTGTCGGTATACCCCACACAATTTCCACAACATATTGCTACTTACCTATAAGGTATCCCAAATTCGGGTAGAGGATTCAAACCCCAAATAAAGAACCATAATGTAAAGCATACAAGTCAAACAATGAAAGTAAGTAAATGTAATCTAGCCCTAAGGTAACCCCACTTTTAGAATTATCCCCAGTAGAGTCGCCAGTTCTGTGATACAGTGGGAGAACTGACTGGGTGTTTTGCGTTTTTGATTGCAAATGTTGCAGTTAGCAAGAGTCGCCACCGACTTTTCTTTTACCCAAAAGGAAAGGTGAAAAATCACAGGAAAGACCTTTGAGATTGTTTCTTGAGTTCGGGGGGTAGATTATGAAAAGGGAAGTGTGATGCGGCGGGAGAACTGACTTGGTTGTTTTGCGTTTGATCGTAAATGTTGCGGTTAGCAAGAGTCACCACCGACTTTTCTTTTATCCAAAAGGAAAGGTGAAAAAAGCACAGGAAAGACCTTTGAGATTATTTCTTGAGTTCAGGGGGTAGATTATGAAAAGAGAAGGTATTAGCACCCTTTTCATCCATGGTTTTCCATGGGCTCTTAGTTACTTGCTAGATCACTTGATTTTGTTTGAATGTGTACTTGTGATGTGGGTTTTGAAAGTATTTTGAAAATGTGACTTTGTAATGATTCTCGTCTCTATAAGAATGTGTACAAAGTGTTGTTTTGAAAATAGTTCAAAGAGGTGTTTGTGGACTGTGTTTTTGAAAGTGATTTTGAAAAGGGTTTTCTTTGTAATGGCTCTCGTTTCTATAAGAACACGTACAAAGTGTTTGTCTTTTGAAAATATTTCAAATGAGAGTGTTGGTGTAAAAATGTTTTGTTGTGAGCAAGCGAACAACTAGGAGCGAATCTACCTACTCAAAAGGTCTTTTTTGTTCTGTTCCTCCTCCTTTAAATGTTACTATCTTACCATTGTTTTGGTGAGAAGCCCCATCGTTGGATGTGAAGGGACGAGTGTGTGACGTTTGTATAGTCATAGAAGGCAACCTATGGGACGTTTTAGCAATGTAGTTTAGGGACTAGATCGTTTATCGAAGGCAACATCGAGGGACTACGATATTTTATCGAGGGTCTTTGCTAAAACGCCCATGTTCGAGGGACATGACTATATTTCCGATATGCAACAAGGTGGGATTACCCAAAGGGTGCTAGTGTGCAAGTGTGTTTGATTGGATGCATTTTTAGTCTTGATTAGGGTTATCTACTGGTCAATTTCATGTTTTGCCATACACACCCTAATTACTAACAATATATGAAAGCAATAAAAGTGCAGAAAATAGATATTCTACGTTATTACAAGCATTAGGGGGATGAGGGGTACATATTTACAAATGGGGATTGCAAATAAAATTAAATCCTAAGTTACTATTACAACCATATTGAATGAATAAGAATGTACAAGAAAATGTGAAATGAACTTGTTTTGTTTCAGAAAAGGGATAAGTTTTGTTTAAGAAAATATTTTTTGATCTTTTTGTTTTAAGAAATAAAATAAAGCATGTAAAAAGTGAAAAATGTTTTTGGTGTTTTTTATTAATGAAATAAGAAGTGATAGCAAAAATAGTGAGGAAAAAGAAAATAGAATCAATATATTGATGACTAAAGGAGATCAGAAGTCCTGACTCTGACGTGCTGCAAAATAGAGATCATATTAGTAAAAATAGGTAAAGTCAGAAGTTCTGGGTCTGCTGGGAACAAAGAAGATTTCAGAAGTTCTGATACCACTGGAAGAACTTGGTCTCCCTCTCCATGCTAGTCAGAACATCTGCAACCTAGTCATTTCTCAACAGAATAGAAGATGTGCATATAACAGTTATGGCTGGTTTCACAGTGTTTCAGAAACAAGAAGTATCAGAACTATAAATCAGAGGCAAGCATGAATTTTCTAATTCTACTTTCCTTAAGAAGTTCTGAACTAATTTACTCCCTACTTAGGCATACAAATACGTGAAACCTCAGAATACGTACAACCTCAAAAACATGATGTCTACATTGTATTTTTGAACATGCAAATCTGATAATGCCTAAGTAATATGATGAGAGTCAGCAGAAGCCTACCTTGCAGCTGGAAAAGACTCTGTGAACTGGAGTTTGGTTCTGAACTCTGGTGATGTTCTGAACAACTTCTTCACGTGCTCAGCAGGCTGGAAGTTTTCAACTTCTAGAACAACCAAGGGGTAATCTTCTGACTTCATTGAGATGGAGGTGGATGGAGAATGTATTACAGTATGAACGCAGAAGTTAGGATAACTTCTAATATGTGAATCAGAAACTGTGTGAATGGTTTTAGTCAAGAAACACTTAAGAACAAATGGAGTTTGAATGCAAGAAATCAAAAGTTAACAGGTTTTGTATTTTGCGTTGCAACTTTGGACTCTTGGAATTTTTAGCAGGGATTCAAGGCTTTTTTCTTTCTTAATTTTTTCGACCCTTTTACCGTTGCCAATGGCTCTCAATTTATAGGCAAAAATCTTGTAGCTTGGAGAGTCCAACCATCACATGCTAGGGAGCTGCCTTGTTCTTGAAGCAAGTATGGTATTTCATAGCCTTAGCAACGCCTAAGCTGGAAATGTAAGCAGGAATTAAGGAAAGGTAACTTCAAAAGAAAAAGCAACACATGGGCCCAGTACACTTCTTGTACAAGAGTTTGCTTTTCCAAGACAATAATGGTACTTCTATGCTACACGTGGGGAAATCCTTTAGATAAAGACTCAAAAGTAGTTGTGAGCATTAAATGATGATGAGATTTATCAAACCAGAAATCTTGCAATGTGAGATTTTGCATCATTGCTTAATTTTGGGTCAGAGGTTCAGCTTCATCATAATTTAGAATAAACATCCAACTTCTGATCTTTGTATCTCCTTGCTCCAGCATGTTCTGAAGGAACTCTCAGACTTTCCAGGAAGCTTGTAGCACGCTTTGTAACCTTCTTTGAATTACCCTTGCAAACTCTGACTGAACCTTTATGAAAACTGGCCCAGAAGTTTTGACCCAACTCTGTCTTGAAAGTGTCCAGAATTTGCTGAGTGCTTTAGTTTCATGGACGTGTCTTTGAACATTTATAACTTGAAATTCCAACATTTCCAGGAGAAATTATGTTCTGCAATGTTTTAGATCTTATTGAAATCTATAACTTTTGTGCTAGAAGTTCTTCCAGAATCAGCTTGCATCATGGTGATAATCTGATCAGAAGTTCTGAGCTTGTCATATTTCTTAAACACTTAGAAAAATTCTAAGTATTTAAAATTTTGACTTTTGAATTTCTTGATGAAACAAACTTCATATTTCAACGTGTCTTGATGAAATATGATTCTTGAAACTTGATTTTGATCCAAAAGTCAAAGTTTGACTTTTTAATATGCAAATGACCATTTTGCCCTTGTGAATGACTTTCTTGGAAAATTTGTAATTCAAGGCTTGAAATTAGATGGAAGCAAACCTGAGGGTCCAGGTTGATCCTTTGAGAAATGAGAGGGCAAATTTTGGGGTACAACAGGAAGGTATTAGAACCCTTTTCATCCATGGTTTTCCATGGGCTCTTAGTTACTTTCTAGATCACTTGCTTTTGTTTGAAATGTGCTTTGTTTGGAAATGTGTATGGTGGTTTTGAAAGTATTTTGAAAAGGCGTCTTCGTTTAGGAAAACTTTATAATGATTCTCGTTCGTAAGAATGTATACAAAGTGTCTTACCATTGATTTGGTAAGCAACCCTATCTTTGGATATAAACGGGATGGGCGCGGGTCATCATATAACCAATGATTAGCAATGTTGCAAGGTATCTTAGCATTTTTCTTTAGGGACTAAGATCATTTTGAAAGGCAACTTAGATAGCGTCGTCGAGGGACTATGATCTTGTATTTTTGCTTGTTTTTGCTAAGATACTTCTCGTGCGTAATATGGTCATTTATAAGGCAACAAGTGGAGTTAACATTAAGGGTGCTAGTATGCAAGTGTGTTTGATTGCATGCATTTTAGTCTTGATTAGGGTAATCTATTTGTTGATTTCATGTCTTGCCATACACACCCTAATTACTAGCATTTACATTCAAAAGAGATAAATTGCATAAATATAAAGTCCTACGCTATTACAATATTTTAGGGATGGGGGTACATATTTATGAATGGGGGTTGCAAATAAAATTAAATCCTAAGTTACTATTACAACCATATTGAAATGGATAAGAATGTACAAGAAATGTAGAATGGACTTGTTTTGTAAAAAAAGAAAGAAATAAGTTTGGTTTAAGAAAACATTTTGATCTTTTATGTTAAAAGAAATAAAATAAGATATGTGAATATAAAATAATATTTTTATATGTGTTTTTGATTAATAAAAAGAATGATGGCAAAAATAATAAGGAGAAAGGAAAACAGAATCAACGCTTTGCTGAAATAAAAGAGGTCAGAAGTTCTGACTCTAGCGTGCTGCACAAATTCAAATAAACATTAGTAGAAACAGGGAAGGTCAGAAGTTCTGGGTCCGCTGAGAACAAAGAAGATTTCAGAAGTTCTCATACCACTGGCAGAACTTCGTCTCCCTCTCCACGCTAGTCGGAGCATCTGCAACTTGGTCATTTCTCAACAAAATAGAAGATGCACATATAACAGTTATGGCAGGTTTCATAATGTTTCAGAAACAAGAGATATCAGAACTATAAATCAGAAGCAAAGCATGAATTTGCTAATCCTAATTCTGAGTTCTAATTTCTTCAAGAAGTTCTGGACTGAAGTTCTCTCTATCTAGGCAGGAAAATATATGAAACCTCAAAAATTGTACAACATCAGAATCAGGATGTCTACATTGTATTTTTGAACAAATTTTCCTGACAATGCCTAATTAATATGATGAGAGTCAGTAGAAGCTTACCTTGCAGCTGGAAAATGTTCTGTGAGCCAGAGTCTGGCTCTAACCGCTTGTGATGTTCTGAATAGCTTCCTCTCGTGTTCAGCAGGCTGGAAACTTTCAACTTGGGTTGTGAGTGATTAGAAAATTCTAGAACAGCCAAGGAGCAAAGTTCTGACTTCTTTGAGGTGGATATTGATGGTTAGTGTGTCACAGTTTGACTACAGAAGTTTGGATGGCTTTTGAAATAAGTGAATTTTTGCAACACAGTCATAAAGCACGCCCATTTAGCCATTCAATATATCAAATGGAATTTCACATTATTCTTTGGCCATCTTAAAGAAGAGTTCTTTGGTAAGGTTGACATTGCATTTCTTGAAGATGTGTGTTAGAGGCCGAGCATAAGGAAGACTAACAGAGTGTTCATGATGACTCGCCATGTGATGCAAAATTGCATAAGCCCAATTAACATGTAAACCTTTCATGATAGCAAAAATCATATACATTTATGAGTCAGTGATTGAAGTATGATTTGAACTTTTTGGACCCACAACATAAGCCATAAAATAATTGCATAGACCCAATTAACTAAGAAACTCATCTTCAGTTACTCTAGATAAATTATAATAAGATTCCTTTTTAGAGTAATTTGGAAAATTTTCATCACGACCATACTTTATTTCAACACCCTCAAATGGAATACAAAGATCCTCATCAAGAGTTTGAACAATAAGAGAAATTGGTACTCCTTTCACAACAGATGTCAAAACATTATTTTCAAAACTCATATTACATTAGAAAGCCTTAACTACATCTGAGGCAGTAAGCTCCAGAGTTAGTGACAATATCATAGATTTTCTAATCTCTAAATAATTGGGGAAAGTCAAAGCATTCATCAGAAAAAATAGTGAGTTTAGCATAATTTAGAGGAGTGAGGCTTTTGTTTATGAAGTGAGTTGAAAACTTGTCTCTTTGTCGTTGAGTAGTAAGCAATTCTGACAAATTTGTGGAGTAAACTCTTAAAATATAAGTTTTTTCTTTGTGCTATTTCTTTGAAATTATGATTGGCATGCATTTTGGTAAAAATAACTTGGAAGCAACATGTTGAACAAGATGTTTCAACTTGCAGATTCAATATGTTGAATGTGATATCCTAACCAGAAGTATATGACACCTGGTCTGTTGCAGTTTTGCAGTTTGGAAAATGTTTCAACTTGCAGTTTCAACATGTTGAATGTGATATCCTAACCAGAAGAGTAGGACATCTGGTATGTTAAAGTTTTGCAGTTTTGAAGATGTTTCAACTTGCTGTTTGAACATGTCGAAAGGGTTGTCCTAACTAGAGGTATAGGACATCAGGTCTGCTACAACTGACAGTTTGGATTCAGTTGTTGTGATTTAATTACTGAATATTCTAGGAATATTTAGTAATCTTATGTGGCATTTAAGATTGACAAATCAGATATATTATGTTGGTTTTTCAAGATATTCAAACTTTATAAATATGGAGACATTTTAGGAAAGTTATTATTGAAGACCTATTTTCTTAGAGAAGTTATTGTAGACTTTGTGCAGCCTCTCTGCTGCGTTTTTGAAGCCCAAATCCAGTTGAGAAAATGGTTATAAATATAAGTTTATAAACCTAAAGTTGGTATGGGTCTAGTATGTAAAAGTATTAGGGTTTCATTTTTTTACCACTCTCTATGAGAGTTGGTTATTTGTGATCCTCTTGAATATCATGTTGATATGAGAGTATGCATGTTTTATAGAGTTGTAATTCTCTATTATTCTTAAGTTGTGAAGCATAAAATGATTATTGTTCTTGGAGGAATCTTGTAAGCAACTCTGAGTATTGTTCTTAGTCAAGAGTCTTGGCTACGTTTTGTGTCTTTTAAGAGTATCTTTTAAAGTTGTTATTGTTGTGTTATTGAGTTGATATCACTGTGGTGATAGGGAGTGAGTGGGTATACTCATATTTTGGAGTTCATAGATAGAAGTTGTGTTGGGTAGGGATTAAGTGATAAGTTGTAAATGGGTGAATTTAGCTTTGAATTGATACTATTGATAGTGGATTTCCTTCCTGGCTTGGTAGCCCCCATAGTAGGTGTTGTTGTACGCCGAACTGAGTTAACAATTCTGTGTGTTCCTTTTTCTTTTCAGTATTGTTTTGATTATGTATACCTTGCCACAATGTTTATTTAGAGATCAGATGTCTCGACATCCTCTAGGACATTTGTGATCTCATATACCATAATTTCATCTTTCTTTTGGAAATGATTGAAGAAACTTTGAAAAAAATGGAATAAAGTTGGGAGGAGAGTGATGCCGTTCAAAATATGGAGTAAAGTTTAAAGCCCAAATACAACCTGATACCAATTTTTTATAAAATTTAATGACAATCTATATATTTCATACCTATTTTATGAGAAATCTGATATAAATGCACAATTTTTTAAAAACATTATGCATTAACGTTTTCTGAATGAAGTTAAAATATATTAGATTTATATGGAAATTTCAAAAATCTCATTAAAAATGCTATTTTTTAAGAAAATGATTGACTTGTGAATATGCATCTTGGTAAAAAAAATTCAAATTTTTACAGAGAATTTTTAAAAGCACTTAAAAAATAAATAAATTTGACATATTATTATACTTATGTTAATTATAAAGGACAAAATTGTCACTTCAAATAATATACATGGATGTAAGGTCCAACTTGAATGCCAAGTAAAAATCTAAAAATAAGAAGCTATATTTATTAGCAGTTTCTCATTGCACCCTTGCACTATAGGACACACCTCTAGAAATTCGAAAATGTTTTTGGGTGAATTCAGAGATACATCTCCGAACGCACCAAATATCATTTTTTGGCAAAATTTAGTCCAAAGATGCATCTCTGAATTCACCCAAGGGTAAATTCTCATATACATCTTCGAAGTTACCTTACCCGCCATATTTCTTAATAAAATAGTTCAGAGATGTATCTCCGAACTTACCCTTGGGGTGAATTCGGAAATGCATCTCTGAAGTCTTGTCTGTTAGTTTTTCTGCATAATTTTTTTGCTGATAGTGTAGTTTTATGGAGTAAATCAATTAACACTATTGTTATTTGTTTCAACGATTAATAAAATAGAATATTATAAAACCTAGTAATGCGTTAAATTATCAGAAATATTATAATAGTACAAAAATTGCTCTCCAAGTCGATGAAAAATAAACAAAATACAATCAAAAGTATAGTCTACTAAGTATGCATAATCCTAACACCCCCGACTCCTCTTCTGCATACAGTAACCCAAGGAATTATATGCTTCACTCGACAAGAATAAAATGTGCTAGGCAATCGCTTCATCGCCACCTCTCTTAAACAATCTATATTTGATGTTCTCTCTTGTCATCCATATAATATTATGACATTGCGATAACTAGGGGTGGGTCTAGACATTATGTATTGGCGTGTGTTGTACCCAAAAATTTTCCCTATCTATTCTTAAGACATTTCTCACAAAAGATCTCAAATGCTCAAGAATTTTCAAGAGTTTGATCAGACAAGTTCACCTCCTAAGCACTGAGACCACACATTAGGGTTTTGACTGAAGTTGATTGATCATTGACTTTTGACCTAAAACATAATATAATGGTTTGAAACATGATCTCAAGGACTCAAACACAACATGTTGACCTAATTTCATGACTCAAATCATTTCTCAAGATCAAAAGATTGATAGTTGAATTTTTGATCAACTGATGAAAAGTCAACTGATACTCACAAAGTCAAACTTTGACTTTTTGGTCAACATTACATTCCAAAGATCAAAATTCATCAACACATTCAAAAATATCAAACTTGATCGTCAAGAATAAAAAAAGTCAAGAAAGTCCACAAAAAGTCAAAGTTTTCAATACTTAGAAATTTTCTATGTGTTTTTACATTTGATAATTTCATTACTTCATGATATTTTTTCACCAAGACGCAAGATGATTAAAAGAAAACTTTAAACATGAAACTTGTAGATCTTAATGAATTCTACAACTTTTTATTAGAGGGTTGATGTCCAAAAAATGCTTAGATTTGAATATATAGGCTCATGAAGTTATGACATTTCTGTATAAACACTTAGTGAAATTTTCAACAAGTTTGGTCAGATTTTTTGTTCCAATTTGATTTATCCAAAGTGGTAAACATGAAAGTTGTTGAAAATGTTTCAAGCTTTCTAAAACATCCAAGAGCATGAATTTATCCTACTTGAGCCAGGAGATTCAAAGGCATGAAGTGGGGCATCCATTCTTGAATTACAAGTCATTTTGGTGAAGAACACATAATCTAATCTGCATGCTATGCTACATAATATTGCTTTGCAGGCCGTCTAACTTGCAAATCTCACCATAATTTAATGTTTACACAAAATTTTGAACTATGGTCCATTTGATTTAAGCATTGTCCAAAGCATAATTCCATTTATGGCACAAAGTTAACACTTCCATTTCTGAAAAGCATGCTTTTGCAAAATGTCAATGCATTGAGCTTTGTAATGGTTATATTTGATTATAAGCAAGCTCAAAATCATGGAGAAAAGACTCTGCATCCAACAACTTCAGAACATGCTTGTACTTGAAACATTGAAACTATGAAAATTCATCCAACTTGGTTTTTCACTTTCAACAAAACCATAACATGCTATCTTGCAAATCTGATTACTTCAACCTCCCAAACCTATTGCATATAAATAGAGAGATCATTGCAAGATAAAAGAGATGAACAAACCCTCAAAACCCCTTTACTCTCAAAAAACCAGAATTGTCCACAAAACCTCCATTTTTGAGCTTTGAAGTCTAAATCTCTGAATCTCTTAAACCTTGCAAGTTTTGCCCAAACAAATCATCCAAATAGTTCACATATATCATATAGAAGTTGTTCAAACACAAGAACAACTTATGTAACATCATTATCACCATATTACAAACTCAAAAATAGTACCTTGCAACTTGACTTGGTTTAAGTGATTCAGCAACTCTCAACATAAAGTGAGGATTGACATAGCTTCAAGAAGGTCCAAGGGAGCTTAATTAATCATAATATTGCACCTGGAACAACTAGAAGAGGCTTTGTACTTTCCTCTAAAAGAGGTCAGTTTCCTCAAACTTTGATATCTTTATCCATACATAATTTGTTTTCGTTTTCAAAAGAATAAAACAGGACAAATCGAGGCATAAGAGTACAAATATCTTAAATTCAAAGAAAATGCTTCAGGAGCCCTGACACGGGTGGCCGTATCACCTGACACGGGTGGCCGTATCACCTGACATGGGCCGTGTCACGGAGAAAATATGCAAAAAACGTAGGGCAGATACTGACACGGGTGCCCGTGTCACGCGACACGACCCGTGTCAACTTAACTGAGATTGAAAACTTGGCAACGAGGCAAGGCAAAAGCTGACACGGGTGCCCGTGTCACACCACACGACTCGTGTCAATTCAGTTGGGACAAGGAAAATGCATAAGTCCAGGAACAGATTCTGACACGGGTGCCTGTGTCCGGTGACACGGCCCGTGTCAGCCTAAACACTAGAAATTCTAATTTTGAGATTTTTGCTATAATTTTGGGTCATTAAGGATACATTGGATATTTTGCATTGCTGAGAATTGACATTAACATCCATATTATTTTCTAAACAATTAAAAACCATTAGACTTAGATTTTATTTTAACTTCCCTTAATTTCAATTAACTTAGTTTTCTTTTTATATTTTGTTTAAAATAATTAGTTAATTTTTTTTAGTTAAAACTAATTAACTTTCTTAGGTTAATGATCAAACTTTGTTTTCTATCAAAAAACCCTAAAAATAAATTTCTTCCTTTCTCTTTACATCTTTTACATTCTATTCATATTAAATGGTTTGTAATAGTAATTAGGGTTTTTATTGATTTCCTCCCCCTATTCACAAATTTGTACCCCTCATTCCCAAAGCGTTATAGTAGCGTAGGACATTTAAATTTCGTAATCTACCGCTTTCCATATTATTGTTAGTAATTAGGGTTTGTATGGAAAGATTTAAAACCAATATTAGACAACCCTAATTCAAGATAAAAATATTTGGATCAAACACACTTTTCACACATGCACCTCTAGGGTAACCACACTTGTTGCCTCAGATATAAATAATCATGTCCCTCGAATGTGGGATTGTTTTAGCAAAGACCCTTGATTAAAATATTGTAGTCCCTCAAAGACCCTTCAATGTTTCCTTCGGTAAACGATCTTAGTTCCTTACGATAAATTGCTAAAACATCCTACAACTTGCCTTCTATGATTGTACGATGACCCACGCCTGTCCCTCACATCCAATGATATGGATCTCTACCAAACAATGGTAATGTATCACTATCTAAAGGAGGAAAAGAAAAAAAATACTTCTTTGAGTAGGTAGATTGCTCGTAATTTCTTGCTCACAAACAAAACCATTTAGACCTCACACTTTCAAAACATTTGTCAAAATAAACATTTTGTATACATTCTCAATGATACGGGAATCATTACAAAATTTCCTTACATTGTCATTTTCAAAACATCTTTCAACACACCAACACTTTTTTGAAATATTTTCAAAGTCAACACTTTGTACGATTTATTATAGAGACGAGAATCATTATAAAGTTTGCCCAACGACGACACTTTTCAAAATATTTTCAGACAAATACATTCACAAAAGCATTTCAAAAGTGATCAAGCAATTAAGAGCCCATAGATAAACTACAGATGAAAAGGGTGCTAACACATTCGCTTTTCATACCATACCCTGCGAACATAAGAAAAAAATCTCAAAAGGTCTTTCATGTTCTTTTCACCCTTTCCTTTATTGGATAAAAGAAAACTCGGTGGCGACTCTTGCTATCCGCAACATTTGTGATAAAATGCAAAACCTAAAAGTCAGTTCTTCCACCGTATTACAGCGTGGCTAAACATGAAAGAAAGTATGAACTAAATTATATTCTAAATAAAAAATAATATTATTTAATGAAGTACATTTACAATGAAAATCATTTGTTATTTATTTCTTGAAAATTAGCTAAAATAATATCATTGTTAATTGTTTCAAGAACATTTATTTCTATAAAAGTTATAAGACGGTCATTTAACCATTAATCACTCATTTTATTGCATCTCTTTGATGTTGAGTTTCCAATACTTCTAGATTAGTCGAAGAAATAACTCTACCTCTAGAAAGCATACGAAACAAATTTCTTCATCCTATAAAAAGACAATGAAACCAATTAAAATAGTTATTCTTACTATAAAGAAAACAATTAAATCAATTGATTATAAAAAAACTATTTATGAGAAATTAATTTTTTAACAATTAGGGTTTTAGGGTTCAAGTCAAAAAGGAGAAAAGGATAAGGGAAAATTGAAATACTTACTTTATCTTTGATTTTCAATCACCCATAAATAAATATCGTCAAACCAAATGTAAAAATTAGAGAAAGAATAGGAAAGATTAATAAATATGAGAGGAAAAAACAAACATGAGACATAATGAAGTTTGAGAGTAAGAAAAAAAGAAGTTACTTTGAAAGAGAGAAAAGTAGAAGAAGAATTACTGTGTGTGAGAGAGAGAGAAAGAGAAATGAATCAGTAATATTTTTTCTTTTAATAATTATCTAAATATTGTTTATTTAATTAAAATATAAAAAAAAACTTAAAAACCGGTGTGGCTATAGCCACACCTTGCCACAAGGTAGGTCCGCCCATGGCGATAACTCATCAAAAACATGGTCATTCATGATCTGCTCATTTAGAATGGACGTCTAGAACGTCTTGTGTCATGTAAGGGTGTGACACGTTATAGAACTAAGTCATGTAACCCTCAACATAACTCCACTGAAATATGGATTTATGACTCAGATACTCCACCTGTAACACCCTAAACTCCCCCACATAGATAATATAAATATCAGAGTAAATTTAAAAAATTAAACATTTAGGATGTCACATTGTTTCATTCAACATACTCATACATTATGATACATAACATACATTAAAACAAGAATCACATATTTTTCTTGTCTGATTTTCAATGACTTTATTAGCAGCCGAAAACTTCACCAACAATTATTCTTAACTCCTCAACATGAGTTATAATCATAATAATCTCAAAATTAACATAAATTATCAACTAAATCCAACAATCGAAGTTACACATAAGTCTACTCCCAAAATAAACAAAACAAACGATATTCCCTTAGTGTTACTGTAACTCGGTGGGAGAACTGACTTGGTTGTTTTGCGTTTGATTGCAAATTTTGCGGTTAGCAAGAGTCGCCACCGACTTTTCTTTTGTCCAAAAGGAAAGTTTGAAAAGAACAGGAAAGACCTTTGAGATGTTTTCTTGAGTTCGGGGGGTAGATTATGCAAAGGGAAGGTATTAGCACCCTTTCCATCCATGGTTTTCCATGGGCTCTTAGTTACTTGCTAGATCACTTGCTTTTGTTTGAAAAATATGCTTTGTGTGGTTTTTGAAAGTATTTTGCAAAGATGTCATCGTTTAGGCAAACTTTGTAATGATTCTCGTTCGTAAGAATGTATACAAAGTGTTTGATCTTTTGAAAATATTTTCAAGTTTAAAAGATGTTTTTTTTAAAGTGTTGGTGTTTATTTTGAAAATAGCAAGGATGTTTTGGTTTTGAAATGGAGCAAGAAACTAGGAGTATTCTACCTACTCAAAAGTCTTTCATGTTCATTTCCTATTTCCTTTGACATTGTTATATTACCATTGATTTGGTAAGTAACCCTATCTTTGGATGTAAAAGGGACGGGCGAGGGTCATCGTATAGCCATGATTAACAATGTTGTAAGGTATCTTAGCATTTTTCTTAGGGACTAAGATCATTTTGAAAGGCAACTTTGATAGCATCATCGAGGGACTATGATCTTGTATTTTATTTGTTTCTGCTAAGATACCTCACATGCATAATATGACCATTTTTGTAAGGCAACAAAGTGGGTTTACCCTAGGGGTGTTTGTGTGCAAGTGTGTTGATTTACATGCTTGATTTGTCTTTGATTAGAGTTTGCTACTTGTTGTTTTAGTCTTTCCATACAAAACCCTAATTACTAGCGTTTGTATATAAAACATTTAAATTGCGGAAAATAAAAATACTAAGCTATTACATCATTTAGGGGAGGGGGTGTACAAATTTCAAATGGGAAATTGCAAGAAATTAAATCTAAATAATTATTATAACCATATTGAATTTGAATAAAATGTACAAAATTGAATAAGTAAGAATGTAAGGATGCAAATGTAAAAAGAAATATGATTTTTGTTTGATTTTCATGAAAAGGTTTTTTTTTACTTAATTAATTAAAATAAAAATAATTAACTAAAAATAAGAAAATTGAGATTAAGTTAGTAAAATAAATTAACTTAAATAAAATAAGTTTTTTAGGGTTTTTGTGAATTTAATTAAATTAGTACAATAAAAATAATTAAATAAAAGATCCTAAGTTCTAAATTGATTTTAATTTACAAGAGAAATAAATAATATAATATAATATAATAATTAAGACTAATTATCTAAATATTTTAATAAAAATAAGGAAATTAATTTATTAAAGAAAAATGTTTTTTATTCTTTTTGTTTTATGAAGAAAAATGAACTAAATAAATATAAATAATAAAATATAAATACTTTTTGGATTTTTATTAGTAACAATAAAAAAAATATTAATATTAATAATAATAATAATAATAATAATAATAATAATAATAATAATAATAATAAAGAAAAATAAAAAATATTAAAGTCAGGGGTTAGAAAGTAAAATAGGAAGTATGAAATAAGCAAAAAAATGTCAGGCCTAGGGGGTTGAGGCCCAAGCGCCTCATTCAGCCAAAAAAATGAAGAAAAATGTGAAAAAAAAGCAAAAGGTCACGCTGGGGCTCGAACCCAGGACCTTCATAATACGCGCGTGCTTGTTGTACCACTGGGGTGACCTGTTTCATCCGTTCATTATACAACAATCAATAAACTTAAAACAAAAAAGTCCATGTTATAACTTCATCTTCAACCTCCAACATGAATATCTGCAACTTGCTCATTTCTCATCCATTTGCAAAAATGTAAACATCAAACTTGTTCCAAATTTCACAACGATTCCAGAAATATAAATTACTAAAACTATAAATCAAAGATGAGCATGAATTTTGAATGGTACCAAATTCGGACCTAACTTTTCCAGGATGTTCAGATTCAAAATTCTAACTACTCAAGCAATATAAATGAAATCTAAAGACATGATTAGTTTCAGGATAATAATATCTACATTTTATCTTCATAAATGAATCAATAATGATACTTGTAGAGAGAGTTCAAAGTTAAGGAAACTTACCTCAAAACTGGAAATCGTATTCTGAGTTTGAGCACTCCTCAAGGTGTTGTGACAATCAGAATAGCTTCAGTGACCCCCCAGGATGCTAATGCAATGTTTAGTTTGTACTGGAGATGGCTGAATCGTGCTGGAGAAGTCCAAGTCCAAAGCTCTATTTTTGAAAATAGAAGATGGTGTTAATGGTGTTACAGTCTTATAACAGGGTGTGGGATGAGTTCTAAATGATGTTTAGAAGCTTTAGGAACCAAAAGGCTTGAAAACTCACGAGGGAGATATGAGTTTCAAGTTTTTGGTCAGGTTATGCAAGAATGGAAGTATGTGTTACAACTCTGAGTTCTTGAGAGTTTTTGGGCTTGTGTATGCGTATGTTTTCTTGGCAATGACTTGTGTTTCTATAAGCAAAAGGTTGGAGAGGTTTTGCACAAAGGATTGCTGAGTTATAGAGTTATGGATAGGTTGCTTGATTTTGAAGTTAAGTGAGAAATGTGGTTTCAAGGTAGAAAGTACAAGCATGTAGAGTGGTTACTAAATTTAAACATACTTATCTGACTTTGTTGAGGAAGCTTGTGAAAAAGGAACAAGTGCAAAGCTCAATGCAAGTTGACTTTGCATAAAGCTTGCTTTATGTAAATGGCAATGGTGCCTTTGTACCATTAATGAAAAATTAACTTGGATAAATCTTGAATCAAGTGGATAATAGCTCAAAATCAAGTGTAATCTTCTGATTATGGAGAGATCTTGAGGTTTAGAGGCCTGTAAAGCAAGATAGTGCAACATAGGTTTGAGATTTGAATTTTGTTCATCACAAAATTTGCCTTGTAAAATAACTTGAAACCCCAACTTCTGACCTGTTGGTGTAAGCCCTAGAGGCCAATACTTTTGGTACTTGTATCAAATTATTTATTAATAATAAAAGGCATTTCTTTATTATGTTTGCTTTCCAAAATAATAAAGTCCCTAGAATGGTTTATTTGTTTAATGAAATGTTAAGTGTGACTTAATCATGAGATCCCATTAAACATAAGACACTATTCTTAAAGTATCCGTAGTCAAGCTTTAATGTGAAGTGGGATAACATTAAAGCATTAAGATTATTATGAAGATAGATTGATGATCACATCTCATGGATCATAGATAAGGAGTTATCAAGTCTTGACATAAGTATGAATATTAGGAGTAATATTTATACTGGATTGACCCGCTATGAGAATACTATATAGAATGTTATGCAAAGTGTCATAAGTTATTCTCATGATGATAATGGTGTATACCACCCTTCGACCTGAAACCACTATGGACCCTAGATGTAGAGTCAAGTACTTTATTGCTGATCAAACGTCATCCGTAACTGGATGACTATAAAGACGGTTGATGGGTACTTCACAAAGCATGATAAGGGACATGAGTGACCTAGATGGAATTTGCTCATCCTGCATAACAGGATAAATGTCTAAGGGCCCAATATTGAACTGGAAAAGGGTGACACAGTGTATGCCTTGTGTTCAATATAGACATGAGGGCAGAAGGGTAATTGTACAACACAAATATTATCACGGAAAAGGTTTGGTCAGATCACATGACATTTTCGTGACTTGGGTAACAGTGATGTGTTGCTAGATACCGCTCACTGTTTATTATATTAAATGTGTGATTTAATATAATTGCCAACGTCGCGAAAACCTACAAGGTCACACACATAAGGACAGGTTGATGAGAGATAGAATAAATAAGGAACACCGTAAGATACGGTGCACTTAAGTGTAATACAGAAAGTGGTAAGGTACCACGTGGATAAGTGATATATGGTACATCATAAGGTATGATGTCCATAAGCTTAATTGGGCTTTTAGCTTATAGCCTTAATTGGGCTTTTAGCTTGTAGCCCACACGAGTGATTCTATAAATAGATCCCTTGTGATGAAGCAATTTGACTTGATGCAATTTCGTTTTTGATTCTCTCTCTCACTCAAGGTTTCCGTTCGTGATCAGATAGCACTGTGACCGGAAGCGATCTGTTCGTGTGGACTGAGTAGAGGCATTGTTCTTCATCAACGCTCGTGATCACAGCATCAAAGGTCTGAATCGCCACAAGAGGTAAATATTTCTATCACTTACCATGCTCATTCGTAAGGATCGCTAAAGGAAAATTTTAAATTCCGCTGCGCTTTTGATCGTAATTTTCCTTCATGACCTTCGATTCTCCTTGATCATAAATGATCTTAAGGAGTTATTGGACTTTTTAGAAAGCTTGTAATGTTCTCTACAACCCCTATTTGAGTCACTTTTGCAAAATCCAAATGGAACTATGTGAATCTTGGGTCAGAAGTTAGGTCAAAATCCTGCCCTAAAATGTTCAAAATTTCACTAAGTGTTTTAGTTTCATGACCATGACTTCATGGGTTAATAACTTGGGATCCAAGCATTTCTAGGAGAGGTTGTGTAAAGAAATATTGTAGATCTCATGTAGATATACAACTTTCATGTTGAAAGTTTCTTTTGAATCATCTTGCATCATGGTGAAAAATTGGCTCAAAGTTGTGAAAAAATATGAAGTTTTCAACACAGAAAAATTTCTAAGTTTGAAAACTTTGACTTTTCAAAATGAAATCTTGACTTTTTGATTTCTTGATGAACAAGTTTCATATTTTGACATGTTTTGAGGAATTGTGATCTTTGACACTTGATTTTGACCAAAAAGTCAAAGTTTGACTTTTCAATATACAGTTGACTTTTGATTAGTTGACTGAAAATAAACTATCAATCCAATTGATCTTGAGCAATGTTTTAAGTCATATCATTAGGTCAAAATGATGCAATTGAACTCTTGAGATCATGATTCAAACCAATTAACCATTTTCTTGGTCAAAAATCAAAAATTGCCCTTTCTCAGTCAGAACCCTAATTTTGACCATTTTGCCCTTTTAATGATTTGATCAAATTTCTTGAGGAATTATGGTCCAAACTTGATCAAATGATACATATGGGTTTATAATGTTGATGTGGATAAAAAATTATGAAGTTTGACTGTAAATTGGCGACAATTAACTTTTTCCCCAATACAGTTGATTTTTAGGTCAACTGCTCAATTGACTGAGTAAAAATGTGATCCAAGGCTTGAAACTTGACATGAGTAATTTTGGGGATCCATAATGATCCATGAAAGTCATCTGAGGCATTGAAAGTTCAATTATCCTTGTGTAATCTTAAACCCTAATTTCAGTCACCAGTGCTTAAGGAGGTGTCTTGAGTTGATTAACCCTTGTGCAGTCTTGAACCAAAGGAGATCTTGTGAGAAAATACTTGATAAATGAGAGGGAAATTTTTGGGGTACAACAACTGCCCCTGTTCAATCTTCTTAAACCTGAAGAGTTAGATTGGCGGATCCGCCATTCGTGGCTTGAAGGTGGAAGATGATTGGACACTAGAGTGCCTCGAAATTTGCACTCGAAGATGAAATGGGAATGGGCTTATAGATGCCATTTGGAGGAATGATGGAGATTTTCCAGAGATGGGCTTGTAGATTCCATCCAAAGGTGACTGTTGACAGAGACTGTACTAAGTCTGAACTTTATTTCAACTGGAAAAGAAATCAGAATAAATCTTTTGAGTGACTTATCTGAACCAGAAGAAGTCTTGTATGTTGTTTGACTAGTAAGAATCAAAATAAATCATTATGTGATTTATCTGAACCAGAGAAAGTGCCCGCGGGGAAGAATTAGAATAAATCGTTGAGAGATTTATCTGAACCCGAAATGTTACTTTGGAAAGTATTAGGATAAACCATTGAGGGGTTTAAATTAAACCAAAATAGATCTTGAATACTCTTTAACTGGAAAGAATTAGAGTAAATCTTTGTGCGATTTATCTGAACCATAGAAAGTGTCTGCGGGAAAGAATCAGAATAAATTTTTGAGAGATTTATCTGAACCCGAAAGGTTCCTTTGGAAAGTATCAGGATAAACTGTTGAGGGGTTTAAACTGAACCAAAAGAGGTCTTAAATATTCTTTAATTGGAAAGAATCAGAGTAAATATTTGTGCGATTTATCTGAACCAGAGAAAGTGTCTACGGGAAAGAATCAGAATAAATCGTTGAGAGATTTATCTGAACCGACAGGGATTCAGAGAGGAATCAGAATAAATCATTGAGAGATTTATCTGAACCAGAGAAGACAACTGCGAGAAAAGAATCAGAATAAATTCTTGAGATATTTAAACTGAACCGGCAGGAGTCTAAAAGAAACATCTGTTGCATAGATGGTTGGCCAATCCTTTCTTGGGAATTGATCTGTAATTGACTTGTTGAAAATTTGATGATAATTTTCTGTTGATTGATCCTTCCTGAAAAAGATGAAATGTTAGTTGTATGCAATGTCATGATGTATGAAATGCATGGTGTAATGATGTTCTCAAAATAAATGAGATTGTGCCGTATGTATTTGTGCTGTCAATGTTATGACGTATGGATGCGATGTATGGATATGTCAATTTTCATGCCGCAGTGTTGTTGGGGAAAATAAATCCTCGAGTATTGTTGGGTGCAGGTCTTCATGTTTTGAAGTGCTGATGAGTTGATGAGCTTCCATTTGTTAGAGAAATAAACTCTATTGTGTAAGGGAAATGTCGTGTATTGCTTGTGAAATCCTGTTGGGGAATCCTGAGAAATTGGGCGACTTCTATTGGGTAGTGATAACTGGAAGTTTTGTTCCGCCGGGGATGTGAGAGAGCTTAACATCATTAAGCTGCACATTATGGGGGATTTTATGGAATAGTCTAAAGACATTATCCTATTTCTTAAAGCCATTAGTGATTGTCTTTCTATTTTCTGTTCCTTTTTGTTCATTTGTAAACAATAGTTACGTTCAAATGCATATGTTCAAAAATAAATCATTGGACGTTTTTGTAAACAAAACACAGAAATAAAGAAAACAGATAGTTTTGCACTTTCAAAGGGATATCTTTGTATTTAACTTGAATAAGTATTTTTGTATAATGAGATGAACATCCTAGTAAGAGAATGTCGTCGTAGAAAAATTAAAATTTGATACAAAGAAAAGATAGCTATGTGTAATAATCCCATGGGGTTCCCATTCTGCTATAGCCTTCGTGTCTCTGAGCGTCTTGTCCACTTGCTGCCTTATCCGAAGTTGATTGGATTGATTAGGACTGTTGAGTTTGTCAGTCGAAGCTAAAGGTTGTCTGTAAGGTGATCCAATGGGACATAGTCATACGCTTTAATTCCTTAACTTTTGCCTGGACCGCCCTTTCGGGTTTTCAGTCCACCGGGATACCCTTTTTTACCCAATTCGCCCTTTCGGGTTTTCAACTTGTCGGGTGTACATATTTTTTGGTTTTATCCCTAATTTTTGCCCGAACCTTTGTGGTTCGCCGAGATGCCCTTGTTTTTCCTAGGTGTGTCAACCTAGCGGGTCTCTTATGCGTAGTATCTTTTGACTATGTCTGCGTTCATAGGGTGCAGCAGGTCATCACCATCCATAGTGGTTAAGATCATTGCTCCACCAGAGAATATGCTTTTGATCACAAATGGTCATTCGTATGCAGGAGTCTATTTTCCCCTGGGATCACCTTGTGGTAATATGATACGCTTGATTACCAAGTCACCAACCTGATATACCTGACGCATGACTTGTTAAAAGCTTTGATCATGCATTTTTGGTACATCTGGCCGTGACAGACAGCCGTAAGCCTCTTCTCATCAATTAGGTTCAATTGGTCAAGTCGAGTTTGGATCCAATCGTCTTCACTCAGCCCTGCATCCTTTATGATTCTTAGAGAAGGTATTTGTACTTCAATTGGTAGAACATCTTCCATGCCGTATACCATGGAGAAGGGAGTTGCCCCCGTTGATGTGCGTGCCATGGTACGGTAACCGTGGAGAGTGAATGGTAGCATCTCATGCTAGTCCTTGTAGGTTACTGTCAATTTTTGTATGATCTTCTTAATATTCTTATTTACGGCTTCGACAACACCATTCATCTTTGGCCGGTAAGGAGAAGAGTTGTGGTGCTGGATCTTGAGTTGCGCGCACAGTGCGGTGATCATAGTATTGTTGAGATTCGTACCATTGTCTGTGATGATTCTCTCTGGGATGCCGTACCGACAAATGAGATTCTGTTTGATGAAACAAGCCACAACATTCTTGGTAACAGAAGTGAAAGAAGTTGCCTCAACCCACTTAGTGAAATAGTCAATGGCCACCAAGATAAAGCGGTGCCCATTAGAACCTGTAGGTTTGATTTCTCCAATAATATCGATTCCCCACATAGCGAATGGCCATGGAGAAGTCAGGACATTTAGAGGGACTGGAGGCACATGCACTTTGTCAGCATAGATCTGACACTTGTGACAGGTACGTGAATGCTGATAGCAATCTTTTTCCATGGTAGACCAGTAATAACCTGCCCGTAGGATTTTCTTAGCCATCATATGCCTACTAGAGTGGGTGCCAAAAGTTCCTTCATGTAGATCAGCCATGATCTTTTCTGCTTCAACCTTGTCTATACAATGAAGCAAAACAGAGTCATGTTTGCGCTTGTAGAGAATGCCATTACTGATGAAGAACTTAACATAGAATCTCCTTAAGAACTTCTTATCATTGATTGAAGCTCCTTCCGGATACTCTTGAGCCTCAAGGTACCTCCTAACTTCATGGAACCAAGGCTGGTCCACTACTTCTTCAGTATTGATCTCATGATTGTAAGCTGGTTCGTCCATCCGTTCAATGGTGACCTGGGGAGCCTCGTTACCCCACTTGAGTTTAAACATGGATGACATTGTGGCTAGCGCGTCTGCTAGCTGATTTTCCTCTCGTGGAAAATGCTCAAAGGTAATTTCCTTGAAGTATGGGATTAATGTCAACACATGTTCTTTATAGGGGATGAGGTTAGGGTGCTTCGTGTCCCATTCTCCTTTCATCTGGATGATGACTAAGGCTGAATCTCCAAATACACTTAAGGACTTGATTCCCAAATCTATGGAAGCTTTGAGACCAAAAATGCACGCTTCGTATTTTGCCATGTTATTTGTAAAATTGAAGCAAAGTCTTGCAGTGAAGGGAGTATGACATCCTTCAGGGGATATGATTACATCACCTATGCCATTGCCAAGCGCGTTGGAGGCTCTGTCAAAAACCAGGGTCTATCGGGATCCTTGTTCAGGTCCGTCATATGGTCTGAGTTCTTCACAGTTGTTTACCATCATGATGTCTTTGTCTGGGAATTCAAATTTCATGGATTGGTAGTCATCCACAGCTTGATGAGCAAGGTGATCGGCTAGCACACTACCCTTTATTGCTTTTTGGGTAGTGTATTGAATGTCATATTCCATGAGGATCATCTGCCATCTTGTTATTCTCCCATAGAGGGCAGGTTTCTCGAATATGTATTTTATTGGATCCATCTTGGATATCAATAAGGTAGTATGGATCAACATATACTGTCTTAGCCAGAGAGCAGCCCATGCTAGAGTCCAACAAGTTTTCTCGAGCAGTGAATATCTTGTTTCACAGTCGGTAAACTTTTTGCTCAGGTAATAAATAACATGCTCTTTTTGGCCAGACTCGTCATGATGGTCACACACCCCATTGAATTTTCCAAAATAGTTAGATACATGATCAAGGGTCTTCCCTCGACTGGCAGCATCAAAACAGGAGGCTCTTGTAGGTACTCTTTGATCTTGTCGAAGGCAATTTGGAATTTATCATTCCACTTGACTACTTGATCTTTCTTCAGTAATTTGAAGATTGGTTCACAAGTAGCGGTCAGGTGAAAATGAATCTGGCAA
This sequence comes from Vicia faba, assembly GCA_948472305.1. Taxonomy (NCBI): domain Eukaryota; kingdom Viridiplantae; phylum Streptophyta; class Magnoliopsida; order Fabales; family Fabaceae; genus Vicia; species Vicia faba. The sequence continues at coordinate 1,050,673,927 of OX451736.1, read as the reverse complement.
TGTAATTTAGCCGTCCTACGAATCCTCTGACTTCCTTCTCGGTGCGAGGAGCAGACATTTCTTGTATTGCTTTCACCTTGGCAGGGTCTACTTCGATACCTTTACCGCTGGCGACAAAGCCTAGGAGTTTACTGGACCTCACCCCAAATGTGCATTTATTTGGGTTCAACCTCAGTTTGTATTTCTTTAGTCTCTCAAACAGTTTTTGCAAATGGTCTAGATGTTCCTCTTCAGTTTGAGATATGGCTATCATGTCGTCCACATAGACCTCTATTTCGTGATGTATCATGTCATGAAATAGAGCTACCATGGCACGTTGATAGTTTGCCCTAGCATTCTTCAACCCGAATGGCATAACCTTGTAACAGAACATGCCCCATTGTATTACGAAGGTCATTTTCTCCATGTCCTCAGGTGCCATTTTGATCTGGTTGTAGCCTGAGAAACCATCCATAAATGAGAACACTTTATGCTGTGCGGTATTGTCAACCAAAATATCAATGTGGGGAAGTGGGAAATCATCCTTAGGGCTTGCCCTATTCAAATCTCTGTAGTCCACGCACATGCGTACTTTGTCGTCCTTTTTAGACATTGGAACAACATTGGCGACCCATTGTGGATAGGAGGTAACGACTAAGAATCCGGTGTTGAATTGTTTCATGACTTCGGCCTTGATCTTCTCTGACATGTCTGGCCGCATGCGACAAGCTTTCTGTTTTACCGGAGGGCAATCTTCTTTTGTCGGTAGACGATGGACCACGATATCAACATCAAGTCCTGGAATGTCTTTGTACGACCAGGAAAAGACCTCAACATAATCATGTAGCAACTGAGTTAGATGCTTCTTGACACTGGGTTCCAGATTGGCACCCAGCTTGACTTCTTTCTTGTCCTCTTCGGTACGTAGGTTAAATGTGTCCACTGGTTCTTCGTGGGGCTGTATTGTCCTTTCTTCTTGTTGTAGTAACTTGGAAAGTTCTCCTGGAACTTCACAATCTTCCCCACCTTTGTCTTCCGCTTGGTAGATTAGATTTTCAGAGTCACAAAAGGCCATAGCAGAATTGTTACCCATGGGATCTCGAATGGATGTAGATCTGCATTTTGAATGTGAGTGTGTGTAAGAGTATATCTATCTTTGAAAGAAATAAAAATGTAGAAAAAGAAAGACAAAGAGCACAAATTTTGTATTAAAAAACGTCCATGATTCATTGATGACATATGAAAATGAAGTAACAACCCTTACAAATGGACCATTGTGCCTCGGGTAAGACACAAGGTTTTAAAAGTCTGAATTGTTTAATTATTACAGGTCCGACAAAAATTTAAAGACAATTACTGTTGGATAAAAGTAATTGGGACAAAATCTTTAGCTTCCCAGTTGTTGAGTCCTCCGTTGACAGTTGGGAAAATCTATTCCTCCAGGTCGTAGCTGTCCTCATCATCCACCATTGCGTTGACTCTGTGGTTGCTGATCTTTAAAGGTGGTCCCTCGGTAAGAGCACGACGTACAACTTTCTGGGCTCCTGAAGTGAAACCCAAACCAAATTTGTCAGATTTGTAAGGGATATCCCAGAGTTGGCCCCAAATAGTACACCCACCTTCTTCGATCACTGCCTTGGCATCTTTCAGAGAAGACATCTTTAGCGGAGGTCTTGTAATCTTTGGGACTTGGGAAACAACCTTAGTTACTGCCACGGTTTGTGGGACTTCCTCGAAGTGCTGAAATGGAGTTTCAATGAATTCACCATCCAATTCCATGTATCTGAAGGAGTTCAAGTGACTGGCCATATATTCATCTTCTCCATGAACAGTAATGATTTTCCCCTCAGTTGGATATTTCAGCATCTGATGTAACGTAGAGGTAACGACACCAGCATTGTGAATCCATGGTCGGCCCAATAAACAGGAATATGAAGGGAGAATGTCCATCACGTAAAAATTTGAATCAAAGGTTTAAGTTCCAACTTTTATGGGGATGTCCACCTCCCCATGCAACATTATCTTTGAACCGTCGAAGGCCCTTACCACTATGTTGTTGGGTTTTAAGGTTAAACCTTCACAGTCGAGTCTATCAAGAGCCTTCTTAGGTAGCACATTCAAAGACGAACCAGTATCAATCAAGACATGGGCCAAAGTTGTGCCCCTGCATTCGACAGAGACATGCAATGCCTCGTTGTGCTTCCTCCCTCTAGGCGTCAAGTCAGCATCAGAAAAACCTAAACCATTGTCAGCGGTCAAACTGGCCACACAGTCTTGGAACTGATCAGCAGAGGTTTCTTGTGGCACATGAGCAGTTTTAAGAAATTTCACCAAGGCCTTCGCATGGGCCTCAGAGCATATTAATAAAGCCAGCATGGAAATCTTTGACGGAGTCTGCCCTAGCTGTTCGACTACGTTGTAGTCGCTTCTCTTTATAATTTTCAGAGTTTCTTCCATCTCCTTTTGGGAGGCTTCCGGGATAGATACTGATTGCGCCTTCTTCCGGACAGGTTCAACCAGAATGCCTTTTCCCCGAGTCTCGGTCGACTCGACGGTAGGAGTGTCAGTAGGGGTAACCATAGGGATTGTAGTAGTAGTGTCAACAGGAACAAAAGCAGGGATGATCACAGGACCAGTAACAATCTTCAGAGGAGAAATCTCGGGACAAAATACTCTTCCACTTCAAGTTATCTTGCTGGTTCCCGCAATGTTGCTGATGTCGGGGTCAGCCCTCTCAAAAAATGAGTCTTCATCAGCCATCCAATCCTGTTTGACGCCGTGATAGTAAATGTCGCCCCCATAGTTCCATGGGACAATTTTATCTGAGGAGTACGGGATCGGTCCTGGAATAGTAATTATCAGTGGAGTCACTTTAGGAACTGATGTAATCCTAATGGGTCTTTTGGTGGAGACCTTGGAAGGATTGGAGAAATGGTTACTATTGAAACATCATTGTAAGAAATGGTTGGAACGAGAGTCTTTTCAAACAAAACCTCTTTGTCATCCATTAGGCGTTGGACACCTGCTTTCAATAAATGACAACCAGTTGGTAGGGATAAAAAGTGGTGGCAGCTTTCGTCACAGCTCGGAAATAAACCGGCATTCAACAGGTTCCTCTTGACAGTCAGGAGAGGAGTAACAAGTTCATCAACAACAGTAAAAAACATATCATCCTCAATAGAGTTAACATCACGACCATGCTTGGGCATAGAAGCAGTGATAACATTTGGGATTTCAGGAGCATCAAATTCAATTTCTTTTGCTTCGAGAAGGTCTTGCATCTTGTTTTTCAAAGCCCAACAATTGTTGGTATCATGGCATGGACTTTCTGAATGGTAAGCACAATGAGCATTAGGATGGTAGTGAGAGGAGGCTATGTTGGGATTCTTCGGGGCTTCCTTCAAAGTTACCAGATTAGATTTCAATAAATGTGGCAGGACTTGAGACAACATCTTATTTATCCGGGTAAATTGTCTTACTGGTCTTTCCGTTCTATGCTGGTTACTCCTTTGTTGAGTAGGTGCAGGCTTTGGGATCATGACAGCCCCTACCATTGGACGGTGTTCAGTTCTTTCTTGATTCCTTTGAGGATACACAGAAACAACTTCTTTCTTCCTAATAAGTGGCTTTCTCACGGCACTAGAGGATGCGTCTTTTTGGATCTTCCAGCTCTTAATCCCAGCTTCCACTCTTTCTCCGGTCAAGATTAATTCAGTGAAGCCTTCTGAGGAGCTTCCAATTAGATGATTGAAGAAAGAACCGGACAGGGTACCCAGAAACATGTCTACTAGCTCTCTTTCAGATAGGGGAGGCTGGACTCTTCCTGCTAAGTCTCTCTATTTCTGAGCGTAGTCTTTGAAACCTTAACTTGAAACCATAGCCATACTCTGGAGTTGAGTACGGGCGGGATCAAGGTCTGCGTTGTAATGATACTGTTTATAAAAAGAAGCGGCAAAGTCTTCCCAATTATTGATATTGGCCCTCTCTAGTTGATAGAACCAATCAAGCCGAGTTCCGGATAGACTATCTTGAAATAAGTGGATCCACAAATCTCTGTCAGCAGTGTGAGGCTGTATCTTCCTCACATAAGATCGGAGATGCATTTTGGGACACGAGACCCCGTCATACTTATCAAATACTGGTGCCTTGAACTTTGGTGGAATAACAATCCCAGACACCAAACCCAACTCTTCAAAGTCTAGCCCGAGCATTTTCTGGATCTCCATTGCACTTAGACGTTCTTCCAAATGTTTGTATTTATCGTCGGCTGGAGGATACTGTTCTTCAGAGTAATCCTCTTCTTCTTCCTCTTTAGATTTTGGCTGGGCAGTCGCTTCCTTGCCTTTACCTTCTTGACTGTCTTTTTCACCAGATGATGTTGCGAAGTCAAGGGTCCGTCTGGCTGGCCCTGGGAACCTTCTTCCTAGATTCAGAACACCAGTTGTTTTCTTTGCTTTCTTCTTCTTTTCTTCAATCAACAAAGTTTTCAAATCCTCTTGTCCTTTGGCTAGAGTCAAGAACATTTGTTGAAACTGAGCATTCTGCGCCTGGAGATCTTTTACTATCTGCTCGAGATCCATCTTACTGAAATAAACAATAGAAAGATGAGGAGACTTGTTGTAAGAAACCTTCTTATGTTATGATGAATGGAGATGCATATGTAATGATTTCAAGGAAATTAGAGATTTAAATTTTCTTTAGACCAAATGGGAACGCACGTTATATTAATAAATTAAAGTTTAAGTACATCATGCCTCTTTGGTCTTACAATGAAAGAAATGAAAATACAAAAACTAAGACAAAAAAGTTAAGCGCATCCTCTTTGGTGCGATGTAGGCGTTCAGACTCCGCTCCTCATGAAGCTGCTTGGTGAGTTCCAGAACCTTCTTCTCGGTGGCGTAGAATTGGGCCTCAAAAGTGTCTCGCTCCCCCTTAATCTGTATCCAATCCCTTTGCAAGTCTTCGAGAGAGATGGGCATGTTAGGATGAAGGATAGTGTATGGGACATCTCCTTCCATAACAGGCTCTATAATAACTGGAAGAATAGAGGGATAATGCATCATAAGACTTTGAGCACGAGCTCGTACCCATTTGAGATAAGGCTTAAGAGGGATGGAATTCTTGTGCCCCAGTGTCTTGCTATCAACTTTATGTACCATGCCCCAAGCTCTCATGAATCTTTTGCGATAATCCTTAGCATCATTCTCGTAGTCGAAGACGATTCCTTGAATAAGTGCATCATGAGGACCATCCCTTCTTGCATATCCAAACTGTCGCAGTGCCAAACAAGGATTGTAAGTGATTCCTCCCCTAATGCCTAAAAGAGGGAGATTAGGGAATTCTCTGCATCGATCAATGATAGTAACATTCTCCGAGAATCGGGGACACCAATGAATGCCTGAATGTGTAAGAGTCATTAGCCTATGAGAACATCTCAAACCATGTTCATTCTTCAAGACAGATCGGGGTAGGTGCGAAATAAACCACCTAGAGAAAAGATGTGTGCAACATATAAGGGTTCTTCTCCTCTTTACAGTGCGAGTATGCAACGAATATAGGATATCTCCAAGCAGAGTAGGTACTGGATTACGTGACAAGAAAATCTTAACCGCATTCACATCTATGAGTTGATCCGGATTAGGAAACAATACAAACCATAGATGAGAAGGGCTAACACCTCTTCAAAAGCTTTTAAGTCCAAGGTATCCCAGAAATGATGAGCTTTCTCGAACATGAACTTAGCCAAAAAACCTTTGACACCTCTCCTGGTTTCCCAATTTGCTACTATGTCAGACCGTTGTAAGGACAAAGCTTTGGCAATATCCTTAGGTTTAGGGTCTCTTTCCATACCATTAAAAGGGACCTCATTAAGGATAGGCAACCCCAACAGCAGAGAAAACTCCTCCATAGTAGGCACTAACTGGTAATCCGGGAAAGTGAAGCAGTGATGGAGAGGATCAAAGAATTGAGAGAGTACTTTTAACATGTCTTCATCAGGGTCTGAAGTGACCAAGCTGAGAAGCCTACCATGTCTTTCTATGAATGTAGAGCTTTCGGGAAGCCTTGATGCCAAATCCTTAAGCTGGGGAGGTACTTTTACCAGACTGATTTGGATAGTGAACCTATGGGCGAGAGCCATATCCTACAAAACAAGACAAAAATAAACCCTAAGAATCCTTGAAATGGTTAGTATGACATGCTATGTTATGATGTCATGTTTATGCTCAGATATAGCAGATGTAGCAAGCACAAGCAAATTACACAAAGACCTTAGGTTTAAGGCTTGCATGGATTTTAAGGTGATACCCTCTTGAAGTTGGATTGGTTCAACCTGTCCCAAATATAGTAACTGGGTTCTAAGGGATCTCAATATCACTGGTCTTTCCCCCAATTCTCGTTCCGATAGACAATTTACTTGCCACCGAACAAAATTCAAGGGTCAAACCTCAATGAGCGTAGTATCGAGTATCAACCGACTTTGGGTTTACAACAAAGACAACTATCTCACTACGTCCTAAAAGCCAAGTTGGTCAATTAAGGTGCTAAAGTCAGTTGACGCTTTATAACACCACGCAGCGGCCCCGTATTCTCCTTGATTACTCAAGGGCTACCGGTACACACCAAAGTATCGCATCAATGTAGCTACTATTTCAACCGTGTCGATATACCCTGCATAGTTCCCTCATAGTTTATTGCTACTTACCTAAGAAAGGTGCCCCAAATCCGTGTGTAGGATTAAAGCAAACCCAAACACGGAACCCTAATGTAAAGCATGCAAGTCAAACAAGGAAAGAAAATAAATGTGATCTAGCCCTAAGGTAACCCCACTTTTATAAATATCCCCAACAGAGTCGCCAGTTCTGTGATACGGTGGGAGAACTAACTTGGTTGTTTTGCGTTTGATTGCAAATGTTGCAGTTATCAAGAGTCGCCACCGGCTTTTCTTTTATCCAAAAGGAAAGGTTGAAAAGAATAGGAAAGACCTTTGAGATGTTTTCTTGAGTTCGAGGGGTAAATTATGAAAAGGGAAGGTATTAGCACCCTTTCCATCCATGGTTTTCCATGGGCTCTTAGTTACTTGCTAGATCCCTTGCTTTTGTTTGAAAAATATGCTTTGTGTGTTTTTGAAAGTATTTTGTAAAGATGCTATCGTTTAGGCAAACTTTGTAATGATTCTCGTTCGTAAGAATGTATACAAAATGTTTGATCTTTTGAAAATGTTTTCAAGTTTGAAAGATGTTTTTTTTATAGTGTTGGTGTTTGTTTTGAAAATAGAAAGGATGTTTTGGTTTTGAAATGGAGCAAGAAACTATGAGTATTCTACCTACTCAAAAGTCTTTCATGTTCATTTCCTCTTTCCTTTGACATTGTTATCTTACCATTGATTTGGTAAGTAACCCAATCTTTGGATTTAAAAGGGACGGGCGAGGGTCATCGTATAGCTATGATTAACAATGTTGTAAGGTATCTTAGCATTTTTATTAGGGACTAAGATCATTTTGAAAGACAACTTTGATAGCATCATCGAGGGACTATGATCTTGTATTTTTTTTATTTTTGCTAAGATATCCCACATGCATAATATGGCTATTTTTGTAAGGCAACAAAGTGGGTTTACCCTAGGGGTGTTTGTGTGCAAGTGTATTGATTTACATGCTTGATTTGTCTTTGATTATGGTTTGCTACTTGTTGGTTTTAGTCTTTTTATACAAAACCCTAATTACTAGCATTTGTATATAAAGTATTTAAATTGCGGAAAATAAAAATACTAAGCTATTACATCATTTAGGGGAGGGGGTGTACAAATTTCAAATGGGGAATTGTAAGAAATTAAATTTAAATAATTATTACAACCATATTGAATTTGAATAAAATGTACAAAATTGAATAAGAAAGAATGTAAGGATGCAAATGTAAAAAGAAAAATGATTTTTGTTTGATTTTCATGAAAAGAGTTTTTTGACTTAATTAATTAAAATAAAAATAATTAACTAAAAATAAGAAAATTGAGATTAAGTTAGTAAAATAAATTAATTTAAAGAAAATAAGTTTTTTAGGGTTTTTGTGAATTTAATTAAATTAGTACAATAAAAATAATTAAATAAAAGATCCTAAGTTATAAATTGATTTTAATTTGCAAGAAAAATAAATAATATAATACAATAATTAAGACTAATTATCTAAATATTTTTAAAAAAAAGAAGGAAATTAATTTAGTAAAGAAAAATGTTTTTTATTTATTTGTTTTATTAAGAAAAATAAACTAAATAAATATAAATAATAAAATATAAATATTTTTTGGATTTTTATTAGTAACAATAAAAAAAATATTAATAGTAATAATAATAATAATAATAATAACAATAATAATAATAATAATAATAAAGAAAAATAAAAAATATTAAAGTCAGGGGTTAGAAAGTAAAATAGGGAGTATGAAATAAGCAAAAAAAAGTTAGGCCCAGGGGGTTGAGGCCCAAGCGCCTGATTCAGCCAAAAAATGAAGAAAAATGTGAAAAAAAAGCAAAAGGTCACGCTGGGGCTCGAACCCAGCACCTTCCTAATTCGCGCGCGCTTGTTGTACCACTGGGGTGGCCTGTTTCATCCATTCATTATACAACAATCAATAAACTTAAAATAAAACAAGTCCATGTTATAACTTCATCTTCAACCTCCAACCTGAATATCTGCAACTTGCTCATTTCTCATCCATTTGCAAAAATGTAAACATCAAACTTGTTCCAAATTTCACAACGATTCCAGAAATATAAATTACTAAAACTATAAATCAAAGATGAGTATGAATTTTGAATGGTACCAAATTCTGACCTAACTTTTCCAGGATGTTCAGATTCAAAATTCTAACTACTCAAGCAATATAAATGAAATCTAAAGAAATGGTTAGTTTCAGGGTAATGATATCTATATTTCATCTTCACAAATGAATCAATAATGATGCTTGTAGAGAGAGTTCAAAGTTAAGGAAACTTACCTCAAAACTGGAAATCGTATTCTGAGTTTGAGCACTCCTCAGGGTGTTGTGATGATCAGAATAGCTTCAGTGACCCCCTAGGATGCTAATGCAATGTTTAGTTTGTACTGGAGATGGCTGAATCATGCTGGAGAAGTCCAAGGGAAAAGCTATGTTTTTGAAAATGGAAGATGGTGTTAATGGTGTTACAGTCTTGTAACAGGGTGTGGGATGAGTTCTAAATGATGTTTAGAAGCTTTAGGAATCAAAAGGCTTGAAAACGCACGAGGGAGATGTGAGTTTTAAGTTTTTGGCCAGGTTATGCAAGAATGGAAGTATTTGTTACAGCTCTGAATTCTTGAGAGTTTTTGGGCTTGTGTATGGGTGTGTTTTCTTGCCAATGACTTGTGTTTCTATAAGCAAAAGGTTGGAGAGGTTTTGCACAAAGGATTTCTGAGTTATAGAGTTATGGCTAAGTTGCTTGATTTTGAAGAAAAGTGAGAAATGTGGTTTCAAGGTAGCAAGTAAAAGCATGTAGAGTGGTTACCAACTTTAAACATACTTATCTGACTTTGTAGAGGAAGCTTGTGCAAAAGGAACAAGTGCAAAGCTCAATGCAAGTTGACTTTGCATAAAGCTTGCTTTATGTAAATCGCAATGGTGCCTTTGTGCCATTAGTGGAAAATTAACTTGGATAAAGCTTGAATCAAGTGGATAATATCTCAAAAGCAAGTGTAATCTTCTGATTATTGAGAGATCTTGAGGTTTAGAGGCCTGAAAAGCAAGATTGTGCAGCATAGGTTTGAGATTTGAATTTTGTTCATCACAAAATTTGCCTTGTAAAACAACTTGAAACCCCAACTTCTGACCTTCGATTCTCCTTGCTCACAAATGATCTCAAGGAGTTCTTGGACTTTTTATAAAGCTTGTAATGTGATCTAAAACCCCTATTTGAATCACTTTTTCAAAATCCAAATGGAACTATGTGAAACTTGGGTCAGAAGTTAGGTCAAAATATTGCCCTAAAATGTTCAGAATTTCACTAAGTGTTTTAGTTTCATGACCATGACTTCATAGGTTAATAACTTGAGATACAAGCATTTCTAGGAGAAGTTGTGTAAAGAAATGTTGTATATCTCATGGAGATCTACAACTTTCATGTTAAAAATTTATTTTGAATCATCTTGCATCATGGTGAAAAATTGGCTCAAAGTTGTGAAAAAATATGAAGTTTTCAACACTTAGAAAAATTTCTAAGTTTGAAAACTTTGACTTTTCAAAATGAAATCTTGACTTTTTGATTTCTTGATGAACAAGTTTCATATTTTGACATGTTTTAAGGAATTGTGATTTTTGACACTTGATTTTGACCAAAAAGTTAAAGTTTGACTTTTCAATATACAATTGACTTTTGATCAATTGACTGAAAATCAACTATCAATCCAGTTGATCTTGAGAAATGTTTTGAGTCATATCATTAGGTCAAAATGATGCAATTGAACTCTTGAGATCATTCTTTAAACCAATTAACCATTTTCTAGGTCAAAAATCAAAAATTGCCCTTTCTCAGTCAAAACCCTAATTTTGACCATTTTGCCCTTTTGATGATTTGATCAAATTTCTTGAGGAATTATGGTCCAAACTTGATCAAATGATACATATGAGTTTATAATGTTGATGTGGATAAAAAATTATGAAGTTTGACTGTAAATTGGCCACGGTTGAATTTTTCCCCAATACAGTTGATTTTTAGGTCAACTGCTCAATTGACTGAGCAAAAATGTGATCCAAGGCTTGAAACTTGACATGAGTAATTTTGGGGGTCCATAATGATCCATGAAAGTCATCTGAGGCATTGAAAGTTCAATTATCCTTGTGTGATCTCAAACCCTAATTTCAGTCATCAGTGCTTAAGGAGGTGTCTTGAGATGATTAACCTTTGTGCAGTCTTGAACCAAAGGAGATCTTGTGAGAAAATACTTGATAAATGAGAGGGAAAATTTTGGGGTACAACAGTTACGTATCAGAGCAGACATCGACTTAATCTATGCAATACGAGGCTATCTCCTTGGCTAACCTCGATTCTGAGCTACTCCTGAGTATCTTCATGACGTCGTGTAAAGCATAATTCCAACTGAAGGGTGAGATATCACAACAATATAAGAGAATGTATAATAAAAGTATATAGAGGATATAATCATGCATAGTCATACATTCCATATCTCACACATACATACCATCGACAACAACTATCTTATCATATAATAACTACACAATCATGCATAATCATTACACATATCAATAATCGTCATGTAGCACATATATCAATCACACAACCCAATCATCATGTTAACAACAATGCAATGTGATGCAATGAGACCGACTCACACACTCAATACATATGGTACCAATATCGCTCCTGAATCCATGCTATCTAGGATCAGAGCCACCAATATCGTGAACAATTTGGTTCACCTTGCTCCGGATCCATGCCATCTAGGATCGGAGCATACCAATATCATGAACAATGAGGTTCATATCGTTCCTATCCACACCATCTAGGATCCGAGTCAACAAACAAGACTAAAGTCCATAACATGAAATATATGTGACTCTATTATGCAACTAAATTCAGCACATTGATATCTACATACATCAATGCAACGCACCATTACGTCCACCATTTGCCCACACATACAACATACTAACCATACAGTCCAAACAACATCATACAACATTATCATAAACAAGTACATGCATATATCTCAACATAACAGGAAAAATTACATACATAAGAGCATAATCCCCCCCCCCCCCCCCCCCCCCCCCCCCGCAACAATTACTCCCTTACTATGTTCGAAATTATTTTATATGATAGAAAATATTTTTAGCTCTACGTAGGTTCAAACAGTGCATCGAACAAATACCATGGTAAAAGGTTATAGATTTTTAAAGTTTCAAAATAAATCTTCCCAGTCTGCTCGCCTGAGGCTCGCATAGCAACGTTGGGGAAAAATACTTCCCCCAAACATTTTCCACGAACCTTGTTATTCCACCCAGACGCTCGCCACTTGGCTCACCCGGCGAAGCAAAGGCGACTAGCTCGCCTCATCACTCGCGGTTGGCTTGCCTGGTAAAACTTGTGAATCAATAACTTCTTAATTGCGATTCGCATCTGTTCCAACTTTGTTCCGATTTCTATTACAACACCAGTGCAATCCCAAAATCCACCAATTCAACATATTTTTACAATACAACAACAACATATAAGAATATGCATTATACACATCCAATCATGGCAAAAAAACATCATATATCTCATCAATTTCCATCACATTAGTTCAAATCTCACAAAAATAATTTCACAAAAAGAACACACAACAACTATGGAAATTAAAATTCCTAACATACCCATCATTATACATAACCCTTAGAAAGTTGGAACCTCACTATAATACAGTGGAAGAACTGACTTTACTAGTTTTTATGTTTTATCGCAAATGTTACGGTTAGCAAGAGTCGCCATCGACTTTTATTTATCCAATAAAGGAAAGGGTGAAAAGAACATGAAAGACCTGTTTAAATATTTTGAGTTCGGGGGGTAGGTTATGAAAATGGAAGGTGTTATCACCCTTTCCATCCGTATTTATCTACGGACTCTTAGTTGCTAGCTCACTTTGAAAATTCTTTTTTGTGTAAGTGTATTTGAAAATATTTTTTGAAAAGACGTCTTAGTGCGGCGAACTTTATAATGTTTCTCGTATCGTTGAGAATGTATACAAAGTCTTTCTTGTATTTGAAAATATTTAGAAAAGAATTTGTGTATATGTGAAAAATTATTTTGTTTGTTTTTATGAGAAAGCAATTATAAGTGGTCTACCTACTCGAATGGTCTTTTCTTTTTCCTATTTTCCTTTAGACAATGTTATCCTACTATTAGTCAGTAGGTAGCCCTATCGTTGGATGTTTTGAGGGACATGCAAGGGTCATCGTACAATCACGAAAGCAACTTGTAAGATACTTTAGCAATTACCCTAAGGTTTTAATATCATTTACCGAGGCAACGTCGAAAGGGTCATCGAGGGACTTATGATCTTATAACCAAAGGGTCACTGCTAAAATCTCCTACGTTCGAGAGACGTGACTGTTTATTCCGAAGGTAATAAGTGGAGGTACTTTGGAGGTGCGTGTGTGAGAGTGTGTTGTGTTTCAGTTATGTTTATCTTGAGTGTTATGTTTTCTAGCGTTTACTTTTAGTCTTTCCATATAAGCCTATTAGCATACATCTAGTAGTTAATTGTATATAAGTACGGGAAATAAAATGCGGAAAAAGAATTTACACAATTACATCACTTCGAGATGGGGGGAATTATAAACAAAAAATGGGAAATGAAAAGTAAAAGGTTATAGTTTAACTATTACATCCCGTGTGCAATTACATAATTTTATGAAAATAATGTGAATAAAAACTAATGAATGTGCGGAGGAGAAAGAAAGAAAGATGTAAAGAACCCTACAAATCTAAGTGGAAGAAAATGTTTTTTTGTTGTTTTTAATTTTTGTTTAGAAAAATAATTAAATCATGAGAACCTAATTCTAATTAGTTAATTAATTAAAAAAATATGATTAAATGATTGATCAAAATTAATTTAATTAATAAAAACTCAAATCTACTATTTTTGTGATTTTCTGATTTTTTAATAAAAAAGAATTAATTGAAAGAAAAGAATAAAATAGTAAGTGAAATAATAAAATAAAAAAAGAAATATAAATGAGCTACTGCAAAAAAATAGTTAGAGGGTGAATAATCAAATTTTTGCAAGTCCCATCATCTCAAGCCCAGGCGTTTGCAAAAGGAAATGGGGGATGCAGTCCCGAGTTTGGCTAGGCCCAAGACAATTGAGCCCATGAGCTTTGTTTGATCCAATACATCTAAATTATTGCGTCTATGCTTACACGTAAGACGCTAAATTCGCTTAAAACATCAATAGTAATAAGAATGCATGCATAAAACTGATTTAAATTACACGGTAAGAGAGTTTGAGATTCAAAATTTTACAAAAACTGCGGGATGGTTATGAGGATGATCTGGGATACTTAGGGGTTGAATCTGGACTCTAGAAGACTTCTGAGGATCTCAGGAATGTATTAGTGGCCTTAGTTTGGATTGATAACGCCTGGAAGTGAAGTTACAAATTTTGCAACTTTTCTTTGATTTTTGAGAATTTTGAGAGAGCCCTTGCATGCAAGGATTTCGTGGTACATTTCTTCTAAATGTATTGTGTATTTATAGAGTGAAATAGGAGGGTGAGGGTGAACCAATATGGAAGAAAACAATGCATTCATGGCTTATGAAACAAATCCAACACATTGAAAACCTGCCATCTTTGAGATATTGCTTGCCTCTTTTGAATTTGCATGAACCTGGACATATTGTGGCATGGATTTCATGAATTTTTTGGGCTTTAAAAAGTTTGTTGGGCTTGCAAAAGGTTTGAAATCCAAAGGTACAAGTCTTCACACCCTATTTTCATCTTTTTATTCAATTTTATTCATCTTTAAATGAATAAAAAATCAAATAAAAGCAATAAAAATCATGAGCATGTGTGAATGTTCTTTATAAGTTCTATCACATCTTATAAACATGTTTGAATATAAAAAACTAGGCCCATTAGTTCAAAATTGCAATTTTGCTCCATTTGCATTTCATGAATTTCTTCAAAATCTCCCAACTTATGTAACTCATAACTTGCTAAATTTTCATCTTTTGAAGATGATATTTGACTTTTTAGAAAGATAATGATGTCCTCTACAATCTATATGTTCATAATTTTTGCTTTTTAAGACATTATCTTGACGTAAGTTGCCTTGACAAAAAATGTTTTTTTGTTGACTTTTGAAAATGACCTATAATGTTTTAGCTCATATCTTTTAAATGAAGCATTTTTTGGACTTGAGCATAAAAACAAAGTTGTAGAGAATTGATTTTTCTTCAAAATGAACTTTGTTTTGGGAAAATTTTATGAAGCATGTGAAGGTTATGTATGGTCAAAGCTCAACTGACTTCTCCTAAGGAAAACCCTAATTTGGCAATTCTTGACTTTTGATGATCCGAGGAGTTTCCTTGAGGAATCATGATCAACCCTTGATCAAATGATGAATATCACTTCAAAATGTTGATGTTGACCAAAAACCTTGAAGTTTGTCTGTATGTTGACCATAATTGACTTTTTGACCAATATAGTTGATTTTCAATCATTTGAGTCATTGACTGAGCAAACTTGTGATGTAGGGCTTGAAACTTGACATGCACCTTTTTAAGGACCTAAGAAGAACCATGGAATCCACTTGTGACCTTTGGAAACCAAATTTCTTTGAGAAACTCCAAATCCTAGTTGTAGGCCTTTGGTTTAGGAGGTGCATCTTGACTAGTCAACCCTTGAGTGTTTTGAGAAGCCTTGAAAGAATGAATTGAAGAAAATGGGAGGGAAAATTTTAGGGTATAAAAACTGCCCCTATTCAATCTTCTTAAACCTGAAGAGTTATATTAGCTTGTTCTCCATTCGTGACTTGAGGGTAGAAGATGATTGAACACTTAAGTGCCCAGAAATTTGCACTCGTCTGTGCAAGAAGTAACGTTGTTGGTTGATTGTACCGGGATTGAGCTTAGAGATGCCATTCAGAGAGGTGACAGATAATTGTCAGAGATGGTCTTATATATGCAGTCCAAATGTGATGGAGAGTCTTCGGAGATAGGCTTATTGATGCCATCCAAAGTAACTGTTGATAGAAATATAAGAATAAGTCTATGCTTGACTTGGTCTTTAGGAGATGTATCCAGAAGGGGAATATGCCCGAATACTACTCAATAGGTAATAGAAGGAGTCTACGCCCGACTACTACTTCAATAGGTATCAGAAGGAATATGTGGCGACAACTACTTCACAAGGTACTGGAAGGAATCTATGGCGACTACTACTTCAAAGGGTACTAGAAGGAATCTATGGCGACTACTACTTTATAAGATACTGGAAGGAATCTATGGTGACTACTACTTCAAAGGGTACCAGAAGGAATCTATGATGACTACTACTTCAAAGGGTACCCGAATGAATCTGTGGCGACTACTACTTCACAAAGTAGTGGAAGGAATCCATGGCAACTTCTACTTCAAAGGGTACCAGAAGGAATCTATGGTGACTATTACTTCAAAGGGTACCAACAGGAATCTATGGCGACTACTACTTCACAAGGTACTGGATAGCGACTACTACTTCAAAGGGTACCAGAAGGAATCTCTGGTGACTACTACTTCACAAGGTACTGGAAGGAATCTATGGTGACTACTAATTCAAAGGGTACCAGAAGGAATCTATGACGACTACTACTTCAAAGGGTACTAGAAGGAATCTATGACGACTATTACTTCACATGGTACTGGAAGGAATCTATGGTGACTACTACTTCAAAGGGTACTAGAAAGAATCTATGGCGACTACTACTTCACAAGGTACATAAAGGAATCTATGACGACTATTACTTCAAAGGGTACCAGAAGGAATCTATGGCGACTACTACTTCAAAGCGTATCAGAAGGAATCTATAACGACTACTACTTTAAAGGGTACCAGAAGGAATCTATGGCGACTACTACTTCAAATGGTACTAGAAGGAATCTATGGCGACTACTACTTCAAAGGGTACAAGAAGGAATCTATGGCGACTACTGCTTCAAAGCGTACCAGAAGGAATCTACGACGAATACTACTTCAAAGGGTACCCGAATGAATCTGTGGCGACTACTACTTTAAAGAGTACAAGAAGGAATCTATGGCGACTGCTACTTCAAAGGGTACTAGAAGGAATCTATGGCGACTATTACTTCAAAGGGTACCAGAAGGAATCTATGGCGACTACTACTTCAACAAGGTACTAGAAGGAATCCGCGCTTGATTTCGTTTGAATGATGCACTAGAAGATGTCTACACCTGACTTTATCTAGAAGTGATATTTTTCATAATGACTTTCTAGGGAAATTATATCAGGGAAATACTTGTCAGAATTTAGTTTCTAAAGAAATTTGTCTGGTCATGTAGATAGTTGATGATATTCGTCTGCTTATAGACTTTACCTGAAAAGATAAAGGGTTAGCTGTATGCAATGTCATGATGTATGAAATGCATTATGTTATGATGTTCTCAAAATAAATGAGACTATGCTATATGCATTTCGTATGTGTTGTACCTCAAAATTTGCCCTCCCATTTTTCATTGATCTCTCATCACAAAGTCCTTGGAGATCAAGATCCAGTTAGGGTTTCATCTGCTCAAGACTTCTCCTTGCACTGTTGACCCAAATTAGGGTTTGTGTTTGCACAAAGATGTTTTGACCTAAAATGCCTAATATGACTTTCATTCTTCATATTAGACTCCCAATTTTATCCATACCAAGTTTCAAGTCTTGATTCCAAGTTTTGCCCAGTCAATTGGATAGTTGACCTAGAAATCAACTGTATTGGGGAAAAAGTCAACTGTGGCCAATTGACAGTCAAACCTCATGAAAATTGACCCACATCAACATTATCAACTCCTATGAACCATTTGATCAAGTTTGGATCACAATTCCACAAGAAATTTGATCAGATCACCAAAAGGGCAAAATGGTCATTTTCAGGGTTTTGACTGCACAAAGGCAATTTTTGACTGTTTGACCTAGCCAATGGCAAACCAAGCTCACATATGGACTCAAGGACCCCATGGAATTATCTTGACATGCTCAACAAACTCAAAAGATCCCAAGTACACAAAATTGACAGTTGAATTTCCCAGTCAATTGATCAATTTTGACTGTACACTGAAAAGTCAAACTTTGACTTTTTGGTCAAAATCAAGAGTCAAGATTCATTTTTCATCAAAACATGCCAAATCATGAAACTTGTTCATCAAGAAATCACAAAATGCAAATTAGGGTTAGAAATTAGAATTTTTCATAACTTAGAATTTTTCTAAGTTATGAAAAACCCTAATTTTTTCCCAACTTTGCCCCACTTTCTCACCAAGATCCATTTGGATTCAAACAAAAGTCAAAACATGAAAGTTGTAGCTTGTTGCATAATCTACAACTTTGATTCACAAAGTTTTCCCATTTGAGGCTTGTATCTCAAGTTACAAATTTTTGAATAAGGGCACTAAACCATTCTTAACTTAGTGAAATTTTAACCTATTTTGACAAGGTTTTCTACCCAACTTCAAGGCCATTTTCCATACACTTCCACTTGGAACTTCAATTTGCATTTCAAAGATGGATTGTATTACACATTCCAAGCTTTCCAAAATGTCCAAGAACTTCTCAAACAACCTCATAACTTGAGAGAATCGAATTTCACAATATGGCAAAAACTCACTTTTGAATTGATCATGAACATGTTCATAACTTAGGCCATTTCCAAGTCAGCATAGTTTGTGCTAAATTACAGGTCCTAAAACCCTTTGACACTCAATAATTCAATGGAAAACCTTTGTGCCAAGACCATGTTTTGTGTGTTCAAGCATTGCCTAGAGGATTAATCTCAAAATAGATAAAGCATTTCTTCCATTTTTGCAAAAGGTAGCTTTATGTCCAATTGAAAATCCAAGCAGTACAAATGAGATCTAATTGGCACAATATTATGAGAAAAACACTCTGATCAAGGAGAGATTATGCAGCTCATTAGGGAGCCTCTACTGACCTAGAACACAACTTGGGCATTTGTTGCTTAAAGTGTAAGTAACTTGGCATATTGTAACACAACTCTCATATCAGCTTACAAACACTTAAGCAAACTTGTAAAACACATCCAGGACATCATAACCAAGCTAGTACACGACCCTAACATCTCTCATACACTCCCAATCTCAGAATCACCTTCAAACTGCAAAAACAGGGCCAGGCCTGCAGTTTGAGTGCCATCTTCCATTTCCCTCAAGCTCTCTTGCCCAAACCAGTTCACACACATTCCCTAGCATCTATGCAAGCTAACCATGACTTGAAACACGACCTGTAACTCCTCTAACAAGTTCCACCATTTTCATTTTTTCATTTTGCAGTTGAAGTTCTACAGCTCAATTCAAGGTGTCTCAAGGCAAAGTAAATATTGGAACATCATCACCACACCTCAAGGAAGCTATACCAACCATTATCTTGCACTGAAAGCTCCCCCATTGCCAGATAAAACTTCAACTGAACATGTATTTTGGTGAACTTCTATCTCTCTTATTAGGCATCATTAGCTCTAAGTTTGTGAATAAGCAATGTTCTACTCATGCCACTGAACCTGTACATGCTTTTACTTTTCATTTCTTTTGCTTGAGCTGTGAGAATTTAAGGTTTAAAAATGGCAGAAAACTTAGGTCAGGATTTGGGATTGTTAAAATTCTCTCTCATTTCTGAGAGTTAGGAGATGTTCTTTATATATTTGGAATCGTGGTTTCATACTTAACATTTTTTGTGTTGAAAGTTTGTGCAAAAGATCAAAGAATCAGGATGTTTGAACTGGAGGAAACAGGCGCGCGTTTTGGACAGTTTTTTGTCTGAAGGTTGAAGAAGAAGCCACATGGGCTGGGGCCTGTGTGGACTTTTCTTTTCACACCCTATTTCCATTTTCATACCCCCTGAGCCCATTTGCTTTATTTTTAATGTTTTTTGACTTTTTCTTTTTTTTTAATTGACTCATTTATTTTTTCTCAGCATATTAAAAATATAAAAATATTTTTTCTCATCATTTTTGAATTTATTAGGTATTTATTTGATTTTTTTCTTTTAGTTTGTACATAAATAAATAAATATATACTTTTTGTTTAAAACACTAAAATAGTACAAATATATTTTTATACACTTTTATCTTATTTTTACCTCCTGAAAATATTTTATAGAAAAAATACTTTTTTTTATTAAATATTAAATATTATTAATTAATATATACAATGCATATTTTGTAAATAATATAAATAAATATGTATATATTAATACACTTAGGATAAAATACCAAAATATACATATTTTTATTTTATTAATATTTAATGCTAAAAAATACATTTTTACAAATATACTTCATTTTTCTTTTATTCTTTGTATATAAATAGCAAATATTATATATATTAAATAATTAATCCCCTTTTGATTAAAATTAGGGTTTTGCCCTAAATATGAGAATACTCCAAAAATAATACCTTTTTTATCTCTTTTTATTTTTACATAAATAATACTTTTTTTTTCATACACATAAAAATTCTTTTTGCACTTTGCATATTTATTTCATTTCCATTTAATTATGCAATTATTTGTATTGTGAATATTTAAAGAAAATGATGTAATAGCTAGGTTTAATTTCTTGTCTAAATATACCCCATTTGAAACATTGTACCCCCCTCCCCATATTATTGTGTTGTAATAGTGTAGGAATTTAAATTGCGCACTTTAATGCTTTCTAAACATACCATGTTAGGATTAGAGTTTGTATGCGAATAAAACGAACAAAATAGTTTGACCTAATTTCAAGATAAATAAGCATGAAAATGGACAACACATTTCACACTTGCACCCCTAGGGTATTCCACTTTGTTGCCTTCAAATAATTGGGCCATATTGCATGTTGAATTTCTTTGGGTAAAACAAACAATCAAATGATCATAGTCCTTCAAAATGTTGCCTAAATGAATGATCAAGTCCCTTTTAAAGAAAAAATTGCCCAAAGACATTTAACACTATTGCAATTATGGTCTAAACGATGACCCGCGCCCGTCCCTTTCACCTCCTAATACAAGATTGTCCACCAAATGCAATGGTGGAACAAAATTGTCAAAAGGTTTAAAACATAATAAAAATCTTTGAGAAAACTTTAAGGTAGATAACTCTCAAGTACTTGTCAATTTGCCAAGAAAACACTTGCCTAATTTCAAACCACACTTCACAAACACTTTCAAAACTAACTTTCAAAAAACCTTGAAACATCTTTTCTAAAGACAAAACACCTTTTGTATAACATTCGAGTAAAGAATTGTTACAAGGGTAGCCTATACAAGGCATCTTTTCAAGACATTTTCAAAACCACACACCAAGCACCATTTCAAACAATTGAAAACCAAGGCAAGTTGATCTAAGCAAGTACCTAAGAGCCCATGGATAACCATGGATAGAAAGGGTGCTAATACCTTCCCTTTCTATAATCTACTCCCCGAACCCAAGAAAAATCTCAAAGGTTTTTGCTGTGCTTTTTAAACCTTTCCTTAGGATAAAATAAAAAGTCGGTGGCGACTCTTGCTCAACCGAAACATTTGCGAAAATAAACGCAAAACCCTAGTCAGTTCTCCCACCGTATCATAATATGCATATGCTATGATATTCTTTAAATGATGTATAGATGTGGAATGTTATGGAAGTGCATTTGTAAACTTGAGCAACATCTTTGTCTGGGAAAATAAATCCCTGACTGCCGTTGGGGATTAAGAGTATGTGCACTCTTCAATCTTCTAGGGATTGTTTCCGTTGGGACTCCTGCTTGCTGTTTGAGAAAACTCTGTTGGGAAACATTAATTTATGCTTTCTTAGGAAACTCTGCTGAAGAGTGTTAATTCCTACTTGGGGAGAAAAATTTGAGAACATTGGCTGTTCATTGCTCTACTGGGGAGTTCATGCCCGGACTGGGGATAGAAGATACATATAACTTTCTGGCCCGTTTGAGGAGGGTAAAGTTGACTGACATCTGATCCAATTTTAGATTCAGTAGCAACTCTCTGGGGATAGTGGCAACTTCACTGGGGGGAAATATATTTGCCGGTGATTTATCATAGAAGCACACTCAAGCTAGGGAGTGTCAGAATAAATCTATGCCTTAATTGTATCTGAAGATGTATTGAATGAGTCTCAAAATGATATCCATATATGGGTTGTATCTGAACCATATCTGGAATGAGTGTCATAATGAACCTATATCTAGATTGTATCTGAACCGTATATGGAATGAATGTCAGAATGAATCTATATCTAGATTGTATCTTAACCATATCTGGAATGAGTGTCAGAATGAATCTATATCTAGATTGTATCTGAACTGTATCTATAAGAGCATCTGTTTGGGGAAATAAACCCTGTTGATGGAGAAATACTCTTGCGAAGGAAACACCCTTGTTAAGGAAATGAACTCTGCTTGAGAGAAGAAGTCTGAAGGGGTTTTACAACCTCAGAGGAACAAGCTCAGTTTGGGAAGAGAAACTCCATGAACTATACTGATCGGAACTCCGTAGGTTGGTGATATTTCTGGGGAGAAAATCATACTCCTTTATCAGCCAGAGTAATCTGCCGTGGCAATTGAAGGAAATGTATGAACTTGTGAAAATTACCCTGTAGGTATAATCTCATGGAAGTGGCTCTGTGGGGATTTTATGGATGGCTTGAACATCGTTAACTCCTAGAGTCCTTGGTGAATGCTGATCAGGGTGACAAATCTTCTACTAATAGACACGTGACGAGATGACGGGGCATAGTCGTATGCTTTAATCCCAAACTTTTTCCTGGATTGTCCTTTCAGATTTTCAGTCCATCGGGATATCCTTTTTTGTCCAAGCCGCCTTTTCAGGTTTTCGACTTGTCGGGTGTAAATTTTTATTTATATATCCATAATTTTTCCCGAACTCTTTTGGTTCGCCGGGATGCCCTTATTTTTTCCTAGGACAGTCAACCTAGCGGGTCTTTTTCATGCGTAGTATTTTTCGACTATGTCCGCTTTCATCGGGTGTAGAGAATTGTCACTGTCCATAGCAGTAAGTGTTGTAGCATTGCCAGAAAAATGTTTGCTCGATCGTACGTGATCCTTTGCTGGAAATCATGTCCAATGCCCCAAGTGATTTAGATGGAGATCTACCCCTAGCTATTCGACACTTTTGAGAGATTCCTTGAATCTTAAATCGACTGCCCTCACATCAGTTGGACACCATGCCATGCCCCTTGATTATGAAAGGCCTTTTATTGGAAATGTCTTTCCATCTGAGGTGATTATGTTTATTGAGAGGATTTATGTTCATTGACTATTCGTCGTGCGAATTTCTCTGTTGTCGAACAATTAGTCATATGTAAAAATATGTCATTTAAAAATGCAAAACTTATGTATGTCTTGAAGTTTTGAAAATGCATTTTTAGTAAACAAATATAATTTTGTAAGAATATGAATTCAACTCAGGATTTATAGTAAACCTTACAGGAGTCCGAATACCTTTTGTAACAATATGCTTTCGAACTAACCCATGTTTCAGTTAGGACTTTTAAGGGTTGTAACATGGCCTGGTTCACGGTTTAAGAAAAAAAGGATAAAGGCTTAAACCTTGTTTGTACCCAACCCGTTCTTCATGATGTTATTCAGTTCTATACTCAGTTAATTGTATGCTTAGATCCTAATTGAGTCTGGAATCTTTGCCCTGATATTCCGATGATGGTTCAAATACTGAAAGTTTATTTGAGAAGGTAGTCATTTTTGTAACCTTTTCTTTTTGTTGAGGATTTGTAGCGACCTCTTTTTTTTTATAATTTTATTATCCCTACCTTTTTCCTGAACTGTTTCTTTTGTGATTACAGTCAGCGGGATGCCCCAGGTTTTTCCTTAAGTCTCCTTCATAGATTTTGACTTAGCAGGATTTTCTTTTGAGATATAATGACTGCCTATTTTAATAATTATGCGAAACCATCACCATGTTTTCTTTTGGAAGGATACCTCTGACACTACTCATCGTGTACAAAGGGAAAGCTTGCGATTGAAGGAACCATTAAACTAACTAAGAAATTACCATGCCCTAGGTTATGATTAAAAGTTTCAATTTGTGTGGAAAAGAAAACTCCTACTTCTTAGGTTCATAGGGGTTGACTAGGGATTAACTTCCTTATAACTCCACTGTTTAGGATTTGAAGAAATGCTTGTACATGGTTAGCAAGGTCTATTCAAAAGCATACTGTATGAGATTATGCCATTGTTTTCGTCATCCTCACTCTAAAGGCTTATAACTTATAATTGAGAGTTGAATATCAAGAAAAGGAAGTAAAACACATAGTTTCAATATAGTGAAAATGAATGGATTAATTCAAGACAAATATATACAATGCATTAATGGAATAACAAAGTTTAACATAAAATAAGTGTTCTATGAATCAATAGAAAATTACAATTTGAAAATTCCAATGAACAAAAATATTTTTCGTCTAATCTTGTCACTTCAGATGGTGTGCCTTTGAGGGATGACAAAACAATTCAGTCTGACCATCTTGTGAAAACTTCAGAACTCCTTCGTCGATCAAGTCTTAAATCTTATTTTTCAATGCTCAATAGCTATTAGTGTCATTCCCAAGACTATTGGAATGATAAGCGCATCTCACATTAGGATTGTACCGAGGAGCGGAGGTATTGGGATTCTGAGGAGGATCCTTCAATGTAATCAACTCCAACCTTAATATGTGTTGCAATACTTGAGCCGGGGACATGTTTATTTTGGTGAATCGTCTTTTGGGTGCATCCTGCTTACACCGATTCCCCTATTGTTGTTGATGAGGTCGTTATTGGACTTGCAATGTAGTAGCAATCCAGGAAGACATACTTTTAACCAAGCCAACTTCTTGTGTCATTGGAGGTTGTTTAATGATTTGATCTCCAATTCCATCCGTTCGTCCCATACGGTTGTATTTGTCTTGATGAAGTTTGCTGACGAGCGTTCTCAACTATTCTTGTCCCCGAGAT
Organism: Vicia faba; assembly: GCA_948472305.1. NCBI lineage: Eukaryota > Viridiplantae > Streptophyta > Magnoliopsida > Fabales > Fabaceae > Vicia > Vicia faba. Next base: position 1,050,649,223 of record OX451736.1, on the reverse strand, counting down.
GAGTTTTGGATAAGAGCCATCTGTCCCATCATATGGATTATCATCATTGACATCTCAACTTTTAATTGTTCTAATTGATCATCCTTGCTGTCTTCAGGATTCTTCTTGGCCATGCTCTTAGTGAGGAGTGCTTTCAATTCCTCTTGCCCATTAGATAGGAACATTTCTTTGAACTGAGCATCTTGAGCTTGGAGATTTCTGACGGTCTGTTCGAGAGCCATCTTTACTGAAATAAATAGTAAGCAAATGAGAAAACCTGTATGGGGAAAACCTGCTATGACATGATGCATGATATGTAGATGTAATGTTTTCAAGGAACTCTCGGGGTAAGAAAAATGATAGAAGTTGAATCTGACTGCAGCTTAGATTGAAGAAATTCGTATCATTGAATGTCCTTCTATGAGAATCAAGCTCACTGTGTCGAGTGGGTCATAGCCTCTGACTCGAGTGATCATGCTTTGGTCTTTTGACGACATTGGCTAGAGGAAAATAAATCCCCTTTCCCCTTGCTAGACGTCGGTTCATGATACTTTGGCGGCATTTAGTTAGAGGAAAATAAATGCTCCTGCCCCTTGCTAGGCGTCTGGGTCATGATAACCTGCATCATAGGCCCTTGAGATCCTTGAAATGGTTAATGAAAATTCTATGGCATGATGTCATGATTTTATGCACCAAGCAAAAGTGTAAGGTGATGAAACCATGTAAGTCTTGCAAGAAGTCTCAATTATTGGATAATGAATACAAACAATTCCTGCAAGGAATTCATGTCATTTACAAACAAGCCCTGCAAGGAGTTCAAGTTGTTAGATAATAAATGCAAACAAGTCACATAAGTAGCCTTAGGTTTAGGCTTGCATGGAGTTTGTAGGTAAGTACTCTCTTGAAGTTTTAGTTGGCTCAACATGTCCTAAAAGAAGTAACCGAGTTCTAAAGGATCTCAATATCACCGATCTTTCTTCATCGGGCATTATTTCAGCTCAAGCGATCTTTTCTCACGACCAGAATATCCCGAAAGTCTGATCTCAATGAGTTTAGTATTGAGTATCAACCAATCCTCAATTTTGCACCGAAGCCGGATATCTCACTACTTTCTAATGGCCAAGTTTGTTCAACTAAGGTTCTAAGGTCAGTTAGTGCTTCATGACACCACACAACAACCTCGTATTCTCCTTGATTCAACACAAAGGATATCGGTACCAACAAATGTGTCACACTAACATAGCTATCGCTTCAACCATGTTAGTATTACGCTGCACAATCCCCACGATTTATTTCTACTTACCTAATATTCCTCAGATCCGGGTATAGGATCTATACAAGAATACCCAAACATAACCCGAAATGTAAAGCAAGCAAATCAAACAAGTTAAGCATTTTAAATGTGAACTATCTCTAAGGTAACCCCACTTTTAGTATTTCTCCAGCAGAGTCGCCAGTTTTGTAATATGGTGGAAGAACTGACTTTACTGGTTTTTGCATTTTATCGCAAATGTTGCGGTTAGCAAGAGTCGCCACTGACTTTTCTTTTATCCAACAAATGAAGGAGTGAAAATAATAGGAAAGACCTTTTTAAAGATTTTGAGTTTGGGGGGTAGGTTATGGAAAGGGAAGGTGTTAGCACACTTTCCATCCATAGTTATCTATGAGCTCTTAGTTGCTAGCTCACTTTGAAAATTCTTTTTTGTGTAAATGTATTTGAAAATATTTTTTGAAAAGACGTCTTAGTGCGGCGAACTTTGTAATGTTTCTCGTATCGTTGAGAACGTATACAAAGTATTTTTTGTCTTTGAAAATATTTAGAAAATAGTTTGTGTATGTGTGAAAAATTATTTTGTCTGTTTTTATCAGCAAGCAACTATAAGCGGTCTACCTACTCGAATGGTCTTTTTTCTTTTTCTCTTTTCCTTTAGACAGTGTTATCCTACTATTAGTCAGTAGGTAGCCCTATCGTTGGATGTTTTGAGGGACATGCGAGGGTCATTTACCGATGCAACGTCAAAAGGGTCATCGAGGGACTTATAATCTTATAACCAAAGGGTCGCTGCTAAAATCTCTTACGTTTGAGAGACGTAATTGTTTATTCCGAAGGCAATAAGTGGAGGTACTTTAGAGGTGCGTGTGTGAGAGTGTGTTGTGTTTCAGTTATGTTTATCTTGAGTGTTAGGTTTTCTAGCGTTTGCTTTTAGTCTTTCCATACAAGCATATTGGCATACATCTAGCAGTTAATTGTATATAAGTACGGGAAATAAAGTGCAGAAAATGAATTTACACTATTACATCGCTTCGGCATGGGGGGAATTATAAACCAAAAATGGGAAATGAAAAGTAAAAGGTCATAGTTTAACTATTACATCCCGTGTGCAATTACATAATTTTATGAAAATAATGCGAATAAAAATTAATGAATGTGCAGAGGAGAAAGAAATAAAGATATAAAGAACCCTACAAATCTAAGTGGAAGAAAATGTTTTTTTTTTGTTTTTAATTTTTGTTTAGAAAAATAATTAAATTATGAGAACCTAATTCTAATTAGTTAATTAATTAAAAAAATATGATTAAATGATTGATCAAAATTAATTTAATTAATAAAAACTTAAATCTACTATTTTTCTGATTTTCTGATTTTTTTAATAAAAAAGAATTAATTGAAAGAAAAGAATAAAATAGTAAGTGAAGTAATAAAATAAAAAAAGAAATATAAATGAGCTACTGCAAAAAAAATATTAGAGGGTGAATAATCAGATTTTTGCAAGACCCATCATCTCAAGCCCAGGCGTTTGCAAAAGGAAATGGGGGATGCAGTCCTGAGTTTGGCTAGGCCCAAGACAACTGAGCCAATGAGCTTTGTTTAATCCAATACATCTAAATTCTTGTGTTTATGCTTACATGTAAGACGTTAAATTCACTCAAAACATTAATAGTAATAAGAATGCATGCACAAAACTGATTTAAATTACACGGTAAGAGAGTTTGAGATTCAAAATTTTACCAAAACCGTGGGATGGTTATGAGGATAATCTGGGATACTTAGGGGTTGAATCTGGACTCTGGAAGACTCTTGGGGATCTCAGGAATATATTAGTGGCCTTAGTTTGGATTGATAGCGCCTGGAAGTGAAGTTACAAATTTTGCAACTTTTCTTTGATTTTTGAGAATTTTGAGAGAGATCTTGTATGCAAGGATTTCGTGGTACATTGATTCTAAATGTATTGTTCATTTATAGAGTGAAATAGGAGGGTGAGGGTGAACCAATATGGAAGAAAACAATGCATTCATGGCTTATGAAACAAAAATCCAACACATTGAAAACTTACCATCTTTGAGATATTGCTTGCCTCTTTTGAATTTGCATGAACCTGGACATATTGTGGCATGGATTTCATGAATTTGTTGGGCTTGAAAAAGTTTGTTGGGCTTGCAAAAGGTTTGAAATCCAAAGGCCCAAGTCTTCACACCCTATTTTCATCTTTTTATTCAATTTTATTCATTTTTAATTGAATAAAAAATCAAATAAAAGCAATAAAAATCATGAGCATGTGTGAATGTTTTTTAGAGGTTCTATCACATATTATAAACATGTTTGAATACAAAAAACTAGGCCCATTTGTTCAAAATTGCAATTTTGCTCCATTTGCATTTCATGAATTTCTTCAAAATCTCACAACTTGTGTAACTCATAACTTGCTCAATTTTCATCTTTTAAAGATGATATTTGACTTTTTAGAAAGATCAAGATGTCCTCTACAATCTCTATTTTCATCATTTTTGCTTTTTAAGACTTTATCTTGACGTAAGTTTCCTTGACAAAAAATGTTTTTTTGTTGACTTTTGAAAATGACCTATAATGTTATAACTCATATCTTTTAAATGAAGCATTTTTTGGACTTGAGCATAAAGAAAAAGTTGTAGAGAATTGAGTTTTCTTCAAAATGAGCTTTGTTTTGGGAAAATTTTATGAAGCATGTCAAGGTTATGTCTGGTCAAAGCTCAACTGACTTCTCCTAAGGAAAACCCTAATTTGGCAATTCTTGACTTTTGATGATCTGAGGACTTTCCTTGAGGAATCATGATCAACCCTTGATCAAATGATGAATATCACTTCAAATGTGGATGTTGACCAAAAATCTTGATGTTTGACTGTATGTTGACCACAATTGACTTTTTGACCAATACAGTTAATTTTCAATCATTTGAGTCATTGACTGAGCAAACTTGTGATGTAGGGCTTGAAACTTGACATGAACCTTTTTAAGGACCTATGAAGAACCATGGAAGCCACTTGTGACCTTTACAAACCAAATTTCTTTGAGAAACTCCAAACCCTAGTTGTAGGCCTTTGGTTTAGGAGGTGCATCTTGACTAGTCAACCCTTGAGTGCTTTGAGAAGCCTTCAAAGAATGTCTTGAAGAAAATGGGAGGGAAAATTTTAGGGTATAACAGCTTCCCCTGTTCAATCTTCTTAAACCTTAAGAGTTATATTGGCTTGTTCGCCATTCGTGACTTGAGGGTAGAAGATGATTGAACACTTAAGTGCCCAGAAATTTGCACTCGTTTGTGCAAGAAGTAACGTTGTTGGTTGATTGTACCGGGAATGAGCTTAGAGATGCCATTCGGAGAGATGACATATAATTGTCAGAGATGGGCTTATAGATGCCATCCAAAGGTGATGGAGAGACTTCGAAGATGGGCTTATTGATGCCATCCAAAGTAACTGTTGATAGAAATATAAGAATAAGTCTATGCTTGACTTGATCTTTAGGAGATGTATCCGGAAGGGGTCTACGCCCGACTACTACTTCAATAGGTAATGGAAGGAGTCTACGCCTGACTACTACTTTAATAGGTATCAGAAGGAATCTATGGCGACGACTACTTCACAAGGTATTGGAAGGAATCTATGGCGACTACTACTTCAAAGGGTACCAGAAGGAAGCTATAGCGACTACAACTTCACAAGATACTGGAAGGAATCTATGGTTACTACTACTTCAAAGGTAACCAGAAGGAATCTATGGCGACTACTACATAAAAGGGTACCAGAAGGAATCTATGGCGATTATTACTTCACAAGGTACTGGAAGGAATCTATGGCGACTACTACTTCAAAGGGTACCAGAAGGAATCTATGGCGACTATTACTTCAAAGGGTACCAACAGGAATCTATGGCAACTACTACTTCACAAGGTACTGGATGGCGACTAATACTTCAAAGGGTACAAGAAGGAATCTATGGCGACTACTACTTCACAAGGTACTGGAAAGAATCTATGGCGACTACTACTTCAAAGGGTACCAGAAGGAATCTATGATGACTACTACTTCAAAGGGTACCAGAAGGAATCTATGGCGACTACTACTTCACATGGTACTGGGAGGAATCTATGGCGACTACTACTTCAAAGGGTACTAGAAGGAATATATGGCGACTACTACTTCACAAGGTACGGGAAGGAATCTATGACGACAACTACTTTAAAGGGTACCAGAAGGAATCTATGGCGACTACTACTTCAAAGGGTACCAGAAGGAATCTATGACGACTACTACTTCAAAGGGTACCAGAAGGAATCTATGGAGACTACTACTTCAAAGGGTACTAGAAGGAATCTATGGAGACTACTACTTCAAAGGGTACCAGAAGGAATCTATGGCGACTATTACTTCAAAGCGTACCAGAAGGAATCTACGACGACTACTACTTCAAAGGGTACCAGAATGAATCTATGGAAACTACTACTTTAAAGGGTACCAGAAGGAATCTGTGGCGACTACTACTTCAAAGGGTACCAAAAGGAATCTATGGCGACTATTACTTCAAAGGGTACCTGAAGGAATCTATGGCGACTACTACTTCATCAAGGTACTAGAAGGAATTCGTGCTTGATTTTGTTTGAATGATGCACTATAAGATGTCTACACTTGACTTTATCTATATGTGATATTTTTCATAATGACTTTCTGGGGAAATTCTTTGAGGGAAATACTTGTCAGAATTTAGTTTCTGAAGAAATTAGTCTGGTCATGTAGATATTTGATGATATTCGTCTGTTTATAGACTTTACCTGAAAAGATAAAGGGTTAGCTGTATCCAATGTCATGATGTATGAAATGCATTACGTAATGACGTTCTCAAAATAAATGAGACTGTGCTATATGCGTTTCATATGCATATGCTATGATATTCTATAAATGATGTATAGATGTGGAATTTTATGGAAGTGCATTTGTAAACTTGAACAACATCTTTGTCTGGGAAAATAAATCCCTGACTGTCGCTGGGGATGAAGAGTATGTGCACTATTCAATCTTCTAGGGATTGTTTTCATTGGGTACTCATGCTTGCTTTTGAGGAAACTCTGTCGGGAAACATTAATTTCTGCTTGCTGAGGAAAATCTGCTGGAGAGTGTTAATTCCTACTCGGGGAGAAGAATTTGAGAACATTGGTTGTTCATTGCTCTACTGGGGAGTTTATGCCTTGATTGGGGATAGAAGATACGAATAACTTTCTATCCTGTTTGAGGAGGATAAAGTTGACTGACATCTGATCCGATTTTAGATGCAGTAGCAACTCTTTGGGGATAGTGGCAACTTCACTGGGGGAAAGAATTTTGCCGGTGGTTTGTGGTAGTAGCACACTCAAGCTGGGGAGTGTCAGAATAAATCTATGCCTTGATTGTATATGGAGATGTATTGAATGAGTCTCAGAATGATATCCGTATCTGGATTGAATCTGAACCGTATATGGAATGAGTGTCATAAGTAATCTATATCTAGATTGTATCTGAACCGTATCTGGAATGAGTGTCAGAATGAATCTATATCTAGATTGTATCTTAACCATATCTGGAATGAGTGTTAGAATGAATCTATGTATAGATTGTATCTGAACTGTATCTATAAGAGAATCTGTTTGGGGAAATAAACCCTGTTGATGGAGAAATACTCTTGCTAAGGAAACACCCTTGATAAGGAAATGAACTTTGCTGGAGAGCAGAAGTCTGAAGGGGTTTTACAACCTCGGAGGAACAAGCTCAGTTAGGGAAGAGAAACTCCATGATCTATATTGATCGGAACTCCGTAGGTTGGTGATATTTCTGGGGAGAAAATCATACTCCTTTATCAGCCAGAGCAATATGCCGTGGAAATTGCAGGGAACGTATGAACTTGTGAGGATTACCCTGTAGAGATAATCTCATGGAAGTGGCTCTGTGGGGATTTTGTGGATGGCTTGAACATCTTCAACTCCAAGAGCCCTCAGTGACTGCTGATCAGGGTGACAAATCTTCTAATGATAGACAGGTGACGAGATGATGGGGCATAGTCGTATGCTTTAATCCCAAACTTTTTGCATGGATTATCCTTTCAGATTTTTAGTCCATCGGGATATCCGTTTTTGCCCAAGCCGCCTTTTCAGGTTTTCGACTTGTCGGGTGTACATTTTCATTTATATATCCCTAATTTTTCCCGAACTCTTTTGGTTCGCCGGGATGCCCTTATTTTTTCCTAGGACAGTCAACCTAGCGGGTCTTTTTCATGCGTAGTATTTTTCGACTATGTCCGCTTTCATCGGGTGTAGAGAATTGTCACTGTCCATAGTAGTAAGTGTTGTAGCATTTCCAGAAAAATGTTTTCTCGATCGTACGTGATCCTTTGCTGGAATTCATGTCCAATGCCCCAAGTGATTCAGATGGAGATCTACCCCTGGCTATTCGACACTTTTGAGAGATTCCTTAAATCTTAAATCGACTGCCCTTACATCAGTTGGACACCATGTCATGCCCCTTGATTATGAAAGGCCTGTTATTGGAAATGTCTTTCCATCTGAGGTGATTATGTTTATTGAGAGGATTTATGTTCATTGACTATTCGTCGTGTGAATTTCTCTGTTGTCGAACAATTAGTCATATGCAAACAATGTCATTTAAAAATCCAAAACTTATGTATGTCTTGAAGTTTTGAAAATGCATTTTTAGTAAACAAATATAATTTTGTAAGAGTATGAATTCAACTCAGGATTTATAGTAAACCTTACAGGAGTCCGGATACCTTTTGTAACAATATGCTTTCGAACTAACCCATGTTTCAGTTAGGACTTTTAAGGGTTGTAACGTGGCCTGGTTCACGGTTTAAGAAAAAAAGGATAAAGGCTTAAACTTTGTTTGTACCCAACCCATTCTTCATGATGTTCTTCAGTTCTATACTCAGTTAATTGTACGCTTAGATCCTAATTGAGTCTGGAATCTTTGCCCTGATATTCCGGTGATGGTTCAAATACTGAAAGTTTATTTAAGAAGGTAGTCATTTTTGTAACCTTTTTTTTTTGTTGAGGATTTGTAGCGACCTCTTTTTTTTAATTTTATTATCCCTACCTTTTTCCTGAATTGTTTCTTTTGTGATTACAGTCAGCGGGATGCCCCAAGTTTTTCCTTAAGTCCCCTTCATAGATTTTGACTTAGCAGGATTTTCTTTTGAGATATAATGACTGCCTATTTTAATAATTATGCGAAACCATCACCATGTTTTGTTTTGGAAGGATACCTCTGACACTACTCGTCGTGTACGAAGGGAAAGCTTGCGATTGAAGGAACCATTAAAATAACTAAGAAACTACCATGCCCCAGGTAATGATTAAAAGTTTCAATTTGTGTGGAAAAGAAAACTCCTACTTCTTAGGCTCAGAGGGGTTGACTAGGGATTAACTTCCTTATAACTCCACTGTTTAGGATTTGAAGAAATGCCTGTACATGGTTAGCAAGGTCTATTCAAAAGCATACTGTATGAGATTATGGCATTGTTTTCGTCATCCTCCCTCTAAAGGCTTATAGATTTTAATTGAGAGTTGAATATCAAAAAAAGGAAGTAAAAACATAGTTTCAATATAGTGAAAACGAATGGATTAATTCAAGACAAACATATGCAATGCATTAATGGAATAACAAAGTTTGACATAAAATAAGTGTTCTAACAATCAAAAGAAAATTACAATTTGAAAATTCTAATGAACAAAAAGCCTTTTCGTCTAAACTTGTCACTTCAGATGGTGTGCCTTTGAGGGATGACAAAACAATTCAGCCTGACCATCTTGTGCAAACTCCAACACTCCTTTGTTGATCAAGTCTTAAATCTTATTTTTCAATGCTCACTAGCTATTAGTGTCATGCCCAGGACTATTCGAATGATAAGCACATCTCACATTAGGATTATACAGAGGAGAGGAGGTGTTGGGATTCTGAGGAGGATCCTTCAACGTAATCAACTCCAACCTTAACATGGGTTGCAATACTTGATACGGAGACATGTTGATTTTGGTGAATCGTATTTTGGGTGCGTCCTGCTTACACCGATTCCCCTGTTATTGTTGATGAGGTCGTTGTTGGACTTGCAATGTAGTAGCAATCCGGGAAGATCTACTTTTAACCAAGCCAAATTCTTGTGTCATTGGAGGTTGATTACTGATTTGATCCCCAATTCCACCCGTTCGTCCCATACGGTTGTATTTGTCTTGATGAAGTTTGCTAACGAGAGTTATCAACTCTTCTTGTCCCCGAGCTGAGTTTTGGATAAGAGCCATCTGTCCCATCATCTAGGTTCTCATCATAGACATCTCAGCTTGCAATTGTTCCAATTGATCATCCTTTTGGTCTTCAGGATTCTTCTTGGCTATGCTCTTAGTTAGGAGTGCTTTCAATTCCTCTTGCCCATTAGATAGGAACATTTCTTTGAACTGAGCATCTTGAGCTTGGAGATTTCTGACGGTCTGTTCGAGAGCCATCTTTACTGAAATAAATAGTAAGCAGATGAGAAAACCTGTATGGAGAAAACCTTCTATGACATGATGCATGATATGTAGATGTAATGTTTTCAAGGATCTCACAGGGTAAGAAAAATGTTAGAAGTCAAATCTGACTGCAGCTTAGATTGAAGAACTTCGTATTATTGAATGTCCTTCTATGAGAATAAAGCTCACAGTGTCGAGTGGGTCATAGCCTCTGACTCGAGTTATCATGCTTTGGTATTTTGACGGTATTGGCTAGAGGAAAATAAATCCCCTTTGCCCTTGCTAGACGTCAGTTCATGATACTTTGGCGGCATTTAGTTAGAGGAAAATAAATCCCCATGCCCCTTGCTAGGCGTCTGGTTCATGATAACCTGCATCACAGGCCCTTGAGATCCTTGAAATGGTTAATGAAAATTCTATGGCATGATGTCATGACTTTATGCACCAAGCAAAAGTGTAAGGTGATGAAAACAAGTAAGTCTTGCAAGAAGTCTCAGTTATTGGATAATGAATACAAACAAATCCTGCAAGGAATTCATGTCATTTACAAACAAGCCCTGCAAGGAGTTCAAGTTGTTAGATAATAAATGCAAACAAGTCACACAAGTAGCCTTAGGTTTAGGCTTGCATGGAGTTTGTAGGTAAGTACTCTCTTGAAGTTTTAGTTGGCTCAACCTTTCCTAAAAGAAGTAACCGGGTTCTAAAGGTTCTCAATATCACCGATCTTTCTTCATCGGGCATTGTTTCAGCTCAAGCAATCTTTTCTCGCGACAGAAATATCCTGAAATTCTGATCTCAATGAGTGTAGAATCGAGTATCAACCAATCTTCAGTTTTTCACCGAAGCCGGATATCTCACTACTTTCTAATGGCCAAGTTTGTTCAACTAAGGTTCTAAGGTCAGTTAGTGCTTCATGACACGACACGTCGGCCTCATATTCTCCTTGATTCAATACAAAGGATACGGATGCCAACAAATGTGTAACACTAACATAGCCATCGCTTCAACCATGTTGGTATCACGCTGCATAATCCCCACGATATATTGCTACTTACCTAATATGCCCCAGATCCGGATATAGGATCAATACAAGAATACCCAAACATAACCCAAAATGTAAAGCAAGCAAATCAAACAAGTTAAGCATTTTAAATGTGAACTGTCTCTAAGGTAACCCCACTTTTATAATTTCCCCAGCAGAGTCGCCAGTTTTGTAATACGGTGGGAGAACTGACTTTAGTGGTTTTTGCATTTTATCGCAAATGTTGCGGTTAGCAAGAGTCGCCACCGACTTTTCTTTTATCCAACAAAGGAAGGGGTGAAAAGATCAGGAAAGACCTTTTTAAAGATTTTGAGTTTGGGGGGTAGGTTATGGAAAGGGAAGGTGTTAGCACCCTTTTCATTTGTAGTTATCTACGGGCTCTTAGTTGCTAGCTCACTTTGAAAATGCTTTTTTGTGTAAGTGTATTTGAAAATATTTTTTGAAAAGATGCCTTAGCGCGGTGAACTTTTCAATGTTTCTCGTATCGTTGAGAACATATACAAAGTGTTTCTTGTCTTTGAAAATATTTAAAAAAGAGTTTGTGTATGTGTGAAAAATTGTTTTGTTTGTTATTGTGAGCAAGCAACTATAAGCGGTCTACCTACTTGAATGGTCTATGTTCTTTTCCTCTTTTCCTTTAGACAATATTATCCTACTATTAGTCAGTAGGTAGCCCTATCGTTGGATGTTTTGAGGGACAAACGAGGGTCATTGTACAGTCACGAAAGCAACTCGTAAGATAATTTAGCAATTACCCTAAGTTTTTAAGATCATTTACCGATGCAATGTCAAAAGGGTCATCGAGGGACTTATAATCTTATAACCAAAGGGTCGCTGCTAAAATCTCATATGTTTGAGAGACACGACTGTTTATTCCAAAGGCAAAAAGTGGAGGTACTTTAGAGGTGCGCGTGTGCGAGTGTGTCATGTTTTCAGTTATGTTTATCTTGAGTGTTAGGTATTCTAGCGTTTTTTTAGTCTTTCCATACAAGCATATTAGCATACATCTAGCAGTTAATTGTATATAAGTACGGGAAATAAAGTGCGGAAAAGGAATCTACACTATTACATCGCTTCGGGATGGGGGGAATTACAAACCAAACATGGGGAATGAAAAGTAAAAGGTCCTAGTTTTACTATTACATCCGAGTGCAATTACATAATTTTATGAAATAATGTGAATAAAAATAAATGAATGCGCAGAGGAGAACGAAAGAAAGATGTAAAGAACCCTAAAAATCTAAGTGGAAGAAATTTTATTTTATTTTATTTTTAATTTTTGTTTAGAAAAATAATTAAATTATGAGAACATAATTCTAATTAGTTAATTAATTAAAAAAATTTGATTAAATGATTTATCAAAATTAATTTAATTAATAAAAACTTAAATCTACTATTTTTGTGATTTTATGATTTTTTAATAAAAAATAATTAATTGAAAGAAAAGAATAAAATAGTAAATGAAATAATAAAATAAAAAAGAAATATAAATGAGCTGCTGCAAAAAGAAAGTTAGGGGGGTGAATAATTAGATTTTTGCGAGGTCCAACATGTCAGGCCCAGTCGTTTGCAAAAGGGAATGGGGGGTGCAGTCCCGAGTTTGGCTAGGCCCAAGACAAATCAGCCCAGGGGCTTCGTTTGATCCAATACATCTGAATTCTTGCGTCTATGCTTACATGTAAGACGTTGGATTCGCTCAAAACATTAATAATAATAAAAATGCATGCATAAAACTGATTTAAATTACATGGTAAGCGAGTTCGAGATTCAAAATTTTACCAAAGCCGTGGGATGGTTATGAGGATGATCTGGGATGCTTAGGGGTTGAATTTGGACTCTGGAAGACTCCTGGGGATCTCAGGAATGTTTTAGTGGCCTTGGTTCAGATTGATAGCGCTTGGAAGTGAAGTTACAAATTTTGCAACTTTTCTTTGATTTTTGAGAATTTTGAGAGAGATCTTGTATGCAAGGATTTCATGGTCCATTGCTTCTAAATGTATTGTGTATTTATTGAGTGAAATAGGAGGGTGGGGGTGAACCAATATGGAAGAAAACAATGCATTCATGACTTATGAAACAAAAATCCAACATATTGAAAACTTGCCATCTTTGAGATATTGCTTGCCTCTTTTGAATTTGCATGAACCTGGACATATTGTGGCATGGCTTTCATGAGTTTGTTGGGCTTTCAAAAGTTTGTTGGGCTTGCAAACGGTTTGAAATCCAAAGGCCCGAGTCTTCACACTCTATTTTCATCTTTTTATTCAATTTTATTCATTTTTAAATGAATAAAAAATCAAATAAAAGCAATAAAAATCATGATCTTATAAACGTGTTTGAATATCAAAAACTAGGCCTATTAGTTCAAAATTGCAATTTTGCTCTATTTGCATTTCATGAATTTCTTCAAAATCTCCCAACTTGTGCAACTCATAACTTGCTCAATTTTCATCTTTTGAAGATGATCTTTGACTTTTTAGAAATCTAAATATGTCCTCTACAATCTCTATGTTGATAATTTTTGCTTTTGAAGATTTTATCTTGACGTAAGTTGCCTTGACAAAAAATTTGTTGACTTTTGAAAATGACCTATAATGTTTTAGCTCATATCTTTCAAATGAAGCATTTTTGGACTTGAGCATAAAAACAAAGTTGTAGAGAATTGAATTTTCTTCAAAGTGAGATTTGGTTGGGGAAAAGTTGATGAAACATGTGAAAGTTATGTCTGGTCAAAGCTCAGTTGACTTCTCCTAAGGAAAACCCTAATTTTGCAATTCTTGACTTTTGTTGATCTGAGGACTTTCCTTGAGGAATCATGATAAACCCTTGATAAAATGATGAAAATAAATTCAAAATGTTGATGTTGACCAAAAATCTTGAAGTTTGAATGTATGATGACCACAATTGACTTTTTGACCAATACAATTGATTTTCAATCATTTGAGTCATTGACTGAGCAAACTTGTGATGCAGGTCTTGAAACTTGACATGAACCTTGTTAAGGACCTATGAAGAACCATGGAAGCCAATTGTGACCTTTACAAACCAAATTTCTTTGAGAAACTCCAAACCTTAGTTGTAGGCCTTTGGTTTAGGAGGTACATCTTGACTAGTCAATCCCTGAGTGTTTTGAGAAGCCTTGAAAGAATGTCTTGAAAAAAATGGGAGGGCAAATTTTGGGGTACAACACCTACCCTTACCTTATATTTAAGATTATGAATCTCCTACAATGGATTCTCCTTTGACCTAGCTCTTTCTCACCTCCTTGATTTCTCTTCTCTCCAAAATTCGATCGTATGGAATGATACGATTAAACTCTCTATTCTTCCTTTTTACTAGTATAACCCGTAGACCCCTAATATGGTCGTCCATACTTTCCCCTAAATAAACATTAAGCAATGACCATCTTGCCCTCATTATTTCTACTCATTTTATTCAATTTAATTATTAAATAATTCTAATCAATTATTCTAAAATCCAGATAATTCCAACTAAGTTATTTAAATATCAAGGTAATTCTCATTATTATTCTAATCCGACACTACCTCACATATAATCTCACCAACCCATCTATTGCACCAAATAAAATCACAGACAAAAGACTCATCAACACATATAAATACACAACATCAAATAAATAATTTATTAGAATAATTCAATAAAAATCAGGGAGTTACAACTCTCCCTCACTTAAAAGATTTTAGTCCTCGAAAATTACCTGATGCAAACAACATCGGGTACGAATCTCACATTTTACTCTCTAAATCCCACAATGCTCTCTCTCTGACATATCCTCCCCAAACAACTTTCACTAGAGTAATTTACTTGCCCCTCAGCTTCTTCATTTCACAATCTTTGATCCTCACAGGTACGTCTCAATAGTAAGATTGTCCCGCACTTGCACATCATCCATTAGAGTCACATGAGATAGATCTAAAATATACTTTTGGAGTTGCGAAACATGGAACACATCATGCAAATTAGACAATTTAGGTGGCAAGGCCACCCTATACGCAACCGTACCCACCTTGTCTAAAATCTTATATGGTACGATAAGTCGAGGAGTAAGCTTCCTCAATTTCAAAGCGCGTCCAACACCGGTCACTGGAGTAACCCTCAAGAAAACATGGTCTCCTTCTTGAAACCCAAGATCCATCCTTCTATTATCATGGTAAATCTTTTGTCTACTCAGCGACATTTTCATCTTATCCTGAATAAAATTCACTTTTATATAGTCTGTCAAACAATCTCAGGTCCAAGCACTACACTTTTACCAGATTCATACCAACACAAAGGTGTTCTAGATCTCTGTCCACACAATGCCTTAAAAGGTGTCATTCCAACACTAGAATGAAAACTATTGTCATAAGTGAACTCTATCAGTGGAAGATAATTATCCCATGAACCTCCTTGTTTAAGGACACACACTCTCAACAAATCCTCCAAAGACAGAATGGTCCTCTTTGTATTACCATCAATCTATGGGTGATATGCAAAACTCAACCTTACCTTAGAGCCCAACGCATCCTGCAAACTCTTCCAAAATCCAAAAGTAAACTTCAGATCTTTATCGAATACAATACTTGACGGAACCCCATGAAGCTTCACAATCACACGGATGTAAATCTCCGCCAACTTCGGTACCGGAAAACTAATTTTAATTGTAACACTCTTCTAAACCCACATATAATTTGAATATAATTTACAAAAATAATTCAAATAGAACCACCAACAAGGGTGTCACATCTTCATATAAACATCATATAACACATCATGCTCCGTAACACGAGTTTTTAAAATCAACGATAACGAATACTTCATGAATAACAACAATGACACTTCAACTATTCACAACATAATTCATCGTTTCAAAACAATTTTATTAAAATACTTAATCATGCTTCATCGTTTACAATACATAACTCAATACCCTGAAAGGTAGTTCAAAATCTCAAAATAAATGAAAGAACATAATTATCCAAAGAAACGATCTCAACCTCGACGTTACATATTATAGCAAGACCCACTTATTAAATAGGAAATAAATAAATCACTTTGAAGCTATCCTCTATGCTTCAACAAACTATTCCTGATTACCTGCAAGTTAGCCACATATAGAGGCAACATTTCCAAGCAGAAAGGGTGAGTTATCACAAATTATTATAAAAGATATATGGAGTAGATATAGTAGTACAATAACAAATCATCTTGGATTCTACATATCATCATACTTCACATATTATACTCACACTTTCACATCATCAAAAAACTTCAATTATATCATTATATCATCATGTTAACATCCATCATCAAACATCATTGAAATCACAATGTCACAACACCACTTAATCAATTATTATGGAATGTCACATATAATGCAATGTAACATCATTGACTCATGCATGTGGTACCAAAACTTCACTGATGACCAAGTCATCTTCCTCCAAAGATCCCCACCATAGGATCAATGACACGTCAAACAGAGTCTGAAAACTCAAGTTACAGTCTTTACAAAATCTGTCAGCTGCCACTCGCCTGAGGCTCGCTGGCGAGGCTGAGGAGAAAAGCATTCCCCCGTACAAAATTCTAGGAGCACCTATTTTACATCATCTCATTTTCCTGGCAACAGCTTCATTCGCCCGGCGAGCTCGAGCTCGCCTCTGCTTCGCCCGACGAAGCTGAAGCGAGACAACCCCTTCATATATTTTCCAGAACCTGCCCAAAAATCATCCTTCTCTCTCGCCTCACTCTCGCCCAACGAGGGCATGAAAACAATAACTCGACTGTCGCGTTTTCTGCATAGAACCAGTCCCAAAATTTCTTACGATTCCACACCAGAATAGACCCAAAACTCACATAATTTCACATGTTATCATCATAAAACAACAACACATAATAATAGGCATTATATACACCCGTTCATAGCATCACAACATCAATATATCACCAATTTCATCACAATCTTCATGTTATCAAATTCATCATAAAACTCCAAACAACCTACAAACATCTAAACCTTATATAAATCATAATAATAAGGATAACCCATTACCTTATATTATAGCTAGCAATTGAATCTTCTTTGCATTCTACTAAATCCCTCTGGGTTCTTGTGCCCTATCTCTCATTCACTCTTCTTCCCAGCTTTCATCATTGCACAAAACGAGCGTTCTAAACTCCAAATTCTCCTTATGTCAAACTTACCCCTTAGACCCCTAATATTATATTCCTATATTACCCTCACTTATCACTTCACCAATTACCACCTTGCCCTTATTATTTATACATCATATTATTATATCTATTTTCCTAATTAAAATAATTCTAAATAATTACTCTAATTATCTAAAATTATTTAAAACGCCCAATATCACTCAATTCCACTACACCACACATAGCATCACATCATACATAAAATTCATAAAAACATCACAAATACTAACAAATATATCACAAATACTCATCATAAATCAATTAAATAATTAAATAAACAATCTAATTATTTTAGAGTATTACAACTCTCTCCCACTTAAAGAGTTTTTGCCCTCGAAAATTACCCGGTGAAAAGAAAATTGGATAAGACTCTTTCATCTGATCCTCACGTTCCCAGGTCCAACTTTCACTTGCTGGTCCACCCTACAATACTTTCACTAAGACAATGTCTTTACCCAACAATTGCTTCACTTCCCGACCTTCTATCAGCACCGGTGATGCTTTAATAGTCAGGTTATCTCTCACCTGTACATTATCCATCTGGATCACATGTGAAGGATCCAAAATGTATTTTCTCAACTGAGACACATGAAACACATCATGAAGATTCACAAGCGACGATGGTAAATTAATTCTATAAGACACCTCACCTATCTTCTCTGATATCTGATATGGACCGACAAAACACGGTGTAAACTTTAGCAACTTTAAAGCTCTACCAACACCAGTTACCTGAGTAACATTCAAAAACACATGATCATCCTTTTGGAATTCAAGTGTCATCCTCCTTTTATCATGATAAGTTTTCTAACTAATATGAGAAGCTTTCATTCTCGCTTGGATCATATTGATCTTCTCAGTCGTTTCCTGCACAATCTCAGTGTAGCGGTAGAAATGTTGAGACTATGCCATTGGATTGACTTAACTCGCACAGATCAAATAAAAATCGCCAACGCGCTTTATTGTTTCCAAAGGATTGGGAAAAGAGAGAATAACCCAAAAAGAGGGAGAGAGAATCTAAGTTCGGGGGTTGTTTATGCAAAGGGAAGTTATTATCACCCTAAACATCTACAGTACTCCACAAGGACCTCTTTGAAAATTTGTGTATTTTGGCTATAAGAGTTGTATATAAAAAATAGATTATGGGGATGAGAAAAGAAGTATTTTTTACAATTTTTGCACCCGCCGTAGTTGTGAATCTTTAGTGCCTACATACCACCTTTTGTGCAATATGGGATCAGGGTACTCGTAGTTCACCTTTAAAAATTTTAAAACACAAGTGTGTTGGTTGATTTTAAGAGACGAGACATCATCATTGTATCCGAGTGGAAAAGATACTTACTACCCACAATCATGAGAAAGGAAAATTTGCATCATCTCAAAGTGGAGGATATAGCTTGGATTTTAAAATCAACAAAGTTTCACTCAACACCCAAGTGAAAAATGTATCACTTCACTACATATCATAGAAGTATAATAGCTCGCATCACTACAAGGATTGACAAAAGTCTAATCTTTTGAGAAAAATTTTAAGGTAAAAAGCCAAAGTGGCAAAATGGTTTGAATGATATTGGTTGACTTTTAGTCTTCTCACAAAAATGTCAAAGTATTATTAAATTGGTTAAAGTTTGATTAAGAAAATATTTTTTTAAATGCATGGACCTAAGTCCAAGTTTATTATGAAAGGGGTTCAAGTTTAGAAAACAAGAATAGTTTTGAAAATGAGGGAGAAGATTTTTGAAATTAAAGAAGATGGGAGGAGATGAAGGGACTATCCTAAAGCATAAGGTAAAAGCTAGGGAAAAGAACCATCTAACCAACAAGAAGCCAACACTTGACACAATGGGTCAATGTAGAATTCTCATCCTTTGGATTGAAACCAAGCAAGAAAGATATTAAACCTCTTAAGAATACCAAACTTCCGATCCATTAAGTCTTCACAAAAATTAGGCAGAGTAACAGATGTATATAGATAAATTCCCAATCACAGACAAAGCATATAATCAAAATAACCTACACACAAAGAAATAACAACCCAATGTCTTAGATTAAACCCCAAAAACTCCAGACAAAATAATAATAGAAGTCACAAGGTCTCTACTCCTAAGTCCAAGAAGTCCATAACTCCAAAATGCCAAGGATAGTAACCAAATAGTCCAAGTAACATTAAAGTTTTTTATTGTTCAAGTTGGTTATTAAGTATCTTCAAAAAGAAAATGAAAGCTCAAGTGAGCAAAATAAAAATGACAAAGATAAATGCTCAAGTGAGCAAAGATGAAAATAGCATAAAATGTAAATGCTAAAATAACTGGTGCATAAAAGTAAAGGCGTAAAGTAAAAGCATAAAAAGTAAAAGTCAATTGTTAATGAGTTAGAAATTAGAGGTTAGTTGAATGACCATCTTGAATCTTGCATTTGAAAACTCATTAGAAGATTGATAAAATCAAAGCCTCTCAACAATAAGTTTCATTTGCTTTTTGTCAAGTATATCATTCATTTCAAAATCTCAAGGCAACAACAAATGATCAACGATGTTTAAATGATTCGCTTAGACCAAAATTTATGAAGGCTCATTAGAGGATTTATAAGACCAAAACCTCCTAACAATGAACCTCAAGTTCGTTGGATCAAAGGTTTCAAACTAAACATATTTGGGCTTGCAAACATAGGTTTGGGCCACGAATGACAATATCTCGAATCAGGACAAAATTTAGCGCTATGTTAAGCAATTATAAGTGGACTTATATAGAAGTCACACCTATTTTAAGGCCGGTCAATAGCAATCTATGTATCATATGTTTGGAGAGATGATATGTAGATCACCCTCTAATAATATATAGCACAAATAAGAAAGGGATAAGATGAAGAGGAAGGGGATGCATTGTATGAAACTGGGGTTTCAAATATCATCAACATCATTCATTCCTTTTTGTGGATTTGGTTTCTCAACCTATCAACATCCAAGATCCAATGCGGTTGAATAATTTATCATCAAATGAAGTCCAAGTCATAACCAAAATAATAAAAATAAATAAATAAATAATATTTAATAAAACAAAATTAAAATGGTTAATAAAAGGAGAATAATTGATAAAATACACAAAGTATATCCAAATACCAAATAAAAATCCTAAAAAAAATTCAGAGGTCAAACATGATTTAATAAAAGTTGACAACTTTTTTCAGAATTTTTTAAAGTCAGAAACTATTTTTAAAAATAAAAGAAATAAGTAAAACAAACCAAAAAATGGTAAAAAAATAGTAAAATCAGAAATAAAAATTAAACAAGGTTATCAAAAATTACCAAAAGGTAAAAGGACCTTTCCATAACTTTTTAGAATTTAAAAAATTAAGAAAAATATTTTTAATCAATTAAAATAAGTTAATTAAAGTGAAAAAAATTATAAAAAATATCAAATCATGAAATAAAATTGTGAAAAAATAAAAATCAGAAAGAGAAAAATCCAAAATATTTTAAATAATTTTTTCAGATTTTTTTGAGTCAGAAATGAATTTTTTAATGAATTTTTGAAATTTAAATCAATTAGAATATAAAATCAGAAAATAAAATAATACCAAAAAGATATAGACCATTGGATCAATGTCAAAACACGTTAGTAATCAAATCCAAGGGATCTGGCACACTGTGCATATCATGGTCATTAGTGAATAAACCATTGGATCAAATATTAAATCAAATTTTGAAGAAAAAAAGTGGCGCCTTGTCATTGATTGAGAGATGACACATTGGTCATCTTCAATCTCCAGCCACACGAATTACAGGTTTCTCAAACTATAAAATCAGGAGCTCATACCTATGTCATTCGCTTCTTCTCATCAAGACGAAGACAGTCGTACCCTCTCGAAAAATTTATTTAAAGTGTAGCTCAGTCGATTTGCAAAAAACCAGAAGGAAAAAGTTGAATAGGGATTTTAAAATTCATGGCCAAAACTCAATTCCAGTTGAAAATAAATGATGCGACGAGTATCAGAATGATGAGATCTTCATTGTGGTAACAAGTTTTGAGAGATTTGATGAAGTAATTTACCTATTAAAGTTCAAATTCAGAGCTCTGAAAATTGACTTGGCTAGCACGATTTAGGATGTTTCAAGGTTTGCTTTTTCTTCTGTTAGCTTCAATGAAGTTCAAGGATGAAGAATTAGCACAAAAAAAGGATTGAAGAAGGTTGTAAAACCAAATTTGAAGTTATAGAAATATGGGTTAGGGAGAGAGTTTGGCAGGGTGATTTTGGTTGTTCAAGTTTGAGAAAATGAATGTAATATGTCCCTCTACTTATAGAAGAGTGAATGGTGAGAAGAATTGGAAGCAATATTGAGGTTTGGATGGAAAACGAAGGAAGCCCAAAAGTGAAAAAAGTGTGACTTGAATTTGCTCAAAACTCAACTAACTGTTGCATTTTGAACCTTAATTCAACTTTGGGAACTTGGTTAAACATGTTTAAATAAAAAACGCATGCTAATTTGGTGTTTAGAAGCTGAATTATGGATTTCAAATTCTGACTTGAAGTGAAACTTCAATTCCAGGGTACCCACTTTGAACCAATGGTACTCACAGCTCAAGTGGTCTTAGGGCATTGTAATACAGTAGGATAACTGACTTTTGATTTTGCGTTTCACTGTAAATGTCTCGGTTATCAAGAGTTGTCACCGACTTTTCTTTTATCTAATAAAAGAAAGGGTGGAAAGAACAGGAAAGACCTTTTGAGAATTTTCTGAGTAAGAGGGGGTAGGTTATGAAAAGGGAATGTGTTGGCACCCTTTTCATTCGTAGTTATCTACGGGCTCTTAATCGCCAGCTCACTTTTGAAAATGCTTTGTGTTTGTGTGTTTGAAAGAATATTTTTAAAAGATGCCTAAGTTCAGTAAACTTTGTAATGACTCTCGTATCGTTGAGAATGCATACAAAGTGTTTGCCTTTGATTTTTTTATAGAAAAGAGAGTGTATGTGTGAGAAATTATTTTGTTTGTGAGCAAGTGACTATGCGCTATCTACCTACTCAAAAGGGTATTTGTTCTTTTCCTCATTTCCTTTAGATTGTGTTATCCTACCATTAGTTAGTAGGTATCCCTACCATTGGATGTTTGAGGGACATGTGCGAGTTATCATACAGTCATAAAGGTAACTCGTTGGACACTTTAGCAATTATCATAACGTACTAAGATCATTTACCGAGGCAGCATCGAAGGGTCGTCAAGGGACTACGATCTTTTAACTGAAATATTATTGCTAAAGCATCCCACGTTCGAGGGACTTGACTGTTTAAATTCGAGGCAACAAGTGAGGGTCACCCTAGAGGTGCACATGTGCTAAGTGTTTTGATTTCAAGTATTTGTCTTGAGATTAGGTTTTCTAACGTTTGTTTTTTTATGTATTTCCATGCACGCCTAATTAATCTAGTAGTTAAATATATATAAGTGCAAAAAATAAAAATGCGGGAAATAATCTGTGCTATTACATCACTTTGGGGATGGGGAGTACAAACCAAAAATTTGGGAAAAAAGTAATAAATCCTAATTATCTATTACAAACTTGCAAGCAATTACAATATTGGAAAATAATTTGAAAAACGAATTGAGCACGTGGAGATTGAAAAAGGAAAAGATGTTTAAAAAACCCTAGGAAAATTCTAAGTACTTAAGAAAATATTTTTGTTGTCTTTGTTTAGAAAATATTTGAAGTGTAAAATGAAGAATACAACCTAATTCTAATTATTTCATTACTTAATTATTTAAAATAAAACAAAATATAATTAAATTAATTAATTTCTATAAAAAATAAATTAATTTATTAAAATCTAAATCTAATTTATTTATGATTTTTTTCTGATTAAATAACATGATTAAAAAAAGAAAAAATTAATTAAAACAAAATAAAGAAAATTAAATGGGCCTGCAAGAATGGAAAATGGGGGGTGTGCACCAGAATTTTGTCAAGCCCAACATCCTAAGCCCAGGCGCCTATGATGATTATGTGTGGCTGGCTCTAGGGACTCACGGTGCTCACATCAGATCTAGGGCGTTGGACATTGGCTTGATGAGATCTGATGGTTGTTAGATGAGGCACACCATGCGCATGTTGGACCTGATTCTATGGGATATGTAAACAGAAAATGTTAGAAAACAAAATACCAGGGGCAGGGATCGAACCCCTGCCCTGGTACACCAATGCCCTTGCACGCTTCCTTCTACTGTTGGGACGACTGCCTCATCTGGTGTTATAACACAATTAAAATAATATATTATAAAATGCAAGCTAATCTCAGACAGAAAAACATGTGCGTGTTAAGTGGACCCCTAGGATTTGAATGGACCAACCAGATCACTCTAATATGCCACACGGTCAGTCAAGGGGTCAACCCATCGTCTATGGTGTTTTCCACCATCTTCTCCGGCGAGAAGAATTTTGAAAACCTGCAAAAACATAAAATCAAAGCACGCAAAGTACGCTACTCCCCTTAAAATTTCCCCCTGAATCCGAATATGGAGTTCATTTAGGCTAAAAGCCCCTGTATCATGAAACTCAAAGCTTAAAAAGCTCCATGCCTTAACTATGGCGTGATGTTATTTATGCATCAATACTTCCATGTAAAACGTTAGAAAAATCCAGAAAATGTATGTGAATCAAACAGACATGTTCATAATCATTTAAATCATGATGAACTTTGAGAAACAAAGCTTACCAACTTACCAATCGGAGTTGATGCAAGGGCGGCTTCTGGCTTGTTTCAGGCTCGTGTAAGGGCTGAAAATGACTCCTTTGATCCTCAGGGAGTGATTTATGCCCTTGGTTCGGATTGACAACGAATGGAACTGTGGTTATGAACTTTGTAATTTTCTTTGGAATTTTGTGAATTTTAGAGATCTCTTTTAGGCAGTGATTTTGTGTCTTTGGATCTGTTATGCTTGCCTTTATATAGAGGGAAGAATTATCTCAACAAATATGGCATTAGATCAAGCCATCAAACCATGGTTTAAACAAGAATCAAACAAATTCAAAACATACCATTTTTTCATGATTCTTGCCTACTTGGAGCTTGATTTTTGCATGTATTGTGACAGGCTAGCATGAATTGTTGGGCCTGTAGATGATTGGAAAAAAGAGGCCTAAGCCCTTCTACAATTATCTCATATTTATTTTGATTTTATTTGTATTTAAATGAATATAAATTCAAATAAAAGAAATAAAAATCATAAAAAATATGTGAATGGATTTAGAGGTCCTCTAACACCTTATGAACATGTTTGAATATGAAAATTTAGGCCCACTAGTTCAAAATTTCAAGTTTGCTCATTTCGCATTTCATGCATTTCTTCAAAATTTCCCAACTTGTGCCACTCATAACTTGCTCAATTTTCATATTTTGATGCTGATATTTGAATTTTTGAAAATCTCAAGATATCCTCTACAATTTATCTTTTGATCATTTTTGCATTTGGATACTTTATCTTAATGTAAGTTGTCTTGACAAAAAGTGTCTTTTTGTTGACTTTTGAAAATGACCTATAATGTATTAGCTCATATCTTTCAAAGGAAGGATTTTTTGGACTTGAGCATAAATTCAAAGTTGTAGAGAATTGAATTTCCTTCAAATGGGCTTTTGTTATGGGAAAGTTGATGAAGACTGTTAAAGTTATGTTTGGTCAAAGTTCAGTTGACTTCTCCTAAGGAAACCCTAATTTGACAATTCTTGACTTTTGATGATTTAAGGGCTTTCCTTGAGGAATCATGATCAACCCTTGATCAAATGATGAATATCACTTCAAAAATTTTATGTTGACCAAAAATATTTAAGTTTGAATGTATGTTAACCACATTTGACTTTTTACCCAATACATTTGATTTTCAATCATCTGAGCCATTGACTGAGCAAACTTATGATGAAGGACTTGAAACTTGATATGGACCTTGTTGGAGGCCTATGGAGAACCATGGAAATCATTTCAGAACTTTGAGAAAATCAAAACCCTATTTGTAGACCCTTGGCTTAGGAGGGACATCTTGACTGGTCAACCCTTGTGATTCTTGAGTATTTGAGAGCCATTGAAAGAATGTCTTAAAGAAAAGTGGGAGGGAAAATTTTGGGGTACAACAGTTTCCCCTGTTCAATATTCTTAAACCTGAAGAGTTAGATTGACATGTCCGCCATTCGTGACTTGAAGGTAGGATATGATTGAACACTTAAGTGCCCAGAAATTTGCACTCGTCGGTGCATGAAATGACATTGTTGGTTGATTATACCGGGAATGGGCTCACAGATGCCATTCAGAGAGGTGACGGTGAGTCGTCAGAGATGGGCTTATAGATGCCATCCAAAGTAACCATTGACTTTAACTAGAAGAAGTATCATAATGAATCTACACTCGATTTAATCTGAGCTAGAAGAGGTATTTGCCTGCTTTCAATTAGAAGAAGTATCAGAATAAATCTATACTTGATTTAATCTGAGCTAGAAGATGTTTTATGCTCGACTTTAACTAGAAGAAGCATCATAATAAATCTAATCTTGATTTAATCTGAGCCAGAAAAATGTCTACAACCGTCTTAAACTGGAAGAAGTATCAGAATAGATCTATGCTCGATATAATTTAAGCCAGAAGATACTAATGACTATCTTCAACTGAAAGAAGTATCAGAATAGATCTACGCTCAATGTAATATGAGCCAGAAGATATCCATGCTTGACTTTAACTGGAAGAAGTATCAGAATAAATCTACATTTGATTTAATCTGAGCCAGAAAGTGTTTACGATCGTCTTCAATTGGGAGAAGTATCAGAATAAATCTATGGTCGATTTAATCTGAGCCAGAAAAATGTCTACGATCATCTTCAACTAGAAGAATTATTAGAATAGATCTACGCTCGACCTAATATGAGCCAGAAGATATCCACGTTCGTCTTTATCTGGAAGAAGTATCAGAATAAATCTATGGTCGATTTAATCTGAGCTAAAAGATGTTGTCTTTGAGAATGACTTTAACTGGGAGAAGTATCAAAATAAATCTATGGTCGATTTAAACTGAGCCATAAAATTTCTAAGACCGTCTTCAACTGGAAGAAGTATCAGAATAAATCTATGCTTGATTTAATCTGAGCCAGAAGATGCTCACAACTGTCTTAAACTGGAAGAAGTATCAAAATATATTTACGCTCGATCTAATCTGAGCCAAAAGATATCCATGCTCATCTTTATCTGGAAGAAGTATCCGAATAAATCTATGGTCGATTTAATCTGAGCCAGAAAGTTTTGTATTTGAGAATGACCTTTTGAGTAAATTGCTTAAGTAGCCATTTGTCAGATGTAGCCTTTGAGAAGACTGCCTGGTCATACAAGTAATCAGTGACGTTTGTCTGTTGATTGATCTTTCTTGAAAAGGTAAAGAGTTAGTTGTATGCAATATCATGATGTATGAAATGCATTGCGTAATGATGTTCTAAAAATAAATGAGATTGTGCTATATGTAATTCATATGTATATGCTATGTTGTTCGTAAATGATGTATGAATGTGAAATGTTGTCGAAGTGTATGAGCAACATCTTTGTCTGGGGAAAATAAATCCCTGACTATTGTTGGGGATGAAAATCATGTATCTTCGATCTTGATGGGGATTCCTGATTTCTGTTTGAAGAAACTCCGTTGGGGAATATTGATTTTTTCCTGGGGAGAAGAATTAAAAAACATTGGTCATTTATCACTCTATTGTGGATAAAAGAGATGGATATCCTTTTGAGGTGCTGTCTGACCGAGCGTCTGATATGATACTGACTCGTTTGGAGAGAATAAAGGTTAAACGATATCTAATCCAGTTTCAGATTTAGTAGCAACTCTCTGGGGATAGCAATTCAGACTGTCTGTTGCTAGAGATGGGAATCTTGCCAGTGATTTATGGTAGAAGCAGACTCAAGCTGGGGAGACTGTAATCTGTTGGGGAAATAAATCCTGTCGACGGAGAAATACTCTGCTGAGAAGACACCCTTGCTGAGGAAATGAGCTCTGATGGAGGGAAGAAATCTGTAGGGTTTTGTTTTACATTTTTGGAGGAATAAACTCAGTTGGGGAAGAGAATTTCCATAGACTGCATTGATTGAGGCCCCGTAAGTGGGCGATATTACTGGGAAAAAGATCATATTCTTTATCCGCTGGGGAAATTTGCTGGCGAGTATGATAAGACTACTCTGTGCGGATAATCCCATGGAAGTGGCTTTGTGGGGACTTTGTGGATAGCTTAGACGTTATCCCAACTCATGTTTTCATGCATATATTTGTTAACAGTTAATTGTATTCATATTCATATGCTCATTCAATTTTATTCATTGGACGTTCTTGCAAACAAAATAGAAAAAAGTAAAAACAAAGAGTTTGAATTTTGAACTTGTATTTTTATTGATAGTTTTTCCATTAAACACGCGATTTTGTACAAAGAGACAGAAATCCTAGTAAGAGGAAATCATCATGAAATGAAAAGAGTACAAAGCAAAAACAAAACATATAGCTATGTGGAAATAATCTCGTCGGGTTCCAACTCTGCTATTTCCCCTATGTCTTCAAGCATCTCATCCCTTACTGTCGGAAGAAGTTGATTGAACTGATATGTACCGTTTGAACTTTGACTTTGGTAATAAAGCTTGCTGTAAGTGATCCAATGGGGACATATTCATACGCTTTAATCTCTAATTTTTTCCTGGACCACCCTTTCAGGTTTTCAGTCCACTGGGATACCCTTTTTTGCCCAAGCCGCCTTTTCAGGTTTTCGACTTGCCGGGTGTACAATCTTTTTTATATATCCTTGATTTTTGCATGAACCCTTTTGATTTACCGAGATAACCTTATTTTTGCCTAGGCCATTCAACCCAGCAGATTGTTTTTATGTGTAGTATCGTTTGACTATGTCTGTATTCACAGGATGCGGGAAATCTTCATCGTCTATGGTGGTCAGTATCATAGCACCGCCAGAGAATATTTTCTTAACTACAAATGGCCCTTCGTAAGTGGGAGTCCATTTTCCCCTAGGATCACCTTGCGGTAGAATGACATGCTTTATTACCAAGTCACCAGCCTGATATACTCGATGCTTGATCTTCTTATTGAACGCTTTGATCACGCACTTCTGATACATCTGGCTGTGACAGACAATCACAAGCCTTTTATCGTCGAATAGATTTAGCTTATCCAACTTGGTCTGAATCCACTCGTCTTTGTCCAAGTCTGCATCCTTCGTGAATCTCATAGAAGGAATCTGAACTTCGACAGGTAGGACAACTTTCATACCATAGACCAGAGAGAATGGGGTTGCCCCAGTTGATGTTCGTGCAGAAGTACGATAGCCATGAAGAGAAAACGATAACATCTCGTGCCAATCTTTTTATGTCACAACCATCT
The DNA here is from genome assembly GCA_948472305.1 of Vicia faba. Classification (NCBI taxonomy): domain Eukaryota; kingdom Viridiplantae; phylum Streptophyta; class Magnoliopsida; order Fabales; family Fabaceae; genus Vicia; species Vicia faba. The sequence continues at coordinate 1,050,620,786 of OX451736.1, read as the reverse complement.
TTTGCATAATATTCTTAATATTTTTGTTTGCGGCTTCCATTGAGCCATTCATCTTTGGATGGTATGGATAAGAGTTGTGGTGCTTGATCTTAAATTGCATGCAGAGCTCAATGATCATGGTATTGTTGAGGTTGGTACTGTTGTCTGTGATAATCCTTCCGGGGATGCCATACCGACATATAAGGTTATGTTTTATGAACCGGACGACCACATTCTTAGTGACAGAGGCGAATGAAGCTGCTTCAACCCATTTTGTAAAGTAATTAATGGCAACGAGGATGAAGCAATGTCCATTAGAGGCAGTAGGCTTGATTTCTCTGATCTTATCAATTCCCCACATTACGAATGGTCACAAAGCAGTCATGACGTTCAGAGGTACTGGAGGCACATGAACTTTATCAGCGTCTATTTGGCACTTATGACAAGTTCTCGAGTGGTGGTGACAGTCGATTTCCATAGTCGATCAATAGTAACCAGCTCTCAAAATCTTTTTAGCCATAGTATGCCCACTGGAGTGAGTACCGAAGACACCCTCTTGCATATCTTGCATAATTTCTTCTGCTTCCTTCTTGTCCATACAACGAATCAGAGTTGAATCATGATTACACTTGTATAAAATTCCACTGCTCAAGAAGAACTTAGCTGAGAACCTCCGTAGGAATTTCTTGTCATTAATCGATGCTCCTTCAGGGTATTCTTGATCCTCAAGGTACCTTTTCACTTCATGAAACCATGGTTTTTCCTCTACCCCATCAGTTTTAATTTCAAGACAGTGTGCCAGTTCGTCGAATATTTTAATAGTAATTTTGGGAGCCTCATTGTCCCATATGAACTTGAACATGAATGACATGGTAGATAATGCGTCCTCCAACCGATTCTCTTATCTTGGTATATGCTCAAATGCAATCTCCTCGAAATACGTAATCAAGGTTAGCACATGTTCTCGATAAAGGATAAGATTTAGAAGCTTCGTATCCCATTCTCCCTTGACTTGACTGATTACCAGGGCTGAGTCCCCATACACGTTTAAGAATTTGATTCTCAGGTCAATAGCAGCTTTAAGACCCATGATGCACGCTTCATATTCAACCATGTTATTGGTGCAGTCAAAGTAAAGCCTGGTAGTGAATGGTGTATGACAACCCTAAGGAGAGATAATTATGGCACCAATTCCGTTACCAAGTGCGTTGGAAGCTCCATAAAAAACCATAGTCCATCGGGATCCTGGCTCAGGTCCTTCATACGGTCCAGGTTCTTCATAATCTGTTACTAGCATAATATTCTCGTCCGAGAATTTTAAATTCATAGATGGATAGTCGTCTACAGCTTGATGTGTTAAATGATCTGCCAGTACACTTCCTTTGTTGCTTTTTGAGTGGTGTACTGAATGTCGTACTTGATTAAGACCATTTTCCATTGGGCTATTCTTCCGAAGAGAGTTCGCTTCTCGAATATGTACTTGATATGATCCATTTTAGAGATCAACAAGGTACTATGGGTCAATATATATTGTCTTAGTCGGTGAGGAGCCCATGCCAAAGTGCAACAAGTTTTCTTAAGCAGTGAATATCTTGTTTCGCAGTCGGTAAATTTTTTGTAAAGATAGTCTATTGCATGCTCTTTTCGACCAGACTCGTCATGCTGCCCTAGTAGACACCCCCATTGAGTTCTCTAGCACTGTTAGGTACATGATTAGAGGCCTTCCTTCGATTGGTGGCATCAAAATCGAAGGTTCTTATAGGTACTCCTTAATTTTATCAAAGGCTATTTGACAGTCGTCGTTCCATTTTACTACTTGATCTTTCTTTTGTAGCTTGAAGATTGGCTCATAAGTAGCAGTCAAATGAGAAATGAAACGGGCAATGTAATTAAGTCGTCCTAAGAAACCTCTGACTTCCTTCTTGGTACGAGGAGCTGGCATCTCTTGAATAACTTTAAATTTTATTGGATCAACCTCAATACATTTACTGCTGACGATGAAACCCAGGAGTTTAACGGATCTCACCCCAAAGGTGCACTTATTCGGGTTTAACCTCTGTTTATGCTTCCTCAGTCTTTCAAACAGTTTATGCAGATGATCGAGATGATCTTCTCTAGTTTGTGACCTAGCTATTATATCATCGACGTAGACCTCTATCTCATAGTGAATCATATCATGAAATAAAGCTATCATGGAACACTGATAAGTTACCCCGATGTTCTTCAACCTAAAAGGCATAACCTTGTAACAGAAAGTTCCCCACTGTGTGACGAATGTAGTTTTCTCCATGTCTTTAGGTTCCATCTTGATCTAATTATAACCTGAGAAACCATCCATGAAGGAGAATACCTTGTGCTGAGCAGTGTTGTCGACCAAGACATTAATATGTGGCAGTGGGAAATCATCTTTGGGGCTTGCCCTGTTCAGATCCCTGTAATCTACACACATATGTACCTTGTTGTCTTTCTTTGGTACAAGAACAACATTAGCAACCCATTAACGATATGATGTCACTCCTAAGAACCATGCATTGAATTGTATAATGACCTCCGCTTTGATCTTTTCTGACATTTCAGGATATATGCGATGAACCTTCTACTTAATTGGAGCACAACCCTCTTTCATTAGAAGACGGTGAACCACGATATTAGTATCAAGCCATGGCATGTCGTATGACCAAGCAAAGATTTCAACATATTCATGCAACATCTGGGTTAGCCTGTTCTTGACAATGCTTTCTAAGTTGGTGCCGATCTTGACTTCTTTTCTGTCTGTCTCAAAACCCAAGTTCACCACTTCGATCGAATCTTCATGTGGTTGGATGACCTTCTCCTATTATATTATGAGTCTTTCAAGTTCCCCAGGTATTGCATAACCTTCCTCACCCATCGTCCTCGGCTTGGTAGATCGTATTTTCAAAGTCATACGCGGAAATAACAGAATCGTTATCACCGAGATCCAGAGTGGATGAGGATCTGCAATGTAGTGTGTGGTGTGTGTAAGAACACATAGCAATTTTAAAATGCAACAAGATAAAATAAATACAGAGATCACAAAATTTACATGCAAAACATCTAATGTTTTTATTGAATGAGCAATGTTTATGAATTATCAACCCTTAACAAATGGACCATTGTGCCCTGGGTAAGACACAAGGTTTAAAGTCATTGTTTATTACATAACCAATTTTTTTTAAAGTAATAAGACAAGAATATAGCTATTACTCTGGATTAAAGAAGATCAGGAATATGTCTTCTACTTTCCAATTAACAAGCCCATCACCAATGGTAAGGAATATCCACTTGTTGAAGTTACAATCACTGTCTGCATCCTCTATATAATTAATTTTGTTGTTGCTGATACGGAATGGAGGTCTCCCAGCACAAGCGCGAGGAATATCCCTTTGACCTTCTGCAGTAAAGCCCAAACTAAACTTGTCAGATTTGTAGGGGATATCAGGAAGCTGACCCCAAATACTACTACCACCTTCTTCTATAATTGCTTTGGCGTCTTTCAAAGAAGCCATCTTGTGTGGAGTCTTGGTGATCTTCAGAATGGCAGAAACATCTTTAACAGCAGCAGGGGAAATCACTTTAAAGGTCTGACATGAAGTCTCAATAAATTCTCCGTCCATCTCTATGTATCAAAATGAATTCAAGTGGATGACCACGTATTCCTCTTCTCCACAAACAGTAACAACCTTCCCTTTTACATAATACTTCAATTTTTGGTGCAAGGTGGAGGTGATAACGCCTGCCCCATGGATCCAGTGGCGCCCCAATAGAAAAGAGTAAGTTGGCCGAATGTCCATCACATATAAGGTGGACTCAAATATTTGTGACCCCATTTTGATTTGAAGGTCCACTTCTCCATGCACCATTCTTCTGGACCCGTCAAAGGCTCGAACTATGTTGTTACTGGGCTTCAGCATGACCCTTTCACAATCCAGTCTGTTAAGAGCGCCTTTAGAGATGACATTCAGTGAAGAACCAATATCAATTAATACGTGAGCCAACATAGTGCCCATGAATTCAATAGAGACATATAGGGCCATTATCAATTGTGATTTCTCCCCTCCGGAGTCAGGTCAACATCGGAGAAGACCGAGCCATTATCAATTGTTAAACTCGCCACATAACTTCCAAATTGATTAGCCGGAATTTCTTGTGGCACATGAGCAGTCTTCAGAAATTTAACTAAAGCCTGCACATGGGCTTCAGAACACAACAATAATGATAACACAAAGATTTTGGATGAGGTTTGCCCCGACTGTTCAACAATTTTATAATCACTTATGAGAATGATTTTCAAAACCTCTTTCAAATCCTCTTCCAATTCCTGTCCAGAGGTATCTTTGACTATAACTTCTTTTGGCACCTCCGTCTGGGCAGGCTTTATCATCGGCTCTTTACCTCGAGCTTCGACAATTATCTTGGTAGATGTGATTTGAGCAGGTGGAGAGATTTCCGGGGAGAAAATCCTTCTGCTTCTTGTGATTTTGCTGGTCCCCGCAATATTTTCAATGCTGGGATCAACCTCGTCATCATCTTTGTCAGACAACTCTTATTTAATGCTATGGTAATAAATGTCTCTTGTACCCTAAATTTTGCCCCTATTTTTTTCAGTCGCACTTTCATATCATATTTTGTCATTTAGTCACGGTCATTAATAGATAGTTTCATTCATCACATTTGCATCATTTAATCGGGTTTAAGTTGACAAAAATTCTGTTTAAATCAACATTTGCATCATTCTATAGTTGAAAAATACCCGACATTTCACTTCATGCATTTTTATCTCTTTACTATTTTCTTGCATTGCTCCAAGTTGTTTATAGGTTGATAATAGAAATATTTTGGTTTTACAGACAGATTGTTAAAAGCGATTTGATACTGTGCAAAAAATTAGCGAGAAACATATTTCAAGTTTTCACATTTTACCGATCATTTTATGAATCTGCGTTTCGCGTAGATTATGACGGTACGCTCGCTTTATTTTTTCGGTACATATTGAAGTCTCGTTTTTAACCGTAAGCATTTGTTCAACCTGGTATTTTTATTCTCATTTTATTTCGATTTTGATCATTTTAATAATTTTTCTTTAGTCTTTGACACGGGTAGTTTATTTTAATATGTTCATTTCATTTTTTCGGATAGATTTTTGTCTATTTTTTTTATCTTTTTTGGTCATTTTCGGTCTCTATTTTTTTATTCATAAAAATTAAAAAAATTATTTTAAATTGTATTAATTTTTATACTTTTAATTTTGAACGTCATTTTTTTTATCAATAGGACTTTTTGGTCATGAAATAATTTGATAAAACTAAGTTTGATTTGTATTATAAATAGAGAAGAGTTGAATTGAAAGTGAGCTAGCAGTAGCAGAGGAAACGAAAATCAACAACACAGAAAACCAAAAATTGAATTTCTATTCTTCCAATTTCACCATTCATCTTCTTAATTTCTCATCAATTTCCTTCATCTCTCTTCAATTTTCCTCACATATAATCCAATCTCCATTTTTCTTCTCTCTTTCTCTCTCAAGCAAGCATCCTCCATTTTTTTCTCCAAGCTTCCTTCATCCTTCTATTGAATCATTAGTGAAGCTTCAAGTCAAGTATTTCTGGAGTACTAGCTCTTTATTTGAGCTGAAACATCAACTATTTTATTTCACAAGGTAGACTTTCCATACTTTCTCTCTCATGATTGCAACTTGCATTTTTTTCATTGATCATCTGAAAAAATAAATTACATATTCATAATCCTTGTATTTTTCTGGTCAATTTTCATTCTTGGATCATTTAATTTGGTGGAGAAATGAAGGAGAAAAGTGAATCACAAAACTGTTTGATGTAATGTGTAAATTAAAAAAAAGTGTTCATGTAGCATTCTTCACACGCAATTTTCTCACTCATCAAGGAATCATTTCATAAACTTTTTTATCCTAACATGTTCTACTAATTTCAATCTTGAACTTTGGTGTTGGAATTTTTGGATTTCATCAAGAAATGAGTGAGTTATGGTGATCTGAAAATGAGGTTTCAAAACTGAGAAACATGAACAACATGGCTTTGGTAGGGATGATCAGGTGTCTTGATTTAATTGAACATGGTTTCAGTTCCTTTTACAGCGTATTTTGAAAAAAAACACAGGTGTAATAGCCTTTGAATATTAATTCTTCTTTTGTTTTCTCAAATTTTATTTTAATATTTCCTTCCCTTAAAAAATTATGAAAAAATTATTTTAGACTTATTTTTCAATATATTTTCATATTTTGATTTTTATTTCATTTTTTAATTATTTTTCTTGATTAAATAAAATCATGTAAATAATTAGGGTTTTAATATTTCTTTTAAATCTTGAATTTTATAATCCTATTTCTATTAAGTAAAAATATCCATAAAAAATATTTTTGGACTCATCTCTGAGTTTATTACTTAAAAATATTTTTATCCAATTTTATAAAAAATTTAGTTACATTTTAAAAATTATTTGGACATAATATCTTTTATTTGCATTAATTTTGTTAGTTTGTGTAAATAATTTTCTATTTCTTTTTCCTTTTGAGATAAAATTCAAGAAAAAAATGCTTTTTGATCCTTTTAATTTTCTTGACATTTAGGTTATTTTACATAAAATTTATTTAGCCTTTGTATCTAATTTATTAATTTTTGAACTTAATTTCCTCTTTTAGGGTTTTTGCTTGGTCATGCATATTAATTGATTAAAAGTTCTAATTTCCCATGTCTATAAAATCATGGATGAAGTTTTTTGGAGTGCTTGAACATGTTGAGGCCATAAAAATCATTTTTCTGGAATTTTACTATATGATTTCATATTTTTCACAAATTATTTTCCAAAACCATCTAGTTTAAGGCTTAAACTTGCTAGTTTCCAAGTTTGCATTTCTAAAGAAAATTTCTACCTCAATCCAGGGACTCCAAATTTTATTTCTGACTTTTATAGGACTTTAGGAAGTTAGGGTTTTAATTTCGTAATTTTTCAAGTCATTTTCACATTTTAAAACTATTTTTAACTTAAGATTGCATTTTGGGTTTTACCTTTGATTAATGTTTGTAAATTGAAAACTTTTGTACATGATTCTTGTTTGATTCTTGAAATAGCACGTAGTACTGACTTGAAGCATATCTTGAGACAAATTCTTCAACATCATTGGGTCTTGGGTTTTGATAGGTTGATAAACCAAATCCATTAAAATGGACGAATGATGTTGATGATATTTGAAACTCTAATCCCTTCCCTCTTCATCTTATTCCCTTTCTTATTGTATTACATGTTATGGGATAATGATCTCTATATCATTTATCCAAACATGAAATACATAGATTGCTATTGACCGACCTTAAAATAGGTGCGACTTCTACATAAGTCCACTTACGATTGCTTAACATAGCGCTAAATTTTGTCCTGATTCGAATAAATGATCATTCGTGGTCCAAACCTATGTTTCCAAGCCCAAATATGTTAATTTGATCCCTTTGATCCAATAACCTTGAGATTCATTGTGTGGAGGCTTTGGTTCTACCAATCTTCTAATGGATCTTCATAAATTTTGATCAACGCGGATCATTTAAACATCGTTGATCATTAAATGTTGCCTTGAGAATTCTTAAATGGATGATATACTTGACAAAAAGCAAATGCAACTTGTTGTTGAGAGGATTTGGTTCTAACAATCCTCTAATGAGTTCCAAATGTAAGTTTCAAGATGGTCATCCAACTAACCACTAATTCTTAACAATTGACTTTATTTTTTATGCTTTTATTTTATGCTTTTACTTTATGTACCATTTACTTTAGTATTTACATTTCATACTATTTTTATCTTTGCTCACTTGAGCATTTAATTTTATGCCATTTTTATTTTGCTCACTTGAGCTTTTCTTTTCTTTTTGAAGATACTTAATAATCAACATAAACCATAAAAAAATATTAATGATACTTGGACTATTTGGTTACTATCCTTGGCATTATGGAGTATTGGACTTTTTGGACTTAGGATAGAAACCTTGGCTTATATTAGAGACCTTGTTACCTTAATTGATATTTTGTCTGGAGTTCTCGAGGTTTACCTCAAGACATTGGGTTGTTTGTTTTTTTTGTGTGCAGGTTATTGTGATTACATACTTTGTTTGTAATCTGGAATTCATTTGTATACAGTCGTTACTCTGCCCAATTTTTGTGAAGACTTAATACACTTGAAGTTTGATTCTCTCAATAGGTCTAGTATCTTTTCTTTCTTGGTTTTAATCCAAAGAATGTGAATTCTACATTGACTCATTATGTCAATTGTTGGCTTCTTGTTGGTTAGACGTTTCTTTTTCCTAATTTTTACCTTATCTTTTACCCTCTTGTACATAGGACACTCTCTTCATCTTCTCCTATTCTTTAATTTTCAAAACCTTCTCATCTTTTTCAAAAATCTTTTTTTTATAAACTCAAATCGCTTTCCTAATAAACCTCGACTTTATCGAGTGCCTTTTCTTTTAAAACTTCTTTCCTTTAAATAAACTTCAATTCACTTAATAATACATCGACATCTTCGAAATTAACAAAAACACTTCAACTCATTCAAACCTTTTTGTGCGCTCGAGCACCTTTACCCTTCAAAACTTTTTTCGAGTTGAGACATGATTCATTAATAGTCGAGCAACATTCTCCTATCCCTATGGTTATAAAGGTGTCTACTTTTCCACTTGAGTACCAGAGGCGTTCTCAAACCCTCACTCTTGTTGACGCAAGGTCCATCTTTCTCACACCTTGTGGGAATTAGTTGAGATTTCTCTCTTAACAATGACGACTTGTCTCCTTATTTAAAAATAATCAACATAATAGTCTTTTCTAGAAGAACTACGGTGCTATGACTTTCCCATTACACGAGGGAGTACGTAGGCACTAAGTCTTACGATCCAAGGCGAGCAACAAAAATAATAAAAAAACATTTCATTTTCTTTTGTTCACAAATAATCATTCATTCTTTTCCTTTAGAAAATAAAACTTTACATAACACTCCTTTTAAAAGAAACCAAACAAAGTGGATCCTGCAGAGTACCGTAGATGCTTAGGGTGCTAACACCTTCCCTTTGCATAACTGACCCCCGTACCTCGATCTCTGATCTTTTATTTCATTGTGGGTTTTGTTCACTTTTCTCCCATTCCCCTTTGGAAATAATAAAGTGCGGTGGTGACTTCATTGTGTTCAGATAAGTTAATTGATGGCTTAATCTCAAATCTTTATCGCTACATTTCTTTTCCTATCATTACTGTCGCAATTTCATTCTCTCTTTGTTCTTATTTGCGCGTACGACAACGTCAGACCCATAATTCCATGGAATATCCTTTTCCAAGGAATACAGAATGGGCCCAGGTGTTGTAATGATTAACGAAGCAACTTTTGGATTGGCGGTAATCCTTACAGGACCCTTGGAAGTGATCTTGAAAGGAGTACCGGATATGACAGACAAATCTTGGCACAAATTTTCAGTAGACGGAACTTTTTCATTAAAATAACATGTTCATCCATCAGGTGTTGAATGTCTTCCTTCAGTAACCTACAACCATTAGGCTGGACTGCACATCAATAACATTCTTCAACATAACCCAAAAATAAATCGACTTGTAACAAATTCTTCTTGATGGTAGAGAGAGGAGTGACCATATCACTTACAGAGGTAATGTACAACACATCTTCAATAGCACTTATACCCTTGTCATACTTGGGCATAGGTGCAGTAATCACGTTTGGAGTCTCCGGAGGATCGAACTCAATTTCCTTATTATCGATCATATCCCGAATCTTGCTCTTTAGGGTCCAACAATTATTGGTGTCGTGCCCATGACTGTTCAAATGATAAGCACACCTCACATTTGGATTTCACTTGGGAGAGGAGGTGTTGGGATTCTGAGGAGGATCCCGTAATGAAATGAGTTCAGCCTTCAACAAATGATGCAATGCCTGAGATAAAGACATGCCAATTTTGGTAAACTACCTCAACGGGGAATTGATGAGTGCTAAATTGTTGTGAATTTGAGTGTGAATAATTTGCATTCACCGACTTAATTCATTTTCTTTTTGTCAATAAACCTCAACTTTAGTGTATATTTGATATAGTTTATGTTATAGTGTATTTATTACATTATTGTGTAAATATTATTGAGTTTAATTGATTTTCTATCATTTTTTTAAGAATCCAAGCATTTATATTTAGGTATTATTATATAGAGCATTGAATAAGCTTTCCAATGCTTCCGACAGGGCGCGAATCGAAGTTACGGTTCAAAAGTTATGGCCGAAACAGTGCAGAATGTTGTGCTTATTTTTCAACTTTCTGTCATCCGTCGCCGGGCGACGCTAGGCGAGTTGTAGTGTGGGAAAATGCTGTTTTGGTCTCCGGGCGATACTTGACAGTAAAAAATGCGTATTTAGGTGTAAAAATACATTTTTTGGGTATTTTTTATCCCAACTCCACCAACCTTCAGTTTTGGATAGGATTAGCTTAGAAAATAACATTGAAGCTTGCATAAGGATGATCCGGGGTGGATTGCTCATCAATCGGCGCTGACAAACCGGGATACTTTTGGTTCATTTCTCTTCCTCTTTGTGTATTCTTTATGTGTTGAATTTGTAAATGTATTTACTCTGAACTTATGTATATTTGTCGCCCACGGCGTTATACTAAACTTGCTTTACAAATATTGTGGATTGTTGTCTTAGATTTTTTCTCTGTGTTAGGGATTTGAGTCGTTATAGACATATATTGCTTAGATTCTTATCTAGGATGATTATCTGTTAGTTTATGAACTCTAGAGATAGATTTAGAGTTGACATCTACTTGGATATCTGAGCTTAATGCCTCTGTATGGTTATGCTGTGCTGATAGATCGCCAGTGCGATTACATAGTTGTCTTTTATGTTGTTGAGAAGGTAGAGAGATGATTTCCTTGGTGATACAGTCGGTCTCTCAATTTGGGTTAGAAATGACTTAGGTTGTGAGTGATACGTAGTGACATTGATGAGTATTGTTAGGTTGAATGTAACTGGTCGGTAGATTTAAGTATGTGATGAGTAGATTATTTTTAGGCTTGAGAAGTTCTTCCTTAGTTTTTTTCTTTTGTTTACATTTATTTTATATTGATAACATTTTATTTACAAACTCATTTATCCCCAAACTCATTAACAAGAGATTTGTCGAACGGTAACTCAATAACCAATCTCTACGGACACGATAAATTCTCGGATAAATATTTCCAAAACTTTTGTTGCTTGCCGCTATACAGCTTCCAATAGGCGTCCGACCTTTGTCGGTTACTCTGTTGTTGTTGTTGAACAAGTGCTAGATTGGAAATTAACACTGCGTCCACAGACTGATAGCAGTCACTTTTATTACAGCTTTTCTGTCCATATACAACATTGGTTTCTTTTTTACCAGCGAATGGCTTCTTCACAGTATTAGAAGATGTATCCATCGGAATCTTCCCACTCTTAATACCACTTTAAATTCTTTCCTCAGTCAAAATCATCTCCGTAAACACAGACGACGAGCTTCCATTCAACAGATTAAAGAACGGGTCTGTCAGAAGGCCCATAAACATATCTGCCATTTCCCGATCAGTCAAAGGAGGTTGCACCTTCCAGCTAAACCCCCTCATTTCTATGCATATTCCTTGAACCCTTCATTCGAGCCCATGGACATATTTTGCAGTTGTACTCAAGTCGGTGCAAGGTCAACATTATATTGATACTACATATAGAAAGCAACAATCAAGTCTTCCCATGTGTGAATATTTGTTCCCTCCAGTTGATAGAACCATTCAAGTTGAGTGCCAACTAAACTCTCTTGGAAGAAATGGACCCATAGTTTCCGGTCAGCAGTGTGAGGTTAGATCTTGCAAACATACGACCTCAAATGGAGTTTAGGATAAAAGACCCCATCATATTTAGCAAAGATGGGGACCTTGAACTTATGCGGGATGACCACCCCCGGAACCAGACCTAGTTCACCAAAATCTAATCAAGGTACCTTCTGGATTTCCATAGCCTTGAGTCTGTCTTCTAACTGCTTGTGCTTGTCATCTGTAGGAGGATACTGTTCGTCAAAGTAATCTTCATCTTCAGGAACATTCTCATAACCCTGGTTGTTTCTTCCTTCATGCTTGATGCTTCTACCATCTTCTTCCTAGTTGTCATCTTCCTCAGAGGATATATCATCCACTTGAACTGGTTGAGCAGGACCTTTGAACCTTCTCCCTATATTGAGGACAACAATCGGCTTCTTGGTCTTATTTTTCTTGGCAACAAGCGTCATCAGATCTTTCTACCCCTGTACCAAATTCAGAAGAGTTTCTTGGAATTGTGCATGCTAAGCCTGGAGATCCTTAACAGTTTGTTCGAGGGTGTAATACGGTGGGAGAACTGGCTTGGGGTTTGTGCGTTTTATAGGAATTGTTGCGGATAGCAAGAGTCGCCACCAACTTTTATTTTATCCAATAAAGGAAAGGGTGAAAAGAATAGGAAAGACCTTTTGAGAATTTTTCTTGAGTTCGATGGGTAGGTTATGAAAAGGGAAGGTGTTAGCACCCTTTTCATCCGTAGTTATCTACAGGCTCTTAGTTGTTAGCTCACTTTGAAAATTCTTTATTTGAAATTTGTTTGTGATTTGTCTTTAAAAGTATTTTTGAAAAGTGTCTTCGTTTAGGCAAACTTTATAATGATTCTCGTTTCTATAAGAATGTATACAAAGTGTTGTCTTTTGAAAATATTTCATTTGAAAGTGTTAGTGTGTTTGAAAGATGTTTTGAAAATAGCTGTGAGCAAGCAACTATGAATATTCTACCTACTCAAAAAGTTTATGTTCTTTTCGTCCTCCTTTAGATAATGCTTGTCTACCATTAGTTAGTAAGAAGTCATATAATTGGATGTGAGGGACAGGCGTGGGTCATTGTACAGTCATAGAAGGCAACTTGTAAGATGTTTTAGCAATTTATCGTAAGGGACTAATATCGTTTACCGAAGGCAACATCGAAGGGTCATCAAGGGACTACAATCTTTTAATCGAGGGTCTTTGCTAAAATATCCCATGTTCAATAGACATGACTATTTTTCCGAGGCAACAAGCGAGGTTATCCTAGAGGTGTGCATGTGAAAAGTATGTTTGATTAAAGTGTAGTTTGTCTTGATTAGGGTTGTCTAGCGATTGATTTTAAATCTTGTCATACACGCCTAATTACTATATAGTATAAAAGAAAATATTAAATTGCAGAAATTAAAGTTCTACGCTATTACAAAGTTTTCGGGAATGGAGGTACAAATTTATGATTGGCTGTTGCACCCCAAAATTTTCCCTCCAATTTTCACACCGGATAAACTCCTAGAGGTCCTCAATTGCTCAAGTTGACTAAGGATTGGCCAGACAAATCCTCCTCCTAAAACAATAAGCCTCAAACTAGGGTTTCACTCCTCATCAAATGTTTGAGCTTACAATGGTCCTAAGTGGTTTCCATTGCCCTAATATGTCCTCAAGATCATCCATGCCAAGTTTCATGCCTTGCATAAGAAGTTTGCTCAGTCAACTGCTCAAATGCCTGAAAATCAACTATGCTCGGTCAAAAGTCAACTGTGACCCACATACAGTCAAACTTCAAGATTTTTGGTTAACATCAAAATTTTGAAGTGATATCCATCATTTGATCAAGGGTTGATCATGATTCTTCAAGGAATGCTCCTAATTCATCAAAACTCAAAAGTTGCTAAATTAGGGTTCCTATAGGAAAAGTCAACCAAACTTTGACCAGGCATAACTTTCTCATACTTTATCATAAATTTCGCATCCAATGCTCATTTTTAATAAAATCCAATTACCTACAACTCATATTCATCTCTAAAGTTCAATAAATGCACTCATGAAAAGATATAAATTCAGACATTATAGGTCCTTTTCAAAAGTCAACAAAAAAACCTTTTGGGTCAAAGCTTCTTACATGAACATAGAAGATCCAATTGAGATGAAACCAAAGAGGTTTCTTAGGGGACATCTTAAGCTTTCTAAAAAGTCCAAGAACACCCTCATAGGGTTAAAATTGAGATAGATATGCATTGTCAAAGTTGGCCAATTTTTGAAAAAAAAGTACATGAAGCAAATATTGACCAAACTTGGATTTTTTTTTCCAAATGGGCCTATCTTTTCAAGTTTGAAACTCATTCCTAACATGGTCCACGACTTTAAGCCCACCCATACATTTTTCTACTATTTATGTTATTTATTTTGATATTTATTCATTAAAGTTCAAAATTAAATAAATAAATAATAGAAATAATGTAAATTTTGATGTGAATCCATTTTGGGCAAGTTTTATACTGGTTTATGTCAATTTATTTCATGCAATAACCCTTCAAATATGTCCAAGTTCATCCACATGTGAAAATGGTATAAAATTATCAAATATGACATTTTTTCAAATTTTGATCATGGTCTTAAAACACAACATTATGAGGGAGATTCTTTCCATGATTTCTTGTCTCCTCATTCTCCTCTATAAATATAGAGCCATACAAGATTGAAACACAGTAAATTCCTCTCTAAAAAGCTCTCAAAAATCTCTTTAAAAAGCTCTCCAAAAGCTCTTCAAAAAGCTCTCCAGAAATCAAAGAATTGGTGCAAGTCATATCTCGAGGTTCCGGTATCTCTCGATTGACATCAAGCCTCAAACCATCCTCTTGAAGTCTTCAGGAGTCTTACAAGGCCCAAGAGCAATCCATCACACGCCTAACACACCCCATTTGACAACACCAGTTTGATAAAATTTTAAACTTCGAATCTCTAATTTTAATCACATTTCATGGCATGCTAATGTTTGTTTGAGTTTATATAGAACAATTATGGATGGTTGAATCAGAGGTTCCACGCAAGAATATGAAAACACCATGGTTAGGGCATGAAGATTTCTAAGATTCGGGCCTAGGGATTTCTGATGATTGCACCCCCTGTTTACTTTTGCTACTAGGCCCATCTTTATTTTCTTGTTTTATTCATTTCATTTATTTCTTTTAATCCTTTTTTATTTTATTTTAATCAATAAACAAATATAAAATTCATATAAAAATAGATTTAAGATTTTTCTTAATTAAATTTTAATTTTGGTAAATTAATTAACTAATCACTTTAAATTTTTTTAAAATTAAAATTAATAGAACTTAGATTTAATTTAATTTTAATTCATCTTCCTTTTCGTAACAAAAATACCAAAAAAACATAAAATTAATTTCTTTTATTTAAATTTCATGTTTCTTTAATAATTAACTTTTTTTTAAATATAGATCTAGATCAATTTTTTTTAACTTAAACCATTTTCATAAATTAAAACAAAAAACAACAAAAATATTTTTTATATCTTAGGATTTTTAGACATCTTTTCAAATTTGCGTGTTATTATTATTTCGCACTTCCTTTTATTATTGTAACTGTATATTGGGATGTAATAGATGATTAGTAGGACCTTTATCGCTTTTATTTATTTCCCCCCCCCCCCCAGTTTTGGATATGTACATAATCCCCCTCCCCGAAGCCTTGTAATAGCTAGGTTTTATATTTCTGCACTTTTAAATTATTGCAATTATTAACTGCTAGATGTATGACTAATAGGATTGTATGGCAAGAATAATCAAACATTAGCAAACTTAACACAAGACTAAAATAACTGAAAATAACACACCTTGCACATATGCACCCTTAGGGTATACCTCACTTGGTTGCCTCGGAAAGTAATGGTCATGTCCCTCGAACGTAGGGATGTCTTAGAAAAGACCCTTAATTCTAAAGTCATCATAAAGATCATGGTCCCTAACGTCCCTCGAGTTGCCTATGAGAAATGATTTTGTCCCTCGATGTTGCCTATATGATGATAGTCTCTTCGAATGCTAAGATATCTTTACATGTTGCCTCCGATGACCATAACGTCCCTTTCGATAGTCCATCAACATCCAACGATAGGGATACCTACTCACTAATAGTAGGATAGTGTTGTATAAAGGAAACGAGAAAATGAACAATCTTTTTCGAGTAGGTAGAAAATCTTAAGTACTTGCTCAAAACAGCAAAACTTTTTCACAAACACTTTTGAAAACAGTTTTCAAAAACGACTTCGTCACACTCTTGAGGACAGATACAAGGGTTATCACGAAGTTAAACAAAAACTTTTCAAAACACACACAAGAAATTTCAAAATGAGTAAGTACCTAAGAGCCCGTGGAAAACCACGGATAGAAAGGGTGCTAACACCTTCCCTTTCTATAATCTATCCCACGTACTCAGAAACATCTCGAAAAAGGTTTTTTCTGTTCTTTTTCCTTTTTCTTTGTTGGATGAAATAAAAGTCGGTGGCGACTCTTGCTTACCGCAACATTTACAAACAAAAAACGCAAACCAGTATAATAGTCGGTTCTGCCACCGTACCACAGAACTGGCGACTCTGCTGGGGATTTAATAAGTAGGGTATACCTTAGGATCTAGGTCATTTCTAAAATTGCTTTCTTGTGTTACTTTGCATGCTTTATATTCAAGGGTTTTTGTTTGGGTATTATTGAATATCCTACACCCGGATCTGGGAACACCTTTTAGGTAAGTAGCAATAAACTGTGAGGAAACTGTGCAGGGTATACCGACACGGTTGAAGCAGTAACTATGTTGATGTGACACTTTGGTTGGTACCGATAACCCTTGAGTCAATCAAGGAGAGTATGGGGCCGCTGTGTGGTGTCATAAAGCATCAACTAACCTTAGAACCTTTAATTGCACAACTTGGTCAGTAGGACGCAGCGAGATGGCCATCTTTGGTGTATTCCCAAGGTCGACAGATACTCGATGCTACACTCATTGAGGTTTGACTCCTGAGTTTTGTTTGGTTGCGAGTCAATCGCCTATTGAACGAAGCTTGGGGGAAAGATCAGTGATATTGAGACCCCTTAGAACTCGATTATTATTTATAGGACAGGTTGAACCAATCCAGCTTCAAGAGGGTATGACCTTAAAACTCATGCATGCCTTAAACCTAAGGCTACTTGTGTGACTTATTCGCTTTCTTTGCCTAACAATTTGAACTCATTGCAGGGCTTTGTTTGTATTCCTTGCAGGACCTTGTTTGTATAAATCCAATAAATTGGTTTCTTACTGTGGTACGGTGGGAGAATTGACTTTGGTTTTGCATTTTGTGTTCGCAAATGTTTCGGTTTAGCAAGAGTCTCCACCGACTTTTTATTTTATCCTAAGGAAAGGTCAAAAAGCACAGGAAAGACCTTTGAGATGTTTTCTTGGGTTCGGGGAGTAGATTTTAGAAAGGGAAGGTATTAACACCCTTTCTATCCATGGTTATCCATGGGCTCTTAGTTACTTGTTTAGATCACTTGCTTTGCTTTTCAATTGTTTGAAATGGTGCTCTTCAATTGTTTGAAATGGTGCTTTGTGTGTGATTTGGAAAGATGTTTTGGAAAGAGGCCATCATTGTGGCAACCTTTGTAATGATTCTTGTTTGAATGTATACAAAGGTGTTTTTGTCTTTTGAAAAAGTTTTCAATGTTTGAAAGTAGGGTTTTGAAATTGTGTTGTGAAGTGTGTTTAATAGCAAGGATGTTTTTGCAAGCTTTTGATCAAGTAACTAAGAGTTATCTACCCTATTTTACTCAAAGATCTTTCTTATGTTTTTAACCCTTTTAATAGTGTTGTTTCACCATTGTGTTTGGTGAACAACCTTGTGTTAGGATGTTTAACGTGACAGGCGCGGGTCATCGTATAGACCATGATAGCAATTGTGTTAAGTATTTTTGGCAATTTTTTTGAGGGACTTGATCATTTAGTTTAGGCAACTCAGATAGCGCCATCGAGGGACTATGATCTTTTGTTTTGTTTTTGTTTTACCAAAGTACTTAACATGCATACCATGGCCCATTTTTGAAGGCAACAAGTGGATTGTAACCCTAGGGGTGCAAGTGTGCATTGTGTTTATTTTTCATGCATTTTTGTCTTTGATTAGGTCAAACTATTTGTTGATTTGGATTTTTGCATACAAACCCTAATTCTCTAATCATGGCATAATTGAAAGCGTAAAAGTGCGAGAATTTAAATTCTAAGCTATTACAACATGATATAGGGAGGGGGGTACAATTTTGAATGGGGGATTATTTTGCAAGAAATTAAAACCCTAAACTATTACAACCAAATTGAATTTACAATGCGTAATATTTAAATATACAATATTTAAATAGACAAAAATAAACAAATATTAAATAAAAATGTATTATGAAAAAAAAAGTTTTTATGTATGCAAAGTATTTTTAAATGTAATGAAATATAAAAGAATAAATAAAATAAAAAAAAAGATTAATTTATTTTTATTAAAGGGGTAAACCCTAATTTTCTTTAAGAAAATGATATTATTTATTATTTATATACAAAAATATGTTGATATGTACAAAAATGAAATATATTTAAAAAAAATGTATTTTTTAGCATAAAAAATAAAAAGGGTAATATTTTTATATTTTACTCTAGTTATTTAATAAAATAAAGGTATATATACATATATATATATATATATATATATATATATATATATATATATATATATATATATATATATATATATATATATATATATATATATATATATATATATATATATATATATATATATATATATATATATATATATATATATATATATATATATATATATATATATATATATATATATATATATATATATATATATATATATATATATATATATATATACATATATATATATGTATATATATATATATATATATATATATATATATATATATATATATATATATATATATATATATATATATATATATATATATACATATATATATATGTACATATATATATATATATATATATATATATATATATATATATATATATATATATATATATATATATATATATATATATATATATATATATATATATATATATATATATATATATATATATATATATATATATATATATATATATATATATGTATATATATATATATGTATAAAATAAAATATTTACAAAAATAAAATATATTCAAGAAAATATTTTCAATGTGAATAAAAATAAGAAATGAAAATAAAAGTATTATTTACATTATTTTTTAAACTTAAACAAAATAATATAAAAGTATATAAAATGTTTTTAATGCTAGTAATAATTAAAATAAATACCAAATAAACGTAAAAAATTATAAAAATATTTTTGGATCATTTTTTATGTTTGAAAATAAAATATCAAAGTTAGAAAAGAAAATAAAAATGCAAAAATATCAAAATACATGAAAATGGGCTAGGGGATGTGAAACTGAAAGTGGGGGGTGCCAAAAGTAGGAAGTAGCCAGGCTCAACCCAGCTACTTCATTTTCAATCTTCGTCCAACAGAAACACGCGCGTGCTTAGTTCAAACTTGTATCTCCTGTTTCAGTGCTTAAAAACAAAAACTTGTAACATGAAAATTGTAGAGCATAATCACACGATTCCAACCATATAAAAAACTTAATCTAACTCTCAAAGACCAGAGAGAATTTCTCTGGCCCTAATTTCTAACTTAGTTTTTTCAGAAAGTTCATGGATGAAATTCTCTTAGCACGTTTAATATAAATGAAAACTGAGCATATGTATGGTTTCAGGGCAATGAGTACAACATTTTCCATTCACAAACCTATGGCTAAATGTTCCTAAATAGAGAGATAGAAGTTCATGAAAAAACCTGTTTCAGTTGGACACGAATTGGATAATGCAGCAACTTTCAGTGAGGCCTGAGGTTCTTTTGAGCTTGCTTGATGTTCCCTGAACCTTTCCCAATGCTTAGTTTGTTTTGAAATGGCCTGAATCAACCTCTAGAAGTCAACCTGCATAAGCTTGAAACAGAAATGGTGAACACTGTAAATGGAGTTACAGTTGGCAATGGAGGTTTGGGACAACTTGAGTGAGTTGAATGGAAGGTGTTTGAAGTGGAAAGGAGAAAAACGCACGAGCAAAATGAGCTATGGCACTCAAGTTGCAGCAACTGCCCTGTTTTGCAAGTTTTTGGTGTTTTGGTGTTCAAGGGTGTTTGAGGGATGATTAGCTCGTGTTTATGGCTTACAAGGATGTGTAAAACTTGTTTGAAACCTTGGCTTAAGTTGAATATATAAGATATGTGAGTTATGGACTTTTGGCAAGTTGACTTGTTTTGAAAGAAAAGTGTGAAGTGAAATGAGATAGGCTTGTACAGGCTATCTCCAAGCATGCACAAGTTCCTTGTACCTTTGCCTGAGTTTGTGGAACTTGTTTGCTGCAAAGAAAGAAGTCTAAGGCTCAAGAAAATGCAATTTGACATAAAGTTTCCTTTATGAAAATGGAAGTGCCATCTTTATGCCCAAAATGGAATTATTCATTGTGCCAAGCTCTAATGATCAGAATAACACCAATGTCCAATGTATTTGCATTCAATTTTTGAGTGTAAATTGGTTTAGAGACCTGTAATCAAGTACAAAGCTAGTTTGGTCAGATTTTGCAAGTTGTATGAACATGTTTTGGCCATGGTTACAAAGTGAGTTTTTGCCAACTTCAAGCATTCGATTCTCCCTAACCATAAATGTGTTTGAGGAGTTCTTGGACAATTTGGAAAGCTTGCAACATGTAATATAATCCATCTTTGAAATGCAACTTGAGACTCCAATTGGAACTATGTGAAAAATGGCCAAGAAGATGGGTCAAAATCCTGCCTAAACTAGGGCAAAATTTCTCTAAGTTAAAAGTTTTAAGGACCCTTGTTCCAAAAATCATAACTTGAGATCCAAGCTTCTTTTGAGAAAACTTTGTGAATCAAAGTTGTAGACTTTGTGATGTAATACAACTTTCATGTTGTAAGTTTTGTTTGAATCCATTTGTATCTTGGTGAAAATGTGGGACAAAGTTAGGAAAAATTAAGAAATTTTCATAACTTAGAAAAATTCTAAGTTATGAAAATTTTCAATTTCAAACCCTAATTTGCAATTTTGGGTTTCTTGATGAACAAGTTTCATAATTTGACACATCTTTATGAAAAATGATCCTTGGCACTTGATTTTGACCAAAAAGTCAATGTTTGACTTTTCAGTATACAGTTAAATTTTGATCAGTTGACTGAAAAATTCATCTGTCAATCCTATGCATTTGGGATATTTTGAACTTGTTGAATAGGTCAAGATAATGTCATTGAGTCCTTGAGTCCATGGTTGAGCTTGATTTTCCATTGGCTAGGTCAAACAGTCAAAAATTGCCTTTGTACAGTCAAAACCCTAAAAATGACCATTTTGCCCTTTTGGTGATCTGATCAAATTTCTTGTGAAGTTGTGGTCCAAACTTGATCAAATGGTTCATATGAGTTCATAATGTTGACGTGGGTCAAAATTCAAGAGGTTTGACTGTAAATTGGCCACAATTGACTTTTTCCCCAATACAGCTGATTTCTAGGTCAACTGTCCAATTGACTGGGCAAAAATTTACTTCAAGGCTTGAAACTTGGTATGGGAAACTTATGAGTCCAACATGAAGTACGAAAGTCAATTTGGGCATTGAAGGCTCAAAGATCCCCGTGCAAACTCAAACCCTAATTTAGGTCAACAGTGCCAGGAGGTGTCTTGAGCAGAGCAAACCCTAGCTTGGTCTTGAGTTCCAAGAGTCTTGTGATGAGAAATGTTTGATAAAAATGAGAGGGCAAATTTTGGGGTACAACAATTACCCTGCATTTTTGCTTGATGCATAGCATACACATCATAGCATCATACCATTGCATTTCCTTAACCATTTCAAGGATCTCAAGGGCCTGTGATGCAGGTTATGATAAAGCAGATGTCTAGCAAGGGGATTTACTTTCCTCTACCCAATGTCGTCAAAGGATCAAAACACGATAACCTGAGTCATGGGATATGACCCACTTGATATGGTGAGCTTGACTCTTGTAGAAGGACTCTTAACGATACAAAGTTCTTCAATCAAAGCTGCAAAATTTCAACTTCTGACATTTCTTGTTTACCCCGTGAGATCCTTGAAAACATTGCATACATATATCATACACATCATTGCATAACATGTACCATAACAAGTTTCTCATCTTCTTCGCTGTTTATTTCATCAATAATGTCTTCTGAACAAAGCATCAAGGATCTCCAGGTAAAAAATGCCCAATTTCAGCAAATGTTCGTAGCTTTAGCCAAGGGGCGGGAAGATCTGAAGGCCCTTATTCTGAAAGAGAAAAAGAAGAAGAAGAAGACTGTTGGTGTCCTGAATTTGGGCAGAAGATTTAGGGGACTGTTGAAGCAAACGATTAATCTAACATTTTCATCCAAAGAAGGGGAGAACCAAGAGGGCGAAACCAGGGAGGAAAACCCCAGTCCGAGAGTTTCTGAGGATGAATCTGACTACAATGATGAGCAGTATCCCCCGACTGAGGATATGTACAAACAGTTAGAGGATCAGTTGAGCGCTATGGAAATCCAGAGAATACCAGGGCTGGATTTTGAAGAGCTGGGATTGGTGTCTGGGGTAGTCATCCCACAGAAGTTTAAAGCTCCGGTTTTCGCGAAGTATGATGGGGTGTCTTGTCCCAAGCTTCATCTCTGTTCCTATGTGAGGAAGATTCAGCCTCATACTACTGATAGAAACTTGTGGGTTCACTTCTTTCAAGATAGTTTGTCAGGGACTCAACTTGAATGGTTCTATCAACTAGAGGGAGCCAATGTCCGAAACTGGGAGGATTTGGCTGCTGCTTTTTTTAAGAAGTATCAATACAACGCTGACCTTGCCCATACTCGTACTCAACTCCAGAGTATGTCCATGGTTGCAGGTGAAGGCTTTAAGGACTATGCACAAAAGTGGAGAGATTTGGCTGGGAGAGTCCAACCCCCTTTGTCTGATAGGGAGTTGGTTGACATGTTTCTTGGGATGCTGTCTGGTCCATTCTTCAATCATTTGATTGGTATCTCATTAGCTGGTTTCACCAAACTGATATTGACTGGAGAAAGAGTAGAAGTTGGGATCCGGAGTGGCAAGATCCAGAAAAATACCTCTTCGAGTACATAGAAGAAGTCATTTGGTGGCAAGAGGGAAGCCAACGTTGTGCACGGCCAGAAGGGGCGTAGCAAGGCAGACTACCACCAATCTGTAGGGGGAATGCTGATCTCTAATTTGGCACGCGCACAACGACCATAACAACGAAACAATTAGCCAAGGGTGGAAAGACCTCAAAGGCAGTTCACCCAAATCAACATGCCATTGTCACAAGCATTGCAACACATATTGAAGATGAATATAATTATGGTGATAAACCATCATCTGAACCCTAAGAATTCCTCTCCTAACTACAATCTGGATGCAAGGTGTGCTTATCATTTTGACAGCTCGGGGCACGATACTAACGATTGTTGGGCGCTGAAATACAAGATTCAGAACATGATTGACGCCAAGGAGGTCGAATTTGACCCGCCTGAGACTCCCAACGTGATCACTGCTCCCCTGCCAAAATATGGCTAGGATTGAAAGCATTTTTGTTCATTTAATTCTCATGTTGTATTTTCTTTGCTTATTTGAACAATTATTGTCATGTCAAAACTTTGTTATTTCATTAATGCACTACACATGTTTGTCTTGAATTAATTTGTTTTCACTATGCTTAAACTGATTTATACTGCCTTTTCATGATATTCAACTCTCGATTAAAAGTTCTAAGCCTTAGAGGGAGGATGACGAAAACGATACCACAATCTCTACTGTATGCTTTTGAACAGACCTTCTGATGATGTACAGATGTTGTTTCAAATCCTAAACAGTGGAGCTATAAGGAAGATAATCCCTAGTCAACCCCTTTGAGCCTAATAAGTAGGAGTTTTTCTTTTCACACAAATTAAAACCCTTAATCATAACCTGGGGCAGGGTAGTTTTCTCAGTTAATTCAGGTGCGCATTCAGCGACAATCTGCCACTTCGTACACAATGAATGGCATCAAAGATGCCCTTCAGAATCAGAAGATGGTGATGGTTTTGCATAATCATTAAGAACATGCAGTCATTATTTTTCAAAAGAAAAGTCCGCTAAGTCAAAACCTATGAAGGAGACTTAAGGAAAAAATAGGGGCACCCCGCTGACTGTAAACACAAAAGAAACAGTTCAGGAAAAAGTAGGGATAACAAAATCAAAAAAAGAGGTCCTACAAATCCTCGATAAAAAAGATGACTGCCTATTCAAAATAAACTTTCAGTATCTGAACCATCACCAGAACATCAAGGACAGTACTCCAGGACTCAACTGGGATTCTAAATGTAGAATTAACTGAGCATAGGACTGAAGGACATCACGAATAACGGGTGGGTACAAATAAATTTTGAGCCTTTATCCTTCATTTCTTAAACCGTGAACCAGGTCACGTTATAACCCTTAAAAGTCCTAGCTGAAGCATGCGTTAGTTCGAAGCACAATGTTACAAAGGTATCCCAACTCCTGTAGGACTTGTTATGAATCCTGAGTTGATATCACATTCTTGCAAATTTTGTTTTACTACACAAAACACATTTTAAAAAAAAAATTTCAAGACAAACATGAGTTTTGCATTCTTTAGATGACATTGTTTGCATATGACTAATTGTTTGACAATAGAGAAATCCGCACAATGGATATTCAATGAACATACATCCTCTCAATGGACAAAATCACCTCAGTGGGAAAGACACTTCCAATAACAGGTCTTCCATAAGGAAGGGGCATGCCATGATGTCTAACACACCAGGGGCAGTCTCTCCAAAGGTTCCAAATAACCAAGGGCAGATCTACATCTGAATCACTTAGGGCATTACGCATGCATTCTAACAACAAATCATGTGCCATAAAGAAAACATTTTTGACAGTACTGCAACACAACACTATGGACGGTGACAACTCCCTACATCCCGAGAACGTGGACATAGTCAAAAAATACTACGCATGAACGAAGACCCGCTAGGTTGACTGGCCTAGGCAAAAATAAGGGCATCTCGGCGAACCAAAAAGGGTTTGGGCAAAAGTTAGGGATATACATATAAAAGACTGTACACCCAGCAAGTCGAAAACCTGAAAAGGCGGCTTGGGCAAAAAGGGGTATCCCGGTGGATTGAAAACCCGAAAGGGAGGTCCAGGAAAAATTTAGGGATCAAAGCAGACGACTATGTCTCATCATCTTATCACCTTCCTATCAGTAGAAGACTTATCATTCTGATTGGAAGTTACCAAGCACGTCATGAGTTGGGATAACACTCAAGCTATCCACAAAGCCTCTGCAGGTGCTTTCTCCAGCAGGTACAAGGGCAGAAAAGTCCTGATGCAAAGTCATTACTGTATCCTTAACATGCGTCCCAGTGACATTTACACTCCCCACATAGTAGAGGAAACTAAATCTTTGACACCGGCTTCCCCAAATAGAAGCTCAATCCCCAACAGAGCTTATTCCTCCAGCGACGGAAGTTCATCCCCCAACGGAGCTTATTTCTCTGAATAGGAAAAATATTCCAGTAAGGAATCTCCTATCTCAAACAAAGTTATTCCCCCCACAGAGTTATTATCAAGCAGAGTCTCTCTCCCGACAGAATATCCGTAAACAAAGAGTAAATCTACAACATAGTCATCTCCGTTCACCATCCCCAGCGGAGGTAGAAGAACCACTTTTTCTACAACGGTCAAGAATGCAATTTCCAGTATTCTCTAAAAGTATTCAGGGATTTATTTTCCCAAACTCGTACGTGCCACAATAGCATTTTATGTTCATACTTCATGACGTGCGCACACTTATTGCATACAACATAACCTCATTCATTTTGAGAACATCACCATACAATGCATTTCATGCATCA
This sequence comes from Vicia faba, assembly GCA_948472305.1. Classification (NCBI taxonomy): domain Eukaryota; kingdom Viridiplantae; phylum Streptophyta; class Magnoliopsida; order Fabales; family Fabaceae; genus Vicia; species Vicia faba. The sequence goes on along the minus strand of OX451736.1, from coordinate 1,050,594,884 downwards.
CATATAATTAATCTTGTACCTTTTCAGGAAGGATGGTTATCATCAACAATTTCCAACAGGTCCAAGATTAGCTCCTGAAACTAAACAGAGTAATCATCTGCGTGACCAAATGCAGCTTTACACGGGTTCGTCACAAAGCAATCTTACACGAGTCTCTCCTAAGTGCAGCTTCACACGGGTTTATCTTGAAAAATCTCATACGGGCTCCTTCTCATACATTTCCAAACAAAGTTTCACACGAACTCCTCACGAAATAACCTTACTCGGGTTCCTTCTGAAGCTTTACACAGACTTAGCCCGAAGTAACCTTACACAGGTTCTTTCTGAAGTTTTACACGGACTTGTCCTGAAGTAACCTTGCCCAGGTTCCTTCTAAAGTTTTACACGAACTTATCCCAAAGTAACCTTACCCAGGTTCCTTCTGAAGTTTTACTCAGACTTATCCTGAAACAACCCTACCCAGGTTCCTGCTTACCATTTCCCGATGTAGTTTTACCCAAAATCCTCACAAAGCAACCTTACCCAGGTTCCCTCTCGGTTCAGATGCAATTTTACCCAAACTCATCACGAAGTAACCTTACTCAGGTTCCCTCTCGGTTCAGATGCAGTTTTACCCAAACTCATCACGATGTAACCTTACCTAGGTTCCCTCTCGGTTCAGATGCATTTTTACCCAAACTCATCACGAAGCAACCTTACCCAGGTTCCCTCTCGGTTCAGAGGCAGTTTTACCCAAACTTCTCATGAAGCAACCTTACCCAGGTTCCTTCTCAGTTCAGATGCAGTTTTACCCAAACTCATCACGAAGCAACCTTACCCAGGTTCCTTCTCATAGCCCTACTATCCAGGCTTTCATTTTGAAGTAACCCTACTATCCAGGTTCCTTCTTATAGCCCTACTATCCATGCTCTCATCTCGAAGTAACCCTACTATCCAGGTTCCTTCCCATAAGCCCTACTATCCAGGCTTTCATCTTGAAGTAACCCTACTATCCAGGTTCCTTCTCATAGACCTACTATCCAGGCTTTCATTTCAAAGTAATCCTACTATCCAGGTTCCTTCTCATAGACCTACTATCCAGGCTTTCATTTCAAAGTAATCCTACTATCCAGGTTCCTTCTCATAGCCCTACTATCCAAGCTCTCATCTCGAAGTAACCCTGTTATCCAGGTTCCTTCCCATAAGCCCTACTATCCAGACTTTCATCTCGAAGTAACCCTACTATCCAGGTTCCTTCTCATAGCCCTACTATCCAGGCTTTCATTTCGATGTAACCCTACTATCCAGGTTCCTTCTCACAACCCTACTACCCATGCTTTCATTTCGAGGTAACCCTACTATCTAGGTTCCTTCTCATAGCCCTACTATCCAGGTTTTTATTTCGAAGTAACCCTACTATCCCGGTTCCTTATTATAGCCCTACTATCCAGGCTTTCATTTAGAAGTAACCATACTATTCAGGTTCCTTCTCATAGCCCTACTATCTAGTCTTTCCATACAAACCCTAATTACTAACATGCTATATAAAAGCGATAAATTGTGAAATTTAGAGTTACTACGCTATTAAAACATTTGTGGGGAGGGGGGTGTATAATTTGTAAATGGGGATTACAAGAATTTAAACCTAATTAGTCTATTACAACCATATTGAATTGGTATGAATATACAAGGAATTAAATAAATACAAAGTATAAAAATGAATAAATGTACAAGGATGCAAAATGTAAAGAAAATGAATTTTGTTTGATTTTCATAAAAAAAGATTTTCGTCTTAACCTAATTAAATAAAGAAAATAATTAATTAAAATTGAATATTATTAAGAAAAGATTTTTGAATAAAACCCTAATTCTATTTAGTTGATTAAAAGGAAATAAGTTTAAGAAAAATGTTTTTGGTATTTTTTATCTTGAAAAATATTTATGGCATTATAAATTATTTTTAGTCCTTTTTATATTAAAAATAATGTATTTTAAATAGTGTAAAAAAATAAATAAATAAAACATAATATTAATTAAGTTTACAAGATCATTTAATAAAATAAATAAAGTATAATAAATAAAAATATTTTTCATGAGAAAAATAAAATAAAATAAGTCAAAATATAAATTTATCATTTTTTTTTGTATTTTATGATTTTTTGTATTTAGAAAAAATATATTTAAGAAAAGATAAATAAATAAATAAATAAATAAATAACTTAGGCCAGGGGGTGCCAAGAGTCAATATGGAGGTCAGTTAGAAAAAACAAAAATAAACCAGGCCCAAAGGACCCAGCGCCTGCCAAACAAAAAAAGTTAGAATTGTAAAAATATGAAGAAAAAAAATGAAAAGGGTACCACTGGGGCTTGAACCCAGGTCCCATAGGTTACATGCACGCGCTTCTACCACTGGGGTGGCTATACATCCGTTAATACAAGTAAAACAATAAATATCTAAGGCAAAATGCGCCCTGAAGACTTCATCTTCAACCTCCAGCTAGACCATCTGTAACTTTCTCATTTCTCATAAAAAATGAAAACTGTAAACATGAAACTTGTAGCAAATTTTCTCACGATTCCAGATATGTAAATTATTAAAACTATAGATCAAAGATAAGCAAGAATTTTAATGGCCCTAATCTGAACCCTAAAAATTTCATAAATTTCAGTTTCAAAATTCTCTAAGCTCAAGAAAAATTAATGGAAACTAAGGACATGGTTAGCTTCAGGGCAATGATATCTACATGTTTTATTCACAAATAAACTATTGATGATGCATGTATGAAGAGTTTCAAGTTGAGAAAACTTACCTCAAAACTGGAAATCGTTTTTGGAGTTTGAGCTTGTTTCAAGTGATGGTGATGACCAGGTTAGCTTCCTTGAGGTCCTAGGAAGCTAATGCAATGGTTTGCTCAAGTTAAGAGTGGCTGAAATGACTTGGAGAAGTCAAGTTACAGACTCTGTTTTTTGGTTATGGAAGTTATGGTAAATGGTGTTACAGTTCTGGAATAAGGATAGGAATGGGTTGTATTTGATGTAAGGAAGCCTTAGAAACTAAAAGGCCAAGAAACGCACGAGGGAAATGGGAGTTTGATGTTCAAGGTCAGAAACTATGCAACAATGGAGTTTTTGGGCAATTTCTGATTTGAGAGAGTTTTGGTGTATTTCAGGGTGCTCAAGCTCGTGTCCTAACTCACAAATAATGACTCTATTTATAAGCAACAAGTTTGGAGTGCTCTAGTTGATCAGAATTCAAATTTACATGTTTAAGTTAAACATGTGATTTTTTGACAAAACAAGTTTCTATGCCTTGTATACTTGCTAAGATAGAGTGTTTATGCTTTAAACAAGCTTGCTTCTGACTTTGTGGATGGAGTGTGATCGGAGGGAACAAGTTAGAGGCTCAATGTGAACTTTATGCAAAAAGCTTGCTTTACAAGAATGGCATTGTTAACTTTGTGCCATAAATGGAAATGCAACTTGGACAATAGCTCAATTTCTTGGATCAAAGCCCTAAAAGTTGTGTAAACATTTAATTATGGAGTTACAAACAAGTTTGAGTACTGCAAAGCAAAGATTATGCAGCCTAGCATGGATTTGGTTCATGTGTTCATCAAAAATGACTTGTAATTCAAGTGACAAAACCCTAACTTCATCTCTTCGATTCTCGATCCTCAAGAATGATCTCAAGGAGTTCTGGGACATTTTGGAAAGCTTACAATATTCTCTACAACCCATATTTGAGTTTATTTTGAATATTACCCTTGTAGCTATATGAAAAAGTGCCATGAAGTTGGGTCAAAATCCTGACCAAATTAGGGCAAAATTTCACTAAGTGTTTAGTTTCATGACCATATGTTCATAAAACTATAACTTGAGGTCCAAGCATTTTTGGAAGAAGTTGTGTGAAGAAAAATTGTAGATTTCATGGAGATCTACAACTTTCATGTTGGGAATTTCTCTTGAATCATCTTGCATCATGGTGAAAATTTGGCTCAAAATTATGAAAAAACATGAAATTTCCAATACTTAGAAAAATTTCTAAGTTTAGAAACTTTGACTTTTCAAAATGAAATCTTGAATTTTTGATTTCTTGATGAATAAGTTTCATATTTTGACATGTTTTAATGAATTGTGATCTTTGGCACTTGAATTTGACTAAAAAGTCAAAGTTTGACTTTTTAGTTTACAGTTAACTTTTGATCAGTTGACTGCAAAATTCATTTGTCAATCCAATGGACTTTAAATGTTTTGAACCATGTCATTAGGTAAAAATGATGAAATTGGACTCTTAAGATCATTCCTTAAACCAATTTACCATTTTCTAAGTCAAAAATATGAAATTTCCCTTTCTCAGTCAAAACCCTAATTTTGACCATTTTGCCCTTTTGGAGATTTGATCAATTTTTTTAAGGAATTATGGTCCAAACTTGATCAAATGATACATAGGAGTTTAAAATGTTGATGTGGATAAAAAATTATGAAGTTTGACTGTAAATTGGCCACAATTGGCTTTTTCCCAATACAGCTGATTTTTAGGTCAACTGCTCAATTGACTGAGCAAAAATGTGATCTAAGGCTTGAAACTTGACATGAATAATATTGGGGGGTTCCATAATGATCCATGAAAGTCATATGAGGCATTGAAAGTTCAAATTTCCTTTTGCAAACTCAAACCCTAATTTTGGTCATCAGTGCATAAGGAGGTGTTTTGAGCTGAATCAAACCCTAGTGCAGTCTTGAGCCCAAGGAGATCTTGTGAGTAAATTCTTGATAAGTGAGAGGGAAAATTTTGGGGTACAAAAACTGCCCATGTTCAATCTTCTTAAGCCTGAAGAGTTAGATTGGCATGTTTTTCCATTCGTGACTCGAAGATGGAAGATGATTGGACACTAGAGTGCCCAAAAATTTGCACTAGGCGATGTGATGGTAGAGGGAATGGGATTAAAGATGCCATTTGGAGAGATGATAAAAGGTTGTTAGAGATGGGCTTGTAGATGCCATCCGAGAGTGATTGTTGAATTGTAATTTGTAAGCTGAACAAATGAGTATCAGAATGGTGTCCGTGTCTGGAGCGTATCTAAACTGTATCTGGAAGAGGCTTTGAATGAGTATCAGAATGGCATCCGTGTCTGGAGCGTATCTGTACTATATTTGGAAGTTGAAAACTGAATGAGTATCAGAATGGCATCCGTGTCTAGAGCGTATCTGAACTGTATCTGAAAGTTGGATCTGAATGAGTATCAGAATGGCATCCGTGTCTAGAGCGTATCTGAACTGTATTTGACAGTTGGATCTGAATGAGTATCAGAATGGCATCCATGTCTGGAGCGTATCTGAACTGTATCTGAAGACTTTGAACATCGTTAATGGTTTCCGTTTGATTAATCTTATCCTGAGAAGGGTAAAATGTTAGGAAAAAAATGCAAAGTCATGTTGTATGAAATGCATAGTATAATGCATTTGTGTTACCAATGTTTATGATATATGGATGCAATGTATGCGTATGCAAGCTAATATGCCACACTGTTGTTGGATTGGGGAAAATAAATCCCTGACTGCCGTTGAGGATATGGAGTATAAGTCTTCATGTTGTGAAGTCTAAGTGTTGATGAATTTCTGCTTGGAGAAATAAATTCTGTTGTAAGGGAGATTCTGTGTACTGCTTGTAAAATCCTATTGGGGAATCCTGAGAAATTTGACGACTTCTACTGGGGATTGATAATTGGAAGCTCTGTTCCACTGGGGGTTAAACTACACACCGTGGGGGATTTCATGGAAATAACTTAGAGAGATTTCCCTATCTCTTAAAGCCATCAGTGATTGTCTTTTATTTTGTTTATTTGTAAACAGTAATTATGTTCAAATGCATATGTTCAACAATGAATCATTGGATGTTTTTGTAAACAAAACACAAGCGTAAAGAAAAACAGATAGTTTTTGCACCTTCAAAGGGATATCTTTGTATTAACTTTGAGTAAGTATTTTTGTACAATGAGACAAGCATTATAGTAAAAGAATGCCATCGTAAAAAATGAAAATTTTGATACAAAGAAAAGATAGCTATGTGCAATAATCCCACGGGGTTCCCATTCTGCTATAGCCTTAGTATCTCTGAGTATCTTGTCTATTTGTTGCCTCGTCTGAAGATGATTGATTTGATCAGAACCTCTGAGTTTGTCAGTTGAAGCTAAATGTTGTCCATAAAGGTGATCCAACGAGACATAGTCATGCGCTTTAATTCCCTAACTTTTGCCTGGACCGCCCTTTCGGGTTTTCAGTCCACCGGGAAACCCTTTTTTGCTCAAGTTGCCTTTTCGGGTTTTCAACTTGTCGGGTGTACAAATTTTTTTGTTTTATCCCTAATTTTTGCCCAAACCTTTTTGGTTCGCCGGGATGCGTTTGCAGGGTGCGGCAGGTCATCACCATCCATGGTGGTCAAGATCATTTCGCCACCATAGAATATGTTTTTGATTACAAATGGTCCTTCGTATGTAGGAGTCCATTTTCCCCTGGGATCACCTTGCGGTAGTATGATGCGCTTGATCACCAGATCTCCAACTTGATATACTTGTCGTCTGACCTTTTTATTGAAAGACTTGATCATCCGTTTTTGATACATTTGACCATGACAGAATCCAGTAAGACTTTTCTCATCAATCAAGTTTAGTTGATCAAGTCAAGTTTGGATCCAATCGTTTTCATTCAAACCTGCATCCTTCATAATTCTCAAAGAGGGGATCTGGACCTCAATAGGCAAGACAGCTTCCATGTTGTAAACCAGAGAATAGGGTGTTGCCCCGGTTGATGTGCGAGCTGTGGTATGATATTCGTGGAGAGCGAATGATAGCATCTCATGCCAGTCTTTGTATGTGACTGTCATTTTCTGTATGATCTTGTTAATATTCTTATTCGCGACTTCGACAACACCATTTATCTTTGGCCGGTAAGGGGAAGAATTGTGATGCTGAATCTTGAATTCCTCGTACAAGGTGGTGATCATAGTATTGTTCAGGTTTGTACCATTGTCTGTAATGATCCTCTCCTGGATACCATAACGACATATGAGATTCTTCTTGATGAGTCGGGCGACAATATTCTTGGTCACGAAAGTGAAAGAAGCTGCCTTCACCCACTTGGTGAAATAGTCAATGGCCACTAAGATGAAGCGGTGTCCATTAGAAGATGTTGGCTTGATTTCCCCAATCATATATATTCCCGACATATCAAAGGGCCAAGGAGCCGTCAAGACATTCAGAGGAACCGGAGGTACGTGCACCTTGTCGGCATAAATCTGACACTTATGGCAGGTTCAAGAGTGTTGATAGCAATCTGCTTCCATGGTAGACCAGTAATAGCCTGCCTGTAGGATTTTTTTTGCCATCGTATGCCCACTAGAATGGGTGCCAAAAGTTCCTTCATGTAACTCATCCATAATCCTTTCAGCTTCAACCTTGTCTACGCACCAAAGTAATATAGAGTCATGGTTGCGTTTGTAAAGAAAGCCATTACTAAGGAAGAATTTAGCAAAGAATATAATTAAAAACTTCTTATCATTGACTGGAGCTCCTTCTAGATATTCTTGAGCCTCGAGATACCTCTTGACTTCGTGAAACCAAGGCTGGTCCACTACTTCTTCAGTATTAATCTCGTGACAGTGTGTTGGTTCATCCATTCGTTAAATGGTGATCTGGGGAGCCTCGTTATCCCATTTAAGTTTAAACATAGATGACATTGTGGCTAGTGCATCAGCTAGCTGATTTTCTTCTCGCAGGAAATGCTCGAAGGTAATATTTTCAAAATGTGGGAGCAACGACAAAACATGTTCTTTGTAAGGGATAAGGTTAGGGTGTTTAGTGTCCCATTCCCCTTTGATCTGGCTGATAACCAAAGCTGAATCTCCGAATACATTCAATGATTTTATCCCCAAGTCTATGGCAGCTTTGAGACCAAAGATGCATGCTTCGTATTCCGCCATGTTATTTATACAATTGAAGCAGAGTCTTGCAGTAAATGGAGTATGACACCCTTCAGGAGATATGAGTACTGCACCAATACCATTGCCGAGTGCGTTAGATGCCCCATCAAAAACCAGGGTCCATCGGGATCCTTGTTCAAGTCCGTCATATGGCCTGAGTTCTTCATAGTTGTTTACCATCATGATTTCTTCATCTGGGAATTCGAACTTCATGGACTGGTAGTCTTCTACAGCTTGGTGAGCAAGGTGATCAGCAAGTACACTGCCCTTTATAGCTTTCTGGATAGTATACTATATTTCATACTCTGTTAGGATCATCTGCCATCTCGCTATTCTCCCAGAGAGAGCAGGTTTCTCGAATATATATTTTATCGGATCCATTTTAGATATCAACAAAGTAGTATGGGTCAACATATACTGTCTTAGCCAGCGAACATCCAATGCCAGAGCGTATAAAGTTTTCTCGAGCAGTGAATATCTTGTTTCACAGTCGGTAAACTTTTTGCTCAGGTAATAAATAGCATGCTCTTTTTGGCCAGACTCGTCATGCTGCCCCAACACACACCCCATTGAATTCTCTAAAACAGTTAGATACATAATCAATGGTCTTCCCTCGACTGGTGGCATCAAAACAGGAGGCTCTTGCAGGTACTCTTTGATCTTGTCGAAAGCAGTCTGGCATTCATCATTCCATTTGACTACTTGATCTTTCTTCAATTGTTTGAAGATTGGTTCACATGTAGCTGTCAGGTGAGAAATGAATCTGGCAATGTAGTTCAAGCGTCCCAAGAATCCTATGACTTCCTTCTCAGTACGAGGAGCAGACATCTATTGTATTTCTTTTACCTTAGCAGGATCTACTTCAATATCCTTATTGTTGACGACAAAGCCTGGGAGCTTACCAGAACTTACCCCAAATGTGCATTTATTTGGGTTCAACCTCAACTTGTACTTTTTTAATCTCTCGAACAGTTTCCGTAAATGATCAAGATGATCTTCTTCTGTTTGAGATCTAGCTATCATGTCGTCCACATAGACCTCTATTTCGTGATGTATCATGTCGTGAAATAGAGCTACCATGGCATGCTGATAGGTTACCCCCACATTCTTCAGTCCAAATGGCATAACCTTGTAGCAGAATGTGCCCCATTGTGTGACAAAGGTTGTCTTCTCCATGTCCTCAGGCGCCATTTTGAATTGGTTGTAACCTGAGAAACCGTCCATGAAGGAAAACACTTTGTGCTGTGCCGTATTGTCAACTAGGATGACAATGTGGGGAAGTGGGAAATCATCCTTAGGGCTTGCCCTATTCAAATCTCTGTAGTCCATGCACATTCGTACCTTGCTGTCTTTTTTGGGCACGGGAACGACATTGGCAAACCATTGCGGATAGGAGGTGATGGCCAAGAATCCAACATTGAATTGTTTCATGACTTCTTCTTTAATCTTCTCTGACATGTCAAGTCGCATACAACGAACTTTTTGTTTTATCGGTGGGCAATCCTCTTTTGTAGGTAGACGATGTACCACAATATTTGCATCAAGTCCTGGCATGTCTTCATACGACCAGGCAAAGACCTCGACATACTCGTGTAACAACTAAAGACGCTCCTTGACACTGGGTTCCAGATTGGCACCTACCTTGACCTCTCTTCTGTCTTCTTTGGTACCTAGGTTGATTGTATCCACTGGCTCTTCGTGGGCCTGAATGGTTCTCTCTTCTTGTAGTAGCAATCTGGCAAGTTCCCCTGGTACTTCACAATCTTCCTCACCTTCGTCTTCGGCTTGGTAGATTATATTTTCAGAGTCACAGAAGGCCATAGTAGAACCATTATCCATGGGATCCCGAATGGATGTAGACCTGCATTGTGAGTGTGAGTGTGTGTAAGGGTATATCTATCTTTGAAAGAAATGAAAATGTAAAAAAGGAAAAACAATGAGCACAAAGTTTGTATGCAAAACGTCCATGATTCATTGATGTCATATGGAGATGAGATAATAACCCTTACAAATGGACCATTGTGCCTCAGGTAAGACACAAGGTTTTAAGAGTCTGAATTTTTTTAATATTACAGATCCAACAAAATGTAAAGATAAATTACTGTGGGATAAAAGTGATCGGGACAAAATCTCTAGCCTCCCAATTGTTGAGCCCTCCACTGACAGTTGGGAAGATCCAATCCTCCAGGTTGCATCCATCTTCATCATCCTCTACCGCGTTGACTTCACGGTTGCTGATCTTCAGGGGTGGTCCTCCAGCATGAGCGTGGCGTACAACCTTCTGAGCACTTGAAGTGAAACCTAGGCCAAACTTGTCAGATTTATATGGGATATCTGGGAGTTGTCCCCAGATAGTGCACCCACCTTCTTCTATCACTGCCTTTGCATCCTTCAAATATGACATCTTGAGTGGAGGCCTTATGATCTTGGGAACAACCCTGGTTACTGCCACATCTTGCAGGACTTCTTCAAAATGATGGAATGGAGTTTCAATAAATTCACCATCTAATTCCACATATATGAAGGAATTGAGATGGATGCTCATATACTCTTCTTCTCCATGAACGGTGATAATCTTCCCTTGAATCAGATACTTCAGCATTTGGTGCAATGTAGAAGTGACAGTGCCAACATTGTGAATCCATGGTCGTCCTAGAAAGCAGGAGTATGAAGGGCGAATATCCATTACATAAAAAGTTGAATCAAATGTTTGGGTTCCAACCTTTATGGGGATATCCACTTCCCCATGCACCATCCTTTTCGAGCCATCAAAAGCCCTCACTAGTATATTGCTTGGCTTAAATGTCAATCCTTCACAGTCAAGCCTATCAAGAGCCTTTTTAGGCAACACATTCAGAGACGATCCGGTGTCCACCAAAACATGAGCCAAGGTTGTGCCCCTGCATTCCACTGAGACATGCAATGCCTCATTATGCTTCCTTTCTCTTGGCATTAAATCAGCATATGAAAAACCTAGACCATTATCTGCAGTCAAGCTGGCTATGCAGTCTTAGAACTGGTTGGCAAATGTTTCTTGGGGTACATGAGCAGTCTTCAGGAATTTTACCAAGGCCTTTGCATGCGCCTCAGAACATAGTAGTAAAGCCATCATGGAAATATTGGATGGAGTTTGCCCCAGTTGTTCAACTACATTGTAGTCACTTCTTTTTATGATATTTAGAATTTCCTCCATCTCTTTTCGCGAGGTCTCAGGGATAGCCAATGATTACGCCTTCGCCCATACAAGCTCAATCAGGATACTTTTATCTCGAGTTTCAGTTGACTCGACAGTAGGAATGTCAGTAGGAGTGATAGCAGGGATTGTAACAGCTTTTTCAGTTGGAGCATTGGTGGAGATGATTGTGGGACTGGGAATAGCCTTCGGAGGAGCAACAACAACATGAATGATTACGGGTCCAGAAACTGCTTTTGGGGGAGCAATTTCTGGAGAGAATATCCTTCCGCTTTGGGTAATCTTGCTAGTCCCGACAATATTACTAATATCAGAGTTATCTTTCTCGGAACTTGAATCTTTGGCAGCTGGAAAATCTTGCTTGATACCGTCGTAGTAGACATCCCCTCCAAAATTCCATGTATACGGTTTTGTTTGACAAATACGGGACTGGTCCAAGCATTGTAATTATCAAAGGAGCTACTTTTGGAACTGGTGTGATTCTAACGGGTCTTTTGGTGGAGACCCTGGAAGAATTGTCGGAAATGGTCACGATGGAAACATCATTATAAGAAACAGGTGGAACAAAAGTATTTTCGAACAAAATTTCCTTGTTATCTATTAGGCACTGAACGCCTGCTTTCAACAAAAGACAGCTGGTTGGTGAGGACAAACAGAAATGACAACTTTCATCACAGCCCGGGAAAACACTGGCATTCAATAAGTTCTTTTTGATAGGTAGGAGTGGGGTCATAAGTTCATCAACTGAAGTAACAAATATATCTTCCTCAATAGCATGGGAATTATGGCCATGTTTGGGCATAGGGGCAGAAATGACATTGGGCTTTTCTGGCGCATCGAATTCAATATCTTTGGCTTCGAGGAGGTCTTATACTTTGTTCTTTAAAGCCCAACAGTTGTTAGTGTTATGGCCGGGACTCTCAGAATGGTATGCGCAACGAGCATTAGGATGATAGTGAGTTGAGGTTGTGTTAGGGTTCTTTGGAGCTTCTTTAAAGATCACTAGATTGGATCTTAACAGATGTGGAAATACTTGAGATAGGTTCATGTTAATTCTGGTGAATTGTCTAACTGGTCTTTCCATCCTTGGGTGGTTGTTTCTTTGCTGATCAGGTGCAGGTTTAGGAATCATAACAGCCCCCATCATTGGACGGTGTTCGGCCCTATATTGATTTCTCTGAGGATAAACAACAACCACTTCCTTCTTTCTGATGAATGGTTTCCTTACAGCAACAGAGGATGCATCTTTTTGAATCTTTCCACTTTTTATTCCGGCTTCTACCCTTTCTCTGGTCAATATTAGTTCAGTAAAACCTGTCGATGAACTCCCAATTAGGTGATTGAGGAAGGGACCAAACAAGGTTCCCAAAAACATGTCTACTAATTCTCTTTCATATAGAGGAGGTTGAACTGTTCCGACCAAGTCTCTTCATTTCTGCGCATAGTCCTTGAAGCCTTCGCTTGAAACCATGGTCATACTCTGGAGCTAAGTACGGGTAGGTGCAAGATCAGCGTTGTGTTGGTATTGTTTGTAAAAGGCTGCAACAAGATCTTCCCAGTTATGAACATTGGCTCTTTCTAACTGATAAAACCAATCAAGTTGAGTTCCAGACAAACTGTCTTGGAAGAAGTGTACCCACAAATCTTTGTCGGTGGTATGGGGCTGGATTTTCCTCACATAGGACCGGAGATGCATTTTAGGGCATGAAACCCCGTCATATTTGGATAACGCAGGTGCTTTGAATTTTGGAGGAATGACAATCCCCGACACTAAACCCAATTCCTCAAAGTCCAAGCCAAACACTTTTTGGATTTCCATTGCGCTCAACCGCTCTTCTAAATGCTTATACTTGTCGTCGACTGGAGGGTATTATTCTTCAGAATAGTCTTCTTCTTCCTCTTCCTCTTCTGAATCAGACTGAACAATTATTTCCCTACCCTTCCCATCTTGGTTGTCTTTCTCACCGGATGTCGTTGCAAAGTCTAAGGCCCTTCTTGTCTGCCCTTTGAATCTTCTTCCCATGTCCAGAATTCCGGTTATCTTCTTCGTCTTCTTTTTCTTCTCTTCCACCAGCAAGGTCTTCAACTTTTCTTGTCCTTTGGCCAGAGTTAAGAACAACTGTTGAAACTGTGCATTCTAAGCTTGGAGGTCTTTCACCATTTGCTCGAGATCCATCTTACTGAAATAAACATTAGAGAGATGAGGAGACTTGTTGCAAGAAACCTGTTTATGTTATGGTGAATGATAAATGCGTATGCAATGATTTCAAGGATTTTAAAATTCAAATTTGTTTTAGACAAAAAGGAAACACACGTTATATTAATAATTTAAAGTTTGAGTACATCAATGCCTTTTTGGGCAAAACAAATACAATAAACTCTAAGATAGAAAGGTAGTACGCATCCTCTTTGGTGCAATGTAGGCATTCAGATTCTGCTCCTCATGAAGTAGCCTAGTGAGTTCCAAAACCTTCTTCTCGCTTGCGTAGAATTGGGCTTCAAAAGTATCTCTCTCTCCCTTGAGTTGTATCTAATCCCTTTGTAGGTCTTCAAGAGAGGTGGGCATGTCAGGATGTAGGATAGTGTATGGAACATCTCCTTCCATGACAGACTCTATGATTACCGGGAGAATGGAGGGATAAGGCATCATAAGACTCTAAGCATGAGTTCGTACCAATTTGAGGTAACGCTCAAGAGGGATGGAATTTTTATGCCCCAAAGTCTTGCTATCTACCTTGTTTAACATCCTCCAAGCTTGGATAAATCTCTGGAGAAGAACTTGATCGTCGTTCTCGTAGTCAAATACCAAACCTTGAATCAGCATATCATGCAGGCCATCCCTTCAGGCCAAACCAAACTGTCTTAAAGCTAAGCAGGGGTTGTAGGTGATACCTCCCCTAATGCCAAGTAAGGGGACATTAGGGAACTCTACACAATGGTCGACAATAGTAACATTCTCTATGGATCGGGAGCACCAATGAATGTCTGAATGTTTGAGCATCATCAACCTTTGTGACCACCTTGAACATTTCTCATTCTTCAATAAAGATTAGGGAAGATGCGAAATAAACCATATTGCTAAGAGAGGAGTGCAACACATAAGGACACATATTTTCCTCATTGTGCGAGTGTGAAAAGAGTGTAGGATATCCCCTAGCAATGTAGGCATCGGGTTGCGGGATATGAAGATTTTGACGGTGTTCACATCTATGAGTTGGTCAGGATTTGGAAACAAAACCATCCCATAGATGAGGAGAGCCACAATTTCCTCAAAGGATTGCAAATCCAAGGAATTCCAAGAGTTTTGGGCTTTCTCAAACATGAACTTTGCTAGAAACCTTTGACACCACTCCTTGTTTCCTAATGAGTTGTGACATCAGATGAGTGCAAGTGTAGAGCTTGAGAAATCTCTTCTGGCTTCAGGTCTCTTTCTGTACCGTTGAAAGGTAGTTGATTGAGAATGGGAATCCTCAAGAGTCGGGAGAATTCTTCTAAAGTAGGTACAAGTTGATAGTCGGGAAATGTGAAGCAATAATGTAAAGGATCAAAGAACTGAAAGAGCACCTTCATCATGTCCTCATTCCTGTTGGAGGTGACTAAGTTGAGTAGGCGACCATGTCTCTCGGTGAATGGAGAGTTTTCTGGAATCCTTGAAGCTAGCTCCTTAAGTTGTGGAGGGATCCTTACAGGATTGACTTGAATGGTTTTCCTGCGAAGAGAATCCATATCCTGCAAAACAAGAACAAAGATGAATCAAAAAATCCTTGAAATGGTTAGTGAATATGTATGATGTTATGATGTTCATGATGTTATGTACAAGTATGTATATACAAACAAAGAAAACAAGTCTTTGGGCTTAGGCTTGCATGGAGTCTTATAGGTAAGTACCCTCTTGAAGTTTAGTTGGCCCAACCTGTCCTAGTAATAGTAACTGGGTTCTAAGGAGCTCAATATCACTGGTTTGTCTCCTTGGTCATTGTTTCAGCACAAGCCTCTTTAATGGCGACCAAAATATCCCAAGAAACCAAACCTCAATTAGTGTAGTATCGAGTATCTACCAACTTCGGACTGCACCAAAGCCGGTCATCTCACTACATCCTAAAGGCCAAGTTGGTCAAGTAAAGGTTCTAAAAGTTCATTAGTGCTTCATGACATCACTCAGCGGCCCATATTCTCTTTGATTAACTCAAAGGCTACCGGTACCCACAAATATGTCACACTAACATAGCTATTTCTTAGACCATGTCGGTATACCCCACACAGTTTCCACAATGTATTGCTACTTACCTATAATGTATCCCAAATCCGGGTAGAGGATTCAAACCCAAAAAAGAACCATAATGTAAAGAATACAAGTCAAACAATGCAAGCAAGTAAATGTGATCTAACCCTAAGGTAACCCCACTTTTAGAATATTCCCCAACAGAGTCGCTAGTTCTGTGATACGATGGGAGAACTGACTTGAGGGTTTTGTGTTTGATCGCAAATGTTGCGGTTAGCAAGAGTCGCCACTGACTTTTCTTTTATCCAAAAGGAAAGGTGAAAAAGCACAGGAAAGACCTTTGAGATTATTTCTTGAGTCGAGGTTTAGATTATGAAAAGGGAAGGTATTAACACCCTTTTCATCCATGGTTTTCCATGGGCTCTTAGTTACTTGCTAGATCACTTACTTTTGTTTGAAATTATGCTTTGTGTGGTTTTTGAAAGTATTTTGTAAAGAGGCCATTGTTTAGGAAATCTTTATAATGATTCTTGTTCGTAAGAAAGTATACAAAGATGTTGATCTTTTGAAAATGTTTCAAGTTTGTAAGATATTTTGAAAGTGTAAGTGTTTGTTTTGAAAATAGCAAGGATGTTTGTTTTGAAGTGGAGCAAGTAGTTTGGAGCAATCTACCTACTCAAATGTCTTTCTTGTTCATTTTCTTTTCCTTTGACATTGTTGTCTTACCATTGATTTGGTAAATAAACCCTATCTTTGGATGTAAACGGGACGGGCGTGGGTCATCGTATAACCATGATTAGCAATGTTGCAAGATATCTTAGCATTCTTTTTGAGGGACTAAGATCATTTATAAGGCAACTTAGATAGCGTCATCGAGGGACTATGATATTGTATTTGCTTGTTTTTGCTAAGATACCTTATATGCATAATATGGCCATTTTGTATAAGGCAACCAAGTGGAATAACCCTAGGGGTGTTTGTGTGCAAGTTGAAACAACCGGCTGAAAATCATCAAACAATGAAGTCGCCATCAAACGTTTTTTATCCCACAGGTAGGGAAAGGTAAACATCGAGAAAACCTGAAAAGGGAGAATTCACGGTCTTGCGACAGAGAGATAAGGGTAAGGGGATCTGTTACGTGAGGGGAAGGTATTATCACCCCATACGCCCGTAGTACTCTACGGTATCCACTCTTATTGCCTATCTTATGGGTGTGTTCAATCTATGCTTACTGTTTACTATACTACTGAAGGGAGAATGCATGCAAAAGAAAGTGGAAAAAATGTAGGGAAAATAAAATTTGTGCTCGTTCGGGCCCTACCCCGATGTCTACGTATCCCTTTTAAGGAATCAGAGCAGCCGTAGTTCGGCTTACATGTTTTTGTTGGTTTGTATTTTTTAATGAATAATATTAATTTCACCTTCTGCCGCAACTCGACCTTTGGAGACTTACGCGTCAGCACAGAAGTGAATTAACATGCTATTTTAAAAAAGAGTTTGAAAGAAAAGGTGCTTGGGCGCATAAAGAGGTTTGAATTGATTTGTGTTTGTTGGTGTTTTTGCTTGTAGATAACAGCTAGTTAATCTCAAGAGAGAGATTTTAGCCATTTCTCTACTTATTCATGAAATAATTCTTTGAGATTTGAACCACACCAAGGCTTAGAATAAGAGAACAATAAGGTTGAGAAGAAACCCGCTTATCATCTCTCAAACTTAACAAAGATATGATTCTCGTCAGTAAATTTTTTAAGTATTTTTGAGGTTTTGTAAGAAAAATAAGTTTTTGTTTTTTATGCATATGCGAAAAGAGAAAGAAAAGTCAAAGGGAGACTAGCCTATTTCTAAACCTAATGTTATCATACTTCACACGATCTCTAGGAAGCGTTGAATGCGGAGAGAATGTGGCAAGAAAATATACCAAACAAGTACTAGCCCGTAGAGCAAAGCAAAAGCAACGAAACCCGACGATCTTCGCGAAAGCTTCACCATTCAAAGAAAAGAGTTAGAAACTGAATGCTCAGAATAAATGTCGAAGCATTATTGATGCAAAAATAAATCGTAATCGAAATCTCAAGCGCATCCGCATAATAAACCTGTATAAGGCTCCAATCTCACCAAGCAACGGTGGATCATGAAGTATCAGAAACAAGATGATTATCTAAACATAAACCATAATAGATAATTCTAACAAAATTCTAAAAAAAAATCTAGGGGAATTATATTATATTCCTAAAATACAATTAGAAATTTTTTATTGTTTTTATTATTAGTTTTGATTATCAAAAATTATAGAAAGGAAACTAATGAGAAAAAGAAACCAGAATTCTAGTCAGAAGGGGGTACAGACTGAAATCTAGGGGTATAGTAGTAATCTGGGTGCTAAGCCCATCAGATTGAATCTATTACCCAATTTTTGTTTAATGCCATTCTGACTCCAAACAAAAAAACCTGCATTACTTTACTTTTTTTTTGTCCAAGACAATCAAATGTGCCAAAAAGAGTGGTGGGCCAGGAAGTCCTCTATACCCGGTCCAAATAACTAACAGACTATTGTCATTAACTTTATTAACAAAAACAACAAAACATAAGAAAGAAAAATATGATTGAAACGATGCGTTTACCACAAAGAATAGGGTTTAGAATTGCGATTCTTGGGCTCTCATCGCGAAAGAATATCTTACTCAACAAGGCGGCAACCCACTCTCGCTCTCATCTTCCCCGATTCGAACATCGATGAAGGGCTATCATAGTAATGCTTATGATGAGTTTCGTATCGTCTCTGCTTTGATCTTGCTTCAACTTCATCTTCTTTGTGATTTGATCTCGTCGCCTTCATTCTGAATGGCTCCCATCGTTCGCGGATTAGCTCCCTTTCAACACCTGTAAGAACCAAGAAAAGTCTATGAAAAAGGGGAAAGGCGTATCAAAGCCTACCTACCGGAGGATATCCCAACGCGTCTTCGATAGTTCTGACAGAAAATCAGTGAGTTAGGTAAGCGTGTCTGTTCTCGATTCGCTCTCTCTGTTCCAAACTTTTCCTTCTCCTTCTACAATTCTATGAGTTTCTGTAGTTGATTATTTGCATCACTGTGATGTTGTTACAGAAGATGCAATCATGGAGACGGAGAATGGAAGGTGATTGTGGAGTTGTGGAAGTGCTGAAGATTGGAGTTATGGTGTTGTTTGTGAAGCAGATGCTTGATAAAAATGAAGATTGATGGAGCAGAGAGAGAAGCTCAATGCAGTATGAAGATTCGATTCTTGAAGATAATGGAAAAGGTTGAAGAAGTTGCAGATAAGAAAGGGTGACAGTTATGGAAAGAGAGTGCCAAGAGTTCTCTGATTTTTTCGGTGAGTTTGCTGTGGTTGAAGAATGAAGATGCGAGGAGCCAAGAGAAAGTTGAAGATTCTTATGCAGAATGAAATATGAATGAGAGAAGACAAAGATTACAGATAATGAGGAAGATTGGTGATGGAGAGTGAAGATGCGAAACCTTCGCGAGAATTTTCACAGATCTTTGGTTTATTCTGCAGTTGGAGAATGAAATGAAGAAATAGAGAATTTCCTGTGATTCCTTTTGCAGTCGTGAGGAATCCCCTTGATAAAAAAGGTTACTCTGTTTTTATATTCTTTTTTTTTTAGTTTGTTGAAAGTTAGTTAGAGCTGGTGTTTGAATCAGTTAGAAGTTGGTTGGGAATTTGTTAGAGTTAGTTATTTTTTCTGTTAGTTGCTTTTTTCTGTTAGTTTCTTATTAGAAAAGTAGTTAGGGAATTAGAAGTAGTTAGAAATTGTTTGTTTGTTTTTTTGAAACAGTTTGGAAATTCTGTTAGACAGTTAGTCCTACTTTCAAATGATTTGATCATCTCTTGCCTTTGTTCATTCGCCCTGGCCTGAATGTGTTAAAATTGATCTGAATCTTCCAATTAAAACTCATTTCCCTTTCTTTAAGATTTACTGTAATGGACTGCCATTTTCTAATATTTCAGAGCTACGAAATTCTTGTGAATTTCTTGATGCGCGTACATTGTAAATGTAACAGGTCTGTTGCCCAAATTACTACCACCTCCACTAACTAATGCTCCAACTTAAAGGGGCCTGACAGTAGCTGTTCCATTCAAGGCTTCTTATTGGCTGAAATGGTTTTGAATAAAGTTTAGTTCTGATTGTAATTTATGTTAGTCAATTTCTAGTGTGAAAAGAATAGTCAATATTGACAGGCCCTGATTATTAGGAAATTTTGTTATGGTTAAAAAAAGTTAGGAAGTTTTTTTGTTAATTGATGGTGAGCTGGAAAGCTACGAGTTTTATTCTTTCTGATTTCTGTTAATGAGTGCAGTAAGCCATTAATTTTTGACTTTCTTCTATTTTCATTGTTTTCTGATTTCTGGTATGAACAAAATGCAGGGATGATTAACAGTTTTGGTTTCAAAATCATGGATTGTTGAACCATGTTTATGGACATAGCAGGGCTGTCATATTTGGGTTCAAATTTGGTGCAGGCCTGGAATCGTTTTGGCACGACTTCAGCGATTGTATGCAGGGCCGGTTGAGTTTGATTAAACACAAGTTTATTATGAATTGGCCCTTGATTGAATGTAGGTTTGATTATGTCTGAAACAGGGCTACAGGAGTTTGAAGATGGCTCAAAATTATAGTCAAGGAAATTTGAGAAGATGACACGAGAAGTTAACCAAGGCAAAGCAATCTGTATTTTGCGCCAAGTGAAAGAGAATTTGAAGATGGGTGCTTGACATGAACATGGAAAGAAGATGTTAGGGTATTTAGAATTTTAGGTTTAAAACCAAAAATTTGTGTAGTACATTTTTGTATGATGTTTAGACATGCTAATCATGGTTTTTGTAAATTGGATTTGTGGTTTGTAAATGATAAACATTGTAAAACTTGAATGGTGAATGCTAAACTTGGTATTTGAACTTGAATGAGCTTGTGGTATTCAAAGACGAAATGAATGGATACATTGAATTCCTTGAACCTTGAATCATGATGAACTTTTCTTTTGTAACTCCAAGCACCCCATACTTGCGGATTTTGAACTCATGGCACTAAGTAGTCATCGTGATGGATAATTCACAATAGCGAATTTGACTCAAATTCAAATCTTAAATCCAAACTTCAATCTTGAATCCAAATCCACTTGTATGATAAGTAATTTTAATAGACAATAAGATCTTGATCCTAAAGAATTCATAACCTCGCCTTTTGTATTATGACTCATCTTTCCCGATTCAATCCACAAATATTGACAAAGTCCTTCCCTAATTGACGACCTGAATCATCAAAGATGGACATAGAAAATAATGAAAGAGTATGATCAAGATTAACATGAAACTTTATTTCCCCTGATCTTTAATTACTGAACATTTATCAATGAATAGAAACCCTGATTCTTTGGCCTGACGTAGGGAAATAAACCGTAATCTCTAGAACTGATGAAACTGGATGGAGAAGGAGTCCAAAAATGAGCATGCTCCAAAACCCTAATTCCACAGTCTTGTACACCAGGAAGACCCTAAATAATCAGGCTCATTCAACCCATACACCTCAACTTAGCTGTAACCCTAACTCCATAAGTGCTGATCTTTTGAACCTCAGGTGATCCATATCTTTTATGAAAATGCATGCTATGCACATGACCTATAGGAATGATGCAGATGAATGCAAAGTCTGAGCCAGAATAAAAGTGCAGTTAGGAGGGAAAATTTTAGGGTGCAACAACTGCCCCTATTTAATCGCCTTCAACCTGAAGGTGAGATTGGCGTCAGCCTTTCGAACTGTCAAGGTGGAAGAAGATTAAATACTAAAAGAACCCGAAAATTTACGCTCCAAAGCCAGTCAGGTATTATTATATTTTTTGGTTTTCTGTATTTTCTATATATATTTTTTGCTTTTTTAGGTAAAAGGGGTCATCAGGGATAAATCTATGTTTAACCAGGGTTAGACACACAGAAGAAGAACTTGGTTATCAAGGAACATCTGTTGGGAGTTAGTAACAAACACCTGTAATAAAGATATCAAAAGATATATGCCTCAAGTCAGTAGCAGACATACGAAAAAGGTATCAAAGATACATATCCGGGGTCGGTAGCGGATACGTACGAAAAATATATCAAAGATACATATCCGGGGTTGGTAGAGGACACGTACGAAAGAGACATCAAAGATACATATCCGGGGTCGGTATCAGATACGTACGAAAAAGGTATCAAAAATACATATTCGGGGTCGGTAGCAGATACGTACGAAAAAGGTATCAAAGATACATATCCGGGGTCGGTAGCAGATACGTACGAAAGAGACAGACCAAAGAAAGCTCTTACAAAGATATCAAGAATACATGTCTGGGGTTGGTAGAAGATATACGAACAAGGTACCAAAGATACATATCCAGGGTCGGTATCGAATACACACGAAAGAGACATACTGAATAAAGCTCTTACAAAGATATCAAGAACACATGTCTGGGGTTGGTAGCAGACATACGAAAAAGGTACCAAAGATACATATCCGGGGTCGGTATCCGATACACATGAAAGAGACAGACCGAAGAAAGCTCTTACAAAGATATCAAGAACACATGTCTGGGGTTGGTAGCAGACATATGAAAAAGGTATCAAAAATACATATCCGGAGTCGGTATCGGATACGCACGAAAGAGGCAGACCGAAGAAAGCTCTTACAAAGATATCAAGAACATATGTCTGGGATTGGTAGCAGACATATGAAACAGGCATAAAAAATACATATTCGGGGTCGGTATCAGATACGCATAAAAGAGACAGACCAAAGAAAGCTCTTACAAAGATATCAAGAACACATTTCTGGGGTTGGTAGCAGACATAAGAAAAAGGTACCAAAGATACATATCTGGGGTCAGTATCGGATACGCACGAAAGAGACAGAACAAAGAAAACTCTTACAAAGATATCAAGCACACATGTTTGGGATTGGTAGAAGATATATGAAACAGGTATAAAAAATACATATCCGGGGTCGGTATACACATGAAAGAGACAGACCGAAGAAAGCTCTTACAAAGATATCAAGAACACATGTCTGGGGTTGGTAGCAGACATACGAAAAAGGTACCAAAGATACATATCCGGGGTCGGTATCGAATACGCACGAAAGAGATAGACCAAAGAAAGCTCTTACAAAGATATCAAGAACACATGTCTGGGATTGGTAGCAGACATATGAAACAGGTATCAAAAATACATATCCGGGGTCGGTATCGGATACGCCCGAAAGAGACAGACCGAAGAAAGCTCTCACAAAGATATCAAGAACACATGTTTGGGGTTGGTAGCAGACATACAAAAAAGGTACCAAAGATACATATCCGGGGTCGGTATCGGATATGCATGAAAGAGACAGACATAAAAAAACCTATTACAAAGATATCAATAACACATGTCTGGGATTGGTAGCAGACATATGAAACAGGCATCAAAAATACATATCTGGGGTCGGTATCGGATACACACGAGAGAGACAGACCGAAGAAAGCTCTTACAAAGATATCAAGAACACATGTCTAGGGTTAGTAGCAGACACATAATAAGGAAAGAGGCCAGAGGAAAGGACTATAACCGAGAATATCAAGAATATACGTCCGGAGGAAAGGGCGTATAACCAAGGATATCGAAAAAATATGTCCGGAGGAAAGGACACATATAAGGAAAGATGACGGAGGAAAGGACCCTAACCAAGGATATCAGGAAAAAAATTTGATCTTTAAGAGTTACAAATATGCAAGAACTACAAAAATCTATCAGGCCAAAGGCGGGGTGTAATTCTTCAAGAGTGGCAATTATCTGAATTACCACACACCAAGTATGGATACTCAAATACTTGAGAAGCAAGAAAGGCTACACACCGACTTACTCGCACTCCGACGACAAAGATAACCACGGGAAAAATAACCAAAGGCTTTCAAGGGTAAGAGAAAATCACGACTCCCTAAGACAATGGGAAACACCAAAGACTTGACTGGTGGTAAGTCAAACAGACTCTGCTGGGGAAACAAAATAGAATCACCCTAGGCTTCTTGTGGGGATGATCCAAATCTGAATGCATAACAATCTGGTTACAGTAAGTAAACATAATTGGCTTATACTCATGCATTCTTGAATTTTTTTATAGCGTAATGCTCCATATAATGGAAATGCTACGCATTTTGGTAGATGCAATGCAATGATGTATGTTTAGTAATGCATTAGGAAAACCCATCAATAATCGGCTGCTGAGAAGACAAAGAACTTCCGAACGATTATTCTGGCACATCTGATCTTCTGTAGAGAAAAGGAAATTTGTACTTCAATGGGGAACCAAGATTTGGAACCACCAACCTCTAAAGATCGATATCGCTGGGGAAATAACTTCCTGGGAAGAAAACTGCAAACGTAAATTGCGGTTTAGTAAAAATTTTGAATTCTGATCAAACTCCCCACTTCACGGGGAATAAATTCTTTATCCTCTATTGGAAAGAGGAAAACTTTGCTGGGAATGGAAACTTCTGGCATAAAAATTCTTGACGAAGATAACTTCTGTTGGGGAGTATAGAAATTCTTAAATAAAAATAATTCTACTCAGACCACACTAGGGATAACATTGTTGGGAGGTAAAAGATCCTCACTTGGGGAAGAAACAAACATCCCGGGATAGAAAATCTACTAGGGATATCTCAACAAAATCTTCTAATACTGGTAACGAAAGAGTTATGACTGAGATTCTCCTGTACACCTCACTTGAGAGATAGGATACTTTCTCCACTAGGGAAAGAAGAATAGTTCCACTGGGGAAATTGGATCTCATTATATGAAAATCCTCACGTTAGTCACACACAGACCCTTCTTGATTCATTTGTTGGTATGCATCTTGTCATACAAGACCAACAGTACTTGCAAAACAGAAAATGGGGCGACATACCTCTGTTTGGAATGGAAAACCTTATTGTAGAATAGATAATTTGAACTACCAATCACTGAGTAAAAAACTGCGATGCAAGGTTACAAACTCAACATGTTAACTCCGAGGAGGAATGCCACTAAAAAGTGGACTTTAGAGAAGATGCTGCAAAAATAAATTGCAGTTCGACGAAAAGGAATCATCTAGACTTTAAACAACTTCTACATTTCCAGGGAGAAAGAACATTCTCCTCCTGCAGAGAAATGAGGATGCTTCACTGAGGATAAAATATCTCAGAAGAGAAACCCCTTGGTAGATAGGTCTATGTCAAGTAGCAACAGGTCTTTTACTGGGAGTAGGCATCCCCCTAGGAAGCAATATTTCCATCACGTCTTGTACGAGTAAACAAACCCAAATGATCTTTGCGTTACTGCTCATATCCTACTGAGGATAACAATCCAAACTTCAACTGGGGATAATAACCTTGACTTAGGACAAAAGATATCAGTAAATGGACTCGAGTCTCTGATAAGTTGAAGATAACAATCCTGACTTCTCGGTATGATTTTCAAATACATAGGTCATTTTGCATGCGTATGGACTTGATCTGATCAACTACTGAAGAATAGAGAAAGCCCTTACATAAATTCTTTCCCCAGTCTATAAGGCTTTTGCAGAAAAATTGCCTTGAGAGGACTTTTTGAGATTTATACTGTTGAAGACAATTTGCCCCAGTGTTATGGACTTTGGAACATGATGTTTAGGTAACCAAAATTGGAGATGAATCCAACTATTCTTGAGTGAATTCCCATACATCTTCAAATTCTGGGAAGATTCTCCTCTGATCAACACATTCTCAGAGAGATTTGTCAAATATTAGTATAACTGCCCCAGTTTGTCTTCACTTTGAGGGATGAAATACCGACTTGAATGCCTCAAATTGGCTGAATACCTACTCGATGGAGTATTCGACACGCTTGCCCCTGCTCAACAGAATATCGACAAATCTTTTCCTTTATCTCATGCTCACGGAGGGATGAGAAACCTGAGGATTTTTGAAGACAACATAACCTTAGAGTGGTTGTCTTATGTCTTGAAATTAGGTTACTTCACAACTACACTTCTCGACTTGAACTGCTTCATTCTCGAGCAAATACTTGAAGCAATACATCCCTTGGGACCAACTGAAAGTAATGCACCACTGCTTGACAGAGACTCTGGCCGACCAACTTTTGCAATCTACTTCAGATTATTCCTCAAACTGGTATTCTTTTACTCAACCGAGTCAACAGAAGATTTGCCCCAGGTTAAGACTATTCTCACAAATGATTCACCTTTAAACGGTATCCTGAAGCAATTTGTCCCTTGAGATGATCAAATTTTCATCTGATGCCCATTATGCAAGCTTACTTGATGTTTAACCACTTGTTCATATGCAAAGAATGTTTATTCTAAGAACGGTAATTGTAATGCAAAGCTCATGTTTGTCTTGAAGTTTAAAAACTTGTATAAAAAATATGTTGAAACATCAAAAATATTTGTACAAAAGATAGTAAAAATATGGAGTGATACCAACTCAAAAGTTTTTGCAAGCCTCCTAGGAGTTAGATTACCGTATTCTCGTTACAGTGTGCTTTCGAATTAACCCATGCTTCAGTTAGGACTTTTAAGGGTTGTAACATGGCCTGGTTCACGGTTTTAGAAAAAAGGATTTAAGGCTCAAAATATTTGGTGCCCACCCATTCTCTGTGATCTCCTCCAGTCTTAAATTCATTTAAACCAATACGAGCACTTATCCCTCAAAAGGAGTTTACCATGGTTGAGGAGGATATATCCGTCACTTAACTCTTTCATTCTTGGTGTTTGATCACACGACTTTATTCTTTGTGGAGAATCTTTATTTGGTAATCCCCTTTTTCTCTTTTCGTGCTTTTTGCTTTCTTTTTGTATTCCCTAACTTTTGCTTGGACAAATTCCTTTTGAATTTGACTTTGAAGTCCAGCAGGATGCCCTGACTTTTGCCTAAGCGAATTGTTTCTTCAAGTTTCGACTTAGCGGGGCTTTTTGTCTCTTTCTTATTCGTATTTCCATTTTTAACAAGTCATTTATATTTGCATTATCTTTGATTTGTTGGAAGTGATCGTGACTGCCTGAGTCTTTGGTAGACGAGGGATAGCCATTGTCGTATCGTCATCTGATCTCGGCTTCTTGATTTGTGAGAGATATCCATTGGGATATCGTTAATTGATGCACTTTGTTGATAGATGAGAGTTAACAATTGTGGTTTTTACTTTCCTTAGCCTTTTGAAGGATAATCATTGTTGTATCCTTTGATGCGCACTCTTAATGAGTTCTGTACGCTCAATCAGATTAACTGAAATCTACCCTGCCCCGGGTTAAATGTGAGGGTTTTTCTGAACATAAAAAAAACTCCTACTTCAAGGCTCAAAGGGGTTGACAAGGGTTTCACTCCCTTATATCTCCGGTGTTTGGGAATTGAAACAAGGCTTGTACATCGTCAGCAGGGTCCTATTCAAAAGCACACCGTTTAAATTTTCGGTATATTACTCATCATCCTCTCCCCAGAGGTTTTTGCTTTATTTAACAAGAGCTAAGTATCAAAAAGTCAAAGAAAAACATTAATGAGTGAATACAAATGGACTAATCCAAGACAAACATATTCAATGCATTGTGATTAATATTCAAAAATAGGCAAGTTTTGCATACAAGAAAGTACTCAACCAAAACAAGAAAGATTACAAGTGAGAATGCAAATGTAATTTGAAAATTCCATGTTGAGGAGACTAATCTCCGTATGGACTTGTTGCTTCAAACGATGCGCTGGAAGTCTTGACATTCACTGAATCAAAGGAAACTTCAAATCTAACTGGCTGGCCCGAAATTGATAGCCTTTGCATCCAGCAGGTATTGCATACTTTCTTTGAATGGCCTGCAGTCTTCAATGAAATGTCCTAGTGCCTCAGCGTGGTAATCACATTGCGCATTAGGAATGAAACCCATAGTATAAGGAGGAATGAAAGGCTTCAGTGGCTTGAGTGAAGAGAATTATCCCTACATCAAGCAAGTCCTAGACTTGGTGCTTAAAAGCCATGCAATCTTCAGTATCATGATCGGGTGCCCCAGAGTAGAATTCACACCTAGCATTATCGTTATAGCCATGAGGTAGCCTTTCATGTGTAGTGAAGCTCCGAAGTTTGACTAAATGAAGTCCTAGTAGGGGAGGAAGCAATTGTGCATACAACTTTGGAATATGATCAAATTTTTGTTCAGGCTATTTTGGCCTTTGCTGACGGACTTTGTCTTTTGGGTCCTCTCGGGAAGTGACAACTGGTTGTGGATGGGAGGATCTTGGAATGCACGGTTGTGGAGGAGATTCTCCCTGACTTAAAAGAGTCCCCATATTATAGGGAGGAATGGTAGCTCCTATTGTAGCAGGCATGGAAACATCTTCTTTATTCAACATCGTCCCCAAAATTCCCATAACCAAATTCAATTGAGTCTTCAACTGACTATTTTCTTCTTTCAAGAGTTCTTGTCCACAGACAAAATCATGTATGTCTAATATCAAAAATCCCATCTTCTCTTTCATCTCGTCCAATTCCCACGAAGTTGTTCCATAACCTGAATCTGATCACGGGGCGGCGAGAAGTCAGGATTTGCAGTTCTGAAAAGAAAACACCGGGTCTGAATAAGGATTCCCCATTCTGAGTACCTTCTGAGTACCTGCTATGGATGCATGAAGATGCATGAGGTGAGTGAGAGAATTCCTCTTCTGATATGATTTGGACACCACAGTCTCCGGATTGATATCGTCTTGGATCTTGTCTCTAGATGACGTACCATCTTCAATCGAATGATCAGTTGCCCCAGAATAATATGTGTAGAAGATTCTTTCAGGAGAACAAATGAATTCTTTTCCAAGCGAATCGATATAAACTGCATCATCAAGCATATTACGCCACAAAAAAAATAATACAGTCTGTCTTCTATCAAAACAAAAGAGACATCCACCTGGTGAAAAAGAGTGTGGCAATGGGCCAAATAAGAATTTTCCCTTTGGAAGAGACGCCAAACAGGTGTTGGGCTTTATATTTCAACCCCTTTGTAGTCTTTTATTTCAAAAACGGGTACCCCAGAATAGGGGATGCATCTAGCATACGTATCGTAATCAGAAGAGATGTTTGTGGGAGGAGGACCCCAAAAATCAGAGTTGGAGATAATATGATGTAGTGCAATGGGTTGGTAACAGCATGCTCATCAGGCATCTTCTGTCTTTGCTTAAAAGCTTCTCTTTTTCATGAGTTCACTAGGGGAACAGACTGGTTGCTGTTGAACAGATCAGTGAACACAAATTTATGGGGGATGCCTCTGATTAAAAAGTCTGATGCCCCGATGTGGCAACCATGTCTGACGTTGGTCAAAAGAACGAAGCACTGATATAAGATCCTATAGTAAATGGGAATCATCTGCTGATAAGATGTTCTAATAACTCGGGATTGTGTAGCGCTCCCTGATTGAAAGTGTTCCCTAAAAGATGAGGAGAAGAGAGAACTTTTACTATGACAGCAGGTGCAAGATTGTTGACATCGTCATCAAAGCTTTCATGACCTGGCTCATCTGAGTTTTCAATCAATTATCTTCCTTCTTGAAGATATTTCTGACCACGGGCCAAAGCTTGCATGTATATCACTCAGAGCTATTCCATAACCAATCCCTGAACAAGTGCAGTAAGAAATCAAGCTGAACCTCTGAGGAGAACACATGGTCTGAGCAAGAACACCCAATCTTTGAGTACCTGTTATGAATGCATGAATATGCATGGAGTGGATGAATGGGTGCCATGTTATGTTTCTTCAATCCCAAGGAATTTACGTTCTTTGATTTTGATTTTACGTAAGTAAAGATGGAAAAGTTTTGCACAAGGCTTACAAATATGATTCCTTGGAAATAACAGAACATGTATGTTAAGTATGTGGTTAACCATGTTATGTATGCAATGACATGGGATCAAAGTTCAATTATTCCATCATTTCTGAATATGATTGCTGCACTGCTTCTGAACCATACGAGTATCATCAAGTCAAAGTTTTGCCATAGCTTCCGCACATATAAGAACCAAGTATCATGTAGATCTCCCATTGTACGGGGTCAAGGCTTCTGGAACATCGGATACTGTTGAGCATTTTCTGAACATGCTGGGAATACCAAGATCGAAGGCTCGAATAAACCTCCAAGTGAATAATTCAAGAACTCAGAAAATAAATCCGAGAACCCTACGGTCACCAACAACACACCATCTAAATATAGTCGATATCCGAGTAATTCACTGACAAAAATCTAAAACATAACCATTAGAACCAATAGTCCCTGTCCGAGCATAGTCACCATCTGCGCATAGTCACCATCTGAACATAGTCACCAATTGTACCTGTAATAATAATTCCCTCCCCACTCACGGGTGAAGACTAGGTCAGGGTAAGACAATGGTAACTCAAAAATCATGGGTTCACTTGAAAGTAAAATCATCGCAACACAGACGTGCATGATGAAAGTACCTCCATTTGAACCTCATCCGAGCATGGTGTTGTACCCCAAAATTTGCCCTCCCATATTTCTCAAAACATTTCAAGAAAAATTCACAAGTCCAACCCGGTGGTCATATTCAGGTGTTCTTTCACCAAGATATCTCTGATAACATATTCTCAAATTCAGGTTCGGCTCAAGAGTCAATTCTTTAAAGAAGGTATCCGAATGTGCGAGTTTTCTTGAAGAAATATGGTGAAAAGTGTGCTGAAAGTGCAGTTTTTACGCGCTAAAAAATTCATAACTTGAAGATCGCGACTCGTTTTGAATCCGTTCCGGTGGCCAAAATTCCGTCTTGACATTATCTACGTTTTCATCTCTCACGGCTGGAAGCCAATTTCGATCAGAAGGTCTTCAAAAATGTGGATTTATCAAGTATTTTCATACAGAAAATTTGTGACAGAAGTTTATTTGCGTCATGTTCAGAAAATCATAACTTGGTCGATTTTCATCGTATCGAGCTGGTTCCGGCGCCAAAATTTCAAAAATTGAGTTGGCTACATTTTCGCAGAAGGTATTGAGTTCAAACGGTATTCAAAAGGCCTTCGTTTTTTGCTCAGAGTGCATGACACGCCAAAAATCCTGAATGCTGAATATTATTTCATCTGGGCCGAAACTTCGAAAATTCATAACTCGGTCAATTTTTATCGGATTGGGCTCATATTTTTACACAAAGTCCCTGACTCATAGATCTACAACTTTGCTTCAAAAGGCGAGACCGGATTATGCTCCGATCAATACCAGTTTTTTATTGAAGAACGTGTCAGAGTCGACACTGGAGCCCAAAATAAGTTTGTTTGAGCTGAAACTTCAAAAATTCATAACTAATTCACCGTTTATCCGATTGAGCCAATTTTTGGACAGGAGTTAGTTATCGATGTCGGCTACATTTTGTTTTCACATTTCAACTTCAAAAATTGCACTTAAGTCCCTGCGATTTAGCCTGGAAAGTGACGAACTCAAGTGAACATTGGAGGCCCAATTGCACATTCAAAGCCCATTTTCTTTACCCTAATTTCCATTATATAATCACCTTCTTTTCACACAAACCAGAGAGGAGAAAAAGAGAGAAAAAAACCTTTGCCACAACACTGTTAGAATATCAAATTCTTTCAAGAACCCTAAATCCTTGAAATCCTTATTACAAATTCCTCTCTCACTACAAACAAGCCATCACAGTTACAAACCAACACCTCACTACTTCTTCAGTAAGGGTAAGGCTGGCTTGATCTCCATGATCAAAAGGGCATAAAAGTATTCATGTCACTAATTTTCCAGTAAGGGTAAGATTGATTTGATCTCCATGATCAAAAGGGTATAATCATTCATACATGCCATATTGTGCCTAAACATTAAATTTCTTCATATATTGGCTTTATTTGCATTTTATGATTTTATTTAATGTGTTCATGAGATTCAACACTGCAGATTTAGACAGGATCCCATGCAGGAAGATTAAGGAACGTTGAGGCCAGAACACAAATGGCCAACAGCCAGAACACAAATGGCCATGAAACCCAATCCAATGGCCAAAGAATGCAGACCACGGTACTCAGGAGTCAATGAACACGCACGTGATGCCAGAAAGTCAAACAAGGTTTTTTGTCTAATGGGCCAGAATTCCTCAAGTCATACCTCCCTTTGGGTCTGAATACCCCCATGGTTTGCACATTTTTTTTTATTTTTATTTGATTTTCTTTCTTAATTCTTTTAGTTGTTTTTAATTATTTTCTTTAATTTACCAAAAATAATTTTCACAATAAACAAATCAGATACAAAAAAAATTAAAATATGTTTAATTATATTTAATTTCTATTAATTTATTTTGTAAATAAATGTTAAATAATTAACTAGTTAATTTAGGTTTTAAAACTTCAATCTTTTTCTTGATAAATTAAAATATGTAGAAATTAGGGTTTTTAACTTTTCATCATTTTTTTTAATAAATAATTTTCTCATCATTATTATCATTATTAATTATTAATTTATTTTGTAAACAAATATGTAAATAATTAATTGGTGTAAATTAGGTTTTAAACTTTAACCTTTTCTTTAATAATTAAAAACAACTTAAAATTAGGGTTTCTCTTCAATTTTAATTTCTTTATTTCATAAATGCAAAAAACCTAAAAAACATTTCTTTTCTTTAATAAAATAAATAATTAAATTTCTTATTTCAATTTAATCTTTAAAGGGTTCAACGCCCTCGAACATTCGATTCTAATTTCTTTTCGCGCGTTTATTCTTATTTTTTCTTTGTGAATATTATGTAACTGTTTCTCAGTTGTAATAGTAATTAGGAATTTATTTACTTTCCGCATTTTTTATTCAAAACGGGTCTTTGTTAATTTGGCGATGTATAGACCCGCGCCTTGTAATAGCGTAGGATTTATCTTTCCGCACTTTAATTTCCGCACTTTTAAACTGCTAAACTTTGCATGAAAGAATGAATGGCCTAAATTAAAAACAAGCGTAGATCACCATGATACATGTACAAGATAAAACATAACTGAAATAACACACAAATTCACACACCACTCTTAGGGTACGCCTCACTGTTGCCTTGCCTTCGAAACGTGGTCGTCGAGTATAGGACGTTTTAGTAAGTCCTTATGTCCGTTGATCCATATGCCTCAAAACAAGTTGCCTCGGAAAAGTTGCCTCGAATTAAAAAGGATCAATGGCATAAGGGTAGCTTCTAAGGTGTCCTACTGTTGCTCTGGTGACCACACTGTCCCTACAAACGAATTGACCCGAACACCTCCAACGGTGGTGCTACCTATCTCTCAATGGTGGGATGGCACTACCTTAAGGAGATTTACACAGCCTAATTCCTTATGGTAGGTAGATGACTCATAGATACTTGCTCTATTCAAAAACAAATCAAATTCTTTTCACACCGACACTTTCAAAAAGCTTTCAAAACAATTTTTCAAACACTCTTGAGGACTGATACAAGAGTCGATCTGAAATCTCTAAACGAAACTTTTTCAAAACCCACACACACTTGAAAAGCAAACAAATTTTTGAAAACATAAGAGTAAGTACCTAAGAGCCCGTGGATAACCACGGATAGAAAGGGTGCTAACACCTTCCCTTTCTATAAATCTACCTCCCGAACCGAGAGACATCTCAAAGAAGGAATTTTGCTGTGCTTTTGTCCTTTCCATGTTGGAGAACATAAAAGACGGTGGCGACTCTTGCTTACCGCGACATTTCGCGAACCAGCGTTAAACAGTCAGTTCCAGATCCACCAATCACAGAATTGGCGACTCTGCTGGGGAACTCTTATAAAGTGAGGTGTACCTTAGGACTAAGATCACTTATGTTTTCAATTGCTGTGTTTGTTTGCTTTATTATTGTGGGCTGCATCGGAGTTACATAGATCCTAACCCGGATCTGGGGATACCCTGTTAGGTAGCATAAGCTGTGAGGGACCTGTCCGGCGTAGACCGACATGGGTGAAGCAGTGGCTACGTTGGTGTGGCACCTTGGTCTGTACCGATATCCCTTGTGTTGCAACGAGGAGAATATGGGTCTTCTGAGGAGTCATTAAGCACCAACCGACCTTAGAACCTGAAATGACCCAACTTGGCCAATAGAACAGTAGCAGTACGCTACACCCATTGAGGCTAAACTCTCGCGATGGTTCTGGCCGCAAGAAAAGATTGCGATGCTGGAGTTATGACCGATTGAGGGTAGTCAGTGATATTGGGATCCTCTAGAACCCGGTTACTTCTGATAGGACATGTCTTAATCCACAAACTGAAAGAGGGTAATACCTAGACCCCATGCTGGCCTAAACTCTAAGGGCTTCTCTTGTGTGACTTGTGTGCCTTCCAACTTGACTATTTGCATGCTTGTTATCTGACACTTGAGTTTCTTGCAGGTTTTGTTTACAGTCCTTAATTAGGACTCATAATAGGATTTGCCTACATTACCCCATGCATAGCATAACATCATACCAGTACATGCATCCCGCATAAGGACTAACCCATTTCAAGGATCTCAAGGGCTTGTGATGCAGGTCATGATGAACCAAGATGTCTGGTAAGGGGCAAAGGGGATTTATTTTCCTCTAGCCAAGGTTGTCAGGGGCTATGACCCACTGGATATGGTGAGCCTTTGACCCTTGAAGAAGGACTCTCAACAACATGAAGTTCCTTCAATCAAGTTACCAGTTTCCAACTCTAACAATTTTCTTGTTTACCCCGCGAGATCCTTGAAAACATTGCATGCATACATTCATATCATTGCATTACAGGTACCCTTTTTACAGGTCACTTACCTTCTCCGCTGTTTATTTCAGCAATGGCTTCCCAACAAGATAACCAGGATCTTCAGGCTCAAGAGATTCAATTCAGGGAGATCTCCCTAAGCCTATCCAAGGGGCAAGAGGAGTTAAGGACACTCCTCATAGGGAATTTGGCCAAGAAAAGTCCCGAAGATGACTAGGACGAACGGCTAAAACGTCTACAAACTGAGGTAGATACAATGAAAACCCAGATGCTGGGGCAAAGGGCTCTCATCCAAGGTTTAGCTCGGGAGCAAGAAGAGTTGAGGACCATGATCATTCAACTCCACCAAGACAGATCCAATATGAAGTAACCAGTCCGAGCCAGGGACCAGGTCTTTGATCAGCTTCCAAGAGGACAAGAGTCTGGTATGGTGAAGAACAGACCCCTCCAAGTTGCTACCATTTCACAAGCCCAACATCAACCTCGCCCAGAGCAACAGGTGGATCAGAGTAAGCCAAGCAGGTCCAAGAGGCAATTCACCCAGCTTAACATGCCGCTGTTTCAAGCCTTGCAATACCTATTGAGGTTGAATCTGATTACACTAAGGGCTCCTCCCCGGAACCCCAACATCTCTGCTCCTAACTATCATCCCGACAGAAGATGTGCATACCACTCTGATAGTCCTGGACATGACACTGCTGACTGCTGGGTTCTAAAGAACAAAGTCCAGGATCTAATTAATGAAGGAGCAGTGGATTTCACCCAAGTGGGTCAGGCTGAATGTTTCTACCATCCCTACCGGATTCACCATTTGAAGTAACAAGCCCTGAGATGAGAAGACTTTTGTTTATTAGAATTTTCAAGTTGTAACTTTCTTTTGACTGTTCAAACATTTATTCATGTTAAACGTTGTTATTTCATTAATGCATCGCATATGTCTGTTTTGAAGCAATATATTCGCATTCGCTATATTCAAACTGATTTCATATTTTTTGATGATCAACTCTTGATTAAGAAATTCTAAGCCTCTTGAGGGAGGATGACGAAAACGATACCACGATCCTTACAGTATGCTTTTGAACAGACCCTGCTGATGAGGTACATGCATTGTTTCAATCCCTAAACACTGGAGTTATAAGGAAGATAATCCCTCGTCAACCCCTCTGAGCCAAAGAAATAGGAGTTTTTCTTTTCGAAAATTAAAACCCTTTATCATAACCTGGGGCAGGGTAGTTCTCTCAGTTGATCCAAGTGCATAACAAATGGCACCAAAGAGGTCCTTACAAAAAAAAAGAAGACAGTGATGATTCCAAATAATCATAAGGATAGGCAGTCATTATATCTCAAAAATAAAAACCCAATAAGTCAAAACCTATGAAGGAGACTTACAAAACTGGGGCATCCCGCTGACTGTAATCACAAAAGAAACAGTTCAGGCAAAATTTAGGGATAGCGAAATCAAAAAGAAAGAGGTCATACAAACCCTCAACAAAAACAAAAAATGACTGCCTATTCAGAATAAATCATCAATATCTGAACCATCATTGGAATATCAGGACAAAAACTCAAATAAGGTCTAACGCACGATCAGCTGAGTTTAGGATTGAAGAACATCATGAAGAGCGGGTGGGTATAAATAATTTGAGCCTTTATCCTTTGTTTCTTAAACCATGAACCAGGCCACGTTATAACCCTTAAAAGTCCTAGCTGAAGCATGGGTTAGTTCGAAAGCATACTGTTACGAAAGGTATCCTGACTCCTTAAGGCCTACGGTAAATACGGAGTTGACATCACGTTTTACAAACATTCACTTGTTTTATGAAAAAGAATGCATTTTCAAAATCTTCAAGACAGACATAAGCTTTGCATTTTTGATATAACATTGTTTGCATATGACTATTTGTTTGAACAGCAGGGAAATTCGCACGATGAATATCTAGTGAACAAAAGCACTTCCAATCAAGGGGCAGACGTGATTATTGTCCATCATCTGGGGCAATTAAGTCAAGATTCGGAGAATCTCTCAAAAGGCCAAACAGCTAGGGGCAAACCTCCATCTGGATCACTTGGGGCATTGGACGATCAAACGAAGATCTTCTGGTATGGCGACACAACGCTACAACAGGGGCACCTCCCTACATCCTGAGAGCGTGGACATAGTCGGAAAAAAATACTGCGCATAATCAAAGACCCGCTAGGTTGACACACCTAGGAAAAAATAAGGGCTTCCCGGCGAACCAAAAGGGTTCGGGAAAAATAAGGGATGAAATGAAAAAAATCTGTGCACCCGGCAAGTCGAAAACCTGAAAAGGCGGCTTGGGAAAAAAAGGGTATCCCGGTGGACTGAAAACCCGAAAGGGCGGTCCAGGCAAAAATTAGGGATCAAAGCGTACGACTATGTCCCGACATCTCGTCACTTGCCTACCAGAAGAGGATTTGTCAGATCGGCAGTCAATCAAGCCTCCACAGGTATCTTCTCCCACATCAGAAACAGGGGCAATAATGAGTTGTCTAAAGCGATCTAATTTCTCTATCCACCAAGGTACCAAGGTAAGTTCAGCTGAAGAACATAACCAAGATATCTTAATTCCCCAGAGAGTGAGCCAGCAAGTCAGTAACGCTCTCCCCCAAGCAGAGTTAGACCACTGTCAGCCTTAAGGAAGTTGGGTAACCCCAGCAGATCTCAACATTCCCCGACGGAATATACAGACATTCCTAACAAGCATCCCCGGCAGTCTTGATCTAAGATTGTTCCCCGGCGGTATACCAGACGTTCAATGGAGCCATTCCTCAGTGCAATCTGAAAAGTTTCCCCAGGAAAGTGGAATCCATCTCCCCAGCAGGAAGCTTATCCCCAGTAGATTCTGGAAGCTTATCCTCTGCAAAGCACGAACGCTCCCCCGACTTTATTCAGAAGGTTATTTCCCCACCAGGATATAACTGGGTTATCCTCAGCCAATAACCACAGAAAGATCGTCCTCGGCGAAGTCTTCCTATCCCCCAGCGGAGTTCATCAAATCTTCCAACATAACTTATCAACGGAATCCCCAGCGGAGTTATCATCAACCTCAGCGAAGTACCTCTTTCTCCACAGAGTTATCTCCCCGCAGAGTAATCTATTCGCCAAGTTTATTCCCCAACGGAGTCATCTTCTCCTACCGGTATTCTTGCAACAATCATCCCCAGCGGAAATGAAGAATTGTACTCTTCAACATCAGCCCAGGATTCCACAATTTCCCAGCATTCGTCAAAGATCTATTCTCCCAGACGGAGATACATTCATAAACATCACATTACAACATGATACATGCATATGCATCATATCATACAATCTCGTTTATGTTGAGAACATCATTGCTTGGTTCATATCATGCATTGCATACGACTGACCTTTACCTTTCAGGAAAGATGCAGTTAAATTCTCAACCCCGTCGTTATAGACACTCGTCGTTATAGACACTCGTCGTTATAGACACTCGTTGTTATAGACACTCGTCGTCATAGACACTCGTCGTCGTAGACACTCGTCGTTATAGACACTCGTCGTTATAGACACTCGTCGTTATAGACACTCGTCGTCATAGACACTCGTCGTCGTAGACACTCGTCGTTATAGACACTCGTCGTTATAGACACTCGTCGTCATAGACACTTGTCGTTATAGACACCCGTCGTCATAGACACTCGTCGTCATAGACACTTGTCGTTATAGACACTCGTCGTTATAGACACTCGTCATTATAGACACTCGTCGTTATAGACACTCGGCGTTATAGACACTCGTCGTCATAGACACTCGTCGTCATAGACACTCGTCGTCATAGACACTCGTCGTTATAGACACTCGTCGTTATAGACACTCGTCGTTATAGACACTCGTCGTTATAGGCACTCGTCGTCATAGACACTCGTCGTTATAGACACTCGTCGTTATAGACACTTGTCGTCATAGACACTCGTCGTCATAGACACTCGTCGTTATAGACACTCGTCGTTATAGACACTCGTCGTTATAGACACTCGTCGCCATAGACACTCGTCGTTATAGACACTCGTCGTTATAGACACTCGTCGTTATAAACACTCGTCGTTATAGACACTCGTCGTTATAGACACCCGTCGTTAAAGACCACCCGTCCATGGAAATAACCTGTCAGTAGAGACAACTCACCAACCTTTCTGAATTACCAGACTCAGTTCCTGTATCTTGCCAAGGCACGTCTGAAGAGTTCGAGGATCCGATTCCTGTATCTTTCCAGGGTGTATCCGTTGACGACTAACATT
This sequence comes from Vicia faba, assembly GCA_948472305.1. Taxonomy (NCBI): domain Eukaryota; kingdom Viridiplantae; phylum Streptophyta; class Magnoliopsida; order Fabales; family Fabaceae; genus Vicia; species Vicia faba. The sequence continues at coordinate 1,050,556,457 of OX451736.1, read as the reverse complement.
ACCAGACTCGATTCCTGTATCTTGCCAGGGCACATCTACATAAAGAGTTTGAAGACCAACTCCTGTAACAGGCCAGATAATTATTTTTCTTTCTCAGGTACGCAAGTTCTCGCTAAGGAATCTCCTACGCGGTCGACAACCTCCCGATGGCATCTATAAGCCCATCTCCACAACTATCCATTGCAGTTCCAAATGGCATCTATAAGTCCATTCCCGACAAGGTTCTGTCACATCTCCAGATGGCATCTATAAGCCCATCCACGCAACAACAGTCTCCAAATTGCATCCATAAGCCCATTCCCGACAAAGCTCCGCCACAGCTCCAGATGGCATCTATAAGCCCATTCCCGACAAGGCTCTGTCACAACTCCAAATGACATCTATAAGCCCATCCTCCTATCTGTCATCTTTCCAAATGGCATCTGTAAACCTATTCCCGCCATCACGTTGCTGATACTCTACTATGCGAGTGCAAATTTCTGGGCACTCTAGTGTTCAATCATCTTCCACCTTCGGATCACGAAAGGCACGCAAGCCAATCTACATCCTCAGGTTTAAGAAGATTGAACAGGGGCAACTGTTGTACCCCAAAATTTGCCCTCTCATATTTCTCAAAACATTTCAAGAAAAATTCACAAGTCCAACCCGGCGCGTCATATTCAGGTGTTCTTTCACCAAGATATCTCTGATAACGTATTCTCAAATTCAGGTTCGGCTCAAGAGTCAATTCTTTAAAGAAGGTATCCGAATGTGCGAGTTTTCTTGAAGAAATATGGTGAAAAAGTGTGCTGAAAGTGCAGTTTTTACGCGCTAAAAAATTCATAACTTGAAGATCGCGACTCGTTTTGAACCCGTTCCGGTGGCCAAAATTCCGTCTTGACATTATCTACGTTTTCATCTCTCACGGCTGGAAGCCAATTTTGATCAGAAGGTCTTCAAAAATGTGGATTTATCAAGTATTTTCATACAGAAAATTTGTGATAGAAGTTTATTTGCGTCATGTTCAGAAAATCATAACTTGGTCGATTTTCATCGTATCGAGCTGGTTCCGGCGCCAAAATTTCAAAAATTGAGTTGGCTACATTTTCACAGAAGGTATTGAGTTCAAATGGTATTCAAAAGGCCTTCGTTTTTTGCTCAGAGTGCATGACATGCCAAAAATCCTGAATGCTGAATACTATTTCATCTGGGCCGAAACTTCAAAAATTCATAACTCGGTCAATTTTTATCGGATTGGGCTCATATTTTTACACAAAGTCCCTGACTCATAGATCTACAACTTTGCTTCAAAAGTCGAGACCGGATTATGCTCCGATCAATACCAGTTTTTTATTGAAGAACGTGTCAGAGTCGACACTGGAGCCCAAAATAAGTTTGTTTGAGCTGAAACTTCAAAAATTCATAACTAATTCACCGTTTATCCGATTGAGCCAATTTTCGGACAGGAGTTAGTTATCGATGTCGGCTACATTTTGTTTTCACATTTCAACTTCAAAAATTGCACTTAAGTCCCTGCGATTTAGCCTGGAAAGTGACGAACTCAAGTGAACATTGGAGGCCCAATTGCACATTCAAAGCCCATTTTCTTTACCCTAATTTCCATTATATAATCACCTTCTTTTCACACAAACCAGAGAGGAGAAAAAGAGAGAAAAAAACCTTTGCCACAACACTGTTAGAATATCAAATTCTTTCAAGAACCCTAAATCCTTGAAATCCTTATTACAAATTCCTCTCTCACTACAAACAAGCCATCACAGTTACAAACCAACACCTCACTACTTCTTCAGTAAGGGTAAGGCTGGCTTGATCTCCATGATCAAAAGGGCATAAAAGTATTCATGTCACTAATTTTCCAGTAAGGGTAAGATTGATTTGATCTCCATGATCAAAAGGGTATAATCATTCATACATGCCATATTGTGCCTAAACATTAAATTTCTTCATATATTGGCTTTATTTGCATTTTATGATTTTATTTAATGTGTTCATGAGATTCAACACTGCAGATTTAGACAGGATCTCATGCAGGAAGATTAAGGAACGTTGAGGCCAGAACACAAATGGCCAACAGCCAGAATACAAATGGCCATGAAACCCAATCCAATGGCCAAAGAATGCAGACCACGGTACTCAGGAGTCAATGAACACGCACGTGATGCCAGAAAGTCAAACAAGGTTTTTTGTCTAATGGGCCAGAATTCCTCAAGTCATACCTCCCTTTGGGTCTGAATACCCCCATGGTTTGCACATTTTTTTATTTTTATTTGATTTTCTTTCTTAATTCTTTTAGTTGTTTTTAATTATTTTCTTTAATTTACCAAAAATAATTTTCACAATAAACAAATCAGATACAAAAAAATTAAAATATGTTTAATTATATTTAATTTCTATTAATTTATTTTGTAAATAAATGTTAAATAATTAACTAGTTAATTTAGGTTTTAAAACTTCAATCTTTTTCTTGATAAATTAAAATATGTAGAAATTAGGGTTTTTAACTTTTCATCATTTTTTTTAATAAATAATTTTCTCATCATTATTATCATTATTAATTATTAATTTATTTTGTAAACAAATATGTAAATAATTAATTGGTGTAAATTAGGTTTTAAACTTTAACCTTTTCTTTAATAATTAAAAACAACTTAAAATTAGGGTTTCTCTTGAATTTTAATTTCTTTATTTCATAAATGCAAAAAACCTAAAAAACATTTCTTTTCTTTAATAAAATAAATAATTAAATTTCTTATTTCAATTTAATCTTTAAAGGGTTCAACGCCCTCGAATATTCAATTCTAATTTCTTTTCGCGCGTTTATTCTTATTTTTTCTTTGTGAATATTATGTAACTGTTTCTCAGTTGTAATAGTAATTAGGAATTTATTTACTTTCCGTATTTTTTATTCAAAACGGGTCTTTGTTAATTTGGCGATGTATAGACCCGCGCCTTGTAATAGCGTAGGATTTATCTTTCCGCACTTTAATTTCCGCACTTTTAAACTGCTAAACTTTGCATGAAAGAATGAATGGCCTAAATTAAAAACAAGCGTAGATCACCATGATACATGTAGAAGATAAAACATAACTGAAATAACACACAAATTCACACACCACTCTTAGGGTACGCCTCACTGTTGCCTTGCCTTCGAAACGTGGTCGTCGAGTATAGGACGTTTTAGTAAGTCCTTATGTCCGTTGATCCATATGCTTCAAAACAAGTTGCCTCGGAAAAGTTGCCTCGAATTAAAAAGGATCAATGGCATAAGGGTAGCTTCTAAGGTGTCCTACTGTTGCTCTGGTGACCACATTGTCCCTACAAACGAATTGACCCGAACACCTCCAACGGTGGTGCTACCTATCTCTCAATGGTGGGATGGCACTACCTTAAGGACATTTACACAGCCTAATTCCTTAGGGTAGGTAGATGACTCATAGATACTTGCTCTATTCAAAAACAAATCAAACTCTTTTCACACCGACACTTTCAAAAAGCTTTCAAAACAATTTTTCAAACACTCTTGAGGACTGATACAAGAGTCGATCTGAAATCTCTAAACGAAACTTTTTCAAAACCCATACACACTTGAAAAGCAAACAAATTTTTGAAAACATAAGAGTAAGTACCTAAGAGCCCGTGGATAACCACGGATAGAAAGGGTGCTAACACCTTCCCTTTCTATAAATCTACCTCCCGAACCGAGAGACATCTCAAAGAAGGAATTTTGCTGTGCTTTTGTCCTTTCCATGTTGGAGAACATAAAAGACGGTGGCGACTCTTGCTTACCGCGACATTTCGCAAACCAGCGTTAAACAGTCAGTTCCAGATCCACCGATCACACATGGTATATGACATGACTGCACTAATCGGACCACGTCCTATAGCCTTCATTCCCCCACTCTATTCCTAGTGTCCTAGTGCACTTTGGCCTGGGTACTGGGCCTTTTACCTCAACAGTAACACCCACCCAACATGGAAGCAGATCCAATACAACAGTAGTATATGGAAGACAATAAAATGTAATGCATACATATGCTCAGGTATATACAAAATGAATGAATAAACTGAAAGCATAAAAATAAACACCCAAAGAAAGGAACCAAGAGCTAGTAGCGACTCCGGGATGGACCAACATTTAGTCGACCTACTTCCCCAGTAAAGTCGCCAGCTGAAACAACCGGCTGAAAATCATCAAACAATCAAGTCTCCATCGAACGTTTTTTATCCCACAGGTAGGGAAAGGTAAACATCGAAAAAACCTAAGAAGGAAGAAGTCACGGTCTTGCGACCGAGAGATAAGGGTAAGGGAGTCTTTTACGTGAGGGGAAGGTATTAGCACCCCACACGTCCGTAGTACTCTACGGCATCCACTCTTGTTGCCTAACTTATGGGTGTGTTCAATCTATGCTTACTGTTTACTGTACTACTAAAGGGAGAATGCATGCAAAAGAAAGGGGAAAAAATGTAGGGAAAATAAAAGTTGTGCTCGTTCGGGCCCTACCCCAATGCCTACGTATCCCTTTTAAGGAATCAGAGCAGCCGTAGTTCGGCTTACATGTTTTTGTTGGTTTGTATTTTTTAATGAACAATATTAATTTCACCTTCTGCCGCAACTCGACCTTTGGAGACTTACGCGTCAGCACAGAAGTGAATTAACATGCTCTTTTAAAAAAAGATTTTGAAAGAAAAGGTGCATGGGCGCACAAAGAGATTTGAATTGATTTGTGTTTGTTGGTGTTTTTGCTTGTAGATAACAGCTAGTTAATCTCAAGAGAGAGATTTTATCCATTTCTCTACTTATTCATGAAATAAGTCTTTGAGATTTGAACCACACCAAGGCTTAGAATAAGAGAACAATAAGGTCGAGAAGAAACCTGCTTATCATCTCTCAAACTTAACAAAGATATGATTCTCGTCAGTAAAAAATTTAAGTATTTTTGAGGTTGTGTAAGAAAAATAAGTTTTTGTTTTTTATGCATATGCGAAAAGAGAAAGAAAAGTCAAAGGGAGACTAGCCTATTTCTAAACCTAATGTTATCATACTTCACATGATCTCTAGGAAGCGTTGAATGCGGAGAGAATGTGGCCAGAAAATATACCAAACAAGTACTAGCCCGTAGAGCAAAGCAAAAGCAACAAAACCCGATGATCTTCGCGAAAGCTTCACCATTAAAAGATAAGAGTTAGAAACTGAATGCTCAGAATAAATGTCGAAGCATTATTGATGCGAAAATAAATCGCAATCGAAATCTCAAGCACATCCGCATAATAAACCTACATAAGGCTCCAATCTCACCAAGCAACGGTGGATCATGAAGTATCAGAAACAAGATGATTATCTAAACATAAACCATAATAGATAATTCTAACAAAATTCTAAAAAAAATCTAGGGGAATTATATTATATTCCTAAAAAAAAATTAGCAAAATTTTTATTGTTTTTATTATTAGTTTTGATTATCAAAAATTATAGAAAGGAAACTATTGAGAAAAAGAAACCAGAATTCTAGTCAGAAGGGGGTACAAACTGAAATCCAGGGGTATAGTAGTAATCTAGGCGCTAAGCCCATCAGATTGAATCCATTACCCAATTTTTGTTTAATGCCATTCTGACTCCAAAAAAAACCCTGCATTACTTTACTTTTTTTTGTCCAAGACAATCAAATGTTCCAAAAAGAGTGGTGGGCCAGGAAGTCCTCTATACTCGGTCCAAATAACTAACAGACTATTGTCATCAACTTTATTAACAAAAACAACAAAACATAAGAAAAAAAAGATGATTGAAACGATGCGTTTACCATAAAGAATAGGGTTTAGCATTGTAATTCTTGGGCTTCCATCGCGAAAGAATATCTTCCTCAACACGGCGGCGACCCATTCCCGCTCTCATCTTCCCCGATTCAAACATCGATGAAGGGCTATCACAATACTGCTTATGATGAGTTCCATATTGTCTCCACTTTCATCTTGCTTCAACTTCATCTTCTTCGTGATTTGATCTCGGCGCCTTCATTTTGAATCGCTCCCATCGTTCGCGGATTAGCTCCCTTTTAACACCTGCAAGAACCAAGAAAATTCTATGAGAAAGGGGAAAGGCGTACCGAAGCCTACCTACCGGAGGATATCCCAATGCGTCTTCGATAGTTCTGACAGAAAATCAGTGAGTTAGGTAAGCGTGTCTGTTCTCGATTCGCTCTCTCTGTTCCAAACTTTTCCTTCTCCTTCTACAATTCTATCAGTTTCTGTAGTTGATTATTTGCATCACTGTGATGTTGTTACAGAAGATGCAATCATGGAGACAGATAATGGAAGGTGATTGTGGAGTTGTGGAAGTGCTGAAGATTGGAGTTATGGTGTTGTTTGTGAAGCATATGCTTGATGAAAATGAAGATTGATGGAGCAGAGAGAGAAGCTCAATGCAGTATGAAGATTCGATTCTTGAAGATAATGGAAAAGGTTGAAGAAGTTGCAGAGAAGAAAGGGTGACAGTTAGGAAAGAGAGTGCCAAGAGTTCTATGATTTTTCCGGTGAGTTTGCTATGGTTGAAGAATGAAGATGCGAGGAGCCAAGAGAAGGTTGAAGATTCTTATGCAGAATGAAATTTGAATGAGAGAAGATGAAGATTGTAGATAATGAAGAAGCTTGGTGATAGAGAGTGAAGATGAGAAAGCTTCGCGAGAATTTTCAGAGGTCTTTGGTTTATTTTGCAGTTGGAGAATGAAATGAAGAAAGAGAGAATTTCCTGTGATTCCTTTTGCAGTCGTGAGGAATCCCCTTGAATAAAAGGTGACTCTGTTATTATATTCTATTTTTTTTAGCTTTTTGAAAGTTAGTTAGAGCTGGTGTTTGAATCAGTTAGAAGTTGGTTAGGAATTTGTTAGAGTTAGTTATTTTTTCTGTTAGTTTCTTTTTTCTGTTAGTTGCTTATTAGAAAAGCTGTTAGGGAATTAGAAGTAGTTAGAAACTGTTAATTTGTTTTTTTTAAACAGTTTGGAAATTCTGTTAGACAATTAGTCCTACTTTCAAATGATTTGATCCTCTCCTGCCTTTGTTCATTCGCCCTTGCCTGAATGTGTTAAAATTAATCTGAATCTTCCAATTAAAACTCATTTTCCCCTTCTTTAAGCTTTATTGTACTGGACTTCCATTTTCTAATATTTCAGAGCTACTGAATTCTTGTGAATTTCTTGACGTGCGTACATTGTAAATGTAACAGGTCTGTTGCCCGAATTACTGCCACCTCCACTAACTAATGCTCCAACTAAAAGGGGCCTGACAGTAGCTGTGCCATTCAAGGCTTCTTATTGGCTGAAATGGTTTTGAATAAAGTTTAGTTCTGATTGTAATTTCTGTTAGTCAATTGCTAGTGTGAAAAGAATAGTCAATATTGACAGGCCCTGATTATTAGGAAATTCTGTTATGGTTAAAAAAGCTAGGAAGTTTTTTTGTTAATTGATGGTGAGCTGGAAAGCTACGAGTTTTATTCTTTCTGATTTCTGTTAATTAGTGCAGTAAGCCATTAATTTTTGACTTTCTTCTATTTTCATTGTTTTCTGATTTCTGGTATGAACAAAATGCAGGGATGATTTACAGTTTTGGTTTCAAAATCGTGGACTGTTGAACCATGTTTATGGACATAGCAGGGCTGTCATATTAGGGTTAAAATTCGGTGCAGACCTGAAATCGTTTTGGCATGACTTCAGCGAGTGTATGCAGGGCCGGTTGAGTTTGATTGAACACCGGTTTATTATGAATTGGCCCTTGATTGAATGTAGGTTTTATTATGTCTGAAACAGGGCTACAGGAGTTTGAAGATGGCTCAAAATTAGAGTCAAGGAAATTTGAGAAGATGACACGAGAAGTTAACCAAGGCAAAGCAATATGTATTTTGCGCCAAGTGAAATAGAATTTGAAGATGGGTGCTTGACATGAACATGGAATGAAAATGTTAGGGTACTTAGAATTTTAGGTTTAAAACCAAAAATTTGCGTAGTACATTTTTTGTATGATGTTTAGACATGCTAATCATGGTTTTTCTAAATTGGATTTGTGGTTTGTAAATGATAAACATTGTAAAACTTGAATGGTGAATGCTAAACTTGGTATTTGAACTTGAATGAGCTTGTGGTATTCAAAGACGAAATGAATGGATACGTTGAATTCCTTGAACCTTAAATCATGATGAACTTTGCTTTTGTAACTCCAAGCACCCCATACTTGCGGATTCTGAACTCATGGCACTAAGTAGTTATCGTGATGGATAATTCACAATAGCGAATTGGAATCAAATTCAAATCTTAAATCCAAACTTTAATCTTGAATCCAAATCCACTTGTGTGATAAGTAATTTGAATAGACAATAAGATCTCGATCCTAAAGAATTCATAACCTCGCCTTTCATATTATGACTCATCTTTCCCGATTCAATCCATAAATCTTGACAAAGTCCTTCCCTAATTGACGACCTTGAATCATCAAAGATGGACATAGAAAATAATGAAAGAGTATGATCAAGATTAACATGAAACTTTATTTCCCCTGATCTTTAATTACTGAACATTTATCAACGAATAGAAACCCTGATTCTTTGGCCTGACGTAGGGAAATAAACCCTAATCTCTAGAACTGATGAAACTGGATGGAGAAGGAGTCCAAAAATGAGCATGCTCCAAAACCCTAATTCCACAGTCTTGTACACCAGGAAGACCCTGAATAATCAGGCTCATTCAACCCATACACCTCAACTCAGCTGTAACCCTAACTCCCTAACTGCTGATCTTTTGAACCTCAGGTGATCCATATCTTTTATGAAAATTCATGCTATGCACATGACCTATAGGAATGATGCAGATGAATGCAAAGTCTGATCCAGAATAAAGGTGCAATTAGGAGGGAAAATTTTGGGGTGCAACACAAGTGCATCATTTTCATGCTTGTTTTTGTCTTGAATTAGGGTTTTCTAGATATTGGTTTTAGTCTTTCCATACAAACCCTAATTACTAACATGCTATATAAAAGCGATAAATTGCAAAATTTAGGGTTACTATGATATTACAACATTTGTGGGGAGAGAATTTAAACATAATTAGTCTATTACAACCATATTGAATTGGTATGAATATACAAGGAATGAAATAAATACAAAGTATAAAAATGAATAAATGTACAAGGATGCAAAATGTAAAGAAAATGAATTTTGTTTGGTTTTCATAAAAAAAGATTTTCGTCTTAACTTAATTAAATAAAGAAAATAATTAATTAAAATTGAATTTTATTAAGAAAATATTTTTGAATAAAACCCTAATTCTATTTAGTTGATTAAAAGGAAATAAGTTTAAGAAAAACGTTTTTGGTATTTTTTATCTTGAAAAATATTTATGGCATTATAAATTATTTTTAGTCCTTTTTATATTAAAAATAATGTAAAAAAAAATAAAACATAATATTAATTAAGTTTACAAGATTATTTAATAAAATAAATAAAGTATAATAAATAAAAATAATTTTTATGAGAAAAATAAAATAAAATAAGTCAAAATATAAATATATCATTTTTTTGTATTTTATGATTTTTTGTATTTAGAAAAAATATATTTAAGAAAAGATAAATGAAATAAATAAATAAATAAATAACTTAGGCCAGGGGGTGCCAAGAGTCAATATGGAGGTCAGTTAGCAAAAACAAAAATAAACCAGGCCCAAAGGATCCAACGCCTGCCAAACAAAAAAAGTTAGAATTGTAAAAATATGAAGAAAAAAATGAAAAGGGTACCACTGGGGCTCGAACCCAGGTCCCATAGGTTACAGGTGTGCGCTTCTACCACTGGGGTAGCTATACATCCGTTAATACAAGTAAAACAATAAATATCTAAGGCAAAATGCGCCCTGAAGACTTCATCTTCAACCTCCAGCTAGACCATCTGTAACTTTCTCATTTCTCATAAAAAATGAAAACTGTAAACATGAAACTTGTAGCAAATTTTCTCACGATTCTAGAAATGTAAAGTATTAAAACTATAGATCAAAGATAAGCAAGAATTTTAATGGCCCTAATCTGAACCCTCAAAATTCCATAAATTTCAGTTTCAAAATTCTCTAAGCTCAAGAAAAATTAATGGAAACTAAGGACATGATTAACTTCAGGGCAATGATATCTACATGTTTTATTCACAAATAAACTATTGATGATGCATGTATGAAGAGTTTCAAGTTGAGAAAACTTACCTCAAAACTGGAAATCGTGTTTGGAGTTTGAGCTTGTTTCAAGTGATGGTGATGATCAGGTTAGCTTCCTTGAGGTCCTAGGAAGCTAATGCAATGGTTTGCTCAAGTTGAGAGTGGCTGAAATGACTTGGAGAAGTCAAGTTGCAGACTTTGTTTTTTTGGTTATGGAAGTTATGGTAAATGGTGTTACAGTTCTGGAATAAGGATAGGAATGGGTTGTATTTGATGTAAGGAAGCTTTAGAAACTAAAAGGCCAAGAAAAGTACGAGGGAAATGGGAGTTTGATGTTCAAGGTCAGAAACTATGCAACAATAGAGTTTTTGGGCAATTTCTAATTTGAGAGAGTTTTGGTGTATTTTAGGGTGCTCAAGCTCGTGTCCTAACTCACAAATAGTGACTCTATTTATAAGCAACAAGTTTGGAGTGCTCTAGTTGATCAGAATTCAAATTTACATGTTTAAGTTAAACATGTGATTTTTAGACAAAACAAGTTTCTATGCCTTGTGTACTTGCTAAGATAGAGTGTTTATACTTTAAACAAGCTTGCTTCTGACTTTGTGGATGGAGTGTGATTAGAGGGAACAAGTTAGAGGCTCAATGTGAACTTTATGCAAAAAGCTTGCTTTACAAGAATGGCATTGTTAACTTTGTGCCATAAATAGAAGTGCAACTTGGACAATAGCTCAATTGCTTGGATCAAAGCCCTAAAAGTTGTGTAAACATTTAATTATGGAGTGACAAACAAGTTTGAGGACTGCAAAACAAATATTATGCAACCTAGCATGGATTTGGTTCATGTGTTCATCAAAAATGACTTGTAATTCAAGTGACAAAACCCTAACTTCATCTCTTCGATTCTCCCTCCTCAAGAATGATATCAAGGAGTTATTGGACATTTTAGAAAGCTTACAATGTGCTCTACAACCCATCTTTGAATTTATTTTGAAGATTACCCTTGGATCTATATGAAAAAGTGCCATGAAGTTGGGTCAAAATCCTGACCAAATTAGGGTAAAATTTCACTAAGTGTTTAGTTTCATGACCCTATATTCATAAAACTATAACTTGAGATCCAAGCATTTTTGGAAGAAGTTGTGTGAAGAAAAGTTGTATATTTCATGGATATATACAACTTTCATGTTGGGAATTTCTCTTGAATCATCTTGCATCATGGTGAAAATTTGGCTCAAAGTTATGAAAAAACATGAAATTTCCAATACTTAGAAAAATTTCTAAATTTAGAAACTTTGACTTTTCAAAATGAAATCTTGACTTTTTGATTTCTTGATGAATAAGTTTCATATTTTGACATGTTTTGATGAATTGTGATCTTTGGCACTTGAATTTGATTAAAAAGTCAAAGTTTGACTTTTTAGTTTACAGTTAACTTTTGATCAGTTGACTCCAAAATTCATTTGTCAATCCAATGGACTCGCAATGTTTTGAACCACGTCATTAGGTAAAAATGATGAAATTGGGCTCTTAAGATCATTCCTTAAACCAATTTACCATTTGCTAAGTCAAAAATATGAAATTTCCCTTTCTCAGTCAAAACCCTAATTTTGACCATTTTGCCCTTTTGGAGATTTGATCAAATTTTTTAAGGAATTGTGGTCCAAACTTGATAAAATGATACATAGGAGTTTAAATGTTGAAGTGGATAAAAATTATGAAGTTTGACTATAAATTGGCCACAATTGACTTTTTCCCCAATACAGCTGATTTTTAGGTCAACTACTCAATTGATTGAGCAAAAATGTGATCCAAGGCTTGAAACTTGACATGAGTAATCTTGGGGGTCCATAATGATCCATGAAATTCATATGAGGCATTGAAAGTTCAAATTTCCTTATGCAAACTCAAACCCTAATTTTGGTCATCAGTGCATAAGGAGGTGTCTTGAGCTGAATCAAACCCTAGTGCAGTCTTGAGCCCAAGGAGATCTTGTGGGTAAACTCTTGATAAGTGAGAGGGAAAATTTTGGGGTACAACAACTACCCATGTTCAATCTTCTTAAGCCTGAAGAGTTAGATTGGCATGTTTTGCCATTCGTGACTCGAAGGTGGAAGATGATTGGACACTAGAGTGCCCAGAAATTTGCACTAGGCGATGTGATGGTAGAGGGAATGGGATTAAAGATGCCATTTGGAGAGATGATAGAAAGTTGTTGGATATGGGCTTGTAGATGCCATCCGAGAGTGATTGTTGAATTGTAATTTGTAAGCTGAACAAATGAGTATTAGAATGGTGTCCGTGTCTGGAGCCTATCTAAATTGTATCTGGAAGAGGCTTTGAATGAGTATCAGAATGGCATCCGTGTCTGGAGAGTATCTGTACTGTATCTGGAAGTTGAAAACTGAATGAGTATCAGAATGGCATCCATGTCTGGAGCGTATCTGAAATGTATCTAAAAGTTGGATCTGAATGAGTATCAGAATGGCATCCGTGTCTGGAGCGTATCTGAACTGTATTTGACAGTTGGATCTGAATGAGTATCAGAATGACATCTGTGTCTAGAGCGTATCTGAAGACTTTGAACATTGTTAATGGTTTCCGTTTGATCAATCTTATCCTGAGAAGGGTAAAATGTTAAAAAAAATGCAAAGTCATGTTGTATGAAATGCATAGTATAACGCATTTGTGTTACCAATGTTTATGATATATGGATGCAATGTATGCGTATGCAAGCTAATTTGCCACACTGTTGTTGGATTGGGGAAAATAAATCCCTGACTGCTGTTGAGGATATGGAGTATAAGTCTTCATGTTGTGAAGTCTAAGTGTTGATGAATTTCTGCTTGGAGAAATAAATTCTGTTGCAAGGGAGATTCCGTGTACTGCTTGTAAAATCCTATTGGGGAATCCTGAGAAATTTGACGACTTCTACTGGGGATTGATAATTGGAAGCTCTGTTCCGCTGGGGGTTAAACTACACACCGCGGGGGATTTCATGGAAATAACTTAGAGAGATTTCCCTATCTCTTAAAGCCATCAGTGATTGTCTTTTATTTTGTTTATTTGTAAACAGTAATTATGTTCAAATGCATATGTTCAACAATGAATCATTGGATGTTTTTGTAAACAAAACACAAGCGTAAAGAAAAACAGATATTTTTTCCCTTTCAAAGGGATATCTTTGTATTGACTTTGAGTAAGTATTTTTGTACAATGAGACAAGCATTATAGTAAAAGAATGCCATCGTAAAAAATGAAAATTTTGATACAAAGAAAAGATAGCTATGTGCAATAATTCCACAGGGTTCCCATTCTGCTATAGCCTTCGTATCTCTGAGTATCTTGTCTATTTGTTGCCTCGTATGAAGATGATTGATTTGATCAGAACCTCTGAGTTTGTCAGTTGAAGCCAAATGTTGTCCATAAAGGTGATCCAACGGGACATAGTCATGCGCTTTAATTCCCTAACTTTTTCCTGGACCGCCCTTTCGGGTTTTCAGTCCACCAGGAAACCCTTTTTTACCCAAGTCGCCCTTTCAGGTTTTCAACTTGTCGGATGTACAGATTTTTTTGTTTTATCCCTAATTTTTTCCCAAACCTTTTTTGTTCGCCGGGATGCCCTTGTTTTGCCTAGGTGTGTTAACCTAGCGAGTCTCTTATGCGTAGTATCTTTTGACTATGTCTGTGTTTGCAGGGTGCGGCAGGTCATCACCATCCATGGTGGTCAAGATCATTGCGCCACCAGAGAATATGTTTTTGATTACAAATGGTCCTTCGTATGTAGGAGTCCATTTCCCCCTGGTATCACCTTGCGGTAGTATGATGCGCTTGATCACTAGATCTCCAACTTGATATACTTGTCGTATGACCTTTTTATTGAAAGCCTTGATCATCCGTTTTTGATACATTTGACCATGACAGACATCAGTAAGCCTTTTCTCCTCAATCAAGTTTAGTTGATCAAGTCGAGTTTGGATCCAATCGTCTTCATTCAAACCCGCATCCTTCATAATTCTTAGAGAGGGGATCTGGACCTTAATAGGCAAGACAACTTCCATGTTGTAAACCAGAGAATAAGGTGTTTCCCCGGTTGATGTGTGAGCTGTGGTACGATATCCGCGGAGAGAGAATGGTAGCATCTCATGCCATTCTTTGTATGTGACTGTCATTTTCAATATGATCTTTTTAGTGTTCTTATTTGCGACTTCGACAACACCATTCATCTTTGGCCGGTAAGGGGAAGAATTGTGATGCTGAATCTTGAATTGCTCGCACAAGGCGGTGATCATAGTATTTTTCAGGTTTGTACCATTGTTTGTAATAATCCTCTCCTAGATACCATAACAACATATGAGATTCTTCTTGATGAGTCGGGCGATAAAATTCTTGGTCACAGAAGCGAAAGAAGCTGCCTCCACCCACTTGGTGAAATAGTCAATGGCCACTAAGATGAAGCGGTGTCCATTGGAAGATGTTGGCTTGATTTCCACAATCATATCAATTCCCCACATATCAAAGGGCCAAGGAGCCATCAAGACATTCATAGGAACCAGAGGTACGTGCACCTTGTCAGCATAAATCTGAAACTTATGGCAGGTTCGAGAGTGTTGATAGCAATCTGCTTCCTTGGTAGACCAGTAATAGCCTGCCTGTAGGATTTTTTTCCCATCGTATGCCCACTAGAATGGGTGCCAAAAGTGACTTCATGTAACTCATCCATAATCCTTTCAGCTTCAACCTTGTCTACGCACCGAAGTAATATAGAGTCATGGTTGCGTTTGTAAAGAAAGCCATTACTAAGGAAGAATTTAACAAAGAATCTAATTAAAAACTTCTTATCATTGACTGAAGCTCCTTCTAGATATTCTTGAGCCTCGAGATACCTCTTGACTTCGTGAAACCAAGGCTGGTCCACTACTTCTTCAGTATTAATCTCGTGACAGTGTGCTGGTTCATCCATTCGTTCAATGGTGATCTGGGGAGCCTCGTTATCCCATTTAAGTTTAAACATAGATGACATTGTGGTTAGTGCGTCAGCTAGCTGATTTTCTTCTCGCAGGAAATGCTCGAAGGTAATATTTTCAAAATGTGGGAGCAACGATAAAACATGTTCTTTGTAAGGGATAAGGTTAGGGTGTTTAGTGTCCCATTCCCATTTGATCTGGCTGATAACCAAAGCTGAATCTCTGAATACATTCAATGATTTGATCCCCAAGTCTATGGCAACTTTGAGACCAAAGATGCACGCTTCATATTACGCCATGTTATTTGTACAATTGAAGCAGAGTCTTGCAGTAAATGGAGTATGACACCCTTCAGGAGATATGAGTATTGCACCAATACCATTGTCGAGTGCATTAGATGCCCCATCAAAAACCAGGGTCCATCGGGATCCTTGTTCAGGTCTGTCATATGGCCCGAGTTCTTCATAGTTGTTTACCATCATGATTTCTTCATCTGGGAATTCGAACTTCATAGACTGGTAGTCTTCTACATCTTGGTGAGCAAGGTGATCAGCTAGTACACTGCCCTTTATAGCTTTCTGGGTAGTATACTATATGTCATACTCTGTTAGGATCATCTGCCATCTCGCTATTCTCCCAGAGAGAGCAGGTTTCTCGAAGATGTATTTTATCGGATCCATTTTAGATATCAACAAAGTAGTATGGGTCAACATATACTGTCTTAGCCAACGAGCAACCCATGCCAGAGCGCAGAAAATTTTCTCGAGCAGTGAATATCTTGATTTACAGTCGGTAAACTTTTTGCTCAGGTAATAAATAACATGCTCTTTTTGGCCAGAGTCGGCATGCTGCCCCAACACACACCCCATTGAATTCTCTAAAACAGTTAGATACATAATCAATGGTCTTCCCTCGATTGGTGGCATCAAAACAGGAGGCTCTTGTGGGTACTCTTTGATCTTGTCGAAAGCAGTCTAGAATTCATCATTCCATTTGACTACTTGATCTTTCTTCAATAGTTTGAAGATTGGTTCACATGTAGCTGTCAGGTGAGAAATGAATTTGGCAATGTAGTTCAAGCGTCTCAAGAATCCTCTGACTTCCTTCTCAGTACGAGGAGTAGGCATCTCTTGTATTTCTTTTACCTTACAAGATCTACTTCAATATCCTTATTGTTGACGACAAAGCCTGGGAGATTACCAGAACTTACCCCAAATGTGCATTTATTTGGGTTCAACCTCAACTTGTACTTATTTAATCTCTCGAACAGTTTCCGTAAATGATCAATATGATCTTCTTCTGTTTGAGATCTAGCTATCATGTCGTCCATATAGACCTCTATTTCGTGATGTTTCATGTCGTGAAATAGAGCTACCATGGCACGCTGATAGGTTACCCCCGCATTCTTCAGTCCGAATGGCATAACCTTGTAGCAGAATGTTCCCCATTGTGTGACAAAGGTTGTCTTCTCCATGTCCTCAGGCGCCATTTTGATTTGGCTGTAACCTGAGAAACCGTCCATGAAGGAAAACACTTTGTGCTGTGCCGTATTGTCAACTAGGATGACAATGTGGGGAAGTGGGAAATCATCCTTAGGGCTTGCCCTATTCAAATATCTGTAGTCCATGGACATTCGTACCTTGCCGTCTTTTTTGGGCACGGGAACGACATTGGCAACCCATTGCGGATAGGAGGTGACGACCAAGAATCTAGCATTGAATTGTTTCATGACTTCTGCTTTAATCTTCTCTGACATGTCAGGTCGCATACAACGAACTTTTTGTTTTATCGGTGGGCAATCCTCTTTTGTAGGTAGACGATGTACCATAATATCTGCATCAAGTCCTGGCATATCTTCATCTGACCAGGCAAAGGCCTCGACATACTCGTGTAACAACTAAATCAGACGCTCCTTGACACTGGGTTCCAGATTGGCACCCACCTTGACCTCTCTTCTGTCTTCTTTGGTACCTAGGTTGATTACTGGCTCTTCGTGGGACTGAATTGTTCTCTCTTCTTGTAGTAGCAATCTGGAAAGTTCCCCTGGTACTTCACAATCTTTCTCACCTTCATCTTCGGCTTGGTAGATTAGATTTTCAGAGTCACAGAAGGCCATAGCAGAACCGTTATCCATGGGATCCCGAATGGATGTAGACCTGTATTGTGAGTGTGAGTGTGTGTAAGGGTATATCTATCTTTGAAAGAAATGAAAATGTAAAAAAGGAAAAACAATGAGCACAAAGTTTGTATGCAAAACGTCCATAATTCATTGATGTCATATGGAGATGAGATAATAACCCTTACAAATGGACCATTGTGCCTCAGGTAAGACACAAGGTTTTAAGAGTCTGAATTGTTTTAATATTACAGATCCAACAAAATGTAAAGACAAATTACTGTGGGATAAAAGTGATCGGGACAAAATCTCTAGCCTCTCAATTGTTGAACCCTCCACTGACAATTGGGAAGATCCAATCCTCCAGGTTACATCCATCTTCATCATCCTCTACCATGTTGACTTCACAGTTGCTGATCTTCAGGGGTGGTCCTCCAGCACGAGCGTGGCGTACAACCTTCTGAGCACTTGAAGTGAAACCTAGGCCAAACTTGTCAGATTTGAATGGGATATCTGGGAGTTGTCCCCAGATAGTGCACCCACCTTCTTCTATCAATTCCTTTGCATCCTTCAAATATGACATCTTGAGTGGAGGCCTTATGATCTTGGGAACAACCCTGGTTACTGCCACATCTTGCAGGACTTCTTCAAAATGTTGGAATGGAGTTTCAATAAATTCACCATCTAATTCCACATATCTGAAGGAATTGAGATGGATGCTCATATACTCTTCTTCTCCATGAACGGTGATAATCTTCCCTTGAATCAGATACTTCAGCATCTGGTGCAACGTAAAAGTGACATCGCCAACATTGTGAATCCATGGTCGTCCTAGAAAGCAGGAGTATGAAGGGCGAATATCCATTACATAAAAAGTTGAATCAAATGTCTGGGTTCCAACCTTTATGGGGATATCCACTTCCCCATGCACCATCCTTTTCGAGCCATCAAAAGGCCTCACTAGTATATTGCTTGGCTTCAATGTTAATCATTCACAGTCAAGCCTATCAAGAGCCTTTTTAGGCAACACATTCAGAGACGATCCGGTGTCCACCAAAACATGAGCCAAGGTTGTGCCCCTGCATTCCACTGAGACATGCAATGTCTCATTATGCTTCCTTCCTCTTGGCGTTAAATCAACATCTGAAAAACCTAGACCATTATCTGCAGTCAAGTTGGCTACGCAGTCTTAGAACTGGTCGGCAGATGTTTCTTGGGGTACATGAGCAGTCTTCAGGAATTTTACCAAGGCCTTTGCATGCGCCTCGGAACATAGTAGTAAAGCCAGCATGGAAATCTTGGATGGAGTTTGCCCCAGTTGTTCAACTACATTGTAGTCGTTTCTTTTTATGATATTTAGAATTTCCTCCATCTCTTTCCGGGAGGTCTCAGGGATAGCCAATGATTACGCCTTCGCCCAGACATGCTCAATCAAGATGCTTTTACCTCGAGTTTTGGTTGACTCGGTAGTAGGAATGTCAGTAGAAGTGATAGCAGGGATTGTAACAACTTTTTCAGTTGGAGCATTGGTGGAGATGATTGTGGGACTGGGAATAGCCTTCGGAGAAGCAACAACAACATGAATGATTATGGGTCCAGAAACTGCTTTTGGGGGAGCAATTTCTGGAGAGAATATCCTTCCGCTTTGGGTAATCTTGCTAGTCCCGAAAATGTTACTGATATCGGAGTTATCTTTCTCAGAACTTGAATCTTTGGCAGCTGGCAAATCTTGCTTGATACCGTGGTAGTAGACATCCCCTCCATAATTCCATGTATACGGTTTTGTCTGACAAATACGGGACTGGTCCAGGCATTGTAATTATCAAAGGAGCTACTTTTGGAACTGGTGTAATTCTAACGGGTCTTTTGGTGGAGACCCTGGAAGAATCTTCGGAAATGGTCACGATGGAAATATCATTATAAGAAACAGGTGGAACAAAAGTATTTTCGAACAAAATTTCCTTGTTATATATTAGGCACTGAACGCCTGCTTTCAACAAAGGATAGCTGGTTGGTGAGGACAAACAGAAATGACAACTTTCATCACAGCCTAGGAAAACACTGGCATTCAATAAGTTCTTTTTGATAGTCAGGAGTGGGGTAATAATTTCATCAACTGAAGTAACAAATATATCTTCCTCAATAGCATGGGCATTATAGCCATGTTTGGGCATAGGGGCAGAAATGACATTGGGATTTTCTGGCGCATCGAATTCAATCTCTTTGGCTTTGAGGAGGTCTTATACTTTGTTCTTTAAAGCCCAACAATTGTTAGTGTTATGGCCGGGACTCTCATAATGGTATGCACAACGGGCATTAGGATGATAGTGAGTTGAGGTTGTGTTAGGGTTCTTTGGAGCTTCTTTCAAGATCACTAGATTGGATCTTAACAGATGTGGTAATACTTGAGATAGGGTCATGTTAATTCTGGTGAATTGTCTGACTGGTCTTTCCATCCTTGGTTGGTTGTTTCTTTGCTGATTAGGCGCAGGTTTAGGAATCATAACAACCCCCACCATTGGACGGTGTTCGTCCCTATTTTGATTTCTCTGAGGATAAACAACAACCACTTCCTTCTTTTCGATGAATGGTTTCCTTACAGCAATAGAGGATGCATCTTTTTGAATCTTTCCACTTTTTATTCCGGCTTCTACCCTTTCTCTGTTAATATTAGTTCAGTAAAACCTGTCGATGAACTCCCAATTAGGTGATTGAGGAAGGGACCAAACAAGGTGCCCAAAAACATGTATACTAATTCTCTTTCAGATTGAGGAGGTTGAACTCTTCCGGCCAAGTCTCTCCATTTCTACACATAGTCCTTGAAGCCTTCCCTTGAAACCATGGTCATACTCTGGAGCTGAGTACGGGTAGGTGCAAGATCAGCGTTGTATTGGTATTGTTTGTAAAAGGTTGCAGCAAGATCTTCCCAGTTATGAACATTGGCTCTTTCTAACTGATAAAACCAATCAAGTTGAGTTCCAGACAGACTGTCTTGGTAGAAGTGTACCCATAAATCTTTGTCGATGGCATGGGGCTGGATTTTCCTCACATAGGACCGGAGATGCATTTTAGGGCATGAAACCCCATCATATTTGGTGAATGTAGGTGCTTTGAGTTTTGGAGGAATGACAATCCCCGACACTAAACCCAATTCCTCAAAGTCCAAGCCCAACACTTTTTAGATTTCCATTGCGCTCAACCGCTCTTCTAGATGCTTATACTTGTCGTTGGTTGGAGGGTATTATTCTTGAGAATAGTCTTCTTCTTCCTCTTCCTCTTCTGAATCAGACTGAATAATTATTTCCTTACCCTTCCCATCTTGGTTGTCTTTCTCACCGGATGTCGTTGCAAAGTATAAGGCCCTTCTTGTCTGCCCTTGGAATCTTCTTCCCATGTTCAAAATTCCGGTTATCTTCTTAGTCTTCTTTTTCTTCTCTTCCACTAGCAAGGTCTTCAACTCTTCTTGTCCTTTGGCCAGAGTTAAGAACAACTGTTGAAACTGTGCGTTCTAAGCTTAGAGGTCTTTCACCGTTTGCTCGAGATCCATCTTACTGAAATAAACAGTAGAGAGATGAGGAGACTTGTTGCAAGAAACCTATTTATGTTATGATGAATAATAAATGCGTATGCAATGATTTCAAGGGTTTTAAAATTCAAATTTGTTTTAGACAAAAAGGAAACACACGTTATATTAATAATTTAAAGTTTGAGTATATCAATGCCTTTTTGGGCAAAACAAATACAATAAACTCTAAGATAGAAAGGTAGTACGCATCCTCTTTGGTGCAATGTAGGCATTCAGAGTCTGCTCCTCATGAAGTAGCCTAGTGAGTTCCAAAACCTTCTTCTCGCTTGCGTAGAATTGGGCTTCAAAAGTATCTCGCTCCCCCTTGAGTTGTATCCAATCCCTTTGTAGGTCTTTAAGAGAGGTGGGCATGTCAGGATGTAGGATAGTGTATGGAACATCTCCTTCCATGACAGACTCTATGATTACCGGGAGAATGGAGGGATAAGGCACCATAAGACTCTGAGCATGAGTTCGTACCCATTTGAGGTAAGGCTCAAGATGGATGGAATTTTAATGCCCCAAAGTCTTGCTATCTACCTTGTTTAACATCCTCCAAGCTTGGATAAATCTCTGGCGAAGAACTTGATCGTTGTTCTCGTAGTCAAATACCAAACCTTGAATCAGCATCTCATGCAGGCCATCCCTTCATGCGTAACCAATCTGTCTTAAAGCTAAGCAGGGGTTGTAGGTGATACCTCCCCTAATGCAAAGTAAGGGGACATTAGGGAACTCTCCACAATGGTCGACAATAGTAACATTCTCTATGGATCGGGAGCACCAATGAATGTCTGAATGTTTGAGCGTCATCAACCTTTGTGACCACCTTGAACCTTGCTCATTCTTCAATACAGATTGGGGAAGATGCGAAATAAACCATCTTGCCAAGAGAGGAGTGCAACACATAAGGACACATATTTTCCTCATTGTGCGAGTGTGAAAAGAGTGTAAGATATCCCCTAGCAATGTAGGCACCGGGTTACGGGATATGAAGATTTTGACGGTGTTCATATCTATGAGTTAGTCAGGATTTGGAAACAAAACCATCCCATAGATGAGGAGAGCCACAATTTCCTCAAAGGCTTGCAAATCCAAGGAATTCCAACAGTTTTGGGCTTTCTCAAACATGAACTTTGCTAGGAAACCTTTGACACCCCTCCTTGTTTCCCAATGAGTTGTGATATCAGATTAGTGCAAGTGTAGAGCTTGAGGATTCTCTTCTGGCTTTGGGTCTCTTTCTGTACCGTTGAAAGGTAGTTAATTGAGAATGGGAATCCTCAAGAGTCGGGAGAATTCTTCTAAAGTAGGCACAAGTTGATAGTCGGGAAATGTGAAGCAATGGTGTAAAGGATCAAAGAACTGAAAGAGCACCTTCATCATGTCCTCATTTGTGTTGGAGGTAACCAAGTTGAGTAGGCGACCATGTCTCTCGGTGAATGGAGAGTTTTCTAGAATCCTTGAAGCTAGCTCCTTAAGTTGTGTAGGGATCCTTACAATATTGACTTGAATGGTTTTCCTGCGAAGAGAATCCATATCCTGCAAAACAAGAACAAAGATGAATCCAAAAATCCTTGAAATGGTTAGTGAATGTGTATGGTGTTATGATGTTCATGATTTTATTTACAAGTATGTATATACAAACAAAGAAAACAAGTCCTTGGGATTAGGCTTGCATGGAGTCTTATAGGTAAGTACCCTCTTGAAGTTTAATTGGCCCAACCTGTCCTAGTAATAGTAACTTGGTTCTAAGGAGCTCAATATCACTGGTTTGTTTCCTTGGTCATTGTTTCAGCACAAGCCTCTTTAATGGCGACCGAAATATCCCAAGAAACGAAACCTCAATTAGTGTAGTATCGAGTATCTACCAACTTTGGACTGCACCAAAGCCGATCATCTCACTACATCCTAAAGGCCAAGTTGGTTAAGTAAAGGTTCTAAAAGTTCACTAGTGCTTCATGACATCACTCAGCGGCCCATATTCTCTTTGATTAACTCAAAGGCTACCGGTACTCACAAATATGTCACACTAACATAGCTATTTCTTAGACCATATCGGTATACCCCACAAGTTTCCATAACGTATTGCTACTTACCTATAATGTATCCCAAATCCGGGTAGAGGATTCAAACCCAAACAAAGAACCATAATGTAAAGAATATAAGTCAAACAATGCAAGCAAGTAAATGTGATCTAACCCTGAGGTAACCCCACTTTTAGAATATTCCCCAGCAGAGTCGCCAGTTCTATGATACGGTGGGAGAACTGACTTGAGGGTTTTGCGTTTGATTGCAAATGTTGCGGTTAGCAAGAGTCGCCATTGACTTTTATTTTATCCAAAAGGAAAGGTGAAAAAGCACAGGAAAAACCTTTGAGATTATATCTTGAGTCAGGGTTTAGATTATGAAAAGGGAAGGTATTATCACCCTTTTCATCCATGGTTTTCCATGGGCTCTTAGTTACTTGCTAGATCACTTGTTTTGTTTGAAATTATGCTTTATGTGGTTTTTGAAAGTATTTTATAAAGAGGCCATTGTTTAGGAAATCTTTATAATGATTCTTGTTCGTAAGAATGTATACAAAGATGTTGATCTTTTGAAAATGTTTCAAGTTTGTAAGATGTTTTGAAAGTGTAAGTGTTGTTTTGAAAATAGAAAGGATGCTTGTGTTGAAGTGGAGCAAGTAGTTTGGAGCAATCTACCTACTCAAATGTCTTTCTTGTTCATTTTCTTTTCCTTTGACATTGTTGTCTTACCATTTATTTGGTAAACAAACCCTATCTTTGGATGTAAACGGGACAGGCGTGGGTCATCGTATAACCATGATTAGCAATGTTGCAAGGTGTGATACGGTGGGAGAACTGACTTGGGATTTTGCGTTTGTGTTTGCAAATGTTTCGGTTTAGCAAGAGTCGCCACCGACTTTTTATTTTATCCTAAGGAAAGGTCAAAAAGCACAGGAAAGACCTTTGAGATATTTTCTTGGGTTCGGAGAGTAGATTATAGAAAGGGAAGGTATTAGCACCCTTTCTATCCATGGTTATCCATGGGCTCTTAGTTACTTGCTTTAGATCACTTGCTTTGCTTTTCAATTGTTTGAAATGGTGCTTTGTGTGTGATTTTGAAAGATGTTTTGAAAAGAGGCCATCGTTGTGGCAACCTTTGTAATGATTCTTGTTTGAATGTATACAAAGGTGTTTTTGTCTTTTGAAAAGTTTTCAATGTTTGAAAGTAGGATTTTGAAATTGTGTTGCGAAGTGTGTTTTGAAAATAGCAAGGATGTTTTTGCAAGCTTTTGATCAAGTAACTAAGAGCTATCTACCCTATTTTACTCAAAGATTTTTCTTATGTTTTTAACCCTTTTAACAGTGTTGTTTCACCATTGTATTTGGTGAACAACCTTGTGTTAGCATGTTAAACGGGACAGGCACGGGTCATCGTATAAACCATGATAGCAATTGTGTCAAGTATTTTTGGCAATTTTCTTTAAGGGACTTGATCATTTTGATTAGGCAACCAAGATAGCGTCATCGAGGGACTATGATCTTTTGTTTTGTTTTTGTTTTGCCAAAGTACTTGACATGCAACCATGGCCCATTTTTGAAGGCAACAAGTGGATTGTAACCCTAGGGGTGCACGTGTGCATTGTGTTTGTTTTTCATGCATTGTTATCTTGGATTAGGTCAATCTAATTGTTAATTTTATTTGGCATACAAACCCTAAGTCTAACCATGGCATAATTGAAAGCATTTAAAGGTGCGAGAATTCAAAGCCTACACTATTACAACATGATATAGGGAGGGGGTACAAATTTGAATTGGGGTTATTTAGACAAGAAATTAAATTCTAAATTATTACAACCAAATCAAATGTATAAGACAATATTTAAATGTGCAATAATTAAATAAAATACAACAAACAAATGTTAAATAAAATGTATTATGCAAAATGTTTTTTATGTATGTAAAAAGTATTTTTTTAATATGAAATGTAAATAATAATAAAAAGGGTCAATTTTAATTATTTTATTATTTAGGGCAAAAACCCTAATTCTTAAATAAATAGTAATATTTATTAATTATATACAATAATATATTAATCTATACAAAAACTAAAAATATATTGTAAAAAGATATTTTTAGTGAAAAATATTAATAAAAAAAAATGAAAATGTATTATTTTTGTATTTTTGTCCTAATCAGTTAATAAAATAATATATATATATATATATATATATATATATATATATATATATATATATATATATATATATATATATATATATATATATATATATATATATATATATATATATATATATATATATATATATATATATATATATATATATATATATATATATATATATATATATATATATATATATATATATATATATATATATATATATATATATATATATATATATATATATATATATATATATATATATATATATATATATATATATATATTAAACATATTAAATATATAAAAATAAAAATTAATTATTTACAAAAAATGTGTATATTCAAGAAAATGTTTTTAAATATAAATAGAATAATAAATGGAAATGAAAATATTTTTTACATTATTCTTTGAGTTTTAATAAAAGAAAATAAACTATTTACATATTTATGCTAGTAAAATAAAAAATAAATATGAAAAAAAATATAAGATATTTTTTTGGCATTTTTTATATTTGGACAAAAAATAATAAAGTCAGAATAAAAAATAAAAACATCAAAATGACAAATATTCAAATAAAATGGGCCAGGGGGTGTAAACTGAATAATGGGGTGTTAGAAGTAAAAACAACCAGGCCCAGCCCAGTCAGACTTCATCTTCCTCCTTTGTTCACCAAAACGCGCGTTCTGTACATCAATGGCTATCTCCTGATTCTTTGATTTTTTGACAAAACTCATAACATGAAACTTGTAGAGCATCAAACAACGAACTCAACCATATAAAAAACTTAAACTAACTCTCAAAGACCAGAGAGAATTTCTCTGGCCCTAATTCTTAACCTAGTTTTTTTTCCAGAAAGTTCATGAATATAATTCTCCTAGCACGATTAATATAAATGAAAACTAAGCATATGTATGGCTTCAAGGCTATGAATACAACATATTTCATTCACAAACCTAAGTCTAACTATTCCTAAATAGAGAGATAGAAGTTCATGAAATACCTGTTTCAGTTGACTTCGAGCTGGGCAATGTAGCAACTTTCAAGGATGTTTGAACTTCTTTTGAGCTTGCCTGAGGTCCAATGAAGCTTTCCCAATGCTTACTTTGTTTTGAAATGGCTTGAATCGTGCCACAGAACTCAACCTGCAAAGCTTTGAAACAAAAATGACAATGTGTGTTAAGGGTGTTACAGCTAGCAATGGATGATCTGGATAGCTTAGGTATGTTGGCTGGAAGGTGTTTGAAGTGGTTTTGGACAAAACGCACGAGGGGATTTGATTATGGAGATGGTTCTGCAGGGCTTTCCCTGTTTTGCATAAAAAAAGTGATTCTGTGTACAAGGGAGTTTGAGAGGCAAAGGGGTCGTGTTTCTGGCTTGATGGGAGGTATCAAACTTGTTTACAATGTTTTTGTAAGTTGGTTTTTTCAGATGTGAGAAATCCCTTCTGTTTTGCAAGTTTCTTCTACTTGAAACAAAAGAGTGGAAGTGATGTTATAGCACTGTACAGGCCCTCGTATCTCCCTTCACACAACACTCTTGGCCCCTCTAATTCATGGATTTGGTTTGCAGTATCAGATTTTGTTCAAGGCTCAAGGGTTAGTGTTTTGACATAAAGTAACCTTTTGTAAAAATGGCAATATACCTTTTACCATTTAGGGCTTAATCTTGTATGCAATGTCCAAATGACCAAGATAACACCTTAGCTCAATGGTTATGCATTAAATTATGGAGTACAAACTGGTTTTGAGGCCTGTAAGCTAGTACCAAACATGCTGATTTAAAAATGCAAGTTTGTATGAACATGTATTGGCCATGGATCAAAATGAGTTTTTGCCAAATTCAAGCATTCGATTCTCTTTAACCACAAGGGTGTTTGAGGAGTTCTTGGACAATTTGGAAAGCTTGAAACATGTACTATAATCCATCTTTGAAATGCAACTTGAAAATATAAGTGGAACTATGTGAAAAATGGCCAAGAAGATGGGTCAAAATCCTGCCTAAACTAGGGCAAAATTTCTCTAAGTTAAAAGTTTTAGGTACCCTTGTTCCAAAAGTCATAACTTGAGATACAAGTTTCTTTTGAGAAAACTTTGTGAATAAAAGTTGTAGACTTTGTGATGTACTACAACTTTCATGTTGCAAGTTTTGTTTGAATCCATTTTCATCTTGGTGAAAAAATGGGACAAAGTTAGGAAAAAATAAGAAAATTTCATAACTTAGAAAATTTCTAAGTTATGAAATTTTTCCATTTTAAACCCTAATTTGCATTTTTAGGTTTCTTGATGAACAAGTTTCATAATTTGACATGTATTGATGGAAAATAACTCTTGGCACTTGATTTTGACCAAAAAGTCAAAGTTTGACTTTTTAGTGTACAGTCAAATTTTGAATAGTTGACTGAAAAATTCATCTGTCAATCCTATGCATTTGAGATCTTTTGAACTTGTTGAATGGGTCAAGACAATGTCATTGAGTCCTTGAGTCCATGTGTGAGCTTGATTTGCCATTGGCTAGGTCAAACAGTCAAAAATTGCCTTTGTGCAGTCAAAACCCTAAAAATGACCATTTTGCCCTTTTGGTGATCTGATCAAATTTCTTATGGAATTGTGATCCAAACTTGATCAAATGGTTCATATGAGTTCATAATGTTGACGTGGGTCAAATTTCATGAGGTTTGACTGTCAATTGGCCACAGTTGACTTTTTCCCCAATACAGCTGATTTCTAGGTCAACTGTCCAATTCACTGGGCAAAAATTTGAATCAAGGCTTGAGACTGGGTATGGACAAACTTGTGAGTCCAACATGAAGTATGAAAGTCACTTTGGGAATTGTAGGTCAAAATATCCCTGTGCAAACTCAAACCCTAATTTAGGTCAACAGTGCAAGGAGGTGTCTTGAGCAGCGCAAACCCTAGCTTGATCTTGAGTTCCAAGAGTCTTGTGATTGAGAAAATCTTGATGAAATGAGAGGGAAAATTTTGGGGTACAACACAAGGTATCTTAGCATTCTTTTTGAGGGACTAAGATCATTTATAAGGCAACTTAGATAGCGTCATCGAGGGACTATGATATTGTATTTGCTTGTTTTTGCTAAGATACCTTACATGTATAATATGGCCATTTTGTATAAGGAAACCAAGTGGAATAACCCAAGGGGTGTTTGTGTGCAAGTTGAAACAACCGGCTGAAAATCATCAAACAATGAAGTCGCCATCAAACGTTTTTTATCCCACAGGTAGCGAAAGGTAAACATTGAGAAAACCTAAGAAGGGAGAAGTCACGGTCTTGCGACCGAGAGATAAGGGTAAGGGAGTCTGTTACGCGAGGGGAAGGTATTAGCACCCCATACGTCTGTAGTACTCTACGGTATCCACTCTTGTTGCCTATCTTATAGGTGTGTTCAATCTATGCTTACTGTTTACTATACTACTGAAGGGAGAATGCATGCAAATGAAAGGGGAAAAATGTAGGGAAAATAAAATTTGTGCTCGTTCGGGCCCTACCCCGTTGCCTATGTATCCCTTTTAAGGAATCATAGCAGACGTAGTTCGGCTTACATGTTTTTGTTGGTTTGTATTTTTTAATGAACAATATTAATTTTGCCTTCTGCCGCAACTCGACCTTTGGAGACTTAAGCGTCAGCACATAAGTGAATTAACATGCTATTTTAAAAAAGAGTTTGAAAGAAAAGGTGCTTGGGCGCACAAAGAGGTTTGAATTGATTTGTGTTTGTTGGTGTTTTTGCTTATAGATAACAGCTAGTTAATCTCAAGAGAGAGATTTTAGCCATTTCTCTACTTATTCATGAAATAAGTCTTTGAGATTTGAACCACACCAAGGCTTAGAATAAGAGAACAATAAGGTCGAGAAGAAACCTGCTTATCATCTCTCAAACTTAACAAAGATATGATTCTCGTCAGTAAATTTTTTAAGTATTTTTGAGGTTTTGTAAGAAAAATAAGTTTTTATTTTTTATGCATATGCGAAAAGAGAAAGAAAAGTCAAACGGAGACTAGCCTATTTCTAAACCTAATGTTATCATACTTCACATGATCTCTAGGAAGCGTTGAATGCGGAGAGAATGTGGCAAGAAAATATACCAAACAAGTACTAGCCCGTAGAGCAAAGCAAAAGCAACGAAACCCGACGATCTTCGCGAAAGCTTCAACATTAAAAGAAAAGAGTTAGAAATTGAATGCTCAGAATAAATGTCGAAGAATTATTGATGCGAAAATAAATCGCAATCGAAATCTCAAGCGCATCCGCATAATAAACCTGCATAAGGCTCCAATCTCACCAAGCAACGGTGGATCATGAAGTATCAGAAACAAGATGATTATCTAAACATAAACCATAATAGATAATTCTAACAAAATTCTATAAAAAAATCTAGGGGAATTATATTATATTCCTAAAATACAATTAGCAAAATTTTTATTGTTTTTATTATTAGTTTTGATTATCAAAAATTATAGAAAGGAAACTAATGAGAAAAAGAAACCAGAATTCTAGTCAAAAGGGGGTACAGACTGAAATCTAGGGGTATATTAGTAATTTGGGCGCTAAGCCCATCAGATTGAATCCATTACCCAATTTTTGTTTAATGCCATTCTGACTCCAAACAAAAAAAACCTGCATTACTTTACTTTTTTTTTGTCCAAGACAATCAAATGTGCCAAAAAGAGTGGTGGGCCAGGAAGTCCTCTATACCCGGTCCAAATAACTAACAGACTATTGTCATCAACTTTATTAACAAAAACAACAAAACATAAGAAAGAAAAAGATGATTGAAATGATGCGTTTACCACAAAGAATAGGGTTTAGAATTGCGATTCTTGGGCTCTCATCGCGAAAGAATATCTTCCTCAACAAGGCGGCGACCCACTCCCGCTCTCATCTTCCCCGATTCGAACATCGATGAAGGGCTATCACAGTACTGCTTATGATGAGTTATGTATCGTCTCCACTTTCATCTTGCTTCAACTTCATCTTCTTTGTGATTTGATCTCGGCGCCTTCATTCTGAATGGCTCCCATCGTTCGCGGATTATCTCCCTTTTAACACCTGCAAGAACAAAGAAAAGTCTATGAGAAAGGGGAAAGGCGTACCGAAGCCTACCTACCGGAGGATATCCCAACGCATCTTCGATAGTTCTGACGGAAAATTAGTGAGTTAGGTAGGCGTGTCTGTTCTCGATTCGCTCTCTCTGTTCCAACCTTTTTCTTCTCCTTCTACAATTCTATCAATTTCTGTAGTTGATTATTTGCATCACTGTGATGTTGTTACAAAAGATGCAATCATGGAGACGGAGAATGGAAGGTGATTGCGGAGTTGTGGAAGTGCTGAAGATTGGAGTTATGATGTTGTTTGTGAAGCATATGCTTGATGAAAATGAAGATTGATGGAGCAGAGAGAGAAGCTCAATGCAGTATGAAGATTCGATTCTTGAAGATAATGGAAAAGGTTGAAGAAGTTGCAGAGAAGAAAGGGTGACACTTATGGAAAGAGAGTGCCAAGAGTTCTCTGATTTTTCCTGTGAGTTTGATGTGGTTGACGAATGAAGATGCGAGGAGCCAAGAGAAGGTTGAAGATTCTTATGCAGAATGAAATTGAATGAGATAAGACGAAGATTGTAGTTAATGAAGAAGCTTGGTGATGGAGAGTAAAGATGAGAAAGCTTCGCGAGAATTTTCAGAGATTTTTGGTTTATTCTGCAGTTGGAGAATGAAATGAAGAAAGAGAGAATTTCCTGTGATTCCTTTTGTAGTCGTGAGGAATCCCCTTGAAAAAAAGGTGGCTCTGTTATTACATTCTATTTTTTTTAGTTTTTTGAAAGTTAGTTAGAGCTAGTGTTTGAATCAGTTAGAAGTTGGTTGGGAATTTGTTAGAGTTAGTTATTTTTTCTGTTAGTTGCTTATTAGAAAAGCAGTTAGGGAATTAGAAGTAGTTAGAAACTGTTAATTTGTTTTTTTTAAACAGTTTGGAAATTCTGTTAGACAGTTAGTCCTACTTTTAAATGATTTGATCCTCTCTTGCCTTTGTTCATTCTCCCTGGCCTAAATGTGTTAAAATTGATCTGAATCTTCCAATTAAAACTCATTTTCCCCTTCTTTAAGCTTTATTGTACTGGACTGCCATTTTCTAATATTTCAGAGCTACTGAATTCTTGTGAATTTCTTGACGCACGTATATTGTAAATGTAACAGGTCGGTTGCCCGAATTACTGCCACCTCCACTAACTAATGCTCCAACTAAAAGGGGCCTGACAGTAGCTGTGCCATTCAAGGCTTCTTATTGGCTTAAATGGTTTTGAATAAAGTTTAGTTCTGATTGTAATTTATGTTAGTCAATTGCTAGTGTGAAAATAATAGTCAATATTGACAGGCCCTGATTATTAGGAAATTCTGTTATGGTTAAAAAAGCTAGGAAGTTTTTTTGTTAATTGATGGTGGGATGGAAAGCTACGAGTTTTATTCTTTCTGAGTTTTGTTAATTAGTGCAGTAAGCCATAAATTTTTGACTTTCTTCTATTTTCATTGTTTTCTGATTTCTGGTATGAACAAAATGCAGGGATGATTTACAGTTTTGGTTTCAAAATCGTGGACTGTTGAACCATGTTTATGGACATAGCAGGGCTGTCATATTTGGGTTAAAATTAGGTGCAGACCTGGAATCGTTTTGGCACGACTTCAACGATTGTATGCAGGGCCGATTGAGTTTGATTGAACACAGGTTTATTATGAATTGGCCCTTGATTGAATGTAGGTTTTATTATGTCTGAAACAGGGCTACAGGAGTTTGAAGATGGCTCAAAATTAGAGTCAAGGAAATTTGAGAAGATGACACGAGAAGTTAACCAAGGCAAAGCAATATGTATTTTGCGCCAAGTGAAAGAGAATTTTAAGATGGGTGCTTGACATGAACGTGGAATGAAGATGTTAGGGTATTTAGAATTTTAGGTTTAAAACCAAAAATTTGTGTAGTACATTTTTATATGATGTTTAGACATGCTAATCATGGTTTTTGTAAATTGGATTTGTGGTTTGTAAATGATAAACATTGTAAAACTTGAATGGTGAATGCTAAACTTGGTATTTGAACTTGAATGAGCTTATGGTATTCAAAGACGAAATGAATGGATACGTTGAATTCCTTGAACCTTGAATCATGATGAACTTTGCTTTTGTAACTCCAAGCACCCCATACTTGCGGATTCTGAACTCATGGCACTAAGTAGTTATCGTGATGGATAATTCACAATAGCGAATTTGAATCAAATTCAAATCTTAAATCCAAACTTAAATCTTGAATCCAAATCGACTTGTGTGATAAGTAATTTGAATAGACAATAAGATCTCGATCCTAAAGAATTCATAACCTCACCTTTTGTATTATGACTCATCTTTCCCGATTCAATCCATAAATCTTGACAAAGTCCTTCCCTAATTGACGACCTTGAATCATCAAAGATGGACATAGAAAATAATGAAAGAGTATGATCAAGATTAACATGAAACTTTATTTCCCCTGATCTTTAATTACTGAACATTTATCAACGAATAGAAACCCTGATTCTTTGGCCTGACGTAGGGAAATAAACCCTAATCTCTAGAACTGATGAAACTGGATGGAGAAGGAGTCCAAAAATGAGCATGCTCCAAAACCCTAATTCCACAGTCTTGTACACCAGAAAGACCCTGAATAATCAGGCTCATTCAACCCATACACCTCAACTCAGCTGTAACCCTAACTCCCTAACTGCTGATCTTTTGAACCTCAGGTGATCCATATCTTTTATGAAAATGCATGCTATGCACATGACCTATAGGAATGATGCAGATGAATGTAAAGTCTGAGCCAGAATAAAAGTGCAATTAGGAGGGAAAATTTTGGGGTACAACACAAGTGCATTATTTTCATGCTTGTTTTTGTCTTGAATTAGGGTTTTCTAGATATTGGTTTTAGTCTTTCCATACAAACCCTAATTACTAACATGCTATATAAAAGCGATAAATTGCGAAATTTAGAGTTACTATGCTATTACAACATTTATGGGGAGAGAATTTAAACCTAATTCGTCTATTACAACCATATTGAATTGGTATAAATATACAAGGAATTAAATAAATACAAAGTATAAAAATGAATATATGTACAAGGATGCAAAATGTAAAGAAAATGAATTTTGTTTGGTTTTCATAAAAAACGATTTTCGTCTTAACCTAATTAAATAAAAAAATAATTAATTAAAATTGAATTTTATTAAGAAAAGATTTTTGAATAAAACCCTAATTCTATTTAGTTGATTAAAAGGAAATAAGTTTAAGAAAAATGTTTTTGGTATTTTTTATCTTGAAAAATATTTATGGCATTATAAATTATTTTTAGTCCTTTTTATATTAAAAATAATTTATTTTAAATAGTGTAAAAAAATAAATAAATAAAACATAATATTAATTAAGTTTACAAGATTATTTAATAAAATAAATAAAGTATAATAAATAAAAATATTTTTTATGAGAAAAATAAAATAAGTCAAAATATAAATATATCATTTTTTTATATTTTATGATTTTTTGTATTTAGAAAAAATATATTTAAGAAAAGATAAATGAAATAAATAAATAAATAAATAACTTAGGCCAGGGGGTGCCAAGAGTCAATATGGAGGTCAGTTAGCAAAAACAAAAATAAACCAGGCCCAAAGGACCCAACGCCTGCCAAACAAAAAAAGTTAGATTTGTAATAATATGAAGAAAAAAATGAAAAGGGTAACACTGGGGCTCGAACCCAGGTCCCATAGGTTACAGACGCGCGCTTCTACCACTGGGGTGGCTATACATCTGTTAATACAAGTAAAACAATAAATATCTAAGGCAAAATGCGCCCTGAAGACTTCATCTTCAACCTCCAGCCAGACCATTTGTAACTTTCTCATTTCTCATAAAAAATGAAAACTGTAAACATGAAACTTGTAGCAAATTTTCTCACGATTCCAGAAATGTAAAGTATTAAAACTATAGATCAAAGATAAGCAAGAATTTTAATGGCCCTAATCTGAACCCTAAAAATTTCAGAAATTTCAGTTTCAAAATTCTCTAAGCTCAAGCAAAATTAATGGAAACTAAGGACATGGTTAGCTTCCGGGTAATGATATCTACATGTTTTATTCACAAATAAACTATTGATTATGCCTGTATGAAGAGTTTCAAGTTGAGAAAACTTACCTCAAAACTGGAAATCGTGTTTGGAGTTTGAGCTTGTTTCAAGTGATGGTGATGATCAGGTTAGCTTCTTTGAGGTCCTAGGAAGCTAATGCAATGGTTTTCTCAAGTTGAGAGTGGCTGAAATGACTTGGAGAAGTCAAGTTGAAGACTCTGCTTTTTGGTTATGGAAGTTATGGTAAATGGTGTTGCAGTTCTGGAATAAGGATAGGGATGAGTTGTATTTGATGTAAGGAAGCTTTAGAAACTAAAAGGCCAAGAAACGCGCAAGGGAAATGGGAGTTTGATGTTCAAGGTCAGAAACTGTGCAACAATGGAGTTTTTGGGAAATTTCTGATTTGAGAGAGTCTTGGTGTATTTCAGGGTGCTCAAGCTCGTTTCCTAGCTCACAAATAGTGACTCTATTTATAAGCAACAAGTTTGGAGTGCTCTAGTTGATCAGAATTCAAATTTACATGTTTAAGTTAAACATGTGATTTTTTGACAAAACAAGTTTTTATGCCTTGTGTACTTGCTAAGATAGAGTGGTTATGCTTTAAACAAGCTTGCTTCTGACTTTGTGGGTGGAGTGTGATCAGAGGGAACAAGTTAGAGGCTCAATGTGAACTTTATTCAAAAAGCTTGCTTTACAAGAATGGCATTGTTAACTTTGTGCCATAAATGGAAATGCAACTTGGACAATAGCTCAATTGCTTGGATCAAAGCCCTAACAGTTGTGTAAAAATTTGATTATGGAGTGACAAACAAGTTTGAGGTCTGCAAAGGAAATATTATGCAGCCTAGCATGGATTTGGTTCATGTGTTCATCAAAAATGACTTGTAATTCAAGTGACAAAACCCTAACTTCATCTCTTCGATTCTCCCTCCTCAAGAATGATCTCAAGGAGTTCTTGGACATTTGGAAAGCTTGCAATGTGCTTTACAACCCATCTTTGAATTGCTTTTGAAGATTCCCCTTGGAGCTATATGAAAAAGTGCCATGAAGTTGGGTCAAAATCCTGACCAAATTATGGCAAAATTTCACTAAGTGTTTAGTTTAATGACCCTATGTTCATCAAATTATAACTTGAGATCCAAGAATTTTTGGAAGAAGTTGGGTCAAGCAAAGTTGTAGATTTTATGGAGATATACAACTTTCATGTTGGGAATTTCTCTTGAATCATCTTGCATCATGGTGAAAATTTGGCTCAAAGTTATGAAAAAACATGAAATTTCCAACACTTCGAAAATTCTAAGTTTAGAAACTTTGACTTTTCAAAATGAAATCTTGACTTTTTGATTTCTTGATGAATAAGTTTCATATTTTGATATGTTTTGATGAATTGTGATCTTTGGCACTTGAATTTGACCAAAAAGTCAAAGTTTGACTTTTCAGTATACACTTAACTTTTGATCAGTTGACTGCAAAATTCATCTGTCAATCCAATGGACTTGAAATGTTTTGAACCATTTCATTAGGTAAAAATGATGCAATTGGACTCTTAAGATCATGCCTTAAATCAATTGACCATTTGCTAAGTCAAAAATCTGAAATTTCCCTTTCTTAGTCAAAACCCTAATTTTGACCATTTTGCCCTTTTGGAGATTTGATCAAATATTTTGAGGAATTATGGTCCAAACTTGATCAAATGATACATAGGAGTTTAAAATGTTGATGTGGATAAAAAATTATGAATTTTGACTGTAAATTGGCCACAATTGACTTTTTCCCCAATACAGCTGATTTTTAGGTCAACTGCTCAATTGACTGAGCAAAAATGTGATCCAAGGCTTGAAACTTGACATGAGTAATCTTGGGGGTCCATAATGATCCATGAAAGTCATATGAGGCATTGAAAGTTCAAATGTCCTTATGAAAACTCAAACCCTAATTTTGGTCATCAGTGCATAAAGAGGTGTCTTGAGCTGAATCAAACCCTAGTGCAGTCTTGAGCCTAAGGAGATCTTGTGAGTAAATTCTTGATAAGTGAGAGGGAAAATTTTGGGGTATAACACCAGGTCACCAGCTTGATATACCCGAGGCCTGAGCTTTTTGTTGAAAGCCTTGATCATACATTTTTGATACATCTGACCATGACAAACAGCAGCCAGTCGCTTTTCATCGATCAAGTTCAACTGATCCAATCTTGTCTAAATCCATTCGCCTTTGCCTAAGCCTACTTCATTCATAATCCTTAGAGAGGGAATCTGAACATCCACTGGCAGGACAACTTCCATGTCATAGACCAAAGAAAAAAGGAGTTGCCCCAGTTGATGTTTGAGTTGAAGTACGGTATCCATGAAGAGAAAACGATAACATCTTATGCCAGTCTTTGTAGGTTACTACCATCTTCTGCACAATCTTTTTAATGTTTTTGTTGGCTGCTTCCACTGTGCCATTCATTTTAGGTCTATAAGGAGAAGAATTGTGATGCTTGATTTTGAACTGAGTGCAAAGTTCTGTAATCATAGCATTGTTAGGTTGGTCCCATTGTCAGTGATGATCCTTTAGGGGATACCATAGTGGCAGATGAGGTTATGTTTGATGAATCTGGCTACCACGTTCTTTGTGACTGGGGTAAATGAAGCAGCTTCGACCCATTTGGTGAAATAATCGATAGCGACAAAAATGAATTGATGTCCATTGGAAGCAGTAGGTTTAATCTCTCCAATCATGTCAATGCTTGTGATATGGTGGTAGAACCGACTGTTAATATTGGTTTTGCATTTTGTATTCGCAAATGTGTGGTAAGCAAGAGTCGCCACCGTCTTTTCTTTTATCCAACAAAGGAAAGGGTGAAAAGAACAGAAAAAGACCTTTTTGAGATGTTTTATGAGTAAGGGGGGTAGATTATGGAAAGGGGAGGTGTTAGCACCCTTTCCATCAGTGGTTTTCCACGGGCTCTTAGAAGTTTGCTCATTTTTAAAATACCTTTGTGCTTTGTGTTTGAAAATGTTTCGAAAATGCCTTAGTACGGTGAACTTTGTAATGTTTCTCGGGATAGTGGAGAAAGTATATAAAGTGTTTTGAAATTGTTTTTGAAAAGCAGTTTTTGGGTAAGTGCAAAATGTTTGAGCAAACTTCGAACAACTATCTACTTTATTATTCGAAAAGGGTCGTTCTTTTCCTCTTTTCCTTTAGACAATGTTATCCTACTATTAGTGAGTAGGTAGTCTTATCGCTGGATGTTAAGGGACATTTGAAGGGACGTTTTACAGTCATAAAGGCAACATACGGAGACACTTTAGAAAATTTTGTTTAAAGGACGAGATCATTTACCGAAAGGCAACACCGTAGGGTCATCGAGGGACTATGATCTTTTGATTTTTACGGGTCTTTGCTAAAGCGTCCTCATTCTCGAGGGACATGACTGCTTTATTTTCCGAAAGACAACCAAAGCGAGGATACTCTAGAGGTGCATATGTGCATATGTGTTGAGATTCAGTTATTTTTTTCTTTTGTTAGGTTAGCTAATGTTTTAATTTGCAGTCTTTCCATACACGCCTATTTACTAACAGTAATATAGAAAAATAATAAAGCAGTAAATGTGCGGGAAATAAAATGCTGAAAAATAAATCCTAAACTATTACACGGCTTTGGGATAGTTACATAAAAAGTGAATGAAATAAAGTGCAAAATTTTAAATCTAAAACTATTACATCCATAGGCAGTTACAATGTTTACATAAAATGCTAAAAATAAACACGCGCGAAATAAATATTACGTCTAAAAAAACTAAAAAAGGTTCTAAGTAACAAAAAATCTTTTTTTGGTTTTGTTAAGAAACAATTGACTCTAAATTTAATTTTAATTAAGAAAATAAATGTTGAATGAAATAAATCCTAATTCTCATATTTTTTGTATTTTTTATTAAGAAAATAATTTAAATTTAAATGAACCTAAGTCTAATTGATTTTAAGTTGATAAAATAAAATTAAAATAATTAATTAATTAATTAAAATAATTTTAGAAAACCTAAATCTATTTATGATTTTTTTTATTTTTTATTATTTGTTAAAAGTAATAAAAAAAAGAAACTAAAAGAGAAATAATAATAAAAAAACATAAGGTATGGGCCTGGTATCAAAAAATGAAATCGGGGTGTGCTGTTAAAAAAAACATTGGGCCCAATAGATAGCCCAGGTATTCTGAGATCCTGTGGAGGCAGCTTTTGAGTGTCTATGGTGGTTCACGCATTTGGGATGTCTTAGACTTGGACTCATCATTATCCATTGGCTGAAGCTGGAGGGCGTATGGTAAGTGCTTGAGAGGCAAAGCACTGGATCTGCAATCAACACACGTTAAATAAACAAAACGTTGGACCTGGGATTCGAACCCAGGCCCCTTCCCTCACAAGCGCGCTTCTTACCAACTGAGATGGATGTTCAAGGTGTTATACCAAACACAACAAAAGAATATAATGCAAAGAAAACAATGATTATAAAAATTAAAAAATGCGCGCATGGGTTTGAATTGCCCAGTGAGGGGTTGTTATGCATTCATCTTCTTCCTTCATCCGTTGTTTTAGACTTGGACCTATAGTGACATTTTTTTTCTATCACTATAGCACATGTAACAAAAAAAAACAATAATATGCATGATAAATTCATGGTGAGTCCATGGATGAATTGGCCTCAACCTCCTGAGTACAAAGAGACCCTTGGTTAGGCCTAATTTTGGCTATTTCTAGAAACCCCAATTCTAAGCTTGGAACCCTAAAAATGGTGGTACTCGATCCCTGCATCAAAACCCAAATCCAACCATACATATAGCTTGCAAACACAAGAGTAGTCAGTAATGCATGATTAAAATATGCTTATATTACATAAATCAAAGAAATCAGAATACAAAAAAGGCACAAACCAAGTGGTGTTGGTGATGCGCTTTAGGATGTTTTAGGACTTGGTGATGGTTGGAAATGTTCCAGGGGACTTCCAAGAACGTGTTTGAGCCTTTGTTTGGGACTAAAACAAGCTGGAACTTGAAATTGGAGTTTGACAATTTTTGAGTTTTTTGGGTAAAATGTGCAGAAATTCTCTAAGCTCTGTGTGCGTGAATTTGACCTGCTGGAGTGCTATACTTATAGTGTAGATGGAGGAGACACAGTTGAATGGAAAAGATCAGCCCATAATGCCATAGTTTAAATCCATAATCACCAATTTGAAAAGTTACCAAAATGAAGCTTTCATGCCATTTTTTGATGTTCAGTGAATCTGGTCGTTTGTGCACGAATCCTTGGGCCTCTAAGCAAGCCAAAGCATCAGCCAAAATGCCTAAGCCCATTTCCAATTATTTTATACCATTTATTTTATATTTTTTTGAAATAAATCAAAATAAATATGTAAAAAATAGGTAGAAAATGCAAGGCCGTGAAAAAAAAAGATTAGAGGTCCTTTATAAACTTAGGAAGATATTTGAACCTTAAAAAGTTAGGACATTGACTCAAAATTTTAAATTTGCTCAATACACCATTCTTGAAATTTCCAAAATTTTCCCAACTTGGGAAAGCCATAACTTGCTCAATTTTTATCTCATGATTATGATCTTTTACTTTTTGGAAAGCCTAAGATGTCTACTTCAATATATCTTTTTATCAATTTTGCATTTGAAGATTTTATCGTGATGTAAAAGGTCTTGGAAAAAAGTATCTTTTGTTGACTTTCTAAAAATGACATGTAATGTCTAAGCTCATATCTTTCAAATGGTGAATCTCTTGAACTTGTTGGATGAAGAGAAGTTGTAAGGGATTGGATTCTATTCAAAATGAGCTTTGGTGGGAAAATTTCTGATAAAGTATGAGAAAGTTATGCCTGGTCAAAGTTTGATTGACTTCTCTTATAGAAATCCTAATTTAGCAATTCTTGACTTTTAGGGAATTAGGAGCATTTCTTGAGGAATCATGATCAACCCTTGATCAAATAATGGATATCAATTCAAAATGTTGATGTTGACCAAAAATCTTGAAGTTTGACTGTACATGGGCCATAGTTGACTTTTGACCTAACTCAGTTGATTTTCCAATACTTGAGCAATTGATTGAGCAAACTTATTGTGAAAGGCATGCAAGTTGTCATGGACAATATTGAAGGAATATTTGGACCATGGAAATCATTTGAGACCATTAGAGCTCAACCATCTTGGTGAAAATTGAAGCCCTGGTTAGGGGTTCATTGCCTTAGGAGGAGAGTTTGTCTGGTCAATTCTTGGTCATCCTTGGGCAAGTTGGGGATCTCAATGGGTATGTGTTGAGTAAAAAGGGAGGGAAAATTTTGGGGTACAACAATGCC
Organism: Vicia faba; assembly: GCA_948472305.1. Lineage (NCBI taxonomy): Eukaryota > Viridiplantae > Streptophyta > Magnoliopsida > Fabales > Fabaceae > Vicia > Vicia faba. Next base: position 1,050,515,954 of record OX451736.1, on the reverse strand, counting down.
CCACATTTTAAACAGACACGGAGCAGTCATGACATTTAGAGGAATAGGAGGCACACAGACCTTGTCAGCATATATTTGGCACTTGTGGCAAGTCCTTGAATGATGATGGCAATTAGCCTCCATCATTGACCAATAGTAACCAGCTATCAGGATTTTCTTGGTCACAGTATGTCCATTAGGGTGAGTCCTAAAGAGACCATCATGCATATCTTCCATAATTTTCTCTACCTCATTCTTGTCCACACATCGGAATAGAGTAGAATCATGGTTGCGTTTGTACAGGATTCCATTGCTTAGGAAGAATTTGGCTGAGAATCTTCGTAAGAATTTTTTACCATTGATGGAAGATCCTTCCGGATACTCTTATTCTTCAAGGTATCTCTTCACTTCATGGTACCATGCCTTTCGGCATCAGTTTCAAGCTCGTAGCAGTGCGCAGGTCCGTAAAATCTCTCAATTGTAATCAAAGGAGCTTCGTTGTTCCAATTGACCTTGAACATAATAGACATTATGGCCAAAGCATCAGCTAACTAATTTTCCTCTCTGGGAAGTGTTCAAAGGTGATTTATTCAAATTATGGAATCAGAGATAGCACAAGATCCTTGTAAGGAATAAGATTAGGATGCTTAGTATCCCAATCTCCTTTTACTTGGATAATCACCAGAGCAGAATCTCTGAATACATTCAAATGTTTGATCCTTAAATCAATGGCAGCCTTCAGACCCAAAATGCATGCCTCATATTCAGCCATGTTATTTGTATAATCGAAGCATAATCTAGCAGTGAAAGGGGTGTGGCAACCCTCAGGAGAAACTATCACAATGCCAATTCTATTACCCAAAGCTTTGGAATCCCCATTAAAAACCATAGTCCATCGGGATCCTTGTTCAGGTCCATCATACGGTCCAGGTTTTGCATAGTCGGTTACTAGCATGATATTCTCTTTCGGGAAGTCAAAGTTCATAGATTGATAATCATCAACAGCTTGATGGGCCAAATGATCTTCCAATACACTTCCTTTAATCGCTTTTTGTGTTGTATATTGAATATCGTACTCAGTCAAGATCATTTTCCATCTAGCTATCTGTCTGGAAAGAGCAGGTTTGTCAAAGATGTACTTGATGGGGTCTGTTGTACCCCAAAATTTGTCCTCTCATTTATCAAGTAATCTCTCACAAGATCTCCTTTGGTTCAAGACTGCACTAGGGTTGATCAGCTCAAGACACCTCTTCAAGCACTGATGACTAAAAATTAGGGTTTGAGATTGTACAAGGATAAATGGACTTTTAATTCCCCATATGACTTCCATGGATCATTTTGGACTCTCAAGATTGTTCATGACAAGTTTCAAGTTTTGGATCACATATTTTCTCAATCAATTGATCAGTTGACCTAAAAATCAATTGTATTGGGGGAAAAGTCAATTATGGTCAATTTATAGTCAAACTTCATAATTTTTATCCATATCAACATTATGAACTCATATATGTCATTTGATCAGATTTGGACCATAATTCCTCAAGAAATTTGATCAGATCATCAAAAGGGCAAAATGGTCAAAATTAGGGTTTTAAATGAGAAAGGGTAATTTCTGATTTTTGACCTGGGAAATGATTAATTGGTTGGAGACATGATCTCAAGGGTTCAATTGCATCATTTGACCTAATGGCATGACTCAAAACTCTGCTCAAGATCAATTGATTGATAGTTGATTTTCAGTCAATTGATCAAAAGTCAACTGCACACTGAAAATTCAAAATATGAAACTTGTTCATCAAGAAATCAAAAAGTCAAGATTTCATTTTGAAAAGTCAAAATTTATAAACTTAGAAATTTTTCTAAGTGTTGGAAACTTCATATTTTTCACAACTTTGAGCCAAATTTTCACCATGATGCAAGATGATTCAAAGGAAACTTTTAACATGAAAGTTGTAGATCTCAATGAGGTCTAAAACATTGTAGATCACAACTTCTACTAGAAATTCATGGGTTTCACGTTAGGATTTTGTGAATACATGTTCATGAAACTTGGAAACTTAGTGAAATTTTGCCCTAGTTTAGGCAGGATTTTGACCTAACTTCATGGAAAATTTTCACATAGTTACAAGAGGAATCTTCAAAAATGACAAACATAGAGGTTGTAGAGGATGTTACAAGCTTTCCAAAATGTCCATGAACTCATTTAGATCATGCTTGAGCTAAGAGAATAGAAGAGACGAAGTTAGGGTTTCATTTTTGATTTACAAGGCAGAATTTGTGATGAACACTTGACCAATTCATAGCTAGGCTGCATAATCTTTGCTTTACAGGCCTCAAACTTGTTTGTCACTCCATAATTAAATGTTTACATAGATGTTAGAGCTTTGATCCAAGAACTTGAGCCATTATCCAAGTTGCATTTCCATTTGTGGCACAAAGTTACCATTCCATTCTTGTAAAGAGGATTTAATCACAAAGTCAATGCATAGAGCTTTGCACTTGTTTCCTTTTGATCACAAGCAATGTTAAAGGAAAAAGCAACATGTCTAGAGCCTCCCATAAACTCAGGCCATGCTTGTACTATGCCTTGAAACCATGTTTTCACTTTTCTTCAAAATCAAGTAACATAGCCATAACTATATATCTTGTGCTTCTGACCATCTCAAGTGCTACAACCTTTTCCATATAATTATACAAGTTGCTTGCAAACTAACAGACAAATAGACAAGCTCCCAAACTACCCAAAACTCAGAACTGCATTACAAAATACCATTGTTTCATATTCTGACCAAGAACTTCAAACTTCCATTTTCCCCGTGCGTTTCTTGGCCTTTTAGTTTCAAAAGCTTCCTCACATCAAATCCAAACCATCCCTGTCCCTATTTGCAGACTGTAACCCCATCTTAATCAATTTCCAAGTTCAAAAACAGAGCATTGCAGTTGGACTTCTCCAGACTATTCCAGCCACTCTCAGTTTAAGCCAGCCATTGCATTAGCTTCTTAGAGGTTCAAGGAAGCTAACCTGATCATCACCATCACTTGAAATAAGCTCAAACTCATTTCACGATTTCCAGTTTTGAGTTATTTTTCTTGAACTTCTATCTCATTATTTAGGTATTGTTAGGCTTACATTTGTGAAGATAGAATGTAGATATCATTGCCCTGAAACTATACATGTCCATAGATTTCATTTATGTTGCTTGAGCATGGAGAATTTTGAGTTTGTACTTGTTGAAACATTTAGGTCAGAATTTGGTCCTTTCATAAATTCATCCTCATCTTTGAATGTTAGCTTAAGTTAGTTACATGGTTGGATTCGTGGTGGAAAAATGCACAAGTTTCATGTTTACACTTTTAAAAATGATTGAGAAATGAACAAGTTACAGATCCTTTGGCTGGAGGTTGAAGATGAAGTACAGTCAGGGCAAATCTTGTATCATATATTTATTGTTGTGTTTAAGTTAATGAATATATCACCACCCCAGTGGTTAAAGCGCACGCCTGTTATTTTAGGGACCTGAGTTCGAGCCCCAGTGGTACCCTTTTGTGCATTTTTCATATTTTTCTCCTTTTTTTGTTTGAACAGGCGCCTGGGCCCCAAACATTGGGCTTTTTGTTTTTTTTCCAGACTCTAACCCCCTCTGATTGTATTTACACTCCTGGCCCATTTTATTTTTCATTTTATTTATTTTCTATTTTTATTTTTTATTTCATATTGTCTTCATTATTTCTATTATTATTATTATCATTGTTATTATTATTATTTTATTAAAAAAATATAATTTTTTTTTTATTTTATTATTTATATTTATTTAGTTTATTTTTCTTCATAAAATAAAAGAATAAAAAAAACATTTTTAGTAAATTAATTTCTTTTTTTAATACTTAGATAATTAGGTTTTATTATTATATTATTATTCTCTTGTAAATTAGTTAATCTAGAACTTAGGTTTATTTTAATTAATCAATTCTCATGTTATTTTCATAATTTAAAACCTTTTCATAAAAAACCCTAAAAATCATTTTAAATTAATTTCTTTTCTTAATTAATTTAAGTTAATTTTTAATTAATTTTCATTAATCATATTCTTAATTAGGTTTAGATTAAAACCCCTTTCATAAAAAATCAAACAAAAATCATTTCTCTTTCCATTTTGCATTCTTGCATTTTATCTTCAATTTTGTACATTTATTCAATATGGTTGTAATAGTTAATTAGATTTAATTTTCTTGCAAAATTCCCATTTGTAAATTTGTATACCCCCTCCCCCAATGATGTAATAGCTTAGTATTTTTATTTTCCGCAATTTAATGCTTTATATATAAATGCTAGTAAATTAGGGTTTGTATGGAAAGATTAAAATCAACAAGTTAGCAAACCCTAATTCAAGACAAAAATAATGCATGTAAATCATCACACTTATACACTTGCACCATTAGGGTAATTTCACTTTGTTGCCTTATAAAAATGGCCATGTTATGCGTGTGGGATATCTTAGCAAAAAAAAAGCAATAAAAAATACAAGACATAGTCCCTCGATGACGCTATCAAATGTTGCCTTTCAAAATGATCTTAGTCCCTCAAAGAGAATTGCTAAGATATTTCATAACATTGCTATCATGGTTATACGATGACCCACGCCCATCCCTTTACATCCAAAGATAGGGCTTCCTACCAAATCAATGGTAAGATAACAATATCAAAGGAAAGGAAGAAATGAACTAAGACTTTTGAGTAGGTAGATTGTTCCTAGTTGCTCGCTCAATTTCAAATCAAACACTCTTGCTTATTTTCAAAACAAACACCAACACTTTCAAAAAACACTTACAAAACATCTTCCAAACTTGAAACATTTTCAAAAGCTCAACACTTTGTATACGTTCTTACGAACGAGAACTATTACAAAGTTTGCCTAAACGATGACTCCTTTTCAAAATACTTTCAAAAACCAAACAAAGCATATTTTCAAACAAAAGCAAGTGATCTCGCAAGCAACTAAGAGCCCATAGATAACTATGGATGAAAAGGGTGCTAATACCTTCCCTTTTCATAGTCTACACATGAACTCAAGAAATAATCTCAAAGGTCTTTCCGGTTCTTTTCAGCCTTTCCTTTTGGATAAAAGAAAAGCAGGTGGTGACTCTTGCTAACTGCAACATTTGCGATAAAACGCAAAACACCCAAATCAGTTCTCCCACCGTATCACAGAACTGGCGACTCTGCTGGGGAGAAACTTAAAAGTGGAGTTACCTTAGGGCTAGATCACCTATATTTGCTTTCATTGTTTGATTTGTTTGATTAACATTTTGGTTATTTGTTTGGGCTTAAATCCTCTACCCGGATTTGGGATACCTTATAGGTAAGTAGCAATACATTGTGGAAACTGTGCAGGCTATATCGACATGGTCTAAGAAATAGCTACATTAGTGTGACATATTTGTGGGTATCGGTAGCCCTTGAGTAGTCAAGGAGAATATGGGGCCGCTGAGTAATGTCATGAAGCACTATCTGACTTTAGAACCTTTACTTGACCAACTTGGCCATTAGGACATAATGAGATGACCGGCTTTGGTGCAGTCCGAAGTTGGTAGATACTCGATACTACACTCATTGAGGTTTGGATTCTTGGGATATTTCGGTCGCCGTGAAAGAGGCTTGTGCTGAAACAATGCCTGAGAAGACAAACCAGTGATATTGGGATCCTTTAGAACCCGATTACTATTTCTAGGACAGGTTTGAGCCAACTAAACTTCAAGAGGGGACTTACCTATGAGAATCCATGCAAGCCTAAACCTAAGGACTTGTTTGCCTTGTTTGTGTATATTTACTTGTACATAACATCATAAACATCATAACATCATACTCATTCTCACTAACCACTTCAAGGATTATTGGGATTTATCTTTGTTCTGTTTTGTAGGACATGGCTTCTATTCGCAGGAAAACAATTCAAGTCAATCTTGTAAGGATCCCTCCTCAACTTAAAGAGTTGGAATCAAGGGTTCCCGAAAATTCTCCATTTACCGAAAGACATGGTCGCCTCCTAAACATGGTGACCTCCAACACTGATGAAGACATGATGAAGGTGCTCTTCCAGTTCTTTGATCCTCTACACCATTGCTTCACATTTCCTAATTATCAACTTATGCCAACTTTGGAAGATTCTCCCAACTCTTGAGGATTCTGATTCTCAATCAACTACCCTTCAACGGTACGGAAAGAGATCCAAAACCTGAAGAGATTGCCCACGCACTACATTTGCAACAATCTGATATCACAACTAATTGGGAAACAAGGACTGGTGTAAAAGGTTTCTTAGCCAAGTTCTTGTTTGAGAAAGCTTAAGATTGTTGGAACTCCTTGGACTTACAAGCTTTTGAGGAAATTGTCGCCCTTCTCATCTATGGGATGTTTTTATTTCCAAATCCTGACCAACTCATAGATGTAAATGCCGTCAAAATCTTCATGTCTCGTAACTCGGTGCCTACTTTGTTAGGAGACATCCTACATCCTTTTCACTCTCGCACTATGATGAAGAGAGGTATCCTCATGTGTTGCACTCCTCTCTTGGCAAGATGGTTTATTTCGCATCTTCCCCAATCTGTATTGAAAAATAAGCAAGGTTCAAGGTGGTCCCATAGGTTGATGATTCTCAGACATTCAGATATTCATTGGTGTTCCCGGTCCTTGGAGAATGTTACTATCATCGACCGTTGTAGAGAATTCCCTAATGTCCCCTTGCTTGGCATTAGAGGAGGTATCAATTACAACCCCTTCTTAGCCTTACGACAGTTTGGTTGCACCTTAAGGGATGGTCCACATGAGATGCTTATCCAAGGAGTGGTATTCGACTACGAGAATGATAATCAAGGTTACTGTCAGAGGTTTATCCGAGCATGGAGGATGGTGAAAAAGGTGGATAGTAAGACACTAGGATACAAGAATTTCATTCCCCTCGAGCCTTACCTTAAATGGGTGTGAGCTCGTGCTCAGAAATTTGTGATGCCTTATCCCTCCATCTTACCAGTCATCATGGAGCCTGTGGTTGAAGGAGATGTTCCCTACACTATCCTCCATCCCGACATGCCTACCTCTCTCGAAGACTTGAAAAAGGGTTGGATTCAGCTGAAGGAAGAACGAGATACTTTCGAAGCTCAATTTTATGCTAGTAAGAAGAGGGTCTTGGAGCTTACGAAGTAGCTATAAGAAGAGCAAAGTGTGAACACCTATCTTGCACCGAAAAGGATGCGTTTCAGTATTTTTATCTTAGAAAGTTATTTTGTAAGCCCGAGAGGCATAATGTAATCTTCTTTTTTGGTTTAATGAAAATTGATGTTTCTTCATTCTTTTATCTATATAAATTTAAATCTCATTAATCCTTGAAATCATTTGCATATACATATTCCATGCATCATAACATGCCAGGTTTTCGCATAACAGGTTTCCTTATCTTTCTGCTGTTTATTTCAACAAGATGGATCTAGAGAAAACTGTGAAGGATCTCCAGGCACAAAATTCTCAATTCCAGAAGACTCTACTAGCCCTAGCCAAGGGGCAGCAAGACATGATGGCTTTGCTGGCAGTTAAGAAGAAGCCCAAGAAGAAAGCTCTACTCAACATGGGTAGAAGGTTCAAGGAGACAGTCCATCAGATCCCAGTAGGAGAAGACTGATCTGAAGAGGACGAGAACCATATTGGTGAGGTCAAGAGTACTCAGGCTGACTATGTTAACAATCAAGCATCGGATGATGATTATTTTGACAAGCAGTATCCACCCGCCAATATCAAATATAAGCATTTAGAAGACAGATTGAAAGCTGTTGAAATCCAAGTTGTCCCCGGTTTAGATTTTGATGATTTGGGTTTGATCTAAGGGGTAGTCATTCCCCACAAATTCAAAATACCAATCTTTGCAAAGTACGATGGAGTTTCTTGTCCAAAACTCCACTTGAAATCTTATGTGCACAAGATACAACCGAACACTGTTGATAAGAAGCTTTGGGTTCACTTTTTCCAAGAGAGCTTGGCTAGAACGCAACTTGAATGGTTTTATCAGTTGGATGTATCCCGTATCAATACTTAGGAAGATTTAGCTACCGCCTTCTACCATCAGTATCAGTATAACACCGACTTGGCGCCAACGAGGGTTCAATTACAAGATATGACCATGGGAAAGAATGAAGGATTTAAGGAATATGCACAAAAGTGGAGAGACCTCGCCAGTAGGGTTCAATCAACCTTGACTGATAGGGATCACATTGACATGTTCATGGGCACTTTATCTGGTCCTTTCTTTAATTTGTTGGTTGGCTGCTCTTTTTCTGGTTTCACCGAATTAATCTTAACCGGTGAAAGAGTTGAAAGCGGCATCAAAAGTGGGAAGATCTCTGTGGCATCTACCTCCACTTCAAATCCTATCAAGAAACCTTTTGTTGCAAAGAAGGAAGTTAATGTTGTGTACGGGGCAAGGGCCCGTGTCAAGAAGAATGATCATCCGTCTGTCAATGTCATTCGAATCTCCAATCCAACTCCTACTCCAAGACCATCTGTAAATCATCAATGTTTTGAAACTCCAAGAAGACAATTTACGAGGTTAGGCATGTCATTATCTCAAGCCCTCCAACATTTGATAAAGGCTAATTTAGTGAAATTGTGCGACCCTCCTGCCAATCCAGATACCTCTTCGCCAAAGTATAATCCGAACGCTAAATGTGCTTACCACTCAAACAGCCTCGGGCACGAGACTGACCAATGTTGGGCCTTGAAGAACAAAATTCAGGATTTGATCGATAACAAAACTATTGAGTTTAATCCTCCTCCAACTCTGAATGTAATCACTGCTCCAATGCCGAATCATGACAAGGATGTTAATGCTATTGAAGATACAATTTTTGTCGTCTCTGTCGAAGAATTGACTACTCCGCTGAATATAATCAAAAACAATATGTTGAAAGTTGGGATCTTCCTTGGCTGTGTAAAAGACTGTGTGTGTTGTACAAGACAACTCAATGGATGTGAAGGGCTGAAGAAAGGCATTCAACGCCTGATGGATAGCCATGAAATTCTATTTGAGAAGACCCCACTTGCCAAAAGCTTGATCAACAAATGTGAAGACCTCTCCATTATTACCATCTCAAACAAGCCTATTAGGATCACCTCCAAAGGTCCTATTAGGATTTAAAATGAACCCATTATTAATCCCTTAATAATTACCAATCCTGAATCAATTCCCTACTCTTCAAACAAGGCGGTACCATGGAATTATGGTGCTGAGGTTTTCTATCATGGGATTAAACAAGATGCTTGGATCGAAGAAGGAAAAGATGACAATGTTGGTAACACAGCTCGCTCAAGCAAAGTAACTAGAACTGGGAGAATATTTTAACCCAATATCTCACCACCAGTTGTTACAAATATGCCCATCCGCATTACTGCTGCCAAGCCAAGTACCGATACAAGAGGGAAGGAGAAGGTTGTTGAGCTTGATGTGATTGAAGTACCCGCAAAGGATGTTGCTGATGGAGAGCCCTCCGCTTGTGAAATGGATGAGATCTTGAAGATAATAAAAAGAAGAGACTTCAAGATTGTGTAACAGTTGGGGAAAACCCCTTCTAAGATTATAATGTTGTCATTTCTGCTTTGTTCCGATGCCCATGCTCAAACATTAATCAAATTCCTGAAAAAAGCTCATGTCCCCTATGAGATAACAACAGACCAATTTGATAATTGCGTGGCTAGCCTGACGGCTGATAATGGCTTGGTATTTTCGGATGCTGACTTAACACCTCTTGGAAAGAATCACAATAAAGCTCTACATGTTTCTGTAGAGTGCAAAGGGACTACCTTAGCACATGTGCTAGTCGACACTGGTTCTTCTCTGAATGTATTGCCCAAGGGAGCGTTAGACCGTCTAGACTGTGAAGGTTTAGTCTTGAAGCCAAGTGATATCATTGTAAGGGCGTTCGATGGATCAAAGAGGACTGTTCATGGGGAAGTAGACCTTCCAATCAAGTTAGGATCACAAATATTCAACTCCACCTTCTACATTATGGATACTAGTTCTACCTATTCTGGTCTGTTGGGTCGCCCGTGGATCCATAAAGCTGGGGCAATAACCTCAACTCTCCATCAGAAACTCAAATATCCTGTCAAGGGAAGAATTGTCATTGTCTGTGGTGAGGAAGAGTTTATGGTAAGCCACCTTAACTTTTTCAAGTACATAGATATGGATGGATAATTCATTGAGACCCCGTGTCAAGCCTTTGAGGTTGTACCACCAATGATCGCTGCCGCCAAATGTTCCTCTGTTGAGTCCAAAGCTATTAAAGTCGTGTCGAATATAGTTTCAGTCAAAGATGCTTGTGCGGCAATTGAAGAAGGAAGTTGTGATACTTGGGGGCAATCTTTGATATTACATTCAAAGCAAACAAGTTTGGTTTGGGCTTCACCGTGAAAGCTCAGAAGGAAGTGAGGCGTGCTCGTGCTGGAAAGCCACCTCTCTATTGGAAACCATGAAGTCAACACTGTGGGTGATTCTGATGAAGAGGCTGCATTTGAAGATTGGGTGTATCCAACTACAACGGAGCTGAAGAATTAGCATGCAAAGGACTTTGTGCCCATCTGCTTCATTGAGGAGAAATCTACTTGTTATTTGCTTTTCTTTCAATTCAAGAACATTTTGTCTGTAATATTCAACAATGACTTTTAAGTCATGTGCCTGGCCCGAGGCACTTTGGTCCATTTGCCAAGGGTTTTATTTATGTTCATCTCATCATATGATCATTCAGTACATTGGACTCTTTTGGATTCAAATATTTGTGTTTATTATCTTTTTTTTTCTTTCAAATACATTTTCAAAAAATAGCCATGTATCTTACATGCACACACACACACACACACACACACTCTTACAGGTCCTCATCCACTCTGGATCCTATTTCCATTGACTCTACTATTGCCAACTATTACTTTGAATGCCTAATTAACCAAGCCGAAGAAGGAGGCGATGAAGATTGTGACATACCAGGAGAATTAGCCAGACTTCTATTATAAGAGGAAAAAGATATTCAGCCGCACGAAGAGTCAGTTGAAGTCATCAATCTGGGTACTGAGGCAGATAAGAAGGAAATCAAGATCGGCGCTAACTTAGAAGATAGTGCGAAGAGCAGGTTGGTTCAGACGTTGCATGATCACATGGAAGTATTTTCTTGGTCTTATGAAGATATGCCTGGGTTGGATACCGACATCATAGTTCATCGTCTGCCGACAAAAGAAGACTGTCTTCCCGTCAAACAAAAGGTTCGTCGCATGAGGCCTGATATGTCTAAGAAGATCAAAGCTGAAGTAATGAAACAGTTTGATGCAAGGTTTCTAGCTGTGACATCCTATCCCCAATGGGTTGCCAATGTGGTACCAGTGCCGAAAAAGGACGGAAAAGTTCGCATGTGCGTAGACTATAGAGATCTGAATAGGGCAAGCCCTAAGGATGACTTCCCTCTACCACACATTGACGTCTTGGGCGATAATACTGCTCAGCATAAAGTCTTCTCTTTTATAGACGGTTTCTCCGACTATAATCAGATAAGGATGGCTCCCGAAGACATAGATAAGACTACTTTAGTTATGCAATGGGGTACCTTCTGCTACAAGGTTATATCGTTCGGATTGAAGAATGCAGGGGCAACATATCAAAGGTCTATGGTAGCTTTGTTTCATGATATGATTCATCATGAAATAGAGTTCTACATGGATGATATGATTGCTAGATAACAAACTAAAGAGGAACATCGCGATCACCTGTACAAACTATTCGAGAGGCTGAAAAAGTACAAATTGAGGTTAAACCCTAACAAGTGCACCTTTGGAGTACGATCTGGAAAGCATATAGGTTTTGTTGTCAGCAATAAAGGCATTGAAGTTGATCCTGCCAAGGTAAAGGCTATCCAAGAAATGCCAGTCCCTCATTCTGAAAAGGAAGTTAGAGGATTCTTGAGTAATCTCAATTACATTGCTTGCTTCATATCACACTTGACTGCTACTTGTGAGCCAATCTTCAAACTCTTGAAGAAAGATCAGGTAGTCAGATGGAATGATGAATGCCAAGCTGCCTTTGACAAAATCAAACAATATCTACAAGAACCTCATATTCTCATGCCTCCAGTCGGAGGAAGACCCTTGATCATGTACTTGACAGTACTAGAGAACTATATGGGGTATGTTTTGGGCCAACATGACGAGTCTAGCCGAAAAGAGTATGCTATTTATTACCTGAGCAAAAAGTTTACCGACTTTGAAACCAGATATTCACTACTCGAGAAAACTCGTTGTGCTCTTGCATGGGCTGCTCGCCGGCTAAGACAGTATATGTTGACTCATATCACTCTGTTGATTTCTAAAATGGACCCAATCAAGTACATTTTCGAGAAACCTGCCATTTCCTGACGGATAGCCAAATGGTAAATGATATTAACCGAGTACGACATTCAATACACAACACAAAAAGCCATCAAAGGAAGCGTACTAGTAGATCATTTGGCCCATCAAGCTATGGATGATTATCAGTCAATGAACTTCGACTTCCTTGACGAGAACATCATGCTAGTAACCGACTGTGCGAAACCTAGACTATATGACGGACCTGAACAAGGATCCCGATGGACTATGGTCTTCGATGGGGCTTCCAACGCCTTGGGGAATGGAATTGGCATTGTGATCATCTCTCTTGAAGGTTGCCACACTCCATTCACTGCCAGACTATGTTTCGATTGCACGAACAATATGGCCGAATATGAAGCATGCATTTTGGGTCAGGAAGCTTCTATTGACTTGAGGATTAAGCATTTGAATGTGTTTGGGGATTTTGCTCTAGTGATTAGCCAAGTAAAAGGAGATTGGGACACTAAGCACCCCAATCTCATCCCTTACAAGGAACTTGTGCAATCCCTAATTCCTTACTTCGAAGAGATCACCTTTGAGCATTTCCCTAGGGAAGAAAATCAGTTGGCTGATGCTTTGGCAACCATGTCTTCTATGTTCAAGGTCAGATGGGATAACGAAGCCCCTATGATTACAATCGAGAAATTCGATGAACATGCGCACTGCTGTGAGCTTGACACTGATACATAAAAGCCATGGTACCATGAGGTGATGAGGTATCTTGAAGCACAAGAGTATCCTGAGGGAGAATCCATCAATGATAGAAAATTCTTACGAAGATTTGCAGCCAAATTCTTCCTAAGCAACATAATATTGTACAAGCGCAACCATGACTCTACTCTACTCCGATGTGTGGATAAGAAGGAGGAAGAGGAGATCATGGAAGACATGCACGATGGACTCTTTGGTACTCACTCAAGTGGACATATGATGGCCAAGAAGATATTGAGGGTTGGCTACTATTGGTCAATAATGGAGACTGATTACCATCAACACTCTAGGACTTGTCACAAATGCCAAATTTATGCTGACAAGGTCCATGAGCCTCCTATCCCTCTGAACGTCATGACCGCTTCGTGGCCATTTGCAATGTGGGGCATTGATATGATTGGAGAAATCAAGCCAACCGCTTCCAACGGACATTGCTTCATTTTGGTCACTGTTGATTATTTCACCAAATGGGTCGAAGCCGCCTCTTTTGCCTCAGTCACCAAGTATGTGGTAGCCAGATTCATCAGACACAACCTCATCTGTCGCTATGGTGTCCCCGAAAGGATCATCATCGACAATGGGACTAACCTCAACAATGCATTAATTACTGAGCTTTCCACTCAATTTAAGATCAAGCATCACAATTCTTATCCATATAGACCAAAAATGAATGGCGCAGTTGAAGCGGCTAACAAAAATATCAAGAAGATTGTGCAGAAAATGGTATTAACCTATAAGGATTGGCATGAGATGTTACCATTTGCTCTACATGGCTACCACACTTCAGCTAGAACATCAACTGGGGCAACTCCCTTTTCTATAGTCTATGGAATGGAAGCTGTTTTGCCAGTGGAAGTTCAGATTCCTCCGCTGAGGATTATGAATGAATCAGGCCTAGGCGAAGACGAGTGGATTCAAACGAGATTGGATCAGCTGAACTTGATCGACGAAAAACAACTGGCTGCTATTTGTCATGGTCAGACGTACCAAAAAAGTATGATCAAGGATTTCAACAAAAAGATTAAGCCTCAAGTATATCAAGCTGGTGACTTGGTGATAAAGCGCATTATCCTGCCACAAGGCGACCCTAGAGGCAAATGGACTCCCACCGATGAAGGGCCATTTGTTGTCAAGAGAGTGTTCTCTGGCGGTGCCATGATGCTGACTACCATGGATGGTGAAGACTTCCCACATCCTATAAACACGAACATAGTTAAAAAATACTACGCATAAGAGACCCACTAGGTTGACACACCTAGAAAAAATAAGGGCATCCCGGCGAACCAAAAGGGTTCGAGAAAAAATTAGGGATATATGGAAAAGGATTGTACACCCGGTAAGTTGAAAACTCGAAAGGGAGACTTGGGAAAAAATGGATATCCTGGTGGAGTGAAAACTCGAAAGGGCGGTTCAGTCAAAAGTTAAGGATTGAAAGTGTGTGACTATGTCTCGTGGATTCACCACGGTCAACTTTATCACCAAGGTCTGAGTTCAAATGGTCCAAGATCAATCCAATCAATTTCTGTCAACGGCAAGGGGCATCCGAAGACGTTGGGGAAATAGTAGAGTTGGAAGGCAATGCGATCATTTCACATGGCTATTTGTTTTTGTTTTCAATTTTGTTTTCCTTTCAACGATTTCCTCTTACTAGGATCTCCATCTCTTTGTACAAGAATGCCTATTCATGGGCAAAATATCAATACAAATATACTTTGAAGTGAAAACTTTTTGTCTCTGTTTTGAATGCAAATTTGTCCAATGACTAAAATTGAACGAACATATGCATATGAACATAATTAAAACTGTTTGGCACATGTATCCTGCTAAGCAGTAGAATACATCTCTTTAATATATATTGGAATATCCCCACACCGTAATTTCATTAACATTATCCCCCGCAGATCGGATACAATAGACCAATCTCCAGCCAGAGTCTCAATCTCTTGGTAGCTCTCTTCCCAACTAAGTTGATCCTACAAATAGAAGCCTTATGAATCTCTTCCTAAAAAGAACTCACCTCTTCAGCAGTTTATCAACCGGGTTTATATCCCCAACATGGTTTATTTCCCCAACAAACAATGAATAGCATAACTCCTCAGCCGAGTACAAGATTCCCCAGCTTGGTCTATCTTCTCCAGCTGAACTTGTTACCCCCATCTGAGTATATTCTCCCCAAGATGAGTCTGTCCTCCCCGACTGAGTCTACATTCCCTAGATTAAGTTTTTCCTTTCAGACTATTGCAAATCATAGGGCCACAACCCATAATCCCTGGTAAAGTCATCAACAAAACCTTTACTATCTCCAAAAGATACTATAAAGCCTGGACCCGACCAAATAATAGTCAACTTCTCAAATCACTATAGAGTCTGGATCCTACTAGATAATAGTGTAATCTTTCAAATGCTAGGAAACCCGGACCTGGCCAGATAATAGTTTAACTTTTCAAGATATAGAAGAACCTGGACGCAACTAGGCCAAGGTTCAACTTCTTTTCCCCAGTAGAGTTTGCCTCTACCCCAACAAGTTATTATGAAGCTTGGATCCGACCAGATAGCATTTCCCTTCAGAAATTCATTGTGAAACCTGGAACTTGACCAGATAACAACTAAATCCCAAACAGTTTATTGTGAAACCTGGACCCGACCAGATAATAATTAATCTCATCAACCTCAGAAATCTACAAAGCCTGAACCCGACCAAATATTAGTTTTCCAACAAGTTATTGTGAAACCTGGAGCCTGACCAGATAACAATTAATTGTGATCTCCAGAGAGACACTGTGAAGCCTGGACCCGACCAGATAATAGTACAACTTTCCAAAAAAAAAACTATGAAACCTGGACCCGACCAGATAGTAGTTACCACTTCAAGTTACTGCAAAGCCTAGATCCAACCAGATAACGATTAATTTCCTTATCCCTAGCAAGTTATTGTGAAGCCTGGATCCGACCAGATAGCTATTCAATTTCAAGAAATTTTCTGCAAAGCCTGGAATCCGACCAGATAACAATTAATTTATCTCTTCCACAGTAAGTTACCGTGAAGCCTGGGACCCGACCAGATAGCAGTTTACTTCCTCATTCTCAGCAAGTTGTGAAGCCTGGATCTGACTAGATAGCAGCTAACATTCAAGAGATATTCTTGACGGAAACATCCTTTCAACAAAGTTTGAAGATATATAAATTCTTCATCCCCAACAGAAATCAGGGATTCAACCCCCTAGAATTTCCTCAACGGAAGTCAGGGATTTATTTTCCCGGACAAAAAACATACATCTCACATTCATACATCATAACATGTACATACAAAATTCATTTAGCATAATACCATATCTGGTGAACATCATGCATACATATGCATTTTACTAACTCTTTTTCTCACAGGTAAAACATCAAGTTTTAGTATAAATCAATGAGATATTTGTGTCGATGCTTCTTCCAGTTTTTACCAACATTCCTCCAAATGGCATCTATAAGCCCATTCACAATCCATCTTCGAGGGCAAATTTCTGGGCACTCTAGTGTTCAATCATCTTTCACCTTCAAGTCACGAATGACGGATCCTCCAATCTAACTCTTCAGGTTTAAGAAGATTGAATAGGGGCAGCTATTGTACCCAAAAAATTTCCCTCTCATTTATCAATTAATCTCTCACAAGATCTCCTTTGGTTCAAGACTGCACTAGGGTTGATCAGCTCAAGACACCTCTTCAAGCACTAATGACTGAAAATTAGGGTTTGAGATTGTACAAGGATAAATGGACATTTAATGCCCCATATGACTTCCATGGATCATTTTGGACTCTCAAGATTGCTCATGACAAGTTTCAAGTTTTGGATCACATTTTTGCTCAGTCAATTGATTAGTTGACCTAAAAATCAATTGTATTGGGGAAAAAGTCAACTGTGGTCAATTTACAGTCAAACTTCATAATTTTTTATCCATATCAATATTATGAACTCATATATGTCATTTGATCAAATTTGGACCATAATTCCACAAGAAATTTGATCAGATCATCAAAAGGGCAAAATGGTCAAAATTAGGGTTTAGACTAAGAAAGGGCAATTTCTGATTTTTGACCTGGAAAATGATTAATTGGTTTGAGACATGATCTAAAGGGTTCAATTGCATAATTTTTACCTAATGCCATAACTGAAAGCTCTGCTCAAGATCAATTGATTGATAGTTGATTTTCAGTCAACTAATCAAAAGTCAACTGCATATTGAAAAGTCAAACTTTGACTTTTTGGTCAAAATCAAGTGTCAAAGATCAAAATTCATCAAAACATGTCAAAATATGAAATTTGTTCATCAAGAAATAAAAAATTCAAGATTTCATTTTGAAAAGTCAAAATTTTTAAACTTACAAATTTTTCTAAGTGTTGGAAACTTCATATTTTTTCACAACTTTGAGCCAATTTTTCACCATGATGCAAGATGATTCAAAGGAAAATTTCAATATGAAATTTGTAGATCTCAATGAGATATAAAACATTGTAGAACACAACTTATCCTAGAAATTCATGGATTTCAAGTTAGGATTTTGTGAATACATGTTCATGAAACTTGGAAACTTAGTGAAATTTTGCCCTAGTTTAGGCAGGATTTTCACCTAACTTCATGGCAATTTTTCACATAGTTACAAGAGGAATTTTCAAAAATGACCAACATAGAGGTTGTAGAGGATGTTACAAGCTTTCCAAAATATCCAAGAACTCGTTGAGATCATGCTTGAGCTAAGAGAATCAAAGAGATGAAGTTAGGGTTTCATTTTTGATTTAGAACGCAGAATTTGTGATGAACACTTGACCAATTCATAGCTAGGCTGCATAATATTTGCTTTACAGGTCTCAAACTTGTTTTTCACTCCATAATTAAATGTTTACACAGCTGTTAGAGCTTTGATCCAAGCACTTGAGCCATTATCCAAGTTGTATTTCCATTTATGGCACAAAGTTACCATTCCATTCTTGTAAAGAGGCTTTACTCACAAAGTCAATGCATAGAGCTCTGCACTTGTTTCCTTCTGATCACAAGCAATGTCAAAGGCAAAAGAAACATGTCTAGGGCCTCCCATAAACTCAGGCCATGCTTGTACTATGCATTGAAACCATGTTTTCACTTTTCTTCAAAATCAAGTAACATAGCCATAACTCTATATCTTATGCTTCTAACCATCTCAAGTGCTATAACCTTTTCCATATAATTATACAAGTTGCTTACAAGCTAAAATACAAATATACAAGCTCCCAAACTACCCAAAACTCAGAACTGCATCACAAACAACCATTGTTGCACATTCTGACCAAGAACTTCAAACTTCCATTTCCCTCGTGCGTTTCTTGGCCTTTTAGTTTCAAAAGCTTCCTGACATAAAATCCAAACCATCTTTGTCCCTGTTTGCAGACTGTAACCCCATCTTCATTGTGATACGGTGGTAGAACCGACTGTTAATACTGGTTTGCGTTTTTTGTTTGCAAATGTCGTGGTAAGCAAGAGTCGCCATCGACTTTTCTTTTATCCAACAAAGGAAAGGGTGAAAAGAACACAAAAAGACCTTTTTCTAGATTTTCTGAGTAAGGCGGGTAGATTATGGAAAGGGAAGGTGTTAGCACCTGTTGTACCCCAAAATTTTCCCTCCCATTTCCTTCAAGATTTGCTAAGAGCATGCTTCAAAATCTTTCAAGGGTTGCACAGTCCAATTGCCTCCTAACAGTCAAAAAATTAGGGTTTTGGTTCTGGCAAAGAAATTGAAGTTTCCAAGGGTCCAAACAAGTCCCACATACCTATAAACATTGTCAAGCATCCTCATGCCAAGTTTCAAGACTCACAGCACAAATTGCACAGTCAAAAACCCTAATTGCTCCACAGTCAACTGTAGGGGCAAAATGGTCATTTGACAGTTAAAAGTCCAAATTTTTGGTCAACATCTTATTTTGAAGCCACAAACATCATTTGATCAATTCTTGATCATGATTCTCAAAGCATGGCTCAAAAAGTCTCAAGATGCAAAAGTTTCTATTTTTGGACAGTTGGAAAAGTCAACTGCAAATTGACCAGGGCATAACTTCCACATGGTTTATCAGAAAAATTCCATCCAAATCTCATTTTGAAGAGAATGACATTTCCTACAACTCATAGTCACACTTCAAGTCCAAGAAATGCTCTCACAAAAAGTTATCAATTTCAACATTATAGGTCATTTTCAAAAGTCAACAAAAAGGCACTTTAAGTCAAAGACCATAACTTGAGATTGGTAAATCAAAATGACATGGGACCAAAGACATTGGTTAGAGGACTTCAAGAACTTTCCAAAATGTCCAAGAACATGATCAAAGCTTAAAAATTGAGCAAGATATGCCTTGTGGAAGTTGGGAAATTTTTGGGAATTTTGAAAAGTCAACTTTGCTTCAAATGCCTCAAAATTGCTAATGGGCCACAATTTCTTCCATGAAACATTACCCAAAAGCTATGCACGACCCATTGACCCAAAGGGGAGTTATTTTCTTATTTTTAATTAATTAATTGAGTTTTTAATCCTATTAATTCATTTAATTAAAATTAAATATGAGAAAAATACTAAAATAAAGGTTTTGAATCTTTTTGTGCAGAGATTTCACTCATAATGAATCAAATATTTCGTGCATACTCAAAAAGGCAATATTTCTCATGATAGGCAATAGTTTCATGGCAAAGAGATTTGGAAAAAGATGCTTGAAAATCAAATATTGAATCATTGAATACATGGACTTTGGGCTTGATTTTTCTGACCTAATGCATTCACACATATATACACATTGCAACCCTAATGCAAAGAACAAGAAAGCTGCGCTCAGAACAAGGAACAAAACTTGCATTTTTTGACAAAAAGTGAGAAACTGTTTTCATAGCTAGAGGGTGATTCAAGGTCCAAAAAGCATTCCAATCCACTCCTGGCATTACCAGGAAGCTATTCCAATTGAAATCAAGTCTCCACGCACAAGGAATTGGTAGAACAGATTCACTTTTCTTTCAAAAATATTCTTAATTGTGTTTTGATTTCTAGACATTTTTCATGCATTTTAATGATTGGTTTATACTAATATGATCTCTCTGAAGCTAATGGTGTTATCCAATTGAACTAATATTGCCTGTATGCAAAGTTACCATGAGAGCTTTCTAGGGTTTCAGAGCTCCAAATTTGGGGGTTTACGCATATGGAAAAATCAGGCCATAAAACCTATGCCAATGGACTCGTGACCTCCATACGAATACAATCATCACCTCGCGCCTTTTTTATCTTTGCCCAAGAGCTAATCGCTATTATTCACTGTGCTACTTAGTGTGGGTTTAAAACCCCCGCTACTTGTTTGATATTTTTGCAGAAAGAAGAAGACGAAGCTGGCGTGTCATCATGTGACTGGAGTATTTGAATCTGGTGCATTTTTTATTGTTTTATATCATTAGCTTTTATTTTCTCATTATAATATTTGTGCTCCATTATATTATCAAAGCACGCAAACAGCACAACTGGCAAAGCATTAACATGGTAAACGCAGGGACTTGGGTTCGATTCCCAGGTCCCCCCCACTTCTTCAATATTATTTTTCTCAATACGTTTCCATGCAGCGCCTCATCTAAAGTCTACCATACACGCATACGCCTTGGCCTGCCAAATGTCCCAGGAGATGAATCCAAAGGTCAGGATGTGAGGACTATCATGCACGCCAGTCAAACGCTCCATACACGATCACTAAAAGTCAGAAGGGCCTTGCATCTGTTGGGCCAAAATACTTCAACAACACCTCCATAATTGGGTCAACCACCCCCCATGTTTGCATTTTCTTTCTCTCTTTTCGTTCTTGTCTTTTATTTATTTTAATTATTTTAATTGTTTCTTTTAATTCACACGATAATTTTCATAATACAAAAAAATCAGAAATCATAAAAATAAAATATGTTTATTGTTTTTAATATTTAATTCACTAATATTTTATTTTGTAAATAAATTTTCAATAATCAATTTAGTTTAAATTTAGGTTTTCAACTTTAATGTTTCTTTTAATAACTAAAATACATAAAAATTAGGTTTTTAGCATTTTTATTCTTTTCTCATTAAATAAATTTTTCTTATTATTATTATTATTATTAATCATTAATTATTTTTGTAAATAAACTTGTAATTAATTAATTAGGGTTAAATTAGGTTAAACTTAAACAATTTTTATTTTTTTAATAATTAAAAACAAATTTAGAATTAGGGTTTTATTTAACTTTTAATTTTAATTAATTTTCTTTATTTTCATTAAATACCAAAAAACCAAAAAATAACTTCTTTTCTTATTAAATAATTAATTCACTTCCAATTTCAATTTAATTTCTTTAAAGGGTCCAACGCCCTCGCACTTTCGATTCCAATTTCTTTTCGCGCGCTTGTTCTTATGCTTCTTTTAAATCTTGTGTAATTGCCCCAAAGCCTTGTAATAGTAATTAAGACATTTACTTTCCGCACTTTTATTCAAAAAATCGGGTCTTTGTTAATTTGGCGATGTATAGACCCGCGCCTTGTAATAGCGTAGGACTTTTATTTTCCGCATTTTAATTCCCGCACCTTTTAACTGCTAATCACATGAAAGAATGAATGGCCCAAATAAAATCAAGCGTAGCTCACCCAATGCATGACAAGATAAAATATAACTGAAAATGACACACAATCCACACACCACTCCTAGGGTACGCCTCACTGTTGCCTTGCCCCTCGAAACGTGGTCGTCGAGTATAGGACGTCTTAGTGAGTCCTTATGTCCATTGATCTAGTTGCCTCGGAATAGTTGCCTCGAAACGGTTGCCTCAGAATAAAAAGATCAATGGCATAAGGGTAGCTTCTAAGGTGTCCTACTGTTGCTCTGGTGACCATACTGTCCCTAAAAACGAATTGACCCGAACACCTTCAACGGTGGTGCTACCTACCTCTCAATGGTGGGATGGCACTACCTTAAGGACATTTACACAGCATAATTCCTTAGGGTAGGTAGATGACTCGTAGATACTTGCTCTATTCAAAACAAACAAAACTCTTTTCACACCGACACTTTTCAAAAAGCTTTCAAAATAATTTTTCAAACACTCTTGAGGACTGATACAAGAGTCGATCTGAAATCTTTAAACGAAACTTTTTTCAAACCCACTCACGATTGAAAAGCAAACAAACATTTTGAAAACACAAATGAGCAAGTATCTAAGAGCCCATGGATAACCATGGATAGAAAGGGTGCTAACACCTTCCCTTTTTATAAATCTACCTCCCGAACCAAGAGCAATCTTATAAGGAATTTTTCTGTGCTTTTGTCCTTTCCATATTGGAGAAAATAAAAGACGGTGGCGACTCTTGCTTCCGCGACATTTTGCGAACCAGCGTTAAACAGTCAGTTCCAGATCCACCGATCACAGAACTGGCGACTCTGCTGGGGAAATCTTATAAAGTGAGGTGTACCTTAGGATAGTTCATAACTGTGTTTTCAATTGCTTTGACTTATTTGCTTTAAATTGTGGGACTGTCTTGGGAGTTCTATAGATCCTAACCCGGATCTGGGGATACCTTCTTAGAAAGTGGCAACAAGGCTGTGAGGGAACTGTGTGGGGTATACCGACATGGTTGAAACAGTCTGCTACGTTGATGTGGCACTTTGGTGTGTACCGGTAACCCTTGAGTTCAGTCAAGGAGAGTACGGGGCCGCCGCGTGGTGTCGTGAAACATCAACTGACCTTAGGAACCTTAATTGAACCATCTTGGCCTCTTTAGGGTAGTGAGATAACTGACTTTGGTGCAGTCCGAGGTTGGTTGATACTCGATACTACACTCAATTGAGGGTTACTTTTCTGGAATATTTCGGTCGCCAGTACAGTGGCTAAATCGAAACGATGAACAATGAAAGCAATCCAGTGATATTGGGACCCTTAGAACCCAGTTTCTTCTGATAGGACAGGTTGAGCCCACCAACTTCAAGAGGGTAATACCCAGACCCCATGCTGGCCTAAACTCTAAGGGTTTGTCTTGTGTGACTTATGTGCCTTATCATGTTTGCCTTTTTAAATATTTGTGGTGTGTTTAATCATAGCATCATGACATCATACAGCATCATATGCATTGGCTAACCATTTCAGGGGTTCGAATCTTCATCTTTGTTCTTGTTTTGTAGGACATGGAAATTGTTCGCAAAAGACAATTCAGATCAGCCTTGTAAGGATCCCCCCTCAGCTTAAGGAGCTTATATCCAGGATTCCCGAGAGCTCTTCATTCAGTGAGAGACATGGAAAACTCATCAGCTTGGTCAACACCAACATTGAGGAAGATATGATAAAGGTCCTGTTCCAGTTCTTTGACCCTCTGCACCACTGTTTCACTTTCCTGGATTACCAACTGGTGCCTACATTAGAAGAGTTCTCTCGGCTTCTGAAGATCCCTATCCTTGATCAACTACCCTACAACGGTACGGAAAAGGAACCCAAGCTTGAAGAGATTGCTAAAGCCTTACACCTACAACCATATGACCTCAAGGGACATTGGGAAGTTAGAAGTGGTATCAAAGGGTTCTTAGCCAGGTTTCTGTTTGAGAAGGCCCAAGAATGTTGGAACTCCCTTGACCTACAGGCTTTTGAAGAAGTTGCGGCCCTCCTTGTCTATGGTTTGGTGTTTTTCCCTAATCTAGATCAGCTTATAGATATCAGTGCTGTCCAGATCTTCATGTCCAGGAATCCTATACCTACGTTGCTGGGGGACATCCTTCACTCATGTTACACTCGAACCATGAGAAAAATAGGTGTTCTTATGTGCTGCACTCCTCTCCTGGGAAGGTGGTTTATTTCGCACCTTCCACAATCAGTCTTGAAGAATGAGCGGGGTTTGAGATGGTCACAACGATTGATGACTCTTACACATGCAGATATACATTGGTGCTCTCGGTCCAGAGAGGATGTCACTATCATTGATCGTTGCGGGGAATATCCTAATGTTCCTTTACTTGGAATCAGGGGAGGTATTACTTACAACCCGTGCCTGGCTTGGAGACAGTTTGGTTATGCTCGGAGGGATGGCCCTCATGACATGTTAATTCCTGACATAGTTTTTTACTTCGACAACGATGTACAAGGACTTCGCCAGAGATTTATCAGAGCTTGGAGGATGCCAAGTAGGATAGACAGCAAGACCCTGGGGCACAAGAATTCCATCTCGTTGGAACCTTATCTCAAGTGGGTACGAGCCCGCTCCCAGAAGTTAGTGATGCCATATCCTCATGTTCTCCCTGTAATCAAAGAGCCAGTTTTGGAAGGTGAAGTGTCCTGCACCATTCAACATCCTGACATGCCCACGTCCTGGGAAGAGATGCAGAAGAGCTGGATCCAGCTTAAGGAAGAACGGAATTATCTCGAGACCAGTCTACATGCTAGTGAAAAGAAGGTCTTGGAGCTCACCCGCCTACTGCACGAGGAGAGGAATCTCAACACTTACATTGCTCCAAAGAGGATGCGTAGTGTCTTCTGGGATTGATTTGTAATGATTGCCCATGAGGCTTTGATGTACCCAAACAATTATTTTCTTAATGATAACGTGTGTTCCTTTTTGTCTACAACAAATTTGAACTTTCGAACCCTTGAATGCATTGCATAAACACATATCATTCATCATGTGCATAGTAGGTACTCTTCTTTTCAGGTTGCTTACTGTTCTTCGCTGTTTATTTCAGCATCATGAACCCTGAATCATCTACCGAGATGTCTATCAAGGCCCTTCAGGCACATAACGCACAATTTCAGGAGCTGATCATGGGTTTGGCTCAAGGTCAAGAAGAGCTGAAGGCTTTGCTCCTGAAGAAGGAGAAGAAGAAGAATAGAACTGTTCTTTTCAACTCGGGCCAGAGGTTTGGTAACACTCTGCAGAATGAGGAAGCTGGTTCTTCTGTAGGCAAAGACAGTCCCCAGGGGGGAAGGGCTCCAAGTCCGGTAGTCTCTGACAACGAGACTGATTTTAATGAGGAACAGTATCCTCCAGCTGAAGACAGATACAAGCAGTTGGAAGACCGACTGAACGCCATGGAAATTCAGCAAGTGCCTGGTTTGGATTTCGGAGACTTGGGTTTATCTTCTGGTGTGATCATCCCTCACAAGTTTAAAGCACCATCTTTCACCAAGTATGACGGGGCGTCTTGCCCTAAGCTACACCTCAGATCTTATGTGCGGAAGATTCAACCGTACACTGTGGATAAGAACTTGTGGATCCACTTCTTCCAGGAGAGTCTTTAAGGGACTCATCTCGAATGGTTCTATCAGCTGGATGGAACCAAAGTTCGTAACTGGGAGGAGTTGGCTACTGCTTTTTACAAGCAGTATCAATATAATGCCGACCTTGCTCCTACACGTACCCAACTCCACGGTATGTTGCTAGGATCAGGCGAAGGTTTTAAAGAGTATGCACAAAAGTGGAGGGATCTGGCTGGCAGGGTGCAGCCCCCATTAACAGACCGTGAGCTGGTAGATATGTTCTTGGGGACCCTCTCCGGGCCATTCTTCAATCATCTTATTGGTAATTCATCTGTAGGGTTCACTGACCTCATTCTGACTGCGGAAAGAATAGAGGCTGGAATGAAGTCCGGAAAGATTCAGAAAGGTGTATCTGCAAATTCTGAGAAGAAACCTTTTAAGAAGGAGGCCAGTGTTGTGTATGGGCCTAGGAGGCAAGATAAACCAGAGCGCCGCCAATCTGTCAACGCGGTAGTGATTACAAAGCCTGCTGCCGCTCCTCGGCAAACTAATCAACCCAGGGCTGAAAGACCTAGAAGAGAATTTACCCGGATGAGCATGACCTTGTCACAAATCTTGTCGCAGCTGTTATCGACCAACTTGGTGACTGTTAGAGAGGCCCCGAAGGTTATGAATACTGCCTCTCCCAAGTATAATCCAAATGCCCGCTGTGCTTATGACTCCGATAGCCCGGGGCATTCTACTGATGACTGCTGGGCCCTGAGGAATAAGGTGCGGGACCTTATTGATGCAAAGGAGATACAATTTGAAGCGCCTAAGAGGCCAAATGTGGTGACTGCTCCTATGCCCCAGCATGGAGTAAATGCCGTTGATGAAGATTTGTATGCCGTTTCTGTGAATGATGTAGCTACCCCTCTGTTGACTGTTAAGAGGAACTTGCTGCTGGCCGGTTTATTTCCAGGTTGTAGCGAGGGTTGCCTTTTGTGTGCTGTTTCCCTTACTGGTTGTCCGTTGCTGAAGTTAGGCATCCAAAGCCTGATGGACAGCAAAGAGATTCTGTTCAAGAAGACCGTTGTTCCGTTTGTTCCCGTGGAAGAAGTATATGTCGTTACAATTTTCAACAATCCAATCAAGGCTCCCCCGAGGAAGCCAGTTAAAATCATGACTATTACACCCATTGTGATTACTGTTCCGGGGCCCCTCCCCTATGAATCCGATAAGGTTGTCCCATGGCACTATGGGGCAGATGTATATGTACTTGGAATCAAGCAAGAGTTCAATACCGGTACCAGCATCAGCAATATTACCGGTCCAGCTAAAGTTACCCGCAGTGGCAGGCTCTTCTCGCCTGACATTGCACCACCAGCTATTCTAAGACCTCTCATTATAACACCTGCAAGTGCGCCCATTTCCACTTCTGATCAAGTTGCTTCCCCTGCTGCCGAGTCATTTAATACTCGGGGCAAAGGGATTGATGATGAGCCTGCCCGGATGGAGGCACCAAAATATGTGAATGTTGAAGCCTCCCAGCAAGAGATGGAGGAAATTCTAAAGATAATCAAGAAGAGCGACTTCAATGTCGTTGAACAGTTGGGGCATACATCCTCCAAGATCTCTATGCTCTCATTACTACTGTGCTCAGAGGCCCATGCTAAGGCCCTGATTTCATTTCTAAAGACGGTCCATGTGCCACAAGAGACCTCTGCAGACCAATTTACCGATTGCGTAGCCAATTTGACAGCTGGCAATGGTTTGGGTTTCTCGGATGCTGACCTTACGGCTAAGGGAAAGAACCACAATGATGCCCTGCATGTCTCTATAGAATGCAGGGGCACTACTCTCGCTCACGTGTTGGTGGACATCGGTTCTTCCCTGAATGTGCTACCCAAAAAGGCCTTAGACCGGTTGGATTGTGAGGGCCTGGAACTGAAACCTAGCAACATCATTGTTAGAGCCTTTGACGGTTTTAAAAGGATGGTTCATGGAGAGGTAGACATTCCTATTCGTGTGGGTTCTCAAGTATTTAACTCAACTTTCTATGTGATGGATATCCGTCCATCTTATTCCTGTTTACTGGGTCGACCTTGGATTCATAAAGCTGGGGCAGTGACCTCTACCCTACACCAGAAGCTCAAGTACCCTGTCAAAGGGAAGATCGTCATTGTGCAGGGGGAGGAAGAATATATGGTGAGTCATTTGAATTCCTTCCGGTATATAGAGATGGACGGGGAGTTTATTGAAACCCCCTTTCAGCATTTTGAAGAGGTACCTCCAACATTGGCAGCAGCAGAAACAGTGGTCGAAGAGGGCTTTCCCTTGAAGATGGCTTCCTTGAAAGACGCCCGGGCTGTAATCGAGAAAGGTGAATGTACTAACTGGGGCAGGCTCCCTGATTTCACCCCTAAAACTGACAAGTTTGGACTGGGTTTTACTGCAGAGGCTTAGAGGGATGTGCGCAAAGCTAGAACCGGAAGACCTCCTGTGCTCATCACCAATCCAAGAGTGAATGCTGTTGGGGATGAAGACGAAGTGGAAGAATCAGAGTTTGATAGCTGGATCTACCCGAAGACTGGCGGTGGATTGACCAATTGGACTGCCAAAGATCATACACCTGTTACTTTTGTTACGCAGTAATGAATTCCTTTGTTTTTGTTATTTGTAATAAACAATGAATTGAAACTTTATGGCCCGGTGTCTTACCCGGGGCACCGTTGGCTTCATTTGTGAGGGCTTATAACTGTCATTTACATATATCATGAATAAAGACCTTGGACGTTTTTTCGCATTTCAAATCTTGTGCTCCCTTTCTTTCTTTCTTTCTTTCTTTATATATTGCAAAACAACTGTATTTACACACACTCACCCATACAGGTTTTAATCCACTCTGGATCTCACTGGTAACGACTCTGCTACTGCCAGTTATGACTTCGAAAATCCGATCAACTTAGCCGAAGACGGAGGTGAAGATGATTGCGAAGTGCCTGGCGAGCTTGCAAGACTGTTACTCCAGGAAGAGAGGGCAATTCAACCACACGAAGAGCCAGTGGAAACAATAAATCTGGGTACTGAGACAGATAGAAAAGAAGTTAAGATTGGTGCCAATCTGGAGCTCAGCGTGAAGCAACGGTTGACTCAGATGCTACATGATTATGTGGAGATCTTTGCCTGGTCCTACGAAGACATGCCTGGGTTGGATACCGACATTGTGGTCCATCATTTTCCCACCAAGGAAGACTGCCCTCCGGTTAAGCAAAAGGTCCGCCGTATGCGTCAAGAGATGTCTGAGAAGATCAAAGCTAAGGTTATGAAACAGTTTGATGCCGGGTTTCTTGCAGTGACTTCTTACCCTCAGTGGGTTGCTAATGTGGTTCCAGTACTGAAGAAGGATGGTAAGGTCAGAATGTGTGTCGATTACAGGGATCTGAACAGGGCCAGCCCCAAGGATGACTTCCCCCTACCTCACATTGACGTTTTGGTTGACAATACTGCTCAGCACAAGGTATTCTCCTTCATGGATGGTTTTTCAGGGTATAATCAGATCAAGATGGCTCCTGAAGACATGGAAAAGACTACTTTTGTTACTCAGTGGGGCACCTTCTGCTACAAGGTCATGCCATTCGGGTTGAAAAACGCTGGGGCAACCTACCAACGTGCCATGGTTGCTTTATTTCATGACATGATCCATCATGAGATTGAGGTATATGTCGACGACATGATTGCAAGGTCCCAAACTGAGGAGGAACACCTTGACCATCTGCAGAAGCTGTTTGACCGTCTGAAATTGTATAAGCTGAGGTTGAACCCGAACAAGTGCACCTTCGGGGTGAGATCTGGAAAGTTCCTAGGCTTCGTTGTAAGTGATAAGGGTATTCAAGTGGACCCTGCCAAGGTTAAAGCCATTCAAGAGATGCCAGTTCCCAAGACAGAGAAGGAAGTTAGAGGCTTTCTAGGACGTCTGAATTACATTGCTCGATTCATCTCCCATCTAACCGCTACCTGTGAACCAATCTTCAAGCTGCTGAAGAAAGATCAGGTAGTACGTTGGAATGATGAATGTCAGGCCGCTTTTGACAGAATCAAAGAGTATCTCCAAGAACCACCCATTCTTATGCCACCGGTTGAAGGGAGACCTCTGATACTATACCTGACAGTACTTGACAACTCAATGGGGTGTGTGCTGGGGCAGCATGACGAGTCTGGCCGAAAAGAGCACGCCATTTATTACCTTAGCAAAAAGTTTACCGACTGTGAGACCCGATACTCACTGCTCGAGAAAACTTGCTGCGCTTTGGTATGGGCTGCTCGCCGGCTGAGACAGTATATGCTGACTCACACTACTTTGTTGATTTCTAAGATGGATCCAATAAAGTACATATTTGAAAAGCCTGCTCTGTCTGGGAGAATAGCAAGATGGCAAATGATCTTGACAGAATACGACATCCAGTACACAACTCAGAAAG
This sequence comes from Vicia faba, assembly GCA_948472305.1. NCBI lineage: Eukaryota > Viridiplantae > Streptophyta > Magnoliopsida > Fabales > Fabaceae > Vicia > Vicia faba. Next base: position 1,050,486,128 of record OX451736.1, on the reverse strand, counting down.
CCATCAAAGGAAGTGTATTGGCAGACCACTTGGCACATCAGGCAGTAGACGACTATCAGTCAATGAACTTCGAGTTTCCAGACGAGAGTATCATGATAGTGACTAATTGTGAAGTACCTGGACCGGATGAAGGACCTGAGGAAGGATCCCGATGGTCTATGCACTTTGACGGAGCCTCCAACGCTTTGGGTAACGGTATCGGTGTTGTGATCATATCCCCTCAAGGCACTCATACTCCACTCACTGCCCGGCTATGTTTCAACTGCACCAACAACATGGCGGAGTATGAGGCATGCATCATGGGTCTCCAAGCTGCGATTGACTTAAGGATCAAGTTTCTGAGTATCTTCGGAGATTCCGCTCTCGTGATCAATCAGATCAAAGGGGAGTGGGATACGAAACATCCGAATCTTATTCCTTACAAGGAATGTGTGTTGACATTGATCCCCCATTTCACAGAGATAACGTTTGAACATTTCCCAAGAGAGGAGAATCAGTTGGCGGACGCGTTGGCTACGATGTCTTCCATGTTCAAAGTCAAATGGGATAATGAGGCTCCCCGGGTCATCATCTGGAAACTGGACGAACCGGCATACTGTTGTGATCTTGAGGCTGAGGTAGTGACTGAGAAACCCTGGTACCATGAGGTGAAGAGATACTTGGAAGCTCAGGAATACCCTGAAGGTGCATCTGTCAATGATAAGAAGTTTCTGAGAAGGTTCGCAGCGAAGTTCTTCCTCAGCAATGGCATCCTGTACAAGCGAAACCATGATTCGACCTTACTGCGTTGTGTGGATAAGACTGAAGCAGAAAGGATCATGGCGGAGCTACATGAAGGTACCTTCGGAACGCATTCCAGTGGACATACTATGGCAAAGAAGATCCTTCGGGCAGGGTATTTCTGGTCCACAATGGAAGCCGACTGCTACCAACACTCTCGGACATGTCATAAATGCCAGATTTATGCAGATAAGGTGCATGTTTCTCCAGTTCCTCTGAACGTCCTGACTGCACCTTGGCCTTTTGCAATGTGGGGCATAGATATGATTGGCGAGATTAAACCTACGGCATCCAACGGGCATCGCTTCATCCTGGTAGCGATAGATTATTTTACAAAGTGGGTTGAAGCAGCTTCCTATGCTACAGTAACCAAGAATGTCGTGGCACGGTTCATTCGGCATAACCTGATCTGTCGATACGGAGTCCCAGAAAGGATCATTACAGACAATGGTACCAATCTCAATAACAAGATGATCACTGAGCTCTGCGAACAATTTAAGATACAGCACCACAACTCTTCTCCTTACCGGCCGAAGATGAATGGGGCTGTAGAAGCAGCAAATAAGAATATCAAGAAAATTGTGCAGAAGATGACAGTGACCTATAAAGATTGGCACGAGATGTTACCGTTTGCTCTACATGGGTACCGTACCTCAGCAAGGACGTCAACCAGGGCAACTCCTTTCTCCTTGGTCTACGGCATGGAGGCAGTCTTACCGATTGAAGTGCAGATACCCTCTCTCCGGATAATGAAGGATGCAGATCTGAGCGAAGATGATTGGATCCAGACACGACTTGATCAGTTAAACTTAATTGACGGAAAGAGACTCACTGCTATTTGTCATGGTCAGACGTACCAAAAACGGATGATCAGGGCATTTAACAAAAAGGTCAGACCACAAGAATATCAAGTTGGGGATCTGGTAATCAAGCGCATCATCCTTCCTCAGAGTGATCCAAGGGGCAAATGGACCCCTACGTACGAAGGGCCATTTGTGGTTAAACATGTGTTCTCAGGAGGAGCCATGATTCTAACCACCATGGATGGTGACGACCTTCCTCACCCCGCCAATGCAGACATAGTAAAAAGATACTACGCATGAAAAAAAGACCCGCTAGGTTGACATACCTAGGCAAAAATTAGGGCTTCCCGGCGAACCAAAAGGGTTCGGGCAAAATGAGGGATGAAATGAAAAAATCTGTACACCCGGCAAGTCGAAAACCTGAAAAGGCGTCTTGGGCAAAAATGAGTATCCCGGTGGACTGAAAACCCGAAAGGGCGGTCCAGGCAAAAGTTAGGGATAAAGCGTAAAACTATGTCTCATTGGATCACCTTGCATCCAGAATCCGGTATCAGCATCAAGTTCAGACGGCATCAATCAATCAGCTTCATCTTCAGCTAGGTCATCAAGTGATGAGACGCTCGAAGATATAAAGGCGATAGCAGAGTTGGAACCCAGTGGGATCATTCTTTTCACATAGCTGTTTTGTTTTCCCTTTGTACAAATTGTATAAACTCTTTTCGGCGGCGTTCTCCTACTAAGACGCCAGCCTCTTGTATATAAACGCCTATTTACGGGCAAATTCAAAAAAAATCAATACAAATTCACTTTCCAGCTAAAATTGCCAATATTTTTTCCTTTTCTGTTTTGTTTTGCAAAGAACGTCCAAGGTTCGATTTGTGATATATGCATTTGACAATAATTGCTAACTCATAAATGTTTGCATACGAAACAAAGGATTAATTACAGGTAACATTAGAAACAGGGGCAATAACGAGTTGTCTAAGCGATCTAATTGCTCTGTCCACCAAGGTATCAAGGTAGGTTCAGCTGTAGAACATAACCAAGATATCTCAAATCCCCAGAGAGTGAGTCAGCAAGTCAATGCATTCTCCCCAAGCAGAGTTATCCCATCAGCCTTGAGGAAGTTGGGTATCCTCCAGCAGATCTCAACATTCCCCAGCAGATCTCAACATTCCTCAACAAGCATCCCCGGCAGTCTTGATCTAAGATTGTTCCCCGGCGGCATACCAGACATTCAGTGGAATCACTTCCAGTACATCTCAAAATTCCCCCAGGAGAGCCCAACATAGTTCAAGATTTCCCCAGGCGATTTCAATCAATCTCCCCAGTAGTAAGCTTATCCCCAGTAGCTTCTGGAAGCTTATCTGCCACAGAGCACGAACGCGTCTCCCGGCCCTATTCAAAGGTTATTTCCCTACCAGGATATAACTGGGTTATCCTCAGCCAGAAGCCACGGGAAGATCGTCCTCGGCGAAGTCTTCCTATCCCCAGTGAAGCCTATTAAAACACAACATAACAACGGTATCCCCAGCGAAGTTATCATCAACATCTCAGCGAAGCGCCTCTCTTCCCACAGAGTATTATTCCCCAGCAAGATCGCTAGAGCAGTTATTCCCCGCAGAGTAATCTCTTCGTCAATTTTATCCCCCAACGGAGTTATCTTCTCCTACCGGTATTCTTGCAATCATCATCCCCAGTGGAAACAAAAGCTCCAACATCAGCCCAGGATGTGACTTCCCGGCACCCGTCAAGGATTTACTTTCCTAGACAAAAACATACATTCATAAGCATCGCATTTCCATACATTATAGCATGCATATATGCATCATGAACATACGATCTCATTTATGTTGAGAACATCATGGCTTGATCCATATCATGCATTGCATATGATTGACCTTTACCTTTCAGGGAAGATCCAGTTAAGTTCTCAACTATGTCCAAGACCTCCTCTGGTTCAGTTAAATCGATTCCTAAAGATTTTTCTGATGCCGATCCAGTTGAAGTTATTTCAAGACCTTCTCTGGTTCAGTTAAATCGATTCCTAAAGATTTCTCTGATTCTTATCCAGTTGAAGTTATTTCAAGACTTTCGTCTGGTTCAGTTAAATCGACCCTAAGATTTTTCTGATTCTTATCCATTCAAAGATATTCCAAGACCTTGTCCGGTTCAGTTAAATCGATTCAAAGATTTTTCTGATTCTTATCCAGTCAAATTTAATCCAACACCTTCTCTGGTTCAGTCAGATCGACGCTAAGATCTCCCTGATTCTTATTCCAGTTGAAGATTCCAAGACCTTGCCTGGTTCAGTTAAATCGACTCCTAAAGATTTTTCTGATGCCGATCCAGTCAGAGGCCTTCTCTGGTTCAGTCAGATCGACGCTAAGATCTCCCTGATTCTTATTCCAGTTGAAGATTCCAAGACCTTGCCTGGTTCAGTTAAATCGACTCCTAAAGATTTTTCTGATGCCGATCCAGTCAAAGGCCTTCTCTGGTTCAGTTAGATCGACGCTAAGATCTCCCTGATTCTTATTCTAGTTGAAGATTCCAAGACCTTTCCTGGTTCAGTTAAATCGACTCCTAAAGATTTTTCTGATGCCGATCCAGTCAAAGGCCTTCTCTGGTCCAATTAAATCGATTCCTAAAGATTTTCCTGATGAAGACTCAGTAGAAGACATCCAAGATTCTCTCACCGTTACTGTTGAGGTAGTAATCGTCCCAGATTCTCACCGTTACTGTTGAGGTAGTAATCGCCCCAGGTTCTCTCATCATTATTGTTGAGGTAGTAATCGCCCAAGGTTCTCTCATCGTTACTGTTGAGATAGTAGTCATCCAAGGTTCTCTCACCGTCCCGTTGAGGGCACGTCTGAAGAGTTCAAAGATTCGATACCTGCATCCAGCCAGGGTGCGTCTATATAAAAAAGTTTGAAGATCAACTCCTGTAACAAGCCAGGTAATTATCTTTCTTTTTCAGGTACGCAAGTTCTCGCTAGGGAATCTCTTACGCGATCGACACCCAGATGGCATCTGTAAGCCCATCCACCTATCCTTCACCTCTCAACATGGCATCTATAAGCCCATTTTCCCATCCATCAGTCTCCAAATGGCATCTATAAGCCCATTCCCATCATCACACTGCTAACATGTGAGCGCAAATTTCTGGGCACTCTAGTGTTCAATCATCTTCCACCTTCGGATTACGAAAGGCACGCCAGCCAATCTACATCCTCAAGTCTAAGAAGATTGAACAGGGGCAACTGTTGTACCCCAAAATTTTCCCTCCCATTTCCTTCAAGATTTGCTAAGAGCATGCTTCAAAATCTTTCAAGGGTTGCACAGTCCAATTGCCTCCTAACAGTAAAAAAATTAGGGTTTTGGTTCTGGCAAAGAAATTGAAGTTTCCAAGGGTCCAAACAAGTCCCATATACCTATAAACATTTTCAAGCATCCTCATGCCAAGTTTCAAGACTCACAGCACCAAATTGCACAGTCAAAAACCCTAATTGCTCCACAGTCAACTGCAGGGGCAAAATGGTCATTTGACAGTCAAAAGTCCAAATTTTTGGTCAACATCTTATTTTGAAGCCACAAACATCATTTGATCAATTCTTGATCTTGATTCTCAAAGCATGGCTCAAAAAGTCTCAAGATGCAAAAGTTTCTATTTTTGGACAGTTGGAAAAGTCAATTGCAAATTGACCAGGGCATAACTTCCACATGGTTTATCAGAAAAATTCCATCCAAATCTCATTTTGAAGAGAATGACATTTCCTACAACTCATAGTCACACTTCAAGTCCAAGAAATGCTCTCACAAAAAGTTATCAATTTCAACATTATAGGTCATTTTCAAAAGTCAACAAAAAGGCACTTTAAGTCAAAGACCATAACTTGAGATTGGTAAATCAAAATGACATGGGACCAAAGACATTGGTTATAGGACTTAAAGACCTTTCCAAAATGTCCAAGAACATGATCAAAGCTTAAAACTTGAGCAAGATATGCCTTGTGGAAGTTGGGAAATTTTTGGGAATTTTGAAAAGTCAACTTTGCTTCAAATGCCTCAAAATTGCTAATGGGCCACAATTTCTTCCATGAAACATTACCCAAAAGCTATGCACGACCCATTGACCCAAAGGGGAGTTATTTTCTTATTTTTAATTAATTAATTGAGTTTTTAATCCTATTAATTCATTTAATTAAAATTAAATATGAGAAAAATACTAAAATAAAGGTTTTGAATCTTTTTGTGCAGAGATTTCACTCATAATGAATCAAATATTTCGTGCATACTCAAAAAGGCAATATTTCTCATGATAGGCAATAGTTTCATGGCAAAGAGATTTGGAAAAAGATGCTTGAAAATCAAATATTGAATCATTGAATACATGGACTTTGGGCTTGATTTTTCTGACCTAATGCATTCACACATATATACACATTGCAACCCTAATGCAAAGAACAAGAAAGCTGCGCTCAGAACAAGGAACAAAACTTGCATTTTTTGACAAAAAGTGAGAAACTGTTTTCATAGCTAGAGGGTGATTCAAGGTCCAAAAAGCATTCCAATCCACTCCTGGCATTACCAGGAAGCTATTCCAATTGAAATCAAGTCTCCACGCACAAGGAATTGGTAGAACAGATTCACTTTTCTTTCAAAAATATTCTTAATTGTGTTTTGATTTCTAGACATTTTTCATGCATTTTAATGATTGGTTTATACTAATATGATCTCTCTGAAGCTAATGGTGTTATCCAATTGAACTAATATTGCCTGTATGCAAAGTTACCATGAGAGCTTTCTAGGGTTTCAGAGCTCCAAATTTGGGGGTTTACGCATATGGAAAAATCAGGCCATAAAACCTATGCCAATGGACTCGTGACCTCCATACGAATACAATCATCACCTCGCGCCTTTTTTATCTTTGCCCAAGAGCTAATCGCTATTATTCACTGTGCTACTTAGTGTGGGTTTAAAACCCCCGCTACTTGTTTGATATTTTTGCAGAAAGAAGAAGACGAAGCTGGCGTGTCATCATGTGACTGGAGTATTTGAATCTGGTGCATTTTTTATTGTTTTATATCATTAGCTTTTATTTTCTCATTATAATATTTGTGCTCCATTATATTATCAAAGCACGCAAACAGCACAACTGGCAAAGCATTAACATGGTAAACGCAGGGACTTGGGTTCGATTCCCAGGTCCCCCCCACTTCTTCAATATTATTTTTCTCAATACGTTTCCATGCAGCGCCTCATCTAAAGTCTACCATACACGCATACGCCTTGGCCTGCCAAATGTCCCAGGAGATGAATCCAAAGGTCAGGATGTGAGGACTATCATGCACGCCAGTCAAACGCTCCATACACGATCACTAAAAGTCAGAAGGGCCTTGCATCTGTTGGGCCAAAATACTTCAACAACACCTCCATAATTGGGTCAACCACCCCCCATGTTTGCATTTTCTTTCTCTCTTTTCGTTCTTGTCTTTTATTTATTTTAATTATTTTAATTGTTTCTTTTAATTCACACGATAATTTTCATAATACAAAAAAATCAGAAATCATAAAAATAAAATATGTTTATTGTTTTTAATATTTAATTCACTAATATTTTATTTTGTAAATAAATTTTCAATAATCAATTTAGTTTAAATTTAGGTTTTCAACTTTAATGTTTCTTTTAATAACTAAAATACATAAAAATTAGGTTTTTAGCATTTTTATTCTTTTCTCATTAAATAAATTTTTCTTATTATTATTATTATTATTATTATTATTATTATTAATCATTAATTATTTTTGTAAATAAACTTGTAATTAATTAATTAGGGTTAAATTAGGTTAAACTTAAACAATTTTTATTTTTTTAATAATTAAAAACAAATTTAGAATTAAGGTTTTATTTAACTTTTAATTTTAATTAATTTTCTTTATTTTCATTAAATACCAAAAAACCAAAAAATAACTTCTTTTCTTATTAAATAATTAATTCACTTCCAATTTCAATTTAATTTCTTTAAAGGGTCCAACCCCCTCGCACTTTCGATTCCAATTTCTTTTCGCGCGCTTGTTCTTATGCTTCTTTTAAATCTTGTGTAATTGCCCCAAAGCCTTGTAATAGTAATTAAGACATTTACTTTCCGCACTTTTATTCAAAAAATCGGGTCTTTGTTAATTTGGCGATGTATAGACCCGCGCCTTGTAATAGCGTAGGACTTTTATTTTCCGCATTTTAATTCCCGCACCTTTTAACTGCTAATCACAAGAAAGAATGAATGGCCCAAATAAAATCAAGCATAGCTCACCCAATGCATGACAAGATAAAATATAACTGAAAATGACACACAATCCACACACCACTCCTAGGGTACGCCTCACTGTTGCCTTGCCCCTCGAAACGTGGTCGTCGAGTATATGACGTCTTAGTGAGTCCTTATGTCCATTGATCTAGTTGCCTCGGAATAGTTGCCTCGAAACGGTTGCCTCGGAATAAAAAGATCAATGGCATAAGGGTAGCTTCTAAGGTGTCCTACTGTTACTCTGGTGACCACACTGTCCCTAAAAACGAATTGACCCGAACACCTCCAACGGTGGTGCTACCTACCTCTCAATGGTGGGATGGCACTACCTTAAGGACATTTACACATCATAATTCCTTAGGGTAGGTAGATGACTCGTAGATACTTGCTCTATTCAAAACAAACAAAACTCTTTTCATACCGACACTTTTCAAAAAGCTTTCAAAACAATTTTTCAAACACTCTTGAGGACTGATACAAGAGTCGATCTGAAATCTTTAAATGAAACTTTTTTCAAACCCACTCACGATTGAAAAGCAAACAAACATTTTGAAAACACAAATGAGCAAGTATCTAAGAGCCCATGGATAACCATGGATAGAAAGGGTGCTAACACCTTCCCTTTCTATAAATCTACCTCCCGAACCGAGAGCAATCTCATAAGGAATTTTTCTGTGCTTTTGTCCTTTCCATATTGGAGAAAATAAAAGACGGTGACGACTCTTGCTTCTGCGACATTTTGCGAACCAGCGTTAAACAGTCAGTTCCAGATCCACCGATCACAGCACCCTTTCCATCCGTGGTTTTCCACGGGCTCTTAGGTACTTGCTCATTTTTTAAAACTGTTTGTGTTTGTGTGTTTTGAAAGATTTTGTTTGCTTTATGGTAACTCTTGTATCAGTCCTCAAGAGTGTGATAAAGCATTTTTGAAAAGAAGTTTGAAAGTGTGTAAGTGTAAAAAAAGATTTGAGCAAGTACTTAAGAGTTATCTACCTACTCGAAAAAGGATGTTCTTTTCCTCCTACCCTTTAGACAGTGCTATCCTACTATTAGTGAGTAGGTAGCCCTATCATTGGATGTGTGAGGGACAAGCGCGAGTCATCGTTATAGTCATAGAAGGCAACATATAGGGATCCCTTAGCAGTTTGAAGGGACTGTCATCATATATTCATAGGTAACATCGAGGGACAAGATCATTTCTCGTAGGAAACTCGAGGGACGTTAAGGGACTATGATCTTTAAGATGATTTTTAGATTGAGGGTCTTTTGCTAAGATATCCCTACGTTCGAGGGACATGACCATTATTTTCTGAGGCAACCGAGTGGGGAGTACCCTAGGGGTGCAAGTGTGTAACAGTGTGTTTTTTCAGTTATATTTATCTTGCAATTAGGGTTTTCTATCGTTCATTTTTATCTTTCCATACAATCCTATTAATCTAAGCATTGTATAAAATATAGTAGCTGAAGGTAAAGGCGGAAATATAAACCTAGACTATTACAGAGCTTTGGGGCAGTTACATAATAGTGAAGAGTGTGAAAAAAAAAATCCTAAAACTATTACATCCCGGAAGCAATTACATGATAATTATAAAAAAAAAGCGAGAAAAATAAAGTTACGCTATTAAAGTTGAACGCGCCCTATACACTTTATCTAGGAAAATAAAAATAAGATAAAAATAGCAAACAAAATGTTTTGGTCATTTTTTATGAAAAAAATGATTTATGATAATTAATTAAATAAACCTAAAAAACCTAATTAATTTTAATTAATAAAAAAATATAAATTTTGAAAAAATTAATTAATATACCTAAATCCTAATTAGTTCGAATTAAAAAAAAGGTTAATTTTGAAAGAAAAAAAGTTTAATTAAAAAAACCTAAAAACCTAATTAATTTTAATTAAAAAAAGGTTAATTTTGAAGAAAAAAAGGTTAATTTTGAAAAAAAAAGTTAATTAAAAAAAACTTAATTAATTTTAATTAAAAAAAGGTTTTAAAAAAAAGTTTATGTGTAATGATTAACAAGAAAGAATTAAGTTTGCCAAAAAATTGATAGGGGGAGAAACATCAATGAAAAATAGGGTTAGAAAATACAAATAATGTAAATGTCAGGGGTGGGTGTTGAACTAAAAATTAATTTAAAATCTAAAATTAAATTAAAAAAACCTAAAATTAATTATTTGAGTTTATTATGAAAAATCAAAGGTTTGTGAAAAATGTTAAGTTTTATGAAAAAGGTTTTAAACAGAAAGAATGAAAATATTTAAATAGATAAATAGAATGGAAGAAAACCAAAACCAATAGGGGTGAGTGTTAAACTCACGCCCTTAACCTCAATGATCACCCTCTTTGCCACTGCACCATGGTGTCATTGGTTATTGTTATGATCCGGCCTCAGCGTTTTGTAATAACCCTGCATGGGACCATGTCTAAATCTGCAGCGTTGAATCTCATGAACACATTAAATAAATTACTATATCATGAAATATAAAAAAAGAAAATATATGAAATTTTGTAATGTTAAAACCGATATGGTATGTATGAATGCTTCTATACCCTTTTGATCATGGAGATCAAACCAGTCTTACCCTTACTGGAGAAGTAGTGAGATGGGGGTTTGTAACAAGGATGGCTTGTTTGTAGTGAGATAGGGGTTTGTAACAAGGATTTTAAGGTTTTTAGGATTCTTGAAGGAATTTGATATTTTGACAGGCTTGTGGCAAAGGTTTTTTTCGTGTCTTGTTTGTGTGAAAAATGAGATTATATAATAGAAATTAGAGAAAAGATATGGGCTTTGAATGTGCAATTGGGCCTCTAATAACCACAAGTAATAGTACAGATTTTTATTCACTTGAGTCTGACACGTTCCAGGCTAAATGGCAGGGACTTAAGTGCAATTTTTGAAGTCGAAATGTGAAAAAAAATGTTGCTGACATCAAGAACTAACTCCTGTTCGAAAATGGACTCAATCGGATAAATGGTGAATTAGTTATGAATTTTTGAAGTTTCACCTCAGACAAACTTATTTTGGGCTCCAGTGTCAACTCTAACACGTTTTTCAATAAAAAACTGGTATTGATCGGAGTAGAACCTGGTCTCGACTTTGGAAGAAAAGTTGTATATATTTGAGTTAGTGACCTTGTGTAAAAAGATGGGCCCGGTCCGATAAAAATTGACCGAGTTATGAATTTTTGAAGTTTCAACCCAAATGAAATAATATTCAGCATTCAAGATTTATGGCGCGTTACGTGCACTCTGAGCAAAAAACGAAGGCCTTTTGGATGCCATTAGAACTCGATACCTTCTGTGAAAACGTAGCCAACTCATTTTTTGAAATTTTGGCGTTGGAACCAGCTCGATATGATGAAAATCGACCAAGTTATGATTTTCTGAACATTACACAAATAAACTTCTGTCACAAATTTTCTGTATAAAAATACTTGATAAATCCGTATTTTTGAAGACCTTCTGATTGAAATTGGCTTCCAGCCATGAGAGATGAAAACATAGATGACATCAAGACGGAATTTTGGCCACTATAATGGGTTCAAAACGAGCCACGATCTTCAAGTTATGAATTTTTTAGTGCGTAAAAACTACACTTTCAGCACACTTTTTCACCATATTTCTTCGAGAAAACTCACACATTCGAGACCTTCTTTAAAGAATTGGCTCTCGAGCCGAACCTGAATTTGAGAATATATTGTCAGAGATATCTTGGAGAAATAACACCTGAATATGACGCTCCGGGTTGGACTTGTGAATCTTTGAATCCCGAATTATTGCAAAACAGCGAACCGATCTTCAGCACGGAAAATACACTGAGAACATCCATCAGCGAAATAAATGTCACTTGTAACCTGACGAAGCTTGCTAAATATACATTTATTCCATAACCATAAAACCAATGATATGTATGTATGTAATAATGATATGTAAGCCAAAAAGGTCAAAATAAAGAGGGTAAATTTTGGGGTACAACAACTGCCCCTATTCAATCTTCTTAAACCTTAAGATGTAGATTGACTAGTCTGCCTTTCGTGATCTGAAGGTAGAAGATGATTGAACACTAGTGTACCCAGAAATTTGCACTCGTCTAAAATGATACTTAACTGTGTAGATAACACCGGGAATAGGCTTATAGATTCCATCTAGAAAAGATAATGGAAGATTGTAAGAGATGGGCTTAAAGATGCCATCTGGAGCACTGTTGATTTCATGAGACATTCCTTTGTGAGGGTTCTTATTCCTGTTTTTAAGGAGGAATCTGTTGAGGGATGTTGGTCTTTGTTCGGGAAATAGAGTTTTAGGAGCTTCAGTTGTCCATTACTCTACTAGGGAGTCATCTCTTGATTGAAGAGACAGAAGTGAACTGCTATCTGGTCAGAATCCAGGCTTTACAGTGGCTTGCTGAGGATAATAAGGCTAACTGTTATCTGGTCGTGCTCCAGGTTTCATAGCGACTTACTAGGGAGATGAGATTAAATTGTTATCTGGTCAGGATCCAGGCTTTACAGTGGCTTGCTGAGGATAATAAGGCTAATTGTTAGCTGGCCGTGCTCCAGGTTTCACAATAACTTACTAGGGATATGAGATTAAACTGTTATCTGGTCAGGATCCAGGCTTCACGGTGTCTTGAATTGTTGATTGACTATTATTCAGTTAGTTTCCGGGCTTTATAGCTTCTCTAACTGGAATAGAAATCTTAGTATCGATTTGATTGATCCAGAGAAAATCTTAGGTTAACTTCGACTGGCATAATAATCAGAAGAATCTTAGTAGAGATTCAACTGACCCAAACGAAATTCTTGGAATCTCCTCCACCGGCATAGTGAGCAGAGAGATCTTGGGTCAACTTTGACTGGCATGGTAATCAGGAGAATCTTAGTAGCAATTCAACCGACCAAACAAAAGTCTTGGAATCTCTTCCACCGGCATAGTGAGCAGAGAGATCTTGGGATAACTTTGACTGGCATAGTAATCAGGAGGATCTTAGTAGCAATTCAACTGACCCAGACGAAAGTCTTGGAATCTCCTCCACCGGCATAGTGAGCAGAGAGATCTTGGATCAACTTTGACTGGCATGGTAATCAGGAGGATCTTAGTAGCGATTTCACTAACCCAGACGAAAGTCTTGGAGTCTCTTTCACCTGCATAGTGAGTGGAGAGATATTGGGATGGCCTTGACTGGCATAGTAATAAGGAGAATCTTAGTAGCGATTCAACTGATCCAGACGAAAGTCTTGACATCTCTTCCACCGGCATAGTAAGCGGAGAGATCTTGGATTAACTTTGACTGGTATAGTAATCAGGAGAATCTTAGTAATAATTCAACTGACCCAGACGAAAGTCTTGGTATTTCTTCCACCGGCAGAGTGAGCGAAGAGATCTTGTGAGGACATCTTTCTGAGGAAAATCCTGGAATAGCCCTTTGTTAGACGTAGTTTGTTGATTTGATCTTTTCCCTGAAAGGTAAAGAGTTAGTCGCATGCAATATCATGATGTATGAAATGCGTTGTGATGATGTTCTCAAAATAAATGAGATTATATTATATGCAATATGTATGTGCATGCCATGATGTATGGATATGGGATGCTATTGCGGTATTCCTTAGTCGGGGAAAATATATCCCGGACTGCTTCTGAAGAGTATTGGGGTAGCTGAGTTCTTCATTTCCGCTGGGGATGGTGAATGGGGATGACTAAGTTGTGGCTTTACTTCTTTCTGTTTGCGAATATTCTACTGGGGGAAAGACTCTGCTTGAGAATAACTCTGCGGGGAAATAGCTCTATTTGCGAGAGGAGATCCTTTGTGGGAAGATTTTTCTGATTTAGAGAAATAAACTACGTCGGGGGATGAACTTCCATAGTTAGAGAGATAAACTTTGTTAAATATTGAGCTTCTGTATTCAGAGAAATAAACTCTGCTCAGGAGAAAACTTTATGAACCGCTTGCGATTATAAAATTCGGCTGGAGAATATAGACGTCGACTTTCTGGAGGAACTTTACTGGGGAAAGTAACTCTTGTTTGGGGAAGTTGATGTCAAAGCTTTGGTTGTTTCTACTCTGTGGGGAGTGTAGACGTCACGGGTGTAGCGATAAAAAATGTAGCGGGGTAAATTGGAGATCGAATTATTGATTAATTCGTCTCACAAAAGCAAGAGTCGCCACCGCGCTTTATTATTTCCAAGGGAAAAGGGGAAAGAGCGAAATAAAACCCTAAATATGCAATGTAAAATAATACTTTCTAAAAGTAATAAAAATACAAGGTTTTTTTTGAAAAGAGATCTATGGTTCGGGGGTTGGTTATACAATGGGAAGGTATTAGCACCAAATGTATCTATAGTACTCTATAGGAACCTTTTGAAATATCTGTTTATTAAAATGTTCGTTTGAAAAAATAAATTGTTTTGGCCGAAAAGGGGTACGGACGGGTTTTTGAAGGTACGACGACCTAATGTCAAAGTTTTGGCTTAAAAGGTATAAGTTTTGAAAAGATTGAATATTTGAGGAAAAATTGTCTTAAGTTTTAATGAGATGAAGATATTCGCATGACTGGACTTGAGGACATGAAGTCAACAAATTTAATCATTTTTTCCTCTTGGATTTAGATGTAAACAGAATAAACAAGTAAAGATGAAATAATTAAACAGAAAATTAGATAGATAAGTGATATACAACCATAACAATAATTGAATAACAGACTAAATGGTGTGAACATACATTTTTTGTATTTTTGTTTAATAGGTATAACGCAAGAGAATTAATTAAAGAAAGTAACATGTTTTTAATTTTTTTTATTTTTTATGTTTCTATTTTTATATGTTTTTTAATATTAATATAAAGTATTATCTTGAAAATTATTAAATAATTCTAAACCAAATTAAAAATTTAAAAGTTATTAACTTAAATCTAATTAAAAAAAGAAAACTAACAATTACTAAATTAATCTTAAAGTTAAACTTAATAAAAATGGTCAAATTATTTAAAATTGTTTTAATTAAATTATCTCTATTTGATTAAGTTTAATAATTAAACTAAATAAATAAGAATTCTAAAAAGGGGCTAAGGAAATCAAAATAGAAAAAGATGTGCCAAGAATCAAAGGAGGTAAACAGTACACCATTGCATGGGCTAAAAGGCTTTTAAAGGGGCCAAATCAAAAACAGAAATGGGGGGTGTGCTCTTAATAAAATTCGTTGGGCTTGGCTAAGGGAAACGGGTTGAGCCCAACTTCATAATTTGTTTAGGGTTAAAACAAATTGTCTTGGTTTAGTTGAATTAGGGTTAACAAGGGGTTAAGGTTACAGCGCCGCTGCTCTTTGTTCTTAATTCATCTTCTTCGTTCGTCAAAGGTCTCTGCCTCTGAGTTCCTTGCCCATGGCCACCGGCATCTCCAAACTCCTCTTCCCTCCAACGAGACGCTAAGGCGACAGATTCACGGTAATAACTTTCATCTTTTATTTCGTTAGGGTTTTTGGTTATTGCATGTTATGATCTTTGATTCTGACTTCAAACTATTAATGGTTATTTGAGGTATACAAAAGAAAGAGAGGGAGAAATCGTTACCTTTGGAGACGGAGGAAGGAAGGTTGGGGGTGCTGTGGCGGCCAAGACGGCGGGGAAGACGGCGTGATGTTTGCTTTGACCCTGGTATTTCGTTTCTTATTTCTTTGATTCGTGGTTTGATGATGATTTTGAAAACCCTATGTGATATTTTTCTTCTTCTGCCTTTGCCTTGCTTTGCTTATACGCGCTTCTTTTCCTTCTTCTTTCTGTGGGCTTGATGCTTTGCTTAACTGTTGCCTTCGAATAATTTCCTCTCTTCATCTTTGCTGTGCTTCAGTTGCCTTTCTTTGTATGTTGGCCTATGATGATATACTTCTGAGGCCTGATGGGTTTGGACGTTGGTTGGATAAGTTTGTATTGTTCTGGTTTTTGGCTTTGACAAGGTTCACAGGTTTTATGGTTTAGGCCATATTGGTTGTTGCTTTGGTGAGGCTTTTCTGGTTTATGCTATGTGTTTATGGTTTCGGTCATGGTTTTGACATGGTTTAAGGTTTGATGGTGTTTTTGGCTGGGCAACAACTTTGTGCAGGTTATGTTGGGCATATGTTGGTTGTGCAGGTTATGGCCTTGGATAGGCAACAGGTTTGTGCAGGTTATTAGGCTTTGACAAGGTTTAAAGGTTTTAGTGATGGATTTACTGGTTTATTGTCTTGAACTTGAAAACAAGTTGAACAGGTTTTATGGTTTAGGCCATAGGTTATTGTTTTTGAAAGAGTCGAGGCTTTGGCTGGACAGTAGGTAGTTTACTGGTTTTTTCAGGCCATGGTTTTTGATATTTGGCTTGGGACAGTAGGTTCTTAAGGCTTTGGTCTTGAGGTGAGGTTTTTGGTACCTTGAGAATTGGCTTCGTATTTATTTTTGACAGTTTTGAGTTTTTGAAAGCTTCAAAACAGGTTATGAACTCTCTCTTTTTGAAGGGTTTGTTGTTGTTATAACAGTTAGTTGGCCTTGAGGTTTTTGTGGCTTTGGATGATTCAGGTTTTGAGTATTTTTTACTACTCTTCTCTGATACTTCTGCACTCTATACTGTTTTATTCAGTTTGTTTGTATCCTTTTTCTATGCTTTCCTTTTCTTTACTGTGTTACTGCTGTTCTGTTTTATATCCCTTTTCTGCCTAAGGCCAAAACCTGTAAACCCACACTCTTTCTCTCTTCTCTCTCCTTAATACAGTTTGACATTAAAATGATGTATGTACTTTTAAGTTCTGAAAAAGCAAAGCTGGAAAATGATGAGAATTAAAAATATATTGCTTGCATATTTGGTTTTAAACTGCACATTTCTCTTTGTCAACTGCATTGTACATTATGGAGCCTTTGTATTTTGACTTCTTCCCACATTTTTGGCAGTTTACGTTGCATATTGGCTTTGAAAATATAACTTGACTTGCATATGCTGTTTTGCTTTTGAAATATGCAGTGGATTTTGAATTATGCAGTTTTCAATTAAAATGTGCAATTTTGACAAAAAAATGAATTTGTGCATATTTTTAACTTGTGCATTCATTTTTATCAATAAAAATTCATCCCTTTTTGTGAACCGGGAGAAATCCCGTGATTTGCAAAGAGGGTAAAAACTGATTCCAGCCGTTTGCTTTTAATGATGAATGCTAAATTAGTTGTCTGCTTTTAATTATCTATTTATTTCTGACTTTTTCTTTTAATTCTCTGCAGGTAAAATCAAATGAGCATCAAAGAAGTGTTGGATAGAAGATGAAGATTTAGAACTTAGGAAAAAAATAGGATAGCTTTTATTTCATTTTAAACATTGTAAAAATTATCATTGTAAATACGTTGTAAATAAATACGGTATTTAAACAACAATTGTAACAATTAGAATAAAATGAATAAAACTCCAATGTTTTACCAATTAATTCTTTTCTTCTTTCCAATTATTTATTTTATCATTTATAATTCTTTAAATTATATAATAACTGAAAATCATTTCCAATTATTTAAATTTAGAATGATAAATAATTAAATAAACCTCATTGATCAATTAACTTCTCTTCAATTATTTACTTCATTATTTATAATTCTTCTAAATTATAAAATAACTGAAAATAAATTCAAATTATTTAAATTCAGAATAATAAATAATTAAATAAACATCATTGATCAATTAACAAACTTCTTTTCAAATATTTACTTTATTATTTATAACTCTTTAATTTATATAATAACTGAAAATAAATTCCAATTATTTAAATTCAGAATAATAAATAATTAAATAAACATTGTTTTAGCATTGATCAATTAATAAATTTAGCGTTTCAAAAATAAACAACTCTTGACTTGAAAAAAGTTATGAATTTAAAATCTGCTTTGAAAGTTGATAAAAATAGGTTAAAACCCTTGCAATGTAATGATGCAGATGGGAGATGGTATCTTAGGTCAAAATTTGGGGTACAACAGCTGCCCCTATTTAAGTTTCTTCTATCTGGAGATATGAAGATTAAAATCTTCGTCTCGACGAGATTGAAGGTACTTAAATACATAATACACAAATTTTTGCCCTAAGATACCGCCATTATGTTTGATATGAATGTAGTGATTGAATTCGCAGAGAAAGATATTGTATGAAACAAGACAATGCTGGAGAAATCAAACACCAACAAAACACAGGGACAAGGATTATACAATACCGGGGAAATAAACCATTGACTTCAAGTAATAGACTCTTGACGGCGAATAAAAACTTTGAGCGAATACGGACTCTGACCCTAACAAAGAAGGTATCTTGCATAGGCCATAAAAACAAATTATTGACCCAAAAGAACATCGGTGAGCTCACAACTCAAGGTCAAAGATAGACAGAGAGTATCAAATTTGCTGGCGACGGATTACCGACTTCTGAAGGCAAAGATTCATAACAAACTTCTCGGTGAGATTTCCGGAGATGTACTAATTAATGCTGAGATAATAATAAGAATGTAGATACGCAACTTGCCTCAAATAAAGAAGCTGCCACTTGCTGTCGTCCAGAGATGTCAATAACATACAAGCTGCTCAAATAAAGAAGCCGCCACTTGTTGTCTTCCAAAAATACTATGACATACAAGCTGCTCAAATAAAGAAGCTGCCACTTGCTGTCGTTCAAAGATGTTAATAGTATACAAGCTTCTCAAATAAAGAAGCTGCCACTTGCTGTCGTTCAAAGATGTTAATAGTATACAAGCTTCTCAAATAAAGAAGCCGCCACTTGCTTAAATAAAGAGACTGCCGCTTGCCGTTTTCCAAAAATAATAACGTACAAGTTGCTCATGAAGACACCGCCACTTGTCGTTTTCCAAAAATAATAACGTACAATTTGCTCATGAAGAGACCGCCGCTTGTCGTTTTCCGATGTCTATAACGTACAAGTTGCTCATGAAGAGACCGCCGCTTGCCGTTTTCCAAAAATAATAACGTACAAGTTGCTCATGAAGAGACCGCCGCTTGTCGTTTTCCAAAAATAATAACGTACAAGTTGCTCATGAAGAGACCACCGCTTGTCGTTTTCCAAAAATAATAACGTACAAGTTGCTCATGAAGAGACCGCCGCTTGTCGTTTTCCGATGTCTATAACGTACAAGTTGCTCATGAAGAGACCGTCGCTTGCCGTTTTCCAAAAATAATAACGTACAAGTTGCTCATGAAGAGACCGCCGCTTGTCATTTTCCAAAAATAATAACGTACAAGTTGTTCATGAAGAGACCGCCGCTTGTCGTTTTCCAAAAATAATAACGTACAAGTTGCTCATGAAGAGACCGCCGCTTGTCGTTTTCCGATGATAACTCAGAAGGAAATTGCGATGACACTGGCAGAGAATAAAATCTTCGTCAAAGAGAATCATGAATCAATCCTTCCCGAGGAGATCACATACTTAAATGTGCAATATAAATGCACCATTCGTCTAGGTCGCGACTTCACTGGGAAAAATCGTGAGATAGCCTATGCAAGAGGCAATAACTCCCTCCAGGAATAAACCAGAGAGAAAACAGTCAAACGAGACTCCAACCAATGAGAAAGTAACTCGATTGGGGAATTCATCCTATCCAGAAATGGACAAGGCAAACTAAATCAAAAATCATCCACGAGGATTAGCTCAGTTGGGGAATTTAGAAAGGAAGCACATTTTCTTCCTAAGCTAACCTTCTACTTGGAAAGAAACATGTACGTTGTTTGAATAAACAAAGTACAACCCAAAATCAACGGCAAATGTGAATATGCATACTGATGTAAGTGTAAATGAGTAAATGAATGTTATGCTGACAAAACGAACAGATGGAATAACTTGAAGACAATAAGATGTCACGACATAATAGATACTCGGCCAATCTTAAAAAGACGGAAAATAACTGGAATTGGAACCCCAAAGCAACGTCGGAGCGTAACACGCCATAGGGTTCAAGTCTTCTGAGGAGAAAAGCATTCAAATCCAATCTTCTAATACCAATAGACTACTGGCATGAGACAAAGCGTACCACACTTCAGAAATTGCCCAAATAAAGGTAGCCAAAACAACGCTTAACTGGAACAACTGGGGGAGTCAACAAACTTAGTACCGCGAGAAACGCAAGTTTAACACAACCAACACCTCATGACGATCTTGAAACGAAACATGTTCATCATGCAAGGATAAATTACTGTATTGTTTTGCATTTTATGGCTTGACCATCCTCGGAACAACTGTTAATATTCCTTTCATTATTCACGACACATTTTTAAAATAAGAATACTTTAAATAACTTTGTTTCAAATATTTCCGTAAAAATTTTGATTTTGCCCACAAAAGGTAAATGCTCAAATTTCATTAATAAGATGGTAGTTCGCTAATAATGCGACTCCAACGGTTTACAAAAGCTTGGGAAATAGTACATGAAAGAAAGGGTTACACAAAAACAATGATCACTATTCTCCCTAACAACTTCGAATTCCGAAATGTGCTCAAATGCCAAGACCAGTCTGACCAAAAGCTTGCCTAAGCCGCCCTTTCGGGTTTTCAACTTAGCAAACTGTCAACTCAAACCTAAGCGAAATACTTCTTGACTGCATCGGCGTTCATGGAGCGCGGGAGCTCTTCACCATCCATATTGGTGAGAATCAAGGCACCTCCAGAGAAAACTTTCTTAACGACATACGGTCCTTCATAATTCGGAGCCCACTTGCCCCTAGAATCAGGTTGGAAAGATAATATCTTTTTGAGCACAAGGTCACCTTCTCTGAACTCGCGTGGTCGAACCTTCTTATCAAAAGCCTTCTTCATTATCTGCTGATACAATTGACCGTGACACAACGCTGTCAATCTCTTTTCTTCAATTAAATTCAACTGATCATATCTACTTTGACACCATTCAGCCTCAGAAAGTTTAGCTTCCATCAACACTCTCAGAGACGGAATCTCAACCTCCACGGGGAGTACTGCTTCCATACCATAAACTAGTGATAATGGGGTTGCACCTGTTGAAGTTCGAACTGAAGTACGGTATCCATGCAGAGCAAATGGAAGCATTTCATGCCAATCTTTATAAGTCACCACCATCTTCTGGATAATCTTTTTGATGTTCTTGTTAGCAGCTTCAACAGCCCCATTCATCTCTGGTCTGTAAGGAGAAGAATTATGATGTTCGATCTTGAACTCTTCACAAAGTTCCTTCATCATCTTGTTATTCAAATTCGAACCATTATCAGTGATGATCTTGCTCGGGATGTCGTATCGACAAATGATTTGATTCTTGATAAATCTGACTACCACCTGTCTGGTTACATTAGCATAAGATGCTGCTTCCACCCATTTAGTAAAATAATCGATCGCTACCAAGATGAAACGATGACCATTCGAAGCTTTGGGTTCAATCATTCCAATCATATCAATGCCCCACATAGAGAAAGGCCAAGGTGAAGATATAACGTTGAGGAGAGTCGGTGGCACATGCATCTTGTCCGTATAAATCTGGCATTTATGACATTTCTTCACATATTTGCAGCAATCAGATTCCATTGTCATCCAATAGTAACCAGCTCTCAACATCTTTTTAGCCATTGCATGTCCGTTGGCATGAGTACCAAAGGATCCATCATGTACCTCTTGCATCAGCATGTCTGCTTCACGTCTGTCTACACATCTGAGCAAGACCATGTCGTAATTCCTCTTATACAAAACTTCTTCATTGAGGAAGAAACTGCTTGCTAATCTTCTCAACGTCTTCCTATCTTTATTGGATGCCCCAGGCGGGTACTCTTGAGTTTGAAGAACACGTTTAATGTCATAGAACCACGGTTTGTTGTCGGTGACCTCTTCTACTGAGAACACATGAGCAAGTCTGTCGAGGCGCATAACCCGGATTGTAGGCACATCGTTCTAACCATTCACTTGGAACATTAAAGACAAAGTAGCTAAAGCATCAGCCATTTGGTTTTCATCTCTAGGGATATGATGTAATTCCACTTTGTTGAAGAAAGTTAACAATCTTCTAGCATAATCTCTGTAAGGGATCAAACCAGGATGACGAGTCTCCCATTCTCCTTTGATTTGATTATTTACTAATGCCGAATCTCTGTAAATATCAAGAATCTTAATCCTTAGATCCACTGCTTCTTCGAGACCCATAATACATGCCTCATACTCAGCCATGTTGTTCGTGCAGTCAAACTTCAATCTCGCCGTGAACGGGATATGATTACCTCGGGGAGTGACAATGATTTCCCCAATTCCATTTCCATAAGAATTCACAACTCCGTCAAATATCAAACCCCAATGCGATTCGGGATCAGGTCCTTCTTCAGGTAACGGCTCTTCACAATCTTTAGCTTTCAAGTACATAACATCTTCATCTGGGAAATCAAACTTGATGGATTGATAATCTTCAATTGGTTGGTGAGCCAAATGGTCGGCTAAAATACTCCCTTTGATTGCTTTCTGAGTGTGATACTCAATGTCATATTCGGATAACAACATCTGCCAACGGGCTATTCTTCCAGATAAGGCGGGCTTCTCAAAGATATACTTGATCGGATCCATTTTGGAGATCAACCAAGTGGTATGGTTAATCATATACTGGCGCAGACGACGAGCAGCCCAAGCTAAAGCACAACAGGTTTTCTCAAGCAATGAGTATCGAGACTCACAGTCTGTGAATTTCTTACTCAGATAATATACGGCATGTTCCTTTCTTCCAGTCTCATCTTGTTGACCAAGCACACATCCCATGGAATCTTCCAATATAGTCAGGTACATAATCAAAGGTCTTCCTTCCACCGGAGGAATCAATATAGGAGGCTCAAGCAAATATTCTTTGATTCTATCAAAAGCTCTCTAACAATCTTCTGTCCACACACATCCTTGGTTCTTTCGAAGGAGCTTGAAAATCGGCCCACAGGTAGCAGTCATATGAGATATAAATCTAGAAATATAATTCAGTCTCCCAAGGAATCCTCTTACTTGTTTATCCGTCTTGGGTGCGGGCATTTCCCGAATAGCTTTGACTTTATCAGGATCTACTTCAATACCTTTCTGAATGACAATGAAACCAAGAAGTCTTCCAGAACGAACACCAAAAGTGCACTTGTTGGGATTCAGACGGAGTTTATACTTTCTCAAACGCTGGAATAACTTCAATAAATGTTCCAAATGATCTTCTTCAGTTTGCGATTTGGCAATCATGTCATCTACATACACTTCTATCTCTTTATGCATCATATCATGGAACAAAGCAGTCATGGCCCTTTGGTATGTTGCACCAGCATTCCTCAAACCAAACGGCATAACCCGATAACCAAATGTTCCCCAAGGTGTAATGAAAGTTGTCTTCTCCATATCTTCTGGTGCCATCCTGATTTGATTGTAACCAGAGAAACCATCCATGAAATAAAAGACTTTGAACTTTGCGGTACTGTCGACCAATACGTCGATATGCGGTAATGGGAAGTCATCCTTTGGGCTAGCTCTATTCAGGTCTCTATAGTCTAAACACATTCGAACTTTGCCATCTTTCTTAGCAACAAGCACTATATTGGCTAACCATTGAGGATAGACTGATGTAACAAGGAAACCTGCATTAATTTGTTTTTGAACTTCTTCTTTGATCTTGTCAGCCATATCGGGACGAGTCCTTCTCAACTTCTGCTTAATCGGCGGACATTCAGGTCTCAACGGTAAACGATGCTCCACAATATCATTGTCCAAACCTGGCATATCTTGGTAGGACCAAGCAAACACATCGACATACTCTCTGAGAAGCTCCAACATTTTCTCTTTGACCTCTGGGATAAGCAATGCTCCGACCTTGACTTCCTTCTTATCTTCTTCATCACCCAAATTGGTCAACTCTATAGGTTCTTCAAACGACTGAATAGTCTTTTCATCAAGCTCAAGCAAACGGGAAATTTCATCAGGAATCTCTTCACTATCCTCTTCTTCGGCTCTGAACACAGGGAATTCAAAGTTGGGAGAGGGCATAGGATCATTGTTTTCAATGGTTAAGTCATGGATTAATCTGCACATATGATTATGCTTTATTTTAGAAATCGATTAATATGAATGTTGTACAAATGAAACAAAATATTATTATATTTTCCTATTTCTACCAATTAATTTTCATTATTATTTCCCAGAAAAAGTGAAAAATAAAATAGTAGTAGACAAAATAACATTTTTATTCATGGAGGGAAATACTTGAAACAAAGGGCCCAGACATTTCGCTTTTGCCTTGTGCAGAACAAAAGGATTTATTTTCAACATAGCCCGACACAAATATTTTTCTCCTTGGGCAGAGCGAAATTTTTTTTTTAAAAATAAAACAAAACATTACTCAGAAATGTGCATCACAACAGGAACATCAACAGCAATCCAATTCTGGCAAACCACTCCATGCGTTACAAAATCGGGTAAATCCTCTTCAGAATCGTCTCCTATTATAGCATCAACTTCAGGAGGAGTCGGATGGATAAAACCTGCGCTTCAGAAAACCTATTGAATCGGACGAGTAACTACTTCCTGCTTGACTCTTGTAGACACGGGATGAAAACCAAGACCTTCTCCAGACTTGTTCTCGGGCAAAGTCAACACCTGGCCCCAACCCTCAGCCGAACCACTTTCAACCACTCGTCGCGCATCCTCAAAAGAAGAAATAGACGTCCCTTGTTTCTTCACTTCATTATTAGCAACAGATAGAGCTTGGAATTGGGTTCCAACATCCTCATCAGCATCAATAAAAGAGAAAGATAACAAATGGCTTACCACCATAGCCTGCTCTCCACCAATCATTACCAGCTTTCCATGCCTTACAAACTTCAATCTCTGATGGAGCGTGGAAGTGACTGCCCCTGCATCATGGATCCATGGACGACCCAATAGACAACTGTAGGCGGCACGAATATCCATTACTTGAAAAGTGATCTGAAAAGTATGAGGACCAATTACTATAGGAAGATCCACTTCACCAATGACAGTCTTCCTAGAACCATCAAACGCTTTGACAATTACTCCACTAGGTCTCATGGGAGCACCTTGATATGAGAGTCAAGATAATGTAGTTTTGGGCATTACATTTAACGACGAACCTGTATCTACCAACACACTTGATAAAGTATCATTTCCACAACTTATTGAGATATGCAAAGCCATATTATGGTTCCTTCCCTCCTCCGGAAGCTCTTCATCACTGAAACCAAGATTGTTACACGAAGTAATATTTCCCACAATTCCATCAAATTGGTCAACCGTCACATCATGATCCACGAATGCCTGGTCCAAGACCTTCATCAAAGCTTCTCTATGGGCACCAGAATCTCTCAGTAAAGCAAGTAAAGAAATCTTGGAAGGAGTTTGCAAAAGTTGGTCCACAATCTTATATTCACTTCTCTTGATAAGCTTCAGAATCTCATCATCATCGGGATGTGGGATAGGTTCATTGGATCGGCCTATCTCAACCCTTGGTTCAACACTTCTCGCTGGAATTTCTGCCGGTATGGGTCTCCTGACTTGAAC
This sequence comes from Vicia faba, assembly GCA_948472305.1. NCBI lineage: Eukaryota > Viridiplantae > Streptophyta > Magnoliopsida > Fabales > Fabaceae > Vicia > Vicia faba. The sequence goes on along the minus strand of OX451736.1, from coordinate 1,050,460,704 downwards.
TTCTGGTCTCTTCAAAGGTACTACTAAAAAGACACGTCCACTTCTCGTAACTCTACTCACATCAGCGATGTTAACAAAAGACGGTCTGGTAGGTATAGGGACTTCTACCCCATTCTCAATCATTGTGGCATTATACTTATACGGTATAGCTTGGTCTAAGTTGTAAGGCACAAGACCAGGTGGATAAATGATCAAAGGAGCAACAGGTGCAGTCTGACTGTCGTAAACGATCTCTACTGATTCAGGCAAATTGAATTGTGGTATTATAACATTCACTTCATCCTCCGGATCTCTGTCATATGTAATAGTGATAACCCTCTGGTCTAACAATTTTTGAATATCCTCCTTCACAATAGGGCAATCAACCTCTCTTGAACAAAATTCACAAACATCATAATTATGCTGATGCCTAACAAAGGCAAGTCTTCTTAAGCTCTGATGTAACCTGATCAACGACTCTCTTATGTGTTCAACTTGAAAAACTCGAAACTTTCCCGGACAACCTTCCACCATATTCACTGATGCTGCCCCATGTCGAGGCAAAGGATTATCTCTAACATTTGGGTTAACATCCTTGAAAGACAAGATACCATTCTTAATCAACCTCTGCACGTCCGCCTTTAGAGCAAAACAATTTTCAAGGTTGTGCCCCGGCGACCCTTGATGATATTCACAAAATTGATCTGCCTTGTACCACGGAGAAGTACTATTTGGTGCGACAGGAGGAGGTTTTGTCGTTATGAGGTTCTTTCTGATAAGAGCAGGGAACAATTCAGTATAAGTCATAGGAATGGCATCGAATTGCGGTTTTCTAGGTGAACGGTTCTGGTTGTTGAATGGATAAGCCTGTTGTCAAGGCTGCTGCTGAAATGGTCGTTGTTGAGTTGGTGGGGTTTGATGAGCTGGGGTCATCAAAGCTGGGCGGACAGCCGAAGTGACAGCCGCAACGTGTGAGTAACCTCTCCTTGGTCTCCCTGGGAAGATTGCGCTGACATCCTGTTCTTTTCTTTTCGGGAAAACACTTCCAAACTTCTTGATACTGCTAGACGGACTTCCTTCTTTAACCAAACGCCCTTCACGAATCCCTTCCTCTAACCGCATGCCCATGCTTACCATTTCGGTGAAGTCACTGGGTGCGCTGGCGATCATTCTTTCATAGTAAAAGGAACCTAAAGTCTTCAAGAATATCTTCGTCATCTCTTTCTCCTCAAGAGGAGGATAGATTTGAGCAGCAATTTCACGCCACCTCTGGGCGTATTCCTTAAAAGACTCTCTGTCTCTCTGGGACATCGCCCGAAGTTGATCCCTGTCCGGTGCCATGTCAACGTTATACTTATACTGGTGGACAAAAGTCTCGCTAAGATTGTTGAAGTTGCGGATCCGAATGCTGTCTAAACCCATATACCACTTTAAAGCAGCACCCGTCAAATTGTCTTGAAAATAATGAATCAACAAGTCATGATCATCGGAATATGTAGACATCTTTCTCACGTACATAGTCAAGTGACTCCGAGGACACGAATCACCCTTATATCTTTCAAAGTCTGGCACTTTGAATTTTGCTGGAATCTTGACATTCGGAACTAAACAAAGGTCATGGGTGTTCTTCCCAAACAAATCCTTCCCCTTTAACGCTCTGAGCTCCCTATGCATTTCTTGGAATTGGTCTTGAAATTCTTCCATTCTATCAAAAAGACCCAAACTTTCAGCAGGCTCGGCAGGATAAGTAGGTTCATTCAGGTATGGCACGGAGTGAACCACAGGAGCGACAGTTGTCATCACCGGTTGCGGGAAAGGTGTTACAGACGGGATTACCGGCGGCATGGCAGTTGTCTCTGGTTGAGGAAGAGACAAAGTAGGTTGAAACAAAGGTTGTACGACAGGCTGATACCCCTCTAGCATAAAGTTGTAAGGCATTCCCCACGGAAAAACTTTTGGCATCTGATGTTGAAGCGGAGAGTTGATTTGAGTCACAGATGTTGGAACGGTGACAATCTCGGAAACCACAGTAGTTGAAGTCTGAATCTCAGCAGCTGTAGTCGATGGCTGATTCTGAGCAGCCATCAAACTTTCCACTAGCGCAGTTAACTTTTCCATACCGACACGAAGGGTAGCGACCTCCTCACGAAGCTCGTGGTTTTCCTGTTCCAGATCTTCCATTTTCCTCTGACGATTGGCTCGAGTATCGTATTGATGAGACAGCTTGACAATCTTTCGGAGTGGAAAAAGAAACAAGGATGAGACTCTAGAAAACATGTGAAGTGGAATGTTGGATGATGCATGATATGTGATGCAAATGATAATTCATTTTAATAGTTTTTCAAGGAACTTCGATAATTTTGCACACATCAATGGTAAAGGAATTTGGAACAACAAAAACTCATTCCATTAATCAAAAGCGGTAAATTACAACTTACAACTTTGGAACAACAAAACAATAAATTACACTTTGGGATAACAACCCAATAATAAAAGCAGTAAACTACAACTTTGGAACATGAAGCCCATAATAAAGCAGTAAATTACAACTTTGGAACATGAAGTCCATAATAAAGCAGTAAATTACAACTTTGGAACATGAAGCCCATAATAAAGCAGTAAATTACAACTTTGGAACATGAAGCCCATTTACAAAGTTTTTACAAAATGACATCAGTAAGATAAAACTAAGAACTAAAGATCACTCAGAATCATCAGATGAGGGACCAAATGCCAACTGTAACCGGAGCTTCCTGATCTTCTCTTCATAAAAGTCTTCCATCTCTTTCTTCTTAGCGACTAGTCGATCAATGATTTCCTTTTATGGATTAGGAACAAGAGCAACGCTTACCGAACCTTCATTCTTTCTCTTCCTTTCACTAGCATACTTCTTCAGTAAAGCATCCTTTTGACGAAGCTTCTCATCATGATCAATGAACCAGCTGTCTTGAATAAATAGCAAATCCTCCTTTTCTTTTAGTTGTCGAGCCAGGACCTGATTCTCATATTCAGACATATTATACTTTTCTTTCCAAGCATCTCTCTCGGACTTCATCCTAGCCAGATTTCCTTGGTATTCTCCCATATTCTCGATAGGGATATCAACAGATGACGATGCAACGGTAGGGAATAAAGGTTTCTCAGGTTTATAGGGCATCTTGAGAGCACAAGCCCTAGCACGGACCCATTGTAGGTAAGGCTCCAAAGAAACGGCACCCCTATGTCCTAACATATCTCTCCCTTTCCTATGGATGTGGCGCCAAGCTCCTTCGATCTCCCTCTTAGCTGCCTGGTGATCTTGTCCTTCTTGTAGAAAGAAACCACTCACATGGATGTTGTTTGGCTTGTCCCTCATCGGGTATCCAAACTGACGGCGCACGAGAACAGGGTTATAGTTAATTCCACCTTTCGTACCAAGAAGAGGCACGTTAGGAAAAGCACCACAGCTATCGATGATCTTCACGTCATAATAAGCTCGATTATACCAATCAATGTCGAAATGAGTGAGAGCCATAATCTTTGGCGCCCATCGCGGCTCCTTCTCGAGATCCCAGAAAACATCATACCTAGGTAGATGAGAAACATACCACTGATACAGCAACGGTGCACAACAAATAATCATCCCTCCTTGATAAGAGTTTCGAAGATGGATGGAATAGTAGGTATCTCCTAGCAACGTAGGGACCGGATTTCCAATCAAGAAAATTCTGATGGCGTTGATATCCACAAACTTATCAATATTAGGGAACAAGAATAGACCATAAGCGAGTAAAGCAAAGACGTCTTCAAAGGCAATAGTATCTTTTATCTCAGCGAAATGACGAGCTTTCCTCAACAAAAACTGTGCAGACAAGCCTCGGATTCCCCCTTTTGTAGTCATGTTCTCCTCTATCTCTGACTTCTTCAAGTGGGTGATGGTCGCTATCTCATGAGATTTGGGTTCCTCTTCTAAGCCAGAAAAAGGAACACAGTCGGTGATCGGCAAACCAAGTATGTAGGAGTACTCTTTTAAGGTGGGCATTAACTGGTATTCCGGAAAGGTGAAGCATCGGTACAAAGGATCGTAGAATTGGACCAACGTATTAAGGATGCCTTCCTTCATCTTGCGCTTCATGAGAGGTATAATTGACCCATACTTTTTCTGAAAATCCGTCGGGTTCTTGATCTTAGGAATTAAACTCTTCAGTTCTTCAATCTCGGGCTCCTTAAAACTAAAACTTCGAGTGTTTCTCCTTCCAAATTCCATAATAATAGTACCTGAGACGTCTGCAAAAATCATTCCTAAGTTCCTTGAAAAACAAGGTTTTTTACAAAAAATGTTGATGAATGCATGAATGAATGGTAATGCAACAATTACACACAAGTTCACAAACATGGGGTTCAAAGGTTCAATGTTCAGCATGGAGTCGAGGGTAAAGCCCACCCCAAGGTATGTACTAACGGTTCAATCACACCTGTAAGACAAGGTTCTAAGAGTTCCCAGAGTCTACATTCCTCCTTCGGATATTGCCAACGTCTTGATTACTCAATAATTAGCAATATTCTCAAGAGAAACTCATCCGAGCGTAGCATCACGTAACAACTGCCTCTGGATTACTCCGTTATAGTCTCCGCGCTACACCTAAAAGGCCAAGATGGGTTAGGGTTCTACGGTTCTCAATTTCTCTGGCTCCTAGGTCGAAAATAATAATGTCTTCCCGATTACTCGGTAAACAAATATTAAGTTCAAGAGGGCCTTCCATCGAGTGGGAGATCTCATGCCTCCTTCTTCGGGATTACTCCCTCAAAGTTAACATGACTGTACCGCCCGTCCTATTCTTAAGTCTAACTTAATCCGGGTATAGGATTCGTCCTTTGCAAAAAAAACCCAAACAACCCCAATTTAAACACATAATCAAACAAATCAAATAATAATAAAACAGATAAGACAAATTAGGCTTAACCCACTTAGGGATGGACCAGCAAGAGGTCAATCTTTCCCCAGCAGAGTCGCCAATTCTGTAGCGATAAAAAATGTAGCGGGGTAAATCGGAGATCGAATTATTGATCAATTCGTCTCACAAAAGCAAGAGTCGCCACCGCGCTTTATTATTTCCAAGGGAAAAGGGGAAAGAGCGAAATAAAACCCTAAATATGCAATGTAAAATAATACTTTCTAAAAGTAATAAAAATACAAGGTTTTTTTTTAAAAGAGATCTATGGTTCGGGGGTTGGTTATACAATGGGAAGGTATTAGCACCCAATGTATCTATAGTACTCTATAGGAACCTTTTGAAATATCTGTTTATTAAAATGTTCGTTTGAAAAAATAAATTGTTTTGGCCGAAAAGGGGTACGGACGGGTTTTTGAAGGTACGACGACCTAATGTCGAAGTTTTGGCTTAAAAGGTATATGTTTTGAAAAGATTGAACATTTGAGGAAAAATTGTCTTAAGTTTTAATGAGATGAAGATATTCGCATGACTGGACTTGAGGACATGAAGTCAACAAATTTAATCATTTTTTCCTCTTGGATTTAGATGTAAACAGAATAAACAAGTAAAGATGAAATAATTAAACAGAAAATTAGATAGATAAGTGATATACAACCATAACAATAATTGAATAACAGACTAAATGGTGTGAACATACATTTTTTGTATTTTTGTTTAATAGGTATAACGCAAGAGAATTAATTAAAGAAAGTAACATGTTTTTAATTTTTTTTATTTTTTATGTTTCTATTTTTATATGTTTTTTAATATTAATATAAAGTATTATCTTGAAAATTATTAAATAATTCTAAACCAAATTAAAAATTAAAAAAGTTATTAACTTAAATCTAATTAAAAAAAGAAAACTAACAATTACTAAATTAATCTTAAAGTTAAACTTAATAAAAATGGTCAAATTATTTAAAATTGTTTTAATTAAATTATCTCTATTTGATTAAGTTTAATAATTAAACTAAATTAATAAGAATTCTAAAAAGGGGCTAAGGAAATCAAAATAGAAAAAGATGTGCCAAGAATCAAAGGAGGTAAACAGTACACCATTGCATGGGCTAAAAGGCTTTTAAAGGGGCCCAATCAAAAACAGAAATGGGGGGTGTGCTATTAATAAAATTCGTTGGGCTTGGCTAAGGGAAACGGGTTGAGACCAACTTCATAATTTGTTTAGGGTTAAAACAAATTGTCTTGGTTTAGTTGAATTAGGGTTAGCAAGGGGTTAAGGTTACAACGCCGCTGCTCTTTGTTCTTGATTCATCTTCTTCGTTCGTCAAAGGTCTCTGCCTCTGAGTTCCTTGCCCATGGCCACCAGCATCTCCAAACTCCTCTTCCCTCCAACGAGACGCTAAGGCGACAGATTCACGGTAACAACTTTCATCTTTTATTTCGTTAGGGTTTTTGGTTATTGCATGTTATGATCTTTGATTCTGACTTCAAACTATTAATGGTTATTTGAGGTATACAAAAGAAAGAGAGGGAGAAATCGTTACCTTTGGAGACGGAGGAAGGAAGGTTGGGGGTGCTGTGGCGGCCAAGACGGCGGGGAAGACGGCGTGATGTTTGCTTTGACCCTGGTATTTCGTTTCTTATTTCTTTGATTCGTGGTTTGATGATGATTTTGAAAACCCTATGTGATATTTTTCTTCTTCTGCCTTTGCCTTGCTTTGCTTATACGCGCTTCTTTTCCTTCTTCTTTCTGTGGGCTTGATGCTTTGCTTAACTGTTGCCTTCGAATACTTTCCTCTCTTCTTCTTTGTTGTGCTTCAGTTGCCTTTCTTTGTATGTTGGCCTATGATGATATACTTCTGAGGCCTGATGGGTTTGGACGTTGGTTGGATAAGTTTGTATTGTTCTGGTTTTTGGCTTTGACAAGGTTCACAGGTTTTATGGTTTAGGCCATATTGGTTGTTGCTTTGGTGAGGCTTTTCTGGTTTATGCTATGTGTTTATGGTTTCGGTCATGGTTTTGACATGGTTTATGCTTTGATGGTGTTTTTGGCTGGGCAACAAGTTTGTGCAGGTTATGTTGGGCATATGTTGGTTGTGCAGGTTATGGCCTTAGATAGGCAACAGGTTTGTGCAGGTTATTAGGCTTTGACAAGGTTTAAAGGTTTTAGTTATGGCTTTACTGGTTTATTGTCTTGAACTTGAAAACAGGTTGAACAGGTTTTATGGTTTAGGCCTTAGGTTATTGTTTTTGAAAGAGTCGAGGCTTTGGCTGGACAGTAGGTAGTTTACTGGTTTTTTCAGGCCATGGTTTTTGATATTTGGCTTGGGACAGTAGGTTCTTAAGGCTTTGGTCTTGAGGTGAGGTTTTTGGTACCTTGAGAATTGGCTTCGTATTTATTTTTGACAGTTTTGAGTTTTTGAAAGCTTCAAAACAGGTTATGAACTCTCTCTTTTTGAAGGGTTTGTTGTTGTTATAACAGTTAGTTGGCCTTGAGGTTTTTGTGGCTTTGGATGATTCAGGTTTTGAGTATTTTTTTACTACTCTTCTCTGATACTTCTGCACTCTATATTGTTTTATTCAGTTTGTTTGTATCCTTTTTTCCATGCTTTCCTTTTCTTTACTGTGTTACTGTTGTTCTGTTTTATATCCCTTTTCTGCCTAAGGCCAAAACCTGTAAACCCACACTCTTTCTCTCTTCTCTCTCCTTAGTACAGTTTGACATTAAAATGATGTATGTACTTTTAAGTTCTGAAAAAGCAAAGCTGGAAAATGATGAGAATTAGAAATATATTGCTTGCATATTTGGTTTTAAACTGCACATTTCTCTTTGTCAACTGCATTGTACATTATGGAGCCTTTGTATTTTGACTTCTTCCCACATTTTTGGCAGTTTACGTTGCATATTGGCTTTGAAAATATAACTTGACTTGCATATGCTGTTTTGCTTTTGAAATATGCAGTGGATTTTGAATTATGCAGTTTTCAATTAAAATGTGCAATTTTGACAAAAAAATGAATTTGTGCATATTTTTAACTTGTGCATTCATTTTTATCAATAAAAATTCATCCTTTTTTGTGAACCGGGAGAAATCCCGTGATTTGCAAAGAGGGTAAAAACTGATTCCAGCCGTTTGCTTTTAATGATGAATGCTAAATTAGTTGTCTGCTTTTAATTATCTATTTATTTATGACTTTTTCTTTTAATTCTCTGCAGGTAAAATCAAATGAGCATCAAAGAAGTGTTGGATAGAAGATGAAGATTTAGAACTTAGGAAAAAAATAGGATAGCTTTTATTTCATTTTAAACATTGTAAAAATTATCATTGTAAATACGTTGTAAATAAATACGGTATTTAAACAACAATTGTAACAATTAGAATAAAATGAATAAAACTCCAATGTTTTACCAATTAATTCTTTTCTTCTTTCCAATTATTTATTTTATCATTTATAATTCTTTAAATTATATAATAACTGAAAATCATTTCCAATTATTTAAATTTAGAATGATAAATAATTAAATAAACCTCATTGATCAATTAACTTCTCTTCAACTATTTACTTCATTATTTATAATTCTTCTAAATTATAAAATAACTGAAAATAAATTCCAATTATTTAAATTCAGAATAATAAATAATTAAATAAACATCATTGATCAATTAACAAACTTCTTTTCAAATATTTACTTTATTATTTATAACTCTTTAATTTATATAATAACTGAAAATAAATTCCAATTATTTAAATTCAGAATAATAAATAATTAAATAAACATTGTTTTAGCATTGATCAATTAATAAATTTAGCGTTTCAAAAATAAACAGCTCTTGACTTGAAAAAAGTTATGAATTTAAAATCTGCTTTGAAAGTTGATAAAAATAGGTTAAAACCCTTGCAATGTAATGATGCAGATGGGAGATGGTATCTTAGGTCAAAATTTAGGGTACAACAACGGGGTCATATGCTGAGGATACGGTGATGACTTTGCATCAAGACGTTTTTGCCCCTGTACCTGATGGAGAAAGTACCTTCGGAGGTTTTGTTGATGGATATATGTGTTGAAATAAGTGTCAGAATGACATCCGTCTCTAGATCGTATCTGAACTGTATTAGGAATATGTGTTGAATGAGTGTCAGAATGATATCCGTCTCTGGATCGTATCTGCATTGTACTTGAAACATGGTCTGAATAAGTATCAGGATAACATCCGGCTCTAGATCGTACCTGAACTGTTGCTAGAAGATAGTCTGGAATAAGTATCAGGATGACATCCGGCTCTGGATCGTACCTGAACTGTTGCTAGAAAATAGTCTGGAATAAGTATCAGGATGATATCCGACTCTGGATCGTACCTGAACTGAATTTTTTCTAGATGAGAATTTGGAGTAGGTGTCAGGATGACATCCGTCTTGGATCGTACCAGAATCGTTTCTAGAAGAGAATATGAAATAAGTGTCAGGATGACATCCGTCTTTGGATCGTACCTGAACCGTTTCTAGATGAGAATCTGGAGTAGGTGTCAGGATGACATCTGTCTTGGATCGTACCTTAACGTTTCTAGATGAGAATCTACTTTATTCAGAATGTTTTCGTTGGGGAAACCTGAGAAGCTTGGTGGCTTCATTGGGGAATCTTTGTTGGAGCAGTAATTTGGAGATTTTGCTCTGCCTAGGGTATGAGAACACCTGACATCAATAGGTTGTAAGCTGAGGACATGGCAGTGACCTTGCAGTAGAATTCCCCTGTCTGGATACATGTTGTAGAAAATATCAACCGGGGATTTTGTAGATGGTTTGACTATTATCCCAACTCTTGGAGTCCTTGGTAAATGCAGATCAGGGTAATAAACCTTTTACTGATTAGACAAGTGACGAGATGACGGGACATAATCATACGCTTTAATCCCTAACTTTTTCCTGGACTATATTTTCAGATTTTCAGTCCACCGGGATACCTTTTTTTGCTCAAGCCGCCTTTTCAGGGTTTCGAATTGCCGGGTGTACATATTTTTTGTTTTTATCCCTAATTTTTGCCCGAACCCTTTTGGTTCACCGGGATGCCCTTATTTTTTCCTAGGCCAGTCGACCTAGCGGGTCTTTATTCATGCGTAGTATTTTCCGACTATGTCCATGTTCACCGAGTACGGAGAATTGTCACTGTCCATAGTAGTGAGTGTTGTCACACTTTCCAGAAGGTGTTTGTTTGATCGTACATGATTTGTTGCTGGAATTCATGCCCCATGCCCCAAGTGATTCAGATGGAGATCTGCCCCAGGCTATTTGGTATCTTTGAGAGATTTCTTGAATCTTGACTTGACTGCCCCAAATAATGGACAATGATCCTGCCGTGCCCCTTGGTTGGAAGTGTTTTTCCACTTGAGGTGTGTTGTACCCTAAAATTTTCCCTCCCATATTTCTCAATACATTTCAAGTGAGGTCCTCAAATTGCTCAAGGAAGTCCAAGAGTTGGCCAGACAAACTCTCTCCTAAGGCAGTGTACCTCAAATTAGGGTTTCAGTTTGCATCAAGATGTTTGAGTCTAAAGGATCCCAAACGATCACCATTGTCCTAATATGTTCTCAAGACCACTCATATCAAGTTTCAAGCCTTGCAGAGGAAGTTTGCTCAGTCAATTGCTCAAAGGCCTGAAAATTGATTGTGCTAGGGCAAAAGTCAATTGTGGCCCACATATAGTCAAACTTCAATATTTTTGGTCAACATTCTCATTTTTAAGTATTATTCATCATTTTATCAAGGTTTGATCATGATTCCTCAAGGATTGCTCACAATTCATCAAAACCCAAAAGTTGCTAAATTAGGGTTTTGTAGGAAAAGTCAACTCAACTCTGACCAAGCATAACTTTCTCATACTTTATCAAAAATGACCCATCCAAAGCTCATTTTGAAGAGAATGAAATTCCATACAATCCATATTCATCTCCCAAGTTCAAAATATGTACTCACCAGAAGATATGAATTTGGACATTATAGGTCATTTTGGAAAGTTAACAAAAATACCTTTTGGGTCAAATCTTCATACATGAACATGGAAGACTTAATTGAGATGAGACCAAAAGGGTTGCTTATAGGACATCTTAAGCTTTCTAAAAAGTCAAAGAACACATCTCTAGGGTCAAAATTGAAAGAGTTATGCATTGGTAAAGTTGACCCTTTTTGCAAAATTGCCAAAAGTCAAATGTGTCTAAAATTGCATTTTTTGTCAAATGGGCCCAACTTTTTATGCTTGCACTGAGTTTGTAATGTGACCCACGACCCATGATCCATACCATTTGTAATTCTTTTATTTTTGTCATTTATTTTGATTTTATTTCAATTAAATCAAATAAAATCAAAATAAAATAATGAAAATATCAAAAACTAATCAAATCTTGAGATTTTGTGCATGTTTAGGTCTATTATACAGCTGGAAGTGAGATCAAATCGTGCAAGGCTCATATGGATACAAAAAGATTGCATTTTGCTTGATTTGGAAAGATTTGCACAAAGGATCAAATCATGAATCAATAATCATAATTGAGGGAGATTTGATACAAGTTTGCAACCCTAATTCATTCTAGGGTACATAATGGACAATTGCAGACCGAAAACAAAATAGGTTGGAGGCGTGTAAAAGAGAAAGCAAGCTTAAAAAAATTCAAGAAAAGTGGCAAATTGATTTCCACGTTTCAGATTAATTCAAAGCATTCTAGCCATTCCAAACGTTTGCTGGACATCCCAGGAACGTGTTTCAACCATTAACAAGCTTTCCCACGTTCAGAATTGCACTGTAAGGGTCACACGATTCATCTCTTTTCTTGAATTAACATATCTTAATTATGGCATCTTTAACATGATTTATTAGCATATTCGTGATCCTTGAGTTATTTGCAAGCTAATGGTTATGATTAATTTCATTTTTATTGACTGTACATCAAGATGCCATAATTAGGGTTCTTGCTTCATTTTTAGGGTTTTTCTGTACATGAACAACTGGCCATGGATAATGGTACCATGATGCTCGTGAGGTTGCAACAAGTTGATTGGTACCATTGGTTGTGATTTATCATGCTTGCATAGGATTTTGGAGATGCACAGGGTCGTACCTACGCCCAGCGTCCGTAGGTAAAAGTAGTTTGTCTAAAACGACAGAGGCGACGAAGGAGACGATGGCATGGCGTGCTGTGAATGGGCCATTTGAATTTCGCGTGTTTCAGAATTTATTTTTTTGGTTTTATCATATAATAATTGTTTGTCATTATTTGTTCAACTAAGCAAGCCAGCGCATGTGGTAAGGCCATTGGTCTTTGATGCACACGTCCTGGGTTCGATCCCAAGCGTGTGCATTTTATTTTTCTCAATACTTCCAGGGTAATTCAATGTATCACATGACAAGGAATCCACCATACATCCTCAGCGTCCAACCACCAGATCATCAACAAGCCAGATCTAACGCTTTCTCCCTGAAGGACCACCATGGGCATGAGTCAAGCGCATGCATGGGATCTGGCAAAGTCAAACAGGGCCAGAGTTTTGGGCTCAAATTTGCCATCAACACCCCCTACTTTTGCTATTTACCTCAGGTTCATTCTTTTTCTTTAATTTAATTTAATTTGTTTTAATTATTTTCTAACCAAAATTAATTTCTTTTTTCACAAAAATCATAAAATCAAATTTCAAAAATTTAGAATTAGGTTTTTATTTTATTTTATCAAACTTAATATAATGTTAGTTTTAATTTAAATTAGGATAATTCTAACTTTTTTTTTATAATTAAAAATCAATTAGAAAAATTAGGGCTAACTCTTGATTTAATTTTTATTTCTTTTCTCAATAAAATAAAAATACAAAATAGATTAATTTAATTATTTTTCTTAATTTAAATTAAGTAGTAATTAGGTTTTTATTTATCTATTCAATTAAACCTTATTTTTCTCAAAATAATCAAAAACCACAAAAAAAATGATTTTCCTTTTAATAAGGCTTAGTCGGGGTCAAAACCCTAATTCTCTCGTTTCGATTCATCGCGCGCGCTTATTATTTTTGCAAATATTAATGTAACTGCTTACAGTATGTAATAATTTAATTAGGATTTTCTTTATTTATCGTTTTTTTTTTGGGTTTTTTGGCTATGTAATTAATCCCTCCCCCGAAGCCTTGTAATAGCGTAGGTTTTACTTTTCCGCATTTTAATTCTCGCAAATACTAACTGTTAGATGTATGTTAATAGGATTGTATGACAAGATTACATGACAATTTAAATAGGCTAGAAAACCCTAATGTGCAAAGATAATAACTGAAATCAAATCACTCGCACATGTGCACTCTTAGGGTATACTCTCACTTCGGTTGTCTTCGGTAAACGGTCATTAAGTATAGGGTGTCTTAGTGGTTGCCCTCCTGTTTAAACAAAGATCAAATGTCCCGTTCGGAAATGTTGCCTCGAAAAGGTTACCTCGGAAATGTTGCCTCGAATATGATCTTAAGACATTAGGGTTATTACTAAGACATCCTAACATTGCTTTAGTGATCGTACGTCCCTTACGAATTGACCCTTACAACTCCAACGACGGTGCTACCTACTCATTAATAGTGGGATAGTACTGTCTAAAGGAAACAAGAACAGAAACAATCTTTTTTCGAGTAGGTAGATAACTGTTAGGTACTTGCTCAAAACAACAAATTTGTTCATACCAAACACTTTTCAAACAAAGTTTTCAAAAACACTTCGTAACACTCTTGAAGACAGAAGCAAGGGTTAAAACGAAGTAAAACAAAAACTTTTCAAAACACAAACACACAAGAAATTTCAAAAAGATGAGCAAGTACCTAAGAGCCCATGGAAAACCATGGATAGAAAGGGTTCTAACACCTTCCCTTTCTATAACCTACCCCCCGTACTCAAAATCTCGGAAAAGGAATTTTTCTGTGCTTTTTTCCTTTCCAGTTGGATAAAATAAAAGTAGGTGGCGACTCTTTCTTACCGCGACATTTTGCAAACACAAAACGCAATACACAAACCAGCATTTTCAAAACAGTCGGTTCTGCCACCGTACCACAGAACTGGCGACTCTGCTTGGGACTAATAAGTGGGGTATACCTTAGGATCTAGTTCACCATAAATTTACTCTCTTGTTTGTTTTGGTTGCTTTACTTTTAAGGGTTTTGTTTGGGAGTTACTATAGATCCTAACCCGGATCTGGGGACACCTTTTAGGTAAGTAGCAATAAACTGTGAGGGAATTGTACGGTGTAGACCGATACGGTTGAAGCAGTAGCTACATTGATGTGGCACATTGGTTGGTACCGGTATCCCTTGTGGAGAAACAAGGAGAATACGGGGCTGCTACGTGTATTATTAAGCATCAACTGACCTTAGAACACTTAATCGACCAACTTGGCCATTAGAAAGTAGTGAGATAGTCAACCTCGGTGTAAAGCTAAGAACTGGTTGATACTCGATACTACACTCATTGAGACCATACTCTCGAGATAGTTTCGGCCACAAGAAAAGATTGTGTGAGCTGAAACCATGACCGATGGAGGATGGTCAGTGATATTGAGAACCTCTAGAATCCGGTTACTTTTGCTAGGATAGGTTGAAACTAACTGAACTTCAAGAGGGTAATACCTTTGACCCCATGCAAGCCTTAAACTTAAGGGTTGTTGTGTGACTTGTTTGCCTTTGCCATTCCTGTTATCTGCTATACCTGTTGTTTTTATCATGACATCATGCATCATAACATAGCATGCATACCTCATTATACTAACCATTTCAAAGACCGAGGGGATTTGTCTTTGTTCTGTTTTGCAGATTATGGCTTTCGTGCGCAGAAACACCATTCGAGTTAACTTTGTGCAAATGCCTACTCAACTCAAAGAGTTAGCCTCAAGAGTTTCAGAGACTTGTATGTTCATTAAGAGACATGGTCAGCTTCTTAGCTTGGTTACTTCAAAGTTTGATGAGCAGATGATGAGTGTGCTTTTCCAGTTCTTTGATCCTGTGCATCATTACTTCACCTTTCCAGATTACCAGCTGGTTCCCACTTTGGAAGAGTTCTCTCACTTATTGGGCATATCCATCCTTGAGAAGATGCCCTTCACAGGTATAGAAGAGACTCCTAGACAAGAAGACATTGCCTCAGCTCTGCACCTGAAACGGGCTGATATAGTATCCAATTGGGAAACACGAAGCGGGGTTGAAGGTTTCTTAGCCAAATTTTTGATAGATCAGGCTCAACTATTCTGGGATAATTTGGACTTTCAAGCTTTTGAAGATGTCTTGGCTCTCCTTATCTACGGTTTGGTTCTCTTCCCGAATCCAGATTCCTTTATAGATGTAAATGCGGTTAATATTTTCCTCTCTCGCAATCCAGTGCCTACTCTTCTGGGTGATATCTTGCATTCCCTCTACACTCGTACTGTGCGAAGAAGAGGGACTCTTATGTGTTGCATGTCGTTGCTGTCGAGGTGGTTTATTTTGCACCTCCATAAGTTTGTATTGAAGAACGAAGAAGGTTTGGGATGGTCTTACAGAATAATGTCACGTGCCCATACAAACATCCTTTGGAGCTCCAAGGCTATGGAGGACACTGCAGTCATTGATTGTTGTAGGGGATACCCTAATGTCCCATTACTTGGAATCAGAGGGGGTATAACCTACAGTCCTTTTTTAGCTTTGCAGCAATTCGGCCGTGCTCGGAGAGACGGTCCCCATGAGCTACTTCTTACGGATATTGCATTTGACTACAAGGAAGACATTGACGAGCATCGTCGGAGGTTTATACGAGCTTGGGGTATGGTGAACAGATCTGACCCCCAGGATCTAGGACCAAGGACTTCCCTTCCTATGCAGCCTTACCTCCAATGGGTCCGAGCTCGTGCCCAGAAGCTTGGGATGCCCTATGAAGCTGTATTACCAGTGATTGTGGAGCCCACCAATGAAGAAGGCATTCCTTATACAATTCTTTATGCTTACATGCACATTGATCCTGGGGCATTGTAGAGGTCTTTGATTCAACTAAAAGAGGAAAGGGATACCTACCGGGAGAAGTACCATGAGCAAGAAAGGAAGATTTTGAAGCTTACCAGGCAGCTCGAAGAAGAAAGAACGATCAATGACTATGTCAGCACAAAGAGGAAGCGTCCATGGGATTTTTTATTTTGCTTTTCTAGTTTAGATTTGTTTTCCATTTATTTCTTTGTAACGCCTTTAAGGCATTGTTGAACCTTTTTACAAGTTAATCTAATAAAGTTTGTTTATTTTTGGTTTGCAAATTTAAATTCCCCAAAGTCTTTGAAATCATTACATACGCATCCCATTATCATGCACATCATTAGAGGTACCATTACAGGTTTCTCATCTTCTTCGCTGTTTATTTCAGCACGAAATGTCTTCTGATCAAGCCATCAAAGATCCTCAGGCACAAAACACCCAATTCCAGTAGATGTTATTAAGTCTGGCCAAGGGGCAAGAGGATCTAAAAGCTCTCATTCTAAAAGAGAAGAAGAAGAAGAAGAAGAAGAAGGTCGTTCTTCTGAATATGGGCAAAAGGTTTGGGGATAGGTTGAAACAGCAAGCTGATTTGACCTCCTCATCTAAGGAAGGGGAGAACCAAGAAGAAGAAAAAGGCCCCAGTCCTGCAATCTCTAATGATGATACAAATTATGATGAGGAGCAATATCTTCCTGCCGAGGATATGTACAAGCAGTTAGAAGACCGTCGGAGTGCAATGGAGATTCAAAAGATCCCTGGTTTGGATTTTGGAGAGTTGGGACTGGTATCGGGAGTGGTGATCCCTCATAAGTTTAAAGCTCCGGTTTTGCCAAGTATGACGGAGTATCCTGTCCAAAACTCCATCTCCGCTCATACGTCCGGAAAATCCAACCCCACACTGCTGATAGAAATTTATGGGTGAATTTCTTTCAAGATAGTCTGTCAGGGACTCAGCTTGAATGGTTCTATCAGTTGGAAGGAGCCAATGTCCAAAACTGGGAAGACCTTGTTGCTGCTTTCTACAGGCAGTATCAGTATAACACCGACCTTGCTCCCACTCGTACTCAACTTCAGGGTATGTATATGGGTGCAAGTGAAGGTTTTAAGGATTATGCTCAAAAGTGGAGAGATTTGGATGGAAGAGTCCAACCCCCTTTGTCTGACAGGGAGTTGGTAGACATGTTTCTAGGGATGCTATCCAGTCCATTTTTCAATCATCTGATCGACAGTTTGTCATCCGGGTTTACTGAGTTGATTTTGACTAGAGAGAGAGTAGAAGCTAGTATCCAAAGTGGTAAGATACAAAAGGATACTTCATCAAGTGCAGTAAAGAAACCTTTCACCGGTAAGAAAGAAGCTATTGCAGTCTACGGCCCGAGAGGCCAAAGTAGACCTGAACACCGTCAAGCAGTAAATGCGGTAGTGATATCAAGACCCACAGTTGCTCCACAATGCAACAATCAACAAAGGGTGGAAAGACCACAGAGGCAGTGCACTTGGATCAATACGACCTTGTCTCAAATTCTACCACAATTATTGAATACCAATCTGGTAACTCTCAGGGAGGCCCCGAAGAACCCCAACACCACTTCTCCTCAATATAATCTGAATGCCCACTGTGCCTATCACTCTGAAAGTCCAGGTCATGATACAAACAATTGTTGGGCCTTGAAAAACAAGGTACAAGACTTGATCGAAGCCAAAGAGATTGAGTTTGACGCTCCGTAGAAGCCTAACGTCATAATTGCACCCATGCCCAAGCATGGCTCGGGAATCAATGTTATTGAGGTTATCTTTGCCACAGAAGATGCTGATGATGAGAACCCAGATGTTGACAGCTAGATCTACCCAACAACTAATGGTGGATTGAACAACTGGACGACGAAGGACTTCATACCTGTTTCTTTTATTCCACAGTAATTGACTTTTGTTTTGAAGTTTGTAATAGACAGTTTGAAACTTTATGGCCTAGTGCCTTGCCCGAGGCACCTTGGCTTTGCTTGTGAGGGCTTATTATTTTTCATTTCATATATCATCAATAAAACATTGGACGTTTCTTGCATTACAAATTTAGCGCTCCTTGTTTTTCTTTTTCTATCTCTTGCTTTATCAAAAATAGCTATTCTCTTACACACACTCACGTATCATAATGCAGATCCATATCCACTCCGGATCCCATTGATAACAACTTTGCTACTGCCAGTTATGACTTCAAAAATCCGATTAACCAAGCCGAGGAAGAAGGTGAGGATGATTGTGAGGTGCCCGGAGAACTTGCTAGACTGTTACTACAGTAAGAAAGGGCCATACAGCCTCATGAAGAGCCAGTTGAATCAGTAAATTTGGGTACAGAGGAAGACAGGAAAGAGGTCAAGATAGGTGCGAATCTGGAGCCTAGTGTCAAACAACGGTTGATACAGATGCTACACGACTATGTTGAGATCTTCGCTTGGTCTTATGAAGATATGCCTGGTTTGGACATTGATATTGTGGTACACCGCCTACTGACTAAAGAAGAATGTCCTCCGATAAAGCAGAAGGTTCGTCGTATGCGTCCTAAGATGTCTGAGAAAATCAAAGTTGAGGTCATGAAATAGTTTGACATGGGATTTTTAGCTGTTACTTCTTATCCGCAGTGGGTTGCCAACGTTGTTCCGGTGCCTTAGAAGGATGGTAAGGTACGAATGTGTGTGGACTATAAAGATCTGAACAGGGCAAGCCCCAAGGATGATTTCCCGCTTCCTCATATCGACGTTCTGGTCGACAATACCGCGCAACATAAGATCTTTTCCTTCATGGATGGTTTTTCCGGTTATAATCAGATCAAGATGGCTCCTGAGGACATGGAGAAGATAACCTTCGTTACGCAGTGGGGCACCTTTTGCTACAAGGTAATGCCTTTCGGGTTGAAGAATGTTGGGGCAACTTATCAGCGCGCCATGGTCGCTTTGTTCCATGACATGATTCATCATGAGATTTAGGTTTATGTTGATGATATGATCACAAGGTCCCAGACTGAGGAAGAACACCTTGATCACCTCCAGAAATTGTTTGACAGGTTGAAGATGTACAAGCTAAGGTTGAACCCGAACAAGTGCACCTTCGGGGTAAAGTCTGGTAAGCTGCTAGGTTTCATCGTCAGTGATAAGGGTATTCAGGTGGACCCCGCCAAGGTAAAATCCATACAGGAGATGCCGGCTCCCCGCATAGAAAAGGAAGTTAGAGGCATTTTGGGACGTTTGAACTACATCGCCCGATTCATTTCACATTTGACTGCTACTTGTGAGCCAATCTTCAAGCTGTTGAAGAAGGATCAAGTGGTAAAGTGGAATGACGAGTGCCAGACCGCTTTCGAAAGGATCAAGGAATACCTCCAAGATCCACCAATTCTGATGCCTCCAGTTGAAGGAAGACCTTTGATCTTATACTTGACAGTACTGGATAATTCAATGGGGTGTGTGCTGGGGCAGCATGACGAGTCTGGCCGAAAAAAGCATGCTATTTACTACCTTAGCAAAAGGTTTACCGACTGCGAGACCCGATACTCACTGCTCGAGAAAACTTGCTGCGCTTTGACATGGGTTGCTTGCCGGTTGAGACAGTATATGCTGACTCACACCACCTTATTGATATCAAAGATGGATCCAATTAAGTATATCTTCGAAAAGCCTGCCTTGTCCGAAAGAATAACAAGATGGCAGGTGATCTTAACTGAGTACGACATCTAATACACAACCCAAAAGGCAATCAAGGGGAGTGTACGGGCGGATCATTTGGCGCATCAGGTCGTGGATGACTACCAATCCATGAATTTCGAGTTCCCAGATGAGAACGTCATGTTGGTGACCGACTGTGAAGAACCTGGACCGGATGAAGGACCTGAGGAAGGATCCTAATGGTCTATGTATTTTGATGGAGCATCAAACGCATTGGGTAATGGAATTGGCGCTGTAATTACATCTCTCGAGGGTTGTCATACTCCGTTCACCGCCCGATTATGTTTTAACTGAACCAACAATATGGCGGAGTATGAAGCATGCATCATGGGTCTTCGAGCTGCTATTGACCTGAGGATTAAGTTCTTGAGTGTATTCGGAGATTCTGCTTTGGTGATCAGTCAAATCAAAGGCGAGTGGGATACGAAGCACCCAAATCTTATTCCTTACAAAGAGTATGTATTGACATTGCTTCCACATTTTGAGGATATAACCTTTGAACATTTCCCTAGAGAAGAGAACCAGTTGGCAGATGCGTTAGCTCCCATGTCTTCTATGTTTAAAGTCAAATGGGACAATGAAGCTCCCCAGATTACCATCGAGAGGTTGGACGAATCCGCACATTGCTGTGACATCGAGACTGAAGAGGTAGAAGATAAACCTTGGTTCCACGAGGTAAAGAGGTATCTTGAGGCTCAAGAGTACCCCGAGGGTGCATCTGTTAATGATAAGAAGTTCTTGAGAAGGTTCGCTGTGAAATTCTTCATCAGTAATGGGATCCTTTATAAGCGTAACCATGATTCGACCCTACTGCGATGTATGGACAAAAGCGAGGCGAAAAGGATCATGTCCGAGTTACACGAAGGTACTTTCAGAACTCATTGTAGTGGACACACAATGGCAAAGAAGATCCTACGGGCTGGATATTTTTGGTCCACTATGGAAGCCGATTGTTATCAGCACTCTCGGACCTGTCACAAGTGTCAAGTCTATGCTGATAAGGTGCACGTACCTCCAGTTCCCCTGAATGTTTTGACAGATCCTTGGCCTTTTGCAATGTGGGTTGTTGTACCCCAAAATTTTCCCTCTCATTTTATCAAGATTCTCCTCACAAGACTTCTTGAACTCAAGACCAGATTAGGGTTTGCTCAGCTCAAGACCTCTCCTTACACTGATAACCTGAAATTAGGGTTTGAGTTTGCACAAGTATTTTTGGACTTCCAATGCCTCATGTGACTTTCATACTTCATTTTGGACCTCTAAGTTTGCTCACACCAAGTGTCAAGCTTTGAATCAAATTTTTGATCAGTCAATTGGACAGTTGACCTAAAAATCAATTGTATTGGGGAAAAAGTCAACCATGGCCAATTTACAGTCAAACCTCATAATTTTTTATCCACATAAACATTAAAGACTCATATGAACCATTTGATCAAGTTTGGACCACAACTCCTCAAGAAATTTGATCAGATCATCAAAAGGGCAAAATGGTCAAAATTAGGGTTTTGACTATGAAAGGGAAATTTCTGATTTTTAACCTAGCCAATGACTAATTGGGTTCAAACATGATTTCAAGGACTCAATGGAAACATCTTTACCTAATCACAAAGTTCAAAAGATCTCAAATGCTTAGGATTGACAGATGAATTTTCCAGTCAACTGATCAAAAATCAATTGTACACTGAAAAGTCAAACTTTGACTTTTGGTCAAAATCAAGTGCCAAGGGTCATAATTCATCAAGATGTGTCAAAATGTGAAACTTGTTGACCAAGAAACCTAATTTTGAAAATTAGGGTTTTAATTTGAAAATTTTCATAACTTAGAATTTTTCTAAGTTATGAAAATTTCTTATTTTTTCCCAACTTTTCCCAACTTTTTCACCATGATGCAATTGGATTCAAAGAAAAATTCTGACATGAAAGTTGTATTCCTCCACAAAATCTACAACTTTGATTCACAAAGTTTTCACAAAAGATGCTTGGATCTCAAGTTATGGTTTTGTGAATAAGGGTCCATAAACTTTTTAACTTAGTGAAAATTTGCCCTAGTTTAGGCAGATTTTTAACCTAACTTCATGGTAACTTTTCACCTAGTTCCAAGAGGAATATCAAAATGAATTTCAAAGATGGATTGCAGAGCATGTTACAAGCTTTCCAAAATGTCCCAGAACTCTCCAAGATCATTTGTGGTTAGGGAGAATCGAAGAAATGAAAATGGCAATTTATCACTTTTGTGCAAGACATTTTTCACATTGGTACAAGTTGCAAATCAGTTTCAAACTTGCTTGTAATTGCATTATAGGTTCTAATCCTTTCTACACTCCTTAATTTAATGCAAACAAAATGGATAAAGGTTTTATTTTTGATCTTTGGAGCATTGTACATTGAATTAATCCAAAAATGGCATAAAGTGCATAATACCATTTTGATAAATCATGCTTTTTGCAATTTTGTTTATCTTGAGCCATGGACCTGATCTCTTGTTGCAAACAAGATCCACAAACATCAGAAAAAGTTCACCAACCCTATGCAGTCCATAAGCTAGCCTGTACAGGCCTTTGGCTTTGTCACTTCACCTTTTCTTCAAAAACAAGCAAACTTGCAAAAGTCAAGCAAGCTTGTGTATCTGATAAAGGCAAGGCTTTGTATCATTTCAAACAACCTCAAAACATTGTAACAAGCAGAATACACGAATTGCCAACAGCTCAAACACTCTGAAACACAAAAAACACCATTTCTTCTCAAAATAGGGCAACCTCTGCAAATCACTAGCCAAAACATATTTTGCTCGTGCGTTTTTTATTTCAAGGCTTCAAACACATTCCATACCTCCTACCTAAACTATCCAGGCCATTGTTCAGCATTTGTAACCCCTGTTTCAAGCTTCACCACTTTCATTTTTTGAGTTTGCAGGTTGACTTCTACAAAGAGTTCCAAGCAACTTCAAGGCAAGCTGAGCATTGGGATATCTTAAGGGAACTTCAAGCAAGCTCACACGACCTTCAGGCCTCACTCAAAGTTCCCACATTGCCATATCCAAACTCAACTGAACAAGGTATTTGTCAAGTTTCTATCTCTCTATTTAGGCATCCTTAAGCTTAGGTTTGTGAAGCAAAGATGTAGTCCTTAACATGCTTGAGCTGTACATATGCATATTTTTTATTTATATTAACTGAGTAGTGAGAATTTGAAGCTTGAAGTTCATGAAAATTTTAGGTCAGAAATTAGGGGTGATAAAATTCTCCCTGATCTTTGAGAGTTAGGTCTTGATTTTTATATCATTGGAATCGTGAGTTAACATGCTACAAGTTTCATGTTGCAAGATTTTGTTTTTATGCACGTATGCAAGAGATACAGGTCTGGCTCAGAAATGCACGCAGGAAGTGTACAGAGGACAAGGATGAAGCTGGCTTGGGCCTGGCGCTTGGGCCTGTTTCTTTTTGCACCCTCCATTTTGTTATTTGCACCCCCTTGGCCCATTTTCTATATTTTGCATATTTTCCATTTTTTTTATATTTTTGACTTTATTTATTTTTTATGAACATTAAAAAATCACAAAAAATATTTTCTTTATTTTTTTGCATTTTATCATTTTTTTTATTTTATTTTTGCATAATAAATAGTTTGTTAGGATTTTATACTTTATTTTCTTAAATAAAACTTGTAAATAATATAAAAATATCATACATTTTTATTTTTATTATTTATACACTTAAAATAATATTTTCATACATATTTCAATTTTTTTAAACATTTTGTATATATTATTATTATTTTTCTTGAACAAAAATGAATAAAAATAAACAATATAGAATATATTTCTTTTAAAACAAAATTAGGGTTTTCACCCCTTTCCAAAAATAATCATTTTTATTTTTCTTATTTCTAAGACTTAAATAATTTATTTTTCACATACAAAAAAACATGTTGCATATTTACATTTTATTGCATATTTAAATATTGTTTATTTATTTATTTGTACATTAAATTCAATTGGGTTGTAATAGTAAATTAGGGTTTTATTTTGAGCAATATCCCCCATTCAAAATTGTATCCCCCTTCCCATAATATTGTTGTAATAGTCTAGATTTACTTTACGCATTTTATTGCTTTCATATACCATGATAGTAAACTAGGGTTTTGTATGCAAAGACCAAAAATCAAAACAAATAGCATGACCTAAATACAAGACAAAATGCATGAAAAATGACAACACCTTGCACACAAGCACCTCTAGGGTTTCACCCACTTTGTTGCCTTAAAAAATGGCCATGGTATGCATGCTAGGTATCTTGGCAAAACAAAACAAAAAAAAGATCATAGTCCCTCGATGACTCTAGACTTGGTTGCCTAAAAACAAATGATCTTAGTCCCTAAAACTTGCTAAGATACTTGGCACCATTGCTATCATGGTCATACGATGACCCATGCTCGTCCCGTTTAACATCCAAAGATAGGGTTATCTACCAAAAAAATGGTAGGTTAACAATGTCAAAGGAATAAAAATTTGTAGGAAAGACTTTTGAGTAGGTAGATGCTTCTAGTTACTTGATCAATTTGCAGACCATCCTTGCTATTTTCAAATAAACACACACAATTTAAAAACATTTCCAAACAACTTTCAAAAACATTGAAACATTTTTCAAAAGACAAACATCTTTGTATACATTCTTACGAATGAGAATCATTACAAAGATTGCCAAAACGATGGCCTCTTTTCAAAATACTTTCAAAACCATACAAAGCACCATTTCAAACAATTGGAAAAGCAAAGCAAGTGATCTAAACAAGTAACTAAGAGCCCATGGAAAACCATGGATGAAAAGGGTGCTAGCACCTTCCCTTTTCATAATCTACCCCCCGAACTCAAGAAAACATCTCAAAGGTCTTTCTTGTGCTTTTTGACCTTTCCTTTGGATAAAATAAAAAGTCGATGGCGACTCTTGCTAAACTGAAACAGTTGCGAACACAAATGCAAAACCTCAAGTCAGTTCTCCCACTGTATCACATGGGGCATTGACATGATCGACTTTGGTGCAGTCCGAAGTTGGTAGATACTCGATACTACACTCATTGAGGGTTGTTTTCTTGGAATATTTCGGTCGCCAGTAAAGTGGCTAAACTGAAACAATGAACACAGAAAACAATCCAGTGATATTGAGCTCCTTAAAACCCGGTTACTATTTACTAGGACAGGTTGAGCCAACTAAACTTCAAAAGGGTACTTACCTATGAAACCCCATGCAAGCCTAAACTAGGAACTTGTGTGACTTGCTTGTACATATATACTTGGGTATAACATCATGGACATCATGAAACATCATATGCGTCCACTAACCATTTCAAGGATTTTGGAGTTTCATCTTTGTTCCTGTTTTGTAGGTTATGAATTCACTTCGCAGGAAAACTATCCAAGTCAACCTGGTAAGAATTCCTCCACAACTCAAAGAGCTAGCTTCAAGGATTCCTGATAATTCTCCATTCACCAAGAGACATGGTCGTCTTCTCAACTTAGTCACTTCCAACACAGAGGAAGACATGATGAAAGTTCTTTTCCAATTCTTTGACCCTTTGCATCATTGCTTCACATTTCCTGACTACCAGCTTGTGCCCACTTTGGAGGAATTTTCTCAACTCTTGATAATTCCTATTCTTAATCAACTACCCTTCAATGGTACGGAAAGAGATCCAAAGCCATAAGAGATTGCTCAAGCCTTACACTTTCACTCCTCTGAGGTCACAACCCATTGGGAAACTAGAAGTGGTGTCAAGGGCTTCTTGGTAAAGTTCTTGTTTGAGAAGGCCCAAAGCTGCTGGAATTCCTTGGACTTACAAGCTTTTGAGGAGATTGTAGCTCTTCTCATCTATGGGATGGTCTTGTTCCCCAATCCTGACCAACTCATATATGTGAGTGCTGTCAAAATCTTCATGTCTCGGAATCCTGTGTCTACTTTACTTAGGGACATCTTACACTCTTTTCACACTCGAACAATGAGGAAAAGAGGTGTTCTCATGTGTTGCACTCCTCTACTGGAAAGATGGTTTATTTCTCATCTTCCCCAATCAGTCTTGAAGAATGAGCAAGGTTTGAGGTTGTCACAATGATTGATGACTCTTGCACATTCAGACATTCATTGGTGTTCTCGATCTAAGGAGAATGTTATCATCGTCGACCGTTGTGGGGAATTCCCTAATGTCCCTCTACTTGGCATTAGGGGAGGCATTACCTACAACCCCTGCTTGGCTCTGAGACAGTTTGGGTATGCCCGAAGGGATGGCCCACATGACATGCTGATTCCAGACTTGGTTTTTGACTTCGACAACGACGATCAAGGACTTCGACAAAGGTTCATCCGAGCTTGGAGGATGCCAAACAAGGTAGAAAGTAAGACCTTGGGACACAAGAATTCCATCCCCTTGAGCCTTACCTCAAGTGGGTACGAACCCGCGCTCAAAGTCTTATGATGCCTTACCACTCCATTCTCCCTATGATTATAGAGCCTGTTATGGAAGGAGAGGTTCCATACACCCTCCTACATGCTGACATGCCAACATCACTCGAAGATCTGCAAAGGAGTTGGATACAGCTCAAGGGAGAGCGCGATACTTTTGAAGCCCAATTCTACGCCAGTGAGAAGAAGGTTTTAGAACTCACTCGTCAACTTCACGAAGAGCAGACTCTCAACACCTACATTGCACCAAAGAGGATGCGCAACGTCTTTTTACCTTAGAATTTTGTATTATTTTGCCCATGGGGCATTGATGTACTAACAAATTCTATCTTATTAATATGACGTGTGTTTCTTTTTTGTTTAAAACAAATTTGAATTTCTGAATCCTTGAATGCATTACATGAATACATATCATTCATCATATGCATAAACAGGTCTTCACACCAAGTTTCCTCATCTCTCTGTTGTTTATTTCAGCAAGATGGATATTGAACAAACGGTTAAAGACTTACAAGCTCAGAATTCACAATTTCAATAGCTACTCCTGACCTTGGCCAAGGGGCAGGAGAAGCTCAAGACTCTACTAGAGAAGGAAAAAGAGAAAAAGAAGAAGAAGAGAGCTCGTGTGGCTACCTTGGGTAGAAGATTTGAAGGTCAAGCCAGAAGGGTCCTAGATTTTCCATCAACCTCTGAGGAAGGAGAAGGGAAAGGTAAAGGAATTGCAGTGCCATCTGAGTCTGAAGCTGAGGAAGAAGAGGATGAAGACTATTCTGAACAGCAGTACCCTCCTGCAGATGATAAATACAAAAACTTGGAAGAACGTCTGGAAGCTATGGAGATACAGAGAGTTCTTGGGCTGGACTTTGAAGAGTTAGGGTTGGTATCTGGAATTGTAATCCCTCCTAAGTTTAAGGTGCCTCTTTTTGCTAAGTATGATGGATTTTCTTGTCCCAAGATGCACCTACGATCTTATGTCAGGAAAATTCAACCACATTCTTCTGACAAAGACTTGTGGGTCCACTTTTCCAGGACAGTTTGTCAGGGACGCAACTGGATTGGTTCTACCAGTTAGAGAGGTCTGATGTGCATAATTGGAAAGATTTGGCGCCCGCCTTCTACAAACAATATCAATACAATGCGGACTTAGCACCAACCCGTACTCAATTACAGAGTATGGGCATGATCTCAAATGAAGGTTTCAAAGAGTATGCCCAGAAATGGAGAGACTTGGCAGGATGAGTACAACCACCTCTATCTGAGAGTGAGCTAGTAGATATGTTCTTGGGAACTCTGTCAGGGCCTTTCTTTAATCATCTGATTGGAAGCTCCTCTGCGGGGTTCACTGAGTTGATTCTAACTGGTGAGAGAGTTGAAGCCGGCATAAAAAGTGGGAAAATTCAAAAAGATGCATATGCTTTCGCTACCATCAAAAAGACTTTTCCAGCAAAGAAGGAAGTATCAGTTGACTACTCTCAAAGAGGTCAAGGAGGAGTTGAGTGTTAGCCAGCGGTGGGGGCTGTAATGATTCAGAAGTCTGCAACTGATCAGCCCAGAAACAATCAACCCAGAACCAACAAAACAAGGGTGGAAAGGCCTGTACGACAATTCACCCGGATAAACATGACTCCTGCTCAGGTTCTACCCCATCTCTTGAAGTTAAACCTTGCAAGTTTGAAAGAGACCCCGAAGAACCCGAATACTGCTTCTCCGTACTACCATTCGAATGCCAAGTGTGCTTATCATTCAGAGAGCCCGAGGCACGACACCAACAACTGTTGGGCCCTCAAGAATAAGATTCAGGATTTGATAGACGCTAAAGAAGTTGAATTCGACGCCTCTGAAAAGCCAAATGTAATATCTGCTCTAATGCCAAAGCATGGCCACAATGCCCATGCTGTTGAAGAGGATCTGTTTATTGCTACTGTTGATGATTTGATAACTCCGCTACCGTTAATCAAGTTGAATTTGTTGAAGGCTGGGATTTTCCCAGGTTGTGAAGAAGATTGCTGCCTTTTATTCATCCTTACCAACCAACTGTCCATTGTTGAAGTTAGGCATCTAACGCCTAATGGATAACCAAGAAATCCTTTTTGAAAAGACTCATGTTACACCGACTCCTGTCAATGATGTTTCAATAATAACCATATCCTTCAATCTTTCCAAGGTCTCCAAAAGACCTGTTAAGATTACATCCGCTCCAAAGACTGCACCTTTGAAGATAACCATGCCCGACCCGTCCCGTACAAGTCCGACAGATCAGTACCGTGGAACTATGGTGGAGAAATCTACTACCACGGTATTAAACAAATTGAATCAACTGAAGAGAGTTCTGATGAAGAGACTTCCGACATTGGAAACATTGCTGGAACGAGCAAAATCACCCGCAGTGGAAGAATTTTCTCTCTAGAGATTGCCCCTCCAAAGGCAGTCTTTAGACCCTCAGCTGCTCCTAAGGTTACTCCTGTACCAGTTAACATATCTGCAAGAACCCCAATTATTGAAGAGGTTGTAACTCATGTGGTTGTCCCCTCTGCTGCTGCTGATGATAGAGGGAAAGGGATCCAAGAAGAGCCCGTCAGGACGAGGGCTCAGCCATTGGTCATCCCTGAAACCTCTCAAAAAGAAATGGAAGAGATTTTGAAAATAATCAAGAAAAGCGATTATGATGTTGTGGAACAACTGGGGCAAACCCCCTCAAAGATCTCTATGTTGGCCCTGCTGCTTTGTTCAGAGGCTCATGCTAAAGCTTTGATAAGATTCTTAAAGACGGCCCATGTGCCACAGGAAACCTCTGCGGATCAGTTCCAGAAATGTGTAGCTAACTTAACAGCTGACAATGGTCTAGGATTCTTCGATGCTGATTTAACATCCAAAGGGAGAAAACATAATGACGCTTTGCATGTCTCGGTGGAATACAGAGGGACTACTCTAGCACACGTACTGGTAGACACAGGTTCATCGCTGAACACCTTGCCGAAGAAAGCCTTGGATAGACTGGATTGTGAAGGTTTAACCTTGAAGCCCAGCAATATAATTTTCAGAGCCTTTGATAGTTCTAAAAGGATGGTCCACGGGGAGGTGGACATCCCGATTAAAGTGGGAACTGAAACCTTCAACTCCATATTCTATGTGATGGACATTCGTCCTTCCTATTCTTTCTTGTTGGGAAGACCCTGGATTCACAATGCTGGAGCCGTCACTTCTACTCTACATCAAATGCTAAAGTACCCTGTCCAGGGGAAAATTATAACTGTTCACGGTGAAGAGGAATACATGATAAGCCATCTAAATTCATTCCGCTATGTGGAATTGGATGGCGAATTCATCGAAACCCCTTTCCAGCATTTTGAAGAGGTAGCTCAGGAGATTGCGGAAACCAAGACAATGTCTTCTGTACCCATGATTACCAGACCTCCGCCTCGAATGTCGTCTCTCAAAGATGCAAAGGTTGTGATTGAAGAAGTAGGAAGCACAATCCA
Organism: Vicia faba; assembly: GCA_948472305.1. NCBI lineage: Eukaryota > Viridiplantae > Streptophyta > Magnoliopsida > Fabales > Fabaceae > Vicia > Vicia faba. The sequence goes on along the minus strand of OX451736.1, from coordinate 1,050,431,146 downwards.
GGGGCAGCTTCCAGACTTTCCTTACAAATCAGATAAATTCGGCTTGGAGTTCACTTCTTCTTCTCAAAAGGTTGTACGCCGCACCCGTGCTGGAGGGCCACCAATGAAGATCACCCATCATGGACTCAATGCTTTGGAGGATAGTGAAGAGGAGGGCAGCCTGGAAGACTGGATTTTTCCAACTGTTGACGAAGGACTATGCAACTGGGAAGCAAAAGACTTTGTTCCGATTACTTTCATACCGCAGTAATTTATCTTTCAAACATTTTTGTTGGTTTGTAATAATTCTCAAACAATTCGTACACTTTTAACCTTGTGCCTTACCCGAGGCACATAGGTCCATTTGTAAGGGTTTGATTTTTCATCTTCATATGCCATTTTAATGAATCATGGACGTTTTCACATATAAACCTTTGTGTTCATTGTCTTTCTTTTTACATTTTATTTGTTTAAAGGTGGATATCCTTTACACACACCCATACTCACAAATGCAGGTACCCTTCCATTCTGGATTCCATGGGTAACAATTATGCTATGGCCTTCAGTGACTCTAAAGATTTGGTCTACCATGTCGAGTACGAAGGTGAGGAAGATTGTGAGGTGCCAGGAGAATTGGATAGACTCCTACAACGGGAAGAAAGGGTTATTCTACCTCATGAGGAGCTGTTAGAGACAATCAACTTGGGTACTGAGGATGACAGAAAAGAAGTCAGAGTGGGTGCCAACCTACAGTCAAGTGTCAAAGAGCGCCTAATTCATCTGTTACATGAATATGTTGAGATCTTCGCCTGGTCTTACGAAGACATGCCGGGACTTGATACAGACATTGTGGTTCACCATCTACCCACAAGAGAATACTGTCCACCAGTTAAACAAAAAGTCTGCCGCATGAGGCCCGACATGTCGGAAAAGATCAAAGTAGAAGTTATGAAGCAGTTCAATGCTGGATTTCTTGCTGTTACTTCCTATCCACAATGGGTTGCTAACATTGTGCCCGTGCCTAAGAAGGAAGGCAAAGTGAGAATGTGCGTGGATTATAGAGATTTAAACAGGGCCAGCCCTAAAGATGACTTTCCACTTCCGCACATTGACATCCTGGTTGACAACACAGCTCAGCACAAGGTATTTTCTTTCATGGACGGATTTTCAGGTTACAACCAGATCAAAATGGCACCTGAGGACATGGAGAAAACTACTTTTGTTACACAGTGGGGCACGTTGTGCTACAAAGTGATGCCATTCGGAATGAAGAATGCCGGGGTAACCTATCAACGTGCCATGGTAGCTTTGTTTCATGATATGATACATCATGAGATAGAGGTCTAAGTAGATGACATGATATCCCGATCACAAACGGAAGAAGAACACCTTAACCACTTGCAAAAGTTGTTTGTCAGGTTGAAAGACTACAAGCTAAGGTTAAACCCTAAAAAGTTCACATTCGGAGTCCGGTCCGGTAAACTCTTGGGTTTCATTGTCAGCAACAAAGGCATCGAGGTTGATCCTGCCAAAGTCAAAGCTATACAAGAAATGCCTGCTCCTCGCACTGAGAAGGAGGTCAGAGGTTTCTTAGGACGCCTAAACTACATTGCAAGGTTCATCTCTCACCTAACATCTACCTGTGAACCAATCTTCAAGCTGTTGAAGAAAGATCAGGTGGTTAAATGGAATGATGACTGTCAAATTACTTTCGATAAAATCAAGGATTATTTGCTATAGCCTCCTATCTTGATGCCACCCGTCGAAGGAAAACCTCTAATCATGTATATGACTATCTTAGAGAATTCAATGGGGTGTGTACTGGGCCAACATGACGAGTCTGGCCAAAAAGAGCATGCCATTTATTACCTTAGCAAAAAGTTTACCGACTGTGAAACAAGATATTTACTGCTCGAGAAAATTTGCTGCGCTTTGGTATGGGCTGCTCGCCGGCTAAGGCAGTATATGTTGACTCATACCACTCTGCTGATATCTAAGATGGATCCGATCAAGTACATCTTTGAGAAGCCTGCCCTATCTGGAAGAATAGCTAGATGGCAGATGATCCTAATGGAATACGATATATAGTACACGACCCAAAAAGCTATAAAGGGAAGTGTGCTAGCTGATCATCTGGCTCATCAAGCTGTCGAAGATTACCAATCCATGAAGTTTAACTTCCCTGACGAAGACATTATGACATTGGACAACGTTGAAGATTTCAGACCATATGACAAACCTGAACAAGGATCCCGATGGACCCTGTACTTTGATGGAGCCTCTAATGCACTTGGCAACGGTATCGGCGCGGTACTCATCTCCCCAGAGGGTTGCCATACACCTTTCACTGCCAGACTTTGCTTCAACTGTACTAACAACATGGCCTATCATGAAGCTTGTATCTTTGGTCTCAAGGCTGCCATAGACTTGGGAATCAAATCTTTGATTGTGTTTGGGGACTCATCTTTGGTCATCAGTCAGATCAAAGGAGAGTGGGACACTAAGCATCCAAACCTCATCCCTTACAAAGAACATGTCTTGACATTGCTACCACATTTCGATCAGATTACCTTCGAGCACTTCCCGCGAGAAGAAAATCAGCTGGCAGATGCTCTAGCTACAATGTCATCCATGTTTAAACTTAATTGGGATAATGAGGCTCCCGAAATCACCATTGAACGGATGGACGAACCTGCACATTGTCACGAGATTAATACCGAAGAAGTAGTGGACCGACCTTGGTTTCACGAAGTCAAAAGGTATCTCTAGGCTCAAGAATATCCTGAAGGAGCTTCAGTCAACGACAAAAAGTTCTTAAGGAGATTCTCATCTAAGTTCTTCCTAAGTAATGGTATCCTGTACAAGCACAATCATGATTGCATTCTGCTCCGTTGTGTGGACAAGATTGAAGCTGAACAGATCATGGCTGAACTACACAATGGTACCTTTGGCACTCACTCTAGCGGGCATACGATGGCTAAGAAGATTCTACGGGCAGGCTATTACTGGTCTACCATGGAAGCTGACTGCTATCAACATTCCAGGACTTGTCACAAATGTCAAATCTATGCGGACAAGGTACGTATACCTCAAGTTCCTCTCAATGTCTTAACAGCTCCTTGGACATTTTCTATGTGGGGAATCGACATGATTGGAGAGATCAAGCCAACAACATCCAATGGAAACCGCTTCATCCTAGTGGCCATTGATTACTTTACCAAGTGGGTCGAAGCAGCTTGCTTCGCATCTGTCACAAAGAATGTTGTTGCTCGCTTCATCAAGCAGAACCTCATTTGCCGGTACGGCATCCCTGAAAGGATCATCACTGACAACAGTAAAAACCTTAACAACATTATGATCACCGCCTTGTGCGAGCAGTTCTAGATTGAACATCACAATTCATCTCCCTATCAGCCAAAGATGAACGGTGTTGTCAAAGCTGCGAACAAAAATATCAAGAAGATCATATAAAAGATGACAGTCACCTATAAAGACTGGCATGAGATGCTACCGTTTGCTCTCCACGGGTACCGTACCACGGCTCGCACATCAACTGGGGCAACACCTTATTCCTTGGTATATGGCATGGAAGCTGTTTTACCTATCGAGGTTCATATTCCCTCCTTGAGAATCATGAAGGATGCTGGTTTGAGTGAAGAAGATTGGATCGAAACCCGGCTTGATCAGTTGAACTTAATTGACGAGAAAAGACTTACTGTTGTTTTCCACGGTCAGACATATCAAAAACGGATGATCAAGGCTTTCAACAAGAAAGTCAGACAACAAGTATATCAAGTTGCAGATCTTGTGATTAAGCGCATCATCTTGCCGCAAAGTGATCCCAGGGGCAAATGGACTCCTACCTACAAAGGACCATTTGTAATCAAGAACATCTTTTCTGGTGGGGCAATGATCTTAACCACCATGGACGGTGATGACTTGCCGCACCCTGCGAATGCAGACATAGTCAAAAGATACTACGCATAAATGACCCGCTAGGTTGACGTACCTAGGAAAAAAAAGGGCATCCCGGTGAATCGAAAACCCGAAAGGGCGGTTCAGGCAAAATTTAGGGATAAATAAAAAAATCTATACACCCGACAAGTTGAAAACCCGAAAGGGTGACTTGGGCAAAAAAGGGTTTCCCGATGGACTGAAAACCCGAAAGGGCGGTCCAGGCAAAAGTTAGGGAATTAAAGTGTATGACTATGTCTCGTCGGATCACTTTAAGGATAATCTCTTCATAGACAAGCTCCAGGCTTCTGGTCAACTCAATCATCTTCGAACGAGGCAACGAATGGACAAGATATTCAGAGTTACGAAGGCTATAGCAGAATGGGAACCCCATGAATTTTTACACATAGCCATCTTTCTTTGTATAAATTTTTCTCATTTCTATGACAACGTTCTCTTACTAGGATGTCTGTCTCCTTTGTACAAAATACTTACACAAAGTTAATACAAAGATACTTCAAAGTGCAGAAAACTATTTGTTTTTTCTTTTTTACACTTGTGTTTTATTTGAAAACGTCCAATGATTTATTAATGAGCATATTCATTTGAATATAATCACTGTTTACAAATAAACGATTTGGAAAAGATTAATTACTGACAGGTTGAAAGTATAGGAAAACGTCTTTAGGCTATTCCAGGGGAAATCCCTACAGTACATCATCTAGATCCCCAGCGGAGCTAAATTTCAAAATCCCCATCAGAGTTAAAATTTCAAACTCCCAATCCCCAGCGGAGCCAAAACTTTGAACTACAGATCCTCAGCGGAGATTGAAACTTTCTTCCCCAACGAAGCTAAAACTTCAACCTTTAAACCCCAGTGGAAATCCTCCAGTTTCCTCGAATTCCCCTGCGAGTTATCTTAAAACCTGATAATTTCCCAATAAGTTGCTTTGAAGCCTGACGGCTAACCAGATGACAACTTCGGATAATTCCCCAGTAGATTGGCATACAACCCAAACTCCTTATCTCCCCAGCAAGATAGCTATTCCCTACAGAGTCTTCATTATTCCCCAATAAAGTCGCCAAAGTTTTCATTACTCCTCAACAGAATGAAGATTCTCATTCTTAGTTCCCCGCAGAAACCATCAGAGTTTTCCCTATTCCCTAGCCGAGTAAGGATTCCCATTGTGTAATCCCCAGCCATGGTTATCAAAGTTCTCAGGATTCCCCAAGCAGGTTTCTCAAGCAACACTTGGCATTATTCTCACAATAGAATGTTTATCATCCTCCAACTTCAAAGACATGAAGGATCTCTATATCCCTGGAGAAGTTAGGATTTCTCTTAATCCCCAGTAGTCTCCAAGGATTTCTCATCCTCAGCAATCAAAGTTTTTGAATCTCTAGCAGCAGCCAAGGATTTATCTTCCCCGACAGCAGTCAAGGGTTTTGTTATCCCCAGCTGTAAAGGATTTTTTTTCCTCAGCAATACAGCGAATCAGCTTACATGTACATACATTACACTCATATATCATAAACATTGATAAAACACATTTATTGCATCATACATTTCATGCAATATAACTTTGTGTTTCAGCTAACATTTTACCCTTTTTAGGATAAGATTAACAGCTATCTTTAACAAATATTCAAAGATTTAAGATATAGTACGGATACACTCCAGACACGAAAGTCATTCTGTTACTCATTCAGATCTCTTATTCATGATACAGTAAAGATACACTCCAAACACGGAAGTCATTCTATTACTCATTCAAAATTCAAAGTCAAGATACATTACGGATGCACTCCAGACACGGAAGTCCTTCTGTTACTCATTCAGACCTCAACTTCAGATACAGTACGGATACACTCCAGACACGGAATCCATTCTGTCACTTATTTTGATGTTCCCTTGCCCAGAGACGCTCCAGACACTGAAGCCATTTTGCCACTTATTCAAATTTCAAGTACAGATACAGTCAGATACGCTCCAGACACGGTTGCCATTCTGTCACTCATTCTGTTTTTCCTCAGCTCAGATACACTCCGAACATGGAAGTCATTCTGCCACTTATTCAAGATACAGTCCAGATATGCTCCAAACACGGAATCCATTCTGTCACTTATTCAAATCTCCAGATACAGCTCAGATACGTTCCAAATACGGATACCATTCTGATGTTCATTCTCCTGATTTACAACAAACATTCTTGGATGGAATCTTTAAGCCCATCTCCAACAAGATTCTATCACATCTCCAAATGGCATCTTTAAGCCCATTTCCTCAACTACACTTTGACGAGTGCAAATTTACGGGCACTATAGTGTCCAATCATCTTTTACCTTCGAGTAACGAACGACAAAATTCGCCAATCTAACTCTTAAGGTTCAAGAAGATTGAACAGGGGCAGCTATTGTACCCCAAAATATTCCCTCTCATTTTATCAAGATTCTCCTCACAAGACTTCTTGAACTCAAGACTATATTAGGGTTTGCTCAACTCAAGACCTCTCCTTGCACTGATAACCTGAAATTAGGGTTTGAGTTTGCACAGGGATTTTTGGACTTCCAATGACTCATGTGACTTTCATACTTCATGTTGGGACTCTAAGTTTTCTCATACCAAGTTTCAAGCTTTGAATCAAATTATTGACCAGTCAATTGGACAGTTGACATAAAAATCAATTGTATTGGGGAAAAAGTCAATCATGGCCAATTTACAGTCAAACCTCATAATTTTTTATCCATATCAACATTATAGACTCATATGAACCATTTGATCAAGTTTGGACCACATCTCCTCAAGAAATTTGATCAGATCATTAAAATGGCAAAATGGTCAAAATTAGGGTTTTGACTGTGAAAGGGCAATTTCTGATTTTTAACCTAGCCAATGACTAATTGGGTTCAAACATGATTTTAAGGACTCAATGTCATCATCTTGACCTAATCACAAAGTTTAAAAGATCTCAAATGCATAGGATTGACAGATGAATTTTCCATTCAACTGATCAAAAATCAATTGTACACTGAAAAGTCAAACTTTGACTTTTTGGTCAAAATCAAGTGCCAAGGGTCATAATTCATCAAGATGTGTCAAAATGTGAAACTTGTTGACCAAGAAACCTAATTTTGAAAATTAGGGTTTTAATTTGAAATTTTTCATAACTTAGAATTTTTCGAAGTTATGAAAATTTCTTATTTTTTCCCAACTTTTTCACCATGATGCAATTGGATTCAAAGAAAAATTCCGACATGAAAGTTGTAGTCCTCCACAAAATCTACAAATTTGATTCACAAAGTTTTCACAAAAGATGCTTGTATCTCAATTTATGGTTTTGTGAATAAGGGTCCATAAACTTTTTAACTTAGTGAAAATTTGCCCTAGTTTAGGCAAATTTTTGACCTAACTTCATGGTAACTTTTCACCTAGTTCCATGAGGAATATCAAAATGAATTTCAAAGATGGATTGCAGAGCATGTTACAAGCTTTCCAAAATGTCCCAGAACTCTCCAAGATCATTTATGGTTAGGGAGAATCGAAGAAATGAAAATGGCAATTTATCACTTTTGTGCAAGGCATTTTTCACATTAGTACAAGTTGCAAATCAGTTTCAAACTTGCTTGTAATTGCATTATAGGTTCTAATCCTTTCTACACTCCTTAATTTAATGCAAACAAAATGGATAAAGGTTTTATTTTTTATCTTTGGAGCATTGTACATTGAATTAATCCAAAAATGGCATAAAGTGCATAATACCATTTTGATAAATCATGCTTTTTGCAATTTTGTTTATATAGAGCCATGGACCTGATCTCTTGTTGCAAACAAGATCCACAAACATCCGAAAAAGTTCACCAACCCTATGCAGTCCATAAGTTAGCCTGTACAGGCCTTTGGCTTTGTCACTTCACCTTTTCTTCAAAAACAAGCAAACTTGCAAAAGTCAAGCAAGCTTGTGTATCTGATAAAGGCAAGGCTTTGTATCATTTCAAACAACCTCAGAACATTGTAACAAGCAGAATACACGAATTGCCAACAGCTCAAACACTCCAAAACACAAAAACACCATTTCTTCCCAAAACAGGGCAACCTCTGCAAATCACTAGCCAAAACATATTTTGCTCGTGCGATTTTTGTTTCAAGGCTTCAAACACATTCCATACCTCCTACCTAAACTATCCAGGCCTTTGTTCAGCAACTGTAACCCTTGTTTCAAGCATCACCATTTTCATTTTTTGAGTTTGCAGGTTGACTTCTACAAAGAGTTCCAAGCAACTTCAAGGCAAGCTGGGCATTGGGATAGCTTGAGGGAACTTCAAGCAAGCTCATACGACCTTCAGGCCTCACTCAAAGTTCCCATATTGCCATATCCAAACTCAACTGAACAAGGTATTTTCAAGTTTCTGTCTCTCTATTTAGGCATCCTTAAGCTTAGGTTTGTGAAGCAAAGATGTAGTCCTTAACATGCTTGAGTTGTACATATGCATAGTTGTTATTTATATTAACTGAGTAGTGAGAATTTGAAGCTTGAAGTTCATGAAAATTTTAGGTCAGAAATTAGGGGTGATAAAATTCTCCTTGATCTTTGAGAGTTAGATCTTGATTTTTATAACATTGGAATCGTGAGTTAACATGCTACAAGTTTCATGTTGCCAGATTTTGTTGTTATGCACGTATGCAAGAGATACAGGTCTGGCTCAGAAACGCAGTTTTCATGCACGTATGAGAGATTTTATTTTTATGCACGTATACAAAATTAGGGTTTTCACCCCTTTCCAAAAATAATCATTTTTATTTTTCTTATTTCTAAGACCTAAATAATTTATTTTTCACATACATAAAATGAATACAAAAAAACATGTTGCATATTTACATTTTATTGCATATTTAAATATTATTTGTTTATTTATTTGTACATTAAATTCAATTGGGTTGTAATAGTAAATTAGGGTTTTATTTTGAGCAATATCCCCCATTCAAAATTGTATCCCCCTTCCCATAATATTGTTGTAATAGTCTAGATTTACTTTACGCATTTTATTGATTTCATATACCATGATAGTAAACTAGGGTTTTGTATGCAAAGACCAAAAATCAAAACAAATAGATAACCTAAGTACAAGACAAAAATGCATGAAAAATGACAACACCTTACACACAAGCACCTCTAGGGTTTCACCCACTTTGTTTCCTTAAAAAAATGGCCATGGTATGCATGCTAGGCATCTTGGCAAAACAAAAAAAAAAGATCATAGTCCCTCGATGACGCTAGACTTGGTTGCCTAAAAAAATGATCTTAGTCCCTAAAACTTGCTAAGATACTTGGCACCATTGATATCATGGTCATACGATGACCCATGCCCGTCCCGTTTAACATCCAAAGATAGGGTTATCTACCAAAACAATGGTAGGTTAACAATGTCAAAGGAATAAAAATGTGTAGGAAAGACTTTTGAGTAGGTAGATGCTTCTAGTTACTTGATCAATTTGCAGACCATCCTTGCTATTTTCAAAAAAACACACACAATTTCAAAACATTTCCAAACAAATTTCAAAAACATTGAAACGTTTTTCAAAAGACAAACATCTTTGTATACATTCTTACGAATGAGAATCATTACAAAGATTTCCAAAATGATGGCCTCTTTTCAAAATACTTTCAAAACCACACAAAGAACCATTTCAAACAATTGGAAAAGCAAAGCAAGTGATCTAAACAAGTAACTAAGAGCCCATGGAAAACCATGGATGAAAAGGGTGCTAGCACCTTCCCTTTTCATAATCTACCCCCCGAACTCAAGAAAACATCTCAAAGGTCTTTCCTGTGCTTTTTGACCTTTCCTTTGGATAAAATAAAAAGTCGGTGGCGACTCTTGCTAAACTGAAACATTTACAAACACAAACGCAAAACCTCAAGTCATTTCTCCCACCGTATCACATGGGCATCGACATGATCGGCGAGATCAGACCTACTGCGTCTAACGGGCATCGTTTCATTCTGGCGGCTATTGATTATTTCACGAAGTGGGTCGAGGCAGCTTCCTTTGCTACAGTAACCAAGAATGTCGTGGCGCGGTTTATCCGACACAGTTTGATCTGTCGATATGGTGTACCCGAGAGGATCATTACTGACAATGGTACAAATCTCAATAATACGATGATCATCGAGCTCTGTAAACAGTTTAAGATTCAGCATCACAACTCTTCTCCTTACCGGCCGAAGATGAATGGGGTTGTTGAAGCGGCTAATAAGAACATCAAGAAGATTGTGCAGAAGATGACGGTGACATACAAAGACTGGCACGAGATGCTACCATTCACTCTTCATGGCTATCGCACCTCAGCACAGACGTCGACAGGGGCAACACCCTACTCTCTGGTGTATGGCATAGAGGCAGTCCTACCCATCGAAGTCCAGATACCCTCTCTCCGGATTATGAAGGATGCAGGTTTAAGCAAAGACGATTAGATCCAGACCCGACTTGACCAGCTGAACCTAATCGACAAGAGGAGACTTACTGCTATCTGTCATGGTCAGACGTATCAAAAGCGAATGATCAAGGCTTTTAACAAGAAAGTCCGATGACAAGAGTATCAAGTCGGGGATCTGGTGATCAAACGCATCATACTACCACAAGGTGATCCCAGGGGCAAATGGACCCCCACATACGAAGGGCCATTTGTGGTTAAGAACATTTTCTCGGGAGGAGCTATGATTCTAACCGCCGTGGATGGTGACGACCTTCCTCACCCCGTCAATGAAGACATAGTGAAAAAATACTACGCCTAATCAAAGACCCGCTAGGTTGACTGGCCTAGGCAAAAATAAGGGCTTCCCGGCGAACCAAAAGGGTTCGGGAAAAAGTAAGGGATGAAAATGAAAAAAACTGTACACCCGGCAAGTCGAAAACCTAAAAAGGCAGCTTGGGCAAAAAAGGTTATCACGGTGGACTGAAAACCCGAAAGGGCGGTCCAGGCAAAAATTAGGGATCAAAGTGTAACACTATGTCTCATTGGACCATCTTGCAACCAAAATTCAGTATCGACTATCAAGCTCGGACGACGCCAATCAATCTGATCTACCTTCGACCAAGTAGCAAAGTGATGAAACGCTCGAAGATATAAAGACAATAGCAGAGTTGGAACCCAATGGGATTGTTCACAATGCTGTTTTTCTTTCTTTTTACACAAATTGTATAAATTTTGTTCCCTCGACGGTGTTCTCTTACTAGGACGTCAGCCTCTTGTACAAAACGCCTATTACAGGCCAACTTCAAAATCAATACAATTCATTTTCACAAGAAATTTCTATTTGTTTTTTCTTTTTCTGTGTTGTTTTGCAAGAACGTCCAATGATTCATTTTTGATATATGAATTTGAAAATAATTGCTGCTCATAAATGTTTACATGAAAAACAAAAGACAATTACTCATAATTCCAAGAACAGGGGCAAACAAGAAATGTCCAAACCTTACAGTTACTCTACCCACCAGGTACGGGGACAGAGCCAGCTTAAGAATAGGACTAAAGATACATACACTCCCCGCAGAGTAGGAGGTATCCAAAGACAGTGGTATCAAGTCTCCCCAGCTGAGGTTCACAATCGCTAATGAGTCGGCAAATTCCCCCAAGCAGAAATTCAATCCCCGACAGGGTTCATTATCACCAGCAACGGTAATTCATCCCCAGCGGAGTGGTTTCTCCAAATCAACAGATCATCCAACAGAGTATCTCTCTTCCCCACAGAGTCATTCTCCCACCGAATTATTATCAAACAAAGTCTCTCCCGGCGGAATGTTCTCAAGCATAACAGACGCAAGTCTCCAGTTAATCATCTTCAGTCATTATCCCCAGCGAGAACGAGGAACTCAACTCCTTATACTCTCCAGCGGAAGTCTAAAATTTATTTTCCCCAACCGAAGAATATCACAAGAACATTGCATATCCATATATCGTGGCATACGCATGTGCATCATATAGCACAATCTCATTTATTTTGAGAAAATCATTACTCAATACATTTCATACATCATGACATTACATACGACTAACTCTTTACCTTTCAGGGAAAGATACAAACAAGTTCTCACAAGTTTCCTCTGGTTCAGTCAAATCGATACTAAGATTTCTATTCCATTTCAAGTTATGAAGCCCGGAAATCGACCAGATAATATCTTGATCTCTCAAAAATACTATGAAGCCTGGAATCGACCAGATAGTGGTATCTCTTAAATACAAGCTATGAAGCCCGGGAATCGACCAGAAAATAGCTTAACCCCTCAACAAGTTATTGTGAAGCCTGGAAATCGACCAGATAGCAATACCAGATACTATGAAGCCTGGAGATCAACCTGATAATGGTATAAGATGCTGTGAAGACTAGATCACGATCAGATAGCGGAAAAAGATACTGAAGCCTGGGACACGACCAGATAACAGTGTAAGGTACTACGAAGTTTGGAGCACGACCAAATAGCAGTTTACCTGGCCAATTACTATAAATCCCGGAAATCGACCGAATATTAGTATGCCTTAAATTCAAGTTGGAAGCATGGATGCAACCGGATAACCACTTGATTCCTTCTGAAGCCTGGAGCACGACCAGATAAGAATTGAGAAATTGCAAAGCCTGGAGAATGACCAGATAGCAAGTTTAATCTCATATCCCCAGTAAGTCACTATAAAGCCTGGAGCACGACCAGATAGCAGTCGGTCTTATTTTCCTCAGCAAATCATTATGAAGCCTGGAGCACGACCAGATAGCAGTTCATTTTCACCTCCTCGACTAAGAGATGATTCCCCAGTAGAGTAACGGACAACTGAAGTTCCTAAAACTCTATCTCTCTCAAGACAAAGAACAACGTTCCCCAGTGTAGTCCTCCTCAACAACAGGTGTACGAGTTCTCGCAAAGGAATCTCTTATGTGATCGACACTTCTTCTGATGGCGTCTTTAAGCCCATCTTCTGTCATTGACTTCCAAATGACATTTATAATTCCATTCACAACATCACAAGATGAGTACCACTTCAAGCGAGTGCAAATTTCTGGGAACTCTAGTGTTCAATCATCTTCTACCTTCGGATCACGAAAGGAAGACAAGCCAATCTACATCCTCAGGTTTAAGAAGATTGAACAGGGGCAGCTGTTGTACCCTAAAATTTTCCCTCCCATATTTCTCAATACATTTCAAGTAAAGTCCTCAAATTGCTCAAGGAAGTCCAAGAGTTGGCCAAACAAACTCTCTCTTAAGGCAGTGTACCTCAAATTAGGGTTTCAGTTTGCATCAAGATGTTTGAGTCCAAAGGATCCCAAATGCTCACCATTGTCCTAATATGTTCTCAAGACTACTCATACCAAGTTTCAAGCCTTGCAGAGGAAGTTTGCTCAGTCAATTGCTCAAAGGCCTGAAAATCGACTATGTTGGGGAAAAAGTCAACTATGGCCCACAAAAGTCAACTATGTCATTTTGGAAAGTCAACAAAAACACCTTTTGGGTCAAAGCTTCATACATGAACATGGAAGACTCAATTGATATGAGATCAAAAGGGTTGCTTAGAGGACATCTTAAGCTTTCTAAAAAGTCCAATAACACACCTCTAGGGTCAAAATTGAAAGAGTTGTGCATTGGTAAAGTTGACCCTTTTTGCAAAATTGCCAAAAGTCAAATGTGTCTAAAATTGCATTTTTTTGTCAAATGGGCCCAACTTTTTATGCTTGCACTGAGTTTGTAATGTGACCCATGACCCATGATCCTTCCCATTTGTCATTATTTTATTTTTTTCATTTATTTTGATTTTATTTCAATTAAATCAAATAAAATCAAAATAAATAATGAAAATATCAAAAACTAATCAAATCTTGAGATTTTGTGCATGTTTAGGTCTATTATACAGCTGGAAGTGAGATCAAATCGTGTAAGGCTCATATGGATACAAAAAGATTGCATTTTGATTGATTTGGAAAGATTTGCACAAAGGATCAAATCATGAATCAATAATAATAATTGAGGGAGATTTGATACAAGTTTGCAACCCTAATTCATTCTAGGGTACATAATGGACAATTACAGACCAAAAACAAAAGAGGTTGGAGGCGTGTAAAAGAGAAAGCAAGTTAAAAAATATTCAAGAAAAGTGGCAAACTGATTTCCATGTTTTAGATCAATTCAAAGCATTCTATCCATCTCAAACGTTTGCTGGACATCCCAGGAACATGTTTCAACCATTAACAAGCTTTCCCACGTTCAGAATTGCACTGTAAGGGTCACACGGTTCATCTCTTTTCTTGAATTCGCATATCTTAATTATGGCATCTTTAACATGATTTATTAGGATATTCGTAATCCTTGAGTTATTTGCAAGCTAATGGTTATGATTAATTGCATTTTTATTGACTGTACATCAAGATGCCGTAGTTAGGGTTCTTGCTTCGTTTTTAGGGTTTTTCTGTACAGGAACAATTGGCCATGGATAATGGTACCATGATGCTCGTGAGGTTGCAATAATTTGATTGGTACCATTGGTTGTGATTTATCATGCTTGCATAGGATTTTGGAGATGCACAGGGTTGTACCTACGCCCAGCGTCCGTAGGTAAAAGTAGTTTGTCTAAAACGACAGAGGCGACGAAGGAGACGATGGTGTGGCGTGCTGTGAATGGGCCATTTGAATTTCGCGTGTTTCAAAATTTATTTTTTTGGTTTTATCATATAATAATTGTTTGTCATTATTTGTTCAACTAAGCAAGCCAACGCAGGTGGTAAGGCCATTGGTCATTGATGCACACGTCCTGGGTTCGATCCCAGACGTGTGCACTTTATTTTTCTCAATACTTCTAGGGTAATTCAATGTATCACATGACAAGGAATCCACCATACATCCTCAGCGTCCAACCACAAGATCATCAACAAGCCAGATCTAACGCTTTCTCCCTGAAGGACCACCATGGGCATGAGTCAAGCGCATGTATGGGATCTGGCAAAGTCAAACAGGGCCAGAGTTTTGTGCTCAGATTTGCCATCAACACCCCCTCCTTTTGCTATTTACCTCAGGCCCATTCTTTTTCTTTTCTAATTTTTCTTTAATTTAATTTAATTTGTTTTAATTATTTACTAACCAAAATTAATTTCTTTTTTCACAAAAATCATAAAATCAAATTTCACAAATTTAGAATTAGGTTTTTTTTTATTTTATCAAATTTAATATAATGTTAGTTTTAATTTAAATTAGGATAATCCTAATTTTTTTTTTTATAATTAAAAATCAATTAGAAAAATTAGGGCTGACTCTTGATTTAATTTTTATTTCTTTTCTCAATAAAATAAAAATACAAAATAGATTAATTTAATTATTTTTCTTAATTTAAATTAATTAGTAAATAGGTTTTTTTTATTCAATTAAAACTTATTTTTCTCAAAATAATCAAAAACCACAAAAAATGATTTTTCTTTTAATTAGGCTTAGTCGGGGTCAAAACCCTAATTCTCTCGTTTCGATTCATCGCGCACGCTTATTATTTTTGCAAATATTAATGTAACTGCTTACAGTATGTAGTAGTTTAATTAGGATTTTCTTTATTTATCTTTTTTTTTGGGATTTTTGGCTATGTAATTAATCCCTCCCCCGAAGCCTTGTAATAGCGTAGGTTTTACTTTTCCGCATTTTAATTCTCGCAAATACTAACTGTTAGATGTATGTTAATAGGATTGTATGACAAGATTACATGACAATTTAAAATGGCTAGAAAACCCTAATGTGCAAAGATAATAATTGAAATCAAATCACTCGCACATGCGCACTCTTAGGGTATACTCTCACTTCGGTTGCCTTCGGTAAACGGTCATTAAGTATAGGGTGTCTTAGTGGTGCCCTCCTGTCTAAACAAAGATCAAATGTTCCGTTCCGAAATGTTGCCTCGGAAAGTTTACCTCGGAAATGTTGCCTCGAATATGATCTTAAGACATTAGGGTTATTACTAAGACATCCTAACATTGCTTTAGTGATCGTACGTCCCTTACGAATTGACCCTTACAACTCCAACGACAGTGCTACCTACTCATTAATAGTGGGATAGTACTGTCTAAAGGAAACAAGAACAGAAACAATCTTTTTTCGAGTAGGTAGATAACTGTTAGGTACTTGCTCAAAACAACAAATTTGTTCACACCAAACACTTTTCAAACAAAGTTTTCAAAAACACTTCGTAACACTCTTGAAGACAGAAGCAAGGGTTAAAACGAAGTAAAACAAAAACTTTTCAAAACACAAACACACAAGCAATTTCAAAAAGATGAGCAAGTACCTAAGAGCCCATGGAAAACCATGGATAGAAAGGGTGCTAACACCTTCCCTTTCTATAACCTACCCTCCGTAATCAAAATCTCGAAAAAGGAATTTTTCTGTGCTTTTTTCCTTTCCAGTTGGACAAAATAAAAGTCGGTGGCGACTCTTGCTTACCGCGAGATTTTGCAAACACAAAACGCAAAACGCAAACCAGCATTTTCAAAATAGTCAGTTCTGCCACCGTATCACAAGGTGATTCTTTTCATTGAGAAGGTTTTCGTTCACTGAATATTCATGGTGTGAATTTATCTGCTGTTTAACAAATAGTCATATGTAAACAATGGTATTTTACAAATGCAAAGCTTATGTCTGTCTTGAGAAGAAGAAAAAATTGAAAATGAAATTTTTACTAAAACAAAATTTGCAAGAGAGTGATATCAACTCATGATTTATAGCAAACCTTACAGAAGTCATGATACCTTTTTGTAACAGTATGCTTTCGAACTAACCCATGCTTCAGCTAGGACTTTTAAGGTTTATAACGTGGCCTGGTTCATGGTTCAAGAAAAAAAGGATAAAGGCTCAAATTTTATTTGTACCCAACCCGCTCTTCGTGATGTTCTTTAGTCCTATGCTCAGCTAATTGTGCGTTTCGATCCCGATTGAGTCTGGAATGTCCTTGATATTTTGGTGATGGTTCAGAGATTGAACGTTTATTTAGAAGAGGCAGTCATTTTGTAATCTCTTTTTTTGTAGAGGATTTGTAGTAACCTCTTTTTTAGTTTTCGTTATCCCTTCTTTTTCCTGAACTATTTCTTTTGTGATTACAGTCAGCGGAATGCCCCTGTTTTTTTCTTACGTCTCCTTCATAGGTTTTGACTTAGCGGGCTTTTATTTTGAGAGATAATGACTGTCGGTTTTAATGAGTATGTGGAACCATCACCATCTTCTGATTTGGAAGGACGTCTTTGATGTCATTCATTATGTATAAAGTAGAATATTGCGACTGAATGCGCATATGAATTAACTGAGAAAACTTCCCTGTCCCAAGTTATGATTAAGGGTTTTAATTTGTGTGAAAAGAAAAAATCCTACTTCTTTGACTCAAAGGGGTTGACTAGGGATTATCTTCCTTATAACTCCACTGTTTTGGATTTGAAACAACGCATGTACATCATCAGTAAGGTCTGTTTAAAAGCATATTGTAGAGATTGTGGTATCGTTTTCTTCATCCTCCCTCTAAAGGCTTATAGGTTTTTAATCGAGAGTCGAATATAACGTAAAGGAAGCAAGAAAACAGTTTAAATAAAATGACAATGAAATCATTTGAGACAAACATATGTGATGCATTAATGGGAAAACCAAAGTTCGAAATAATTGTAATTGTTTGAACAACAAATGAAATTACAAATGAAAAATAAAAAATGAACTGGACGTTCTCAATGATTTGGCCTAGGAGCAGTGATCACTTTGTGAGTCTCTGGAGGGTAGAATTCAATCTCTTTGGCATCAATAATATCCTAAATTTTGTTCTTCAGATCCCACCAACCATTTGTATCATGCCCAAGACTATCAAAATGGTATGCACACCTTTTGTCGGGGTGGTAACTAGGAGCAGAAGTATTGGGATTTCGCAGAGGAGCCTTTAACGTAATCAATCTGGCTTTAAACATGTGTTGTAAAGCTTGAGCTAGTGACATGTTGATTCTGGTGAATTATCTCTCATGTATGACCTCTTTATGATAGTTCCCCTGTTGGTGTCGTTGCATAGGCTTAAGATTAAAGACCAGTATTTCCCCCACAGATTGATTGTGGTCGTTTGTCTTATTATGACCCTTCTAGCCATACACAACATTGGCTTCCCTCTTACCAGCAAATGGCTTCTTCTCAGCATTAGAAGATGCAGCCATCGTGATCTTCCCACTCTTGATACCACTTTCAATCCTTTCTCCAGTCAGAACCATCTATGTGAATCCAGATGAGGAACTTCCAATCAGCAGATTAAAGAACGGGCCTGTCAGAGTGCCCATGAACATATCTACCATTTTCCGATCATTCAGAGGAGGTTGTACCCTGCCAGCTAGATCCCTCCATTTTTGGGCATATTCTTTGAATCCTTCCTAGAACCCATAGACATGCTTTGAAGTTGTGTACGAGTTCGAGCGAGGTCAGCATTGTATTGGTACTACTTGTAGAAAGCAGCAGCCAGGTCTTCCCAGGTATGAATGTCTATTCTTTCTAGCTGGTAGAACCACTCCAGTTGCGTGCCAGCTAAACTTTCTTGGAAGAAATGGACCCATAACTTCCGGTCAGCAGTGTGAGGCTATATCTTCCTGACATAGGACCTTAAGTGCAACTTAGGGCAAGAGACATCATCATATTTAGCGAACGTGGGGACCTTGATTTTTGGTGGGATGATCACTCCAGAAACCAGGCCTAATTCTTCAAAGTCCAAGCCAGGTATCTACTGAATTTCCATAGCATTGAGATGATCTTTCAACTGTTTGTATTTATCATCAGCATGAGGATACTGGTCCTCAGAATAATCAGCTTCGTCTTCATCAATTCCCGGGTTTTTATCTTCTTCATGATTATCCCCCTTATTTGATGGAGTTGAAAGATCTAGAGCTCCTTTAACCGGTCTTCTGAGTCTTCTTCCCATATTAAGGATTCCAGCCGATTTCTTTGCCTTTTTCTTCTTCTCTTTGATGACGAGAGCTTTCAGTTCTTCCTGCCCCTGGGCCAAAGCCATGAACATTTGTTGAAACTGAGCGTTTTGAGCTTGAAGGTCTTTTACTGTTTGTTCAAGGGCCATTTCTTTTGCTGAAATAAACAGCGAAAAGATGAGAAACCTGCTTTGAAACTTGCTTATGCAATGATATGTATGATATATGTATACAATTTCAAGGATCTCACGGGGTAAACACAAAGAGATGTTAGGAGTTAACTGCAACCTTGATTGAAGAACTTTGCATCATTGAGCGTCCTTCTACGAGAGTCAAGCTCACCATATCGAGTGGGTCATAGCCCCTGACTCAAGTTGTCTTGTCTTGGTCCTTTGACAACATTGGCTAGAGGAAAATAAATCCCCTTGGCCCTTGCTAGACGCCTAACCTGCATCACATACCCTTGAGATCCTTGAAATGGTTAGTATGATATTCCATGTTATGATGTCATGATTATGCTAAGAAATCACATATACAGCAAGCACAAGCAAATCACACAAAGGCCTTAGGTTTAAGGCTTGCATGGGTTTGAATGTCATACCCTCTTGAAGTTTGATTGGTTCAACCTGTCCTATAAATAGTAACCTAGTTCTAAGGGATCTCAATATCACTGACCATTCCCACAAGCTTCGTTCGATAGGCGACTGACTCGCAACCAAAAAAAACTCAGGAGTCAAGTCTCAATGAGTGTAGCATCGAGTATCTTCCGACTTTGGGAATACACCAAAGACGGCCATCTCACTACGTCCTAATGGCCAAGTTGTTCATTTAAAGGTTCTAAGGTCAGTTGACGCTTCATGACACCACGCTGCGGCCCTGTATTCTCCTTGATTAACTCAAGGGCTACCGGTACCAACCAAAGTGTCGCATCAATGTAGCCATCGCTTCAACCGTGTCGGTATACCCTGCACAGTTTCTATGATCTATTGCTACTTACCTAAAAGGTTTCCCCAGATCCGGGTGTAGGATCTATAGCACCTAAACAATACCCTTAAAAGTAAAGCAAACAAGGATTCAAAGAAGCAAAACTGATCTAGACCCTAAGGTAAACCCCACTTTATTATTTTGTCCCCAGCAGAGTCGCCAGTTTTGTGATACGGTGGCAGAACCGACTGTTAATACTGGTTTGCGTTTTTTGTTTGCAAAGGTCGCGGTAAGCAAGAGTCGCCATCGACTTTTCTTTTATCCAACAAAGAAAAGGGTGAAAAGAACAGAAAAAGACCTTTTTCGAGATTTTCTGAGTAAGTGGGGTAGATTATGGAAAGGAAAGGTGTTAGCACCCTTTCCATTCCTGATTTTCCACGGGCTCTTAGGTACTTGCTCATTTTTTTAAACTGTTTGTGTTTGTGTGTTTTGAAATATTTTGTTTGCTTTATGGTAACTCTTGTATCAGTCATCAAAAGTGTGATAAAGCGTTTTTGAAAAGAAGTTGGAAAGTGTGTAAGTGTAAAAAAAAGATTTGAGCAAGTACTTAAGAGTTATCTACCTACTCGAAAAAGGATGTTCTTTTCCTCCTATCCTTTAGACAGTGTTATCCTACTATTAGTGAGTAGGTGGCCCTATCGTTGGATGTGTGAGGGACAGGTGCAGGTCATCATTATAGTCATAGAAGGCAACATATAGGGATACCTTAGCAGTTCGAATGGACTATATTCGTAGGCAACATCGAAGGACAAGATCATTTCTCGTAGGAAACTCGAGGGACATTAAGGGACTATGATCTTTATGATGACTTTTAGATTGAGGATCTTTTGCTAAGATATCCCTACGTTCGAGGGACATGATCATTGTTTTCCGAGGCAACCAAGTGGGGAGTACCCTAGGGGTGCAAGTGTATAACAATGTGTTTTCAGTTATATTTATCTTGCAATTAGGGTTTTCTATCGTTCATTTTTATCTTTCCATACAATCCTATTAATCTAAGCATTGTATAAAATATAGTAGCTGAAGGTAAATGCGGAAATGTAAACCTAGGCTATTACAGAGCTTTGGGGCAGTTACATAATAGTGAAGAGTGCGGAAAAAAAATCCTAAAACTATTACATCTCGGAAGTAATTATATGATAATGATAAAAAAAAACGGGAAAAATAAAGCTACGCTATTAAAGTTGAACGCGCTCTATACACTTTATCTTGGAAAATAAAAATAAGATGAAAATAGCAAAGAAAATGTTTTGGTGATTTTTTATGAAAAAAATGATTTATGATAATTAATTAAATAAACCTAAAAAACCTAATTAATTTTAATTAATAAAAAAATATTAACTTTGAAAAAGTTTAATTAAAATACCTAAATCCTAATTAGTTCGAATTAAAAAAATTTTAATTTTGAAAAAAAAGGTTAATTAAAAAAACCCTAAAAACCTAATTGATTTTAATTTAAAAAAAGGTTAAATTTTGAGAAAAAAAGGTTAATTTTGAAATAAAAAAAGGTTAATTAAAAAAAACCTAAAAGGCTAATTAATTTTAATTAAAAAAATGTCTTAAAAAAAGTTTATGTGTAATGATTAACAAGAAAGAATTAAGTTTGCCAAAAAATAGATAGGGGAAGAAACATCAATGAAAAATAGGGTTAGAAAATACAAATAATATAAATGTCAGGGGTGAGTGTTGAACCAAAAATTAATTTAAAACCTAAAATTAAATTAAAAAACCTAAAATCAATTATTCGAGTTTATTATGAAAAATCAAAGGTTTGTGAAAAATGTTAAGTTTTATGAAAAAAGTTTTAAACAAAAAGAATGAAAATATGTAAAAGGATAAATAGAATGGAAGAAAACCAAAAACAATAGTGGTGAGTGTTGAACTCATGCCCTTAACCTCAATGATCACCCCCTTTACCATTGCGTCATGGTTTTGTTGGTTATTATTATGATTCAGCCTCAACATTTTGTAATAACCATGCATGGGATCATGTCTAAATCTGCAGCGTTGAATCTCATGAACACATTAAATAAATTACTATATCATGAAATACAAAGAAAGCAAATATATGAAATTTTGTAATGTTAAAACTGATATGGTATGTATGAATGCTTTTATACGCTTTTGATCATGGAGATCAAACTAGCCTTACCCTTACTGGAGAAGTAGTGAGATGGGGGTTTGTAACAAGGATGGATTGTTTGTAGTGAGATGGGGGTTTGTAACAAGGATTTTAAGGTTTTTAGGGTTCTTGAAGGAATTTGATATTTTGACAGGGTTGTGGCAAAGGTTCTTTTTGTGTCCTATTTGTGTGAAAAAAATAAGATTATATAATAGAAATTAGAGAAAAGATATGGACTTTGAATGTGCAATTGGGCCTCCAATAACCACAAGCAATAGTGCAAATTTTTATTCATTTGAGTCTGACACGTTCCAGGATAAATCACAGGGACTTAAGTGTAATTTTAAAAGTTGAAATGTGAAAACAAAATGTAGCTGACATCTAGAACTAACTCCTGTCTGAAAATGGGCTCAATCAGATAAATGGTGAATTAGTTTTGAATTTTTGAATTTTTGCCTCAAACAAACTTATTTTGGGCTCCAGTGTCAACTCTAACACGTTCTTCAATAAAAAACTGGTATTGATCGGAGAAGAACCTGGTCTCGACTTTGGAAGAAAAGTTGTAGATCTCTGAGTCAGTGACCTTTTATAAAAAGATGAGCCCGATCCGATAAAAATTTACCGTGTTATAAATTTTCGAAGTTTCAACCCAGATGAAATAATATTCAGCATTCAGGATTTTCGGCGCGTCACGCGCACTCTGAGCAAAAAACAAAGGCCTTTTGGATACCATTCAAACTCGATACCTCCAGTGAAAACGTAACCAACTCAATTTGTGAAATTTTGGCGCCGGAACCAGCTCGATATGATGAAAATCGACCAAGTTATGATTTTCTAAACATGACGCAAATAAACTTGTCACAAATTTTCTGTATAAAAATACTTGATAAATCCGCATTTTTGAAGACCTTCTGATTGAAATTGGCTTCCAGCCTCGAGATATGAAAACATAGATGACGTTAAGATGGAATTTTGGCCACCGGAACAGATTCAAAACGAGCCATGATCTTCAACACACTTTTCACCATATTTCTTCAAGAAAACTGCACTTTCAGCATACTTTTTCACCACATTTCTTCGAGAAAAATCACACATTCGGAGACCTTCTTTAAAGAATTGGCTATCGAGCCGAACCTGAATTTAAGAATATGTTATCAGAGATATCTTGGCGAAAGAATACCTGAATATGACGCGCCGGGTTGGACGTGTGAATCTTTGAACCCCGAATTGTTGCAAAACGGCGAACCGATCTTCAGCACGGAAAATACTCTGAGAACATCCATTGGCGAAATAAACGTCACTTGTAACATGACGAAGGTTTCTAAATATACCATTATTCCATAACCATAAAACCAATGATATGCATGTATGTAATAATGAAATGTAAGCCAAAAAGGTCGAAATAAAGAGGGTAAATTTTGGGGTACAACATTCATCAACTTCCAAGTTCAAAAATAGAGCATTGCAGTTGGACTTCTCCAGACCATTCCAGCCACTCTCAGTTTAAGCCAGCCGTTGCATTAGCTTCCTAGAGGTTCAAGGAAGCTAACCTGATCATCACCATCACTTGAAACAAGCTCAAACTCATTTCACGATTTCCAGTTTTGAGGTATTTTTCTTGAACTTCTATCTCATTATTTAGGCATTGTTAGACTTACATTTGTGAAGATAGAATGTGTATATCATTACCCTGAAACTATACATGTCCATAGATTTCATTTATGTTGCTTGAGCATGGAGAATTTTGAGTTTGAACTTGCTGAAACATTTAGGTCAGAATTTGGTACTTTCATAAATTCATCCTCATCTTTGAATGTTAGCTTAAGTTAGTTACATGGTTGGATTCGTGGTGGAAAAATACACAAGTTTCATGTTTACACTTTTGAAAATGATTGAGAAATGAACAAGTTACAGATCCTTTAGCTGGAGGTTGAAGATGAATTATAGTTAGGACAAATCTTGTATCATATATTTATTGTTGTGTTTAAGTTAACAGATGTATCAACACCCCAGTGGTTAAAGCGCGCGCGTGTTACCTTAGGGACCTGGGTTCGAGCCCCAGTGGTACCCTTTTGTGCATTTTTTATATTTTTCTCCTTTTTTTTTGTTTGAACAGGCGCCTGGGCCCCAAACATTGGGCTTTTTGTTTTTTGCCAGACTCTAACCCCCCCTGACTGTATTTACACTCCTGGCCCATTTTATTTTTTATTTTATTTATTTTCTATTTTTATTTTTTATTTCATATTTTATTTATTATTTCTATTATTATTATTATCATTGTTATTATTATTATTTTATTAAAAAAATATTTTATTTTATTTTATTATTTATATTTATTTAGTTTATTTTTCTTCATAAAATAAAAGAATAAAAAAACATTTTTTTAGTAAATTAATTTTTTTTAATACTTAGATAATTAGGTTTAATTATTATATTATTATTCTCTTACAAATTAGTTAATCTAGAACTTAGGTTTATTTTAATTAATCAATTCTCATCTTATTTTCATAATTTAAAATCTTTTCATAAAAAACCCTAAAAATCATTTTAAATTAATTTCTTTTCTTAATTAGTTTAAGTTAATTTTTAATTAATTTTCATTAATCATATTCTTAATTAGGTTTAGATTAAAACCCCTTTCATAAAAAATCAAACAAAAATCATTTCTCTTTCTATTTTGCATTCTTGCATTTTATCTTTAATTTTGTACATCTATTCAATATGGTTGTAATAGTTAATTAGATTTAATTTTCTTGCAAAATCTCCATTTATAAATTTGTATACCCCATCCCCCAATGATGTAATAGCTTAGTATTTTTATTTTCCACAATTTAATGCTTTATATACAAAAGCTAGTAAATTAGGATTTGTATGGAAAGATTAAAATCAACAAGTTAGCAAACCCTAATTCAAGACAAAAACAATGCATGTAAATCAACACACTTACACCCTTAGAGTAATTCCACTTTGTTGCCTTATAAAAACGGTCATGTCATGCATGTGGGATATCTTAGCAAAAATAAGCAATAAAAAATACAAGATCATAGTCCCTCGATGACGCTATCAAATGTTGCCTTTCAAAATGATCTTAGTCCCTCAAAGAGAATTGCTAAGATGTTTCACAACATTGCTATCATGGCTATACGATGACCCACGTCCGCCCCTTTACATCCAAAGATATGGCTTCTTACCAAATCAATGGTAAGATAGCAATATCAAAGGAAAGGAAGAAATGAACTAAGACTTTTGAGTAGGTAGATTGTTCCTAGTTGCTTGCTCAATTTCAAATCAAACACTCTTGCTTATTTTCAAAACAAACACCAACACTTTCAAAAAACACTTACAAAACATCTTCCAAACTTGAAACATTTTCAAAAGCTTAACACTTTGTATACGTTCTTACGAACGAGAACTATTACAAAGTTTGCCTAAATGATGGCGCATTTTCAAAATACTTTCAAAAACCACACAAAGCATATTTTCAAACAAAAGCAAGTGATCTCGCAAGCAACTAAGAGCCCATAGATAACTATCTATGAAAAGGGTGCTAACACCTTCCCTTTTCATAATCTACCCCCCGAACTCAAGAAATAATCTCAAAGGTCTTTCCTGTTCTTTTCAGCCTTTCCTTTTGGATAAAAGAAAAGTCGGTGGCGGCTCTTGCTAACTGTAACATTTGTGATAAAATGCAAAACACCCAAGTCAGTTCTCCCACCATATCACAGGGTCCATCTTAGAAATCAATAGTGTGGTATAAGTCAACATATACTATCTTAGCCGGCAAGAAGCCCATGCCTGAGCGCGACAAGTTTTCTCGAGCAGTGAATATTTGGTTTCACAGTCGGTAAACTTTTTGCTCAGGTAGTAAATCGCATGCTCTTTTCGGCCAAACTCGTCATGTTGGCCCAACACACACCCCATAGAGTTCTCTAGCACAATCAAGTACATGACCAAGGGTATTCCTTCAACTGGAGGCATGAGGATGGGAGGTTCTTGTAGATATTCCTTGATTTTGCCGAAGGCAGCTTGGCATTCATCATTCCATCTAACTGCTTGATCTTTCTTCAAGAGTTTGAAGATTGGTTCACAAGTAGCAGTTAAGTGAGATATGAAGCGGGCGATGTAGTTAAGATGACCCAAGAACCCTCTAACCTCCTTTTCAGAATGGGGGACTGGCATTTCTTGGATGGATTTTACCTTTGTAGGATCAAATTCGATGCCTTTACCACTGACAATAAAACCTAGAAGTTTTCCAGATCTTACTCCGAATGTGCACTTATTAGGGTTCAACCTCGACTTTTACTTTTTCAGCCTTTCGAATAACTTATATAGGTGATTGATATGCTCTTCTTCAGTTTGTGACCTTCCAATCATATCATCCATATATACTTCTATTTCATGATGGATCATATCATGAAACAAAGCTATCATGGCCCTTTGATATGTTGCCCCTGCATTCTTCAATCCGAATGGCATGACCTTGTAGCAAAAGGTGCCCCATTGCGTAACAAAGGTGGTCTTCTCCATGTCTTTGGGAGCCATCTTAATTTGATTATAGCCGGAGAAACCATCCATGAAAGAGAAGACCTTATGTTCAGCGGTGTTATCGACCAAGACATCAATGTGAGGTAGAGGGAAGTCATCTTTAGGGCTTGCCCTATTCATATCCCTATAATCTACGCACATACGAACTTTTCCATCTTTCTTTGGCACCGAAACCACATTCGCAACCCATTGGGGATAAGATGTCACAGCTATGAATCTTGCATCAAATTGTTTCATCACTTCAGCTTTTATATTTTCCGAAATGTCAGGCCGCATGCGATGAACTTTTTGCTTGACAGGAGGACAATCTTCCTTTATTGGCAGACAATGAACTACAATGTCAGTATCCAACCCTGGAATATCTTCATACGACCAAGTAAACACTTCCACATAATCATGCAACATTTGAACCAATCTGTTTTTGACACTGCTTCCTAGGTTGGCACCGATCTTGACCTCTTTCTTGTCTGTCTCGGTACCTAGGTTGATGACTTCTACTGACTCTTCGTGCAGCTGAATAGCTTTTTCCTCTTGCATTAGAAGTCTGGCTAGTTCTCCCAGTATTTCACAATCTTCCTCGCCTTCTTCTTTGGCTTGGTTAATTGGATGTTAAAAATCATAATTGGAAATAATAAAGTCACTCGAAATGAGATCTGGAGTGGACGAGGACCTGCAAGAGTGTGTGTGTGTGCATGTAAGATACATGGCTATTTGAAATGTGTATTTAAAGAAAAAGAAAGACAATGAGCACAAATATTTGAATGCAAAAATTCCAATGGTTTATATTGAATGATCATATGATAAAATGAACATAAATAAAACCATTAACAAATGGACCATAGTACCCTGGGCCAGGCATATGGTTTAAAAGTCATTGTTTAATATTACAAATAAAAGGTTCTTGAATTGATAGAAGGCAATAAACAAGTAATTACTCCTCAATGAAGGAGATGGGAACGAATTCCTTTGCGTGCCAATTGTTGAGCTCTATTGTAGTAGGGTATACCCATTCTTCAAATGCACATTCATCATTAGAATCCTCCACAACATTTACTTCGTGATTTCTAATACGGAGAGGGGGATTTCCTGCACGAGCGCGCCTCACTTATTTATGAGCCTTGATAGTGAAACCCAGACCACATTTGTCTGATTTGAATAGGATATAGGGGAGTTTCCCCCAGGTATCATAGCTTCCATCTTCAACTGCGGCACGAGCGTCCTTAAATGAAGCTATCCTTCGCACAACCTTATCAGCTTTGGGCATGTCGGAGGAAATTTTGGCAGTAGCAACCATAGGCGGAACAACTTCAAAAGCCTGGCACATGGTTTCTATAAATTCGCCATCCATCTCCACATATTTGAAAGAATTGAGATGGCTTACCATGAATTCCTCCTCACCGCAAACAGTGACAATCCTCCCCTTAACTGGGTAGTTTAGCTTTTGGTGAAGGGTAGATGTTACTGCCCCTGCTCCATGAATCCAAGGGCAACCCAGCAAACATGAGTAAGCGGGACAAATGTCCATGATGTAGAAAGTAGAGTTGAAAACTTGTGAGCCCACTTTGATCGGGAGATCCACCTCTTCATGAATCGTCCTTTTGGACCCATCGAAATCCCTCACAATGATATCACTCGGCTTTAACACCAGTCCTTCATAGTCTAACCAGTCTAAAGCGCCCTTGGGTAGCACGTTTAAAGAAGAGCCAATGTCAACCAGAACATGTGCTAGGGCAGTCCCCTTACATTCAATAGAAACATGTAAAGCTTTGTTATGGTTTCTTCCAAGTGGTGTCAGGTCATCATCTGAGAACCCCAATCCCTTGTCGGCTGTCAAGCTTGCCACACAATTTTCGAATTGGTCAGTTATGGTCTCATGAGGGACATGAGCCTTCTTTAAGAATTTGATCAATGCCCGGGCATGAGCATTGGAACAAAGTAGCAAAGATAACATAGAGATCTTTGAAGGGTTTTCCCCAGCTGCTCCACTATCTTGAAATCACTCCTCTTTATAATTTTCAATATCTCATCCATTTCTTGAGCGGAAGGTTCCTCAGCAACAATGTATTTTACGGGCGTTTCTGTCTCAACAGGCTCAACTACTTTCTCCTTACCCCTTGTGTCAGCACTAGGCTTAGCAGCAGTGATGTGGACAGGTGCCGTTGTAGCTGTTGGGGGTGAAATGTTGGGCGAAAATATTCTCCCAGTTCTAGTCACCTTACTAGAGCCAGTAATATTACTGATGTCATCAGCCTTTCTTTCTTCAATCCAAACATCTTGCTTTATTCCATGGTAAAACACTTTGGCACCGTAGTTCCACGGTATTGCTTTGTTGGAAGAGTACGGAATTGGCCCAGGGGCAGTAATTATCAAAGGAGCAATAGTCGATTCATTTGAAATCCTGATAGGACCCTTTGAAGAGATCCTAAGAGGCTTGTTTGAAATTGTTATGATGGAGAGATCTTCAATCTTATTGGTCAAACTTTTGGTGAACGAATTTTTCTCAAATAGGATCTCATGACTATTCATCAGGCGTTGAACGCCTTCCTTCATCCATTTGCATCCATTAATTTTTGTGGCACAACAATCACAGTCCTTCAAACAGCCAGGGAAAACCTCAGCTTTTAGCAAATTCTTTTTGACAATGGTTAACGGAGTGGTCAAGTCTTCGACGGAGGAAACAAAAATGGTGTCTTCAATTGCATTGACACCTTTTCCATGGTTTGGAATTGGAGCCGTTATCATATTAGGAATTATAGGCAGATCAAATTTGATTGTCTTGTTGTCGATTAGGTCTTGAATTTTGTTCTTCAGTGCCCAACATTGATCGGTCTCATGCCCGGGACTATTCGAGTGATATGCACACTTGGTATTCGGATTATATTTAGGTGAGGAGGTATCAGGATTGGATGGAGGATCATGCAGCATCACTAAGTTAGCCTTTAACAGGTGTTGTAAGGCTTGGGATAGCGACATGCCTATCCTTGTTAATTGTCTTCGCGGAGCCTCAAATCGCTGATGATTAGGAGATTGTCTTTGAACAAGAGTTGGGTTGGAAATTCGAACAGCATTAACGGATGAACGGTTATCCTTCTTGGTACGGGCCCTTGCCCCATACACATCATTCGTTTCTTTCTTCCCAATGAAGGGTTTCTTTACGGGGTTGGAGGTGGAAGCAGACGCCATAGGGATTTTCCCACTCTTGATACCACTTTCGACCCTTTCACCGGTTAGGATCAGCTTGGTGAAATCAGACGAAAAACAACCAGCTAATAAGTTGAAAAATGGACTAGATAACGTACCCATTAACATATCAATGTATTCCCTGTCAGTTAACGGTGGTTGGACCCTACTGGCAAGATCCCTCCACTTTTGGGCGTACTCTTTGAACCCTTCATTTTTACCCATCACCATGTCTTGCAATTGAACTCTAGTCGGCGCTGGGTCGGCATTGTATTGGTATTGGTGATAGAAAGCAGTGTCCAAGTCTTCCCATGTATGGATACGGGAAACCTCCAATTGGTAAAACCACTCTAGCTGAGTCCCAGTCAAGCTTTCTTGAAATAAATGGACCCATAGTTTCTTGTCGATGGTGTGCGGTTGTATTTTGCGCACGTAAGACTTCGGGTGAAGCTTTGGGCAGGAAACCCCATCATATTTAACTAATACTGGTATCTTGAATTTATGAGGAATGACAACCCCAGATATTAAACCCAACTCATAAAAATCCAAACCATGGATGGCTTGAATCTCAACAGCCTTCAATATATCCTCTAGCTGCTTGTATTTATCGTCGACAGGAGGATAGTACTCGTCAAAATAATCTTCATCATCAGATACTCGGTCATTGACACACCCAGCATAGGTACTCCTTGCTTCTCCAATTTTATTTTCGTCTTCCTCAGACGAATCTTCAACTATTGGTATCTGGCGGATCGACTCTCTAAATCTTTTACCCATGTTGACTAGGGCTTTCCTCTTTGGTTTCTTTTGGGATGCCAGCAACGTCATCAACTCTTGTTGCTCCTTGGCCAGGGTCAGCAGAGTCTCTTGAAACTAGGAGTTTTGTGCTTGTAGGTCCTTCACTGTTTTCTCGATATCCATCTTACTGAAATAAACAACAGAAAGATAAGGAAACCTGTCGTGGAAACCTGTTATGTTATGATGCATGAAAAATGTGCATGCAAATGATTTCAAGGATTTATGAAATTTAAATTTGTCTAGACAAAGAATGAACAAACGTCAAATTGCATTAATCAGTTCAAAATGGTTACAACGTGCCTCTTGGGCTTACAAAATAAATTCCTAAGATAAAAAGGTTGAACGCATCCTCTTTGGTGCTAGGTAGGCGTTCAAGCTTTGTTCTTCATGAAGTTGCTTTGTAAGCTCCAAAACCCTTTTCTCGCTAGCGTAGAATTGAGCTTCGAAGGTGTCTCGTTCTTCCTTTAGCTGAATCCAACCCTTTTTCAAGTCTTCAAGAGAAGTAGGCATGTTGGGATATAGAACAATATGCGGGACATCTCCTTCAGCAACAGGCTCCACGATAACAGGTAGGATGGAGGGGTAAGGCATTACAAGCTTCTGAGCTCGAGCTCGTACCCACCTAAGGTAAGGCTCAAGGGGAATGGAATTCTTGTATCCTAGTTTCTTACTATCCACTTTGTTTACCATCCTCCAAGCTCGCACAAAACTCGGACGGTAGCCTTGATCGTCGCTCTCGTAGTAGAATACCACTCCTTGGATGAGCATATCATGAGGACCATCTCTTTGGGCATACCCAAACTGTCGCAAAGCTAAGCGAGGGTTGTAAGTGATACCTCCTCTAATTCCAAGAAAAGGGACATTAGGGAATTCCCCACAAAGGTCGATGATAGTAATGTTCTCCAAGGATCGAGAACTCCAGTGAATATATGAATGTCTGAGTGACACCAACCTATTGGACCACCACAAACCTTGTTCATTCTTTAACACGGATCAGGGGAGGTGCGAAAAAAATCACCTAGCCAATAGAGGAGTGCAACACATGAGGGTTCCTCTTTTCCTCACGGTGCGAGAGTGGAGAGAATGCATGATATCTCCTAACAAAGTAGGCACCGGATTGCAAGATATGAAGATTTTGACAGCATTTACATCTATAAGTTGGTCAGGATTTGGAAATAGTACCATCCCATAGATGAGAAGGTCCAAGATTTCTTCAAAAGCTTGTAAATCCAGAGTGTTCCAACAATCTTGGGATTTCTCCAACAGGAACTTGGATAGGAACCCTTTGACACCACTTCTTGTTTCCTAATTAGCGGTAACGTTGGATTGTTGCAAGTGTAGCGCTTGGGAAATCTCTTCAGGGCTTGGGTCTCTTTCAGTACTGTTGAAAGGTAGTTGATTTGGAATAGGAATACTAAAGAGTTGAGATAATTATTCCATTGTAGGTACAAGTTGGTAACCGGGAAAGGTAAAGCAATGGTGCAAAGGGTCGAAGAACTGAAAAAACACCTTCATCATGTCTTCAAACTAGTGCAGAAATGACTTTTTACATCGGGTGAAACTGACTTTTTACATCGGTTCTGGGTCCGATGTAAAGTCAGGCGATATAGTAAATCAGGGACTTTTTACATCGGTTCTGGAACCGATGTAAAAAGTCTCTTTTTTACATCGATTATAATATAAGAACCGATGTAATAAACTGTTATTATGCACATTTTTTAAAAAATTGATCCAGTTTTTTACATCGGTTGTAAGTAATACCCGATGTAAAAAGTCCCTTTTTTACATCGGTTATAATATATGAACCGATGTAAGAAACAGTTATTATGCACATTTTTTAAAAAAATTGATCCAGTTTTTTACATCAGTTGGAAGTAATACCCGATGTAAAAAGTCCCCAGTGACGCAACTTTTTACATCGGTTATTATCCCCAATCGATGTAAAAAGTCCCTTTTTGAAAGTTTTTACATCAGTTTTTACTAATAACCGATGTAAAATGTATGAAATTTTTTTGGAATAGATTATTTATTTTCTGGATGTTTCCCTGTACAAATATAATTTGTATCCATTTTTTCATATTTTTCCAATATCACACAGACTATATTTATGTCGCTTATAGATTTCATAGCTTTCCAACATCACATATATCACATCTAGGTCGATGTTTTCATATTTTTCACAACAAACTTACAAATTTAACAATTGTATTGCAAACTTGTATTGTATTACAACAAACAAACTTACAATTACAAATTCTTCATAAAATATACAACATATTCAACTATTTATAAGTCTTTTTTCAAAACTTACAATTACATATTATTCACAAAATATACAAAAATATTCAACTATTTATAAGTTTCCAAACTTAAATTACCAATATAAAATCTTCGGTAGACAACACCAAAATCACATTGCCTGACAATAAATAATAACAATTAACATCAGCAAAAAAATCAAGAAACTCAAATGTGCAAAAACCATATGTATTGTGCAAAAACCACAACTTATACAATTCTATAAAACTCACCAAGATAAACTTAATTTGCATGTAACTCAAAGAAACATTTTGCCCAACGAAGTCGCAAATCATACAAATCATCTTGTGTTAATTCTGTTGGGTCATCAAATATCTATAATACATAAATATAACAATATAGAGTTATTTTTAAAAAATTCATATTAAGTCGAAAAATAAAAAGTAAATAACAAAGTAAAGTTATTTTTAGTACCTGCATCCAATTCTCGATTATATTAGCAGAGACAATATCCAACATATTTTTCATCACATAGTATCCACAATCATTAGAGTTATGTTGTTTCCTTGTCTACAATTGAATGATATAATTAGTGAATACTTATCATAAATTTAACTATATAATTACAATTTACATCACACTTACATTGGGATGAAGCCATGTAGCCTTTTTTCTATTTCCATTTGCCATTTGATGAATCCCAAAAGAACTAATACAGAAAGATAAACATCACATAACTAAATTTACTCGCCAATGAAAAATGACATAACTATTAGTTGTCAATGAAAGTCACATGAAAGATAAAGTCGTAAAATGACATAGCTAAATTTACTCGCCAATAAAAAGAACTCTTAAATTAATATACTTGACCAAGAAAATATTAAGTTTTCAATATTAATTGTATTTTGTTAAAAAAATTATAAAGTAAGAGAGATTAAAGACAAAAAAAAAATAAAAAGCATATTTAATTCTAGAATTAAATATTATTAAATAAACATAGAAAATAACACATTAATAGAAAATAATATCTAAGGTACTCACTGCTAAGATCACGGTTATAGAAGTTATATCAAAGCGAACAGGCTAGTATGTATTTACATTCTTGTATAAATACTATTATACTATAAAAATAGAATTCTAATCAATTGGCTTCTCGAGCAATGAAAATAAACTCAATTTTTTATTAGCATCCAATTCAAATATGGAAATAGTAATATTAAGAATACGTAACAATCCATTGAAAATGAATCAGTAATACCTTGCATGGAAGGCCCCCAGCCCTTCGAAGGTCACGGATTGACACGGTATCAAGAACTCTTGTAGGTACAATTCCGTCAGAGTACCTGCATCATATGCATTCAACTTATCTTATTATTGGGTAATTGTCATCATTAAGACCTTAAACATCACATTTTTCATAATTTAAACTTTCTCAGAACTTAGGAAGGAGTTTAGTTACCATAGATAATC
This sequence comes from Vicia faba, assembly GCA_948472305.1. Lineage (NCBI taxonomy): Eukaryota > Viridiplantae > Streptophyta > Magnoliopsida > Fabales > Fabaceae > Vicia > Vicia faba. Next base: position 1,050,396,904 of record OX451736.1, on the reverse strand, counting down.
TACAGTGCCAATAAACTTTGCGTGATAGGGAGTTGCCAAGGGTTCACCATTGAATCCCCGTGTACTAGGTGAACCCTGAAAAAGGTTTATCATTTATTATTCTATTGGCATGGACCATGAGGAGGAATATGAAAATTAATATAAAAAATAGGCTACAAAGGAATGATCATGTACATTGACAGTGGCATACGAACTATTCAGCTTTAATGGATGCACAGCCAAGTGACACTCAGGATCACCGGTTGCAGTTTTTATCTCTTCATCTGTCTAACAGTTTAACAATCTGAAACAATAACTTGAGAGCTTTATACTTAGAGACAGAACTGAATATCACAAGCACTTAGAAGAAACAAACCTTCTTCAATTAATGAACATGCGTACTTTAAGGTCATAGCATAAAAATATCATATAATATTGCAATTTATATCATACAAAAACGACATGAAAGTGCAGGTATCATACACAACAGTGCTAAATCTATATTCGTGAAAGGATATTCATGTGTCAATTATAGAAAATCCAGTGAATAAAAAGCAGGTCAAGGAACTTTATCCAGAAGAAAACTCCAGAAGAAATAATTGTTATTTTGGAAATAATGGAAGTGAACAGAAATGAAATAGACCAAAAGAGTTTGTTGCACAGTAAGATCATAAAAATTCAAGAATGGACTGTCTGTACTTATAAATGGTGAAAATGTAAAGCTACCTGATCTCAAAGATTTAGTTAAACAGTTTCTAAGCACAAGTTTGTTATACTTTAAGTGATATTATGCAGTAATTCTTCACCACATTAACTGCACATGCCATCCTATGCTGTAGCTTATGATATAGAATTAATAGCCCAAAAAAGGAAAAATACCCATCCTGTGAAATAAATTGAACAACTGTTTCTTTTTCCCTGTCTAAAACCTGAGCAGGACGACAGTGTTTCTGTCCAGATAACTCCTTTCTGTCATATAGTTTGATATTAAGCTGCAAATGAAAATTACACCCATTTTCATGTAAGCATCTTAAACATAAACTACTTGCTCAGATTCATGGCATAATAAATCTTATATCCATGTCCAGAATAGAACGAATTTGCAAAACCATGAGTATGAGAATGTAATGTAACAAATTCAAAGTAACTCACCTCGGACGATGACAAGAACTTGTATATTCCACTATGTTGAAGAACGAGAATATGTAATAATCAATATGTAAGAAATGAACATCATATAGTAATTAAAGGACAAAGTCCTATCTATTTTCTGAAATATGCACCTGAGGAGTACTATAAAAATCACCAGCAAGGATTATAGGGGCATTACCCCATTTCTTTGAGAGGATCTGTGCTTTTGATGCGAGGAGACGAATCTGCATTATTTAATATTTCAAGCTAATGTAAGGATTATAGGCATTAAACTAATGTACATACTGACTGGTATTTCCTAGATAGCAAAAACATTTTAGGATTAGGAATTAGTAGTTATCAAACCTAATCAGCTAGCACTTTATCTAGAGAAGGAAGTAAAAACCTTTAATTTAATCCATAGAGGGAATGAAACACTTACTTGACCTAATTTAACTTCTCCCCTGTTTGGGTTATAAAGTACATGGATGTTACCAAGTTACACATTACACTCAAGAAATAATACAATGATACATTCTAAGGAAGCAAAAAAGATGTTCTCACGTACTATTATAATTTGAAAAGTGAGTGAATGAAAACATGTTTAAGTCACATTAATCAAATAGAAAGCATTTGGTGACATCAAAAAAGAAAACTACAAAAGCTCAAAAAGCTGATAGATCCTCAGAGATGTGAGAAAGAAACATTTGACTGTGCAGAAAGCAGTTTGCTCTTCAACAACGCAGCAGAATTTGCAGGTACCTGATAAACATCACATGTCAATGTTTATAAACACAGATTTGACCTAATACTCTTAGTTAGGGTTTAGATACAACCATGTACTACTAAACCAAGTCGAAAAACTTACTGGTATAAAATTGAAGCTTTTTATCGAACTTGCGATCCGACTTTGAATCCGATGAATCTGACCTGCACACATGAGAAAATAACTCAATTATTTTCAACTTTAACATCATCTAAACCAATTTACACAAATATGATGCATAGGAAAATTGTATCCAACTAAAATCACATAAGCTACTTTCAATGAGAAAGAAAAGTTTAATATATTGCAAAGTAGATCTTACGCTTTTGTTTTATACCTATGCCATATGTGTTTTGCTTCTTAATTGAAATGAGTTCAAACAATGATTTTGACAGCAGCACAGTTCAATAACCAATTTATCACAATCAAATCAAAGTTCACAGAAATTATCACAGAACAATCAATAATATAATGAAGAGTTACCGAACAGTTTGCGAAATGTCGAATGCTGGAGACGCGAAGAGAAGCGGCGGCAGATGAAAGGAAGCGGTTGAGAGTGAGGCGAGAGGATGAAGAATGGTGAGGCGGAGGATGTTTGAAGGCGGTGTGAGAAGAGAGGAAGGGAGGTCGCGCGAGAGGATGAAGAATGGTGAGGCGGAGGATGTTTGAAGGCGGTGTGAGAAGAGAGGAAGGGAGGTCGCGCGAGAGGATGAAGAATGGTGAGGCGGAGGATGTTTGAAGGCGGTGTGAGAAGAGAGGAAGGGAGGTCACGCGAGAGGGACCGACGGCTGAGGTTTGGCGCGATGGTGATGGTGAGCGGCGGCTGAGGTTTGGTTTGAAACGGCGGAAAAACAAACAGAAACGGCGGTTGAACAGCGGTCGAAAACCTTCGGAAACGGCGGTCGATGATGGTGGCTGGGAAACAATGGTGATTGGATCGTGAGCGTGAGTGTACAGTGGCAAGGAGTGAAAAGGCGGTGGTTGGGTCGTGAGCGTGAGCGTAGAGTGAAAACAGCGGCCAAGGAGAATATTATACAGTGGAAATACTAAAATTTGTGAAATAACAAGCTATTACCTCGGTGGAATAGGATAACCGATGTAAGGGTTGGTTTAGTGGACAACCTATTACATCGGTGGAACCTTACAACCGATGTAAGGGTTTTGGCTTTTTTACATCGGTCCATTGTAATAACCGATGCAAGCTGATTTTCTGGCTTTTTTACATCGGTTTATACTTCAACCGATGTAATAAGTTGTGAAAAAATTATTTTATTCTTTAATTTATTTTTTATATTAATATCTGTTGTGAAGATATTACATCGGTTTTTAGTCAACCGATGTAATATATTGCATGTTTTTTTTAATATTTCTACTACCTTGTTTCTTATTTACAAAAATGCCACCGTATTTTTTTCTGAAAACTTTTTACATCGGTGGATGCGTTTGCCCGATGTAATAGGTAGCGAAATATATTTTTTTTCATATTTTTTATATCATTGCAAATAAATACCTGATGTAAAAAGTTTGTTAGTTGTATTTTTTACATCATATATTTTGATACCCGATGTAAAAACCTTTTCTCAAATGTCTTTTTTTAGTAGTGTCATCAATGCTCGAGGTAACCAAGTTGAGGAGGAGACCATGTCTTTCAGTGAATGAGAACTCTCAGGAACCCTCGATTCTAACTCTTTGATTAGAGAAGGAATTCTTACGTGATTGACTTGGATAGTGTTCCCGCGGGTGGAGGCCATGCCCTACAAAACAGAACAAAGATAAATCCCAATAATCCTTGAAATGGTTAGTGCAAAAATACAATGGTATGATGTTATGATGTTATGTACAAGTAAGCATATACACACAAAGCAAACAAGTACTTAGGTTTATGCTTGCATGAAGTTTATAGGTAAGTACCCTCTTGAAGTTTAGTTGGTTCAACCTGTCCTAGAAAGTAATCGGTTTCTAGGGAATCTCAATATCACTAATCTTTCTTCATCGAGCATTGTTTCAGCGCAAGCCTATTTAATGGCGACCAAAATATCCCGAAAGTCCTATCTCAATGAGCGTAGTATCGAGTATCAACCAACTTTGGACTTCACCAAAGCCGGCTACCTCACTACTTCCTAAAGGCCAAGTTGTTCAAGTAAAGGTTCTAAATTCAGTTAGTGCTTCATGACACCACACAGCGGCCCCATATTCTCCTTGACTACTCAAGGGCTACCGATACCAACAAATATGTCACACTAGCATAGCTATTGCTTAGACCATGTCGGTATACCCCACACAGTTTCCATGACTTATTGCTACTTACCTAAAAGGTGTCCCAGATCCGGGTAGAGGATTAAAACAAGCCCAAATAAAGAACGAAAATGTAAAGCAAATAAGTCAAACAAAGAAAAGCAAGTAAAGGTGATATATCCCTAAGGTAACCCAACTTTTAAGATAATCCCCAGCAGAGTCTCCAGTTCTATAATACGGTGGAAGAACTGACTTGGGATGTTTTGCATTTGATCGCAATTATTGCGGATAGCAAGAGTCGCCACCAACTTTTCTTTTATCCAATAAAGGAAAGGGTGCAAAGAATAGGAAAGACCTTTGAGATTATTTTCTTGAGTTCAGGGGGGTAGATTATGAAAAGGGAAGGTGTTAGCACCCTTTTCATCCATAGTTGTCTAAGGGCTCTTAGTTGCTTGCTAGATCATTGATTTTGTTTGAAAGTTTGCTTCGTGGTGGGTTTTGAAAGTATTTTTGAAAAGCGCCTTCGTTTAGGCAAACTTTGTAATGATTCTCGTCTCTATAAGAATGTATACAAAGTGTTGGGCTTTTGAAAATATTTCATGGAAAGTGTTGGTGTATTTGAAAAGATGTTTGTATTTGAAGATGAGCAAGCTACTAAGAACGTTTCTACCTACTTAAAAGTCTTTGTTATTTTCCTCCTCCTTTAGATGTTGCTATCTTACCATTGATTGGTAAGAAGCTTTATCTTTGGATGTAAAGGGACGGACATGGGTCATTGTATAGTCATGATAACAATGTTGTGAGATATCTTAGTGTTGTACCACAAAATTTTCCCTCCCATTTTTCATAAAAGCACAACCCTAGGGTTTCTCAAATATTCAAGATTGGCTCAGGAATCGATCAGACAGATTTTCTCCTGTGGCGGTTAACCAAATAATTTGCGTCTTTTAAAAAAAACATTTGTTTGTTTATGGAATAAACATTTGTTTGTTTATGGAATACACAATGCGTGTTTTGATTGGAATACAGTTGCAAGGTTACATGATTATTGGAATTTAAGTTATCTTGATTGTAATTATTGGAATACAGTTTCAATTATCTTGATCAGGGAATATTTAAGAATCAGTGAAGACACAAAGAGAGAATTACAAGTTATTAACAATAATGGATTTTATTGGACATCAGATTATATCATAAGACTTTCTTCATTAATTTCAAATTTTGTTACAAAAACAATTTATTATTCAAACGCTTTAGGTTTTACAACTTATCGTATTTGAAAAATAAATTAATACAACTGATTGAAAATCTCTCTAAAGTACAAAGAAATTGAATCTATGCCTAAAGTTGATTGTGCTTCCATTGCTTCCTCTGCTTTGCCACCATCCTGTTGTGCTCACATGAAAATGAAAGACAAGAAAAAAAGTTAGTACAGTTAATTGGACATGAGCAAAGAATTTTCAAAAGACAAAAAGTGTTCATCATTAAAGTGTGCAATTTAGAATCAGAGGGCTATTTTTAATTCATCACATTTTTATTTGCAAATCACAAGAGAATTATTCCTCTTGGTTCACAAACAAGAAAAATATAAGCAAGCTATCCAAACAAGAGAAATGCAGCAGACTGCCCAAACAAACAACAAGGTTGTCCAAACATGCAGCAAGTTGTCCAAACAGCAGTACAAGCAAGCAGTACAAGCAAACATGCAGCAAGCTGTCCAAGCAAGCAGTACAAGCAAGCAATACAAGCAAGCAAAACAAAGTACAAGTAATAGCAACATAACAGCTAGGACAAGCAACAACAGCATGGAAAAAATGCAAGCAGTAAGAAGCAAGTAGCATAGCAGTAAGAATGCAGCAGCATGGCAAAGAAAGTACAACAGTATGGTAAACCAAGCCAACAAGCAAGGGGCTTGTTTCAATAGCTTTTTTCATCATTTTCCAAGATTTTTGCAAAATTTTCAGAAAAAAGGTGAAAAAGCAATTTGCTTTTATCATTGAGAGAGGAGAGAGAGGAAAGAAATCACCTAGGTTGTTGGAATTGCACAAAAGGTACAGCTTTGCTACTCTGCCCACAAACTGTCACAAGTTACATAGAGTAAGCTGTAAAACAAAAACAACCAAGATATAACAGTAGAGAAGGCAAAAAGCAAAGAAGAGGGAGAGAAATCATAAAAAACTCAGAATTTTATCAAAGTCCAAAAGAAAAACCGTCAAAGAATCAAAAAATAGTCTCCTCCAAACATTCAAAACTACCATCAACCTCCCACACTGTAAAACCAGTTTTCAAACCTCCAAAAAGATTAAGGTTCAAAACTGTCAAACCAAAACAGTAAAACCATTTCAAACTGTCAACAAAAACATTCACAAATATCCAAACCTATAACTCAGTTTAGAAAATCAATCCAAAAACTGTGAAACCATTTCAAACCAAAAATTCAAAACCTGTAATACAGTACCAACTCAGTTCAAACATCCCAACCTGTTAACTGTCAAACTGTAAAATCCAAACTGTAACCAAAACAAACAGAAACAGAAAAATATCCCAAAACTGCCATCAACCTTCAAACAACCAAAACCTGTTAGCCAATATCCTAAACGAAAACCAGTTCACACCAAGCTGTAACAAGAAATAGGGCCAAACCAACCTTCAAGTGTAAAACAATCCAACATCCTCATCAACCTAAAACAAAACAACAAGAACATTCAATAACCAGCAAACTTACATCCCAGATAATCAAACATCATCAAATCATCATCCAACAACATCCAGCAAACTTTCAAGAAAATCAAGACCCAGAAACGAACATCATCATCATTCAAAGCAAAGAGGATAGAAAAAGGTTACCAAAAACCCTAGCCCCTTCGTCATCATCCCTTCCTTCTCGCCAAGTCCGCCACCAGGGAGTGCCTCTCTCCGCCTCATCATTCCTCTCCTTTTCACAGAGAAAATTCCACAGGTATGACTACTTTATCTCCCTCATAACACTTCCTGCATCTCAAAGAATGGCACAATAAGTTAATAGAAAAAAACATGAGCAATACAAAACAATAACAGAAATCGTTCAAACTTCAAAATCCACAGAATCGTACCTTTCAAAGAAACGAAAAAACGTTAGTGCTTAGGATGTGAGAGAGAGAGAGTGCTCCAGTAATGAAGGTGAGAGGAAGATCATATCAAAACATTTCAAACCCTTTAGATAAGTTCAAATCATAACCTAGGGTTTCCAGAAGAACGCGAACCAAAATGAGTTAGAGAGGCCAATAATGGTTTCATTTACAAAGAGGGACATGGACGAATAGGGATGTTTAGTGAGAAAGTTGAACGAGATGGATAAGCGAAAGAGACAATCAGAAGCGGCGCCGCTGTGAGAAACACAACCACAAACCATAATCTGTTTACCCTAATCAGAAACGTTAAACAAGATATTTAGAGCTTTGGGCCCAGTTTATGTTCAAACCCTTCTCAGGCCCATACACGTTTTTTGCTAACCCACCTCCCTTTTGCCTTATTCTGTTTCAGCAAGACAACAACACCTTTGGGCCTAACACCCTTTAAATCCCTTAAGCCCATTTTCATTTGTTTTAATTTAATTTGTTTTATTTCTTTTTTGTTAATAATATATTAATGAATTTTAAAACTTCATTTTATTAATTTAGTTTTTTAGTGATTAGTTTTCTTTTACCTTTTTCTCTTTTTTTATAAAAAAAACCATTTTTTATTATTTTTCTTACATTTAATAAAACACAAAAAAGAGCATTAATTTAGTTTGTTTTCCTTTCTTTAAACCTATTCATAATTAATAAAAATATAAAAGAATAATAATAAAGATTTTTTAATTTAAATCATTTCTTTTTTAGAATAGGTTTTATTTTCAAGTAAATACATACATTTCATACTTTGTTGATTTTATTTTCGTAAATTGTCATAGCTTTGTATTAAATCGCACAGCAATTCGATTTGGTTGTATTATTTGATATTTGTACATTGCTATTTTTATTTGATTCAACCCCATTTGTAACAATTGTACCCCCATTCCCGAACATTCTGTAATAGCTTAGAATTTCAATTCCTACAATTTATTGCTTTCTATATACTGTATAGTAACTAGGCGTGTATGGCAAGATCAAAAAATCAATCGCTAGAGGACCTAATCCAAGAATAAATAACTTGAAACCAACACACTTTTCACACGCGCACCTCTAGAGTAACCTCGCTTGTTGCCTCGGAAATACAATCATGTCCCTTAAATATAAGACACTCTAGCAAATGACCCTTCGATAAACAAAGATCGTAGTCCCTCGATGACCCTCGATGTTGCCTTCGATAAAACGATCTCGTCCCTTACAAAATTGCTAGAGCGTCTCACAAGTTGCTTTCAATGATTGTAAAATTGACCCACGCCTGTCCCTTCACATCCAATGATGGGGCTTCTTACCAAATCAATGGCAAGATAGCACCATTAAAAGGAAGAAGAAAAGAAAAACTTAAGACTTTTCGAGTAGATAGATTCGCTCTTAGTTACTCGCTTGCTTACGACAAAAACTTTCACACCTACACCTCCATTTCAAAACACTTTCAAAAGACAAAACATTTTGCATACATTCTTATAGAGACGAGAACCATGGTAAAACCTCTTTTCAAAACACTTTTCGAAACACGATTCACAAACACCTCTTTGAACTATTTTTCGAAACAAAACTTTGTATATGTTCTTATAGAGACGAGAACCATTACAAAGAAACTTTCCAAAATACTTTCAAAAACCACACCACAAGCACACAATCAAACAAAAGCAAGTGATCTAAACAAGTAACTAAGAGCCCATGGAAAACCATGGATGAAAAGGATGCTAATACCTTCCTTTTCATAATCTACCCCCCGAACCTGAGAAAATTCTCGAAAGGTCTTTCCTGTGCTTTTTTACCTTTCCTTTTGTATAAAAGAAAAGTGGGTGGCGACTCTTGCTAACCGCACAAGTGCGAACGAAACGCAAAACTTCAAGTCAGTTCTCCCACCGTATCACACTTAGCATTTCTCTTGAGGAACTAAGATCATTTGTAAGACAACATTCGAAGCGTCATCGAGGGACTATGATCTTGTATTTTTGGTTATTTTTCCTAAGACGTCTAACATGCATAACATGATCATTTTCATAAGGAAACAAGTGGAGTTAACCCTAGAGGTGCATGTGTGAATAGTGTTTGTATTTCATGCTTGGTTTATCTTGGATTAGTGTTCTCTAAGATTGATTTTTATCTTCCCATACAAATCCTACTTTACTAGCATTTATATGAAAGCGATAAATTGTGGAAAGTAAATATCCTACACTATTACAATTATTAGGGGGATGTGGTGTACAAATTTACGAATGGGGATTACAAGAAATTAAAGTCCTAATTATCTATTACAACCATATTGAAATGATGTACAAGAATTGAAATGTAAAATAGATTTTATTTTATTTTGGTTAAGAGAAGAAATAAATTTTCTTTAAAAAGTATTTTTAGTCTTTTTGTTCTAAAAGAAATAAAGCAAAGTGTATGAATATAAAGTATTTTTGGTGTTTTTGATTAATGAAAATAGAAGTGATAATAAAAATAATAAGAGGAAAAATAATCAGAGTCAGCGTATTGCTGAAAGGATAGAAATAAGGAGTAGAAGTTCAGACTCTGGTGCGCTGAAAATCAGAAAGAAAATGTTAGAAGAAATGGGGAAGGCCAGAAGTTCAGGATCCGGACGCACTAAAGTTCAGGGGTTTCTGGGAACAAAGGAAAGCCTAGAAGTTCTGATGCAACTGGAAACCTAGAAGTTCTAGTGTTACTGAAAGGTTAGAAGTTCTAGTAATGGGTAAGTGAGGTGTCAATGTTGTTGGATGAGAATATCTAGAAGTTTTGGTTCAGGAGTATTGTTTTAACAAACAAATGGAGAGGTTTATCTAGAATTTCTGGTCTAGGAATATTGTCTGACAGATAATGGGGGTAAAAATGCTAAGAGATAAACCTAAAAAGATGCTTCTGGGGCTAGAACTTAGGACCCTTAACACTAATGTCTTATGCACGCGGTCTCTACCACCGAGGTGGCTATACATCCGGTATTAGAAGCAAAAACATAAATATGTATCACAAAATAAATTCTGATGATAAACTTCATCTCCGTATCCATGCCAGTCAGAGTATCTGCAACTTAGTCATTTCTCAACAAAATGGAGAATGCAAACGTAGCAGTTATGGAAAATTTCATCATATTTTCTGAAATACAAAGCATCAAAATTGTAAACCAGAAGCAAGCATGAATTTTGCTAATCCTAATTCTGAATCCTAATTTCCTCAAGAAGTTATGATCTGAAATTATCTCTACTTAAGCCATATACATGAAATCTATAAATATGTACAGAATCAGAGTCATGATATCTACATTGTATCTTTGGAAATGCAGACCTAACAATGCCTAAATAATGAGATAACAATCAGAAGAAACTTACCTTACAATTGGAAATTGTTTTGTGAATTAAAGCCTGGTTTTAGATTGCTGTGATGTTCTGGCTAGCTGCCTCAAGTTCTCAGAAATCTAAAGCAACTCTTAACTTGAGTTGTGAATGGTGAGAAAATTCTGGAGGAGTCAAGGTGCAAAATTATGGTTTTTAAAATAGAGAGTGGTGAATACTGTGTTACAGTTTGAAAATAGAAGTTGGGAAAGCTTCTATATGTATACTCGAAACTGTATCGATGATTTGATCAAGAAACACACAAGAAAAATTAGAGTTTGGATGCAAAAATTAGAAACTAGCAGGTTTCATGTTTGGGCTGTAGTTTCAAGTTCTTGGGAATTTTCAGCAAGGTTTCAAAGTTTTTTCCAATCTTTTTCGATCCTTTTAACATTTTCAAATGAAGTTTAATTTATAGGCAAAAAATTTAGAAGCTTAGAGCAATCATAAGTATAACCATCATGTATTATGGCTCGGTGTCTTGTTTTTGAAGCAAGTTTAGACAAGTATGGTTTCAAGGCAAAGTAGAGTGGTTAGAAGCTTTAGCCGTGCCTAATCTAAGTTTGTAGGCATGATTTGTGGAGAAGTACACTCAGAAGTAAAAATAAAGTATGGGCCCAACATAAACTTTGTACAAAAGTTTACTTTCCAAAGACAACAGTGGTACTTTCATGCCACACGTGGGAAGATCTTTTGGATAAAGGTTTAAACATTGGGATAAAGAATCAAAAGTGGGTGTGAGCATTAAATGATGATGATATTTAACAAGCAATAAGACTTGCAACCTGAGATTATGCAGCCTAGTTTGGAACTGGATCAGAAGTTCAACACAAACATAACTTAGATTAAGAACAAATGTCCAACTTCTGATCTTTGATTCTCCCTGCTCTAGCATGATCTGAAGGAGTTCTCAGACTTTTCAGAAATCTTGTAACATGCTTTGTAAACTCTCTTTGAATCATCTTAGCAAACTCTGGTTGAACCTACGTGTTCAGAATTTACTAAGTGTTTTAGTTTCATGGACGTGCCTTCAAGGATGTATAACTTGAAATCCCAACATTTTTAGGAGAAGTTCTGTTCTACAAAGTTTAAGATCTCATTGAGATCTACAACTCTTGTGTCAGAAGTTCTTCCTAAATCATCTTTAATCATGGTGAAAATATGGCCAGAAGTTCTGAACTTATCATATTCCCTAACACTTAGAAAAATTTCTAAGTGTTTAGAACTTTGACTTTTCCAAAGTGATTTTGACTTTTGATTTTTTTGATGGAACAACTTCATATTCTAACATGTCTTGGTGAAAGATGATTCTTGAAACTTGATTTTGAACTAAAAGTCAAAGTTTGACTTTTCAGTGTGCATTTTGACCATTTTGCCCTTGTGCTAGTTCCAACCCAAAATTGATGTATCAGTGCTGCAAATTTGAGCCATAGAAGATCTTATGAGAAAATTCTTGAGAAATGAGAAGGAAAATTTTGGGGTACAACACACTCTCAAATGTAATAACTTAGATTTACATTCACTCATTTTTTCTAATTATGTAACTGCTCACAGGATGTAATAGCTTAGGTTTTACTTTCCGCATGTTATGTTTTATAACTGTTAGTAATTAGGGTTTGTATGACAAGACTAACAATTGGACATAGAGAACCCTAATTTTCAAGATTAAATAACTGAAACTAATACACTTTCCACACTTGCACCTCTAGGGTAACCTCTTTTGTTGCCTTATAAATATTGGTCACGTCCCTCGAAAGTGGTGATACTTTAGCAAAAGACCCTCGATTTAACAATATCATCATAGTCCCTTTCGAATAAAGATCATAGTCCCTCGATTACTCTCTGTAAGTACGAAGTGTGCCTAAGAGGGGGGGGGGGGGTGAATTAGGTACTTTAAAAAATTCTGGTTTTAGTGATGATGGATATTATTTTTCTGGTTAATGGTGAGTTTAGGAAAGAGTAAAGTGCAGAAAAATAAAGAGACACGAGCAATATATCCTGGTTCCCCTCACAGTCCGAGAGTACTCCAGTACCCTTTCAATATGAAAGAGATTTCTTTATTGTGGCAAACTTAAACAAGAACTACCAAAAATCCAAGAACAATCCTCTTGGACCAAGAACAATCCTCTTGGATTTTCACTATGTCAACAATGAGAACAATCCTCTCAAAGTGACTACACTTGTATCCAACAATCCTGGAAAGACAAGATTTAAAAACCACTTAAACTTATTTCCAACAATCCTGGAAAAATAAGTAAGTAACTATCAATATTTGATTTTGAGTGGGTTGAATATTATTGATCACTTAGAATGATTTAACAATATATAATCTTCTCTTCCAATTATAATATTGTACAATGACTCAAGATATAATTGCTCAAAGTTTTCTGTTTAATAATGTATGAAAGTGTGCAGAAAACTTATGTATGAAAGTGAAGAAAAGCTTGAGTTTGTATTTTGAAAATATATTTGGAAGATGTGTTGAAAATGATTTTGAAAATGAATATTTATATGTTCATAGCACCCTTTTGAAACATCATAAAGTTCTGAAAATGAATTATGAACAAATGCCAAGATTGAGTGAAAGGTTTCAATGAAAAGGTATTATGGACAGGCATGTGAAAAGCTGTTGTTTTTCAAAATCGTGCAGCATGCAATCGATTGCACCCTTTGTGTAAATCGATTGCACGGGTTTTCAACAGCTATATTTTCAAAAATTTAAGTGTGCAATTGATTGCACAAGCAATGTAAATCGATTGCACGTAAAGTCAGTAGCAAAAAATAAGTGAGTGCAATCGATTGCACAAATAATGTAAATCGATTGCACTGAGAAACAGAAGCAAACATTTTGAAAATTTTTAAGTATGCAATCGATTGCACGAGCAATGTAAATCGATTTCACTGAGAAACAGAAGCAAAAGATCTGAAAAATTGAAGCATGCAATCGATTGCACTAATATGAAAATAGATTGCACTCAAGTAAAAAATGAATTTTAACTTTGAAAAACTTGAGTAATAATTTATAAAACATTTCTTATTCACCATTGAGCATCTATTTCTTAAGATCAAAGTAAATAATATCATTATACCTTGAAAGTTGTTAAGATCTTTGAACTGAAGATTTTGTCCATAGATGCTTTTGAGCTTGATCATAAATATTTGCCTTCTTTGTCAATCATGGTTTGTCTTCATCAAAACAAAAGTTCATTTAAGAAGCTTGATTTTACATTCTCCCCATTTTTGGTGATGACAAACAATCTTGCTTTATGCGTTGTAGTTTCCAGAAAGAGCTTTTCTCCCCCTAAGATACAAAACTCCCCCTATGTATGAGAAGGTTAGAATCCTTTGTATTTGTTCATCTTGGTTGGAGAGTACCTTTAAAAAATAAAGACAAGGAAAAATACAAGCATAAAGTACCACATCTTTCTCCCCCTTTGACATTATCAAAAAGAAGGGAAAGATGCAAAAAATAAATAGTAATAAAGCAATATATCGAGAAAACTTTAATTAAACAAGCAACACAAATTGTTTAACAATTACACAGAAATTTAACAAACACAACATAGAATAACAAGACAAGGACATAACAGAAAATAGAGTTGGCCAGAACTTCAAGGGTGATGCATGTCCTGGTGGTTATAGAACCAAGAGCCTTGACTCGAAAATTGTTATTAAAGAGGGGGTTATGTGTAGCGTTGAGGAGGTGCAACTAGATTATTTGGATCATATGGTGGAATATGAAGATGAGAGTAAAGGTAAGAAAATTGTTGATTCACATCTGTGCGGAAGTCATTAATCTGGGTTGTAGTAGAATCATTGATCGCATTCCATTGGTTGTTGATGTTGGTGTTCATGGAAGCAAATTGTTGAGACATGTAATCCATAAGCTCTTGATTGCTTGGACCAGAGGGAGCAGTAGGTGGAGGAGGTACAGCTTCACCGCCTTCAACTTCTTAACCGTTCCCTTCATCACCAACAACATCTTCACCAATGTAAGTGATAGTTTTTGTTTCTGGATTGTATTGCACGCCTATTCTGGAGTCAACATTCTTGATGGAAATCTTATTTAGATTTGGATCCATATTCACTTTTTCAAACCCAGCAAAATCCACTCCAAATTCCTCCATAATTAAAGTAACAAAATAAGCATATAGAAGAAATTTCGATTTTGCATCGACTCTCAGCATATGCACTATTATAAGTCTTGCCCAGTTAACACTTATTCCTTTCTTTCTTGCATAAATCAGCTGCATTTCCAGGTCGGTCATACTGCAGTGGTTTCCAGCTCTTGGAAACATAATATAGACCATAAAGTAATGAAATAGGCGATCGTCTATATAGAAGTTACCTGCACTCCAGGAGTCTCTGGATGGAATTACTCCGCCTAGACCATGAATTCGTTTGGCACGGAATTCAGATTCACTTAACCTCCCAATGCTGTAATAGAAATCCTTTTTCCGGTAGTCATCCCATGCCTCGTTTTCAGGGTCATACAGAGAACTTCCTGTGTAAGGAATATGAAGAATCTCACCAACAACCTCAGGAGTTAGAGAGATACGAGTACACAACACATATGTCACCATTTTTCCTTTTTGGGGAGTTAGATTGTTGAAAAACACTCTTACCAAATTCACATAATATGGACCGAATGATGAAATTAATGGTTCTAGACCACAAGCAGCTAAATCATTTTGAAAAGAGAAGCATTCTTGGGGAAAGGATGATAGCATACCATATTTAGGATTGGACACTATTTTCCTTTGAAAGTCTTTTGTGAACCTGGCTTCTTGTTCTTCGGTGAGAGATGAAAGTAATGGATTAGAAGATGAATCAACCTTTTTCTTCCCTTTTTCTGAAGCAGGCACCTTTGTTTTTGTCTTGAAGCCATGTGTAAGGTTTTTTTTTTAGGGTTTTGAGGATTTTAAGTTTTTTTAGAGAGAAAGGTGTTTGAGAGATGAAATTTGGATATGATTTGAGTAGATAGGAATGAGTGGGTTGTATTAAAGTTTATTTGGCTTAGGAATATGAGAGAGGAATTCTGACGAAGAAATTTTTTTGTCATAAAAGCAAGTTACAGTAGGTGCAATCGATTTTCATACAGGTGCAATCGATTTGCACATAAAACAGAACCAAAATAAAACTAAAATGCAGAGTGCAATCGATTTGCATTTATGGTACAATCGATTTACACTTGAAACAGAAAGGTCAGAATTAAAAATACTCAGTGAGCAATCGATTTACACTCTTTGTGCAATCGATTTGCATAAACCAAAAATAACCAAAACCAAATTTTTCTTAAAAATTAAATACCACTTAACATATATTCACATATAGCATATTTAAAACATATATATATAATCATAACAAGGATAGAAGGCACCTTATATGTCGTGTTCGTCAAGTATGCCAAGCTCTCGTCGAATCTTGTAGAATGGTTCTCTTGCCAATGGTTTAGTGAAGATATCGGCAACCTGATTATGAGTATCTACAAAAGTTACCTCGACATCTCCTTGAAGTACATGATCACGGAGGAAATGATGTCGTATGTCTATGTGTTTAGTTCTTGAATGCATGACGGGATTCTTCATAATGTTTATTGCACTTGTATTGACGCACCGTAGAGGAATGCATCCTAGATCGAGTCCGTAGTCACGAAGTTATTGTTTGGACCACAAAATTTGAGCGCAACTACTACCCACTGCAATATATTCAACTTTGTCCATTCTAAGAGAAACACATGCTTGTTTCTTACAGGCCCATGATACTAATGCATTTCCAAGGATGTGACAAGTACCACTTATGCTTTTCCTATCCGTTTTACAACCTGCATAATCCGCGTCAGAATAACCAACTAAGTTGCAAATACTGCCTTTAGGGTACCATAATCCGAAATTTGTTGTTCCTTTGAGATACTTCATGATCCTCTTTACCGTCGAGATGAGATTCCTTTGGATTAGCTTGAAAGCGAGCATAGAGACAAACACTAAACATTATGTCAGGACGGCTTACCGTCAATTACAATAATGAGCCAATCATACCTCGATACTTTGTAATGTCGATGGAAACACCTAATTCATCTTGATCAACATATGAATTGGAACCTATTGGTGTAGACATTGCCTTACAGTTATCCATGTCAAATCTTTTCAAGAGTTCCTTACAATATTTGGATTGGTTGATGAAGATGCCATCTTTTAGTTGTTTGATTTGAAGTCCAAGAAAATAGTTCATTTTACCCATCATGGACATTTCAAATTCTCCTTTCATCATTGCTGAAAATTCTTCACACATTTCTTGATTTGAAGAACCGAAAATGATATCATCAACATAGACTTGAGCTAGCAAAGTGTCATCTTTGATTTTCTTGATAAACAGAGTCTTGTCAATTTTTCCCTTTTCAAAGCCTTTTTCGCATAAGAAGTTGCTTAAACGATCATACCATGCCCTTGGTGCTTGCTTCAATCCATAGAGAGCTTTCCTCAATTTAAGTACATGAGATGGATTCTTGAAATCTTTGAACCCCTAGGGTTGCTTAATGTAGACTTCTTCAGTGGTATATCCATTCAAGAATGCGCTTTTGGCATCCATTTGGAAAAGCTGAAAATTTAATGAACAAGCATAGGCAAGTAAGAGATGAATAGCTTCTAACCTTGCAACCGGAGCGAAAGTTTCTTCAAAATCTATTCCTTCTTCTTGATTGTAGCCTTGTGCTACCAACCTTGCTTTGTTACGAACAATTATTCCATTCTCGTCAAGTTTGTTTTTAAACACCCATCTTGTTCCAATAATGTGTTTGTTTCTTGGCCTAGGGACAAGTTCCCAAACTTTATTCCTTTCAAATTGATTCAATTCTTCTTGCATAGTGATAATCCATTGGTCATCGCCTAAGGCTTCATCAACTTTGGAAGGTTCAATTTGAGAGATAAATGCCATGTTTAAGCAAGCATCCTTGAGATTTAATCTTGTTGACACACCTTGACTTATATCACCAATTACTTTATCGATGGGATGATCTCTATGAGTTCTCCATTCTTTTGGTAGATCATTGAGATTTGATTCTTGTTGGGGTGATTCTTCGTGTTGAATTGGTTGATCTTTGGAAGAATTTTCTTGAGGACCTTCTAGTATTTCATCATCATTATCACAAACAATATTATCCTCCTTGGAGGAGTTAGTTTCATCAAAAGATACATGCATTGATTCTTCAATTGTCAAAGTTCTTTTGTTTTAGATTCTATATGCCTTACTAGAAAGAGAGTAGCCAAGAAAAATACCTTCATCGGATTTTTCATCAAACTTACCAAGGTTATCTTTGTCATTGTTTAAGACAAAGCATTTGCATCCGAAGATGTGAAAGAAAGCAATGTTTGGTTTCCTCCCTTTGAAGAGTTCATATGGAGTTTTCTTTAAGATCGGTCTTATGTTAACTCTATTGCTAACAAAACATGTCGTGCTCACCGCATCCGCCCAAAAGTATTTTGGAAGATTTGAATCACTAAGAATTATTCTAGAAAGTTCCATAAGAGACCTATTCTTTCTTTCTACCACTCCATTTTGTTGAGGAGTCCTTGGTGCCGAGAAGTTGTTAGATATTCCATGTTCTCCACAGAATTCTTCAAATAGAGCATTTTGAAATTCTCCGCCATGATCACTTCTTATGGAGGCAATTGTTAGAGACTTCTCATTTTGAATTTGTTTAGCATACTTCTTGAACGCCTTAATGTATCACTTTTCTGCACTAAAAAGAATGTCTAAGTATAACTAGAGAAATCGGCAACAATAACTAAAGCATATACATTACCTCCGAAACTTCTTGTTCTTGATGGACCAAATAAGTCCATATGTAACAATTGTAGTGGCCTTGTAGTGGACACCACATTCTTAGATTTTAAAGTTGATTTTGTTTGTTTCCCCTTTTGACAAGCATCGCAGAGTCTATCTTTGATAGAATTTCTCTTAGGCAATCCAATAACAAGATCATGCTTGATTAGTTTATTCAAGTGTTCCATGTGAATATGAGAAATTCTTTTGTGTCACAGCCATGAATCATTGTTGTTCGCCATGAGACATTTAACCTTAAAAGATGGATCATCAAGGGAAATCATGAATATATTATTGATTCTTTTACCTTTAAGTATAACCTCATGTGTGACTTCGTCTTCTATCAAGCATTCATCCTTGGTGAACTTGATCTTGAAGCCTTTGTCATAAAGTTGGCTAATACTAAGAATATTGTGCTTTAGTCCTTCAACATAAAGAACATATTCAATGGATGTGAAAGGTGGAACACCAACTTTGCCTTTGCCAAGGATTCTTCCCTTATTATTGTCTCCATAAGTGACAAAACCTTGGCCTTTAGCACTAGATTTGAAAATTGGTTTATGTCTCCTGTCATATGCTTTGAACAACCACTATCAAGATACCAAAGATTTCATGTGGTCTTCAAGCATACCTTCTGTTGTACCCCAAAATTTTCCCTCTCATATTTCTCAAAACATTGCAAGAAAAATCTCCAAGTGGCTCAAGATTGCTCAAGAGTTGGATAGACAAGTTATCTCCTAAGACAATCAACCCCAAATTAGGGTTTTGTGTTGCATTAAGGTCCTTGAATCCAAATAACCTCAAGTTCTCCCCAATGTCCTAATATTTTCTCAAGGTCATCCATGTCAAGTTTCAAGCCTTGCAGAGGAAGTTTGCTCAGTCAATTGCTCAAAGGGTCCAAAAATCGATTATGTTAGGGCAAAAGTCATTTGTGACCTACAAACAGTCAAACTTCAAGATTTTTTGTCAACATTATCATTTTGAAGTATATTTCATCATTTGATAAATGTTTGATCATGATTCATCAAGGGTTTCTCAAAATTCATTAAGACTCAAAAGTTGCTAAATTAGGGTTTTGTAGGAAAAGTCAACTCAACTTTGACGAAGCATAACTTTCTCATACTTTATGATAAATGACCCATCCAAAGCTCATTTTGAATAGGATACAATTTACTACAATCCATATTCATACCCCAAGATCAAGAAATGCACTCACAAGAAGTTACAAATTTGGACATTATAGGTCATTTTTGAAAGTCAACAAAAACACCTTTTTTTCCAAAGCTTATAACTTGAGCATGGAATATCAAAATGAGATGATACCAAAAGTTGGTTAGAGGACATATCAAGCTTTCTAAAAAGTACAAGAACACCTCCAAAGGTTCAAAATTGAAGAAGTTATGCATTGTTGAAGTTGGACATTTTATCAAAATTGCCAAAAGTCAACTATCCCCAAAACTTCAAATTTTGTCAAATGGGCCCATCCTTTTCAACTTGATATGAGCTTGCATCATTGTCCACGTGTCCTAGCTTCAACCATGAGCCCATATTATATTTTTATTATTTTATTTGATTTTTATTTGAATTTATTCATTTTAAATCAAATTAAATCATACAAAATCTAAAACTTTGATTACGTGAGATTCTTTTGTTGTTTCAGGCTTTAATCATCATCATTAGCATCATCAAATTCGGATCACACCATATCATGTACAAAAAGATGGAGATTTGGCAAATTTGGAAAGGTTTAAAGGGTGAATCAAATCAAATCCCAAGGCATTGATATGAGAATATTCAAGCCATAATTGTTACCCTAATACATTCCATACTACATAAACAAGCCAAAGGAATCGAAATAAAGGTTGGAAGCTGTTGAAGGAGGCAGAACAGAAATTGAAAAAAAGCATAAAAAACTTGAGATCAAAATCAAGCTTAGAGGCACTTTCAGGACTTGGCAAGCATCACAATTGCTTCCTGGCAATTCTCAGAAGCAAAACCAATCAGAATCACGCATTTTCCAACCTCCTAGAGCGCTGTAAGTGTTTCACGAGTTCGCTCCATTCTTGAAATCAATTTATGTTATTCTTGCACCCATTGTAAAAAATAATTGCATATTCTGATTCACCACATCATTTACTAGCTTTCTGCAATAACCAATTTCATTCTTATGCTTTATATCGTGGATCACCATTGTAGGGTTTTCTAGGTTTTTTTTAGGGCTTTTTATTACAGGGATAATTGGCTTGCGTGAAGGGTACCATCTTGTTCAAGGGAACAAGACGAGCTCAACCATGGTGTTACCTTTCATTTATATGGCCTATGCAAGATTTTAGAATGGACATGGTTTATAGTGACGGACCTTTGTCCGTTGGTATAGGTGTTCTGATCTTTAGACACGGTGTGATACGGTGGGAGAACTGACTTGGGATTTGCGTTTGTTTTCGCACTTGTTCGGTTTAGCAAGAGTCGCCACCGACATTTTATTTTATCCTAAGGAAAGGCCAAAAAGCACAGGAAAGACCTTTGAGATGTTTTCGTGGGTTCAGGGGGTAGATTATGAAAAGGGAAGGTGCTAGCACCCTTTTCATCCATGGTTATCCATGAGCTCTTAGTTACTTGTTTTAGATCACTTGCCTTTGTTTTTCAATTGTTTGAAATGGTGCTTTGTGTGTGTGGTTTTGAAAATGTTTTGAAAAAGATGCCTTGTCTAGGCAACCTTTGTAATGATTCTTGTTTGAATATATACAAAGGTGTATGTCTTTTTGAAAAGATAATTCAATATTTTGAAAGTTGTTTTGAAGTGGTGTTGTGATGTGTGTTGTGATGTGTGTTTTGAAAAAATGGCAAGGATGTTTTGCAAGATTTTTGATCAAGTAACTAAGAGTGGTCTACCCTATTTTACTCAAAGATTTTTCTTATGTTTTTGACCCTTTTAACAGTGTTGTTTCACCATTGTGTTTGATGAACAACCTTGTGTTAGGATGTTTTACGGGACAGGCACGGGTCATCGTATAGAATCATTGAAGGCAACTTGTGAGACGCTCTAGCAATTTTGTAAGGGGCGAGATCGTTTTATCGAAGGCAACATCGAGGGTCATCGAGGGACTACGATCTTTGTTTATCGAAGGGACATTTGCTAGAGTGTCTCATACTCGAGGGGCATGATTGCATTTTCCGAGGCAACAAGCGAGGCTACCCTAGAGGTGTAAGTGTGAATGGTTTTTTATTTACATGCATTTAGTCTTTGATTAGGGTGGCCTATTTGTTGTTTTTATCTTACCATACACACCTAATTACTAGCATTTGTACAAAAGTAATAAAAAGTGCAAAAAATAAATCCTACACTATTACAACCATATTGAAAGGCAAGAAAATGTAAAGGCAAAAACAAAATAAAAGAAAGGAAAATGAGCTCTTCGACCCAGGCAGTAGCACCCTTCGACTTGCATTCTGTTGGCCTCCTTTGATTGGGGCTAGCACCAGTGAGGTCATGGCCTTCGATTGGCCAGGAAGTCAGTGTATGGCGAAGCCTTCTGGTTCTGCCTTGTTGCCTTCTTTGACTGGAGGTTGAAAGCAGTGAGGGAATGCCCTTCGACTGAGCCCGGAATCAGTGAAGGCATGCTTTTCGTATGGGCCTGGGAGTCAACATGGTTTTGCTCCTGGTTGTCTCTTTCGTTTGACCTAGAGAAAGAGGGTAGAAGCCAGAAGCTTCGTTTCCTATTTCATGTGTCTTGTTTCTTTCATTTAAGGCATTAAATGGAAACATGGCCTAAGGCCATGCTAGTATTTGTCTTGTAAATAGTTTAATAGTTAAAGCAAGTTTAGGTAAACAGAAAACAAAACGAAAAGGGTTAGCTCTGAAAAATATGTTAAAAGGGTGGAAACGAAAGGAACAATGGTATGTACATGTTTCAAACGAAAGGAAAAATTACTATGCCATGAAACGAAAAGTTCAAAGGTAAGAATAACTTACCTTGCTTCAGGCCTTGAATGGATGTGGGGCCTTGAGTGGAGGCCTAGGATGTCGGATTCGAAAGAGGGGTCAACAATTGTGCTTGGAACGTTGGATTCGAAGGAAGAGAAAAAGCAAGTGTGATGCTTCTTTGATTCGAAGGAGACTAGAGTGTGGTTGTTCTTCAGAATCGAAGGAGATGAATGTGATTCTGGGTTTTTTGTGATTTCTCAAGTGTTGAGGAACTTTGAGAGTTTTATTGTGTTTGAGAAAATTCAGAGGATTCGTTCGCCTGGCCAAAAAGTCCTCCTAAACATGTGTTGGAGCCTCTTATTTATAGGCAAAGTTGGCTGAAGCTTTTGGAGGGAAAACAAAATAATTTGAACAATTTGAGTAAACTGCTCTTTGTAGCCTTCGAGGGACAGTGCTCGTATGCTATTTCGGTGCAAGAATGGGGCAGTGTTTCAAGACTGCTGTGCAGTAGTTTTGGCCAGTGTACCATGCCTGAACTTGGCAGCAAGCATCTTTGAATATTTCATCCTTTCATTTTGACCCTCCTTCGACCAGATTCTTCTTCCAAACATATTGTTTGACTTTCCTCCAACAAGTGTCTTTCGAACGAATCACCTTTGTGCATCATTTGAAGGGGCCAAATGTGTGCTTCGAATGGACTAGTAAGGTGTACCCTTCGACAGGGACTCATATGTATGCCCCTCAAGTCCACCACTATATGTCTTTTGAAGGGGCCATCAACCATGTGCTGAAGTTTGTCAAGGATGGAAATGCAGCATACTAAAGAGAAATGTTGTCCAGTCGAAACTAGTATAAACATAGTCAATGTCTTGTCGAAGCCTGCATGGAGGAGGTCTAAACTTTGTGACTCCAAGCAAGCACACAAAAGGTCAATGCTCAAACAAAGAATTGCACGAAGGGAGCCACATGCCCAAACGAAAGAGGCATGCAGGAGGCAAAATGTCCAGATTCGAAAGAGGCATACATGAGGCAAAAAAGTGCAAATCGAAGGACACCAAAAGGAAGCTTTTTGCCTTGGAATCGAAGGAAGTTATAGGAGGCTTTGTACCTTGTGCATGCTAGCAAGGGGGATGCCTTTTGCGTGCAAGTTGTGGCTCAAATGAAAGTTTGTATGTAACTAGTCATTACTTTATGAGTCAAGGAAAGCATGGAGGGAAAGTTTGTATAGGCATGCAAGCATCAGACATCCAAACGAAACATGCAATAGGCAGTCATGGCATTGTGAACCCAGTAAGGCCAGAGATGCAATAGAAGGTGGCATGTAGGAAACTCTTGCCTTGTAAATCAAAGCCAGCGTTCCAGAGGCCATCGCCCAGTCGAAGGATGCAACCAAAGCCTGTATCAAAAGAGGCCAAAAGGCCAATCGAAGGAGCTGAAACGAAGAACACTTGTATTTCTCCAAATTTTGTCAAAATCATATTTTTATCTGTTTTCTCCCTTTTTGACAGTTTCCTTTTAATTTTGGTACTGGAAAATTCCAAAGTACTTGTGCAAGCTTGAACCTTGAGAATCCTTGTGAGAAAGGCCTTGAAGAATGAGAGGGAAAATTTTGGGGTACAACACACGGTCCAACGACAGGGACGATGGCGTGTCGCTTCTTCATTCGCCCATTCAAACATGGCATGCATATTTTTGTCTTGCTGGCACATTAACTCGTTTTGTTTTATTATATTTTTCTTGTATATTTTTAACAAACAAACAATTCAGCATAGTGGCAAGGCAGGTGTCCAATATCCATCAGGACCTGGGTTCGAATCCCAGGTCCCCCACTTTCCTTCATAATTTTATTTTTCAGGTAATTGTGTGCATTTGCCTTACTACAACGTACCATGCACCTTCAGGCATCCAATAGCCAGATGGCCAAAGGCCAAATTTGGTGGCCAGGATCTGAACGTCCACCATAGATCCAGTCAACACGCGTTTACCTGATCCCCAAAGTCAACCAGGGCCAGCATAAATGGGCCTTCAGCTTGCTTCTCAAACCACCAAAATCAGGCCCATACCCCTCTCTCTCTATTTTATTTATTTTGTTTTAATTATTTATTTTATTATTTCTATTTAATTATTAACCAATCAAAAATTCTTTTTATAAAATAAAATCACAAAAATATTTTTTATCAAATCAAATTTTTATTTTTATTTTTATTAATAAATATTAATAAATTAACTTAGGTTTTAATTAGAATAACTTTAATTCCTTTTTTAATAATTAAAATTAAATTAGACTTAATTAGGTTTTTACTAACATTAATTATTTTTATTTTTCTTTCTTAAAATACCAAAAACCCAAAAATAAACTTTTTTTTTATTTAATTAATTAATTTATTAATTTAGTAATTAATTTAGGATGATTTCTTTCATAAAATAAAAATAACAAAAAAATTCTTTTCTTTAACAAAAAGGGTCAAAACCCTAGAACTTCGCACTCGATCTAATTTCCCGCACGCATTGCTTATTTTTATCATATTAATGTACTTGCCTCCAGTTTGTAATAGTTAATAGGACCTTTATTCATTTACCGCTTTATTTATTTTTAAAGGGTTTGTCTTTGGCGATGTAAATACCCGACGCCTTGTAATTTAAATTTCGCATTCTATTTCCGCAAAATATAATTGTTAGATGTTTGATAATAGGATGGCATGACAAGACTGAATGTTTTAACCTAAAATCAACTTAGATCACCATTAACATGTACAAAGATAAAAATAACTAAAAACAATACACTCGCATATGCGCACTCTTAGGGTACACCCCACTTGGTTGCCTTCGTACACGGTCATTAAGTATAGGTCACTTTAGAGATCGCCCTCTTGTCTAAAGATCATAGTCGTCTCGAAACGGTTGCCTCGGATATTGTTGCCTCAAAACAAATGATCTAAGACATTAGGGTTACCGCTAAGGCGTCATAACATTGCTTTGGTGACCGTAAGTCCCTAATTCGAATTGACCCTCAAACTCCAACGACGATGCTACCTACTCACTAATAGTGGGATAGCATTGTCTAAAGGAAATTAGCATAGAAAGATTCCTTTTTCGAGTAGGTAGATGGTTCTTAGATACTTGCTCTTTCAAAAACAAAAACTTTTCGCACTTACACTCTTTTTCGAACAAAGTTTTCAAAACACTTCATTACACTCTTGAGGACAGAAGAAAGAGTTAAATCGAAGTTTTAAAACAAAAACTTTTTCAAACCCACAAGCACAAAGAAAACCATTTTGAAAACAATTGAGCAAGTACCTAAGAGCCCATGGATAACCACAAATAGAAAGGGTGCTAACACCTTCCCTTTCTATAATCAACCCCCCGAACCCGAGAAATATCTCGAAAAAGGAATTTTTCTATGCTTTTTTCCTTTCCTTGTTGGATAAAATAAAAGTCAATGGCGACTCTTGCTTACCGCTACATTTTGTGAATACAAACGCAAAATGCAAACCAGCATTCCAAAAAAACAGTCAGTTCTTCCCACCGTATCACACCTGCAAAACAAATTAGGCTTTGTTAGGTACCCAAGTTGCTTTGGGTCCTTCATAATTAGTGCCTTTCTTTACCCATACATAATTCCCACTTGCCACACTAAAGTTTCTAACATAGCAAGCATTAGGTGTATGGCCTTTAATGCCACAATAAAAACAAGTAGGTTCAAAGTTACATCTATATCTAGAAGGGTAAGATTTCTTCTTAGGAAATGTTTTCTTTTTTGGATAGTGATGAACTATTTTAGGTTTGTTCACTTTCTCTTTGGATGTTTGATCACTATCCTTAACAAAGATAGTTTTATTAGAACTTGGTTTTGAAAACTTTGAATATCCAAGTCCACTTTTATCATTGGAGTATCTTTGTTGGCTAAGAACACCTTCCAATCCAATTTGGCCTTTTTCATATCTTTCAATGACTCTTTTTAATTGGACAATTTGGAAAGAGAGTGATTCATAATTTTTGCATACAAAATTCTATTTTTTTTTCATCACTTGATTTTTGTTTTTCTTCTTTGAAATCTTTTTCCATAGATTCACATTTTTCTTCTAATGATGAAATTTGTTTCTTTTGTGATGAAATAAGTTTATACAGAATTTTGCATTCATTCAATAGTTTATCTATAGCACCTTGTGAATTACTATCAAAAAGAGAAAATTCATTACTAACCTCATTGTCTTCATTATCGGAGTGGTGTGAGGCCATCAACGCTAGATTTGCACATTCATCACTATCGAAATCAGATGAGGAACTTATTTCATTATCCTCCCATGCAACATAAGCCTTTTTGTTCTTGAATCCCTTTTTTATTTTAAAGCTACCATTCTTTGAGAGTTTCGGACAATCCGGCTTGATATGACCTTGCTTACCACATTCATAACAGGTGATTTCTTGTGTTGATGTGGAAGCTTCCTTTTTCTTAAATTGTTTATTTACTTTTGAATGAGAAAAGGGTTTGTCATTTCTACCAAAGAACTTACCAAGCCTTTTAATGAGAAGCATGAAATTTTCATCTTCTTCCGGATTGTCTTCCTTTTCAACTTCCTTGGAATCTATCTTCAAAGCAATATTCTTGGATTTCTTCTCTTGATTTTCATGCTTTTCAAGTCTTTCGAGTACCGTTTCATATTCTTGAAGTTTTCCAAACAATGTTGCGGACGTCATGGAGGAGAGACTTTTCTTTTCTGAAATTGTCGTTACCTTTGGTTGTCATTCCCTAGTTAAGGACCTAAGTACTTTCAGATTTAGTTCATCATTCGTCAAAGTTTTTCCAAGAGCACTTAGATGATTTGTCAAGTGCACAAATCTCTTTTGTAGGTAAATAATGGTTTCTCCGGGCTGCATTCGAAATAATTCGTATTCTTGACTCAGGGTATTTAGTCTTGATCTTTTTACTTCAACCGTTCCTTCATGAGTTTGTACCAAGGTATCCCATATTTATTTTGTTGTCTTGCATGCCGAGACACGGAAGAACTCATCCATGCTAAGTGCACCTTGAAGAAGGTTTATTGCCTTTTTATCATAGAGAAATTTCTTCTTATCATCATCGTCCCATGCAGTTTTAGGCTTTGATGAGCCAGCACCATTGATTACCGTTATAGGGATAAATGGACCATTCTCGACGGCATCCCATATTTCTTCTCCTTGTGCTTCTAGATGTGCCTTCATGCGTATTTTCCAAAAGTAGAAATATTCACCACAAAATAAAGGAGGCTTGTTGTTACTACCACCATCTCTGAAAACGGGATTTTGATTTGCAGAAGCCATTCTGGATCTTTTAGGAACAGGTTACCTATAACCTGCTCTGATACCTATAACCACTTAAACTTATTTCCAACAATCCTGGAAAATTAAGTAATTAACTATCAATATTTGATTTTGAGTGAGTTGAGTAGTATTGATCACTTAGAGTGATTTAACAATGAATAATCTTCTCTTCCAATAATAATATTATACAATGACTCAAGATATAATTGTTCAAAGTTTTCTGTTTAATAATGTATGAAAGTGTGCAGAAAACTTATGTATGAATGTGAAGAAAAGCTTGAGTTTGTATTTTGAAAATTCAGAAAATATATTTGGAAGAGGTGTTGAAAATGATTTTGAAAATGAATATTTATATGTTCGTAGCACCCTTTTGAAACATCATAAAGTTCTGAAAATGAATCATGAACAAATGCCAAGATTGAGTGAAAGGTTTCAATGAAAAGGTATTATGAACAGGCATGTGAAAAACTATTGTTTTTCAAAATCGTGCAGCATGCAATTGATTGCACCCTTTGTGTAAATCGATTGCATGGGGTTTCAACAGCTTTATTTTCAAATGTTTTAAGTGTGCAATCGATTGCACAGGCAACGTAAATCAATTGCATATAAAGTCAGTAGCAAAAAATAAGTGAGTGCAATCGATTGCACAAGCAATACAAATCGATTGCACTGAAAAACAGAAGCAAACATTTTGAAAGTTTTAAGTATGCAATCGATTGCACAAGCAATGTAAATTGATTTCACTGAGAAACAGAAGCAAAAGATCTGAAAAATTGAACCATGCAATCGATTTCACTAATATGCAAATCGATTGCACTCAAGTAAAAAATGACTTTTAACTTTGAAAAACTTGAGTGATGATTTATAAAACATTTCTTATTCACCATTGAGCATCTATATCTTAAGATCAAAGTAAATAATATCATTATACCTTGAAAGTTATTAAGAGCTTTGAACTGAAGATTTTGTCCATAGATGCTTTTGAGCTTGATCATAAATCTTTGCCTTCTTTGTCAATCATGGTTTGTCTTCATCAAAACAAAAGTTCATTTGAGAAGCTTGATTTTACACTCTCCGAGCTGCCTACAAAATGATCTAGTCCCTCGATGACCTTACGAGCAAAATGATGATGGTCTCTTCAATACAATTGCTAAAGTATCCTTACATGTTGCCTTCGATGACCATACGATGACCCTACGCATGTCCCATCACATCCATTAGATATGATTACCTACCAACTAATGGTATGTATAATACTATCTCCAAAGGAGAAGGAAAATAAAAAGAAAGACTTTAGTGGGTAAGAACTCTTGAATGCTTGCTCACAACCTTTTTAACAAACAAAACATTTTCCATACCATACTTTTAAAACAATAAATATTTTCAAAAAAAACACTTTGTATACATTCTTGAGGACCAACACAAGGATTATTACAAAGTTATCCTTACATTGGCGTTTCAAAATATTTTCAAACAAATCACACACACAAAGCAAGTTTAAAAGTGAGTTAAGCAATTAAGAGCCCGTAGATAACTACGGATGAAGAGGGTGCTAACACCTCCCCTTTTCATAAGTTACCCCCCAAACTCAAAATCTATCAAAGGTCTTTCCTGTTCTTTTCACCTTTCCTAATTGTTGGATAAAAGAAAAGTTAGTGGCGACTCTTGCTAACCGCAACATTTACGATAAAATAATAAAGTCAACTCTCCCACCGTATTACACTCTTCTTTAGAATACATTTCTGACTAGGAGTACTTATAATATATGAGAGCTTCACTGGATCAAAAAGTCTTAACTTTTAGAAGTAAACAAAAAGAAATAAGATCATTCCATAAAATCTTATTTTACATTTTTTACATGCATTTTGAGATTACATTTTATTCATTCTAGGTAAGAAACCATAATTTTTTAAAAATAATCCTAAGAAAGAGGTTTTGTAATGATATCAGCCTATTAATGGTCTGTATTAAGTTTTAAAGATAAAACACCCTTCTAAACATTGTTCTTAATGAATTGATGTTTTATCTCAATATGTTTAGCCTTAGAATGTGAACTGAGATTCTTGGATGATCAAATAACAAAAGTGTTATCATAGGGAATATGGATATTACATTCATATATTAGATATGCTTACAACTGACTTTTTATCTATAGTATCTGAAGCTTCAATCAGTTGCAAAGATGTATTCAACTTCTGTGGTTGAGGGTGCAATTTAATTGCCTTTTACGGGACCATGAGATCAAATTTTTCCATAATTTACACTTTCCATAAATACTCTTTTTCTTTAGTTTCATCCTATGCATGGGAGTTTTTCCCGACTTACACTCAGACAAATTAAACTTCTAAATAGAGCATACATTGCAGAAGGTTTTCAAAATGTATAAATCTTTTGAATATCATCTTTATAGAAAACTTGACTTACTTCCAAGAAGTTCACAACTTCTGAAGCATTAGGTCTGAGTTTCATATCTTCAGAAAGTTCACAATTTCTAAGCAGTATTAAGTATATTTTTTTAACTCTTCTTATTTTTCCAAAATACAATCATTTTTCTGAAGTGTCTCATTATAATAGGTTGGTTCTATTATGGACATTGAATCCGGATGAATCTATTCATGAGGTTTAAAGTGTGATCTGGTTTTGACAAGTTCCGTCTTGTCTCCCAGAATTAGTTCCTCCGAATGTGATAATCTTTGTCTGAACTTCAGAAGCTTTTGGTGAGCATATTCTAAATATCTTACTTTATGAACTTTGATAACAACTTCATTACTTTCAGAGTCAGAATAGGTGATCTCCACATCTGCAGGCTTCTTAACAATTTTTCTGGAGCCTATGATCTTTTCATTCCTGATCACTTCTGAAATCCATGACGTCTCCACGCTTTAATTTCAGGTTTTCAAACAAGAGCTTTTTTCTCATCATGTGTCGCGAGTAGCCAAATTCTGGGAACCATGATTGGTGTTTCAATTACTTTATTAGGATATATTTTCTTTTGTCTGAGTCTGCTTCATCTTCTGGATGAGTTATTGTGTTAAAAATTCTGATATGAGTCATCAGCACATCATTAGCACGTTCTCCTTTTGAAGTCATCTTCAGAAGAGTTTGAATCACAATAATGACTTCTTTTCCATTAGGCTTCCTTTGATCAAAAGTAGATTCAAAGTGACCATCAGTCTTTTCTGTACTTTTGAACCTATAGCCTTAATTTTTTTTCCAGAGATGACAGCAAGGACAATTCATCTTCTTATTCATCATAATCTTCTTCTAAATCCTTAACGCTTTGAACTTTAAGAGCCTTGTACTTCTCTGATCTTCTGATGGATTTGAGTGGAATAAATTGTACTCTCTTGTGAGGTTCGACTTGTTCTAGCTTAATTTCGTGACTTCTCAAAGAACTCACCATTTCTACTAGAGAAGTGTTATTTAGATTCTTTGCAAGCTTGAGTGCAGTTATCATAAGCCTTCATTTGGATGGTAAGATTCCAATAGTTTTCTTCATATAATCTTTATATCATGACCTTGATTAAGACATTTAAGCTTGAGAACCTTTCTCCAATGATTTGGTCCAAAATCTTAATTTCCTTATCTCATATAACCTAAAGTCTTTGAGCAAAAACCATTTTTTTCATTTGAGTAGCCATAATTTTTCTCTCTCTGGATCTCTCTACACAGTTAAGTGTTTGATTCAAAAATCAATAATAAAGTCGGGCTCTGATACCAATTGAAGGTAGAGAAAAACCAAGAAATGGGGGTTTGAATTGGGTTTTAAATCTTTTTGTTTGACTTTTCCCATTAAAAATACTATTCACTCAAATGATGAAATATATGGAATACTATGAAGATAAAAATGACACTTTTAGTTTATACAAGTTCACCTTAGAAAAGGTTAATCGTGTCCACCCGCCAAGGTGATTTTACCTTAGAAAATGACTTAACCCGCTATAACCAAACTGATTACAATTACACAGGCTAAATTTCGGTGACTAACAAATGCATGGGCTACCGACGGGTGACTAACAACAATTGCACGGGCTACCTGCGGGTGACTAACAACAATTGCACGGGTTACCCGCTGGTGACTAACAATAGTGATAACCTGTTAGTGATCCCTTAAGAATTCTGACCTACCCGGTCCCCTAAGAGATATAACAATCACTGACTCCCTAAAGCTTCTGACCTACCCAATCCCTTGAAGGATATTTCTCGACAATGACACCCTGTTAGTGATCTCTTAAGAATTATGACCTCCCATACCCCCTAAGAGATATAACGATCATTAACTCTTTAAGGTTTCTGACCTACCCAGTCCCTTGAAGGAGATTTCTCTATGCCTTAGAAAAGGACTTTGTTAACTTCTTATTAAAAGTGTGTTTACAGATTGCTTCTTACAAGAGGATTACACAAATGATTATGTACATATTGTTTAACACAAATATGAGCAATAACTCTTGTGTTCAAACAATTTTAAATAATAACACAATTATGAGCAACAACTCGTGTGTTCTACAAATATCAATATCAACACAATATAAGCAACAACTCTTGTGTTCTATAACTTTCTACGAATATGTATTTGATTATAATTTAGGT
The DNA here is from genome assembly GCA_948472305.1 of Vicia faba. NCBI lineage: Eukaryota > Viridiplantae > Streptophyta > Magnoliopsida > Fabales > Fabaceae > Vicia > Vicia faba. Next base: position 1,050,364,669 of record OX451736.1, on the reverse strand, counting down.
AGCATCTTTTAGAGTTCTTCTTTATTTTATTTCTCTTTAAGTTTTCTCTATCTATCTTTCATCATGTTTGGCTTAAACTGGCTTAGCTTCAGCAACTTGAACTAAATTCTTTGATCTTCTTTATAAACTTCAAAAGAGATGTTGTGAGGATAAAAATGTAATTTCTAATGGTTACTTTCCAACGGATGGTATCAAGTGTAGATGTTGGATAGTACAAGACGTCACTTACCTTTGCCTGCAACTTTCAATGTTATCATGAGATTTTGAGAGACAACTTATGTGAATAGTACATACATTTTCATCATAGTGGAATTTGTAGCACACTGCTATACTGTAATCTTCTTGAGTAAGTTTCTTTATCATATATTCAAATGATGTACTTTTGATCGGAAGTAATAGGCTTGGAAGAGATCAACTTCTTGTTTATGTTCTTCTAATGTATTATGTGATAAGTAGTTCATAAACTAATTTGTTATGATAGCATGAGAACATCAGAGTAGTTAGAGTCAGAACTTTGTCTTTTAGAAATGGTAGCAACAATTTTTTCTGAAATACGAAGCTTGTCTTCTGATCTGGAACTGAATTTCATCTGGAAGGTGTATACAATCTGAGAATAAGTCTAGATGTTGTTTCATGCATTAGCATCAGAGTCTTTCATGATTATAACTTTGTCTCCAGATATATATAAAACAACAACTTATCTTAGAACAAGTCTTTGCCTATAGATGAAATTTTTTCTAGTTCACAAGTCTTGATGTCTGATCTTTGAGTCTTGACTTATGATTTGCATATCTGATTTTGATATCTTAATTTCTGATCTTGATATTTATCAGCTACATCTTAATTTTTTTCTTCTGATGGAATACTTCTGATGTAAATTAATATTTGCATATTCCACAAAGTATCAGAGTCTTCATAATCTTGACTTGTCTTCAGAATTAGAAGCAACGTCTTTTCTAATGAACAAATCTTGACTTCTGAATATGGAGTAGAAGCTTTCCTTTGATGTGTTCAGAACCTTGACTTTGTTTTCATAGTTATAAGCAACAACTCCTGTGACGAAAAAATCTTGACTTCTGATCTTTGACGTGAAAACTTGTTTCTAGTGCAATCTTATTTTCTGATCTTAGAGTAGCAACACTGACAAACATTCTTTCTTCTTAAATACTTGTGACTTTTGAAACAATATCTTATTGATAAGTACACGTTGGGATTTTTTTGGCAAACATTCAACATTCTTCAGAACTACTGATGTTACTTCAGAAGTGGATGCTATAGTCTTTATGATGCATGCTTGGTATATTTATGATGATTCTTCAGACAACAATCCTGAATCAATTAATACTTTCTAATCTACACACTCAAAAAACTATTAGAAGCAAAAAAATTTACATATAAAATATATATGTATTATTATCATTAAAATCCAGAGATTAAATGCAGAATTTAAATCTTGTTCTAACAAACATCCTGTATGGCGCCATAGAAACTGGTATAGTACCAGGGACAAGATCAATAGAAAGCTACACCTATCTCTCTCTGGTGGCATGTCTGAAATATCACCTGGAAAAACTTCAGGAAAATTGTACGCCACCTGCAACTCATAAATTGCAGCTTAGTTTTCAATCGATGAAGATGCTATCGACAAAAACACCTGAGCTTCGTCCTGCATCAACTCATTCAACTTCCTAGCAGACGAGAAACCACACAAACTTTATGTAACAATTAATATGAGCATAATCAGATTCCAACCAATTCATACCTAAGATCACATCCAGACCTTTCAACGGTAAACAAATTAGATCCACATTAAAATATCTGTCAAATATTGACAAAGGACATTTCAATCATACTAGTAAAGTAGTCACGAATCCCATAGCTGGAGTCTTGATAACCATTTCTCCAATCATAAAAGACAATACAAGACCCAATCTTTTCACACAATCAATATCAATAAAAGAATGTGTCACACTAGTACCAATAATAGCAATTAAAAGATTACTATTTGTAACACGGTGGAGTAAATGACTTGGTTGTTTTGTGTTTGATCGCAAATGTTGCGGTTAGCAAGAGTCGCCACCGACTTTTCTTTTATCCAAAAGGAAAGGCTGAAAAGAACAGGAAATACCTTTGAGATATTTTCTTGAGTTCGGGGGGTAGATTATGAAAAGGGAAGGTATTAGCACCCTTTTCATTCATGGTTTACCATGGGATCTTAGTTACTTGCTAGATCACTTGCTTTTGTCTGAGAATGTACTTTGTGTGGTTTTTGAAAGTATTTTGTAAAGATGTCATCGTTTAGGCAAACTTTATAATGATTCTCGTTCGTAAGAATGTATACAAAGTGTTGATCTTTTGAAAATGGTTTCAAGTTTGAAAGATGTTTTTGAAAGTGTTGGTGTTTGTTTTGAAAATAGCAAGGATGTTTTTTGGTTTTGAAATTGAGCAAACAACTAGGAATAATCTACCTACTAAAAAGTCTTTCATTTTTATTTCATCTTTCCTTTGACATTGTCATCTTACCATTGATTTGGTAAGTAACCCTATCTTAGGATGTAAAAGGGACGGGCGTGGGTCATCGTATAACCATGATTAGCAATGTTGTAAGATATCTTAGCATTTTCTTTAGGGACTAAGATCATTTTTGAAAGGAAACTTTGATAGCGTCATCGAGGGACTATGATCTTGTGTTTTTGCTTGTTTTTGCTAAGACACCTCACATTCATAATATGGTCATTTTTGTAAGGCAACAAAGTGGATTTACCCTAAAGGTGTATGTGTGCAAGTGTATTGGTTTACATGCTTGATTTGTCTTTGATTAGAGTTTGCTATTTGTTGGTTTTAATCTTTCCATACAAAACCCTAATTACTAGCATTTGTATATAAAGCAATAAATTGCGGAAAATAAAAATACTAAGCTATTACATCATTTAGGGGAGGGGTATACAAATGGGAAATTGCAAGAAAATTAAATCTAAATAATTATTACAGCCATATTGAATATTGTGAAAAAAATGAATAAATAAAAATGCAAGAATGTAAATGCAAAAAGAAAAAGATTTTTTTTTGGTTTTTATGAAAAGGTTTTTTGACCTAGTTAACTAAAATACAGTAATTAACTAAAGATAAGAAAATTAAGATTAAGTTAGTAAAATAAGTTAATTTAAAGAAAACAAGATTTTTAGGGTTTTTTGTGAATTTGATTAAATAAAATTAATTAAATAAAAGTCCTAAGTTCTAAATTGATTTTAATTTACAAAAAAATAATATAATAATAATTAAGACTAATTATCTAAGTATTTTAAAAAAAAAGAAATAAATTTATTAAAGGAATTATTTTTTTGTTCTTTTAGTTTTATGAAGAAAAATAAGCTAAATAAATATAAATAATAAAATATAAATAATTTTGGTTTTTTTATTGATAAAGATAATAATAATAATAATAAAAATAATAATAAAAATAATAATAATAAAAATAATAAAGAAAATAAAATAAAAATAAAATATAAAGAAAAGTCAGGGAGGTTAAAGTTGAATTTGGGAGGTTTGTTAGAAAAAAAGTCTTGAAGTTGGCCCATTATTGTTTTTGTAAACAGAAAAATTTTAAAAAAATGAGATGGGCTGTGTAATATGAGCAAACATAGGGGTATTAGTGAGTAAAATGAATCAGGCCTATGGGGCGGAGGCCTAAGCGCTACCTGAAAGGAAAAATGACAAAAATGTGGAAAAAATGCAAAAGGCAGCGCTGAGGTTCGAATCCATGACCTCTACCAATAACGTGCGTTGCCTTACCACTGGGGTGGTTGTACACCCGTTAACTTAACTGAAATGATAAATACATAATACAAAACAAGTCCTGAATATGGAACTTCATCTTCAACCTCCAGCCAGATCATTTGTAACTTCACCATTTCTCAATAAAAATGAAATATACAAACATGAAAGTTGCTCCATTTTCCCATACGAATCCAACCATATAAATATCATAAGCTATAAATCAAAGATGAATGAGAATTTTTGAAAGTACCAAATTATGACCTAATTATTTTCAGAGGTTCAATCCTAAAATTCTCTTAGCTCAATCAATATAAATAAAATCTATGGACATGTACAGCTTCAGGGCAATTATGTCTACATTTTATCTTCACAGATGCAAGCCTAACAATGCCTAAGTAATGAGATAGAAGTTCAAGAAAAATACCTCAAAACTGGAAATCATGAAATGCAAATGAGCTTGATTCAAGATGCTGCAATGATCAGGTTAGCTTCCTCGAGTTCCCAGAAAGCTAATGCAATGATTAGCTTGAGCAATGGATGGCTGGAATGGCTTGGAGAAGTCAATATGCATACTCTATTTTTTGGTTATGGAGGTTATGGTAAATGGTGTTACAGTTATGGAATGAGGATTGGGATGAGTAGTTGTTGTACCCCAAAATTTTCCCTCTCATTTTATTCAATACATACTCCTAGAGATCCTCAATTTGCACAAGTTTTCCCAAGAGATGACCAGACAAACTCTCTCCTAAGGCAGTGTGTATCAAATTAGGGTTTCCATTTTCATCAAGATAGGTGGAATTCAAAGACCTCATATGCTATCCATGGTCCTAATATGTTCTCAAGATCCTCCATGTCAAATTTCAAGTCTTGCACAAGAAGTTTGCTCAGTCAACTGCTCAGATGCTTGAGAATCGACTGTATTAGGTCAAAAGTTAATTGCGGCCCACATACAGTCAAACTTCAAGATTTTTGGTCAACATAAACATTTTGAAGTGATATCCATCATTTGATTAAGGTTTGATCATTATTCTTCAAGGAATGCCCTAAATTCATCAAAACCCAAAAGTTGTTAAATTAGGGTTTCTCAGGAAAAGTCAACCAAACTTTGACCAAGCATAACTTCCACATACTTTATCAGAAATTTTCCATCCAAGGCTCATTTTGAAGAGGATGCAATTCCTTACGATTCATCTTCATCCCACAAGTTCAAAATATGCACTCATCAAAATATATGAATTTCTACATTATAGGTCCTTTTGAAAAGTCAACAAAAACACTTTTTGGGTCAAAACTTCTTACATGAAAATGGAAGACCCAATTGAGATGAGACCAAAAGGGTTGCTTAGGGGACACTCTAAGCTTTCTAAAAAGTCCAAGGACACCTCTCTAGGGTTAAAATTGGAGGAGATATGCCTTGTCAAAGTTGACCTTTTTTGCAAAATTGTCAAAAGTCAAATATGCTCAAAAGTGCATTTTTTCCCAAATGGGCCTAACTTTTTATGCTTGCACTTCACTTATAATATGGTCCACGACCCAAATATTCACCCACACATTATTTGTTTCATTTTTCATTTCATTTTGATTTTTTATTAATTAAAATTTGAATTAAATCAAATAAATGACAAATAATAGCAAAGATGTGTTTTGATATGATTTTTGGACAGAATCTCAATCAAATTATGCTGAGATATCAAGACCAAAACGAATCAGGGCTGATTGGTACAAGAAAGGGATAATTTGGCTCAATATAGCAAGTTTTCATATGGCATGGAAATCAAATCAAATCAAATCTTCCATAATTGCAAAGATACATATGGTTTTTAGAACCCTAATTCGTTCTAGCATATATAATGAACAAGAACCAAGCATAAAACAAGGTTTTGCACGCGTGAAAGTCAGAGAACAAAAAGCTCAAAATTGGACAAAAGTGGTGAATCGGTTTCAATCATACAGACCATCTCAAGCCATCCTAGCATTGCCAATCGATTACCGGACGTCTCAGGAAGCTATTCCAATCAATTACAAATCCTTTCACACTTAGAAATAGCTTGTATGAACATTACGGTTTGCCATATTTTTCAAATTCGATTATCATGATTTATACATTATGAGCATGTTTTAATGGCATATACGTGTTTGTTATCATGTTTGCAATATTTTGGTTTGGTTTAATTAATGTTTTGATGCCCATACTGATGAATGCCATAACTAGGGTTTGAAGCCACGTTTTGGGGCTTTTTGACACAGGAAAAATTAGGCCACGAATAAGGTACCATGATGCTCGTGAGGCCAAGACGAGTTGATTGGTACAGTCACAACTAATTTATCATGCCTGTGCTGGATTTTTAAGTTTTATAGGTTTTTAGCTACAGACTTTTGTCTGTAGGTAAAGGTGCAAGAACCTAAGGCGACGGAGAAGGAAGAAGATGGTGGCGTGGCAGCCCATCATTGGACAATTTAAACTCCGCGCATTTTTTTAATCCAATTATCTTGATTTATATATTATGTATTATTGTTATTGTATTAACAACTAATCACAGTAGCGCAGTTGGCAAGGGAAATTGGTGGTAAGCGTGAGGACCTGGATTCGATCCCAGGTCCCAGCAACGTTTATTTTCTTATTTTCCATTTACAGATCATATGCAATTCTCATCCAAAGGCCTACCGTGCACGTCCAGTAGCCAACCAATGGATCCATCATTCAGCCATATCCAATGCTTACTAGTGAAGGACCATGATGCATCCTTAAGTCAACGCCACATGGAATCAAGCGCTGACTGGGCTTGGATGGCTAATGGGCCTGGAGAATTTTAATAACACACCCCCAGCGTTACTATTCAGCACAGGCCCAATTCTTTCTTTTTTTTAATTTCTTTATTTATTTCATTAATCATTTTCTTTTTTAATTAACACAATTTTTTTTTTAAATTAAAAACCACAGAAAAAAAAAAAATCATTTTTCTCATGAAATATTTATTTTCTTTAATTAATTAATTTAGTTTAATTAATTTCGGGTAATTTAATTCTTTTTTTTCACAAATTAGGGTTTTAATTTTACATAACCTAATTAATTTTCTTTCTCAAAAATAACCTAAATATTTTCATCAATTATATTTTTAGGGTTTTTTAACATTCTTCGCATTTAATTCGTCGCACGTTTTAATTACCGTTCTGATTATTATTTATGTAACTGTTTCGAGGTTGTAATAGATTTTAATTAGAGTTTTAATTGCCGCATTTTATTTTCAGTTAAATAATTCTGTATATGCGAAAGCCATGTAATAGTTAGGTTTTATATTTTCGCACTTTTAAATTTCTGCAAATCTTTAACTGTCTAGATGTATGCTAATAGGATTGTATGGCAAGAATACCTGAAAATTAAAACAGTAGATCACCTAAATTTTCAAAGACTAATTAACTGAAAAATTCACATGCACATATTCACTCCTAGGGTTTGCCTCACTTCGGTTGCCTTCGGTAAACAGTCCTTAAGCATAGGAGATTTTAGTGGTTGCCCTCTTGTCTAAAAGATCAAATGTCCCATTCAAATGTTGTCTAAGAAATGTTGCCTCAGAAAGATCTTTAGAACTCTAGGGTTACTACTAAAGTTTCTAACCCATTGCTTAGGTGACTGTACGTGTCCCTTTCGAACGTCCCTTAAAAAACTCCAACGACGGGGCTACCTACTCCTTAATAGTAGGATAGCGTTGTCTAAAGGAAACGAGAATGAATAATCCTTTTTTCGAGTAGGTAGAATCTTAAGTACTTGCTCAAAAAAACTTTTCACACAAACACCTTTCAAAACAATTTTCAAAACAACTTTGTCACACCCTTGAGGACTGATACAAGGGTTATCACGAAGTAAAACTTTTCAAAACAAACATATACACAAGAAATTTTAAAAGATGAGCAAGTACCTAAAAGTCGGTGGCAACTCTTGCTTACCGCGAAATTTTGCAAACAAAAAAACACAAAACGCAAACCAGTAAAAACAATCGGTTTTGCCACGGTATCACAGAACTGGCGACTCTGCTAGGGAAATATTTAAAGTGGGGTATACCTTAGGATCTAGGTCATTTCAAATTGCTTTCTTGTTTGTTTACTTTATTCTAAAATGGTTTTTGCTCGAGTTACTGTAGATCCTACACCCGAATTTGGGGGCACTTATTAGGTAAACAACAATAGATCGTGGAGACTGTACGGTATAGACCAATATGGTTTAAGCGATGGCTGTGTTGGTGTGACACTTTGGTTGGTACTGGTATCCTTCGTGGGGAAACGAGGAGAATATGGGGTCATCGCATGGTGTCGTGAAGCACTAACGGACCTTAGAACCTTAGTTTAACAAACTTGGCCATTAGAAAGTAGTGAGATAGCCGGCCTCGGTGTAGAGCTGAGGATTGGTTGATACTCGATGCTACACTCATTGAGATCAGACTTTCTGGATATTTTGGCTGCAAGAAAAGATTGCTTGAGCTAAGATAATTCCCGATAAAGGATGGTCAGTGATATTGAGATCCCTTATAACCCTGTTACTTTTTAAGACAAGTTTGAAACCAACTAAACTTCAAGAGGGTATGACCTTTAACCTCATGCAAGCCTTAAACCTAAGAACTTGGTGTGATTTTTCTGTGTTTGTTATACCTGTGGTTTATCATGACATCATGCATCATAACATAGCATCCATTCTTATTGCACTAACCATTTCAAGGACCAAGGGAATTTATCTTTGTTCTGTTTTGCAGATCATGGCTTTCGTTCGTAGAAACACTATCCGAATCAGCTTTGTGAAGATACCTTCCCAACTCAAAGAGCTAGTATCAAGGGTTTATGAAACTTCAGCGTTCACTAAGATACATGGTCAACTTCTCAACGTGGTCACTTAAAACTTTGATGAAAAGATAATGAGTGTACTCTTTCAGTTCTTTGATCCCAAGCACCACTGTTTCACCTTTCCAGACTATCAGTTGGTGCCTACCTTAGAACAATTCTTTCAGTTGTTGGATATACCCATTCTTGAACAGTTGCCCTTCACAGGTCTAGAAGAAGTTCCTAAGTAAGAAGTCATTGCCTCAGCTTTGCATCTGAAATGGGCCGACGTGGTATCCAATTGGGAAACAAGAAGCGGAGTCAAGGGTTTTCTAGCCAAGTTTCTGATAGACAATGCCCAGCTGTTTTGGGATGATATAGATTTTCAGGCTTTTGAGGAGATTTTGGCTCTTCTAATCTATGGGTTAGTCCTATTCCCTAATCCAGACTCATTCATAGATGTGAATGCTATCAAGATCTTCCTCTCCCGCAACCCTGTGCCTACCTTGCTCGGAGATATTTTGCACACTCTCCATACTTGTACCATGAAGAGAAAAGGGGTTCTTATGTGTTTTATACCATTATTTCTCACCTCCCTAAGTTCATACTGAAGAATAAAGAAGGTTTGGTTTGGTCTCAAAGGATAATGTCACTCGCTCACATGGATATTCTCTGGTGTTCCCGAGCTATAGAAAACACTGCTATTATTGACCGCTGCGGGGAGTACCTTAATGTCCCATTACTTGGTATTAGAGGGGGTATAACCTACAATCCTTTTTTAGCTCTGTGGCAATTTGGTTACGCACGAAGAGATGGTTCCCATGAGTTACTTATCGAGGGCATTATATTCAACTATGAGGATGATGTTCAAGAGTATCGTCGGAGGTTCATACGAGCTTAGGGAATGGTAAACAGATCTGGCGCCAAGGCTCTGGAGCCAAAAGCTTCCATTCCTATGGAATCTTACCTCCAATGGATACGAGCTCGCGCCCAGAAGCTTATGATGCCCTATGTGGCCGTTTTACCAGTGATTGTGAAACCCACTACTGAAGGAGGTATTCCTTACACGGTTCTATATCCTTATATGCCCACTGATCTTGGGGAATTACAGAGGTCTTGGATTCAGTTGATAAAGGAGCGAGATACTTACAGGGATCAGTTCCATGCTCAGGAGAGGAAGGTTTTAGAGCTCACAAAGCAGCTCCAGGAAGAAAGAGGACTCAATGATATTCTCAGCACAAAGTGGAAGCATCCATGGGAATTTTGATGTCTTTTATAATTTTAGATTTATTTTTAATTGTAACGCCTAAAAGGCATTCGAACTTTAAATTCAGCTAATAAAATATTTGTTTATTTTGGTTTGCAAATTTAAATTTCCCAAAGTCTTTGAAATCATTGCATGCACATCCCATTCATAACATTTCATGTACAGGTGCCATTACAGGTTTCTCATCTTCTTCGCTGTTTATCACATGCAGAAATGTCGTTCGAACAAAGCCTCAAGGACCTTCAGGCACAGAACACCCAGTTCCAACAAATGTTCATAAGTCTGGAAAAAGGGCAGGAGGATCTGAAAGCCCTCATCCTGAAAGAGAAAAAGAAAAAGAAGAAGGTTGCCGGTATTCTGAATATGGGCAGAAGGTTTGGAGAGCGGTTGAAGCGACAAGTCGATCTGACCTCTTCATCTAAGGAGGGGGAGAATCAAGAAAAAGAGAAGGACCACAGTCATGCAGTTTCTGACAATGATACCGACTACAATGATGAGCAATATCCTCCTGTTGAGGATATATATAAGCAGTTGGAAGATTGTTTGAGTTCCATGGAAGTTCAGAGGATACCTGGGCTGGATTTCGAAGAATTGGGATTGGTGTCTGGAGTGGTCATCCCACAGAAGTTCAAAGCTCTAGTTTTTGCTAAGTATGACGGGGTGTCCTTCCCAAAACTCCATCTCCATTCTTATGTCAGAAAGATCCAGCCCCACACTGCTGATATAAATTTGTGGGTTCATTTCTTTCAAGATAGTCTGTCAGGGACTCAGCTTGAATGGTTCTACCAACTGGAGGGAGCCAATGTCAGAAATTGGGAAGATCTGGATGATGCTTTCTACAAGCAGTATCAATACAATGCCGACCTTGCTCCTACTCGTGCTCAACTCCAGAGTATGTTCATGGGGGCGAGTGTAGGCTTTAAAGACTATGCACAGAAATGGAGAGACTTGACTGGAAGAGTTCAACCCTCGTTGTCTGATAGGGAGTTGGTTGATATGTTTCTTGGGACGTTGTCTGGTCCATTCTTCAATCACCTGATTGGTAGCTCCTCAGCTGGTTTCACCGAGCTGATATTAACTAGAGAAAGGGTAGAAGCTGAGATATGGAGCGGCAAAATACAGAAAGATACCTCGTCAGGTTCAGTGAAGAAGCCCTTCATGGGTAAGAAAGAGGTCAGTGCCATCTATAGCCTGAGGGGCCAAAACAGGGCTGAACATTGTCAGACAGTAAGTGTCATAATGATACCTAGGCCTGCAGTTGCTCCACAATGTAACAATCAACAAAGAGTGGAAAGACCACAATGATAGTTTACCCGAATCAACATGACATTGGCTGAAGTTCTAACTCATCTACTGAGATCCAACTTGGCAACCTTGAAAGAGGCTCCCAAGAATCCAAATACTACATCTCCCCGATATAATCCAAATGCTAGGTATGCCTATCATTATGAGAGTCCTGGCCACGATACAAATCAATGTTGGGCTCTGAGGAACAAAGTACAAGACTTGATTGAAGCCATGGAAATAGAGTTTGATGCTCTGGAGAAGCCAAATGTCATAACTGCTCCCATGCCTAAACACGGTCGTGGAATTAATGTTGTTGATACTGATTTATTTGTTACCTCTGTTGATGAAGTTTCTACTCCTCTCATGACTGTGAAGAAGAATTTGATGTTGGTCGGTTTATTTCCGGGTTGTGGTAAAGGTTTCCACATGTCTTCGTTTCTACCTTTTGGTTTCCATTTGCTGAAGTCAGGTGTTCAACGCCTGATGGACAGCAAAGAAATTTTGTTCGAGAAAACTTTGATACCCGTTGTCCCATCTGAAGAAATTGCCATTATAACCATTTCCGCTAATCCTTCCAAGGCCTCATCGAGAAGACCTGTTAGGATTACATCTGCTCCAAGAATCGCTCTGCTGATAATCACTGTTCCTGGTCTTGTCCCGTATGTCTCGGAAAAAGTTGTCCCCTGGAAATATGCTGCCGATGTGTACTATCATGGAATCAAACAAGATTTGAAAGATGAAGAGGTTTGTCCTGATATTGGTAACATTGTCGGAACCAGTAAAATCACCTGAAGTGGAAGGGTCTTCTCTCCCGAGATTTCCCCTAAGACTATCAACAAGCCTGTTGTCATTCCATCTATTGTTCCTGCTAGTACATCAACTACTGCTCTTGTTCTTACTCCAGTTATTACCCCTGTCAGCAGATCATTTGATACCCGCGGCAAAGAAGTTATAGGTGAGCCTTCCCGGACGGAGGCGCCTAGAAAAATTGTTGTGGAAGCCTCTAAGCAGGAGATAGAGGAAATACTAAAAATAATTAAGAAGAGCGACTACAATGTGGTCGAGCAGCTGGGGAAGACCCCATCAAAGATATCCATGTTATCTTTGTTGTTGTGTTCCGAAGCCCATGCGAAGGCTTTGATTGCATTCCTCAAGACTACGCATGTGCCGCAGGAAACTTCAACTGATCAGTTCAAAGATTGTGTGGCCAGCCTGACTGCTGATAATGGGCTGGGTTTTTGAAATGCAAACTTAAAACTGAAGGGAAGGAAGAATAATGATGCCCTGTATGTCTCGATTGAATACAGGGGCACTACTATGGCTCATGTGCTGGTAGATACTGGGTCTTCACTAAATGTCTTGCCTAAGAAGGCGTTGGACCGGTTGGATTGCGAGGGTTTGACTCTAAAGCCTAGTAACATTGTGGTAAGGGCTTTTGACGGATCGAAGAGAATGGTGCACGGGGAGGTGGACATCCCTGTGAAAGTGGGTTCTCAGACTTCTGGGTCCACCTTCTATGTGATGGATATCAGGCCGTCATATTCTTGTTTGCTGGGTCGCCCTTGGATCCACGAGGCTGGGGCAGTTACTTCCACATTACACCAAATGCTTAAGTATCCGGTAAAAGGGAAGATTGTCACTATGCGGGGTGAAGAGGAGTATATGGTAAGCCACCTCAATTCCTTCCGGTACATAGAGATGGACGGGGAATTCATAGAAACTCCTTGTCAGAACTTCGAAGAGGTCCCTCAGATCTTGGCACCAACTGAAACTACTACCAACAACAAACCTCCTCTGAAGATGGATTCCCTCAAGGACGCTAGGGTCGTGGTTGAAGAAGGTGGGTGTACCAAATGGGCTCAGCTCCCTGATTTCACTCACAAAACTGATAAATTTGGTTTGGGCTTTACTACAGGGGCTCAAAGGGCTGTTCGACGCGCTCGGGCTGGAAGACCTCCCCTACACATCAGTAATCGGGGAATTAATGCCATTAAAGACAACAAGGAAAACTCAGACTTTGATAGCTGGATCTACTCGACTACCAACGGTGGGCCAAGTAACTGGACGGCTAGGGACTTTATACCAGTTTCTTTTATTCCGTAGTAATTGTCTTACTTTTTTTTGAGATTTGTAATAAACAATTTAAAACTTTACGGCCTTGTGCCTTGCCCGGGGCACATTGGTTTTGTTTGTGAGGGTTGTTATTTGTCATTTCATATATCATTAATAAAGCATTGGACGTTTCTTGCATACAAATTTTGCGCTCTCTATTTTTCTTTTTTGTTTTCACTTTATCAAAACAACTATTCTCTTACACACACTCACGTATCATAATGCAGACCCATATCCACTCTGGATCCCATTGATAACAGCTCTGTTATTGCCAGTTATGACTTTAAAAATCCGATCAACCAAGCCGAAGACGTAGGTGAGGATGATTGTGAGGTGCCTGGAGAACTTGTTAGACTACTACAACAGGAAGAAAGGGCCATACAACCTCATGAAGAGCCGGTTGAGACATTGAATTTGGGTAATGAGGAAGACAAAAAAGAGGTTAAAGTAGGTGCAAATCTGGAGCTTAGCGTCAAACAGAGGTTGATACAGATGCTGCACGACTATGTTGAGATTTTCGTCTGGTCCTACGAAGACATGCCTGGTTTGGACACTGATATTGTGGTACATTGTCTGCCGACTAAATAAGACTGTCCTCCGGTTAAATAGAAGGTTTGTCGTATGCGCCCTGAAATGTCAGAGAAGATGAAGGAAAAGGTCATGAAACAGTTTGATGCAGGATTCTTGGCTGTCACTTCTTATCCGCAGTGGGTTGCCAACGTCGTCCCGGTACCTAAGAAGGATGGCAAGGTACAGATGTGTGTAGATTACAGAGATCTAAATAGGGCAAGCCCCAAGTATGACTTCCCACTTCCTCACATTGACGTTCTGGTCGACAACACCGTGTGTTGTACCCCAAAATTTTCCCTCCCATATTTCCCAAGACATTTCAAGAATAACTCCCAAGTTACTCAAGATGGCTCAAGAGTTGGACAGTCAAATCACCTCCTAAGGCAGTCAAATTCAAAATTAGGATTTTGTGTTGCATCAAGGTCCTTACATCCAAATGGCCTCAAATTCTCACCAATGTCCTAATATGTTCTCAAGTTCATCCATGACAAATTTCAAGCCTTGTAGAGGAAGTTTGGTCAGTCAATTGCTCAAGGGGTCTAAAAATCGACTGTGCTAGGGCAAAAGTCAACTGTGTCCCAAATACAGTCAAACCTCAAGATTTTTTTGTCAAAATTCTCATTTTGAAGTATAATTCATCATTTGATCAAGGGTTGATCATGATTCATCAAGGATTGCTCAGGTTTCATCAAGATTCAAAAGTTGCTAAATTAGGGTTTTGTAGGAAAAGTCAACTCAACTTTGACCAAGCATAAATTTCTCATACTTTATGAGAAATGACCCATCCAAAGCTCATTTTGAATAGAATGAAATTTCTTACAATCCATATTCACACCCCAAGATCAAGAAATTCTCTCACAAGAAGTTACAAATTTGGACATTATAGGTCATTTTTGAAAGTCAACAAAAACACCTTTTTTGCCAAAGCTTATAACTTGAGAATGGAATATCAAAATTAGATGATACGAAAAGGGTTGATTAGAGGACATCACAAGGTTTCTAAAAAGTCCAAGAACACCTCCAAAAGTTCAAAATTGAAGAAGTTATGCATTGTTGAAGTTGGGCATTTTTCCAAATTTGCCAAAAGTCAACTATCCTCAAAACTCCAATTTTTGACAAAAGGGCCCACTTTTTTCCACTTGATATGGTCTTGTCATGCCACACACGTGTCCCATAATTAATTTCATGACCATTAATTTATTTTTCTATTTTATTTTATTTTTATTGATTTAATTCATTTTAAATCAATATTAAATCAAATAAAATCTAAAAATTGATGTAAAGGGATCTTTGTGATTTGTACAACTTGCAATTACCATTATGAATCAAATCAAACTCGTGCCAAGTCAATTCAAGGACAAAATCTCAGATTTGGCCTATATTTGGAAACATGTTAATGGTGATCAAAACACAATCTTGATTCTTCAATACACAAGGATATTGGCCCATGTTTTAACCTAAAATCATTCTATTATATGCAAGCAAGCCATACAGACCAAAAACACACGGAGAAATCTGCAGAAACGGCCACACAACTTTGAGAAAAAAGATTGAAAAGTGAGAGATCAAAAACAACATTGGAGGCCAATTCAATCCAAAATCACAACATTACTCCCTTGCTTGATATCCTGTGAAGCTGTAGCAATCAAAACCGGACCTTGAGACCATCTAAAACTCGCTGTAAGTGTTCTTGAAAACGCCTCTGCACATGAAATCGTAAATCATTATCCTTGCATCTTTTTGCAAAATTGTTTGCACATTCATACTTGCCATTAAAATTCCAATGATTCTGCATTATTTGATTTTATTTTCGTGGCTTCTAACCCCATATCCAGAACCTAGGGTTCTTGTTCTTGTTTTTGGGTGTTCTTTATGCAGGTTAAATTAAGGCCAATAATGGCCATGGATGAGTTCAGGGGAGAGAGACGAGTGCATTAGCACTCTTAGCTTGCATTTACATGGCCTAGGGAGGATTTTGGAGAGATCCTATGAATCTTCCTGCGGATAAAAATCCGCAGGTAATCGAACCAGGCTTTTGTGAAGAAGATGAAGTGTCTTAGTGTGATTGGCCCATTTAAACAATTAGCGCGTTTTTATTTTTGCAGGGCATATCGAATTGTTTTTGAATATATTATTTGATTGTTATTCTTATAACGAATGAAGCAATTTGGTTGAGTGGCAAGCGCATTGGCATGTGATCATTGGGACCTGGGTTCGAATCCCAGGTACCCCAAACATTTATTTGATTTTGTACTTCAGGTATTCATGTGCAATGCTCCCAGCGTGGTTCACCAAATGCCTCCAGATCTTAAGTGACAAGTGGCCTGCAAATCAAATCCAAGAGCAAAGATTGAGTGACCATCCTGCACTCTAGTCAAACGCACCTTGGGGAATCTGAAAAAGTCAACAAGGCTGATTGAATATGGGCCTCAAAATTGCAATTCATACTCCCTTTTCAAGCCCAGCACCCCCTGAGTTTGTTTCTTTATTTTATTTTATTTTCACTATTTTTATTTTATTATCATTATTATCATAATTAATTAATTAACTAATTAACTTTTTTTCATAAAAAAAAAATCAGAAACAACAAAAATATTTTTATTTAATTCCATTAATTTTATTACTTATTTTTGTAAATAAATTTTAACCAATTAATTTAGTTTTTAATTAGGTTTAATTTTAACAGATTTTGCATTAAATTAAAATTGATTAGAATTAGGATTTTATTAACTTTTTAATCACTCCTATTTTATTGCCTTAATTAAAATAAAAAAAACTCAAAAATATTTTCATTTAATTTAATTATTACCTTAGACTATTTTTTAATTCAAAAAATAACAAAATATGCTTTATTGAATAAAAAGGGTCAAAACCCTAAAGGACACTTCGATTTAATTTTCTTGCGCGCGATTAATTTTTGGTCCATATTTTAATATTGTAACTGCTTCGAGAATGTAATAGTCTTAACTTAGGATTTTAGTTTATCATTTTATTTACTTCCCGCAATTTAATTTTAAGGGTTTGTTTTTGGCGATGTAAATACCCGACGCCTTGTAATAGCTTAGATTTATTTTCCGCAATTTAATTTCCGTAATTTAATTTCCGCAACCATTAACTGTTAGATGTTTGAATAATAGGCTATGCATGACAAGATCTATCTTAACTTAAAATCAACAGTAGCTCACCATTGACATGTTCAAAGATAATATAACTGAAAAACAATACACTCGCACATGCCACTCTTAGGGTACGCCTCACTTGGTTGCCTCGAACGTGGCCATTGAGTATAGGAAGTTTTAGAGGTCGCCCTCTTGTCCAAAGATCATAAGTTGCCTCGAAACGGTTGCCTCGGATAAAATGATCTAAGACATTAGGGTTACCGCTAAGGCGTCCTAACGTTGCTTTAGTGACCACACGTCCCTTAATCGGATTGGCCCTTAAACTCCAACGATGATGCTGCCTACTCCTCAATAGTGGGATAGCATTGTCTAAAGGACACTTGTACAGTTTAATTACTTTTTTAGTAGGTAGATGTTCTTAAGTACTTTCTCTTTTGAAAACAAAACAAAAACTTTTCGCACTTACACCCCTTTCAAACAAAAAACTCTTTTCAAACCCACAATCACAAAGAAAAGCAAACTTTTGAAAACATAGTGAGCAAATACCTAAGAGCCCGTGGTTAACCACGGATAGAAATGGTGCTAACACCTTCCCTTTCTATAATCTACCTCCCGAACCCGAGAAACATCTCAAAAAGGAATTTTTCTGTGCTTTTGTCCTTTCCTTGTTGGATAAAATAAAAGACGGTGGCGACTCTTGCTTACTACGACATTTTGCAAAAACAAACGCAAACGCGAACCAGCATTCCAAAATAGTCAGTTCTCTTTCCCACCGATCACACCGTGCAACACAAAATCTTATCCTTCATGGATGGTTTCTCTGGCTACAACCAGATCAAGATGGCTCCAGAAGACATGGAGAAGACAACCTTCGTTACACAGTGGGGCATCTTCTGCTACAAGGTGATGCCTTTTGGGTTGAAGAATGTTGGGTAAACTTATCAGCGCGCCATGGTCACTTTGTTCCACGATATGATTCACCATGAGATCAAAGTTTATGTTGATGACATGATAGCTAGGTCTCAAACCGAGGAAGAGCACCTGGATCATCTACAAAAGTTGTTCGACAGGTTGAAGATATATAAGCTAAGGTTGAATCCGAACAAGTGTACCTTCGGGGTAAGGTCTGGTAAACTTCTGGGTTTTATTGTCAGCGACAAAGGCATCCAAGTAGATCCTGCAAAGGTAAAAGCTATACAAGAAATTCCAGCTCCCCGTATAGAGAAGGAAGTTAGAGGTTTCTTGGGATGCCTGAATTATATTACCAGGTTCATTTCACATCTGACTGCTACTTGTGAGCCAATCTTCAAGCTTATGAAGAAAGATCAAGTGGTAAAGTGGAATGATGAATGCCAGACCGCTTTCGAAAGAATTAAGGAATATCTTCAAGAACCACCAATTCTGATGCCTCCAATTGAAGGAAGGCCTTTGATATTATACTTGATAGTGCTAGACAATTCAATGGGGTGTGTGTTGGGGCAGCATGACGAGTTTGGCAAAAAGAGCACGCAATATACTACCCTAGCAAAAAATTTACCGACTGTGAGACACGATACTCATTGCTCGAGAAAACTTGCTGCGCTTTGGCATGGGCTGCTCGCCGATTGAGACAGTATATGCTGACTCAGACTACCTTGTTGATATCGAAGATGGATCTGATAAAGTATATTTTCTAAAAGCCCGCTCTCTCTGGAAGGATAGCAAGATGGCAAATGATCTTAACTGAATACGACATACAATATACAACCCAAAAAGTAATCAAGGGCAGTGTATTAGCTGATCATTTGGCTCATCAGGCCGTGGTTGATTACCAGTCCATGAATTTCGAGTTCCTGGATGAGAATATTATGTTGGTGACTGACTACGAAGAACCTGGACCGGATGAAGGACCTGAGAAGGGATCCCGGTGGTCTATGTATTTTGATGGAGCCTCAAACGCACTAGGTAACAACATTGGCGCTGTAATCATATCTCCCAAGGGCTGTCATACTCCGTTCACTGCCCGATTATGTTTCAACTGCACCAACAACATGGCGGAGTATAAAGCATATATTATGGGTCTTCGAGCTGATATCGACTTAAGGATCAAGTTATTGAGTATATTCGGGGATTCCGCTTTGGTGATAAGTCAGGTCATGGATACGAAGCACCCGAACCTTATTCCTTACAAAGAGTATATACTGACATTGCTCCCACACTTTGAGGAGGTAACCTTTGAACATATCCCACTAGAGGAAAACCAGTTAGCGGACGCGTTAGCTACCATGTCTTCTATGTTCAAGGTTAGATGGGACAATGAAGCTCCCCAAATTACCATTGGGAGGTTGGATGAACCAACACACTGCTGTGAAATCAATACCGAAGAAGTGGCAGACAAACCCTGGTTTCATGAAGTTAAAAGGTATCTCGAGGCTCAAGAGTATCCCGAAGGGGCATATGTCAATGATAAGAAGTTTCTGAGAAGGTTCGCTGCAAAGTTCTTCCTCAATAATGGAATCCTCTATTAAACACAACCATGACTCCATGCTACTACGGTGTGTAGACAAGAGCGAAGCAGAGAGGATCATGACAGATCTACATGAAGGCACCTTCGGAACCAATTCTAGTGGACATTCCATGGCTAAGAAGATCCTACGGGTAGGATACTACTTGTCCACTATGGAAGCCGATTGTTATCATCACTCTCAAACTTTTCATAAGTGCCAAATCTACGCTGATAAGGTGCATGTACCTCCAGTTCCCTTGAATGTTTTGACAGCTTCGTGGCCCTTTGCAATGTGGGGCATCGACATGATCGGAGAAATCAGGCCCACCGCTTCCAATGGACATCGCTTCATCTTAGTAGCCATCGATTACTTCATGAAGTGGGTTGAGGCAGCTTCCTTTGCTACAGTTACTAAGAACATCGTAGCGCGGTTTATCCGACACAATCTGATCTGTCGATATAGTGTGCCAGAGAGAATTATTACTGACAATGGTACGAATCTCAACAACACAATGATCACCGAGCCCTGTAAACAGTTCAAGATACATCATCATAATTATTCTCCCTATCGGCCGAAGATGAATGGCGTTGTTGAAGCAGCTAACAAAAACATCAAGAAGATCATACAGAAGATGACAATGACATACAAGGACTGGCATGAGATGTTACCATTTTCTTTTCATGGGTACCGTACCTCAGCCCGAACGTCGACAGGGGAAACACCCTACTCTCTGGTATATGTCATGGAGGCAGTCCTACCCATCGAAGTCCAGATACCTTCTCTCAGGATTATGAAGGATGCAGGTTTGAATGAAGATGACTGGATCCGAACCCGACTTAATCAGTTAAATCTAATCGATGAAAAGAGACTTACTATTATTTTCCATGGTCAAACGTATCAAAAGCGAATGATCAAGGCTTTTAACAAGAAAGTCAGGCGTCAAGAATATCAAGTCGGGGATCTAGTGATCAAACGCATCATACTGCCGCAAGGTGATCCCAGGGGAAAATGGACCCCCATGTACGAAGGGCCATTTGTGGTTAAAAACATTTTCTCGGGAGGAGCTATGATTCTAACCACCATGGATGGTGACGACCTTCCTCACCCTGTCAATGCAGACATAGTGAAAAGATACTACGCCTAACTAAAAGACCCGCTAGGTTGACTGGCCTAGGCAAAAATAAGGGCTTCTCGGTGAACCAAAAGGGTTCGAGCAAAAGTAAGGGATGAAAATTAAAAAATCTATACACCCGACAAGTCGAAAACCCGAAAGGGCGGCTTGGGCAAAAAGGGGTATCCCGGTGGACTGAAAACCCGAAAGGGCGGTCCAGGAAAAAGTTAGGGATATGAAGTGTATCATTATGTCTCATTGGATCATCTTGCGACCAGACTTCGGTATCAACTATCAAGGTCGGACGACACCAATCAATCTGATCAACTTTCGGCCAAGAAGCAAGGTGATGAGACGCTTGAAGATATAAAGGCAATAGCAGAGTTGGAACCCAATGGGGTTGTTTCACATAGCTATTTTTCTTTCTTTTACACAAATTGTATAATTTCTATCTTTCGGTGGTGTTCTCTTACTAGAGCGTCAGCCCCTTTGTACAAAAACGCCTATTACAGGCCAACTTCAAAAATCAATACAAAATTATTTTCACTTTGAGTTTGTTTTTGTTTTCTGTTTTGTTTTGCAAGAACGTCCAATGACTTATTTCTTATTTATGCATTTGAAAATGACTGCTGCTCATAAACATTTACATAAGAAATAAAAGACAATTACTCGTAATTCTAGAAACAGGGGAAAAAACAAGAAGTGCCAAACCCTACAGTTACTCTACCCAGCAGGTATCGGGATAGAGCCAGCTTGGGAACATAATTATTGGTACATACACTCCCCACAGAGTAAAAGTATCCAAAAGCATTGATGTCAGCTTTCCCAAAACAGGACGTACCCACCCCAACTGAGGTTCATAATCGCGGGTGAGTCAGTAAATTTCATCCCCCAAACGGAGTTTATTTCTCCAGATACAGAGGCCCAATCCCCGACAGAGTTCATCACTTCAGCTACAAAAATATATTTTCTAAGTTCATTCCCTGCGGAGTTTATTCTCAAGCAGCATCTCTTCCCGACAGAATATTCATAAATCTCCAGCAACAGTCAGGGATTTATTTTCCCAAACGCGAGCATACCCCGATAGCATTTCATGAACATACATCATGACATACGCATACATATCATATACAACATAATCCCATTTATTTTGAGAACATCATCTCACCCTCCATTTCATGCATCGCATATAACTAACCCCGATACCTTTCTAGGAAAAGAGGATTAGCTTCAACAAATTAAGCAGTTATGCAAGTCACATTTGCAGACGACTAACGGAAACTCAGTTCCCGAAACCAAACGGGGTCAACTAATCTACACTTCTATCTTGAAGTAACACTACTATCCAGGATCCTTCTCACAACCCTACTATCCAGGATTTCATATCGAAGTAACCCTATTATCCAGGCTTTCATTTTGAAGAAACCTTACGACCCAGGTTCCTTCTTACAGCCCTACTATCTAGGCATTCATATCAAAGTAACCCTACTATCCAGGTTCCTTCTCACAGCCCTACTATCCAGGCTTTCATATCGAAGTAACCCTACTATCCAGGTTCCTTCTCACAGCCATACTACCCAGGCTTTCATATCGAAGTAACCCTACTATCCAGGTTCCTTCTCACAGCCCTACTATCCAGGCTTTCATATCGAAGTAACCCTACTATCCAGGTTCCTTCTCACAACCCTACTACCCAGGCATTCATATCGAAGTAACCCTACTATCCAGGTTCCTTCTCACAGCCCTACTATCCAGGATTTCATATCGAAGAAACCCTACCACCCAGGTTCCTTCTCACAGCCCTACTATCCAGGCTTTCATATCGAAGTAACCCTACTATCCAGGTTCCTTTTCACAGCCTTACTATCCAGGATTTCATATCGAAGTAACCCTACTATCCAGGTTCCTTCTCACAGCCCTACTATCCAGGCTTTCATATCGAAGAAACCCTACAACCCAGGTTCCTTCTTACAGCCCTACTATCCCGACTTTCATATCGAAGTAACCCTACTATCCAGGTTCCTTCTCACAGCCCTACTATCCAGGCTTTTATATTGAAGTAACCCTACTATCCAGGTTCCTTCTCACAACCCTACTATCCAGGCTTTCATATCGAAGAAACCCTACGATCCAGGTTCCTTCTCAAAGCCCCACTATCCAGGCTTTCATATCTAAGTAACCCTACTATCCAGGTTCCTTCTGACAGCCCTACTATCCAGGCTTTCATATCGAAGAAACCCTACGACCCAAGTTCCTTCTCACAGCCCTACTATCCATGCTTTCATTTCGAAGTAACCCTACTATCCAGGTTCCTTATCACAACCCTACTATCCAGGATTTCATTTCGAAGTAACCCTACTATCCAGGTTCCTTATCACAACCCTACTATTCAGGCTTTGATTTCGAGGTAACCCTACTATCCAAGTTCCTTCTTACAACCCTACTATCCATACTTTCATATCAAAGTAACCCTACTATCCAGGTTCCTTCTTACAGACCTATTATCCAAGCTTTCATTTCGAAGTAACCATACTATCGAGATTCCTTCTCACATCCCTACTATCCAGGCTTTCATTTCGAAGTAACCCTACTATCCAGTTTCCTTCTCACAGCCCTACTATCCAGGCTTTCATATCAAAGTAACCCTACTATCCAAGTTCCTTCTCACATCCCTATTATACAGGCTTTCATATCGAAGTAACCCTACTATCCAGGTTCCTTCTCATAGCCCTACTATCCATCCAGGCTTTCATATCGAAGTAACCCTACTATCTAGGTTCCTTCTCACAGCCCTACTATCCAGGCTTTCATATCGAAGTAACCCTACTATCTAGGTTCCTTCTCACATCTCTATTATCTAGGCTTTCATATCGAAGAAACCCAATGACCAAGGTTCCTTCTCACAACCCTACTATCCAGGATTTCATATCGAAGTAACCCTACTATCCAGGTTCCTTCTTACAGCCCTACTATCCAGGCTTTCATATCGAAGAAACCCTACGACCCAGGTTCCTTCTCACAGCTATACTATCCAGGCTTTCATTTCGAAGTAACCCTACTATCCAGGTTCCTTCTCACAACCCTACTATCCAGGCTTTCATTTTGAAGAAACCCTATGACCCAGGTTCCTTCTCACAGTCCTACTATTCAAGCTTTCATTTCGAAGTAACCCTACGACCCAGGTTCCTTCTCACAGCCCTACTATTCAGGCTTTCATTTCTAAGTAACCCTACTATCCAGGTTACTTCTCACAAACCTACTATCTAGGCTTTCATATCGAAGTAACCCTACTATCCAGGTTCCTTCTCACATCCCTACTATCCAGGCTTTCATATTGAAGTAACCCTATGACCCAGGTTAATTCTCACAACCCTACTATCCAGGCTTTCATTTCGAAGAAACCCTACGACCCAAGTTCCTTCTCATAACCTTACTATCCAGGTTTCTTTTCTCTTACCTCCAGACGACAGTTTACAACACGGTAAAACCTGGACCTGACCAGTTTTGGTCAATTTCACCTTTCCCTAGTAAGTCGCGATGCAACCTGTACACTGACCAAATATGTAGTTCACCTCCGGAGTTAATTCCCCAGTAGAGTAACGGACAACTGAAGCTCCTAAAATTCTATTTTCTCCCAATACAGATACCAATATTCCTCAGCATATTCCTCCTCAACGACAGGAGCAGGGACTCTCATCAAAGGAATATTTCAAGAAATCAACATCCTCTAGATTGCATCTTTAAGCCCATCTCCGACGGTACTCTGTCACATCTTGGATAGCATCTTTAAGCCCATCTCCGACAATTATATAGAAAATTCCAAATGGCATATATAAGCCCATTCTCGATATCACAAATCAAGTATCACTTCATACGAGTGCAAATTTTTGGGCACTCTAGTGTTCAATCATCTTCCACCTTCAGATCACGAAAGGCAGACGAGCCAATCTACATCCTCATGTTTAAGAAGATTGAATAGGGGCAGCTGTTGTACCCTAAAATTTACCCTCTCATTTTATTCAATACATACTCCTAGAGATCCTCAATTTGCTCAAGTTTGCCCAAGAGTTGACCAGACAAACTCTCTCCTAAGGCAGTGTGTCTCAAATTAGGGTTTCCATTTTCATAAAGATAGATGGACTCCAAAGACCTCATATGCTCTCCATGGTCCTAATATGTTCTCAAGACCCTCCATGTGAAATTTCAAGCCTTGCATAAGAAATTTGCTCAGTCAACTGCTCAGATGCTTGAGAATCGACTGTATTAGGTCAAAAGTCAATTGTGGCCCACATACAATCAAACTTCAAGATTTTTGGTCAACATAAACATTTTGAAGTGATATACATCATTTGATCAAGGTTTGATCATGATTCTTCAAGGAATGCCCTAAATTCATCAAAACCCAAAAGTTGTTAAATTAGGGTTTCTCAGGAAAAGTCAACCAAACTTTGACCAAGCATAACTTCCACATAATTTATCATAAATTTTCCATCCAAGGCTCATTTTTAATAGGATATAATTCCCTACAACTCATCTTTAGCCCACAAGTTCAAAATATGCACTCATCAAAAGATATGAATTTCTACATTATAGGTCCTTTTGAAAAGTCAACAAAAACACTTTTTGGGTCAAAACTTCTTACATGAACATGGAAGATCCAATTGAGATGAGACCAAAAGGTTTTCTTAGGGGACACCCTAAGCTTTCTAAAAAGTCCAAGGACACCTCTCTAGGGTTAAAATTGGAGGAGATATTCCTTGTCAAAGTTGACCTTTTTTGCAAAATTGCCAAAAGTCAAATATGCTCAAAAGTGCATTTTTTGCCAAATGGGCCTAACTTTTTATGTTTGCACCTCACTTATAATATGGTCCACGACCCAAATATTCACCTATACATTATTTACTTCATTTTTCATTTTATTTTGATTTTTTATTAATTAAAATTTGAATTAAATCAAATAAATGACAAATAATAGCAAAGATATATTTTGATATGATTTTTGGACAGAATCTCAATCAAATTATGCTGAGATATCAAGACCAAAACGAATCAGGGCTGATTGGTACAAGAAAGGGATTATTTGGCTCAATATAGCAAGTTTGCATATGGCATGGGAATCAAATCAAATCTTCCATAATTGCAAAGATACATATGGTGTTTAGAACCCTAATTCGTTCTAGCATATATAATGAACAAGAACCAAGCATAAAACAAGGTTTTGCAGGCGTGAAAGTCAGAGAACAAAAAGCTCAAAATTGGACAAAAGTGGTGAATCGGTTTCAATCATACAGGCTGTTGTACCCCAAAATTTGCCCTCCCATATTCTCCAAGATTTGCTAAGAGCATGCTTCAAAATCTCCCAAGGGTTGCACAGTCCAATTGCCTCCTAACAGTCAAAAATTAGGGTTTTGGTTCTGGCAAAGAAGTTGAAGTTTCCAAGGGTCCAAACAAGTCCCACATGCCTATAAACATTGTCAAGCATCCTTATGCCAAGTTTCAAGACTCACATCACAAAATTGCACAATCAAAAACCCTAATTGCTCAACAGTCAACTGCAGGGGCAAAATGGTCATTTGACAGTCAAAAGTCAAAAATTTTGGTCAGCATCTCATTTTGAAGCCACAAACATCATTTGATCAATTCTTGATCATGATTCTCAAGGCATGACTCAAAAAGTCTCAAGATGCAAAAGTTTCTATATTTGGACAGTTGAAAAAGTCAACTGCAACTTGACCAAGGCATAACTTCCACATGGTTTATCATAAAAATTCCATCCAAAGCTCATTTTGAAGAGAATGACATTTCCTACAACTCCTCTTCACACTTCAAGTCCAAGAAATGCTCTCACAAAAAGATATCAATCTCAACATTATAGGTCATTTTCAAAAGTCAACAAAAAGGCACTTTAAGTCAAAGACCATAACTTGAGATTGGTAAATCAAAATGGCATGGGACCAAAGGCATTGGTTAGAGGACTTCAAGACCTTTCCAAAATGTCCAAGAACACGATCAAAGCTTAAACATTGAGCAAGATATGCCTTGTGGAAGTTGGGGAATTTTTGGGAATTTTGAAAAGTCAACTTTGCTTCAAATGCCTCAAAATTGCTAATGGGCCACAATTTCTTCCAAGAATCATCACCCAAAAGCTATGCACGACCCATTGACATCCAAGGGAGTTATTTTTTCATTTTTGATTAATTATTTGAATTATTATTATTATTAATTCATTTAATTAAAATAAAATATGACAAAAATAGAAAATCATGTTTTCCAAATCTTTTTATACAGCATATTCACTCTTTATGAGCTCAAGATTTCGTGCACACTCAAAAGGGAAAGAATCTTCAATGATTGGCATAAGATTGGTATGGAAAAGATTGAAAAAAGATGCTTGAAAATCAAATATTAAAAGGCATTAAAACATGGATCATGGGCTTTGTTTTTGACCTAAAATCATTCCTCATACATAGTCAAAGAAACCCTAATGCTCAAGAACAAGCAAGCTGCGCTGAAGCCTCAAGAACACTTTGCACTTTTCTCTCAAAAATTTCAAAACTGAAAACACACATAGAGCACGTTTCAAAGCAAAAGAATCATTCCAATAGACTCCTGACATTATCAGGAAGCTGTTCCAATCAAAATCACACCCCCATATCCAAGGAATCGGTATAACAAAATCAAACTTTTCTTGAAATATTGAATAATCATGTTTCGATTTCCAGGCCTTGTTCATGCATTTTCATTATTGTTTTACACTAACATGATCATACTGAAGCTAATGGTGCCATTGAATTGAATTAATATCGCCTATATCCAAAGTTGCCATGGAAATTTTCTAGGGTTTCAGGAGCTTGAAATTAGGGACTTCTTCATGAGGAAAAATTAGGCAACGAGACCTATACCATTGGAATCAGGACTTCCTGACGATTCAAAACCATACCTCGTGCTCAATTTATGATGGCCCCTGCTCTAATCGCTATTATTGTATACTGTAGTTAGTGGAGGTTTAAAACCAACGCTATTTGATTTCTTTTACAGGCAAAGAGATGAAGATGATGCAGGCGTGGCTGAACGTGGTTGGTTGATTTGAAGCTTGGCGCGTTTTTTTATTATTACAGCCACTAGCGCTTTTTCACATATGTTGATTGTTGTCCATTATACATAAAAACAAACGCGCTTGGCTTGGTGGTTGATGTGTTGTCACGCAGGCAATGGGACCTGGGTTCGATTCCCAGGTCCCCCATATTCTTCATAATTTTGTTTGTAATGCATTCAGGTACAATTCCCTTCCCAGGTTCCATCATACACCTAACACCTTGGCACGCCACATGTCACCAGGGGTCAATCCAAAGGCTATCACGTGAATTCCACCGTATGCATTAGTCAGCTGTTCCTCACACAAGTCTGAAAAGTCAAAAAGGCCTCATTCAATGGGCCTAATTGTTGCAAATATACCTCCAAATGGGGCAGATACCCCCCAATGTTTGTACATCTTTTTAATTTCTCTTATTTTCTTTTCTATTTTTTTAATTCTTTTGATCACTTTTTATTTAATTTATTTCAAATAATTTTCTTTTCATAATAAATACCAAAAAAGCATTAAAAATAATTTCTTTTCTTTATTCCATCATTAATTAATTTGTAATTTTAATTTAATTTCTTTAAAGGGTCCAACGCCCTCGCACTCGATTCTAATTTCTTTTCGCATTTATTTTTATTTCTTTTGTTGATATAATGTATTTTTCCCCAAGGCCTTGTAATAGGTAATTAGGACATTTACTTTCCGCATTTTATTTCAAATCGGGTCTTTGTTTAATTTGGCGATGTATAGACCCGCGCCTTGTAATAGCGTAGGACCTTTATTTTTCCGCATTTTAATTCCCGCACCCTTAACTGCTAATAATCACATGAAAGAATGTATGTCCAAATAAAATCAAAGCGTAGATCACCAGTGCATGACAAGACAAATAATAACTGAAAATGACACACAATCCACACACCACTCTTAGGGTACGCCTCACTGTTGCCTTGCCCCTCGAAACGTGGTCGTCGAGTATAGGACGTTTTAGTAAGTCCTCATGTCCATGAACATGGCATGGGGGTAGCTTCTAAGGTGTCCTACTATTGCTCTGGTGACCACACTGTCCCTAATCCTCGAATTGACCCGAACACCTCCAACGGTGGTGCTACCTACCTCTCAATGGTGGGAGGGCACTACCTTAAGGACATTTACACAGACTAATTCCTTAGGGTAGGTAGATGACTCGTAGATACTTGCTCTAATTCAAAACAAATCAAAAACTTCTTTTCACACTAACACTTTGCAAAAAGCTTTCAAAACAACTTTTCAAACACTCTTGAGGACTGATACAAGAGTCGATCTGAAACTTTCAAAGAAACTTTTTCAAACTCACTCACCTTGAAAAGAAAACAAACATTTTGAAAACACAAATGAGCAAGTATCTAAGAGCCCATGGATAACCATGGATAGAAAGGGTGCTAACACCTTCCCTTTCTATAAATCTACCTCCCGAACCGAGAGCAATCTCAATAAGGAATTTTTCTGTGCTTTTGTCCTTTCCATATTGGAGAAAATAAAAGACGGTGGCGACTCTTGCTTCTGCGACATTTCGCGAACCAGCGTTAAACAATCAGTTCCAGATCCACCGATCACATAACTGGCGACTCTGCTGGGGAACAATACTCTTATAAAGTGAGGTGTACCTTAGGATAGTTCATAACTGTGTTTTCAATTGTTGTGCTTTGTTTTCTTTATTATTGTGGGTTGCATCGGAGTTACATAGATCCTAACCCGGATCTGGGGATACCCTGTTAGGTAGCATAAGCTATGAGGGACCTGTCCGGCGTAGACCGACATGGGTGAAACAGTGGCTACGTTGGTGTGGCACCTTGGTCTATACCGATATCCCTTGTGTTGCAACGAGGAGAATATGGGTCTTCTGAGGAGTCATTAAGCACCAACCGACCTTAGAACCTTAAATGACCCAACTTGGCCAATAGAACGGTAGCAGTATGCTACGCCCATTGAGGCTAAACTCTCGTGATGGTTCTGGCCGCAAGAAAAGATTGCGATGCTGGAGTTATGACCGATTGAGGGTAGTCAATGATATTGGGATCCTCTAAGAACCCGGTTACTTTTGATAGGACAGGTATGAACCAACAAACTAAAAGAGGGTAATACCTAGACCTCATGCTGGCCTAAACTCTGAGGGCTTGTCTTGTGTGACTTGTGTGCCTTACATGTGTGCCTTTGTAAATATTTGTGGTGTGCTTTATCATAACATCATAACATCATGAGCATTGCATGCATCCTGCATAAGGACTGACCATTTCAAAGACAAGAGGGTTTCACCTTTTCTCTGTTTTGTAGGACATCATGATGCCTATGCGAAGGAATACTATCCGGTTTAACTTTGTTCACCCACCTGAGTTACTTGAAGAATTGGTTAGCAGAATTCCAAACACCACTTCCTTCATCCAGAGGCATGGTTCTCTTCTAAGTTTAGTCACTGCAAAGCAGGATCAACAATTGATGAATGTCCTGACCCAATTCTATGACCCTCTGTACCAGTGCTTCACCTTTCAAGACTTCCAGCTGGTCCCTACCCTGGAAGAGTTCTCTGATTTGCTTGGTATCCCTATCTTGGATCAGACTCCCTTCACTGGTTGGGAAGAGACTCTTAGGCTTGAGGAGGTTGCTGCAGCTCTTCCCTTGACCCATCAAGAAGTAATGGACAACTGGGTGACTAGAAGCGGAGTTAAGGGTTTCTTGGCCAAGTTTCTGATTGGTAAAGCTAACTGTTTCTGGAATGACTTAGACTTTAGGGCATATGAAGACATCTTGGCTCTCTTAATCTATGGGCTAGTCTTGTTTCCTAATCCTGACAACTTCATCAATGTCACTGCCATAAGGATCTTCATGTCTCAGAATCCGGTGCCCACTCTCTTGGGTGACATCCTGCAACAACTTTATGCTCGTACTGCCCGAAGACGAGGAACTCTGTGGTGTTGTATCCCTTTGTTGGTGAGGTGGTTTATTTCGTACCTCCCTAAGTTCGTGCTGAAGAACCAAGAAGGAAGAGGTTGGGCTCATAGGTTAATGTCTCTCACTGATAAGGACATCATTTGGACTTTCAGAGGTCTGGATGAGATAGCTGTTATTGATCGTTGCGGAGAATACCCTAATGTTCCTCTGATAGGTACCCAAGGAGGAATCTCTTATAATCCATGTCTAGCGCTCCGTCAGTTTGGAAGGGCCAAAAGAGCAGGGTCTCATGAGATGTTGGTGCCTCACATCAGTTTTGAGTTTCAGGTGGATAGTGACGAGCTGCGTCGGAGGTTCATCAAGGCTTGGGACAGAGTTCATAAAGCTGACCCACAAGAGTTGGGGCCAAAGACTTCTCTACCTATGGAAGCCTACTACAAATGGGTTCGCATCCGTGCTCAGAAGTTAGGTATGCCATACGAAGCTGTCAGACCCATCATTCTTGAGTATCCTGACAAAGATGGGGTTCCCTCAACTGTTCTCCCTCCTCAGATACCTACTGATTATGAGACGTTAAAGAGGTCTTGGTCGCAACTGCGAGAAGAACGGGATTCTTATCGGGAAAAGTTCAACGAGCAGGAATTGAAGATCCAGAATCTGACAAAGCAGTTGGAGAATGAGCGAGCTCTGAATGACTACATCCATACTGAGAAGAGGAGACCCTGGGATCAATGAGGAGATTTGGATTTTCTTTTATAGTTTTATTTCCCTTTTCAGTATTTCCATGTAACGCCTAAAGGAAATCGGTTGAACAATTTAAGTGTCAAAGTTGAATCTAATGAAGTGTGTTCCTTTTTGTTTACAAAGTTGATTCCCAATTGTCTTTGAAAACATAAATCATACGCATTCCATTCATCATGTGCATAGCAGGTATTCTTCTTTTCAGGTTGCTTACTGTTCTTCGCTGTTTATTTCAGCATCATGAACCCTGAATCATCAACCGAGATGTCTATCAAGGCCCTTCAGGCGCAGAACGCACAATTTCAAGAGCTGATCATGGGTTTGGCTCAAGGCCAAGAAGAGCTGAAGGATTTGCTCCTGAAGAAGGAGAAGAAGAAGAAGAGAACTGTTCTTTTCAACTCGGGCCGGAGGTTTGGTAATAATCTGCAGAATGAGGAAGCTGGTTCTTCTGTAGGCAAAGACAGTCCCCAGGGGGGAAAGGCTCCAAGTCCAGTAGTCTCTGACAACGAAACTGATTTTAATGAGGAACAATATCCTCCTGCTGAAGACCGGTACAAGCATTTGGAAGACAGACTGAACGCCATGGAGATCCAACAAGTGCCTGGGCTGGATTTCGGAGACTTGGGCTTATCTACTGGTGTGATCATTCCTCACAAGTTTAAGGCACCATCTTTCACCAAGTATGACGGGGCGTCTTTCCCCAAGCTACACCTCAGATCTTATGTGCGGAAGATTCAACCGTACACAGTGGACAAGAACTTGTGGATCCACTTCTTCCAGGAGAGTCTTTCAGGGACTCATCTCGAATGGTTCTATTAGCTGGATGGGACCAAGGTTCGTAACTGGGAGGAGTTTGCTACTGATTTTTACAAGCAGTATCAATATAATGCCGACCTTGCTCCTACACGTACCCAACTCCAGGGTATGTCGCTAGGATCAGACGAAGGTTTTAAAGAGTATGCACAGAAGTGGAGGGACCTGGCTGGCAGGGTGCAGCCTCCGTTAACTGACCGTGAGCTGGTAGATATGTTCTTGGGGACCCTCTCCGGGCCATTTTTTAATCATCTTATTGGCAATTCATCTGCAGGGTTCACTGATCTTATTCTGACTGGGGAGAGGATAGAGGCTGGAATGAAGTCTGGTAAAATTCAGAAAGGTGCGTCTTCAAGTTCTGAGAAGAAACCCTTTAAGAAGGAGGCCAGTGCGGTGTATGGGCCTAGAAGGCAAGATAAACCAGAACGCCGCCAGTCTGTCAACGCGGTGGTGATTGCTAAGCCTGCTGCCGCTCCTCGACAAACCAATCAACAAAGGGCTGAAAGACCCAGAAGAGAGTTCACCTGGCTGAGTATGACCTTGTCACAAATCTTGCCGCAGTTGCTATCCACCAACCTAGTGACTGTCAGGGAGGCTCCGAAGGTTGTGAATACTGCCTCTCCTAAGTATAATCCAAATACCCGCTGTGCTTATCATTCCGATAGCCCGGGGCATTCTACTGATGATTGCTGGGCCCTTAGGAATAAGGTGCAGGACCTTATTGATGCGAAAGAGATACAATTTGAGGCGCCTGAGAGGCCAAATGTGGTGACTGCTTCTATGCCCCAACATGGAGTAAATGCCGTTGATGAAGACTTGTATGCCGTTTCTGTGAATGATGTAGCTACTCCTCTGATGATTGTTAAGAGGAACCTACTGCTGGCCGGTTTATTTCCGGGTTGTAGTGAGGGTTGCCTTTTGTGTGCTGTTTCCCTTACTGGTTGTCCGTTGCTGAAGTTAGGCATCCAAGGCCTGATGGATAGCAAGGAAATTTTGTTCAAGAAGACCGTTGTTCCTTTTGTTCCTGTGGAAGAAGTATCCGTCGTTACAATTTTCAACAATCCAATCAAGGCTCCCTCGAGGAAGCCAGTTAAAATCATGACTGTCGCACCCATTGTTATTACTGTTCTGGGGCCTCTCCCCTATGAATCTGATAAGGCTGTCCCATGGCACTATGGGGCAGATGTATATGTACATGGTATAAAGCAAGAGTTTAACACTGGCACCAGCATCAGCAATATCACTGGTCCAGCCAAAGTTACCCGCAGTGGCAGGCTCTTCTCGCCTGACATTGCGCCACCAGTTATTCAAAGACCTCATTATAACACCTGCAAGTGCACCTGTTTCCACTTCTGATCAAGTTGTTTCCCCTGCTGCCGAGTCATCTAATGCTCGGGGAAAAGGGATTGAAGATGAGCCTGCCCGGATGGAGGCGCCAAAGTCTGTGAATGTTGAAGCCTCCCACCAAGAGATGGAGGAAATTCTTAAAATAATCAAAAAGAGTGACTTTAATGTTGTTGAACAGCTGGGGCATACACCCTCCAAGATCTCTATGCTCTCCTTGCTGCTGTGCTCAGAGGCCCATGCTAAGGCCCTAATTTCATTTTTAAAGACGGCCCACGTGCCACAAGAGACCTCTGCAAACCAGTTTACTGATTGCGTAGCCAATTTGACAGCTGACAATGGTTTGGGTTTCTCGGATGCTGACCTTACTGCTAAGGGAAAAAACCACAATGACGCCCTGCATGTCTCTATTGAATGCAGGGGCACTACTCTTGCGCACGTGTTGGTGGACACCAGTTCTTCCCTGAATGTGCTACCCAAAAAGGCCTTAGACCGGTTGGACTGTGAGGGCCTGGAGTTGAAACCTAGCAACATCATTGTTCGAGCCTTTGACGGATCGAAGAGGATGGTTCATGGAGAGGTAGACATTCCTATTCGTGTGGGTTCTCAAGTATTCGACTCAACTTTCTACGTGATGGATATCCATCCATCTTATTCCTGTTTACTGGGTCGACCTTGGATTCACAAAGCTGGGGCAGTGACCTCTACCCTACACCAGAAGCTCAAGTACCCTGTCAGAGGGAAGATTGTCACTGTGCAGGGAGAGGAGGAATATATGGTGAGCCATTTGAATTCCTTCCAGTATATTGAGATGGATGGGGAGTTTATTGAAACCCCCTTTCAGCATTTTGAAGAGGTACCTCCAACATTGGCAGCGGCAGAAGCTGTGGTTGAAGAAGACTTTCCCTTGAAGATGGCTTCCTTGAAGGACGCCCGGGCTGTAATCGAGAAAGGTGAATGTGCTAATTGGGGCAGGCTCCCTGATTTTACCCCAAAAACTGACAAGTTTGGACTGGGTTTTACTGCAGAGGCTCAGAGGGCTGTGCGCAAAGCTAGGACCGAAAGACCTCCTTTGCTCATCACCAATCCAGGAGTGAATGCTATTGGGGATGAAGATGAAGTGGAAGAGTCGGAGTTCGATAGCTGGATCTACCCGACGACTGATGGTGGATTGACCAATTGGACTGCTAAAGATCATACGCCTGTTACTTTTGTTACGCAGTAATGAATTCCTTTATTTTTGTTATTTGTAATAAACGATGATTTGAAACTCTATGGCCCGGTGTCTTACCCGGGGCACCGTTTGGCTTCATTTGTGAGGGCTTATAACTGTCATTTACATATATCATGAATAAAGACCTTTGACGTTTTCTCGCATTTCAAATCTTATGCTCCTTTTCTTTCTTTCCTTTCTTTATATATTGCAAAACAGCTATATTTACACACACTCACCCATACAGGTTTCAATCCACTCTGGATCTCACTGGTAACGACTCTGCTACTGCCAGTTATGATTTCGAAAATCCGATCAACTTAGCCGAAGACGAAGGTGAAGATGATTGCGAAGTGCCTGGCGAGCTTGCAAGACTGTTACTCCAGGAAGAGAGGGCAATTCAACCACATGAAGAGCCGGTGGAAACAATAATTCTGGGTACTGAGACAAACAAAAAGGAAGTTAAGATTGGTGCTAATCTGGAGCTCAGCGTGAAACAACGGTTGACTCAGATGTTACATGATTATGTGGAGATATTTGCCTGGTCCTACGAAGACATGCCCGGGTTGGATACCAACATTGTGGTCCATCATTTGCCTACCAAGGAAGACTGCCCTCCGGTTAAGCAAAAGGTCTGCCGTATGCGTCCAGAGATGTCTGAGAAGATCAAAGCTGAGGTTATGAAGCAATTCGATGTCGGGTTTCTCGCAGTGACTTCTTACCCTCAGTGGGTTGCCAATGTAGTGCCGGTACCAAAGAAAGATGGTAAGGTCAGAATGTGTGTCGACTACAGGGATCTGAATAGGGCCAGCCCCAAGGATGACTTTCCCCTAACTCACATTGACGTTCTGTTTGATAATACTGCTCAGCACAAGGTGTTCTCTTTCATGGATGGTTTTTCAGGGTATAATCAGATCAAGATGGCTCCTGAAGACATGGAAAAGACTACCTTTGTTACTCAGTGGGGCACCTTCTGCTACAAGGTCATGCCTTTTGGACTGAAGAATGCTGGGGCAACCTACAAATGTGCCATGGTTGCTTTATTTCATGACATGATCCATCATGAGATTGAGGTATATGTCGACGACATGATTGCAAGGTCCCAAACTGAGGAGGAACACCTTGACCATCTACAGAAGCTGTTTGACCGTCTGAAATTGTACAAGCTGAGGTTGAACCCGAACAAGTGCACCTTCGGGGTAAGGTCTGGAAAGTTGCTAGGCTTCGTTGTAAGTGATAAGGGTATTCAAGTGGACCCTGCCAAGGTTAAAGCCATTCAAGAGATTCCAGTTCCTAAGACAGAGAAAGAGGTCAGAGGCTTTTTAGGACGCCTGAATTACATTGCTCGATTCATCTCGCACCTAACCGCTACTTGTGAACCAATCTTCAAGCTGCTGAAGAAAGATCATGTAGTACGTTGGAATGATGAATGTCAGGCCGCTTTTGACAGAATCAAAGAGTATCTCCAAGAACCACCCATTCTTATGCCACCGGTTGAAGGGAGACCTCTGATACTATACCTGACAGTACTTGACAACTCAATGGGGTGTGTGTTGGGGCAGCATGACGAGTCTGGCCGAAAAGAGCACACCATTTATTACCTTAGCAAAAAGTTTACCGACTGTGAGACCCGATACTCACTGCTCGAGAAAACTTGCTGCGCTTTGGTATGGGCTGCTCTCCGGCTGAGACAGTATATGCTGACTCACACTACTTTGTTGATTTCTAAGATGGATCCAATAAAGTACATATTTAAAAAGCCTGCTCTGTCTGGGAGAATAGCAAGATGGCAAATGATCTTGACAGAATACGACATCCAGTACACAACTCAGAAAGCCATCAAAGGAAGTGTATTGGCAGACCACTTGGCACATCAGGCAGTAGACGACTATCAGTCAATGAAATTCGAGTTTCCAGACGAGAGTATCATGATAGTGACTGATTGTGAAGTACCTGGACCGGATGAAGGACCTGAGGAAGGATCCCGATGGTCTATGCACTTTGACGGAGCCTCCAACGCATTAGGTAACGGTATCGGCGCTGTGATCATATCCCCTCAAGGCACTCATACTCCACTCACTGTCCGGCTATGTTTCAACTGCACCAACAACATGGTGGAGTATGAGGCGTGCATCATGGGTCTTCAAGCTGCGATCGACTTAAGGATCAAGTTTCTGAGTGTCTTCGGAGATTCCGCTCTTGTGATCAATCAGATCAAAGGAGAGTGGGATACGAAACATCCGAATCTTATTCCTTACAAAGAATGTGAGTTGACCTTGATCCCCCACTTCACAGAGATAACCTTTGAACATTTCCCGAGAGAGGAGAATCAGTTGGCGGACGCGTTAGCTACGATGTTTTCCATGTTCAAAGTCAAATGGGATAATGAGGCTCCCTGGGTCATCATCTGGAAACTGGACGAACCGGCATACTGTTGTGATCTTGAGACTGAGTTGGTGATTGAGAAACCTTGGTACCATGAGGTGAAGAGATATTTGGAAGCTCAGGAATACCCTGAAGGTGCATCTGTCAATGATAAAAAGTTTGAGAAGGTTCGCAGCGAAGTTCTTCTTTAGCAACGGCATCCTGTATAAGCGAAACCATGATTCGACCTTACTGCGTTGTGTGGATAAAACTGAAGCAGAAAGGATCATGGCAGAGCTGCATGAGGGTACCTTCGGAACACATTCCAGTGGACACACTATGGCAAAGAAAATCCTTCGGGCAGGGTATTTCTGGTCCACAATGGAAGCCGACTGTTACCAACATTCTAGGACGTGTCATAAATGCCAGATTTACGCAGACAAGGTGCACGTTCCTCCAGTTCCTCTAAATGTCCTGATTGCACCTTGGCCTTTTGCAATGTGGGGCATAGATATGATCGGCGAGATTAAACCTACGGCATCCAATGGGCATCGCTTCATCCTGGTAGCGATCGATTACTTTACAAAGTGGGTTGAAGCAGCTTCTTACGCCACTGTAACCAAGAACGTTGTGGCACGGTTCATCCGGCATAACCTGATCTGTCGATACAGTGTCTCGGAAAGGATCATTACGGACAATGGTACCAATCTCAATAACAAGATGATCACTGAGCTCTGCG
Source organism: Vicia faba (assembly GCA_948472305.1). Taxonomy (NCBI): domain Eukaryota; kingdom Viridiplantae; phylum Streptophyta; class Magnoliopsida; order Fabales; family Fabaceae; genus Vicia; species Vicia faba. Next base: position 1,050,326,911 of record OX451736.1, on the reverse strand, counting down.
AGCAATTTAAGATACATCACCACAACTCTTCTCCTTACCGGCCGAAGATGAATGGGGCTGTAGAAGCAGCGAATAAGAACATCAAGAAAATTGTGCAGAAGATGACAGTGACGTATACAGATTGGCATGAGATGTTACCGTTTGCTCTACACGGGTACCGTACCTCAGCGAGGACGTCAACCGGGGCAACTCCTTTCTTCTTGGTCTACGGTATGGAGGCAGTCTTACCGATCGAAGTGCAGATACCCTCTATCCGGATAATGAAGGATGCAGATCTGAGCGAAGATGATTGGATCCAGACACGAATTGATCAATTAAACTTGATCGACGAAAAGAGACTTGCTGCTATTTGTCATGGTCAGACATATCAAAAACGGATGATCAGGGCATTTAACAAAAAGGTCAGACCACAAGAGTATCAAGTTGGGGATCTGGTAATCAAGCGTATCATCCTTCCTCAGAGTGATCCAAGGGGCAAATGGACCCCCACGTACGAAGGGCCATTTGTGGTTAAACATGTGTTCTCAGGAGGAGCCATGATCCTAACTACCATGGATGGTGACGACCTTCCTCACCCCGCCAATGCAGACATAGTTAAAAGATACTACGCATGATAAAAGACCCGCTAGGTTGACATACCTAGGAAAAAATTAGGGCTTCCCGGCGAACCAAAAGGGTTCGGGCAAAATGAAGGGATGAAATGAAAAAAAATCTGTACATCCGGCAAGTCGAAAACCTGAAAAGGCGGCTTGGGCAAAAATGGGTATCCCGGTGGACTGAAAACCCGAAAGGGCGGTCCAGGCAAAAGTTAGGGATAAAGTGTAATACTATGTCTCATTGGATCACCTTGCATCCAGAATCCGGTATCAACACCAAGTTCAGACGGCATCGATCAATCAGCTTCATCTTCAGCTAGGTCATCAAGTGATGAGACGCTCGAAGATATAAAGGCGATAGCAGAGTTGGAACCCAGTGGGATTATTCTCTTCACACAGCTGTTTTGTTTTCCCTTTGTACAAATTGTATAAACTCTTTTGTTCGGCGGCGTTCTCTTACTAGGACGTCAGCCTCTTGTACATAAACGCCTATTTACAGGAAATTCAAAAATCAATACAAAAATCACTTTTTAGTTAAAACTGCCAATTGTTTTTTCTTTTTCTGTTTTGTTTTGCGAAGAACGTCCAAGGTTCAATTTGTGATATATGCATTTGACAAATAATTGCTGACTCATAAATATTTGCATACGAAACAAAGGATTAATTACAGGTAACATTAGAAGCAGGGGCAATAATAAATGGTCTAAGCGATCTAATGGTTCTGTCCATCAAGGTACCAAGGTAAGTTCAGCCGAAGAACATAACCAGTATATCTTAATTCCCCAGAGAGTGAGTCAGCAAGTCAATGCACTCTCCCCAAGTAAAGCTATACAATCAGCCTTAAGGAAGTTGGGTATCCCTAGCAGATCACAACATTCCCCAGCACAATATACGAATATTCTTAACAAGCATCCCCGGCAGTCTTGATCTAAGATTGTTCCCCGGCGGTATACCAGACATTCAGCGGAGCCACTTCCCCAGTACATCTCAAAGTTTCCCCAGGAGAGTCCAGCATGGTTCAAGATTTCCCCAGGACAGTTTGAATCATCTCCCCAGCAGGAAGCTTATCCCCAGTAGATTCTGGAAGCTTCCCCCCTACAGAGCACGAACGCGTCTCTCGGCTTTATTCAAAGATTATTTCCCTACCAGGATATAACTGGGTTATCCTCAGCCAAAAGCCACGGAAAGATCGTCCTCGGCGAAGTCTTCCTATCCCCAGCGGAGTCTATTAACACTTCCAACATAACAACGGTATCCCCAGCGGAGTTACCATCAATATCCCAACAAAGTACCTCTCTCCCCACAGAGTACTGTTCCCCAGCAAGGTAGCTAGAATAAATTTTCTCCCCGCAGAGTAATCTCTTCATCAAGTTTATTCCCCAACGGAGTTATCTTCTCCTACCGGTATTCTTGCAACTATCATCCCCAGCGGAAACAACAAAGCACTATTCTCCAACATCAGCCCAGGATGTGACTCCCCGGCACCCGTCAAGGATTTACTTTCCTAGACAAAAACATACATTCATAAACATCACATTTCTATACATTATAGCATGCATATATGCATCATGAACATACAATCTCATTTACGTTGAGAACATCATGGCTTGATCCATATCATGTATTGCATATGACTGACCTTTACCTTTCAGGAAAGATCCAGCTAAGTTCTCAGCTATGTCCAAGACCTCCTCTGGTTCAGCTAAATCGATTCCTAAAGATTTTTCTGATTCTTATCCAGTTGAAGTTATTTCAAGACTTTCGTCTGGTTCAGTTAAATCGACCCTAAGATTTTTCTGATTCTTATCCAGTCAAAGAAGATTCCAAGACTTTAGTCTGGTTCAGTTAAATCGATTCTAAGGTTTTTCTGATTCTTATCCAGTCAAAGTTAACCCAAGGCTTTCTCTGGTTCAGTCAGATCGACCCTAAGATCTCCCTGATTCTTATTCCAGTTGAAGATTCCAAGACCTTGCCTGGTTCAGTTAAATCGACTCCTAAAGATTTTTCTGATTCTTATCCAGCCAAAGGCCTTCTCTGGTTCAGTCAGATCGACCCTAAGATCTCCCTGATTCTTATTCCAGTTCAAGATTCTAAGACCTTGCCTGGTTCAGTTAAATCGACTCCTAAAGATTTTTCTGATTCTTATCCAGTCAAAGGCCTTCTCTGGTTCAGTCAGATCGACCCTAAGATCTCCCTGATTCTTATTCCAGTTGAAGATTCCAAGACCTTGCCTGGTTCAGTTAAATCGACTCCTAAAGATTTTTATGATTCTTATCCAGCCAAAGGCCTTCTCTGGTTCAGTCATATCGACCCTAAGATCTCCCTGATTCTTATTCCAGTTGAAGATTCCAAGACCTTGCCTGGTTCAGTTAAATTGACTCCTAAAGATTTTTCTGATTCTTATCCAGTCAAAGGCCTTCTCTGGTTCAGTCAGATCGACCCTAAGATCTCCCTGATTCTTATTCCAGTTGAAGATTCCAAGACCTTGCCTGGTTCAGTTAAATCGACTCCTAAAGATTTTTCTGATGCCGATCCAATCAAAGGCCTTCTCTGGTCCATTTAGATCGATTCCTAAAGATTTTCCTGATGAAGACTCAGTAAAAGATATCCAAGATTCTCTCATTGTTACTGTTGAGGCAGTAATCGCCCCAGGTTCTCTCATCGTTACTGTTGAGGTAGTAATCACCCCAGGTTCTCTCATCGTTACTGTTGAGGTAGTAATCACCCTAGGTTCTCTCATCGTTACTGTTGAGGTAGTAATCGCCCCAGGTTCTCTCATCGTTACTGTTGAGGTAGTAATCGCCCAAGGTTCTCTCACCGTCCCGTTGAGGTAGTAACCATCCCTGATTCATTCATCACCTTTTGAAGCTCCAGACTCGATTCCTGTATCTCGCCAGGGCACGTCTGAAGAGGTTGAAGATTCGATTCCTATAACCAACCAGGGAGCGTCTACACAAAGAGTTTGAAGACCAACTCCTGTAACAGGTCAGGTAATCATCTTTCTTTTTCAGGTACGCAAGTTCTCGCTAAGGAAACTCTTACGCGATCGACACCCAGCTGGCATCCGTAAGCCCATCTTCCTATCCATCAATCTCCAAATGGCATCTGTAAGCCCATTTCCACCATAACACTACTATGTGAGCGCAAATTTCTAGGCACTCTAGTGTTCAATCATCTTCCACCTTCGGATTACGAAAGGCACGTCAGCCAATCTACATCCTCAAGTCTAAGAAGATTGAACAGGGGAAACTGTTGTACCCCGAAATTTTCCCTCCCATATTCTCCAAGATTTGCTAAGAGCATGCTTCAAAATCTCCCAAGGGTTGCACAGTCCAATTGCCTCCTAACAGTCAAAAATTAGGGTTTTGGTTCTGGCAAAGAAGTTGAAGTTTCCAAGGGTCCAAACAAGTCCCACATGCCTATAAACATTGTCAAGCATCCTTATGCCAAGTTTCAAGACTCACAATACAAAATTGCACAGTCAAAAACCCTAATTGCTCAACAGTCAACTGCAGGGGCAAAATGGTCATTTGACAGTCAAAAGTTAAAATTTTTGGTCAACATCTCATTTTGAAGCCACAAACATCATTTGATCAATTCTTGATCATGATTCTCAAGGCATGACTCAAAAAGTCTCAAGATGCAAAAGTTTCTATATTTGGACAGCTGAAAAAGTCAACTGCAACTTGACCAAGGCATAACTTCCACATGGTTTATCAGAAAAATTCCATCCAAAGCTCATTTTGAATAGAATGACATTTCCTACAACTCCTCTTCACACTTCAAGTCCAAGAAATGCTCTCACAAAAAGATATCAATCTCAACATTATAGGTCATTTTCAAAAGTCAACAAAAAGGCACTTTAAGTAAAAGACCATAACTTTAGATTGGTAAATCAAAATGGCATGGGACCAAAGGCATTGGTTATAAGACTTCAAGACCTTTCCAAAATGTCCAAGAACATGATCAAATCTTAAAAATTGAGCAAGATATGCCTTGTGGAAGTTGGGAAATTTTTGGGAATTTTGAAAAGTCAACTTTGCTTCAAATGCCTCAAAATTGCTAATGGGCCACAATTTCTTCCAAGAATCATCACCCAAAAGCTATGCACGACCCATTGACATCCAAGGGAGTTATTTTGTCATTTTTGATTAATTATTTGAATTATTATTATTATTAATTCATTTAATTAAAATAAAATATGACAAAAATAGAAAATCATGTTTTCCAAATCTTTTTATACAGCATATTCACTCTTTATGAGCTCAAGATTTCGTACACACTCAAAAGGGAAAGAATCTTCAATGATTGGCATAGGATTGGTATGGAAAAGATTGAAAAAAGATGCTTGAAAATCAAATATTGAAAGGCATTAAAACATGGATCATGGGCTTTGTTTTTGACCTAAAATCATTCCTCATACATAGTCAAAGAAACTCTAATGCTCAAGAACAAGCAAGTTGCGCTGAAGCCTCAAGAACACTTTGCACTTTTCTCTCAAAATTTTCAAAACTGAAAACACACATAGAGCACGTTTCAAAGCAAAAGAATCATTCCAATAGACTCCTGACATTATCAGGAAGCTGTTCCAATCAAAATCACACCCCCATATCCAAGGAATCGGTATAACAAAATCAAACTTTTCTTGAAATATTGAATAATCGTGTTTCGATTTCCAGGCCTTGTTCATGCATTTTCATTATTGTTTTACACTAACATGATCATACTGAAGCTAATGGTGCCATTGAATTGAATTAATATCGCCTATATCAAAAGTTGCCATGGAAATTTTCTAGGGTTTCAGGAGCTTGAAATTAGGGACTTCTTCATGAGGAAAAATTAGGCAACGAGACCTATACCATTGGAATCAGGACTTCCTGACGATTCAAAACCATACCTCGTGCTCAATTTATGATGGCCCCTGCTCTAATCGCTATTATTGTATACTGTAGTTAGTGGAGGTTTAAAACCAACGCTATTTGATTTCTTTTACAGGCAAAGAGATGAAGATGATGCAGGCGTGGCTGAACGTGGTTGGTTGATTTGAAGCTTGGCGCGTTTTTTTATTATTACAGCCACTAGCGCTTTTTCACATATGTTGATTGTTGTCCATTATACATAAAAACAAACGCGCTTGGCTTGGTGGTTGATGTGTTGTCACGCAGGCAATGGGACCTGGGTTCGATTCCCAGGTCCCCCATATTCTTCATAATTTTGTTTGTAATGCATTCAGGTACAATTCCCTTCCCAGGTTCCATCATACACCTAACACCTTGGCACGCCACATGTCACCAGGGGTCAATCCAAAGGCTATCACATGAATTCCACCGTATGCATTAGTCAGCTGTTCCTCACACAAGTCTGAAAAGTCAAAAAGGCCTTATTCAATGGGCCTAATTGCTGCAAATATACCTCCAAATGGGGCAGATACCCCCAATGTTTGTACATCTTTTTAATTTCTCTTATTTTCTTTTCTATTTTTTTAATTCTTTTGATCACTTTTTATTTAATTTATTTCAAATAATTTTCTTTTCATAATAAATACCAAAAAAACATTAAAAATAATTTCTTTTCTGTATTCCATCATTAATTAATTTGTAATTTTAATTTAATTTCTTTAAAGGGTCCAACGCCCTCGCACTCGATTCTAATTTCTTTTCGCATTTATTTTTATTTCTTTTGTGGATATAATGTATTTTGCCCCAAGGCCTTGTAATAGGTAATTAGGACATTTACTTTCCGCATTTTATTTCAAATCGGGTCTTTGTTTAATTTGGCGATGTATAGACCCGCGCCTTGTAATAGCGTAGGACCTTTATTTTTCCGCATTTTAATTTCCGCACCCTTAACTGCTAATAATCACATGAAAGAATGTATGCCCAAATAAAATCAAAGCGTAGATCACCAGTGCATGACAAGACAAATAATAACTGAAAATGACACACAATCCACACACCACTCTTAGGGTACGCCTCACTGTTGCCTTGCCCCTCGAAACGTGGTCTTCGAGTATAGGGCGTTTTAGTAAGTCCTCGTGTCCATGAACATGGAATGGGGGTAGCTTCTAAGGTATCCTACTATTGCTCTGGTGACCACACTGTCCCTAATCCTCGAATTGACCCGAACACCTCCAACGGTGGTGCTACCTACCTCTCAATGGTGGGAGGGCACTACCTTAAGGACATTTACACAGACTAATTCCTTAGGGTAGGTAGATGACTCGTAGATACTTGCTCTAATTCAAAATAAATCAAAAACTTCTTTTCACACCGACACTTTGCAAAAAGCTTTCAAAACAACTTTTCAAACACTCTTGAGGACTGATACAAGAGTCGATCTGAAACTTTCAAAGAAACTTTTTCAAACTCACTCACCTTGAAAAGCAAACAAACATTTTGAAAACACAAATGAGCAAGTATCTAAGAGCCCATGGATAACCATGGGTAGAAAGGGTGCTAACACCTTCCCTTTCTATAAATCTACCTCCCGAACCGAGAGCAATCTCAATAAGGAATTTTTCTGTGCTTTTGTCCTTTCCATATTGGAGAAAATAAAAGACGGTGGCGACTCTTGCTTCCGCGACATTTCGCGAACCAGCGTTAAACAGTCGTTTCCAGATCCACCGATCACACAGGCCATCTCAAGCCATCCTAGCATTGCCAATCGATTGTCGGACGTCTCAGGAAGCTATTCCAATCAATTGCAAGTCCTTTCACGCTCAGAAACAGCTTGTATGAACATTACAGTTTGCCATATTTTTCAAATTCGATTATTATGATTTATACATTATGAGCATGTTTTAATGGCATATACGTGTTTGTTATCATGTTTGCAATATTTTGGTTTGGTTTAATTAACGTTTTGATGCCCATACTGATGAATTCCATAGCTAGGATTTGAAGCCACGTTTTGGGGCTTTTTGACACAGGAAAAATTAGGCCACGAATAAGGTACCATGATGCTCGTGAGGCCAAGACGAGTTGATTGGTACAGTCATAACTAATTTATTATGCTTGTGCTGGATTTTTAAGTTTTACAGGGTTGTAGCTACAGACTTTTGTCTGTAGGTAAAGGTGCAAGAACCTAAGGCAACGGAGAAGGAAGAAGATGGTGGTGTGGCAGCCCATCGTTGGACAATTTAAACTTCACGCATTTTTTTAATCCAATTGTCTTGATTTAGATATTATGTATTCTTCTTATTGTATTAACAACTAATCACAGTAGCGCAGTTGGCAAGTGAAATTGGTGGTAAGCGTAAGGACCTGGGTTCGATCCCAGGTCCCAGCAACGTTTATTTTCTTATTTTCCAGTTACAAATCATATGCAATTCTCATCCAAAGGCCTACCGTGCACGTCCAGTAGCCAACCAATGGATCCATCATTCAGCCAGGTCCAATGCTTACCAGTGAAGGACCATGATGCACCCTCAAGTCAACGTCACATGGAATCAAGCGCTGACTGGGCTTGGATGGCTAATGGGCCTGGAGAATTTCAATAACACACCCCCCAGCCTTACTATTCAGCACATGCCCAATTCTTTCTTTTTTTCAATTTTTTTAATTTCTTTATTTATTTCATTAATCATTTTCCTTTTTAATTAACACAAAATTATTTTTTTTTAAATTAAAAACCACAAAAAAAACATTTTTCTCATGAAATATTTATTTTCTTTAATTAATTAATTTAGTTTAATTAATTTAGGGCAATTTAATTCTTTTTTTTCACAAATTAGGGTTTTAATTTTACATAACCTAATTAATTTTCTTTCTAAAAAATAACCTAAATATTTTCATCAATTAGATTTTTAGGGTTTTTTAACCATTCTTCGTATTTAATTCCTCGCGCATTTTAATTACTGTTTCGATTATTATTTACGTAACTGTTTTGAGGTTGTAATAGATTTTAATTAGGATTTTAATTGCCGCATTTTATTTTCAGTTAAATAATTATGTATCTGCAAAGGCCATGTAATAGTTATGTTTTATATTTTCGCACTTTTAAATTTCTATAAATCTTTAACTGTCTAGATGTATGCTAATAGGATTGTATGGCAAGAATATCTAAAAATTAAAACGGTAGATCACCTAAATGTGCAAAGACTAATTAACTAAAAAATTCACATGCACATATTCACTCCTAGGGTTTGCCTCACTTCGGTTGCCTTCGGTAAATAGTCCTTAAGCATAGGAGATTTTAGTGGTTGCCCTCTTGTCTAAAAGATCAAATGTCCCATTCGAATGTTGCCTCGGAAAGATCTTTAGAACTCTAGGGTTACTACTAAAGTTTCCAACCCATTGCTTAGGTGACTGTACTTGTCCCTTTTGAACGTCCCTTAAAAAACTCCAATGACGGGGCTACCTACTCCTTAATAGTAGGATAGCGCTGTCTAAAGGAAACGAGAATGAACAATCCTTTTTTCGAGTAGGTAGAATCTTAAGTATTTGCTCAACAAAACTTTTCACACAAACACCTTTTAAAACAATTTTCAAAACAACTTTGTCACACCCTTGAGGACTGATACAAGGGTTATCACGAAGTAAAACTTTTCAAAATAAACATATACACAATCAATTTTAAAAGATGAGCAAGTACCTAAGAGCCCATGGAAAACCATGGATAGAAAGGGTGCTAACATCTTCCCTTTCTATAATCTACCCCCCCCCCCCCCCCCCCCCCCCCCGTACTCAGAAATCTCGAAAAAAGGTTTTTTCTATTCTTTTTTCTTTTCCATGATTGGATGAAATAAAAGTCGGTGGCGACTCCTAGCTTACCGCGACATTTTGCAAACAAAAAAACGCAAAATACAAACCAGTAAAAATAGTCGGTTCTTCCACTGTATCACAGAAGTGGCGACTCTGCTGGGGAAATAGCTAAAGTGGGGTATACCTTAGGATCTAGGTCATTTCAAATTGCTTACTTGTTTGTTTGCTTTATTCTAAAAGGGTTTTTGCTCGGGTTACTGTAGATCCTACACCCGGATATGGGGGCACTTATTAGGTAAATAACAATAGATCATGGAGACTGTATGGCGTAGACTGATACGGTTTAAGCGATGTTTGTGTGGCACTTTGGTTGGTACTGGTATCCTTTGTGGGGAAACGAGGAGAATACGGGGCCGTCGCGTGGTGTCATGAAGCACTAACGGGCCTTAGAACCTTAGTTGAACAAACATGGCCATTAGAAAGTAGTGAGATAGTCGGCCTCGGTGTAGAGCTGAGGATTGGTTGATACTCGATGCTACACTCATTGAGATCAGACTTTCGGGATATTTTGGCCGCAAGAAAAGATTGCTTGAGCTAAGACAATGCCTGATAAAGGATGGTCAGTTATATTGAGATCCATTAGAACCTGATTACTTTTTAAGACAGGTTTGAAACCAACTAAACTTCAAGAGGGTATGACCTTTAACCTCATGCAAGCCTTAAACCTAAGAACTTGGTGTGATTTACCTGTGTTTGTTATACCTGTGGTTTATCATAACATCATGCATCATAACATAGCATCCATTCTTATTGCACTAACCATTTCAAAGACCAAGGGAATTTCTCTTTGTTCTGTTTTGCAGATCATGGCTTCCGTTCATAGAAACACTATCCGAATCAGCTTTGTAAAGATACCTTCCCAACTCAAAGAGCTAGTATCAAGGGTTTCTGAAACTTCAGCATTCACTAAGAGACATGGTCAACTTCTCAACCTGGTTACTTCAAACTTTGATGAAAAGATGATGAGTGTACTCTTTCAGTTCTTTGATCCCAAGCCCCACTGCTTCACCTTTCCAGACTATCAGTTGGTGCCTACCTTGGAAGAATTCTCTTAGCTGTTGGATATACCCATTCTTGAACAGTTGCCATTCACAGGTCTAGAAGAAGTTCCTAAGCCAGAAGTCATTGCCTCAGCTTTGCATCTGAAACGGGCCGACGTGATATCCAATTTAGAAACAAGAAGCAGAGTCAAGGGTTTTCTAGCCAAGTTTCTGATAGACAAGGCCCAACTGTTTTGGGATGATATGGATTCTCAGGCTTTTGAGGAGGTTTATGCTCTTCTAATCTATGGGTTAGTCCTATTCCCTAATCCAGACTCATTCATAGATGTGAATGCTATAAAGATCTTCCTCTCCCGCAACCTTGTGCCTACCTTGCTCGGAGATATTTTACATACTCTCCATACTCGTACCATAAAGAGAAGAGGGGTTCTTATGTGTTGTATGCCATTATTGTCGAGGTAGTTTATTTCTCACCTTCCTAAGTCTATACTGAAGAATGAAGAAGGTTTAGGTTGGTCACAAAGGATAATGTCACTCGCTCACATGGATATTCTCTGGTGTTCACGAGCTATGGAAAACACTGCTATTATTGACCATTGTGGGGAGTACCCTAATGTCTCATTACTTGGTATTAGAGGGGGTATAACCTATAATCCTTGTTTAGCTCTGCAACAATTTGGTTACGCACGAAGAGATGGTCCCCATGAGTTACTTATCAAGGGCATTGTATTCAACTATGAGGATGATGTTCAAGAGTATCGCCGGAGGTTCATACGAGCTTGGGGCATGGTAAACAGATCTGGCTCCAAGGCTCTGGGGCCAAAAGCTTTCATTCCTATGGAATCTTACCTCCAATGGGTACGAGCTCGCACCCAGAAGCTTATGATGCCCTATGTGGACATTTTACTAGTGATTGTGGAACCCACTACTGAAGGGGGTATTCCTTACACAGTTCTCTATCCTTATATTCCCACTGATCTTGGGGAATTACAGAGGTTTAGATTCAGTTAATGAAGGAGCGAGATACTTACAGGGATCAGTTCCATGCTCAGGAGAGGAAGGTTTTAGAGCTCACAAAGCAGCTCCAAGAAGAAAGAGGACTCAATGATTATCTCGGCACAAAGAGGAAGGATTCATGGGAATTTTGATGTATTTTATAATTTTAGATTTGTTTTTAATTGTAACGCCTAAAAGGCATTCGAACTTTCAATTCAGCTAATAAAATCTTTTTATTTTGGTTTGCAAATTTAAATTTCCCAAAGTCTTTGAAATTATTGCATGTGCATCCCATTCATAAAATTGCATGTACAGGTATCATTACAGATTTCTCATCTTCTTTGCTATTTATCACATGCAGAAATGTCTTCCGAACAAAGCATCAAGGACCTTCAGACGCATAACGCCCAGTTCCAACAAATGTTCATAAGTCTGGCAAAAGGGCAGGAGGATCTGAAAGCCCTCATCCTGAAAGAGAAAAAGAAAAAGAAGAAGATTATCGGTATTATGAATATGGGTAGAAGGTTTAGAGAGCGGTTGAAGCGACAAGTCGATCTGACCTCTTCATCTAAGGAGGGGGAGAATCAAGAAGAAGAGAAGGACCCCAGTCTTGTAGTTTCTGATAATGATACCGACTACAATGATGAGCAATATCCTTCTGCTGAGGATAGATACAAGCAGTTGGAAGATCGTTTGAGTGCCATGGAAGTTCAGAGGATACCTGGGCTGAATTTCGAAGAATTGGGATTGGTGTCGAGAGTGGTCATCCCACAGAAGTTCAAAGCTTCAGTTTTTGCTAAGTATGCTGGGGTGTCCTGCCCAAAACACCATCTCTGTTCTTATGTCAGAAAGATCCAGCCCCACACCTCTGATAGAAATTTATGGGTTCATTTCATTTAAGATAGTCTGTCAGGGACTCAGCTTGAATGGTTCTACCAACTGGAGGGAGCCAATGTCCGAAATTGGGAAGATCTGGCTACTGCTTTCTACAAGCAGTATCAATATAACGCCGACCTTACTCCTACTCGTACTCAACTCCAGAGTATGTCCATGGGGGCGAGTGAAGGCTTTAAAGACTATGCATAGAAATGGAGAGACTTGGCTGGAAGAGTTCAACCCCTGTTGTCTGATAGGGAGTTGGTTGATATGTTTCTTGGGACGTTGTCTAGTCCATTCTTCAATCACTTGATTGGTAGCTCCTCAACTTGTTTCACCGAGCTGATATTAACTGGAGAAAACGTAGAAGCTGGGATCCGGAGCAGTAAAATACAAAAAGATACCTCGTCAGGTTCAGTGAAGAAGCCCTTCACGGGGAAGAAAGAGGTCAGTCCCATCTAAAGCCCGAGGGGCCAAAACAGAGCTGAACATCGTCAGACAGTAAATGCCGTAATGATACCTAGGCCTGCAGTTGCTCCACAATGTAACAATCAACAAAGAGTGGAAAGACCACAACGGCAGTTTACCCGAATCAACATGACATTGGCTGAAGTTCTACCTCATCTGCTGAGATCCAACTTGGCAACCTTGAAAGAGGCTCCCAAGAATCCAAATACTACATCTCTCCGATATAATCCAAATGCTCAGTGTGCCTATCATTCTGAGAGTCCTGGCCACGATACAAATGACTGCTGGGCTCTGAGGAACAAAGTATAAGACTTGATTGAAGCCAAGGAAATAGAGTTTGATGCTCTGGAGAAGCCAAAGGTCATAACTGCTCCCATGCCTAAACACGATCGTGGAATTAATGTTGTTGATACTGATTTGTTCGTTACCTCTGTTTATGAAGTTTCTACTCCTCTCATGACTGTGAAGAAGAATTTGTTATTGGTCGGTATATTTCCGGGTTGTGGTAAAGGTTTCCACATGTGTTTGTTTCTACCTTCTGGTTGCCGTTTGCTGAAGTCAGGTGTTCAACGCCTGATGGACAACAAATAAATTTTGTTCGAGAAAACTTTGATTCCTGTTGTCCCGTCTGAATACATTTCCATTATAACCATTTCCGCCAATCCTTCCAAGGCCTCCTCGAGAAGACCTGTTAGGATTACATCTGCTCCAAGAATCGCTCCGCTGATAATCACTGTTCCTGGTCATGTCCCGTATGTCTCGGACAAAGCTGTCCCCTAGCATTATGGTGTCGATGTGTACTATCATGGCATCAAACAATATTTGAAAGATGAAGAGGCTGATCCTGATATTGGTAACATTGTCGGAACCAGCAAAATCACCCGAAGTGGAAGGGTCTTCTCTCCCGAGATTTCCCCTAAGACTATCAACAAGCATGTTGTCATTTCATTTGTTGTTCCTGCTAGTACATCAACTACTGCTCTTGGTCTTACTCCAGTTATTACCTTTGTCAGCAAATCATCTGATACATGCGGCAAAGAAGTTATAGGTGAGCCTTCCCGGATAGAGGCGCCTAGAAAAATTGTTATGAAAGCCTCTAAGTAGGAGATAGAGGAAATACTAAAAATAATTAAGAAGAGCGACTACAATGTGGTCGAGAAGCTGGGTCAGACCCCATCAAAGATATCCATGTTGTCTTTGCTATTGTGTTCTGAAGCCCATGCAAAGGCTTTGATTGCATTCCTCAAGACTACGCATGTGCTGCAGGAAACTTCAGCTGATCAGTTCAAAGATTGTGTGGTCAGCCTGATTGCTGATAATGGGCTGGGTTTTTCAGATGCAGACTTAACACTGAAGGGAAGGAAGCATAATGATGCCCTGTATGTCTCGATTGAATACAGGGGCACCACTATGGCTCAGGTGCTGGTAGATACTGGGTCTTTCTTGAATGTCTTACCTAAGAAGGCGTTGGACCGGTTGGATTGTGAGGGTTTGACTCTAAAGCCTAGTAACATTGTGGTAAGGTCTTTTGACGGATCGAAGAGATTGGTGCACAGGGAGGTGGACATCCCTGTCAAAGTGGGTTCTCAGACTTTTGGGTCCACCTTCTATGTGATGGATATCAGGCCGTCGTATTCTTGTTTGCTGGGTCGTCCTTGGATCTACGAGGCTGGGGCAGTTACTTCCACAATACACCAAATGTTGAAGTACCCGGTAAAAGGGAAGATTGTCACTGTGCGGGGTGAAGAGGAGTATATGATGAGCCACCTAAATTCCCTCCGGTACATAGAGATGGACGGGGAATTCATAGAAACTCCTTGTCAGAACTTCGAAGAGGTCCCTCAGATATTGGCATCAATTGAAACTACTACCAACAGCAAACCTCCTCTGAAGATGGCTTCCCTCAAGGACGCCAAGGCCGTGGTTGAAGAAGGTGGGTGTACCAATTGGGGTCAGCTCCCTGATTTCACTCACAAAACTGACAAATTTGGTTTGGGCTTTACTACAGGGGTTCAAAGGGTTGTTCGGCGCGCTCGGGATGGAAGACCTCCCTTACACATCAGTAATCGGGGAATTCATTCCATTGAAGATAGCGAGGAAGACTCAGACAGTGACAGCTGGATCTATCCGACTACTAACGGTGGACCAAGTAACTGGACGACTAGGGACTTTATACCAGTTTCTTTTATTTCGCAGTAATTGTCTTACTTTGTTTTGAGATTTGTAATAAACAATTTAAAACTTTACGCCCTTGTGCCTTGCCCGAGGCACACTGGTTTTGTTTGTGAGGGTTGTTATTTGTCATTTCATATATCATTAATAAAGCATTGGACGTTTCTTGCATACAAATTTTGCGCTCTCTGTTTTTCTTTTCTGTTTTCACTTTATCAAAACAGTTATTCTCTTACACACACTCACGAATCATAATGCAGATCCATATCCACTCTGGATCCTATTGATAACAACTCTGTTACTGCTAGTTATGACTTCAAAAATCCGATCAACCAAGCCGAAGACGTAGGTGAGGATGATTGTGAGGTGCCTGGAGAACTTGCTAGACTACTACAACAGGAAGAAAGGGCCATACAGCCTCATGAATAGCCGGTTGAGACAGTGAATTTGGGTACTGAGGAAGACAGTAAAGAGGTTAAAATAGGTGCTAATATGGAGCTCAGTGTCAAACAGAGGTTGATACAGATGTTGCACGACTATGTTGAGATTTTCGCCTCGTCCTATGAAGACATGCCTGGTTTGGACACTGATATTGTGGTACATCACCTGCCGACTAAAGAAGACTTTCCTTCGGTTAAACAGAAGGTTCGTCGTATGCGCCCTGAAATGTCAGAGAAGATCAAGGCAGAGGTCATGAAACAGTTCGATGAAGGATTCTTGGCTATCACTTCTTATCCGAAGTGGGTTGTTGTGATGCGGTGGAAGAACTGACTTTTTGTTTTGCATTTCTGTTTGCAAATGTTGAGGTTTAGCAAGAGTCACCATCGACTTTTCTTTTATCTAAAAGGAAAGGTGAAAAAGCACAGGAAGGACCTTTAGAGATGTTTTCTTGAGTTCGGGGGGTAGATTATGAAAAGGGAAGGTATTATCACCCTTTTCATCCATGGTTTTCCATGGGCTCTTAGTTACTTGCTAGATCACTTGCTTTTGTTTTGAAATGTGCTTTGTGATGTGGGTTTTGAAAGTATTTTGAAAATGTGACTTTGTAATGATTCTCGTCTCTATAAGAATGCGTACAAAGTGTTGTTTCGAAAATAGTTCAAAAAGATGTTTGTGAGATGTGTTTTTTGAAAGTGATTTTTGAAAAGGGGTTTCTTTGTAATGGCTCTCATTTCTATAAGAACGCGTACAAAGTGTTGTCTTTTTAAAAATATTTCAAATGAAAGTGTTGGTGGGAAAATGTTTTATTGTGAGCAAGCGAGCAACTAGGAGCGAATCTACCTACTCAAAAGGTCTTAGATGTTCTTTTCCTCCTCCTTTAGACGTTTCTATCTTACCATTGTTTTGGTAAGAAGCCCCATCATTGGATGTGAAGGGACGGACGTTGGGACGTTTGTATAGTCATAGAAGGCAACCTATGGGACGTTTTAGCAATGTCGTTTAGGGACTAGATTTTTATCAAAGGCAACATCGAGGGTCGTCTAGGGACTACGATCTTTTATCGAGGGTCTTTTGCTAAAACGACCATGTTCGATGGACATGACTATTTTTCCGATAGACAACAAAGTGAGATTACCCTAAGGGTGCATGTGTGCAAAGTGTGTTTGATTACATGCATTTAGTCTTGCTTTTTAGATTGTCTATTTGTTGTTTTCATGTCTTGTCATACACACCTTAATTACTAGCATTTATATTTGAAAGCGATAAATTGCGAAAAATGTAAAGTCCTACGCTATTACAATATTTTAGAGGGATGGGGTGTACAAATTTACAAATGGAGGGTTTGGCAAGAAAATAAATCCTAAGTTAGTATTACAATCATATTGAATGGATAAGAATGTACAAGGAAATGTGAAATGAACTTGTTTAGAAAATGGTTTTTTATCTTAATGAAAAAGAAATAAATAAATTAATAAAAGAAAATATTTTTATGTCTTTTTTATATTTATAAAAAAAGGGTTATTACTAAAAATGATGAAAAAGGAAAATAAATGAAAGATAGAAACAGCGTGCCGCTGCAAGCAAAACAACAAGGATCAGAAGTTCTGAAGCCAGGCGCGTTGTGACTCAGAAGGAAATGTCAGTGGGTATCAAAAGTTCTGGATTGATACACTCTGAGTTCCTGCAAGAAATGTTAGAGGACAGATACAAAAATTCTGGGTTGCTATGTGCTGAACTTCTGAGTATTAGAACAGTGAGAAGGTCTTAGAAATTCTGTGTGTGTTAAAGCAGTGAGTGGAAACATCAGAAGTTCTATATTGTGCTAAGCCAGTGAGTGAACACCACCAGTTCAGTGTGTTATCAGCATGTAAGAATCAGAAGTTCAGTGTGTGTTATCAGTGAGAAAAATCATAGAAGTTATGTGTATTATCAGCATGTGAAAATCAGAAGTTCTAAGTATTAAAACAATGAGTGAATCATAAAAGTTCTGTGTATTATCAGCATGTGAAAATCAGAAGTTCTACGTCACATTTCAAATATTTTCTCAAACTAATCAGCACATCGGTAATTTACTCAGTTCTTAACCAAATAACAAATCAGAAGGATAAAGACACAACAGTTTATAGAAGTTCTAATCTTAATCCTGAGCCTAGCCTTAGTAAAAAAGTTTTGATCCACAGTTATTTTACTCATGCAGCGATACAGACAACATTAATATGATTATATTTACATGTTTAATGATGTTCTAAATGAAAGATGTGGAGTCAGAAAGACTTACCTTGAGTCTAGAGCGTGTGCTTAGGGGCTTGAACTGCTGTCCTCAGATGTTCTGGAATCAGCAAAAGTAACGGAAGAGAAAATGCCAAGTTCTTTGACTCAAAGGGAAGAACAAAGGTTTTTGTTTTCTGTTTGGGAATTCTGAATTTTTTATGAAGATTTCACAGTTTTTCTTTTCTCTCTTTTGACGATTCTCTCTCAAAAATCCATCCCTTTGCAAGTGTGATGGTGCAACTTATTTATAGATGGATTTGTTGTGATTTTTGGGGGGAAAAACAATTGGGATTTGAACCTTTTTGGCATCCTGTTCCCTTGCCTTTTGATCACAGTCTTCGTATGCTAGTTTGGTGCAATTATGGAATGCAGGGGTAGGCTGAATTAGCTGTTGGTTATAGGATTGTGTTGTAGCAGTGCAGCAGGTTGTATAAACAAGGTTTTGGGATTTGGTCATGTTATGACCGAAGTATTGAATATAGCCTTCATATGCTAAGGTGTTGCCTTGTTCTTGAAGCAAGCATGGTGGTTAGCATCTTTTAGCCATGCTTAAGCTGGATTTGTCAGCAGGAATTAAGGAAAAGCAAAAGCAACACATGGGCCTAGCACACTTTTGCACCAAAGTTTCCTATCCCAAGACAGTAGAGGTACACGTGGGGGAAATCCCTTGGATAAATACTCAAAAGTGGTTGTGAGCATTAAATGATGATGAGATTGATCAAACCAGAAATCCGGCAACGTGAGATTCTGCACCATTACTTAATTCTGGATCAGAGGTTCAGTTTCAACATAACATCCAACCTCTGATCTTTGTATCTCCTTGCTCCAGCATGTTCTGAAGGAGCTCTCAGACTTTCTAGGAAGCTTGCAGCATGCTTCTTAACCTTCTTTGAATTACCCTGGAAAACTCTGACTGAACCTTTGTGAAAACTTGCCCAGAAGTTCTGACCAAACTCTTTCTTGAAAGTGTCCAGAATTTGCCGAGTGTTTCAGTTTCAAGGACGTGTATTTGAGAAGTTATAACTTGAAATTCCAGCATTTCTAGGAGAAGTTCTATTCTGCAATGTTTTAGATCTCATTGAAATCTATAACTATTGAATCATAAGTTCTTCCAGAATCAGCTTACATCATGGTGAACATATGGCCAGAAGTTCTGAGCTTGTCATATTTTCTTAAACACTTAGAAAAAATTCTAAGTATTTAGAATTTTGACTTCTCCAAAGTAGTTTTGACTTTTGAATTTCTTGATGAAACAAACTTCATATTTCAACATGTCTTAATGAAATATGATTCTTGAAATTTGATTTTGATCCAAAAGTCAATGTTTGACTTTTCAATGTGCAAATGACCTTTTTGCCCTTGTGAGTGATTTTCTTGAAAAATTTGTAGTTCAAGGCTTGGAATTGGATGGAAGCAAACTTGAGGATCTAGAGTGATTCTTTGAGAAATGAGAGGGCAAATTTTGGGGTGCAACAGTTGCCAACGTCGTCCTGGTACCTAAGAAGGACGGTAAGGTATGAATGTATGTAGATTACAGAGATCTGAATAGGGCAAGCCCCAAGGATGACTTCCCACTTCCTCACATTGATGTTTTGGTCGACAACACCACGCAACATAAAATCCTCTCCTTCATGGATGGTTTCTCTTGCTACAACCACATTAAGATGGCTCTGGAAGACATGGATAAGACAACCTTCGTTACAGTGTTGTACCCCAAAGTTTTCCCTCTCATTTTACTCAATACATACTCCTAGAGATCCTCAATGTGCTCAAGTTTGCCCAAGAGTTGACCAGACAAACTCTCTCCTAAGGCAGTGTGTCTCAAATTAGGGTTTCTATTTTCATCAAGATAGGTGAACTCCAAAGACCTCATATGCTATCCATGGTCCTAATATGTTCTCAAGACCCTACATGTCAAGTTTCATGCCTTGCACAAGAAGTTTGCTCAGTCAACTACTCAGATACTTGAGAATCGACTGTAATAGGTCAAAAGTCAACTGTGACCCACATACAGTCAAACTTCAATATTTTTGGTCAACATTAACATTTTGAAGTGAATTTCATCATTTTATCAAGGTTTGATCATGATTCCCCAAGGAATACTCCAAATTCATCAAAACCCAAAAGTTGCTAAATTAGGGTTTCTCAAGAAAAGTCAACCAAACTTTGACCAAGCATAACTTCCACATGCTTTATCCGAAATTTTCCATACAAAGCTCATTATTAATAGAATTCAATTCCCTACAACTCATATTCATCCCACAAGTTCAAAATATGCACTCATAAAAAGATATGAATTTCTACATTATGGGTCCTTTTGAAAGGTCAACAAAAACACCTTTTGGGTCAAAGCTGCTTACATGAAAATGGAAAACTCAATTGAGATGAGACCAAAAGGCATGCTTAGGGGACATACTAAGATTTTTAAAAAGTCCAAGAACACCTCTCTAGGGTTAAAATTGGAAGAGATATGCCTTGTCAAAGTTGAACTTTTTTGCAAAATTGCCAAAAGTCAAATGTGCTCAAAAATGCATTTTTTGCTAAATGGGCCTAACTTTTTATGCTTGCACCTCACTTATAATGTGGTCCACTACCCAAATATTCATACACACATTATTTGCTTCATTTTTCAATTTATTTTGATTTTTTATTAATTAAAAATTGAATTAAATCAAATAATTGATGAATAATAGAAAAGATATGATTTGATTTGGTTTTTGGACAGGTTGGCAATCAAAATATGCTGAGTTATCAAGGCCAAAACGAATCAAGCATAATTGGTACAAGAAATGGATGATTTGTCTCAAAATAGCAAGTTTACATGTAGCATGAAAATCAAATCAAATCTCTCATAATTGCAAAGATTCAATCCAATTTCACAACCCTAATTCATTCCTAGATATATATTAGACAAGAACAAAGCATGGAACAAGGTTTTACAGTTGTGAACCTAGAGGGCGATTCAAGTCATTCTAACACTACCAATAGACTCCTGGACATCTCCAGAACGTGTCCCAACCAATTGTAGGCATTCTAACGCCCAGAAGCTCGAGTTACAGATCCACGGTTTGCACCTCTAAGCTTGAATTTGATTTCATGATTTACACATAATTAATCATTATTAAACATAGCATTGTGTTTGTATTATCATTTGGGATGTTTTGGTTGACATAATTTCGTGTTTTGATGCTTGTATGCTTGAGTGTCATTGCTAGGGTTCAGCTTGTCGTTTTAGGGTTTTCTTACATAGGTTAAATTGGCCAACAAAAAGGGTACCATGATGCTCGTGGCACCAGGACGAACCGATCCATGTAGCTACGTTCAATTTATCATGCGTTCTGATGATTTTTGAAACTCACAGGTTTATAGCTATGGCGATTTGTCTGTAGGTATAAGTTTTATACCTAACACGATGGATGAGGAAGAAGATGATGATGTGTTCAATCATCATTGGCTCATTCAAATAACTGGCGCGCGTTTTGTTTTGTTTCATTAATCCATTTGTTTTTATATGATACTAAATGCTTTTGTTATACTAACAAAACAAAGCAAATGGCTCAGTGGTAAAGCGCACTTGGTATTGGGTGGGAAAACCTGGGTTCAATCCCAGGTCCCAGAAAATTTTATTTTCCAACTTTTTGCTTGCAGATTCTATACACCACCTTGCCAAGAGTCTTCCATGCACCTCACTGATCCAGCCATTGGATCCATTACTAGCCAAATCCAACTCTCAAATCCATGAAGGACCAGGGTACATATCAAGTCAACGCTACAAGGAATCAAATGTTGATCGGGCTTGAAGGGTTATTGGGCTTGAAGATTTAGATTGGCACCTCCCCATTTGCACATACAGGCCCAATTTGCATTTTCTTTTCTATTTTCTTTTTAATTTCATTAATTAATTTCTTTTATTTGTTTTAATTAATTAACACAAACATTATTATTATTATAAAAACTAAAAAATCAACAAATCACAAAAAAAAAAGAGTTTTTCTTTATAAAATATATATTTAATATAATTAGTAAGTTCGATAAATTTAATTTCTTTTTCATAATTAAAATTAAATAGAAATTAGGTTTTAAATTTTGTAATTAAATTGTTTCTTTTCTCAAATAAAAACCACAAAAATGCACAAAATCTTTTTTTTGTAAAATATTTTATTTTTCTTGAAATTATTTAATTTCAACTTATTTTTATAATTAAAAATAATTAGAATTAGGGTTTCAGTCGTACATGACTTAATTAATTCTTTTCTCAAAAAATAACTTAATATTTTCTAGTCAAATTTTTAGGGTTTTCAATTTCTCCTCGCATTAAATTTTCCACGCGCATTTTAATTTGCTTTATTATTATTGTAACTGTTTCGAGTTTGTAATAGTTTTAATTAGGGTTTTAAATTTCGCACTTTTATTTCCTGTCAAGACAATTATGTATCTGTCAAAGCCTTGTAATATCTAGGTTTATTTTTCGCACTTTAAATTCCTGCAAATAATTAACTGTTAGATGCATGGTTAATAGGATTGTATGGGAAGAATGCTTGAAAATTAAAATGGTAGATCACCTAATGTGCAAAGACTATATAACTGAAACAATTCACATGCACATATTCACTCCTAGGGTTAACCTTACTTCGGTTGCCTTCGGTAAACAATCATTAAGCATAGGAGATTTTAGTGGTTCCCCTCCAGTCTAAAAGATCAAAATGTCTCATTCGAATGTTGCCTCGGAAATGTTGCCTCAGAAAGATATTAAGACTCTAGGGTGACTACTAAAGTTTTCTAACTATTGCTTTAGTGATTGCACTTGTCCCTTTCGAAAGTCCCTTACAAATCCAACAATGGTGCTACCTACTCCTTAATAGTAGGATAGCGTTGTCTAAAGGAAATGAGAACAAATAATCTTTTTTCGAGTAGGTAGAATCTTAATTACTTGCTCAATAAAAACTTTTCACATAAACACCTTTCAAAATCAATTTTTAAAACAAACTTCGTCACATCCTTGAGGACTGATACAAGGTTTATCACGAAGTAAAACATTTTCAAAACAAACACACACAAGCAATTTGAAAAATGAGCAAGTACCTAAGAGCCCATGGAAAACCATGGATAAAAAGGGTACTAACACCTTCCCTTTCTATAATCTACCCCCCGTACTCAGAATATCTCTAAAAAAGGTTTTTTCTATTCTTTTTCCTTTTCCATGATTGGATGAAATAAAAGTCGATGGTGACTCTTGCTTACCGCGACATTTTGCGAACAAAAACCGCAAAATGCAAACCAGTAAAAACAGTCGGTTTTGCCACGGTATCACAGAACTGGCGACTCTGCTGGGGATAATAAAGTGGGGTTTACCTTAGGATCTAGTTTCATTTTAAATTGTTTTCTTTGTTTACTTTGATTGCTTTACTTTTAAAGGTTTGTTGGGGTATTCTTCTATAGATCCTATACCCGGATCTGGGGACAATTTTTAGGTAAATAACAATAGATCATGGAGACTCTACGGTATAGACCGATATGGTTTAAGCGATGGATGTGTTGGTGTGACACTTTGGTTGGTACAGGTATCCTTCGTGGGGAAACGAGGAGAATATGGGGTTGTCGCGTGGTGTCGTGAAGCACTAACGGACCTCAGAACCTTAGTTTAACAAACTTGGCCATTAGAAAGTTGTGAGATAGCCGGCCTTGGTGTAGAGCTGAGGATTGGTTTATACTAGATGCTACACTGATTGAGATCGGACTTTCGGGATATTTTGGCCGCAAGAAAAGATTGCTTGAGCTGATACAATGCCCGATAAAGGATGGTCAGTGATATTGAGATCCCTTAGAACCCGGTTAATTTTTAAGACAGGTTTGAAACCAACTAAACTTCAAGAGGGTATAACCTTTAGCCTCATGCAGGCCTTAAACCTAAGGACTTTGTGTGATTTGACTATGTTTGCTATACCTGTGGTTTATCATGACATCATGCATCATAACATAGCATCCATTCTTATTGCACTAACCATTTCAAAGACCAAGGGAATTTGTCTTTGTTCTGTTTTGCAGATCATGGCTTCCTTTCATAGGAACACTATCTGAATCTGCTTTGTGAAGATACCTTCTCAACTCAAAGAGCTAGTATCAAGGGTTTCTGAAAATTCCGCGTTCACTAAGAGACATGGTCAACTTCTCAACCTGGTTACTTCAAACTTTGATGAAAAGATAATGAGTGTACTTTTTCAGTTCTTCGATCCCAAGCACCACTGCTTCACCTTTCCAGACTATCAGTTGTTGCCTTCAGTTGGTGCCTACCTTGGAAGAATTCTCTCAGCTATTGGATATACCCATTCTTGAGCAATTACCATTCACATGTCTAGAAGAAGTTCCTAAGCCAGAAGTCATTGCCTCATCTTTGCATCTGAAATGGGCCGACGTGGTATCCAATTGGGAAACAAGAAGCAGAGTCAATGGTTTTCTAGCTAAGTTTCTGATAGACAAGGCCCAGTTGTTTTGGGATGATATGGATTTTCAGGCTTTTGAGGAGGTTTTGGCTCTTCTAATCTATGGGTTAGTTCTATTCCCTAATCTGGACTCATTCGTAGATGTAAATGCTATCAAGATCTTCCTCTCTCGCAATTTTGTGCCTACCTTACTCGGAGATATTTTGCACATTCTCCATACTCGTACCATGAAGAGAAGAGGGGTTCTTATATGTTGTATGCCATTGTTGTCGAGGTGGTTTATTTCTCACCTCCATAAGTCTGTACTGAAGAATGAAGAAGGTTTGGGTTGGTCGCAAAGGATAATGTCACTCGCTCACATGGACATTCTCTGGTGTTCCCGAGCTATGGAAAACACTGCTATTATTGACCGCTGCGGGGAGTACCCTAATGTCCCATTACTTGGTATCAGAGGAGGTATAACCTACAATCCTTGTTTAGCTCTACGACAATTTGGTTTGGCTCGAAGGGATGGTCCCCATGAGTTACTTATCGAGGGTATTGTATTCAACTATGAGGATGACACTCACGAGTATCGCCAGAGGTTCATACGAGCTTGGGGCATGGTAAACAGATCTGGAACTAAGGCTTTGGGGCTAAAGACTTACATTCCTATGGAACGTTACCTCCAATGGGTACGAGTTCGTACCCAGAAGCTTATGATTCCCTATGTGGCCGTTTTACCAGTGATTGTGGAACCCACTACTGAAGAAGGTATTCCTTACACGGTTCTCTATCCTTACATGCCCACTAATCTTGGGGAATTACAGAGGTCTTGGATTCAGTTGATGAAGGAGTGGGATACTTACCGGGATCAGTTCCATGCTCAGGAGAGGAAGGTTTTGGAGCTCACAAAGCAACTCCATGAGGAAAAAGGACTGAATGATTATCTCGGCACAAAGAGAAAGTATCCATGGGAATTTTGATTTCTTTTCTAGTTTTAGATTTATCTTTAATTGTAACGCCTAAAAGGCATTTTGAACCTTCAAATTCAGCTAATTAAATCTTTTTTTATTTTGGTTTGCAAATTTAAATTTCCCGAAGTCTTTGAAATCATTGCATACGCATCCCATTATCATACACATCATCACAGGTACCATTACAGGGTTTTTCATCTTCTTTGCTATTTATTTCATCACGAAATGTCTTCCGAGAAAACCATCAAGGACCTTCAGGAACAGAACGCCCAGTTCCAACAAATGTTCATAAGTCTGGAAAAAGGGCGGGAGGATCTGAAAGCCCTCATCCTGAAAGAGAAGAAGAAAAAGAAGAAGGTTGCGGGTATTCTGAATATGGGCAAAAGGTTTGGAGAGCGGTTGAAGTGACAAGTCGATCTGACCTCTTCATATAAGGAAGGGGAGAATCAGGAAGAAGAGAAGGATCCCAGTCCTGCAGTTTCTGACAATGATACTGACTACAATAATAAGTAATATCCTCCTGCTGAGGATAGATACAAGTAGTTGGAAGATCGTTTGAGTGCCATGGAAGTTCAGAGGATACCTGGACTGGATTTTGAAGAATTGGGATTAGTGTCGCGAGTGGTCATCCCGTAGAAGTTCAAAGCTCTAGTTTTTGCTAAGTATGACGGGGTGTCCTGCCCAAAGCTTCATCTCCGTTTCCTACGTCAGGAAAATACAGCCCCACACCGCTGATAGAAATCTGTGGGTTCATTTCGTTCAAGATAGTTTGTCAGGGACTCAACTTGAGTGGTTCTACCAGCTGGAGGGAGCCAATGTCCGAAATTGGGAAGATCTAGCTGCTGGTTTCTACAAGCAGTATCAATACAACACCGACCTTACTCCTACTCGTACTCAACTTCAGAGTATGTCCATGGGTGCAAGTGAAGGCTTTAAGGACTATGCACAGAAATGGAGAGACTTGGTTGGAAGAGTTCAACCCCTGTTGTCTGATAGGGAGTTGGTTTATATGTTTCTGGGGACACTATCTGGTCCATTTTTCAATCATTTGATCGGCAGCTCATCAGCTGGTTTCACCGAGATGATTCTAACTGGAGAAAGAGTAGAAGCTGGGATTCGAAGCGGAAAAATACAGAAGGATGCCTCTTCAAATTCAGTAAAGAAGCCTTTCGCTGGTAAGAAGGAAGCCAGTGCCATCTATAGCCCGAGGGGCCAAAACAGGGCTGAACATCGTCAGACAGTAAGTGTCGTAATGATACCTAGGCCTGCAGTTGCTCCACAACGCAACAATCAACAAAGAGTGGAAAGACCACAATGGCAGTTTACCCGCATCAACATGAAGTTGGCTGAAGTGCTACCTCATCTGCTGAGATCCAACTTGGCAACCTTGAAAGAGGCTCCCAAGAATCCAAATACTACATCTCCCTGATATAATCTGAATGCCCGGTGTGCTTATCATTCTGAGAGTCCTGGCCACGATACAAATGACTGCTGGGCTCTGAGGAATAAAGTACAAGATTTGATCGAAGCCAAGGAAATAAATTTTGATGCTCCGGAGATGCCAAACGTCATAATTGCTCCCATGCCTAAACACGGTCATGGAGTTAATGTTGTTGACACTGATTTGTTTGTTACCTCTGTTGATGAAGTTTCTACTCCTCTCATGACTGTCAAGAAGAATTTGTTGTTGTCTGGTTTATTTCCGAGTTATGGTGAAAGTTGCCACATGTGTTCGTTTCTACCTTCTGGTTGCTGTTTGCTGAAATTAGGTGTTCAACGCCTGATAGACAGCAAAGAAATTTTGTTCGAGAAAACTTTGGTTCCCGTTGTTCCATCTGAACACATTGCCATTATAACCATTTCCACCAATCCTTCCAAGGTTTCCTCGAGAATACCTGTTAGGATTACATCTGCTCTAAGAATTACTCTGCTGATAATCATTGTTCCCGGTCCTATCCCGTATGTCTCGGACAAAGCTGTCCCATGGCATTATGGTGCCGATGTGTACTATCATGGCATCAAATAAGATCTGAAAGATGAAGAGGATGATCCTGATATTGATAACATTGTCGGAACCAGCAAAATCACCCGAAGTGGAAGGGTCTTCTCTCCCGAGATTTCCCCTAAGACTGTCAACAAACCTATTGTCATTCCATATGTTGTTCCTTCTAGTACATCAACTATACTTCCTGTTCTTACTCCAGTTATTACCCCTGTCGGCGAATCGTCTAATACCCGCGGCAAGGAGATTATAGGTGAGCCTGCCCGGACGGAGGCACCTAACAAAATTGTTGTGGAAGCCTATAAGCAAGAAATAGAGGAAATATTGAAAATAATTAAAAAGAGCAACTATAATGTGGTAGAGCAGTTGGGGCAGACCCCATCAAAGATATCCATGTTATCCCTGTTGTTATGCCCTGAGGCCCATGCGAAGGCTTTGATTGCATTCCTCAAAACTGCATATGTGCCGCAAGAGACTTCAGCTGATCAGTTTAAAGATTGTGTGGCCAGCCTAACTGCTGATAATGGCTAGGTTTTTCAGATGCAGATTTGACACCAAAGGGAAGGAAGCATAATGATGCTTTGCATGTCTTGATTGAATGCAGGGGCACCACTATGGCTCATGTGCTGGTAGATACTGGGTCTTCGCTGAATGTTCTGGAAAAGAAGGCGTTGGATCGGTTGGATTGCGAGGGTTTGACGTTAAAGCCTAGTAACATTGTGGTAAGGGCTTTTGACGGATCGAAGAGGATGGTGCACGGGGAGGTGGACACCCCTGTCATGGTGGTTTCTCAAACTTTTGGGTCCACTTTCTATGTGATGGATATTAGGCCGTCATATTATTGTTTGCTGGGTCGTCCTTGGATCCACGAGGCTGGGGCAGTCAATTCCACACTCCACCAAATGCTGAAGTACCTGGTGAAAGGAAAGATTGTCACAGGTTAGGGTGAAGAAGAATATATGGTGAGTCACCTCAATTCCTTCTGTTACATAGAGATGGACGGGGAATTCATAGAAACTCCTTGCCAGAACTTTGAAGAGGTCCCTCAGATCTTAGCATCGACTGAAACTACTACCAACAGCAAACCTCCTCTGAAGATGGCTTCCCTCAAGGACGCCAAGGCCGTGGTTGAAGAAGGTGGGTGTACCAATTGGGGTCAGCTCCCTGATTTCACTCAGAAAACTAACAAATTTGCTTTGGGCTTTACTACAGGGGCTCAAAGGGCTGTTCGACGCGCTTAGGCTGGAAAACCTCCCTTACACATCAGTAATCGGGGAATTAACGCCATTGAAGACAGCGAGGAGGACTCAGACATCGACAGCTGGATCTACCCAACTACCAACGGTGTACCGAGTAACTGGACGGCTAAGGACTTTATACCTGTTTCTTTTATTCCGCAGTAATTGACTTCTTGTTTTGAGATTTGTAATAAACAATTTAAAACTTTACGGCCCTGTGCCTTGCCCAAGGCACATTGACTTTGCTTGTGAGGGTTATTATTTGTCATTTCATATATCATTAATAAAGCATTGGATGTTTCTTGCATACAAATCTTGCGCTCTCTATTTTTCTTTTCTGTTTTAACTTTATCAAAACAGCTATTCTCTTACACACACTCACGTATCATAATGCAGATCCATATCCACTCTGGATCCCATTGATAACAGCTCTGTTATTTCCAGTTATGACTTCAAAAATACGATCAACCAAGTCGAGGACGAAGGTGAGGATGATTGTGAGGTGCCTGGAGAACTTTCTAGACTACTACAACAGGAAGAAAGGGCCATACAACCCCATGAAGAGCCGGTTGAGACAGTGAACTTGGGTACTGAGGAAGACAGAAAACAGGTTAAAATAGGTGCAGATCTAGAGCTTAGCGTCAAAGAAAGGTTGATATAGATGTTTCACGACTATGTCGAGATCTTCGCCTGGTCCTATGAAGACATGCCTGGTTTGGATACTGACATCGTGGTACATCGCATGCCGACTAAAGAAGATTGTTCTCCGATTAAATAGAAGGTTTGTCGTATGCGTCACGAAATTTCAGAGAAGATCAAGGCAGAGGTCATGAAACAGTTCGACGCAGGATTCTTAGTTGTTACTTCCTATCCACAGTGGGTTGCCAATGTTGTTCTGGTACCTAAGAAGGATGGTAAGGTACGAATGTGTGTTGATTACAGAGATCTGAACTGGGCAAGCCCCAAGGATGATTCCCACTTCCTCACATTGACGTTCTAGTTGACAACATCGCGCAACACAAAATCTTCTCCTTCATGGATGGTTTCTCTGGCTACAACTAGATCAAGATGGCTCTCGAAGACATGGAGAAGACAACCTTCGGTACACAGTGGGACACTTTCTGCTACAAGGTGATGTCGTATGGGTTAAAGAATTTTGGGGCAACTTATTAGCGCGCCATGGTCTCTTTGTTCCACGATATGATTCACCACGAGATCGAGGTCTATGTTGATGACATGATAGCCAGGTCTCAGACTGAGGAAGAGCACATTGATCATCTCCAGAAGTTGTTTGACAGGTTGAAGACATACAAGCTGAGGTTGAATCCGAACAAGTGCACTTTCGGGGTAAGGTCTGGTAAACTTCTGGGTTTTATTGTCAGCGACAAAGGCATCCAAGTAGATCCTGCAAAGGTAAAAGCTATACAAGAAATGACAGCTCCCCGTACAGAGAAGGAAGTTAGAGGTTTCTTGGGACGCCTGAATTATATCGCCAGGTTCATTTCACATCTGACTGCTACTTGTGAGCCAATCTTCAAGCTTCTGAAGAAAGATCAAGTGGTAAAGTGGAATGATGAATGCCAAACCTCTTTTGAAAGAATCAAGGAATACCTTCAAGAACCACCAATTATGATGCCTCCAGTTGAAGGAAGACCTTTGATATTATACTTGACGGTGCTAGACAATTCAATGGGGTGTGTGCTGGGGCAGCATGACGAGACTGGTTGAAAAGAGCATGCAATATACTACCTTAGAAAAAAGTTTACCGACTGTGAGACACGATACTCACTGCTCGAGAAAACTTGCTGCGCTTTGGCATGGGCTGCTCGCCGACTGAGATAGTATATGCTGACTCACACTACCTTGTTGATATTAAAGATTGATCCGATCAAGTACATTTTCAAGAAGCCCGCTCTCTCTGGAAGGATAGCAAGGTGAAAAATGATCTTAAATGAGTACGACACATAATACACAACCCAAAAAGCAATAAAGGGGAGTGTATTGGCTGATCATTTGGCTCATCAGGCCGTGGATGACTACTAGTCCATGAATTTTTAGTTCCCGGATGAGAATATTATGTTGGTGACTGACTACGAAGAACCTGGACCGGATGAAGGACCTGAGGAGGGATCTCGGTTGTCTATGTATTTTGATGGAGCCTCAAACGCACTAGGTAATGGCATTGGCGCTGTAATCATATCTCCCGAGGGTTGTCATACTCTGTTCACTGCCCGATTATGTTTCAACTATACCAACAAGATGGCGGAGTATGAAGCATGTATCATGGGTCTTCGAGCTGCTATTGACCTGAGGATTAAGTTCTTAAGTGTATTCGGGGATTCCGCTATGGTGATAAGTCATATCAAAGGCGAGTAGGATACGAAGCACCCGAATCTCATCCCTTACAAAGAGTATGTATTGACATTGCTCCCACACTTTGAGGAGGTAACCTTTGAACATTTCCCACGAGAGGAGAACCAGTTAGCGGACGCGCTAGCTACCATGTCTTCTATGTTCAAGGTTAGGTGGGACAATGAAGCTCCCCAGATTACCATTGAGAGGTTGGATGAACCAGCACACTGTTATGAGATCGATACCGAAGAAGTGGCAGACAAACCCTAGTTTCACGAAGTCAAAAGGTATCTCGAGGCTCAAGAATATCCCGAAGGGGCATCTGTCAACGATAAGAAGTTTCTGAGAAGGTTTACTGCAAAGTTCTTCCTCAGTAATGGAATCCTCTATAAACGCAACCATGACTCCACACTACAACGGTGTGTAGACAAAAGTGAAGTAGAGAGGATCATGACAGATTTACATGAAGGCACCTTCGGGACCCATTCTAGTGGACACACCATGGCTAAGAAAATCCTACGGGCAGGATATTACTGGTCCACTATGGAAGCCGATTGTTATCAACACTCTCGAACTTGTCATGAATGCCAAATTTACGTTGATAAGGTGCATGTGCCTCTGGTTCCTCTGAATGTCTTGACGGCTCCTTGGCCCTTTGCAATGTGGGGCATCGACATGATCGGAGAAATCAGGCCCACCGCCTCTAATGGACATCGCTTCATCTTAGTAGCCATTGATTACTTCACGAAGTGGGTTGAGGCAACTTCCTTTGCTACAGTAACCAAGAAAGACATAGCACGGTTTATCCGACATAATCTGATATGTCGATATGGTGTACCAGAGAGAATTATCACTGACAATGGTATGAATCTCAACAACACAATGATCACCGAGCTCTGTAAATAGTTCAAGATACAGCATCATAATTCTTCTCCCTACCGGCCGAAGATGAATGGCGCTATTGAAGCAGCTAACAAGAATATCAAGAAGATTGTGCAGAAGATGACAGTGACATATAAAGACTGGCATGAGATGTTACCATTCGCTCTTCATGGGTACCGTACCTCAGCACGGACGTCGACAGGGGCAACCCCCTATTCTCTGGTATATGGCATGGAGGAAGTCCTACCCATCGAAGTCCAGATACCTTCTCTCAGGATTATAAAGGATGCGGGTTTGAACGAAGTCGACTGGATCCAAACCCGACTTGATCAGCTAAATCTAATCAATGAAAAGAGACTTACTGCTATCTGCCATGGTCAGACGTATCAAAAGCGAATGATCAAGCCTTTTAACAAGAAAGTCAGGCATCAAGAATATCAAGTCGGGGATCTAGTGATCAAACGCAACATACTGCCGCAAGTTGATCCCAGGGGAAAATGGACCCCCACGTACGAAGGGCCATTTGTGGTTAAGAACATTTTCTCGGGAGGAGTTATGGTTTTAACCACCATGGATGGTGACGACCTTCCTCACCCTGTTAACGCAGACATAGTTAAAAGATACTACACATAATCAAAGACCCGCTAGGTCGACTGGCCTAGGAAAAAATAAGGGCTTCCCGGCGAACCAAAAGGGTTCGGGAAAAAGTAAGGGATGAAAAGGAAAAAATCTGTACACCCGGAAAGTCGAAAACCCGAAAGGGAGGCTTGGGCAAAAAAGGGTATCTCGGTGGATTAAAAACCCGAAAGGGCAATCCAGGCAAAAGTTAGGGATTGAAGCATTTCACTATGTCTCATTGGATCATCTCGCGACCAAACTTCGGTATCTACTATCAAGCTCAGACGGCACCAATCAATCTGATCAACCTTCGGCCAAGTAGTAAAGTGATGAGACGCTTGAAGATATAAAGGAAATAGTAGAGTTGGAACCCAATGGGGTTGTTTCACATAGCTGTTTTTCTTTCTTTTACACAAATTGTATAAATTCTATCTTTCGGCGGTGTTCTCTTACCAGGACATCAGCCTCTTTGTACAAAACGCCTATTACAGGCCAGCTTCAAAAATCAATACAAGTCATTTTCACAAGAAACTTCAATTTGTTTTTCTGTTTTATTTTGAAAGAACATCCAATAATTTATTTTTGATATATGTATTTGAAAATGATTGCCGCTCATAAATATTTACATAAAAAAATAAAAGACGATTGCTCGTAATTCCAGAAACAGGGAAAAACAAGAAGTGCCAAACCTTACGGTTACTCTGCCCAGCAGGTACCAGGAAAGAGCCAGCTTAGGAACATAATCATTGGTACATACACTCCCCACAAAGTAAAAAGTATCCAAGGACATTGATGTCAGCTTCCCTGAAACAGGGCATACTCTCCCCATCCGAGGTTCATAATCGCGGGCGAGTCGATAAATTTCATCCCCAAGCGGAGTTTATTTCTCCAGATACAGAAGCGCAATCTCCAACAGAGCTCGTCATCTCCAGCAACGGAATTTCATCTCCAGCTGAGTTTATTCCTCCAGATCAGCAGGTCTACCAACAGAGTATCTCTTCCCCCTAAGTTTAGTCCCCACAGAGTTATTCTCCAGCATCTCTTCCCGACAAAATATTTATAAATCTCCAGCGACCGTCAGGGATTTATTTTCCCAGACACGAGCATACCCCGATAGCATTTCATGAACATACATCGTGACATAGGCATACATGTCATATACAGCATAATCTCATTTATTTTGAGAATATCGTCTCACCCTGCATTTCATGCATCGCATATAACTAACCCTGATATCTTTTGCAGGAAAAGACAATTAGCTTCAACAAATCCAGCAGTTATACAGATCACATCTATAGATGAATAATGGAAACTCAATCCCCAAAATCAAACGGGTCAAGTAATCTATATTATCGCTTCAAAGTAACCCTACTATCCAGGTTCCTTCTCACAGCCCTACTATCCAGGCTTTCATATCGAAGTAACCCTACTATCCAGGTTCCTTCTCACAGCCCCACTATCCAGGCTTTCATATCGAAGTAACCCTATGATCCAGGTTCCTTCTCACAGTCCTACTATCCAGGCTTTCATGTCGAAGTAACCCTGCGACCCAAGTTCCTTCTCACAACCATACTATCCAGGCTTTCATATCGAAGTAACCCTACTATCCAGGTTCCTTCTCACATCCCTACTATCCAGGTTTTCATATCGAAGTAATCCTGCGACCCAGGTTCCTTCTCCCAGCCCTAC
The DNA here is from genome assembly GCA_948472305.1 of Vicia faba. Classification (NCBI taxonomy): domain Eukaryota; kingdom Viridiplantae; phylum Streptophyta; class Magnoliopsida; order Fabales; family Fabaceae; genus Vicia; species Vicia faba. The sequence continues at coordinate 1,050,293,151 of OX451736.1, read as the reverse complement.
TATCCAGGCTTTCATATTGAAGTAACCTTACTATCTAGGTTCCTTCTCATAACCTCACCATCTAAGTTTCCAGACAGTAGTCCACAACACTGTAAGACCTGGATCGGATCAAACATGACTAGTTTCCCATTTCCCCAGTAGAGTAACAGATAAGTGAAGCTCATAAAATTCCATTTCTCCCAAGACAGATACCAACGTTCCTCAGCAGATTCCTCATCAACAACAGTAACAAGAATTCAAATCGAAGGAATGTCTCAGGAAATTAACATTCTCTAGATGGCATCTTTAAGCCCATCTACGAAAATCCTCTAGAAGCTTCCGAATGGCATCTATGAGCCCATTCCCGATATCACCAAATCAAGTATCACTTCATGCGAGTGAAAATTTCTGGGCACTCTAGTGTTCAATCATCTTCCACCTTCAGATCACGAAAGACGGACGAGCCAATCTACAACCTCAGGTTTAAGAAGATTGAACAGGGGCAGTTGTTGTACCCCAAAATTTTCCCTCTCATTTTACTCAATACATACTCCTAGAGATCCTCAATATGCTCAAGTTTGCCCAAGAGTTGACCAGACAAACTCTCTCCTAAGGCAGTGTGTCTAAAATTAAGGTTTCCATTTTCATCAAGATAGGTGAACTCCAAAGACTTCATATTCTCTCAATGGTACTAATATGTTCTCAAGACCCTACATGTCAAGTTTCATGCCTTGCACAAGAAGTTTGCTCAGTCAACTCCTCAGATGCTTGAGAATCGACTGTATTAGGTCAAAAGTCAACTGTGACCCACATACAGTCAAACTTCAAGATTTTTGGTCAACATTAACATTTTGAAGTGACTTTCATCATTTGATCAAGGGTTGATCATGATTCCTCAAGGAATACTCCAAATTCATCAAAACCCAAAAGTTGCTAAATTAGGGTTTCTTAGGAAAAGTCAACCAAACTTTGACCAAGCATAACTTCCACATGCTTTATCAGAAAATTTCCATCCAAAGCTCATTTTGAAGAGAATGAAATTACCTACAACTCATATTCATCCCACAAGTTCAAAATATGAACTCACAGAAAGATATTAATTTCTACATTATGGGTCCTTTTGAAAAGTCAACAAAAACACCTTTTGGGTCAAAGCTTCTTACATGAACATGGAAGACACAATTGAGATAAGACCAAAAGGGTTGGTTAGGGGGCATCCTAAGATTTCTAAAAGGTCCAAGAACACCTCTCTAGGGTTAAAATTGGAAGAGATATGCCTTATCAAAGTTGACCTTTTTTGCAAAATTGCCAAAACTCAAATGTGCTCAAAAATGCATTTTTTTGCTAAATGGGCCTAACTTTTTATGCTTGCACCTCACTTATATTGTGGTCCACGACCCAAATATTCATCCACACGTTATTTGCTTCATTTTTCAATTTATTTTGATTTTTTATTAATTAAAAATTGAATTAAATTAAATAATTGATGAATAATAGCAAAGATATGATTTGATTTGGTTTTTGGACTGGTTCGCAATCAAAATATGTTAAGTTATCAAGGTCAAAATGAATCAAGCATAATTGGTACAAGAAAGGGATGATTTGGCTCAAAATAGCAAGTTTACATGTAGCATGAAAATCAAATCAAATCTCTCATAATTGCAATGATTCAATCCAATTTCACAACCCTAATTCATTCCTAGATATATATTGGACAAGAACAAAGCATGGAACAAGGTTTTCCAGTCGTGAAAGTGAGAGAACAAAACTTCAAAATTTGCAAGAAAGTGGTAGATCATTCTTGGACCTAGAAGGCGATTCAAGCCATTCTAACACTACCAATAGACTCCTAGACATCTCCAGAACGTGTCCCAACCAATTGCAGATATTCTAATGCCCAGAAGCTTGAGTTACAGATCCACGGTTTGCACCTCTAAGATTGAATTTGATTTCATGATTTACGCATAATTAATCATTATTAAACATAGCATTGTGTTTGTATTATCATTTGGGATGTTTTGGTTTACATAATTTTGTGTTTTGATGCATGTATGCTTGAGTGTCATTGCTAGGGTTCAGCTTGCCGTTTTAGGGTTTTCTTACACAGGTTAAATTGGCCAACAAAAAGGGTACCATGATGCTCGTGGCATCAGGACGAATCGATCCATGTAGCTATATTCAATTTATCATGCGTTCTGATGATTTTTGAAACTCACAGCTTTATAGCTATGGCGATTTGTCTGTAGGTATCAGTTTTATACCTAACACGACGGATGAGGAAGAAGATGATGATGTGTTCAATCATCATTGGGCCATTCAAATAACTGGCGCGCGTTTTGTTTTATTTCATTAATCCATTTGTTTTTATATAATATTAATTGCTTTTGTTATACTAACAAAACAAAGCAGATGGCTCAGTGGTAAAGCGCGCTTGGTATTGGGTGGGAGGACCTGGGTTCGATCCCAGGTCCCAGCAAATTTTATTTTCTAACTTTGTGCTTGCAGATTCTATATACCACCTTGCCAAGTGTCTTTCATGCACCTCACTGATCCAGCCATTGGATCCATTGCTAGCCAAATTCAGCGCTCAAATCCATGAAGGACCATGGTACATCTCAAGTCAACGCTACAAGGAATCAAATGTTGACCGGGCTTGAAGGGTTATCGGGCTTGAAGAATTCAGATTGGCACCTCCCCATTTGCACATACAGGCCCAGTTTGCATTTTCTTTTCTATTTTCTTTAATTAATTTCTTTTATTTGTTTTAATTAATTAACACAAAAATTATTGTTATTATAAAAACTATAAAATCAAAAAATCACAAAAAAAAGAGTTTTTCTTTATAAAATATTTATTTAATATAATTAAGTTAGATAAATTTAATTTCTTTTTCATAATTAAAATTAAATAGAAATTAGGTTTTAAATTTTGTAATTAAATTATTTCTTTTCTCAAATAAAAACCACAAAAATGCACAAAATATTTTTTTTTGTAAAATATTTTATTTTTCTTGAAATTATTTAATTTAGTTTTGATTAGGTTAATTTCAACTTCTTTTTATAATTAAAAATAATTAGAATTAGGGTTTCAGTCGTACATGACTTAATTAATTCTTTTCTCAAAAAATAACTTAAATATTTTCTAGTCAGATTTTTAGGGTTTTCAATTTCTCCTCGCATTAAATTTGTCGCGCGCATTTTAAGTTGTTTTATTATTGTAACTGTTTCGAGTTTGTAATAGTTTTAATTAGTGTTTTAAATTCTGCACTTTTATTTCCCGTCAAGACAACTATGCAACTGTCAAAGCCTTGTAATAGCTTGGTTTATTTTTCGCACATTGAATTCTTTCAAATAATTAACTGTTAGATGCATGGTTAATAAGATTGTATGGGAAGAATGCTTGAAAATTAAAATGGTAGATCACCTAATGTGCAAAGACTATATAACTGAAACAATTCACATGCACATATTCACTCCTAGGGTTTACCTCACTTCGGTTGCCTTCGGTAAATAATCATTAAGCATAGGAGATTTTAGTTATTGCCCTCCAGTCTAAAAGATCAAAATGTCCCATTCGAATGTTGCCTCGGAAATGTTGCCTCGGAAAGATCGTAAGACTCTAGGGTGACTACTAAATTTTTCTAACTATTGCTTTAGTGATTGCACTTGTCCCTTTCGAAAGTCCCTTACAACTCCAACGATGGTGCTACCTACTCCTTAATAGTAGGATAGCGCTGTCTAAAGGAAATGAGAACAAACAATCTTTTTTCGAGTAGGTAGAATCTTAAGTACTTGCTCAATAAAAAATTTTCACACAAACACCTTTCAAAACCAATTTTCAAAAAAAACTTCGTACATCCTTGAGGCTTGATACAAGGGTTATCACGAAGTAAAACATTTTCAAGAAAAACATACACAAGCAATTTGAAAAATGAGCAAGTACCTAAGAGCCCATGGAAAACCATGGATAGAAAGGGTGCTAACACCTTCCCTTTCTATAATCTACCCCCCGTACTCAGGATATCTCGAAAAAAGGTTTTTTCTGTTCTTTTTCCTTTTCCATGATTGGATGAAATAAAAGTCGGTGGTGACTCTTGCTTACCGCGACATTTTTCAAACAAAAAATGCAAAATGCAAACCAGTAAAAACAGTCGGTTCTGTCACCGTATCACACATAGTGGGGCACCTTCTGATACAAGGTGATGCCTTTTGGGTTGAAGAATGTTGGGGCAACTTATCAGCGTGCCATGGTCGCTTTGTTCCACGATATGATTCACCGTGAGATCGAAGTTTATGTTGATGACATGATAGCCAGGTCTCAAACCGAGGAAGAACACCTGGATCATCTACAAAATTTGTTCGACAGGTTGAAGATATATAAGCTGAGGTTGAATCCGAACAAGTGTACCTTCGGTGTAAGGTCTGGTAAACTTCTGGGTTTTATTGTCAGCGACAAAGGCATCCAAGTAGATCCTGCAAAGGTAAAAGCTATACAAGAAATGCCATCTCCCCGTATAGAGAAGGAAGTTAGAGGTTTCTTGGGACGCTGGAATTATATGGCCAGGTTCATTTCACATCTGACTGCTACTTGTGAGCCAATCTTCAAGCTTCTGAAGAAAGATCAAGTTGTAAAGTGGAATGATGAATGCCAGACCTCTTTAGAAAGAATTAAGGAATATCTTCAAGAACCACCAATTCTGATGCCTCCAGTTGAAGGAAGACCTTTGATATTATACTTGACAGTGCTAGACAATTCAATGGGGTGTGTGTTGGGGCAGCATGACGAGTCTGGTCGAAAAGAGCATGCAATATACTACCTTAGCAAAAAGTTTACCGATTGTGAGACACGATACTCACTGCAAAAGAATCAGAATAAATCTTGGAGAGATTCATCTGAACCAGAAGAAGTCTTGTATGTTATTTGAATGGGAAGAATCAGGATAAATCTTGGGGCGATTTATTTGAACCAGAAGTGTTCCTTTGGAAAGTATCTGGATAAACTGTTGAGGGGTTTAAACTAAACCAAAAGAGATCTTGAATATTCTTTAACTGAGAAGAATCAGAGTAAATCTTTGAGTGATTTATCTGAACCAGAGAAAGCGTCTGCAGGAAAGAATCAGAATAAATCTTTGAGAGATTTATCTGAACCTGAAGTTTTCCTTTGGAAAGTATCAGGATAAACCATTGAGGGGTTTAAATTTAACCAAAAGAGATCTTGAATATTCTTTAATTGGAAAGAATCATAGTAAATCTTTGAGTGATTTATCTAAACCAGAGAAAGCGTCTGCGGGGAAGAATCAGAATAAATCGTTGAGAGATTTATCTGAACCCTGAAGTGTTCCTTTGGAAAGTATCAGGATAAACCATTGAGGGGTTTAAACTAATCCAAAAGAGTTCTTAAATATTCTTTAACTGGAAAGAATCAGAGTAAATCTTTGAGTGATTTATCTGAACCAGAAGAAGTCTTGCATGTTGTTTGATTGGGAAGAATCAGGATAAATCTTGGGGCAATTTATCTGAACCAGAAGTGTTCCTTTGGAAAGTATCTGGATAAACCATTGAGGGGTTTAAACAGAACCAAAAAAGATCTTGAATATTATTTAACTGGGAAGAATCAGAGTAAATCTTTGAGTGATTTATCTGAACCAGAGAAAGCGTCTGCGGGAAAGAATCAGAATAAATCGTTGAGAGATTTATCTGAACCCGAAGTGTTCCTTTGGAAAGTATCAGGATAAACCATTGAGGGGTTTAACAGAAACCAAAAGAGATCTTAAATGTTCTTCAACTGGAAAGAATCAAAGTAAATCTTTAAGTGATTTATCTGAACCAGAGAAAGCGTCTGCAGGAAAGAATCGGAATAAATCATTAAGAGATTTATCTGAACCCGAAGTGTTCCTTTGGAAAGTATCAAGATAAACCTTTGAGGGGTTTAAACTGAACCAAAATAGATCTTGAATATTCTTTAACTGGAAATAATCAGAGTAAATCTTTGAGTGGTTTATCTAAACTAGAAGAAGTCTTGTATGTTGTTTGACTGGGAAGAATCAGGATAAATCTTGGGGCAATTTATCTGAACCAGAAGTGTTCTTTTGGAAAGTATCTGGATAAACCATTGAGGGGTTTAAACTGAACCAAAAGAGATCTTGAATATTCTTTAACTGAGAAGAATTAGAGTAAATCTTTGAGTGATTTATCTGAACCAGAGAAAGCGTATGCGGGAAAGAATCAGAATAAATCGTTGAGAGATTTATCTGAACCCGAAGTGTTCCTTTGGAAAGTATCAGGATAAAAATTTAAGGGGTTTAAACTGAACCAAAAGAGATCTTGAATGTTCTTTAACTGGAAAGAATTAGAGTAAATCTTTGAGTGATTTATCTGAACCAGAGAAAGCGTCTGCCGGAAAGAATAAGAATAAATCGTTGAGAGATTTATCTGAACCTGGAGTTTTCCTTTGGAAAGTACCAGGATAAACCGTTGAGGGGTTTAAACTGAACCAAAAGAGATCTTGAATATTCTTTAATTGGAAATAATCCGAGTAAATCTTTGAGTGATTTATCTGAACCAGAGAAAGCGTCTGCGGGAAAGAATCAGAATAAATCGTTGAGAGATTTATCTGAACCGACAGGGATCTGAAAGAAATATCTGTTATATAGATGGTTGATCAGTCCTTTCTTGGGAATTGATCTGTAATTGACTTGCTGAAAATTTGACGATAATTCTCTGTTGATTGATATTTCCTGAAAAATATTGTTGTACCCCAAAATTTTCCCTCTCATTTATCAAGACTTTTCTCACAAGATCTCTTTAACTCAAGACTGGATTAGGGTTTGATCAACTCAAGACATCCCATCAGGCACTAATCACCCAAAATTAGGGTTTAAGATTGTACAAGGATTTTTGGGCTATCAATGCTTCATATGACTTTCAAACATCATTATGGACCTCTAAGATTACTCATGACAAGTTTCAAGCTTTGTATCACATTTTTGATCAGTCAATTGGACAGTTGACCTAAAAATCAACTGTATTGGGGAAAAAGTCAACCATGGCCAATTTACAGTCAAACTTCATAATTTTTAATCCACGTCAACATTCTAGACTCATATGTATTATTTGATCAAGTTTGGACCACAATTCCTCAAGAAATTTGATCAAATCATCAAAAGGGCAAAATGGTCAAAATTAGGGTTTTGACTGAGAAAGGGCAATTTCTGATTTTTGACCTAGAAAGTGACTAATTGGTTTGAAGCATGATTCCAAGAGCTCAATTGCATCATCTTGACCTAATGACATGGTTCAAAACATTGCATTTTCATTGGATTGATAGATGAAATTTGCAGTCAATTGATCAAAAGTCAATTGTATACTGAAAAGTCAAACTTTGACTTTTTGGTCAAATTCAAGTGCCAAGGATCACAATTCATAAAAACATGTCAAAATATGAAACTTGTTCATCAAGGAATCAAATATTGAAGATTTGGTTTTTAAATTTGAATTTTTCTTAACTTAGAAATTTTTCTAAGTATAGAAAATTTCTTATTTTTTCTCAACTTTAGGCCAATTTTCCACCATGATACAAGATTATTCAAAGAAAGTTCCAAATATGAAAGTTGTAGACCTCCATGAAATCTACAACTTTGCTTCACACATTTTTTCCTAAAGATTCTTGGATCTCAAGATATAATTTTGTGAATACATGCCCATTAACTAAAATAACTTAGTGAAATTTTGCCCTAATTTAGGCAGGTTTTTGACCCAACTTCATGGCAATTTTTCACCTAGTTCCAAGAGGAATCTTGAAATTCATTTCAAATATGAGTTATAGAGAAAATTGCAATATTTCCAAAATGTCCAAGAACTCCTTGAGATCATTTTTTAGTAGAGAGAATCGAAGAGATGAAGTTGACAATTTCTCACTTTGAATTCAAGCCATTTCATGAAGAACAAAATTCAAATCCTCAAGCATGCTGTACAATCTTCAGTTTTCAGGCCTCAAACTCGTTTATCACTCCACCATTAATGGATTAAACAAGATTTCATGCCCTAAAGCCAAGCATTCAATGCATTGTACAAGAAAATAACCATTTGTGGAAGAAAGGCAACATTGCCATTTTGGAAAAGCATGCTTTATGCATTTTTTTCATTTTCTTGAGCCTTGGACTTGTTCTTTCTGCACAAACCAAGCCTCTAAGCCTAAACAAACATGTTTAAAGCTTTACACTACCCTACAAGATCATAACCATGCATTAAGAAGTCATTTCTCACACTTGCTTCAAAAACAAGAAATGTAGTAAGACATGTGATATTGTACTTCTGAGCAAGCACAAGGCATCCAATCTTTTGCTCTATATAAAGCTATCACTTTGCAACTAAAAGCACGAATGCCCAAGCATTGAAACACCCTAGAATCATAAATTGCATACCAAGCTTCCAAACTTGCCATTTCTAACTTGTGAATTGAATCTTCCATTCCACTCGTGCGTTTTCAGGCCTTTTGCTTCCCTAAGCTTCCTTACCTTACAAGAAAACCATCCCACACCCTGAAACATCACTGTAACTCCATCTTCCCCATTGTTGAACTTCAAAAACAGAGTAATACAGATGGACTTCTAAAGATCATTCCAACCACCCTCAAGACAAGCTAAGCATTGCATTAGGTTCCTAGAGATTCTTGGAAGCTAATCTGATCATCACAGCATCCTAAAACAGGCTCATTTCCAAAACACGATTTCCATTTTCAAGGTGAGTTTTCTGTTTTTCCAACTCTTGATACAGGCATAGTTATCTTTCCATTTGTGAATATACAATGTAAACATCATTGCTACGAAGCTGTACATATCCATAACTTGCATTTATTTGGCCTGAGTTGAGAGAATTTTGAGTTTGAAGTTTCTGAAAAAATTAGGTTAAGAATTAGGGCCATTAAAATTCTCTTTAATCTTGGACTTATAGTTTCAGTTATGCACATGGTTAGAATCATGAGATAAAATTCTATAACATTCATGTTATCAATTTCCATTTTTGTTGAGAGATGAAAGAGTTACAGGAGGTCCGGCTAGCTAGAGGAAGAAGACGAAGTACAGGGCCAAGGAAGCTTTTCGTGTTATGTTTTTCTTGTTTCACATAAATTAACAGATGTACAGCCACCCCAGTGGCAAGGTAGCACGCTGGAAATGCATAGGTCGTGGATTCGAATCTTGGCGCTACCTTTTGTTTCTTTCATATTTTTCCAGTTTCATTTTTGGCTGTTTGCAGGATGGGCTTCAACATTTGGGCCTTGGCGTTTTTTGCTAACATACTACCCCCTGTTTGCTTGCAGCACCCCTGGCCCATAATATTTATTATTCATTTTTATTTTCATTTCTATTTTACTAAATATATTTTCCTTAATATTAAAAATCATAAAAAATACAAAAATGCTAAATTTATATTTTTGGTCCATTTTATTTTATTTTTTCTCATAAAAAATATATTTTATTTTAGTTACATATCATATATATATATATATATATATATATATATATATATATATATATATATATATATATATATATATATATATATATATATATATATATATATATATATATATATATATATATATATATATATATATATATATATATATATATATATATATATATATATATATATATATATATATTCTTTAATAAACTTGTAAATTAAAAAACTGAATTAGTTTAATCATTTATTTCTTTTTTCTCACATTTATAAATATTTTTTTAACATATAAAGAGACTAAATATTTTCATAAAATATTATCTATTTTCAATACAAAAAAAAATGCACAAAAAATAATAGTTAAAGAATTTTATTTTCTTTTAAATTAGAAATTAGGGTTAACTATGTTTTCAAGAATTAATCTCCTTTTCTTAAGTTATTAGGTTTAGTTCAAAATTTCTTTTCACATAAAAAATAAAACAAAAATCCTTTTCTTGCATTTATATATCTTTGTATATTTAAATTGTCTTGTACATTGTTTATTTCAATATTTATACAAATTCGATTTGGTTGTAATAGCTTAATTAGATTTACATTATTGTAAATCCCCATTCATAATTTGTATTCCTCCCTCCCATAAAATGTTGTAATAGCGTAGTAATCTTTAAATTACACAATTTACCGCTTTCACATACCATGCTAGTAATTAGGGTTTATATGGCAAGATAAAAACAAATTAAATAGAAAATCCTAAATCCAAGACAAAATCAAAGCATGAAAATAACACACTTGCACACAAGCATCCTTATGGTTTCTCCACTTGATTGTCTTATACAAAAATGGCCATATTACGCACACCAAGTATCTTGGCAAAATAAACAAATATAAGATCATAGTCCCTCGATGACGCTATTCTAAGTTGCCTTACAAAATGATCTTAGTCCCTCAAAAAATGCTAAGATACTTTGCAACATTGCTAATCATGGTTATACGATGACCCACGCCTGTCCCGTTTACATCCAAAGATAGGGTTGCTTATCAAATCAATGGTAAGACAACAATGTCAAAGGAATAGAAAATAAACAAGAAAGACGTTTGAGTAGGTAGATTACTTCTAGTTACTTGCTCCATTTCAAACAACTATCTTTGCTATTTTCAAAACAAACACACACATTTCAAAACATCTTACAAACATTGAAAATATTTTCAAAAAAGACAAACATATGTGTATACATTCTTACGAACGAGAATCATTACAAAGATTGCCTAAACAATGGCCTATTTTACAAAATACTTTCAAAACCACACCAAACACAATTTTAAACAACAAAAGCAAGTGATCTAGCAAGTAACTAAGAGCCCATGGAAAACCATGGATGAAAAGGGTGCTAATACCTTCCCTTTTCATAATCTACCCCCCCCCCCCCCCCCCCCCAAACTCAAGAAACAATCTCAAAGGTCTTTCTTGTGCTTTTTCACCTTTCCTTTTGGATAAAAGAAAATTCGGTGGCGACTCTTGCTAACCGCAACATTTGTGATAAAACGCAAAACCCTCAAGTCAGTTCTCCCACCGCATCACAGAATTGGCGACTCTGCTGGGGAATTTCTATAAAAGTGGGGTTACCTTAGGGCTAGATCACATTTATTTTCTTACATTGTTTGACTTGTTTGCTTTACATTATGGTTCTTTGTTTGGGTTTGAAATCCTCTACCTAGATTTGGGATACATTATAGGTAAATAGCAACACGTTGTGGAAATTGTGTGGGGTATTCCGACATGGTCTAAGAAATAGCTATGTTAGTGTGACATATTTGTGGGTACCGGTAGCCTTTGAGTCAATCAAAGAGAATACGGGGCCGCTGAGTGATGTCATGAAGCACTAATGAACTTCTAGAACCCTTTACTTGTCCAACTTGGCCTTTAGGATGTAGTGAGATGACCGGCTTTGGTGCAGTCTGAAGTTGGTATATACTTGATACTACACTCATTGAGGTTTGGTTTCTTGGGATATTTCGGTCTCCATTAAAGAGGCTTGAGCTGAAACAATGACCAAGGAAACAATCTGGTGATATTGAGCTCCTTAGAACCCGGTTACTATTATTATGACAGGTTTAAGCCAACTAAACTTCAAGAGGGTACTTACCTATAAAGCCCCATGAAAGCCTAAACTAAGAACTTGTTTGTTTTTCTTGTATATGCATACTTGTACATAACATCATGGACATCATGAGCATCATATACATCACTAACCATTTCAAGGATTTTGGAGATTCATCTTTGTTCTTGTTTTGTAGGATATGGATTCACTTTGCAGGAAAACTATCCAAGTCAACCTTGTAAGAATTCCTCCACAACTTAAGGAGCTAGCTTAAAGGATCCCTAAGAACTCTCCATTCACCGAGAGACATGGTCGTCTACTCAACTTGGTCACCTCCAACACAGATGAGGATATGATGAAGGTTCTCTTCCATTTCTTTTATCCTTTGCACTATTGCTTCACATTTCCTGACTATCAGCTTGTGCCCACTTTGGAAGAATTCTCTCAACTCTTGAGGATTCAAATTCTCAATCAACTACCTTTCAATAGTACGGAAAGAGACCCAAAGCCAGAAGATATTGCTCAAGCTCTGCACTTGCACTCATCTGATGTCACAACTCATTGGGAAACTAGAAGTGGTGTCAAAGGCTTCTTAACAAAGTTCTGTTTAAGAAAGCCCAAAGTTGTTGGAATTCCTTAGACTTGAAAGCCTTTGAGGAAATTGTGGCTCTTCTCATCTATGGGATGGTTTTGTTCCCCAATCCTGACCAACTCATAGATGTGAGTGCCGTCAAAATCTTCATGTCACGCAATCTGGTGCCTACATTGATAGGGGATGTCCTACACTCTTTTCACACTCGCACAATGAGGAAAAGAGGTGTCCTTATGTATTGCACTCCTCTCCTAGCAAGATGGTTTATTTCTCATCTTCCCCAATCAGTCTTAAAGAATGAGCAAGGATTAAGGTGGTCACAAAGGTTAATGACGCTCAAACATTCAGATATTCATTCGTGCTCTCGATCCAAAGAGAATATTATCATTGTTGGCCGTTGTGGGGAATTCCCTAATGTCCCTCTACTTGATATTAGGGGAGGCATCACCTATAACCCATGCTTAGCTCTAAGACAGTTTGGTTATGCCCGAAGGGATGACCCGCATGAGATGTTGATTCAAGGCTTGGTATTCGACTACGACAACGACGATCAAGGTCTTCGCCAGAGATTCATCCGAGCTTGGAGGATGCTAAACAAGGTGGATAGCAAGACTTTGGGACACAAGAATTCCATCCCTCTTGAGCCTTACCTCAAGTGGGTACGAACCCGCGCTCAAAGTCTTATGATGCCTTATCCTTCAATTCTCCTGGTGATCATTGAGCATGTTAAGGAGGGAGATGTTCCATACACTATCCTACATCCTGACATGCCCACATCTCTTGAAGACCTACAAAGGGATTGGATACAACTCAAAGGAGAGTGATATACTTTCGAAGCCCAATCCTATGCAAGCGAGAAGAAGGTTTTGGAACTCACTAGGCTACTTCATGAGAAGCAGACTCTAAATGCCTACATAGCACCAAAGAGGATGCGTACTACTTTTTATCTTAGAGTGTTGTATTATTTTGCCCAAGGGGCATTGATGTACTCAAACTCTATCTTATTAATATAACGTGTGTTTCTTTTTGTCTAAACCGAACTTGAATCTTTAAAATTCCTTGAAAACATTACATATTCACATATCATTCATCATAACATAAACAGGTCTTTTGCAACAAGTTTCCTCATCTCTCTACTATTTATTTCAGTAAGATGGATCTCGAACAGACCGTCAAAGATCTCCAAGCTTATAACACGCAATTTCAACAGTTACTCATGACCCTAGCCAAGGGGCAAGAAGAGTTGAAGACTCTGATGGCTGAGGAAAGAAAAAAGAAAACAAAGAAGGTCACTGGGGTTTTGAACATGAGGAGAAGGTTTCAAGGGCAGACTAGAAGAACCTTGAATTTCGCAACAACATCCGATGGAGGAGAGGGGAAAGGAAAGGAAACAGCGGTTCCGTCAGAATCTGAAGAGGAGGAAGAAGAGGAAGACTACTCCGAGGAACAATATCCTCCAGCTGATGATAAATACAGACATCTTGAAGAGCGTTTAAGCGCTATGGAAATACAAAAGGTTCCAGGTCTGGACTTTGAAGAATTGGGACTAGTATCGGGGATTGTGATCCCTCCGAAATTCAAAGTGCCTTTGTTTGCAAAATATGATGGGGTGTCATGTACTAAGATGCACCTCCGATCATATGTGAGAAAGATCCAACCACACTCCACCGATAAAGACTTGTGGGTGCATTTTTTCCAAGATAGCCTATCTGAAACACAACTCGATTGGTTTTACCAATTGGAAAGGGCCAACATCCACAACTGGGAAGACCTTGCCGCAACTTTCTATAAGCAATATCAATATAATGCTGATTTGGCGCCTATCCGTACTCAACTTCAGAGTATGACTATGGCTTCCAATGAGGGTTTCAAGGATTACGCGCAGAAATAGAGAGATCTAGCTGGGAGAGTGCAACCCCCTCTGTCTGAAAGGGAATTGGTGGACATGTTCTTAGGCACTCTATTGGGCCATTTCTTCAACCATCTAATTGGAAGCTCATCTGCAGGATTTACTGAGTTAGTATTGACCGGAGAAAGGATGGAAGCTGGCATAAAAAGTGGAAAGATTCAGAAGGATTCATTTGCCTCTATAGTTGTGAGGAAAGCTTTCATTGGGAAGAAATAAGTAGCCAATGTATATCCATAAAGGAACCATGGGAGAGCCGAGCACCGACCAATGGTAGGGGCTGTCATGATCCCAAAGCCTACATCTGATCAACCAAGAAGTAATCAACCGAGGATGGAGAGGCCAGTCCGGCAATTCACCAGAAGCAATATGACTCTAGCCCAGGTTTTACCGCACCTTCTGAAATCCAATTTGGCAACTTTAAAAGAAGCTCCAAAGAACCCCAACACAACGTCCCCTCATTATCACCCAATTACCCGGTTTGCATATCATTCTGAAAGTCCGGGTCATGACACTAACAACTGTTGGGCCTTGAAAAACAAAATTCAAGACCTTATAGAGGAAAAAGAGATTGAGTTTGATGCACCCGAGAAGCCAAACGTCATTTCTGCTCCTATGCCCAGGCATGGTTACAACACCAATGCAATTGAAGAAGATTTGTTTGTTACCATAGTTGATGAACTCTTGAATCCACTCCCGATCATTAAGATAAACTTGTTGAAAGCCGGTGTATTCCTGGGTTGTAATAAAGACTTCCATCTTTGCTTATCCTCACCAACTGTTTGCCCTTTGTTAAAAACAAGCATTCAACGCTTGATAGACCACAAAGAGATTCTGTTTGAAAGTACTCTTGTTTCACCTGTTCCTGTTAAAGACATTTCAATCATAACCATCTATGCCAATTCTTCAAGGGTCCCCAAAATACCCGTTAGAATTACATCGGTTCCAAAAACTACTCCTCTTATAATCACAATGCCTGGGCCAGTCCCGTATGAATCAGATAAAACTGTGTCGTGGAATTACAGTGGGGACATCTACTACCATGGCATCAAACAAGGTGGGCTGGCCTCCGAAGAGATGAGCTCCGAAGAAGAAGACTCTGACATTAGCAATATTGTCCGAACCAGTAAGATTACCCGAAGCGGTAGAATCTTCTCTCCAGAAATTACCCCCCCAAAGGAAGTTTTTGGACCCGTGGTTGCTCCGAAGGTTACCCTCGTACCAATAATCATATCTGCAAGTGCTCCTATAGACGAAGACGATACAACTCCTGCTGTCATTCCTACCAACACTCCTGTTGCTGAAACTCGAGGAAAAAGTATTCAAGTAGAGCCTGTCCGGATGAAGGCTCAATCACTGACTATCCCTGAGACCTCCAAGAAGGAAATGGAGGAGATCCTGAAAATAATAAAGAGGAGAAACTACGACGTAGTTGAACAGTTGGGGCAAACTCCCTCCAAAATCTCCATGCTAGCATTGTTGCTGTGTTCTGAGGCACACGGGAAAGCCCTGGTGAAGTTCCTAAAGACAACCCATGTGCCTCAAGAGACATATGCTGACCAATTTCAAGATTGTGTGGCTAGCTTGACAGCGGATAATGGCCTAGGCTTCTCGGATGCTGATATGACACAAAGGGGAAGAAAGCACAACGAGGCATTGCATGTCTTTGTGGAATTTAGAGGAACAACTCTGGCCCATGTCTTGGTGGACACTGGCTCATCTTTGAATGTTTTACCGAAGAAAGCTCTCGACAGACTAGACTGCGAAGGACTGACGTTGAAACCCAGTAACATAGTCGTAAGGACATTTGATGGCTCAAAGAGGATGGTACACGGGGAGGTGGATATCCCCATAAATTTTGGGACTCAAACTATCAACTCAACCTTCTATGTAATGGACATCCGCCCCCTCTTACTCCTGTCTTCTTGGACGGTCGTGGATCCATAATACTGGCGCTGTCACCTCTACACTGCACCAGATGCTGAAATATCCGGTCCAGGGAAAGATTATCACTGTCTACAGAGAGGAAGAATATATGATTAGCCACCTCAATTCCTTCCGGTACGTGGAATTGGACGGCGAGTTCATTGAAACTCCTTTTCAATATTTCAAAGAGGTCCCCCAAGAGATAGCAGTGACCAAGATTGTGTCCTAGGTTCCCAAGATCACAAGATCTCCACTCCGGATGTCATCTCTAAAAGACGCCAAGGAAGTAGTAGAGGAGGGTGGATGCACCATCTGGGGGCAACTTCCGGATATTCTGTATAAATCTGACAAGTTTGGTTTAGGGTTCACTTCAAGTGCTCAGAAGGTTGTACGTCATGCCCGTGCTAGAGGGCCCCCTTGAAGATTAGCAACCATGAGGTGAATGCGGTAGAAGATGGTGAAAAGGGTTGCAGCTTGGAGGATTGGATCTTTCCTACTGTCAATGGAGGACTTCGCAATTGGGAGGCCAGAGACTTTGTCCCAATAACTTTCATCACTCAGTAATTTATCTTTACATTTCTGTTGGACTTGTAATATTCACAAATAATTCGCACATTTAAAATCTTGTGTCTTGCCCGAGGCACAATGGTCCATTTGTAAGGGTTATTATTTCATCTTCATATGATATTCAATGAATCATGGATGTTTTTTCACATACAAACTTTTGTGCTCATTGTTTTTCTTTTGCATTTTATTTTTTAAAGGATGGCTATACTCTTACACACACCCACACTCACAAATGCAGGTACTCCTCCATTCCAGATCCCATGGGTAACGATACTGCTATGGTCTTTTGTGACTCTGAGGATCTAATCTACCAAGCCGAAGACGAAGATGAGGAAGATTGTAAAGTACCAGGGGAACTGACCAGACTACTACAACAAGAGGAAAGAGCCATTCGGCCTCACGAGGAACCTGTGGGTACAATCAATCTGGGTACCGAGGAGGATAAAAAAGAGGTCAAGGTGGGTACCAATCTGGAGCCTAGTGTCAAGGAGCGTCTGATTCAGCTATTGCATGATTATGTTGAGATCTTTGCCTGGTCATATGAATACATGCCAGAACTTGATACAGACATCGTGGTACATCGTCTGCCAACAAGAGAAGACTGTCCACCAGTAAAACAAAAAATGCGCCGCATGAGACCTGATATGTCAGAGAAGATCAAAGCGGAAGTCATGAAATAATTCAATGCTGGATTCTTGGCTGTCACTTCCTATCCCCAATGGGTTGCCAACATTGTTCTCGTGCCTAAAAAGGACGGCAAAGTACGAATGTGCATGGACTATAGAGATTTGAATAGGGCCAGCCCTAAAGATGATTTTCCACTCCCCCACATAGATATCCTGGTTGACAATACGGCCCAGCACAAAGTGTTTTCCTTCATGGATGGATTCTCAGATTACAACCAAATCAAAATGGCACCTGAGGACATGGAGAAAACAACATTTGTCACACAGTAGGGCACATTCTGCTACAAGGTGATGCCATTCGAACTGAAGAATGCTGGAGCAACCTATCAACGCGCCATGGTAGCCTTATTTCACGACATGATACATCATGAAATAGAGGTCTACATAGACGATATGATAGCCAGATCACAGACAGAAGAAGAGCACTTGGATCACTTACAAAAGCTGTTTGAGAGATTGAAGGAGTACAAGTTAAGGTTGAATCCAAACAAGTGCACATTCGAAGTACGGTCCGGTAAACTTTTAGGTTTTATCGTCAATAACAAAGGCATTGAGGTCGATCCTGCCAAGGTTAAAGCAATACAAGAAATGCCTGCTCCTCATACTGAGAAGGAAGTCAGAGGATTCTTGGGATGTCTGAACTATATTGCCAGATTCATTTCTCACCTAACAGCTACTTGTGAGCCAATATTCAAACTATTGAAGAAAGATCAAGTAGTCATATGGAACGATGAATGCCATGTTGCTTTTGACAAAATCAAAGAGTACTTACAAGAGCCTCATGTTTTGATGCCACCAGTCGAGGGAAGACCACTGATCATGTATCTGACTGTTTTAGAAAACTCAATGGGGGTGTGTATTGGGGCAGCATGACGAGTCTGGCCGAAAAGAGCACGCTATTTACTACCTGAGCAAAAAATTTACCGACTGTGAAACCAGATATTCACTGCTCGAGAAAACTTGTTGCGCTCTGGCATGGGCTGCTCGCTGACAAAGACAGTATATGCTGACTCATACTACCTTGTTGATACCTAAGATGGATCCGATAAAGTACATCTTCGAAAAGCCTGCTCTGTCTGGGAGGATAGCTAGATGGAAGATGATCCTAACATAATATGACATACAGTATACTACCCAGAAAGCTATAAAGGGCAGTGTATTGGCTGATCACCTTGCTCACCAAGCTGTAGAAGACTATCAGTCCATGAAGTTTGAATTCCCAGATGAAGACATCATGACATTAGACAACTGTGAAGAAATCAGACCACATGATAGACATGGACAAGGATCCCGATGGACCCTGTTATTTGATGGGGAATCCAATGCACTTGGTAATGGTATCAACGTTGTACTCATATCACCAGAAGGGTGTTGTTGTACCCCAAAATTTGCCCTCTCTCTTTTCCACAAGAAATCACAGCTTCGGGCTTTTCCTGATTTTTCAGATTGGCTTAAGAATCGGTCAAACAGACTTTTCTCATCAGTCAGACAAAATTAGGGTTTCCATTAACTTTTGAATCAGTCCAAGCATATTATTAGGGTTTTTAGTGGTTTGGTTGAGTTTGGCTCAGGGTTTAATCAGGAAGACGCTTCTTTGACAATAAATCAAGAATTAGGGTTTGCACGCGCATTTTTAGAAGAATTTGAATCCATAGTGTCTTAATTGGCTGTTACACTGCTTTGACGTTTGCTCAAGATTTCTGTTTGTTTCTCAAGGTCTAAACATCTGGGACATGGGCTGAGGCTTCTGACTGAGAGTTTGAAGTATTGGTTTAATCAGTAAAAGGAAAGGCATATGGGCGTTTGTTTGATTAACGGTGCAATGCTTACGGTTAATTGGAACGCCGGGTTTATTATTGGTTAATTCGAAGTTGCAAGACTACGGGGTTTATTAATTATTTATTTTATCTAAGTTAGAATAATTGGGATTTACTTCCAGTTATTTTAATTCAAGAAACTTAAATAAATTAAATAGACAGTGATTTAAAAGAGATTAACTGACAAAGAAAGATTTTTATTCATTTTTAATTGTTTGTTACAAATATTATTTGAACACTATGAATTTATTTACAGTTGTTTACAATAATATTATTACAATGATTAAAAATAAATTAAATCTATCCTAAATCTTCATCTTCTACTGCTGCTCCCCATTGCTCAACTGATTTTTATCTGCAAAGACAAAAAAGAAAGAAGTCAAACACAAATGAATTAAAAAGGCAGACAGATAATTAAAACTCATCATTAAAAGTGTTGGCCGGAATCAGTTTGTTCACCCTCTCTGCAAATCGCAAGAAGACTCTTGGTTCACAAAGAGGGAAAGAAAATATGTTCGCAAATATATGAATTAATACAAGGCAGCATATTAAACAAATGCATAAGGCTGCATAAATTGCATTGTCAAAATGGGCAAGCAAGCTGCACAGTTCAAAGTGACAAACCAAGCTGCATAATTTCAAACCAAATTGCAAACTGAAAAGGCAAACCAAACTGAAATGCCAAAACCAGGTTGCACAAATTCAAAATGTCAACCAAACTGTCCAAAAACTGTCAAAGCTGTCAAAACTGTCCAAAGAAGATATCAAAGCAATGCAGGAAATCTGGAAAGTACAGTATGCAGAGGAAAGCTAACATTGCAAGCATACATATTCAAAAAATATCATCATTTTCCAGGCCAAACACTTTTTCAGAAAAAGTACAGTCTAAGTAATAAACAATGCTTTTTTTTATGGAGAGAGAAAGAGAGAGAGAAGTGGAGAGGCTTACAGTTTGCAGGCTTAAAGATAAATAAAGATAACAGATCAGAATGGTCAAGGGAGGAGGCAGAATACACATAGAAACAAATAACACAAAACTTGCCTCCAACCTATTTCATCCTGCCTAAAACCAAAAAAACTGTAACATGGCAAAAGCTAAAACACAAGCCATAAGCCTGTATCAGTAAACACAAACCAAGCTGCCTTCAAGCAAAAAACCACAAAACTATTACAGAAGCAAGCTTGCAACCTCAAGCCTGCTTCAGACTTTCAAACCTGCATAGGCTACAATATAAACAAAACTTAGCCTTAAGCCTGTATCAAAAAACACAAGCCTGAAGCCTGCTAACCTGTTTCAAACCACAAACCTCAAAGCACAGTAAACCTGCTCCAAACTCATACCAGAAACCTGCCTCAAGCCTGTTGCAAACTTGCAAACTTACAAAAGCAAGCCTAAAGAACAAACCTAAAAAACTGGTTCATTTAAAAAGCCTGCTCTAACTACCTAGAAGCCTGCATAAGCCTTTCAAAGCCCAGCAATATCCAAACATCCAGATATCCAAACAACCAAAACATGCCTCAGAACTAGCTTCCTCATAGGCAAAGAACAACAAAGTTCATCAAAAGTCAGAATCAAACAAGTCCAAGTCTCTCAGAACCAAGGTTCATCATTGAGAAGCAAAAGTAACGACAACATCATCCAACTCAGAAACGGGCAAGCAAGAAGAAGAGGAAAAGAAGTTACAGAATCAAATAAGCTAGGGTTTTCAGATATTCATCATAAAACCAGTCAAAAGAAAGATACGAGGTTACCAGAACAAAGCTCATCAGCATCATCACTCCACGCCTTGGCCGCCTAAGGAGCCCCCTGTCCACTTCTCCTCCTCTCCAACAACGAACCCTAAAGGTAGTAACTCCTCCCTTTTTTTTTAATATTTCACACAAACATAAATAAATACAAAAGGTCAGGACATGAAAAAGACAAGATATGCAAGATAAGAACAAAAACCTAAAAAGAGAAATCGTTACCCTCTTTGAAATCACCGCCTTGAGCAAACCAAGAGGAGAGGGGAAATGGAGGTGGCGTCCAGTAGCCAGGCTTGGAAGAGGAGCATCAGAAGCTCGCCTTGGTTAAGAAAGATGAAGTGGACAACGAAGAAGAAGGTGGAAGCGCCGCTCGTCAAACTGTACAAACCCTAGTCTGAGCCAAAACAAAACAAACCCTAACCAAAACAATTATCAAACCTGGTTGGGCCTGCCCCATCAAAACTGTTAATCCCATTTGATTATACACCCCCCCCTTTTTTTAATCCATCTTTATTTTATTTTTGGGCCATGTATATTCCCCTAGAGCCCACTTAACTTTTTTTTTCTTTTTTATAAACTAATACTTTTTTTTATTTTTATTTTCTTTTTATATAACATAACTTATTTTGTTAAATAAAACAATATATTATTTTTGTACAAAACTTTTCTTAAATATTTATTACATTTTACAAAAATATGTAAATAATAGATTTTCTTTATTAAGTTAAAATATCTTTCTTTTAAATTAAATCATGTATATAAAACATTAGTAAAAAAATACATCAAAAATAAAATTTTTATGGTTAAATATTTCTTTTCTTTAAAACTTTTTTTAACAAAAAACACAAATAATAATAAATACTTAACTTGCATCATTTGTAAATAATCACATACATTTTCACAAATACTTTTATTTCTCTTTTATCCTTATACATTGCTATATTTTACATTGAGAATGCGATTCGATTTGGTTGTAAATATTATTTGGACACTACTATCCTGATAAGACTCATCCTCATTTGTAAATATTTGTACCCCCATTCCAGGATACTTATTTGTAATAGCTTAGACTTTAAATTCCCGCAATTTATCGCTTTCCATATACTGTATAGTAATTAGGGTTTGTATGCGAAGATTCAAAATCAACCGCTAGATAACCTAATACAAAGACAAATGCATGAAAATCAATACACAATTTACACTTGCACCTCTAGGGTAACCTCGCCTGTTGCCTCGGAAAAATGCAATCATGTCCCTCGAGTATGAGACACTCTAGCAAACGTCCCTTCGATAAACAAAGATCGTTAGTCCCTCGATGACCCTCGATGTTGCCTTCGATAAAACGATCTCGTCCCTTACAAAAATTGCTAGAGTGTCTCACAAGTTGCCTTCAATGATTGTAAAAAATGACCCGCGCGCGTCCCGTTAACATCCTAACACAAGCTTGTTCACCAAATACAATGGTGAAACAACACTGTTAAAAAGGTTAAAACATGAGAAAGACCTTTGAGTAAATTTAGGGGTAGACAACTCTTAGTTACTTGATCAAACTTGCAAAACACACTTGCCTACTTTCAAAACACACTTCACAAACACAACTTCCAAAACAACTTTCAAAAACATTGAAACATCTTTTCAAAAAGACAAACACCTTTGTAAAACATTCGAGTAAAGAATTGTTACAACGGTTGCCTAGACAAGGCATCTTTTTCAAAACATTTTCAAAACCACACACACACAAACACCATTTCAAGCAATTGAAAATAAAGGCAAGTTATCTAAAACAAGTAACTAAGATCCCATGGATAACCATGGATGAAAAGGGTGCTAGCACCTTCCCTTTTCATAATCTACCCCCCGAACCCACGAAAACATCTCAAAGGTTTTTCCTGTGCTTTTTAACCTTTCCTTTAGGATAAAATAAAAAGTCGGTGGTGACTCTTGCTAAACCGAACAAGTGCAAATACAAACGCAAAACTTCAAGTCAGTTCTCCCACCGTATCATAGAATTGGCGACTCTGCTGGGGATAAATTTAAAGGTGGGGTTACCTTAGGGATTCAGATCACCCATACATACTTGCTTTGATTGCTTTGATTGCTTTACTTTTTGGGTCCTTGTTTGGGTTTGTTGTAAATCCTACACCCGGATTTGGGGGCACCTTTTTAGGTAAATAGCAATAAAACTGTGAGGGAACTGTGCGGGGTATACCGACATGGTTGAAGCAGTAAGCTATGTTAGTGTGACATATTTGTGAGTATCGGTAGCCCTTGAGTAGTCAAGGAGAATACGGGGCCGCTGAGTGATGTCATGAAGCACTAACGAACTCTTAGAACCTTAATTGACCATCTTAGCCTTTTTAGGGGTAGTGAGATGACCGACTTTGGTGCAGTCCGAAGTTGGTAGATACTCGATACTACACTCATTGAGGATTGTTTTCTTGGAATATTTTGGTCGCCAGTTAAGTGGCTAAACCAAAACAATGAACACAGAAAATAATCCAGTGATATTGAGCTCCTTAGAACCCGGATTCTATTTTAGGACAGGATGAGCCAACTAACTTCAAGAGGGTACTTACCTACAAACCCCATGCAAGCCTAAACCTAAGGACTTGTTTGCTTTGTGTGAATATGATTACCTGTATATACACTTACTTGCTTTTGCATACATGTACATAACATCATAACATCATACCATAGCATTTTCAATAACCATTTCAAGGATCTCGAGGGTCTTTTGATGCAGGGTCACGTTGAACCAGACGTCTACCAAGGGGCAAGAGGTTTCTCCTCTAAACAAATGCCATCAAAGATCAAGTGCAACAACTTGAATCAGGGGATATGACCCACTCGACATGGTGAGCTTGATTCTCGTGGAAGGACATCCACTGATACAAAGTTCTCCAATCAAAGATGTTGATCAAAGTTCAACCTCTAACATTTTTCTTGTGTTTACCCCAAGAGATTCTTGAAAGCATGCATCCACATATCATGCATTGCATCATAACAGTTTTCCTTTTCAGGTTTCCTTATTCTCATACTGTTTATTTCAGTAGAGATGGCTCTGGAGCAGACTATCAAGGGAATCCAGGCTCAAAACGTTCAATTTCAAGAGATGTTCTTGAACCTATCCAAGGGGCAGGAAGAGTTGAAAGTACTCCTCACTAGGAACCTGGCCGAGAAAATTTTGGAAGACAATAAGGATCAACAATTGGAACAACTGCAAACTGAGGTTGAAGCAATGAGAACCCAAATGCTAGGGCAGATGGCTCTTATCCAAGGCCTAGCCCGAAGACAAGAAGAGCTGGGAACCATTATCCATCAATTTCGTCAAGACGGTTGCAACCGTATGGGGCAAACAATCAGGATTGGAAATCAAGGCCTTGCTCAGCTTCCCATGAGACAAGAAACCGGTTTAAAGGAGAGAAGACCTTCTCACTTTGCTTCCACATCACGAGCCCAACAACGACCTCGTCAACATCAACCGGATAATCATCCAAAGGGGGAAAGACTTCAAAGGAAATTCACCCAAATCAACATGCCATTGTCACAAGCATTGCAGCACATGTTGAAGATGAATCTGATTACGGTGATAAACCCTCACCCGAACCCCAAAACTTTTTCTCCCAGCTACAATCCAGATGCCAAGTGTGCCTATCATTCTGATAGTCCTGGACATGATACAAACAATTGTTGGGCGTTGAAGTACAAAATTCAAAACCTGATCGACGAAGGAATGCTAGAGTTCACACAAGATGGCCAGACTGAATTCTTCTGCCAAGGGTTCTCCACTTGAAATGACAAAGCTCAAACTGGGAGACTTTTGTTCCATTTGAATTTTCAAGTTGTAATTTCTTTTGTTTTCAAACAATTAATTGTTGATGTCAAACTCTGTTTCATTAATGCATTGCATATGTTTGTCTTGAATTCATCCATTCGTTTTCACTGTTCTTATGCTTTCTTTATGATATTTAACTCTTGATAAAAAGCTACAAGCCTTTAGAGGGAGGATGACGAAACAATACCATAATCTCATACAGTATGCTTTTGAACAGACCTTGCTGATGATGTATAGGCATTTCTTTCAAATCCTAAACACTGGAGTTATAAGGAAGATAATCCCTAGTTAACCCCTTCGAGCCAAAGAAGTAGGAGTTTTCTGTTCTAAATAAATTGAAACCTTTGATTTAAACCTGGGGCAGGGTAGTCTCTCAGTTAAAAGGTGCGCATTAAAGTCGTAAACTCTCAGTTCATAATACAACGAACGACATCAAAAAAAGGGGGGGCATTCCTCTGGAATCAAAAGATAGTGATGGTTCCTTATCTCATAGGCAGGCATTACCTTACAAAATAAAAAAGCCCACTGAGCCAAAAGAAAGTTGGGGCATCCCGCTGACTGTAATCTCGAAAACAGGAACAGTCAGGCAAAAGTTAGGGATAACAAATCAAGAAAGAGGTCATTACAAATCCTCAACAACATGAAAAAGAGAGGATGACTGCCTTCCATAAAATTCAACTTGTGTGAACCATCACCAAAAAAGTCATTCCAAATTCGAATAGAGTTTGACGCACAATTAACTGAGTTTAGGATTGAAGAACATCACGAAGAGCGGGTGGGTACAAATATACTTTGAGCCTTTATCCTTTGTTTTTTAAACCGTGAAGCAAGCCACATTACAACCCTTCAAAAGTCCTAATTGAAGCATGGGTTAGTTCGAAAGCATACTGTTACAAAAGGTATCCTGACTCCTGTAAGGCTTTGTCCTAAATCTTGTGTTGAATTTGTCTTATAAAAAGTTTTCTGCTAAAAAATGCATTTTTCAAAACTTCAAGACAGACATAAACTTTGCATTACTTGAATATCACTGTTTGCATTTGGCTATTTGTTTGACAGCGGAGAAATTCACACAACGAATATCCGATGAACGAAAGTCCTCTCAGTGAGCAAAATCACTTCAAAGAGGATGACACTTCCATTGACAAATCTCCTATCAATAAGGGGGCATGACATGTCACTATCCAGTTAACCTGGGGCAGTCCAGTCAAGATTTCAACAAAATCTTTCAAAGCTGAATTAACTTGGGGCAGTCCAGTAAAGGTTTCAACAGATCTTTCAAAGTTCAGTTAACCTGGGGCAGTTCAGTTAAGGTTTCAACAGATCTTTCAAAGTTCAGTTAAACTGGGGCAGTCTAGTCAAGATTTTAACAAATCTCTCAATTACAGATTAACCTGGGGCAAGTCTCCCTCACCATCACTTGGGGCATTCGAATGTCAATCTTAAGGGTTACGAACAGTCCAAGTTTCCTGGAAATATCACACGCATCTGATACTAGGGGCAGTGATGAAACCTCTCTAGTAGACCTGCAGTCATGGGTTTATTTCCCCAACATTTGTCAAGGATTTAATCTCCAAAACAAAATTACATTTCAACAATGTTTTTAACATATGCAGGTTGATCGACAGATTCCTTCATCTTTTGGAGTAGTAATCGTCAAAGATTCCTTCATATTTTGGAGTAGTAATCGTCAAAGATTCCTTCATCTTTTGGAGTAGTAGTCAAAGATTCCTTCATCTTTTGGAGTAGTAATCGTCAAAGATTCCTTCATCTTTTGGAGTAGTAATCGTCAAAGATTCCTTCATCTTTTGGAGTAGTAGTCAAAGATTCCTTCATCTTTTGGAGTAGTAATCGTCAAAGATTCCTTCATCTTTTGGAGTAGTAATCGTCAAAGATTCCTTCATCTTTTGTAGTAATCGTCAAAGATTCCTTCATCTTTTGGAGTAGTAGTCAAAGATTCCTTCATCTTTTGGAGTAGTAATCGTCAACGATTCCTTCATCTTTTGGAGTAGTAATCGTCAAAGATTCCTTCATCTTTTGGAGTAGTAGTCAAAGGTTCCTTCATCTTTTGGAGTAGTAATCGTCAAAGATTCCTTCATCTTTTGGAGTAGTAGTCAAAGGTTCCTTCATCTTTTGGAGTAGTAATCAAAGATTCCTTCATCTTTTGGAGTAGTAATCATCAAAAATTCCTACATCACCTGCTGGAATTCAAGAACATTCAAAATTTCCTTCATCACCTGCTGGAAATTGCGGTCATCATCAAAATCCCTTCATCACCTGCTGGAAGTTACAACCACCGACAGATAACGGACAACTGAAGCTCCTAAAAATCTGTTTCTCTCAAAGAATGAAGACTCTCATCCTTAAAACCTCAGAAGATTGGTATACTCCCAATTTCTGACCCTTAACAGAATGAAGATTCTCAAAGTGGCGTATAACCCAAGTTCCAGATTAATACCTGTAGCAAGCCAGGAAAGTATTTGTGGACGACTGATTGTGGATTAATACCTGAAACCAGCCAGGAAATCCATCTACATGAAGAGATTGAAGATTAATACCTGTAGCAAGCCAGGAAAACTATCTTTCTTTCTCAGGTCAGAGATCAATACCTGAAACCATCCAGGACAGTATCTCCTTGACCAACCTTTCTCAAGTTCCAGATTAATACCTGTAGCAAGCCAGGAAAGTATCTGTGGACGACTGATTATGGATTAATACCTGAAACCAGCCAGGAAAACCATCTACATGAAGAGATTGAAGATTAATACCTGTAGCAAGCCAGGAAAACTATCTTTCTTTCTCAGGTCAGAGATTAATACCTAAAACCAGCCAGGACAGTATCTCCTTGACCAACCTTTCTCAAGTTCCAGATTAATACCTGTAGCAAGCCAGGAAAGTATCTGTGGACGACTGATTGTGGATTAATACCTGAAACCAGCCAGGAAAACCATCTACATGAAGAGATTGAAGATTAATACCTGTAGCAAGCCAGGAAAACTATCTTTCTTTCTCAGGTCAGAGATCAATACTTGAAACCAGCCAGGACAGTATCTCCTTGACCAACCTTTCTCAAGTTCCAAATTAATACATGTAGTAAGCCAGGAAAGTATCTGTGGACGACTGATTGTGGATTAATACCTGAAACCAGCCAGGAAAACCATCTACATGAAGAGATTGAAGATTAATACCTGTAGCAAGCCAAGAAAACTATCTTTCTTTCTCAGGTCAGAGATCAATACCTGAAACCAGCCAGGACAGTATCTCCTTGACCAACCTTTCTCAAGTTCTAGATTAATACATGTAGCAAGCCAGGAAAGTATCTGTGGACGACTGATTATGGATTAATACCTGAAACCAGCCAGGAAAACTATCTACATGAAGAGATTGAAGATTAATACCTGTAACAAGCCAGGAAAACTATCTTTCTTTCTCAGGTCAGAGATTAATACCTGAAACCAGCTAGGACAACTATCTCACCGACCAACCTTTTCAAGATCCCAGATCAATACCTGCAGCAATCAAAAGATTCTTGCAATCCCCAGCAGAGCTAAAACTTCCAACTATCCATCCCCAAGCAGAATGAAGACTCTCATTCTCAGTTCCTCACAGAGTATTCAAATATTCTCCAGTGAAGATCCCCTCAAGACAGGAATCCCCAATAGATTGGCATACAACCCAAGCTCCTGATTCCCCAACAGCGGTCCAAGGATTTCTCATCTTCAGCAATCAGAGATTCTTGCAATCCCCTGCAGCAGTCAAGGATTCACTTTCCCTGGCAGCAGTCAAGACTCTTTTATCTCCGGCTATCCAGGATTCATCTATCCTTAGCAAGACAGCTCATCAACTTACATGCGCATTCATTACATTCATATCATAAACATTGATGAGGTACAATTCATTACATCATGACATTGCATACAGCTAACTCTTTAACTTTTCAGGAAAGATCAATCAACAGACAAAGATCATCATCTTCCGAGATTCCTTCCAGGGATAGTTCAGATGTGACCCAGACATGGCGACATTCTGATACTTATTCCAGATTCCTTCCAGAGAAAGTTCAGATGTGACCCAGACATGGCGACATTCTGATACTTATTCCAGATTCATTCAATTACAGTCCAGATACGATCTAGATTCGAATGTAATTCTGTCACTCATCCAAAAGCAATTCAACAATCATTTCTCAATGGCATCTGTAAGCCCATTCCCGATATCACAATACCTGTAGAGATTGAAGATCAATACCTGTAACAAGCCAGGAAAACTATCCTTCTTTCTCAGGTCAGAGATCGATACCTGAAACCAGACAGGACAATTATCTACTTGACCATCATGAGGCAACCCTACACCGGTTCCTTCTTTCCAAGATGCAGTTTTACACTGACTCATCATTAGGCAACCCTACACCGGTTCCTTGCTCAATCCCAAGACTTCTGAAAACAGTTTACGGATTCTCCTAACACGAATGTTAATCTATCACTTATTCAGATTCAACTACTGAAAACGATTTACGGATGATTCCAAACATGGATGTCAATTCATTGCTTATTCAGACCCCCAGTTCAGAGATGTTCCAAAACATGGATACCTTTCTGATACTCGATCACTCATCAACGGCATACAGTTCAACAAACATTTCCAGATGGCATCTCTAAGCCCATCCTCCTACCAGCAATTTCCAGATGGCATCTCTAAGCCCATCCCCCGACAAGATTCTGTCACATCTCCAGATGGCATCTGTAAGCCCATCTCCAAATGGCATCTTTAAGCCCATTCCCTCAAACTACACTTTGACGAGTGCAAATTTTTTAGGCACTCTAGTGTCCAATCTCCTTTTACCTTCGAGTCGCGAAAGGCAAACCTGCCAATCTAACTCTTCGGGTTCAAGAAGATTGAACAGGGGCAACTGTTGTACCCAAAAATTTGCCCTCTCTCTTTTCCACAAGAAATCACAGCTTCGGGCTTTTCCTGATTTTTCAGATTGGCTTAAGAATCGGTCAAACAGACTTTTCTCATCAGTTAGACAAAATTAGGGTTTCCATTAACTTTTGAATCAGTCCAAGCATATTATTAGGGTTTTTAGTGGTTTGGTTGAGTTTGGCTCAGGGTTTGATCAGGCAGACGCTTCTTTGACAATAAATCAAGAATTAGGGTTTGCACGCGCATTTTCAGAAGAATTTGAATCCAGTGTCTTAATTGGCTGTTACACTGCTTTGACGTTTGCTCAAGATTTCTGTTTGTTTCTCAGGGTCTAAACATCTGGGACATGGGCTGAGGCTTCTGATTGAGAGTTTGAAGTATTGGTTTAATCAGTAAAAGGAAAGGCATATGGACGTTTGTTTGATTAACGGTGAAATGCTTACGGTTAATTGGAACGCCGGGTTTATTATTGGTTAATGCGAAGTTGCAAGACTACGAGGTTTATTAATTATTTATTTTATCTAAGTTAGAATAATTGGGATTTACTTCTAGTTATTTTAATTCAAGAAACTTAAATAAATTAAATAGACAATGATTTAAAAGAGATTAACTGACAAAGAAAGATTTTTATTCATTTTTAATTGTTTGTTACAAATATTATTTGAACACTGTGAATTTATTTACAGTTGTTTAAAATAATATTATTACAATGATTAAAAATAAATTAAATCTATCCTAAATCTTCATCTTCTACTGCTTCTCCCCATTGCTCAACTGATTTTTATCTGCAAAGACAAAAAAGAAAGAAGTCAAACACAGATGAATTAAAAAGGCAGACAGATAATTAAAACTCATCATTAAAAGTGTTGGCCGGAATCAGTTTGTTCACCCTCTCTGCAAATCGCAAGAAGACTCTTGGTTCACAAAGAGGGAAAGAAAATATGTTTGCAAATATATGAATTAATACAAGGCAGCATATTAAACAAATGCATAAGGCTGCATAAATTGCATTGTCAAAATGGGCAAGCAAGCTGCACAGTTCAAAGTGACAAACCAAGTTGCATAATTTCAAACCAAATTGCAAACTGAAAAGGCAAACCAAACTGAAATGCCAAAACCAGGTTGCACAAATTTAAAATGTCAACCAAACTGTCCAAAAACTGTCAAAGCTGTCAAAACTATCCAATGAAGATATCAAAGCAATGCAGGAAATCTAGAAAGTACAGTATGCAGAGGAAAGCTAACATTGCAAGCATACATATTCAAAAAATATCATCATTTTCCAGGCCAAACACTTTTTCAGAAAAAGTACAGTCTAAGCAATAAACAATGCTTTTTTCTGTGGAGAGAGAAAGAGAGAGAGAAGTGGAGAGACTTGGAGTTTGCAGGCTTAAAGATAAATAAAGATAACAGATCAGAATGGTCAAGGGAGGAGGCAGAATACATATAGAAACAAATAACACAAAACTTGCCTCCAACATGTTTCATCCTGCTTAAAACCAAAAAAACTGTAACATGGAAAAAGCTAAAACACAAGCCATAAGCCTGTATCAGTAAACACAAACCAAGCTGCCTTCAAGCAAAAAACCACAAAACTGTTACAGAAGCAAGCTTGCAACCTCAAGCCTGCTTCAGACTTTCAAACCTGCATAGGCTACAAACTGTAAACAAAACTCAGCCTTAAGCCTGTATCAAAAAACACAAGCCTGAAGCCTGCTAACCTGTTTCAAACCACAAACCTCAAAGCACAGTAAACCTGCTCCAAACTCATACCAGAAACCTGCCTCAAGCCTGTTGCAAACTTGCAAACTTACAAAAGCAAGCCTAAAGAACAAACCTAAAAAACTGGTTCATTTTCAAAGCCTGCTCTAACTACCTAGAAGCCTGCATAAGCCTTTCAAAGCCCAACAATATCCAAACATCCAGATATCCAAACAACCAAAACATGCCTCAGAACTAGCTTCCTCATAGGCAAAGAACAACAAAGTTCATCAAAAGTCAGAATCAAACAAGTCCAAGTCTCTCAGAACTAAGGTTCATCATTGAGAAGCAAAAGTAACGACAACATCATCCAACTCAGAAACGGGCAAGCAAGCAGAAGAGGAAAAGAAGTTACAGAAGCAAATAAGCTAGGGTTTTCAGATATTCATCATAAAACCAGTCAAAAGAAAGATACGAGGTTACCAGAACAAAGCTCATCAGCATCATCACTCCACGCCTTGGCCGCCTAAGGAGCCCCCTGTCCACTTCTCCTCCTCTCCAACAACGAACCCTAAAGGTAGTAACTCCTCCCTTTTTCTTTAATATTTCACACAAACATAAATAAATACAAAAGGCCAGGACATGAAAAAGACAAGATATGCAAGATAAGAACAAAAACCTAAAAAGAGAAATTGTTACCCTCTTTGAAATCACCGCCTTGAGCAAACCAAGAGGAGAGGGGAAATGGAGGTGGCGTCCAGTAGCCAGGCGTGGAAGAGGAGCATCAGAAGCTCGCCTTGGTTAAGAAAGATGAAGAGGACAACGAAGAAGAAGGTGGAAGCGCCGCTCATCAAACTGTACGAACCCTAGTCTGAGCCAAAACAAAACAAACCCTAACCAAAACAATTATCAAACCCGGTTGGGCCTGCCCCATCAAAACTGTTAAGCCCATTTGATTATACACCCTCCCCTTTTTTTTAATCCATCTTTATTTTATTTTTGGGCCATGTATATTCCCCTAGAGCCCACTTAACTTTTTATTTCTTTTTTATAAACTAATACTTTTTTTTATTTTTATTTTCTTTTTATATAACATAACTTATTTTGTTAAATAAAACAATATATTATTTTTGTACAAAACTTTTCTTAAATGTTTATTAAATTTTACAAAAATATGTAAATAATAGATTTTCTTTATTAAGTTAAAATATCTTTCTTTTAAATTAAATCATGTATATAAAACATTAGTACAAAATACATCAAAAATAGAATTTTTAAGGTTAAATATTTCTTTTCTTTAAAACTTTTTTTAACAAAAAACACAAATAATAATAAATACTTAACTTGCATCATTTGTAAATAATCACATACATTTTCACAAATACTTTTATTTCTCTTTTATCCTTATACATTGCTATATTTTACATTGAGAATGCGATTCGATTTGGTTGTAAATATTATTTGGACACTACTATCCTGATAAGACTCATCCCCATTTGTAAATATTTGTACCCCCATTCCCGGATACTTATTTGTAATAGCTTAGACTTTTAATTCCCGCAATTTATCGCTTTCCATATACTGTATAGTAATTAGGATTTGTATGCGAAGATTCAAAATCAACCGCTAGATAACCTAATACAAAGACAAATGCATGAAAATCAATACACAATTCACACTTGCACCTCTAGGGTAACCTCGCCTGTTGCCTCGGAAAAATGCAATCATGTCCCTCGAGTACTAGACACTCTAGCAAAAGTCCCTTCGATAAACAAAGATCGTTAGTCCCTCGATGACCCTCGATGTTGCCTTCGATAAAACGATCTCGTCCCTTACAAAAATTGCTAGAGCGTCTCACAAGTTACCTTAAATGATTGTAAACAATGACCCGCGTCCGTCCCGTTAACATCCTAACACAAGGTTGTTCACCAAATACAATGGTGAAACAACACTATTAAAAGGGTTAAAACATGAGAAAGACCTTTGAGTAAATTTAGGGGTAGACAACTCTTAGTTACTTGATCAAAATTGCAAAACACACTTGCCTACTTTCAAAACACACTTCACAAACACAACTTCCAAAACAACTTTCAAAAACATTGAAACATCTTTTCAAAAAGACAAACACCTTTGTAAAACATTCGAGTAAAGAATTGTTACAACGGTTGCCTAGACAAGGCATCTTTTTCAAAACATTTTCAAAACCACACACACACAAACACCATTTCAAGCAATTGAAAATCAAGGCAAGTGATCTAAAACAAGTAACTAAGAGCCCATGGATAACCATGGATGAAAAGGGTGCTAGCACTTTCCCTTTTCATAATCTACCCCCCGAACCCACGAAAACATCTCAAAGGTTTTCCCTGTGCTTTTTAACCTTTCCTTTAGGATAAAATAAAAAGTCGGTGGCGACTCTTGCTAAACCAAACAAGTGAGAATACAAATGCAAAACCTCAAGTCAGTTCTCCCACCGTATCACAGGTGTCATACTCCTTTTACTTCCAGATTTTGCTTCAACTATACGAACAACTTGGCAGAATACGAAGCATGCATCTTTGGTCTCACAGCTGCCATAGACTTGGGAATCACATCTTTAGATGTGTTTGGAGATTCAGCTTTGGTCATCATCCAGATCAAAGGGGAATGGGACACAAAGCACCCAAACCTTATCCCTTATAAAGAACATGTTTTGATATTGCTACCACATTTTGAGAAGATTACCTTCGAGCATTTCCCGCGAGAAGAAAATCAGCTAGCAGACGCTCTAGCCACAATGTCATATATGTTTAAACTTAATTGGGATAACGAGGCTCCCCAGATCACCATTGAACGAATGGATGGACCAGCACACTATCACGAGATTAATATTGAAGAAATAGTGGACCATCCTTAGTTTCATGAAGTCCAGAGGTATCTCGAGGTTCAAGAATATCCAGAAGGAGCTTCAATCAATGATAAGAAGTTCTTAAGGAGATTCTCTGCTAAGTTCTTCCTTAGTAATGGCATCCTGTACAAACGTAATCATAACTCCATTCTGCTTTGATGTATGGATAAGATTGAAGCGGAAAAGATCATGGCTGAATTACATGAAGGTACTTTTGGAACTCACTCCAGTGGGCATACGATGGCGAAGAAAATCCTACGGGCAGGCTATTATTGGTCTACTATGGAAGCAGACTGCTATCAACACTCTGGAACTTGTCATAAGTGTCAAATTTATGCTGACAAGGTGCACGTACCTCCGGTTCCTCTGAATTTCTTGACGGCTCCTTGGCCCTTTGCTATGTAGGGAATTGATATGATTGGAGAGATCAAGCCTACAACCTCCAATGGACACCGTTTCATCCTAGTGGCCATTGACTATTTTACAAGTGGGTTGAAGTAGCTTCCTTCGCATCCGTTACCAAGAATGTTGTTGCCCGCTTCATCAAGCAAAATCCCATTTGCCGGTACGGTATCCCGGAAAGGATCATCACTGACAATGGTACAAATCTTAACAACACTATGATCACCGCCTTGTGCGAGCAATTCAAGATTCAGCATCACAATTCTTCCCCCTACCGGCTAAAGATGAATGGTGTTGTCGAAGCTGCAAATAAAAACATTAAAAATATCATACAAAAGATGATAGTCACATACAAAGACTGGCATGAGATGCTACCATTCGCTCTCCATGGGTATCGTACCACGACTCGCACATCAACTGGGGCAACACCCTATTCTTTGGTATATGGCATGGAAGCTATTTTACCTATTGAGGTTCATATCCTCTCTCTGAGGATTATGAAAGATGCAGGTTTGAATGAAGACGATTGGATCCAGACTCGACTTAATCAACTGAACTTAATTGATGAAAGGAGACTTACTGTTGTTTGCCATGGTCATATGTATCAAAAATGGATGATCAAGGCTTTCAACAAGAAAGTCAGACGCCAAGTATATCAAGTTGGGGATCTAGTGATCAAACGTATCATTTTGCCACAAAGTGATCCCAGGGGAAAATGGACTCCTACCTATGAATGACCATTTGTAATGAAGAACATATTCTCTGGTGGGGCGATGATCTTGACCACCATGGATGGCGACGACCTGCCACACCCTGCGAATGCGGACATAGTCAAAAGATACTATGCATAAGAGACCCTCTAGGTTGACACACCTAGGCAAAAAAGGGCATCCGGGCGAACCAAAAAGGTTCGGGCAAAAATTAGGGATAAAATAAAAAAATATGTACACCCGGCAAGTTAAAAACTCGAAAGGGCGACTTGGGCAAAAAAGGGTTTCTCGGTGGACTGAAAACCCGAAAGGGAGGTCCAAGCAAAAGTTAGGGAATTAAAGCGTATGACTATGTCCCGTCGGATCACTTAACAGACAATATTTGACTTGCACTAACAAACTCAGAGTTTATGATCAATTCAATCATCTTCGGATGAAGCAACAATAGATAAGATATTCGGAGATATAAAGGCTATAGTAGAATGGGAACCCCATGGAATTATTACACATAGCTATCTTTCTTTGTATAAACTTTTCTTGTTTTATGGCACCATTCTCTTACTAGAATGTTTGTCTCATTTGTACAAAATACTTATTCAAAGTCAATACAAAGATACCCCTTTGGAAAAAAAATTATTATTTGTCTTTTCTTTACAATTGTGTTTTGTTTGCAAAAGCGTCCAATGATTCATTGGTGAACATATACATTTGAACATAATTACTGTTTACAAATAAACAAAATGAGAAAGACAATTACTGATATGTTGAAAGGACAGGAAAACGTCTCTAGGCTATTCCATAAGTAATCCCCATAGTACGTCATTTAAATCCCCAGCGGAACAAATCTCAAATTATTAATCCCCAGTAGAAATCGTCAAAATTCTCAGGATTTCCCAAGCAGATCTTACAAGCAGCACATGGCGTTGCCCTCACCATAGAATTTACTTCTCTCAACAAGAGTTTGTCAGTACTTCAACTTCAAGACATGAAAATTCAACATATCCTCAGCAGCATTCAAGGATTTATTTTCCTCAATCATACAACAATATAGCAGATCAGCTTACATGCACGTACATTGCATCCATATATCATAAACATTGATAAAACAAATACATTGCATCATACATTTCATGCAACATAACTTTGTGTTTCAGCTAACATTTTACCCTTTTCAGGATAAGATTAACAGCTACCATTAACAATATGTAATCATGATACAATTCAGATACGCTCTAGACACGGATGCCATTCTGATACTCATTCAGATTTCAAATTCAGATACAGTTCAGATACGCTCCAGACACAGATGCCATTCTGATACTCATTCAGATACAGTTCAGATACACTCCAGACACGGATGACATTCTGATACTCATTCAGTTTCAACTTTCAGATACAGTACGGATATGCTCCAGACACGGATGCCATTCTGATACTCGTCCAGATACAACCTTTCAAGATACAGTTCAGATACGTCCCAAACACGGACACCATTCTGATACTTATTCTTTCGGCTTACAACTTACAATTCAACAAACATTCTTGGATGGCATCTACAAGCCCATCTCCAACAAGATTATGCCACTTCTCCAAATGGCATCTTTAAGCCCATTCCCTCAACTACACATTGTCGAGTGCAAATTTTTGGGCACTCTAATGTCCAATCATTCTCTCACCTTCGAGTCACGAATGGCAAAACTCGCCAATCTAACTCTTCGGGTTTAAGAAGATTGAACAGGGGCAGCTGTTGTACCCCAAAATTTTCCCTCTCATTTATCAAGACTTTTCTCACAAGATCTCTTTAACTCAAGACTGGATTAGGGTTTGATCAGCTGTTGTTTTCAATGTTTATAAGTTGTTTGGAAATGTGTGTGTTTGTTTTGAAAATAGCAAGGATATTTGTTTGAAAATAGAGCAAGTAACTAGAAGCAATCTACCTACTCAAATGTCTTTCTTATGCATTCTCTATTCCTTTGACATTGTTGTCTTACCATCGATTTGTTAAGCAACCCTATCTTTGGATGTAAACGGGACGGGCGTGGGTCATCGTATAACCATAATTAGCAATGTTGCAAAGTATCTTAGCATTTTTTAGGGACTAAGATCATTTTGTAAGGCAACTTTGAATAGCGTCATCGAGGGACTATGATATTTTGATTTTGTTTGTTTTACCGAGATACTTTGCATGCGTAATATGGCTATTTTTGTATAAGGCAACCAAGTGGAGAAACCCTAAGGGTGTTTGTGTGCAAGTGTATTTGATTGCATGCTTTTGTCTTTGACTTTTTTGGTGATCTATTTATTGATTTTATCTTGCATTTACATTTGAAAGCGATAAATTGCATAAATGTAAAGTCCTACACTATTACAACATTTAGGGGGGTGGGGATATAAATTTATGAATGGGGAATACCAGCGAGAAAAATAAAGAAAATAACAAGGGGAAGAAAGAAAGAAAAAAGAAAAAGATCAGCGTGCTGCTGAAAGGAAGTCAGAAGTTCTGACCCTGGCCTGCTGCAGAACAACAACCTGTTAGTGAAAATGTATAGGTCAGAGGTTCTGACCCTGGTACGCTGCAAAACAGAAACATGTTAGTGAAAATGTATGGGGTCGGAGGTTCTAACCCTGCTGGGAACACAGTAATTTTCAGAAGTTCTGATATTACTGATAACAAAACAGGCTCCAGAGGCGCTGGTGCCAATGTCAGAACTTGGTCTCCCTCTATGCTAGTCAAAACATCTGCAATTTGGTTATTTTCCCACAAAACAGAAGACATGCCTAGGACAGTTTCAGCAGGTGTCATAGCATTTTAGAAATCATAACCAAAAATCAGAGGCAAGTTCTGAACTGATTCATTCTCTACTTAAGCATACATATGCGTGAAAATCTCAGAACATGCATGTTGTACCCCAAAATTTGCCCTCCCATATTCTTCAAGAAATTGCCAAGCCAAGTCACAAAATTCCCCAAGGGTTGCCCAGTGCAAAGGCCTCCTATACAGTCAAAACTAGGGTTTGTGTTCTGATCAAGAAATTGAAGGTTTCAAAGGCCCAATCAAGTCTCACATGCCTACAAATATGGTCAAGTATCCTCATACCAAGTTTCAAGGCATTCAGTATAAAATTGCACAGTCAAAACCCTAAATTGCACTATAGTCAACTGTAGGGGCAAAATGGTCATTTGGCAGTCAAAAGTTCAAATTTTTGGTCAACATATCATTTTGAAGCCACAAACATCATTTGATCAATGCTTGATCATGATTCTCAAAATTTGGCTCAGAAAATCATCAAGATGCAAAAGTTTCCTTATTTGGACAGCTGAAAAAGTCAACTGAAATTGACCAGGGCATAACTTTCACATGGATTATCAGAAAAATTCCATCCAAAGCTCATTTTGAAGAGAAAGACATTTCCTACAACTCATCTTCATACTTCAAGTCCAAGAAATGCTCTCACAAAAAGTTATCAATTTCAACATTATAGGTCATTTTCAAAAGTCAACAAAAAGGGACTTTAAGTCAAAGGCCATAACTTGAGATTGGTAAATCAAAATGACATGGGACAAAAGACATTGGTTAGAGGACTCAAATACCTTTCCAAAATGTTCAAGAACATGAGAAAATCTTAAAAATTGAGCAAGTTATGCCTTGTAGAAGTTGGGAAATTTTTGGATATTTTGAAAAGTCAACATTGATTCAAATGACCTAAAATTGCTAATGGGCCCATTTTTCTTCCATGATTCATCATTCTAAGCATATGCACGACCACTTGGCCCAAAGGGAAGTATTTTCTCATTTTTTATTTATTTATTTGAATTATTATTTACATTAATTCATTTAAATCATTTAAAATACATGAAAAATATTTAATCCACCCTAACCAATCTTTTTATACATGTTTTGGACTCAATATTTCGTGCTTGTACAATTATGGAAAGATTTGGCTTGATTGGATGCTAATTGATACAAAAACATGTGAAAAGGATATGATAAAGATCTTAAGAAATCCAATATTCAAAACAATGAATTACAAGAGATTTGATTGAAATTTTTGACCTAATACATTCACTACATAAGCACAAACATAACCCTAATGTCCATAGACTCGCAGCAGCTCAGAATACACCATTGCAAACTTGGAAAAATTCCTTAAAAACTCAAAACTGAAAAGCACCTTTCAGGACGATTCAAGCCCTAATATTCATTCCATTGGCTTCCTGAAGCTTCACTGATCATATTTCAATTCAGAACATTCATCAAAAGGCAAGGAATCGGTGTACAGAACTCAACATATTCCATGAAAATTTCATAATCATATTCTATAATCTATGCATTTTCATGACATTTCAATTATTGATTCTTGTTCCTGGTGTGATTCTAAAGCTAACCCATATGTTTGATTGAATTTTTGCAAGCCATACGCGATTATGCCATAACTGTTTTCTAGGGTTTACAGAGCTTGAAATTGGGGTTTCTCAAATAAGGCAAAATTGAGACTCCAAACCACCACCATTAGCTTCAGCACGTTCAGACGAAGAGGAAACACCAATCGCGCCCAATTTATGGACACCATAGCGCTAGTCTCTATTTTCTTGAAACTGACCTTAGACAACGCACGTAAAACCGTTGCCTTATATTTTGTGTTTCAGGCACGCGAGGAAGACGACTGCGTGGCTGCCAATGATTGGTTAATTTAAATCTCGCGTGCTTTAATCCACTAATGTTTCGCTTTTCTTTTATATTATTTACTTGTTACTAATATATCAAAAAGATTCAGTGGCTCAGCTGGCAAACGCTCATTGCTTCAACATCCAAGACCTGGGTTCGAGTCCCAGGTCTGTATAATTTCCATATTATTTTTCTATGTGAATTCCTATGCAGGCACAACATTAATGCGCACCATATTCCGTCACCATCAAGCCATCCACGTATCTAACAAATTCAAATCAAAGGCTGAGATTGGATGTACATCATAAGCTTGGTCAAAGTGTTAACACGCTAGTGGCAAAAGTCAATGGATCTGAAGCTTGTTGGGCCAGATTGCTAAGGCCTACACCTCCATATTGGGGCCTGAACCCCCCCCCTGGTTTGCAATTTTCTTCATATTTTATTATTTTTTAATTGTTATTTTATTTTCTTCATTGTTTTAATTTAATTAATTATTTTTTTACAAAATACAAAAACACATAAAAAACCCAGAAAAAGATAAAAAATATAATGATTATTTATTTTGATATTTTTTTGTAAATAAATTAGCATGTAATTAATTAGTTTTAAATTAGGTTACAATTTTAATTCTTTTCATAATAAAATCTAAAAAATGTAGAATTAGGTTTAATTGATAATTTTTATTTCCTTTTAATTTTTCTTTTTTACCATAATATTATTTATTTATTTGTTTCTATAATTAAATTATGCATGAAAATAACTTAGGTTTAAATTAGGTCAAATTTCAACATTTTTCTTAATAATCTTAAAAATAAATAGAATTAGGGTTTGCCTTCAATTTTAATTTTAATTAATTCTTTTTCTATTAAATCTTGAAAAACATAAAAATACCAAAAACATTTTCTTTTTTAATTTTAATTTTAATTCCGTATTAATTTAATTTTGCAAAAGGGTCCAACGCCCATGTTCTTAATTGTTTTATTTCGCATATTTATTTTATGTCGTCAAATAATTATGTATCTGTCCCGAAGCCTTGTAATTACTTTTCGCACTTTTTATTTACTTTGCTTTATTTATTTTTCTGTCAAATCGGGTCCGGTTTAATTTTGGCGATGTGGACCCGCGCCGTTTGTAATAGCTTTAGATTTACTTTTTCTCGCAATATTTTAACTGTTAACAAAGCATGCAAGAATGAATGACCATAATAAAATCAAGCGTAGAACACCAATAAACATGACAAGACAAATACAAATGAAAACGACACACAAATCGCACACACCACCCCCTAGGGTACGCCTCACTGTTGCCTTGCCTCGAAAGGTGATCGTCGAGTAGAGGATGTCTTAGTAAGTCCTCATGATCCGGGAACCTGGCATGAGGGTAGCTTCTAAGGTGTCTTCCCATTGCTCCGGTGATCACCATGTCCCGAACATCGAATTGACCCGAACACCTCCAACGGTGGTGCTACCTACCTCTCAATGGTGGGATGGCACTACTTTAAAGGACATTTACACAGACGAATTCCTTAGGGTAGGTAGACAACTCGTAGATACTTTCTCTCTTCAAAAACAAACAAAAATCTTTTCACACCGACACTTTTCAAAAGCTTTCAAAGCAATTTTTCAAACACTCTGACACAAGAGTCGAACTGGAATTTTCAAAGAAACTTTTTAAAAACCCACAGTTGAAAAGCAAACAAACCATTTTTGAAAACACAAGTGAGCCAGTATCTAAGAGCCCATGGATAACCATGGATAGAAAGGGTGCTAACACCTTCCCTTTCTATAACCTACCTCCCGAACCGAGAGCAATCTCTTTAAGGAATTTTTCTGTACTTTTGTCCTTTCCATTTGGAGAAAATAAAAGACGGTGGCGACTCTTGCTTCCGCGACATTTCGCGAACCAGCGTTAAACAGTCAGTTCCAGATCCACCGATCACAGAACTGGCGACTCTGCTGGGGATAATCTTATAAAGTGAGGTGTACCTTAGGGCTAGCTCATAACTATGTTTTCAATTGTCTTCTTTTGCTTTATTATTGTGGGTTGCTTGGGAGTTCTATAGATCCTAACCCGGATCTGGGGGATACCTTTCTTAGAAAGTAGCAACAAGGCTGTGAGGGAACTGTGCGGGGTATACCGACATGGTTGAAACAGCCTGCTACGTTGATGTGGCACTTTGGTGTGTACCGGTAACCCTTGAGTTCAGTCAAGGAGAGTACGGGGCCTCCGCGTGGTGTCGTGAAGCATCAACAGACCTTAGGAACCTTAATCGAACAATCTTGGCCTCTTTAGGGTAGTGAGATAACTGACTTTGGTGCAGTCCGAGGTTGGTTGATACTCGATACTACACTCAATTGAGGGTTGCTTTCCTGGAATATTTCGGTCGCCAGTTCAGTGGCTAAATCGAAACGATGAACAATGAAAGCAATCCCGTGATATTGGGAACCTTAGAACCCGGTTACTTTGATTAGGACAGGTTGAACTCACCAGCTTCAAGAGGGTACTACCCAAACCCCATGCTGGCCTTAAACCTTAAGGGTTTGTCTTGTGTGCCTTGTGTGCCTTCGTACTTGACTACTTGCATGCTTTTCGTCTGACACTTGAGCTTCTTGCAGGTTTTGTTTATAGTCCTTAATAAGGGCTCATAACAGGGTTTATTCATATTACCCCATGCATCATAACATCATACCATTGCATACATCCTAACCCATTTCAAGGATCTCAAGGGCTTGTGATGCAGGTCATGGTGAATCAACTATCCCAGCAAGGGGCAAAGAGGATTTATTTTCCTCTAGCCAAGGTAGTCAGGGGCTATGACCCACTGGATATGGTGAGCCTTTGACCCTTGAAGAAGGACTCTCAACAACATGAAGTTCCTTCAATCAAGTTGCCAGCTTCCAACTCTAACAAGTTTCTCTGTTTACCCCGCGAGGTCCTTGAAATCATTGCATACATGTCATACATATCATTGCATAACAGGTACCCTTTCTCTGCAGGTTACTTACCTTCTTCGCTGTTTATTTCAGCCGATCGTCATGAATCCTGAATCATCAGCTGAGCAGTCCATCAAGGCCCTCCAGGCTCAGAACGCCCAGTTCCAAGGGCTGATCATGAATTTGACCTAGGGGCAACAAGATCTGAAGGCTCTGCTCTTGAAGAAGGACAAGAAGAAGAAGAGGACTGTTTTGTTCAGCCCTAGACGCAGATCTGGGAACACACCGCAGACTGCAACTGAGAGGACTACTCCGTCTGTGAGGGAAAGCAGTCACCATGAGAGAGAGGTGCCTAGTCCAGTGGTCTCTGACAACGAGACAGATTTCAACGACGAACAATACCCTCCGGCCGAGGACAAGTACAAACAGCTGGAGGATAGGCTGAATGCTATGGAGATCCAACAGGTACCTGGGCTGGATTTTGGAGATCTGGGTTTGTCAACTGGTGTGATTATTCCTCGGAAGTTCAAAGCACCATCCTTTACCAAGTATGACGGGGCGTCTTGTCCCAAGTTACATCTCAGGTCCTATGTTCGGAAGATTCAACCATATACGGTGGACAAGAATTTGTGGATCCATTTCTTCCAGGAGAGTCTTTCAGGGACTCATCTCGAATGGTTCTATCAGCTAGATGGGACCAAGGTTCGTAACTGGGAGGAGTTGGCTACTGCTTTCTACAAGCAGTATCAATATAATGCCGACCTTGCTCCTACGCGTACCCAACTCCAAGGTATGTCGATAGGATTAAGTGAAGGTTTCAAGGAGTACGCACAAAGATGGAGAGACCTTGCTGGAAGGGTGCAACCTCCCTTAACTGACCGGGAGCTCGTTGATATGTTCTTGGGGACCCTATCCGGGCCGTTCTTCAATCACCTCATTGGTAATTCATCTGCTGGATTTACCGACCTCATCCTGACTGGCGAAAGAATTGAAGCTGGCATCAAGAGTGGGAAAATTCAAGAGGCCACAC
This sequence comes from Vicia faba, assembly GCA_948472305.1. Taxonomy (NCBI): domain Eukaryota; kingdom Viridiplantae; phylum Streptophyta; class Magnoliopsida; order Fabales; family Fabaceae; genus Vicia; species Vicia faba. The sequence continues at coordinate 1,050,249,288 of OX451736.1, read as the reverse complement.
CTTCTGATATTCATAAAAAGCCTTACACGGGAAAGAAGGAATCTAATGCTGCATACAGTCAAAAGAGTCGCCGTGATCAACATGCAGGGGCAGTCATGATCTCTGGTTCTGCACCATGCCGTCAACCACAAAGGGGAAACCAGCAAAGGCCGGACGGGCCTAAAAGGCAGTTCACCAACATTAACATGCCATGGTCACAAGCACTACAACACATGTTGAAGATGAACCTGATTGCAGTGATCAACCCTCTTGCCAATCCTAAGACCTCCTCTCCTAGCTATAATCCAGAAGCAAGGTGTGCTTATCATTCTGATAGCCCGGGGCACGATACTGAGGATTGTTGGGCACTGAAGTACAAAATTCAGAATATGATCGATGCCAAAGAGATCGAGTTCGAGCCTGTCGAGACTCCCAACGTGATCACTGCTCCATTGCCAAAACATGGCTAGAGTCAAGAGATTTTTGTTCATTTGAATTCAAGTTGTATTTTTCCTTTCTTGTTCAGATAAACAATTATCATGTTAAACTCTTTTATTTCATGAATGCATTACACATGTCTGTCTTGATTTAATTATGTCTACTATACTTAAAACTGCTTTCATATTTTTGCAATGGTCAACTCTTAATTGAAAATTCTAAACCTCTTGAGGGAGGATGACGAAAACGATACCATAATCTACAGTATGCTTTTGAACAGACCCCGCTGATGAGGTACAGGCATTGTTTCAATCCCTAAACACTGGAGTTATAAGGATGATAATCCCTCGTCAACCCATCAGAGCCAAAGAAGTAGGAGTTTTTATTTTCGAAAATCAAAACCCTTAATCATAACCTGGGGCAGGGTAGTTCTCTCAGTTGATCCAAGTGCACAATGAATGGCACCAAATGAGTTTTTCAAAAACAAAAGACAGTGATGGTTCCGAACAATCATAAGGACAGGCAGTCATTATCAAAAAAAATCATAAATGAAAAGCCCAAAAAGTCAAAACCAATAAAGAAGACTTACCAAACTGGGGCATCCCGCTGACTGTAATTCCAAAAAGGAAACAGTTCAGGCAAAAAAGAAAGGGATAACAAAAATCAAGCAAGAGGTCTCACAACCAAAGCAAAAATGACTGCCTATTCAAAAGAAATCATCAACATCTGACCCATTATTGGAACATCAAAGCAAAGACTCAAGCAAGGTCTAACGCATGATCAACTGAGTTTAGGTTTGGAGAACATCACGAAGAGCGGGTGGGTACAAATAATTTGAGCCTTTATCCTTTGTTTCTTAAAACCGTGAACCAGGCCACGTTACAACCCTTAAAAGTCCTAGCTGAAGCATGGGTTAGTTCGAAAGCATACTGTTACGAAGGTATCCCGACTTCTGAAGGTTTGCTGTAAAATCTTGAGTTGACACCGCACTGTATTACAAAAAAAGCATTTTCAAAATTCAAGACAGACATAGGCTTTTGCATTCTTAAAATAACCTTGTTTGCATATAACTATTTGTTTGAACAGCAGGGAAATTCGCACGATGAACACCTTGTGAACAGAAATACCTCCAATCAAGGGGCACAGTAGGAGCATTGCCCATTATCTGGGGCATGGCAAAATACTTCCAACAGGGGCAACTCCCTGCATTCTGAGAGCATGGACATAGTCGGAAAAGTACTACGCGTAATCAAAGACCCGCTAGGTTGACATACCTAGGCAAAAATAAGGGCTTCCCGGCGAACCAAAAGGGTTCGGGCAAAAATAAGGGATGAAACGAAAAATCTGTACACCCGGCAAGTCGAAAACCTGAAAAGGCGGCTTGGGCAAAAATGGGTATCCCGATGGACTGAAAACCCGAAAGGGAGGTCCAGGCAAAAGTTAGGGATCAAAGCGTACGACTATGTCCCGGCATCTCGTCACTTGTCTACCCGAAGATTTGTCAAAGTACCCCCACAGGTACTCCCTTCCCTCACCTCCGAAACAGGGGCAATAATAAGTTATCCAGGCGATCCAATTGCTCTGTCAACCAAAGTACAAAGGAAAGATCAACATAAGGATGATTACCATCTATCTTTACAAATTCCAGATCGTGGGTTAACATCCGAAACCAAACAGGACAATCATCCACTTAATCAAAATCATGCAACCCTACACCGGTTCCTTCTCAATTTTCAGAAGAAGTTTTACACGAACTTATCCAAGTAACCTAACCCCGGTTCCTCCAGAAGTCTCACATGGACCTATCTCAAGATGACCTAACCTCGGTTCATCAAGAAGTTTTTACACGAACTTATCCAAGTAACCTAACCCCGGTTCCTCCAGAAGTCTCACATGGACCTATCTCAAGATGACCTAACCCCGGTTCATCAAGAAGTTTTTACACGAACTTATCCAAGTAACCTAACCCCGGTTCCTCCAGAAGTCTCACATGGACCTATCTCAAGATGACCTAACCCCGGTTCATCAAGAAGTTTTTACACGAACTTATCCAAGTAACCTAACCCCGGTTCCTCCAGAAGTCTCACATGGACCTATCTCAAGATGACCTAACCCCGGTTCATCAAGAAGTTTTTACACGAACTTATCCAAGTAACCTAACCCCGGTTCCTCCAGAAGTCTCACATGGACCTATCTCAAGATGACCTAACCCCGGTTCATCAAGAAGTTTTTACACGAACTTATCCAAGTAACCTAACCCCGGTTCCTCCAGAAGTCTCACATGGACCTATCTCAAGATGACCTAACCCCGGTTCATCAAGAAGTTTTTACACGAACTTATCCAAGTAACCTAACCCCGGTTCCTCCAGAAGTCTCACATGGACCTATCTCAAGATGACCTAACCCCGGTTCATCAAGAAGTTTTTACACGAACTTATCCAAGTAACCTAACCCCGGTTCCTCCAGAAGTCTCACATGGACCTATCTCAAGATGACCTAACCCCGGTTCATCAAGAAGTTTTTACACGAACTTATCCAAGTAACCTAACCCCGGTTCCTCCAGAAGTCTCACATGGACCTATCTCAAGATGACCTAACCCCGGTTCATCAAGAAGTTTTTACACGAACTTATCCAAGTAACCTAACCCCGGTTCCTCCAGAAGTCTCACATGGACCTATCTCAAGATGACCTAACCCCGGTTCATCAAGAAGTTTTTACACAAACTTATCCAAGTAACCTAACCCCGGTTCCTCCGGAAGTCTTACATGGACCTATCTCAAGATGACCTTACCTCGGTTCGTCAAGAAGTTTTACACGAACTTATCCTGCGGCAACCTAACCCCGGTTCCCCTCAGAAGTCTTACATGGATTTAGCTCAAGATAACCTCACCCCGGTTCATCAAGAAGTTTTACATGAACTTACCCCACCAAACAACCCTACACCGGTTCCCTCTCTTCAAGATACAGTTTTACATGGACTCGTCACCCAGAAACCCTACACAGGTTCTCCCTTTCCAAAAACGAAGTTTTACACGAACTCATCATCAAAGTAACCCTACCCAGGTTCCTTCTCCAGTTCAGATGCGGTTTTACACGAGCTCATCAGCAGACAACCTTACATATGTTCCCTCTTTCAAAATTACAGTTCAAAATTTCCCCAGGAGAGTCCAATCCAATTCCCCCAGGAAGGTTGGAATTCATCCCCCCAAGCAGTAAGTTTATCCCCAGTAGATTCTGGAAGCTTATCCTCCCTCAGAGCACGAACGCGTCGTCCGGCTGGATTTAAAGAGTTATTTCCTTAACAGGACATAACTGGGTTATCCTCAGCCAAAAGCCATGGAAAGAGCGTCGTCGACGAAGCCTTCTTATCCCCAGCGAAGTCTATCAGCACTTCCAGCACAACAAGGGTATCCCCAGCAAATTATTATCAACGCTCAGCAAAGCATCCCTCTTCCCACAGAGTATTGCTTCCCAGCATGGTCGCTAGAGTATCTTTTCTCCCCGCAGAATCTTCCATTTGCCAAGTTTATTCCGCAATGGAGTCATCTTCTCCTACCAGTATTCTTGCAACTCTCATCCCCAGCGGAAGTAAAAGCTTATTCTTCAATATCAGCCCAAGATACGACTTCCCGGCACCCGTCAAGGATTCACTTTCCTAGACAAAGACATACATAAAACATCACATATATCATTATAACATGCATAGACGCATCACATATCACAAATCTCATTTATGTTGAGAACATCATTGCTTGATCCATATCATGCATTGCATATAACTGACCTTTACCTTTCAGGAAAGATCCAGTTAAATGCTTAGCTATGTTCCAAAACCTTCTCTGGTTCAGTCAGATCGACCCTAAGATCTCCCTGATGCTTATCCAGTTGAAGATATTTCAAGACCTTGTCCGGTTCAGTTAAATCGACCCTAAGATTTTCCTGATGCTTATCCAGTCAAAGGCCTTCTCTGGTTCAGTCAGATCGACCCTAAGATCTCCCTGATGCTTATCCAGTTGAAGATACTCCAAGACCTTGTTCGGTTCAGTTAAGTCGACCCTAAGATTTTCCTGATGCTTATCCAGTCGAAGGCCTTCTCTGGTTCAGTCAGATCGACCCTAAGATCTCCCTGATGCTTATCCAGTTGAAGATATTTCAAGACCTTGTCCGGTTCAGTTAAATCGACCCTAAGATTTTCCTGATGCTTATCCAGTCAAAGGCCTTCTCTGGTTCAGTCAGATCGACCCTAAGATCTCCCTGATTCTTATCCCAGTAGAAGACACCCAAGATTTTCTCAACGAGCGTTGTTGAAGTTAAAATCACCCAAGATTCTCTTACCATTCATGCTAAGGGAGTAACCATCCCTGGTTCATTCATCGCTGTTTGAAGATCCAGACTCAGCTCCTGTAACCAGTCAGGACACATCTATACCAAACATCTGAAAACCAGCTCCTGCAACGTGTCAGGTACTCATTTGTTCTTTTGCAGGTATGCAAGTTCTCGCTAAGGAATCTCCTACGCGACCAACATCCAGATGGCATCTATAAGCCCATCGTCCTATCCATCAATCTCCAAATGGCATCTATAAGCCCATTCCCCCACCACACTGCCACCATGTGAGCGCAAATTTCTGGGCACTCTAGTGTTCAATCATCTTCCACCTTCGGATTACGAAAGGCACGTTAGCCAATCTGCATCCTCAGGTCTAAGAAAATTGAACAGGGGCAACTGTTGTACCCCAAAATTTGCCCTCCCATATTCTTCAAGAAATTGCCAAGCCAAGTCACAAAATTCCCCAAGGGTTGCCCAGTGCAAAGGCCTCCTATACAGTCAAAACTAGGGTTTGTGTTCTGATCAAGAAATTGAAGGTTTCAAAGGCCCAATCAAGTCTCACATGCCTACAAATATGGTCAAGTATCCTCATACCAAGTTTCAAGGCATTCAGTATAAAATTGCACAGTCAAAACCCTAAATTGCACTACAGTCAACTGTAGGGGCAAAATGGTCATTTGGCAGTCAAAAGTTCAAATTTTTGGTCAACATATCATTTTGAAGCCACAAACATCATTTGATCAATGCTTGATCATGATTCTCAAAATTTGGCTCAGAAAATCATCAAGATGCAAAAGTTTCCTTATTTGGACAGCTGAAAAAGTCAACTGAAATTGACCAGGGCATAACTTTCACATGGATTATCAGAAAAATTCCATCCAAAGCTCATTTTGAAGAGAAAGACATTTCCTACAACTCATCTTCATACTTCAAGTCCAAGAAATGCTCTCACAAAAAGTTATCAATTTCAACATTATAGGTCATTTTCAAAAGTCAACAAAAAGGGACTTTAAGTCAAAGGCCATAACTTGAGATTGGTAAATCCAAAATAACATGGGACCAAATTCATTGGTTAGAGGACTCAAAGACCTTTCCAAAATGTTCAAGAACATGAGAAAAGCTTAAAAATTGAGCAAGTTATGCCTTGTAGAAGTTGGGAAATTTTTGGATATTTTGAAAAGTCAACATTGATTCAAATGACCTAAAATTGCTAATGGGCCCATTTTTCTTCCATGATTCATCATTCTAAGCATATGCACGACCACTTGGCCCAAAGGGAAGTATTTTCTCATTTTTTATTTATTTATTTGAATTATTATTTACATTAATTCATTTAAATCATTTAAAATACATGAAAAATATTTAATCCACCCTAACCAATCTTTTTATACATGTTTTGGACTCAATATTTCGTGCTTGTACAATTATGGAAAGATTTGTCTTAATTGGATGCTAATTGATACAAAAACATGTGAAAAGGATATGATAAAGATCTTAAGAAATCCAATATTCAAAACAATGAATTACAAGAGATTTGATTGAAATTTTTGACCTAATACATTCACTACATAAGCACAAACATAACCCTAATGTCCATAGACTCGCAGCAGCTCAGAATACACCATTGCAAACTTGGAAAAATTCCTTAAAAACTCAAAACTGAAAAGCACCTTTCAGGACGATTCAAGCCCTAATATTCATTCCATTGGCTTCCTGAAGCTTCACTGATCATATTTCAATTCAGAACATTCATCAAAAGGCAAGGAATCGGTGTACAGAACTCAACATATTCCATGAAAATTTCATAATCGTATTCTATAATCTATGCATTTTCATGACATTTCAATTATTGATTCTTGTTCCTGGTGTGATTCTAAAGCTAACCCATATGTTTGATTGAATTTTTGCAAGCCATACGCGATTATGCCATAACTGTTTTCTAGGGTTTACAGAGCTTGAAATTGGGGTTTCTCAAATAAGGCAAAATTGAGACTCCAAACCACCACCATTAGCTTCAGCACGTTCAGACGAAGAGGAAACACCAATCGCGCCCAATTTATGGACACCATAGCGCTAGTCGCTATTTTCTTGAAACTGACCTTAGACAACGCACGTAAAACCGTTGCCTTATATTTTGTGTTTCAGGCACGCGAGGAAGACGACTGCGTGGCTGCCAATGATTGGTTAATTTAAATCTCGCGCGCTTTAATCCACTAATGTTTCGCTTTTCTTTTATATTATTTACTTGTTACTAATATATCAAAAAGATTCAGTGGCTCAGCTGGCAAACGCTCATTGCTTCAACATCCAAGACCTGGGTTCGAGTCCCAGGTCTGTATAATTTCCATATTATTTTTCTATGTGAATTCCTATGCAGGCACAACATTAATGCGCACCATATTCCCTCACCATCAAGCCATCCACGTATCTAACAAATTCAAATCAAAGGCTGAGATTGGATGTACATCATAAGCTTGGTCAAAGTGTTAACACGCTAGTGGCAAAAGTCAATGGATCTGAAGCTTGTTGGGCCAGATTGCTAAGGCCTACACCTCCATATTGGGGCCTGAACCCCCCCCCCCCTGGTTTGCAATTTTCTTCATATTTTATTATTTTTTAATTGTTATTTTATTTTCTTCATTGTTTTAATTTAATTAATTATTTTTTTACAAAATACAAAAACACATAAAAAACCCAGAAAAAGATAAAAAATATAATGATTATTTATTTTGATATTTTTTTGTAAATAAATTAGCATGTAATTAATTAGTTTTAAATTAGGTTACAATTTTAATTCTTTTCATAATAAAATCTAAAAAATGTAGAATTAGGTTTAATTGATAATTTTTATTTCCTTTTAATTTTTCTTTTTTACCATAATATTATTTATTTATTTGTTTCTATAATTAAATTATGCATGAAAATAACTTAGGTTTAAATTAGGTCAAATTTCAACATTTTTCTTAATAATCTTAAAAATAAATAGAATTAGGGTTTGCCTTCAATTTTAATTTTAATTAATTCTTTTTCTATTAAATCTTGAAAAACATAAAAATACCAAAAACATTTTCTTTTTTAATTTTAATTTTAATTCCGTATTAATTTAATTTTGCAAAAGGGTACAACGCCCATGTTCTTAATTGTTTTATTTCGCATATTTATTTTATGTCGTCAAATAATTATGTATCTGTCCCGAAGCCTTGTAATTACTTTTCGCACTTTTTATTTACTTTGCTTTATTTATTTTTCTGTCAAATCGGGTCCGGTTTAATTTTGGCGATGTGGACCCGCGTCGTTTGTAATAGCTTTAGATTTACTTTTTCTCGCAATATTTTAACTGTTAACAAAGCATGCAAGAATGAATGACCATAATAAAATCAAGCGTAGAACACCAATAAACATGACAAGACAAATACAAATGAAAACGACACACAAATCGCACATACCACCCCCTAGGGTACGCCTCACTGTTGCCTTGCCTCGAAAGGTGATCGTCGAGTAGAGGATGTCTTAGTAAGTCCTCATGATCCGGGAACCTGGCATGAGGGTAGCTTCTAAGGTGTCTTCCCATTGCTCTGGTGATCACCATGTCCCGAACATCGAATTGACCCGAACACCTCCAACGGTGGTGCTACCTACCTCTCAATGGTGGGATGGCACTACTTTAAAGGACATTTACACAGACGAATTCCTTAGGGTAGGTAGACAACTCGTAGATACTTGCTCTCTTCAAAAACAAACAAAAATCTTTTCACACCGACACTTTTCAAAAGCTTTCAAAGCAATTTTTCAAACACTCTGACACAAGAGTCGAACTGGAATTTTCAAAGAAACTTTTTAAAAACCCACAGTTGAAAAGCAAACAAACCATTTTTGAAAACACAAGTGAGCCAGTATCTAAGAGCCCATGGATAACCATGGATAGAAAGGGTGCTAACACCTTCCCTTTCTATAACCTACCTCCCGAACTGAGAGCAATCTCTTTAAGGAATTTTTCTGTGCTTTTGTCCTTTCCATTTGGAGAAAATAAAAGACGGTGGCGACTCTTGCTTCCGCGACATTTCGCGAACCAGCGTTAAACAGTCAGTTCCAGATCCACCGATCACAATGCACAACATTAGAAGCATGATATCTACATTGTGTTTTTGAGCATGAAAATCTGGTGATGCTTAAGCAATGTGGTGAGGTTCAACAAGTGCTTACCTTGCAGCTGGAAAAAGTTCTGTGAACTGGAGTTAGCCTCAACTCTGATGATGTTTTGAACAACTTCTTTGAATGGATGGATGGAGGGTATATAGTAGTATGAACACAGAAGTTATGGCAGTTTCTAACGTGTGGGTCAGAAACAAATGGGTGTTTTTTGGTCAAGAAATATGAACAAATGGAGTTTGAACGCAAGGGATCCAAAGTTAATGGTTTGTATGTTGTGTTTAGAATTTTTTAAACTCTGGGAATTTTTGGCAGAGGTTCAAGACTTTTCTTTCTCAAAATTTTGATTCCTTTCACAAATTTTTCTGCCTGGCCTCTTCTCAGTGATCAATGGTATTTTATATATAGGCAAAGCTTTATGGGTTTTGAAATGTCAAGTGGCGCCAATATCATGCACTAGATGCTGACTTACCCTTGAAGAAAGTTCATAAAAAGTTGTGATGATTGACAACTTTTAGCCTAGGCTGGAATGGTAAGCAAGGATTAAGGAAAAGTGACAACCATAAGCGAAAAGTAGCGCATAGACCCATACCTAAATCTGCACAAAAGAGTTGTTATGCTACACGTGGAGAGACCCTTTGGACAAATACTCAAAAGTGGTTGTGAGCATTAATGAGAATTAAATGGTGATGAGATTGGTCAAAAATAAGAAATCTTGTAATATGAGATTTGCATCATTACTTAAATCTGAGCCAGCAGTTCCACTTCAGCATAGTCCAAAACAACACCCCCAAGTTCTGATCTTGGTATCCTGTTGCCTCAGCAAATTCTGAGGGTTCCCCAGGCTTTCCAGTATGTTTCTTTGATTTGCCTCTGAAAACTCTGGATTTAGAGATTCTGCAACAGCGTAGCACCCAATCTTCTGACCCTCTTACCTTCTGGTTCCAGCATGTTCTGAAGAAGCTTTCTGACTCTGTACTACACTTTATTTCCTTCTTTGTATTACTCTAGCAAACTCTGACTGGACTTGCGTAGATACTGAAGAGCTACATTCTGACTGAATGTTATATGTTGAGCTAAGTTTGCATCTTCTGACTTCTCCTGCCTGGAGGTTGGTTCAGAAGTTCTGAAATGTCATTTTTCTTAAATACTTTAGAAAAATTCTAAGTATTTAGAATTTAACTTTTCCAAGGTAAAATTTGACTTTTGAGCTTCTTGATGAAACAAACTTCATATTCCAACATGTCTTGATGAAATATGATTTTTGTGTTTTGATTTTGATCCAAAAACCAAAGTTTGACTTTTCAGAATGCAAATGACCATTTTGCCCTTGTAAATGGCTTGCTTGGAAAGAAATGATATTTCAAGGCTTGGATTCGTTTAAGAGAAAACTTTGAAAATCCAGGGTTTTTTCCTGAGAAATGAGAGGGCAAATTTTGGGGTACAACAACTGCCCCTGTTCAATCTTCTTTAACCTGAGGAGTTAGATTGGCGAGATTTTTCCATTCGCGACTCGAAGGTGGAAGATGATTGGACACTAACGTGCCCAGAAATTTGCACTCGGTGACGATAGGAGGAATGGGCTTAAAGATGTCATTTGGAGAGGTAATAAAATCTTGCTGGGAATGGGCTTGTAGATGCCATCCAAGAATTCTTGTTGAGATGTAGTTTGTGAGTCGAACCTCAGAATGGCGTCCGTGTATGGAGTGTACCTGAAGGCGTCTTTGAATAAGTATCAGAATGGCTTCCAAGTCTGGAGCGTATCTGAACTGTATCAAAAGTGTTGAAATATGAATGAGTATCAGAATGGCTTCCGTGTCTGGAGTGTATCTGCACTGTATCAAGAGTGTCCTTGAATGAGTATCAGAATGGATTCCGTGTCTGGAGCGTATTCGCACTGTATCAGGAGTGTCCTTGAATGAGTATCAAAATGGATTCTGTGTCTGGAGCGTATCTGAATTGTATCAAAAGTGTTGAAATCTGAATGAGTATCATAATGGCTTCCGGGTCTGGAGCGTATCTGAACTGTATTAGGAGGTGTCCTTGAATGAGCATCAGAATGGCTTCCATGTCTGGAGCATATCTGAACTGTATCAAAAGTGTTGAAATCTGAATGAGTATCAGAATGGCTTCCGGGTCTGGAGCGTATCTGAACTTTATCAGAAGTGTTGAAATCTGAATGAGTATCAGAATAGCTCCCGTGTTTGGAACGTATATGAACTGTATTAGAAGGTGGAATCTGAATCTGAATGAGTACCAGAATGGCTTTTGTGTCTGGAGCGTATCCGCACTGTATCAGGAGGTGTTTTTGAATGAGTATCAGAATGGCTTTTGGGTCTGGAGCGTACCTGAACTGTATCAGAAGTGTTGAAATCTGAATGAGTATCAGAATGGCTCCCGTGTCTGGAGCGTATCCGCACTGTATCATGAGTTGAATTTGGATCTGAATGAGTACCAGAATAGCTTCCGTGCCTGGAGCGTATCCGCACTGTATTAGGAGGCGTTTTTGAATGAGTATCAAAATGGCTTCCGGGTCTGGAGCGTATCTGAACTGTATCAAAAGTTGAATCTGAATCTGAATGAGTACCAGAATGGATTCCGTGTCTGGAGCGTATCCGCACTGTATCAGGAGGCGTTTTTGAATGAGTATCATAATGGCTTCCGGGTCTGGAGCGTATCTGAACTGTATCAAAAGTTGAATCTGAATCTGAATGAGTAACATAATGGCTTCCGTGTCTGGAGCGTATCCGCACTGTATCAAAAGTTGAATCTGAATCTGAATGAGTACCAGAATGGCTTCCGTGTCTGGAGCGTATCCGCACTGTATCAGGAGGCGTTTTTGAATGAGTATCAGAATGGCTTCCGGGTCTGAAGCGTATCTGAACTGTATCAAAAGTTGAATCTGAATCTGAATGAGTACCAGAATGGCTTCCGTGTCTAGAGCGTATCCGTACTGTATCAGGAGGCGTTTTTGAATGAGTATCAGAATGGCTTCCGGGTCTGGAGCGTATCCGCACTGTATCAAAAGTTGCATATTATTAACGGTAGCTATTAATCTTATCTTGAAAAGGGTAAAATGTTAGCTGAAACACCAAGTTATGTTACATGAAATGTATGATGCAATGTATTGGTTTTATTTGACGTTTATGATATATGGATGCAATGTATGCGCATGTGAGCTGATTTGCTGTATTGCTGTTGGTTTGGGGAAAATAAATCCATGACTGCTGCTGAGGATATGTAAGTCTTTATATCTTGAAGTCGACGTGTTGATGAATTTCTGTTGAGAGAAATAAACTCTTATTGTTAGGGAAGCGCAATATATTTCCTGTAAGATCTGCTTGGGGAAACTTGAGAATCTTGACGACTTCTACTGGGGATTAACCAATGAGAGTTTTTGTTTCGTTGGGAAGTATTGAAAACTCTGTGGGGAAAAAGTTTTGTTTCTGCTTGGGGAAAATAATTCGGGAGTCTCGGTTGTCTGTTGCTTTACTGGGGAATTATCCTTGGCTGGAGAGAATCAAAAGCTAGCTACTATCTGGTCGGATTCCAGGCTTCACAACAAACTGCTGGGGAATTTGGAGAAATTAGGCGATTTCTACCAAGAATTGATAAACTAGAAGCTTTGTTTTGCTGGGTAGCTGGGAGTTTTGTTCCGCTAGGGATTAGTGAAAACTCCGTGGGGAGAATGTTTATGGAATGGCCTTGAGATATTTTCCTATCCTTTCGACCTATCAGTAATTGTCTTTCTCATCTTGTTTATTTGTAAACAATGATCATGTTAAAATGCATATGTTCATTAATGAATCATTGGACGTTTTTGCAAACAAAAACACAATTGTAAAGAAAAGACAAATAGTCTTTGCACTTTCAAAGGGATGTCTTTGTATTGACTTCGAGTAAGTATTTTGTACAAAGGAGACAAACATTCTAGTAAGAGAATGGTGCCATAAAACAAGGAAAATTTTATACAAATAAAGATATCTATGTGTGATAGTCCAATGGGGTTCCCATTCTGCTATAGCCTTCGTATTCCTGAGCATCTTGTCTATTTGTTACTTCGTCTGAAGATGATTGGATTGATCAGAAACTCCGAGTTTGTCAGTGGAAGTCAAATGTGGTCCGTTAAGTGATCCGACGGGACATTGTCATACGCTTTTATTCCATAAATTTTGCCTAGGTGTGTCAACCTAGCGGGTCTCTTATGCGTAGTATCTTTTGACCATATATGTGTTTGCAGGGTGTGGCAGGTCGTCGCCGTCCATGGTGGTTAAGATCATTGCCCCATCGGAGAATATGTTTTTGATTACAAATGGTCCTTCATAGGTAGGAGTCCATTTGCCCCTAGGATCACTTTGTGGCAGGATGATACGTTTGATCACTAGATCCCCAACTTGATATACTTGACGTCTAACTTTCTTGTTGAAAGCCTTGATCATCTGTTTTTGATACACTTGACCATGGCAGACAGCAGTAAGTCTCTTTTCATCAATTAAGTTCAGTTGATCAAGTCGAGTTTGGATCCAATCGTCTTTATTAAAACCTGCATCCTTTATAATCCTCAGAGAGGGGATCTGAACTTCAATAGGTAAAACAGCTTCCATGCCATATACCAAATAATAGGGTGTTGCCCCAGTTGAGGTGCGATCTGTGGTATGATACCTGTGGAAAGCAAATGGTAGCATCTCATGCCATTCCTTGTACGTAACTGTCATTTTTTGTATGGTCTTTTTAATGTTTTTATTTGCAGCTTCAACAACACCATTCATCTTTGGCCGGTAGGGAGAAGAATTGTGATGCTGAATTTTGAATTGCTCGCACAAGGCGGTGATCATAGTGTTGTTAAGATTTGTACCATTATCAGTGATGATCCTTTCTGGGATACCATACCGGCAAATGAGATTTTGCTTGATGAAGCAGGAAACAACATTCTTGGTAACGGATGCGAAGTAAGCTACTTCAACCCACTTTGTAAAGTAGTCAATGGCCACTAGGATGAAGCGGTGTCCATTGGAGGTTGTAGGCTTGATATCCCCAATCATATCGATTCCCCACATAGCAAAGGGCCAAGGAGCCGTCAAGACATTCAGAGGAACTGGAGGTACGTGTACTTTGTCCGCATAAATTTGACACTTATGACAGGTCTGAGAGTATTGATAGCAATCTGCTTCCATGGTAGACCAATAATAGCCTGCCCGTAGGATTTTCTTTGCCATTGTATGCCCACTGGAGTGGGTTCCAAAAGTACCTTTGTGTAATTCATCCATAATCTTTTCAGCTTCAACCTTATCCACACACCGAAGCAAAATGGAGTCATGATTGCGTTTGTACAGGATGCCATTACTAAGGAAGAATTTAGCAGAGAATCTCCTTAAGAACTTCTTATCGTTGATTGAGGCTCCTTCTGGATATTCTTGAGCCTCGAGATACCTCTTGACTTCATGAAACCAAGGCTGATCCACTAACTCTTCAGTATTAATCTCATGACAGTATGCTGGTTCATCCATTTGTTTGATGGTGATCTGGGGAGCTTCGTCATCCCAATTAAGATTAAACATAGATGACATTGTGGCTAGAGCGGCTGCTAGCTGATTTTATTCTCACGGGAAATGCTCGGAGGTAATCTTCTCAAAGTGTGATAGCAATGTCAAAACATGTTCTTTGTAAGGGATAAGGTTTGGGTGCTTAGTGTCCCACTCTCCTTTGATCTGACTGATGACCAAAGCTGAATCTCCAAACACATCTAAAGATTTGATTCCCAGATCTATGGCAGCCTTGAGGCCCAAGATTCATGCTTTGTACTCCGCCATGTTGTTTGTACAATTGAAGCAAAGTATGGTAGTAAAGGGAGTATGACACCCTTTCGGAGATATCAGTACAGCGTCGATACCATTACCAAGTGCATTGGAGGCCCCATCAAAGAATAGGATCCATCAGGATCCTTGTTTAGGTCCGTCATATAGTCTGATTTCTTCGCAGTTGTCTAATGTCATTATGTCTTCATCCTGGAATTCAAACTTCATGGACTGATAGTCTTCTACATCTTGATGAGCAAGGTGATCAGCTAGCACACTTCCCTTTATAGCCTTCTGGGTAGTGTACTGTATGTCGTATTCTATTAGGATCATTTGCCATCTAGCTATTCTCTTAGATAGAGTAGGCTTTTCGAAGATGTATTTTATCGGATCCATCTTACATATCAACAAAGTAGTATGAGTCAGCATATACTGTCTTAGCCGGCGAGCATCCCATGCCAGAGCATAACAAGTTTTCTCAAGCAGTGAATATCTGGTTTCACAGTCGGTAAACTTTTTGCTCAGGTAGTAAATATTGTGCTCTTTTTGGCCAGACTCGCCATGCTGCCCCAATACACACCCCATTGAGTTTTCTAAAACAGTCAGATACATGATCAATGGTCTTCCCTCGACTGGTGGCATCAAAACAGGAGGCTCTTGTAAGTACTCTTTGATTTTGTCGAAAGCAGTCTGACATTCATCATTCTACTTGACTACTTGATCTTTTTTCAGTAGTTTGAAGATTGGCTCACAAGTAGCTGTTAGGTGAGAAATGAATCTGGCAATATAGCTCAAGCGTCCCAAGAATCCTCTGACTTCCTTCTCAGTACGAGGAGCATGCATTTCTTGTATCGCTTTAACTTTGGCAGGATCGA
Organism: Vicia faba; assembly: GCA_948472305.1. NCBI lineage: Eukaryota > Viridiplantae > Streptophyta > Magnoliopsida > Fabales > Fabaceae > Vicia > Vicia faba. The sequence goes on along the minus strand of OX451736.1, from coordinate 1,050,233,722 downwards.
CCTCGATACCTTTGTTACTGACGATAAAACCTAGGAGTTTACCGGATCGTACTCCGAATGTGCACTTGTTTGGATTCAACCTTAGCTTATACTTCTTCAGCCTCTCAAACAACTTTTGCAAGTGATCGAGGTTCTCTTCTTCAGTTTGTGACCGGGCTATCATATCGTCTACGTAGACCTCTATTTCATGGTGTATCATATCATGAAACAAGGCTACCATGGCGCGCTGATAGGTGTCCCCAGCATTCTTTAGTTCGAACGACATCACTTTGTAGCAGAATGTCCCCCACTGTGTGACAAATGTAGTTTTCTCCATGTCCTCAGGTGTCATTCTGATTTGTTTGTAACCTGAGAATTCGTCCATGAAGGAAAACACCTTGTGCTGGGCTGTATTGTCAACCAAGATATCTATGTGGGGAAGTGGAAAATCATCTTTAGGGTTGGCCCTATTCAAATCTCTATAGTCCACGCACATTCGTACTTTGCCCTCCTTTTTAGGCAAAGGAACAATGTTAGTAACCCATTGGGGATAGGAAGTGACAGCTAAGAATCCAGCATTGAATTATTTCACGACCTATGCTTTGATCTTCTCTGACATATCAGGTCTCATGCGGCGGACTTTTTGTTTTACTGGAGTACAGTCTTCTCTTGTTGGCAGACGATGTACCACGATGTATGTATCAAGTCCCGGCATGTCTTTATATGACCAGTCAAAGATCTCAACATAATCACGCAGCAGCTGAATCATATGCTCTTTGACACTAGGTTCTAGATTGGCACCCACCTTGACCTCTTTTCTATTCTCCTCGGTACCCAAGTTGATTGTATCCACCGGTTCCTCATGAGGTTGAATAGCTCTTTCCTCTTGTTGTAGTAGCCTGGCCAGTTCCCCTGGTACTTCACAATCTTCCTCACCTTCGTCTTCGGCTTGGTAGATTAGATCTTTAGAGTCACTAAAGGCCATAGCAGTATCATTACCCATGGGATCCAGGATGGAGGGGTACCTGCATTTGTGAGTGTGGGTGTGTGTAAGGGTATAGCCATCTTTTAAAAGGAAAATAAATGCAAAAGAAGAACAATGAGCATAAAAGTTTGTATGCAAAACGTCTGTGATTCATTGAATGTCATATGAAGATGAAATGACAACCCTTACAAATGGACCACTGTGCCTCGGGCAAGGCACAAGGTTTAAAATGTGTGAATTGTTTGTGAATATTACAAGTCCAACAGAAATGTAGAAGATAAATTACTGAGGGACAAAAGTTATCGTAACAAAGTCTCTGGCTTCCCAATTGCGGAGTCCTCCGTTGACAGTAGGAAAGATCCAATCCTCCAAGCTGCAATCCTCTTCACCTTCTTCCACTGCATTGACCTCTCGGTTGCTAATCTTCAAGGGTGGCCCTCCAGCACTGGCGCGGCACGTAGCCTTCTGAGCACCTGAAGTAAACCCTAAATCAAACTTGTCAGATTTATACGGAATGTATGGAAGTTTCCCCCATATGGTGCATCCTCCTTGCTCAACTACAGCTTTGGCGTCCTTCAGAGATGACATCTGGAGCGGAGGTCTTGTGATCTTGGGAATCTGGGACACCGTCTTGGTTACTGTTACCTCTTGAGAGACTTCTTCGAAATGTTGAAAAGGAGTTTCAATGAACTCGCCATCAAATTCCAAATACCGGAAGGAATTGAGGTGACTAATCATATACTCTTCCTCTCCATGGACAGTGATAATCTTTCCATGGACCGGATATTTTAGCATTTGGTGTAGTGTAGAGGTGACAGCACCGGCATTATGGATCCATGATCGTCCCAGCAGACAGGAGTAAGAGGGGCAGATGTCCATTACATAGAAAGTTGAGTTGAAAGTCTGAGTCCCAACCTTTATGGGGATGTCCACCTCCCCGTGAACCATCCACTTTGAGCCATCAAATGCTCTTATGACTATGTTACTGGGTTTCAACGTTAGTCCTTCGCAGTCCAATCTGTCGAGAGCTTTCTTCAGTAAAACGTTTAAAGATGAGTCGGTGTCCACCAAGACATAGGCCAGAGTTGTTCCTCTACATTCCATAGAGACATGCAATGCCTCGTTGTGCTTTCTTCCCTTCGGTTTCAGATCAGCATCCAAGAAGCCTAGGCCGTTGTCTACCGTCAAACTGGCCACACAATCTTGAAATTGGTCAGCATACGTCTCTTGAGGCACATGGGTTGTCTTCAGAAACTTCACCAGGGCTTTCGCATGTGCCTCCGAGCATAGTAGCAACACTAGCATGAAGATTTTGGAGGGAGTTTGCCCCAACTGTTCAACTACGTCGTAGTCACTCTTCTTTATTATTCTCAGGATCTCCTCCATTTCTTTTTTGGAGGTTTCGGGGATAGTCAGTGGTTGAGCCTTCGTCCGGATAGGCTCTTCTTGAATACTCTTTCCTCGAATTTCAGTAGTAGGGGTGTTGGTAGGAATAACAGCAGGGGTTGTTTCGTCTTTGTCAGTATGAGTACTTGCAGATATGTTTATTGGTACGAAGGTAACCTTTGGAGCAGCTACGGGTCCAAAAACTGCCTTTGGGGGGGTAATTTCTAGAGAGAAGATTTTACCGCTTTGGGTAATCTTACTGGTTCCAGCAATATTGCTGATGTCAGAGTCTTCTTCTTCGGAGTTTTATTTTTTGGCGACCATCCCATCTTGTTTGATACCATGGTAGTAGATGTCTCCACCGTAATTCCACGACATTGTTTTGTCTGATTCATACGGGACCGGTACGGGTATTGTGATTATAAGAGGAATGGTTCTTGGGACCGATGTAATCCTAACGGGTCTTTTGGGGACCCTGGAAGAATTGGCAGAGATGGTTATGATTGAAATGTCTTCAACAGGAACAGGTGAAACATGAGTACTTTCAAACATAATCTCTTTGTTGTCTATCAAGCGTTGAATGTCTGTCTTCAACAAAGGGCAAGCAGTTGGTAAGGATAAGCAGAGATGGCAGTCTTCATTACAACCCGGGAATACACCGGCTTTCAACAAGTTTATCTTAATGATTGGAAGCGGAGTCAAGAGTTCATCAACCGTAGTAACAAACAAATCTTCTTCGATAGCATTGGTGTTGTGACCATGTCTAGGCATGGGAGCAGAAATGACGTTTGGTTTCTCGAGTGCATCAAACTCAATCTCTTTTGCCTCTATAAGATCTTGAATCTTGTTTTTCAAGGCCCAACAGTTGTTGGTGTCATGACCTAGACTTTCGGAATGATATGTGCAGCGGACATTTGGGTGATAATAAGGGGACGCAGTGTTGGGGTTTGTTGTACCCCAAAATTTGCCCTCCCATTTTCTCAACATTTCTCATCACAAAGACCTTGAAGATCAAGGTCCAGTTAAGGTTTCATCTGCTCAAAACTTCTCCTTGCATTGCTGACCCAAATTAGGGTTTGTGTTTGCACAAAGATGTTTTGACCTAAAATGCCTAAGATGACTTTCATGCTTCATATTGGACTCCCAAGTTTATCCTCATCAAGTTTCAAGTTTTGATTCCAAGTTTTGCCCAGTCAATTGGACAGTTGACCTAGAAATCAACTGTATTGGGGAAAAAGTCAACTGTGGCCAATTGACAGTCAAACCTCATGAAAATTGACCCACATCAACATTATGAACTCATATGGACCATTTGATCAAGTTTGGATCACAATTCCATAAGAAATTTGATCAGATCACCAAAAGGGCAAAATGGTCATTTTTAGGGTTTTGACTGAACAAAGGCAATTTTTGACTGTTTGACCTAGCCAATGGCAAACCAAGCTCACATATGGACTCAAGGACCCCATGGAATTATCTTGACATGCTCAACAAACTCAAAAGATCCCAAGTACACAAAATTGACAGTTGAATTTCCCAGTCAATTGATCAATTTTAACTGTACACTGAAAAGTCAAAACTTTGACTTTTTGGTCAAAATCAGGAGTCAAGATTCATTTTTCATCAAAACATGCCAAATCATGAAACTTGTTCATCAAGAAATCACAAAATGCAAATTAGGGTTAGAAATTAGAATTTTTCATAACTTAGAATTTTTCTAAGTTATGAAAAACCCTAATTTTTTCCCAACTTTGCCCCACTTTCTCACCAAGATCCATTTGGATTCAAACAAAAGTCAAAACATGAAAGTTGTAGCTTGTTGCATAATCTACAACTTTGATTCACAAAGTTTTCCCAAATGAGGCTTGTATCTCAAGTTACAAATTTTTGAATAAGGGCACTAAACCATTCTTAACTTAGTGAAATTTTAACCTATTTTGACAAGGTTTTCTACCCAACTTCAAGGCCATTTTCCATACACTTCCACTTGGAATTTCAATTTGAATTTCAAAGATGGATTGTAGTACACATTCCAAGCTTTCCAAAATGTCCAAGAACTTCTCAAACAACCTCATAACTTGAGAGAATCGAATTTCACAATATGGCAAAAACTCACTTTTGAATTGATCATGAACATGTTCATAACTTAGGCCATTTTCAAGTCAGCATAGTTTGTGCTAAATTAAAGGTCCTAAAACCCTTTGACACTCAATAATTCAATGCAAAACCTTTGTGCCAAGACCATGTTTTGTGTGTTCAAGCATTGCCTAGAGGATTAATCCCAAAATAGATAAAGCATTTCTTCCATTTTTGCAAAAGGTAGCTTTATGTCCAATTGAAAATCCAAGCAGTACAAATGAGATCTAATTGGCACAAGATTATGAGCAAAACACTCTGATCAAGGAGAGATTATGCAGCTCATTAGGGGGCCTCTACTGACCTAGAACACAACTTGGGCATTTGTTGCTTAAAGTGTAAGTAACTTGGCATATTGTAACACAACTCTCATATCAGCTTACAAACACTTAAGCAAACTTGTGAAACACATCCAGGATATCATAACCAAGCTAGTACACGACCCTAACATCTCTCATACACTCCCAATCTCAGAATCACCTTCAAACTGCAAAAACAGGGCCATGCCTGCAGTTTGAGTGCCATCTTCCATTTCCCTCAAGCTCTCTTGCCCAAACCAGTTCACACACATTCCCTAGCATCTATGTAAGCTAACCATGACTTGAAACACGACCTGTAACTCCTCTAACAAGTTCCACCATTTTCATTTTTCCATTTTGAAGTTGAAGTTCTACAGCTCAGTTCAAGGTGTCTCAAGGCAAAGTAAATATTGGAACAGCATCACCACACCTCAAGGAAGCTATACCAACCATTATCTTGCACTGAAAGCTCCCCCATTGCCAGATAGAACTTCAACTGAACAGGTATTTTGGTGAACTTATATCTCTCTTATTAGGCATCATTAGCTCTAAGTTTGTGAATAAGCAATGTTCTACTCATGCCACTGGACCTGTACATACTTTCATTTTTCATTTCTTTTGCCTGAGCTGTGAGAATTTAAGGTTTGAAAATGGCAGAAAATCTAGGTTAGGATTTGGGGGAGAAGAAATTCTCCCTCATCTTAGAGAGTTAGATCAAGTTCTGCATATGGTTGGATTCGTCTCTTGATGCTGAACATCTTTTATGTTATGAGTTTTCATTAATAAGCCAGGAATCAGGATGTGTGGATGGAAGAACAGGGCGTGCGTTTTTTTGAATAACATGGTTCAGAGGTTAAAGAAGGTGCCTCATGGGCTGGGCCAGATTTTGTTTTGCTTCTTACACCATGCTTTTTGGTTCACACCCCCCTGAGCCCATTTGCTTTATTTTTAATGTTTTTGACTTTTTCTTTTTTTAATTGACTCATTTATTTTTTCTCAGCATATTAAAAATATAAAAATATTTTTTCTCATCATTTTTGAATTTATTAGGTATTTATTTGATTTTTTCTTTTAGTTTGTACATAAATAAATAAATATATACTTTTTGTTTAAAATACTAAAATAGTACAAATATATTTTTATACACTTTTATCTTATTTTTACCTCCTGAAAATATTTTATAGAAAAATACTTTTTTTTATTTAAATATTAAATATTATTAATTAATATATATATAATGCATATTTTGTAAATAATATAAATAAATAGGTATATATTAATATACTTAGGATCAAATACCAAAAATATATATATTTTATTTTATTAATATTTAACATTAAAATACATTTTTATAAATATACTATATTTTTATCTTATTTTTTGTATATAAATAGTAAATATTATATATATTAAATAACTAATACCATTTTGATTAAAATTAGGGTTTTGCCCTAAATATGAGAATACTCCAAAAAATAATACCTTTTTATTTCTCTTTTTATTTTTATATAAATAATACTTTTTCATACATATAAAAATTCTTTTTACATTTTTACATATTTATTTCATTTCCATTTAATTATGCAATTATTTGTATTGTAAATATTCAAAGAAAATGATGTAATAGCTAGGTTTAATTTCTTGTCTAAATATACCCCATTTGAAACATTGCACCCCCCTCCCCATATTATTTTGTTGTAATAGTGTAGGAATTTAAATTTCGCACTTTAATGCTTTCTAAACATACCATGCTAGAATTAGGGTTTGTATGCGAATAAAACGAACAAAATAGTTTGACCTAATTTCAAGATAAATAAGCATGAAAATGGACAACACATTTCACACTTGCACCCCTAGGGTATTCCACTTTGTTGCCTTCAAATAATTGGGCCATATTGCATGTTGAATTTCTTTGGGTAAAACAAACAATCAAATGATCATAGTCCCTCAAAATGTTGCCTAAATGAATGATCAAGTCCCTTTTAAAGAAAAAATTGCCCAAAGACATTTAACACTATTGCAATTATGGTCTAAACGATGACCCGCGCCCGTCCCTTTCACCTCCTAAGGCAAGATTGTCCACCAAATGCAATGGTGGAACAAAATTGTCAAAAGGTTTAAAACATAACAAAAATCTTTGAGAAAACTTTAGGGTAGATAACTCTTAAGTACTTGCCAATTTGCAAAGAAAACACTTGCCTATTTTCAAAACCCACTTCACAAACACTTTCAAAACCAACTTTCAAAAACCTTGAAACATCTGTTTAAAAGACAAAACACCTTTTGTAAAACATTCGAGTAAAGAATTGTTACAAGGGTAGCCTATACAAGGCATCTTTTCAAAACATTTTCAAAACCACACACCAAGCACCATTTCAAACAATTGAAAACCAAGGCAAGTTGATCTAAGCAAGTACCTAAGAGCCCATGGATAACCATGGATAGAAAGGGTGCTAATACCTTCCCTTTCTATAATCTACTCCCCGAACCCAAGAAAAATCTCAAAGGTTTTTGCTGTGCTTTTTAAACCTTTCCTTAGGATAAAATAAAAAGTCGGTGGCGACTCTTGCTCAACCGAAACATTTGCGAAAAGAAACGCAAAACCCTAGTCAGTTCTCCCACCGTATCACAGAACTGGCGACTCTGCTGGGGAAGTTTTAAAAGTGGAGTAACCTTAGGGCTTAGATCACCCTCTTGCATGACAAATTATTTGAATTGATTGCTTTATATCTTGGCTCTATTGTTAGGGTTTACAATCCTACACCCGGATTTTGGGAAACATTCATAGATAGCAATACGTTGTGGAATTTGTGCGGGGTATACCGACACGGTCGAAGCAATAGCTATATTAGTGCGACATATTTGTGAGTACCGGTAACCCTTGAGTTCAATCAAGGAGAGTACGGGGCCGCTGAGTGATGTCACTAAGCACTAATTACCTAGAACCTTACTTGACCATCTTGGCCTTTTATTAGGGGTAGTGAGATGACCGGCTTTGGTGCAGTCCGAAGTTGGTAGATACTCGATACTACACTCATTGAGGGTTGTTTTCTTGGAATATTTTGGTCGCTAGTTAAGTGGCTAAACCAAAACAATGAACATTGAAAACAATCCAATGATATTGAGCTCCTTAGAACCCGGTTACTATTTATAGGACATGTTTTTAAGCCAACTACACTCAAGAGGGTACTTACCTATGAAACCCCATGCAAGCCTGAAACTAGGGTTTGGTGTGATTTGCTTGTACATATGTTTTGTGCATACATCATAAACATCATAAACATCATAAAACATCATATGCATTCACTAACCATTTCAAGGGTTTTGGATCTTCATCTTTGTTCTTGTTTTGTAGGACATGGAAATTTCTCGCAGAAACACCATTCAAGTCAACCTTGTGAGAATCTCTCCTCAACTCAAGGAGATCACCTCAAGAATCCCGGAAAATTCATCCTTCAGTGAAAGACATGGTAGACTGCTCAGCCTAGTCAACACCAACATTGAAGAAGACATGATGAAAGTGCTATTCCAGTTCTTTGACCCTCTTCACCACTGTTTCACTTTCCCTGATTATCAGTTGGTACCCACTTTGGAGGAGTTTTCTCAACTCCTGAGAATTCCTATCCTTAATCAACTACCCTTCAACGGTACGGAAAAGGAACCAAAGCCGGAAGATGTTGCTCGAGCATTACATCTACAACCATCTGACATCAAGGGGCATTGGGAAACCAGAAGCGGCGTCAAGGGATTCTTAGCAAAGTTCTTATTTGAGAAGGCACAAGAATGTTGGAATTCATTGGACCTACAAGCTTTTGAAGAGATTGTGGCACTCCTTATCTATGGGTTGGTCTTGTTCCCAAATCCTGACCAATTGGTAGATGTCAACGCCGTCAAAATCTTCTTGTCCAGAAATCCAATACCAACATTGCTTGGGGACATCCTTCACTCATTTTACACACGAACAATGAGAAAGAGGGGTGTTCTCATGTGCTGTACTCCTATCCTTGCGAGGTGGTTTATTTCGCACCTTCCACAATCTGTCTTGAAGAATGACCAAGGTACAAGGTGGTCCCAACGGTTGATGACTCTTACTCATTCTGATGTGCATTGGTGTTCTCGGTCCAGAGAAAATGTCATCATTGTCGATCGTTGCGGAGAATTTCCCAATGTTTCTTTACTTGGAATCAGGGGAGGTATCACCTACAACCCTTGCCTAGCTTTGAGGCAATTTGGATATGCACGGAGGGATGGCCCTCATGACATGTTGATTCCTAACCTAGTTTTTGACTTCGACAACGATGCGCAAGGACTTCGCCAAAGATTCATCAGAGCTTGGGGAAAACTCAACAAGGTTGATAGCAAGACTCTGGGACACAAGAACTCCATCCCTCTTGAGCCCTATCTCAAGTGGGTACGAGCCCGAGCCCAAAGTCTAATGATGCCTTATCCTCATGTACTCCCAGTGATTAAAGAGCCCGTCAATGAAGGAGAGGTTCCCTACACCATCCTACATCCAGACATGCCTACATCGTGGGAGGAAATGCAGAAAAGTTGGATTCAGCTCAAGGAGGAACGGAATACTTTTGAAGCTAGCTTCTACGCCAGTGAAAAGAAGGTTCTAGAGCTTACCCGCCGACTCCACGAGCAAGAGGCCCTCAACACCTACATCGCACCAAAGAGGATGCGCAATGTCTTTCTGCCTTAAGAAGTTTATTTTGTAATATTTGGCCCATGGGGCATTTATGTACTAACAAATTTCTTCTTATTAATATGACGTGCGCTCTTCTTTGTCTGAAACAATTTTGAATGTTCTAAATCCTTGAATGCATTGCATACATAAGCATACCATTCATCATGTGCATAAGCAGGTCTCACTCCAGGTTTCCTTATCTGTCTGCTGTTTATTTCAGTAGGATGGATCTCGAGCAAACAGTCAAAGACCTACAAGCTCAGAATGCACAGTTCCAGCAACTCCTGATGACCTTGGCTAAGGGTCAGGAGGATATCAAGACTCAATTGGGGAATAAGGACCCAGTGAAAAAGAAGAAAAAGAGGATTGGGGTGGCCACTTTGGGGAGAAGATTTGACGGAGAAGCTCGGAGAGTGCTTGAATTTCCTCCTACTTCTGATGAAGGGACTAGTAAAAGAGATGGAGTTGCGGTGCCTTCCGAGTCTGATGCGGAGGAAGAAGAGGTTGAAGAGGATGAAGATTTTTCTGACCAGCAATACCCTCCAGCTGATGATAAATACAAGGGTTTAGAAGACAGATTGGCCGCCATGGAACTACAAAGAGTACCGGGTTTGGATTTTGAAGACTTGGGCTTGGTTGCCGGGATTGTGATTCCCCCAAAATTCAAAGTGCCAGTGTTTGTGAGGTATGATGGGCTGTCCTGCCCCAAAATGCATCTCAGGTCCTACGTGAGAAAGATTCAACCCTATACGGAAGATAAAAATCTCTGGATTCATTTCTTTCAAGACAGCATTTCGGGAGCTCAGTTGGAGTGGTTTTATCAGGTAGAAGGAACCAGTGTCAGAAATTGGGAAGATTTGGCCACCGCTTTCTACAAACAATACCAGTATAATTCTGATCTTGCTCCTACTCGTACCCAACTTCAGGGTATGTCACTAGGAACAAGTGAGGGATTCAAAGAATATGCACAAAAATGGAGGGATTTGGCTGGCAGGGTGCAGCCTCCTTTAACCGACCGTGAACTCGTTGATATGTTTCTTGGGACCCTATCTGGGCCATTTTTCAACCATCTAATTGGTAACTCTTCCGCGGGGTTTACCGATTTGATCTTAACAGGCGAAAGAATAGAAGCTGGCATCAAGTCAGGAAAGATTCAGAAGGGTGTTGCCGCAAGTGTTGAGAAGAAACCTTTTAAGAAGGAAACAGCTGTGGTATATTCTCAAAGAAGAGCAGGGAAGACGGAGCGTCGGCCAACTGTGGGGGCCGTAATGATTCAAAACACTCCGAGTGAGCAGCCTCGCTATAACCAGTCCAGACCAATTCAACAACGAGTGGAACGGCCGCAACGGCAGTTCACCCGTATTAATATGACTCCAGCGCAAGTGCTTCCCCATCTATTGAAGTTGAATCTCGCCACCATCAAGGAGGCGCCAAAGAATGTGAATACGTCCTCTCCGTATTATCATGCCAATGCTAAATGCGCCTACCATTCAGACAGTGTTGGACACGACACCAATGATTGTTGGGCACTCAAGCACAAAATTCCAAGACCTGATAGAGGCTAAGGAGGTAGAGTTTGACGCTCCAGAGAAGCCTAATGTGATATCTGCACCCATGCCGAAGCATGGCCGAAATGTCAATGCCATTGAAGAAGATTTGTATGTTGCTGATGTCAGTGATCTGACTACTCCATTGCTAACCATTAAGTTGAATCTGTTGAGGGCCGGGATCTTCCCGGGATGTAAAGAAGACTGCTATTGTTGTTACTCTCTGCCGTTTGATTGTCCGTTACTGAAGAAAGGCATCCAAGGCCTTATGGATAGTCGACAAATTTTGTTTGAAAAAGCTTCTGCTGTTCCAATTCATACTGAAGATGTCTCAATCATAACCATTCACGCCAATCTTTCCAAGGCCGTCAAAAAGCCTGTTAAGATTACACCAGCTACGAAATCTGCTCCTTTGAAGATAACAATGCTAGGGCCTGTTCCCTATGTTTCTGAGAGGTCGATACCTTGGAACTATGGCGGTGACGTCTACTACCATGGTATCAAGCAAATCGAAATAATTGAAGAAAGTTCAGATGTTGAAGAAGCCAGCATTAGTAACATTACAGGCACTAGCAAAATCACCAGGAGCGGGAGAATATTTTCTCCAGAGATTGCCCCTCCAAGAGCAGTCTTTGGACCCTCATCAGCTGACAAGGTCGTCCCTGCACCAATCAAACTTTCTGCTAGAACTCCTTTGATTGAAGATGTTGTTGTTCCTAGTACCGTCTCTCCTACCGCTGCTGACAAAGGTAGGGGAATCCAAGATGAGCCCGTCAGGACGAGGGCTCAACCCTTGGTTATCCCGGAAACCTCCAAGAAGGAAATGGATGAGATTCTAAGGATAATCAAAAGAAGTGATTACGATGTGGTAGAACAGCTGGGACAAACCCCCTCCAAGATCTCCATGCTGGCACTACTACTTTGCTCAGAAGCGCACGCTAAAGCCCTGATAAAATTCCTGAAGGCAGCCGATGTGCCCCAGGAAACCTCTGTGGATCAATTTCAAAATTGCGTGGCTAGCCTGACTGCGGACAATGGATTAGGTTTTTCTGACGTCGACCTAACTCCTAAAGGAAGAAACCACAATGATGCTTTGCACATTTCAGTCGAGTGTCGCGGAACTACTCTCGCACACGTCTTGGTCGACACTGGTTCGTCGCTGAATGTTTTACCTAAGAAGGCCTTGGACCGACTAGATTGTGAAGGGTTGGAATTGAAGCCGAGCGATATTGTTGTCAGAGCTTTCGATGGTTCGAAGAGAATGGTCCACGGAGAGGTTGAAATTCCCATCAAGATAGGTACTGAGGTATTTAAATCCACTTTCTATGTGATGGACATCCGTCCGTCATACTCTTGCTTGCTGGGTAGGCCTTGGATACACCATGCCGGGGCAGTCACCTCCTCCTTACATCAGATGTTGAAGTATCCTGTCAAGGGAAAGATCATCACTGTCCATGGCGAAGAAGAGTACATGATTAGCCACTTAAATTCTTTCCGGTATGTGGAGGTTGAAGGAGAGTTCATTGAGACACCGTTTCAACATTTCAAAGAAGTCCTTCCTGAAATAGCGGTAGCAAAGTTGGAAGCTGAGACACCGAGGCAGATGGCCAGGATGGCATCTCTGGAGGACGCAAGGGCCGCAATAAAAGAAGGGAAGAATTCAGCATGGGGGCAGTTACCTGACATTCCATATAAGACAGACAAATTTGGATTAGGGTTCACAGCCGCTGACCAGAAAGCTATGCGCCATGCGAAGATTGAAAGGGCGCCAGTCAAGATTTCTCCCTATGGAATCAACGCTTTGGAGGATGAGGACAAAGAGAGCAACATTGAAGAGTGGATTTATCCAACTATCAAAGGAGGATTGAGCAACTGGGAGGCAAAAGACTTTGTCCCCATCACTTTTATTCATCAGTAATTTATCTGTTAAACATTTCCTATTTGGTCTGTAATATTTACTTTCAAACAATCCGTACACTATCTTTTCACCTCCTGCCTTGCCCGGGGCATGTAGGTCCACTTGTAAGGGTTTTGACTATTTTTCATATCCATATGCCATGTTTAATGATTCATTGGATGTTTTTCATGTGATAAACTGCTTGTGTTCATTTTCTTTCCTTTTGCATTTTTGTTTAAGGATGGCTATCCCTTACACACACCCACACTCACCAATGCAGGTACCCATCCACTCCGGATTCCATGGGTGACTATTCTGCTGTATCTTTCAATAACTCTGAAGATCTGGTCAATCTAGCCGAGTATGAAGATGACGAAGGTTATGAAGTACCCTGGGAACTATCCAGACTTCTGCAACAAGAGGAAAGGGCCATCTTACCGCATGAAGAGTCACTGGAAACTGTCAACTTAGGGACCGAAGAAGACCGGAAGGAGGTGCAAGTGGGTGCCAATCTGGAACCAAAAGTCAAGGAGCGCTTGGTAAAGTTGTTGAATGAGTATGTTGAGATCTTCGCTTGGTCTTATGAAGATATGCCGGGTTTAGACACAGACGTCGTGGTTCACCGTCTCCCCACAAGAGAAGACTGTCCACCAATCAAGCAAAAAGTTCGCCGAATGAGGCCTGACATGTCCGAAAAGATCAAAGCAGAAGTAATGAAGCAATTCGATGCTGGTTTTCTGGTTGTTACGTCCTATCCTCAATGGGTCGCTAACATTGTGTCGGTGCCTAAGAAAGATGGCAAAGTCAGGATGTGTGTGGACTATCGGGATTTGAATAGGGCCAGCCCTAAGGATGATTTCCCGCTACCTCACATTGACATTTTAATCGACAATACAGCTCAGCACAAAGTGTTTTCCTTCATGGATGGATTCTCGGGCTACAATCAAATCAAAATGGCCCCCGAGGACATGGAGAAAACTACTTTCGTCACACAATGGGGCACTTTCTATTACAAGGTGATGCCGTTCGGGCTGAAGAACGCAGGGGCAACCTATCAACGCGCCATGGTGGCTTTATTTCATGATATGATACATCATGAGATTGAAGTTTACGTAGACGATATGATAGCTCAGTCACAGACAGAGGAAGAGCACCTTGAACATCTGGAGAAGCTGTTTGCCAGGTTAAAAGAATACAAGCTCAGGCTGAATCCAAGTAAATGCATTTTTGGAGTTAGGTCTGGTAAACTCCTGGGATTCATTGTAAGCAACAAAGGCATTGAAGTCGATCCGGCAAAAGTAAAAGCAATACAAGAGATGCCCGCTCCCCGTACTGAGAAGGAAGTTAGGGGATTCTTGGGGCGCTTGAACTATATTGCCAGATTCATCTCACATCTGACTTCTACCTGTGAGCCAATTTTCAAACTCTTGAAGAAAGATCAGGTAGTCGAATGGAACGACGATTGTCAAGCTGCTTTTGATAGAATCAAGGAGTATTTGCTAGAACCTCCTATTCTGATGCCACCCGTCGAAGGAAGACCATTGATCATGTACTTGACCGTCTTGGATAACTCAATGGGGTGTGTTTTGGGCCAGCATGACGAGTCTGGTTGAAAAGAGCATGCTATTTATTACCTTAGCAAAAAGTTTACCGATTGTGAGACTCGCTACTCACTGCTCGAGAAAACTTGCTGCGCTTTGGTATGGGCTGCTCGCCGACTAAGACAGTATATGTTGACTCATACTACCTTGTTGATTTCCAAAATGGATCCTATCAAGTATATCTTCGAAAAGCCCGCTTTATCTGGAAGGATAGCAAGATGGCAAATGATCTTAACTGAATATGACATCCAGTACACCACCCAAAAAGCTATAAAAGGGAGTGTACTAGCTGACCATCTGGCTCATCAGGCTATCGAAGATTATCAACCCATGAGATTTGATTTCCCGGACGAGGACATCATGAATTTGGACAACATTAAAGGTGACAGACCGTATGACGGACCCGAAAAGGGATCCCGATGCACCCTGTACTTTGATGGTGCTTCAAATGCACTTGGAAACGGTATTGGCGCAGTACTCATTTCTCCGGAAGGTTGTCACACACCTTTCACGGCCCGACTTTGCTTCAGCTGCACAAACAACATGGCTGAGTATGAAGCTTGCATCTTTGGTCTCAAGGCTGCTATAGACTTGGGGATCAAATCTTTGATCGTATTTGGGGACTCGGCTTTGGTTATCAGTCAGATCAAAGGAGAGTGGGATACCAAGCATCCTAATCTTATCCCATACAAAGAACATGTCTTGACATTGTTGCCTCATTTCGAGCAAATTACCTTCGAGCATTTCCCGCGAGAAGAGAATCGGCTAGCAGATGCTCTAGCCACAATGTCCTCCATGTTTAAACTCAACTGGGATAACAAGGCTCCCTAAATCACCATCGAGCGAATGGATGAACCTGCGCATTGTCACGAGATTAATACCGAAGAAGTAGTGGAACAACCCTGGTTCCATGAAATCAAAAGGTATCTCGAGACTAGAAATTATCCTGAAGGAGCTTCCGTAAATGACAAGAAGTTCTTAAGGAAATTCGCTGCTAAGTTCTTCCTGAGCAACGGCATCCTTTACAAACGAAGCCATGATTGTGTATTACTCTGATGCGTAGATAAAGCTGAAGCAGAGTTGATTATGACTGAGATACACAGCGGCACATTTGGCACTCATTTGAGCGGGCATACAATGGCTAAGAAGATCCTGAGGGCAGGCTATTACTGGTCTACCATGGAAGCTGACTGCCATCAACATTCCCACACTTGCCACAAGTGTCAAGTCTATGCTGACAAAGTTCATATCCCTCCGGTTCCTCTCAACGTCCTGACTGCTCCGTGGCCCTTTGCAATGTGGGGCATTGATATGATTAGAGAGATCAAGCCCACGGCTTCCAACGGACATCGCTTCATCCTGGTTGCCATTGACTATTTCACCAAATGGGTCGAAGCAGCTTCCTTCGCCTCTGTGACTAAAAATGTGGTTGCCCCCTTTATCAAGCAAAATCTCATATGTCGGTATGGTGTTCCAGACAGGATCATCACAGACAACGGTACAAATCTGAATAACACGATGATCACTGCATTGTGCGAACAGTTCAAGATTTATCATCACAATTCATCTCCCTATCGGCCGAAGATGAACGATGCTGTTGAAGCTGCGAACAAAAACATTAAGAAGATCATTCAGAAATTGACAGTCACTTACAAAGACTGGCATGAGATGTTACCGTTTGCTCTGCATGGATACCGTACGGCGACACGTACTTCAACTGGGGCAACCCCATTTTCTTTGGTTTATGGCATGGAAGCTGTTTTGCCTATGGAAGTCCAGATCCCTTCTCTAAGGATTATGAACGATGTAGGTTTGAATGAAGATGATTGGATGCAGACCCGACTTGATCAACTCAATCTGATCGACGAAAAGCGACTTGCTGCTATATGCCATGGTCAGACGTATCAAAAGCGGATGATCAAGGCCTTCAATAAGAAAGTCAAACGTCAAGTGTATCAAGTCGGAGATCTTGTAATCAAGCGGATTATCTTGCCGCAAAGTGATCCCAGGGGAAAATGGACTCCTACATATGAAGGACCATTTGTGATCAAGAGCATATTTTCTGGTGGTGCAATGATTCTGACCACCATGGACGGAGACGACTTACCGCACCCTGCGAACGCAGACATAGTTAAAAGATACTACGCATAAAATAACCCGACGAGTCGAAAACCTGAAAGGGCAGCTTGGGCAAAAATGGGCATCCCGGTGGATCGAAAACCCGAAAGGGCGATTCAGGCAAAAATTAGGGATAAAAAAACAAAAAAAATATGTACACCCGGCAAGTTGAAAACCCGAAAGGGCGGCTTGGGCAAAAAGGGGTTTCCCGGTGGATCGAAAACCCGAAAGGGCGATTCAGGCAAAAGTTAGGGAATTAAAGCGTATGACTATGTCTCGTCGGATCACTTCAAGGACAATCGCTTCATCAACCGGTTCCAGGCTTCTGATCAATCCAATCATCGTCAAGCGAAGCATTGAATGGACAGATATTCAGAGTTGTGAAAGCTATAGCGGAATGGAATCCCATGGAATTATTTCACATAGCCATCCTTATTTTGTATAAACCTTTCAAATACTTACGACAAAATCCTCTTGCTAGGATGATTGTCTCCTTTGTACAAATATACTCATAGAAAATCAATACAAATACTTTTCCCAGAAATTTGTGTCATTTCCTTTTCTTTTCTCTTGCACTATTTGTTTTATTTTGAGAAACGTCCAATGTTTCGTTAAATAGGCATATGCATTTGAAACATAATCATTTTTCTTATGAGTCGGGAAAGAGGATTACTGATAGGTCAAAGGAACAGTTGGATATCTTGATACCCTTCAAAGGAAACCCCCGGGAGATTTGGAATCCATATCCCTAGCAAGTCTTGAAGCTCATCCCCAGCAGATTTTGGAAGTTTATCCCCCGCAGAGAATGGACGTCTCTCCCGAGTTTTATTCAAAGTTATTTCTCACAAGGACTTATAACTGGGTTATCCTCAGCTTATTGTCACGGAAGATCGCGTTCGCTAAAATTCTTCCTATCCCCAGCGGAGTTCATCAAAGTTCCCCAGCAGTAACTTATCTTTACAATCCCCCAGCCAGAGGATCCTCAGGAATCCGATTTCCCTCAGAACTTAAGTTTCAATATCCCCAGCGGAGCCAGACTAATGAACCTTCTCCCCACAGAGTTTTAGGAGAGCTAATCTTAAGTTCCCCAGTAAGGTCGCCAGAGACACTTCCCACCGAACTGAAGATTCACAGTCTTGTATCCCCAGCATGAGTCTGCTAGATTGGTGCTCCCCAGTAGAAGTCATCAGGAATTCCCCAGAGGTTTGGTATACAACCCAAGCTTCTTATTCCCCTAGTCACAGCCAAGGAACTATTCTTCCCGGCAGCAGTCAGGATGTTTTTATCTTCAGCCATCCAGGATTCATCTATCCCCAGCAAGATAGCTCATCAGCTTACATGCGCATTCATTACATTCATATCATAAACATTGATATAACATATATTGCATCATACATTTCATGTAACATAATTTTGTGTTTAGCTGACATTTTGTCCTTTTCAGGATAAGAATAAAAAGCTATCCTTAACAGTTTCAGATGCAGTTTTACACGGATTCATCATCAAGCAACCCTACATCGGTTCTTATTCAAATCCAAGACTTTTGAAAACAGTTTACGGACGCTTCCCAACAACGGATGTTGCTCTATTGCTTATTCAAACTTCAAGACTTCTGAAAACAGTTTACGGGTTCTCCAAGTAACGGATGTTAACCTATCGCTTGTTCAGTTTCTTCTCCAGACTTCTGAAAACAGTCTATGGATTCTTCCCAACAACGGATGTTAATCTATCACTTGTTCAGACGCAACCTTTGAAAACAGTTTACGGACGCTTCCCAACAACGGATGCTGCTCTATTGCTTATTCAAACTTCAAGACTTCTGAAAACAGTTTACGGGTTCTCCAAGTAACGGATGTTAACCTATCGCTTGTTCAGTTTCTTCTCCAGACTTCTGAAAGCAGTCTATGGATTCTTCCCAACAACGGATGTTAATCTATCACTTGTTCAGACGCAACCTTTGAAAACAGTTTACGGACGCTTCCCAACAACGGATGCTGCTCTATTGCTTATTCAACTTCGAGACTTCTGAAAACAGCTTACGGATTCCTCCCAACAACGGATGTCAATCTATTGCTTGTTCAGACCCCCAGTTCAGAGATGGTCCAAAGCTTGGACACCTTCCTGATACTCATTCCAGATGGCATCTTTAAGCCCATCCCCGACAAGATTCTGTCGCCCCTCCAAATGGCATCTCTAAGCCCATTCTCGCATCCATTGCTTTGACGAGTGCAAATTTCCGGGCACTCTAGTGTCCAATCTCCTTTTACCCTCGAGTCACAAAAGGCAAACTTGCCAATCTAACTCTTCGGATTCAAGAAGATTGAACAGGGGCAACTTTTGTACCCCAAAATTTGCCCTCCCATTTTCTCAACATTTCTCATCACAAAGCCCTTGAAGATCAAGGTCCAGTTAAGGTTTCATCTGCTCAAAACTTCTCCTTGCACTGCTGACCCAAATTAGGGTTTGTGTTTGCACAAAGATGTTTTGACCTAAAATTCCTAAGATGACTTTCATGCTTCATATTGGACTCCCAAGTTTATCCTCATCAAGTTTCAAGTTTTGATTCCAAGTTTTGCCCAGTCAATTGGACAGTTAACCTAGAAATCAACTGTATTGGGGAAAAAGTCAAATGTGGCCAATTGACAGTCAAACCTCATGAAAATTGACCCACATCAACATTATGAACTCATATGGACCATTTGATCAAGTTTGGATCACAATTCCATAAGAAATTTGATCAGATCACCAAAAGGGCAAAATGGTCATTTTTAGGGTTTTGACTGAACAAAGGCAATTTTTGACTGTTTGACCTAGCCAATGGCAAACCAAGCTCACATATGGACTCAAGGACCCCATGGAATTATCTTGACATGCTCAACAAACTCAAAAGATCCCAAGTACACAAAATTGACAGTTGAATTTCCCAGTCAATTGATCAATTTTAACTGTACACTGAAAAGTCAAAACTTTGACTTTTTGGTCAAAATCAGGAGTCAAGATTCATTTTTCATCAAAACATGCCAAATCATGAAACTTGTTCATCAAGAAATCACAAAATGCAAATTAGGGTTAGAAATTAGAATTTTTCATAACTTAGAATTTTTCTAAGTTATGAAAAACCCTAATTTTTTCCCAACTTTGCCCCACTTTCTCACCAAGATCCATTTGGATTCAAACAAAAGTCAAAACATGAAAGTTGTAGCTTGTTGCATAATCTACAACTTTGATTCACAAAGTTTTCCCAAATGAGGCTTGTATCTCAAGTTACAAATTTTTGAATAAGGGCACTAAACCATTCTTAACTTAGTGAAATTTTAACCTATTTTGACAAGGTTTTCTACCCAACTTCAAGGCCATTTTCCATACACTTCCACTTGGAATTTCAATTTGAATTTCAAAGATGGATTGTATTACACATTCCAAGCTTTCCAAAATGTCCAAGAACTTCTCAAACAACCTCATAACTTGAGAGAATCGAATTTCACAATATGGCAAAAACTCACTTTTGAATTGATCATGAACATGTTCATAACTTAGGCCATTTTCAAGTCAGCATAGTTTGTGCTAAATTACAGGTCATAAAACCCTTTGACACTCAATAATTCAATGCAAAACCTTTGTGCCAAGACCATGTTTTGTGTGTTCAAGCATTGCCTAGAGGATTAATCCCAAAATAGATAAAGCATTTCTTCCATTTTTGCAAAAGGTAGCTTTATGTCCAATTGAAAATCCAAGCAGTACAAATGAGATCTAATTGGCACAAGATTATGAGCAAAACACCCTGATCAAGGAGAGATTATGCAGCTCATTAGGGGGCCTCTACTGACCTAGAACACAACTTGGGCATTTGTTGCTTAAAGTGTAAGTAACTTGGCATATTGTAACACAACTCTCATATCAGCTTACAAACACTTAAGCAAACTTGTGAAACACATCCAGGACATCATAACCAAGCTAGTACACGACCCTAACATCTCTCATACACTCCCAATCTCAGAATCACCTTCAAACTGCAAAAACAGGGCCAGGCCTGCAGTTTGAGTGCCATCTTCCATTTCCCTCAAGCTCTCTTGCCCAAACCAGTTCACACACATTCCCTAGCATCTATGCAAGCTAACCATGACTTGAAACACGACCTGTAACTCCTCTAACAAGTTCCACCATTTTCATTTTTCCATTTTGCAGTTGAAGTTCTACAGCTCAGTTCAAGGTGTCTCAAGGCAAAGTAAATATTGGAACAGCATCACCACACCTCAAGGAAGCTATACCAACCATTATCTTGCACTGAAAGCTCCCCCATTGCCAGATAGAACTTCAACTGAACAGGTATTTTGGTGAACTTCTATCTCTCTTATTAGGCATCATTAGCTCTAAGTTTGTGAATAAGCAATGTTCTACTCATGCCACTGAATCTGTATATACTTTCATTTTTCATTTCTTTTGCCTGAGCTGTGAGAATTTAAGGTTTGAAAATGGCAGAAAATCTAGGTTAGGATTTGGGGGAGAAGAAATTATCCCTCATCTTAGAGAGTTAGATCAAGTTCTGCATATGGTTGGATTCGTCTCTTGATGCTGAACATCTTTTATGTTATGAGTTTTCATTAATAAGTCAGGAATCAGGATGTGTGGATGGAAGAACAGGGCGCGCGTTTTTTTGAATAACATGGTTCAGAGGTTGAAGAAGGTGCCTCATGGGCTGGGCCAGCTTTTGTTTTGCTTCTTACACCATGTTTTTTGGTTCACTCCCCCCTGAGCCCATTTGCTTTATTTTTAATGTTTTTGACTTTTTCTTTTTTTAATTGACTCATTTATTTTTTCTCAGCATATTAAAAATATAAAAATATTTTTTCTCATCATTTTTGAATTTATTAGGTATTTATTTGATTTTTTCTTTTAGTTTGTACATAAATAAATAAATATATACTTTTTGTTTAAAATACTAAAATAGTACAAATATATTTTTATACATTTTTATCTTATTTTTACCTCCTGAAAATATTTTATAGAAAAATACTTTTTTTATTTAAATATTAAATATTATTAATTAATATATATATAATGCATATTTTGTAAATAATATAAATAAATAGGTATATATTAATACACTTAGGATCAAATACCAAAAATATATATATTTTATTTTATTAATATTTAACATTAAAATACATTTTTATAAATATACTATATTTTTATCTTATTTTTTGTATATAAATAGTAAATATTATATATATTAAATAACTAATACCATTTTGATTAAAATTAGGGTTTTGCCCTAAATATGAGAATACTCCAAAAAATAATACCTTTTTATTTCTCTTTTTATTTTTACATAAATAATACTTTTTCATACATATAAAAATTCTTTTTACATTTTTGCATATTTATTTCATTTCTATTTAATTATGCAATTATTTGTATTGTAAATATTCAAAGAAAATGATGTAATAGCTAGGTTTAATTTCTTGTCTAAATATACCCCATTTGAAACATTGTACCCCCCTCCCCATATTATTTTGTTGTAATAGTGTAGGAATTTAAATTTCGCACTTTAATGCTTTCTAAACATACCATGCTAGAATTAGGGTTTGTATGCGAATAAAACGAACAAAATAGTTTGACCTAATTTCAAGATAAATAAGCATGAAAATGGACAACACATTTCACACTTGCACCCCTAGGGTATTCCACTTTGTTGCCTTCAAATAATTGGGCCATATTGCATGTTGAATTTCTTTGGGTAAAACAAACAATCAAATGATCATAGTCCCTCAAAATGTTTCCTAAATGAATGATCAAGTCCCTTTTAAAGAAAAAATTTCCCAAAGACATTTAACACTATTGCAATTATGGTCTAAACGATGACCCGCGCCCGTCCCTTTCACCTCCTAAGGCAAGATTGTCCACCAAATGCAATGGTGGAACAAAATTGTCAAAAGGTTTAAAACATAACAAAAATCTTTGAGAAAACTTTAGGGTAGATAACTCTTAAGTACTTGCCAATTTGAAAAGAAAACACTTGCCTATTTTCAAAACCCACTTCACAAACACTTTCAAAACCAACTTTCAAAAACCTTGAAACATCTGTTTAAAAGACAAAACACCTTTTGTAAAACATTCGAGTAAAGAATTGTTACAAGGGTAGCCTATACAAGGCATCTTTTCAAAACATTTTCAAAACCACACACCAAGCACCATTTCAAACAATTGAAAACCAAGGCAAGTTGATCTAAGAAAGTACCTAAGAGCCCATGGATAACCATGGATAGAAAGGGTGCTAATACCTTCCCTTTCTATAATCTACTCCCCGAACCCAAGAAAAATCTCAAAGGTTTTTGCTGTGCTTTTTAAACCTTTCCTTAGGATAAAATAAAAAGTCGGTGGCAACTCTTGCTTAACCGAAACATTTGCGAAAAGAAACGCAAAACCCTAGTCAGTTCTCCCACCGTATCACAGGGTTCTTTGGAGCTTCCTTCAGAGTTTTCAAATTAAATCTCAGAAGATGTGGTAAAACCTGGGCTAGAGTCATATTGATTTTGGTGAATTATCGGACTGGCCTTTCTATCCTCGGTTGATTACTTCTTGGTTGATCAGATTTAGGTTTTGGGATCATAATAGCTCCTACCACTGGTCGGCGTTCAGCTCTCCTTTGGTTCCTTTGTGGGTAAACAGCAGATACCTCCTTCTTCCCAGTGAAAGGCTTTCTCACAGCTGTAGAGGCAAACGAATCCTTCTGAATCTTTCCACTTTTTATGCTAGCTTCCACCCTCTCTCCGGTTAGTATTAATTCAGTAAATCCAGCAGATGAGCTTCCAATCAGATGGTTGAAGAAAGGGCCTGATAAAGTGCCTAAGAACATGTCCACCAATTCCCTTTCATACAGAGGGGGTTGAACTCTCCCAGCTAGATCTCTCCATTTCTGCGCGTAATCTTTGAAACCCTCGTTTGAAACCATAGCCATACTCTGAATTTGAGTACGGGTAGGCGCCAAATCTGCATTATACTGGTATTTCCTATAGAAAGTTGCGGAAAGATCTTCCCAGTTGTGGACGTCGGCCCTTTCCAATTGGTAAAACCAATCGAGTTGTGTTCCAGATAGGCTATCTTGGAAAAAATGCACCCATAGATCTTTATCAGCGGAGTGCGGCTGGATCTTTCTCACATATGATCGGAGGTGCATCTTAGGACATGACACCCTATCATACTTTGCTAACAACGGCACTTTGAACTTCGGTGGGATCACAATTCCTGAAACTAGTCCCAATTCTTCAAATTCTAGACCTGGTATCCTTTGTATTTCCATAGCGTTCAAGCGTTCCTCAAGATGTCTGTACTTATCATCAGTTGGCGGATACTGTTCCTCGGAGTAGTCTTTCTCTTCTTCCTCTTCTTCAGATTCTGACGGAACTGCTGTTTCCTTTCCTTTTCCTTCATCAGAGTTTGTTGCGAAATTCAAAGTTCTTCTAGTCTGTCCCTGAAACCTTCTCCCCATGATTACAACATCGGTTGGTTTTTTCTCTTTCTTCTTCTTTTCTTTGGCCAACAGAGTCTTCAACTCCTCTTGTCCTTTGGCCAGGGTTGTGAGTAACTGTTGAAACTGGATGTTTTTAACTTGACGATCTTTGACTGTCTGTTTGAGATCCATCTTGCTGAAATAAACAGCAGAGAGATGAGGGAACTTGTTGCAAAAGACCTGTTTATGTTATGATGAATGATATGTGCATATATAATGTTTTCAAGGATTTTTAAAGATTCAAGTTCGCTTTAGACAAAAAGGAACACACGTTATATTAATAAGATAGAGTTTGAGTACATTAACGCCCCTTGGGCAAAAATAATACAAAACTCTAAGATAAGAAAGTAGTGTGCATCCTCTTTGGTGCAATGTAGGCATTTAGAGTCTGCTCCTCATGAAGTAGCCTAGTGAGTTCCAAAACCTTCTTCTCGCTTCCATAGAATCGGGCTTCGAAAGTATCTCGCTCTCCTTTGAGCTGCATCCAATCCCTTTGTAGGTCTTCAAGAGATGTGGGCATGTCAGGATGTAGGATAGTGTATGGAACTTCTCCTTCCTTAACAGGCTCAATGATTACCGGGAGAATGGAAGGATACGGCATCATAAGACTTTGAGCACGGGTTCATACCCACTTGAGGTAAGGCTCAAGAGGGATGGAATTCTTGTGTCCCAAAGTCTTGCTATCCACCTTGTTTCGCATCCTCCATGCTCGGATGAATCTCTGGCGAAGACCTTGGTCGTTGTTGTCGTAGTCGAATACCAAGCCTTGAATCAGCATCTCATGTGGGCCATCCTTTCGGGCATAACCAAACTGTCTTATAGCTAAGCATGGGTTATAGGTGATGCCTCCCCTAATGCCAAGTAGAGGGACATTAGGGAATTCCCCACAACGGTCAATGATGATAACATTCTCCTTGGATCGAGATCACCAATGAATATATGAATGTTTGAGCGTCATTAACCTTTGTGACCACCTTAATCCTTGCTCATTCTTTAAGACTGATTGGGGAAGATGAGAAATAAATCATCTTTCCAGGAGGGGAGTGCAACACATAAGGACACCTATTTCCCTTATTGTACGAGTGTGAAAAGAGTGGAGGATATCCCCTAGAAACGTAGGCACCGGATTGCGTGACATGAAGATTTTGACGGCACTTATATATATGAGTTGGTCAGGATTGGGGAACAAGATCATCCCATAGATAAGAAGGGCCACAATTTCTTCAAAAACTTGCAAGTATAGGGAATTCCAACAGCTTTGGGCTTTCTCAAACAGAAACTTTGCTAAGAAGCCTTTGACACCACACCTAGTTTCCCAATGAGTTGTGATATTAAATGAGTGCAAGTGTAGAGCTTGAGCAATCTCTTCTGGCTTTGGGTCTCTTTCCGTACCGTTGAAAGGTAGTTGATTGAGAATGGGAATCCTCAAGAGTTGAGAGAATTCTTCCAAAGTAGGCACAAGCTGATAGTTAGGAAATGTGAAGTAATGGTGCAAAGGATTAAAGAACTGAAAGAGCACCTTCATCATATCCTCATCCGTGTTAGAGGTGACTAAGTTGAGTAGACGACCATGCCTCTCGGTGAATGAAGAATTCTCAGGGATCCTTGAAGCTAGCTCTTTGAGTTGTGGAGGAATTCTTACAAGGTTGACTTGGATAGTTTTCCTGCGAAGTGAATCCATATCCTACAAAACAAGAACAAAGATGAATCTCCAAAAATCCTTGAAATGGTTAGTGGATGCATATGATGTCCATGATGTCCATGATGTTATGCACAAGTATGTATATACAAGCAAAACAACCAAGTTCTTAGTTTAGGCTTGCATGGGGTTTTATAGGTAAGTACCCTCTTGAAGTTTAGTTGGCTCAACCTGTCCTGGTAATAGTAATCGGGTTCTAAGGAGCTCAATATCACCAGATTGTTTCCTTGGTCATTGTTTCAGCTCAAGCCTCCTTAATGGCGACCGAAATATTCCAAGAAACCAACCCTCAATGAGTGTAGTATCGAGTATCTACAAACTTCGGACTGCACCAAAG
The DNA here is from genome assembly GCA_948472305.1 of Vicia faba. Classification (NCBI taxonomy): domain Eukaryota; kingdom Viridiplantae; phylum Streptophyta; class Magnoliopsida; order Fabales; family Fabaceae; genus Vicia; species Vicia faba. The sequence continues at coordinate 1,050,207,538 of OX451736.1, read as the reverse complement.
TCGGTCATCTCACTACGCCCTAAAGACCAAGTTGGTCAAGTAAAGGTTCTAAAAGCTCGTTAGTGCTTCATGACATCACTCAGCAGCCCCGCATTCTCTTTGATTAACTCAAAGGCTACCGGTACCCACAAATATGTCACACTAACATAGCTATTGCTTAGACCATGTCGGTATACCCCGCACAGTTTCCACAATGTATTGCTACTTACCTATAATGTATCCCCAAATCCGGGTAGAGGATTCAAACCCAAACAAAGAACTGTAATGTAAAGCAAACAAATCAAACAATGTAAGCAAGTAAATGTGATCTAGCCCTAAGGTAACCCCATTTTTTTTCAAAATTCCCCAGCAGAGTCGCCAGTTCTGTGATGCGGTGGGAGAACTGACTTGAGGGCTTGCATTTGTGTTTACAAATGTTGCGGTTAGCAAGAGTCGCAACTGACTTTTCTTTTATCCAAAAGGAAAGGTGAAAAAGCACAGGAAAGACCTTTTAGATGTTTTCTTGAGTTCTTGGGGTAGATTATGAAAAGGGAAGGTATTAGCACCCTTTTCATCCATGGTTTTCCACGGGCTCTTAGTTACTTGCTAGATCACTTGCTTTTGTTTGAAAATTGTGCTTTGTGTGGTTTTTTGAAAGTATTTTGTAAAAGAGGCCATTCGTTTAGGCAATCTTTGTAATGATTCTCGTTTGTAAGAATGTATACAAAGATGTTTGTCTTTTTGAAAATGTTTTCAATGTTTATAAGTTGTTTGCAAATGTGTGTGTTTGTTTTGAAAATAGCAAGGATATTTGTTTGAAAATAGAGCAAGTAACTAGAAGCAATCTACCTACTCAAATGTCTTTCTTATGCATTCTCTATTCCTTTGACATTGTTGTCTTACCATCGATTTGGTAAGCAACCCTATTTTTGGATGTAAACGGGACGGGTGTGGGTCATCGTATAACCATAATTAGCAATGTTGCAAAGTATCTTAGCATTTTTGAGGGACTAAGATCATTTTGTAAGGCAACTTTGAATAGCGTCATCGAGGGACTATATTCTTTTGATTTTGTTTGTTTTACCAAGATACTTTGCATGCGTAATATAGCTATTTTTGTATAAGGCAAGCAAGTGGAGAAACCCTAAGGGTGTTTGTGTGCAAGTGTGTTTGATTGCATGCTTTTGTCTTTGACTTTTTTGGTGATCTATTTATTGATTTTATCTTGCATTTACATTTGAAAGCAATAAATTGCATAAATGTAAAGTCCTACGCTATTACAACATTTAGGGGGGTGGGGGTACAAATTTATGATTGGGGAGTACCAGCGAGAAAAATAAAGAAAATAACAAGTGGAAGAAAGAAAGAAAAAATAAAAAGATCAGCGTGCTGCTGAAAGGAAGTCAGAAGTTCTGACCCTGGCCTGCTGCAGAACAGCAACCTGTTAGTGAAAATGTATAGGTCAGAGGTTCTGACCCTGGTACACTGCAAAACAGAAACCTATTAGTGAAAATGTATGGGGTCAGAGGTTCTGACCCTACTAGGAACACAGTAATTTTCAGAAGTTCTGATATTACTGATAACAAAACAGGCTCCAGAGGCGCTGGTGCTAATGTCAGAACTTGGTCTCCCTCTATGCTAGTCAGAACATCTGCAATTTAGTTATTTTTCCACAAAACATAAGATATGCCTAGGACAGTTTCAACAGGTGTCATAGCGTTTCAGAAATCAGAACCAAAAATCAGAGGCAAGTTCTAAACTGATTCATTCTCAACTTAAGCATACAGATGCGTGAAAATCTCAGAACATGCACAACATCAGAAGGATGATATCTACATTATGTTTTTGAGCATGCAAATCTGGTGATGCTTAAGCAATGTGGTGAGGGTCAGCAAGAGCTTACCTTGCAGCTGGAAAAAGTTGTATGAACTGGAGTTAGCCTCAACTCTGATGATGTTCTGAACAGCTTCTTTGAATGGATGGATGGAGGGTATATAGTAGTATGAACATAGAAGTTATTGCAGTTTCTAACGTGTGGGCCAGAAACAAGTGGGTGTTTTTTGGTCAAGAAATATTTTGAGAACAAATGGAGTTTGAACGCAAGGGATCCAAAGTTAATGGTTTGTATGTTATGTTTACAGTTTTTGAAACTCTGGGAATTTTGGGCAGAGGTTCAAGACTTTTCTTTCTCAAAATTTTGATTTATTTCACAAATTTTTCTGTCTAGCCTCTTCTCAGTGATCAATGGTATTCTATTTATAGGCAAAGCTTTGTGGGTTTTGAAATGTCAAGTGGCGCCAATATCATGCACTAGATGTTGACTTACCCTTGAAGAAAGTTCATAAAAAGTTGTGATGATTGACAGCTTTTAGCCTAGGATGGAATGGTAAGCAAGGATTAAGGAAAAGTGACAACCATAAGCGAAAAGTAGCGCATAAACCCATACCTAAATCTACACAAAAGCGTTGCTATGCTACACGTGGAGAGACCCTTTGGACAAATACTCAAAAGTGGTTGTGAGCATTAATGAGCATTAAATGGTGATGAGATTGGTCAAAAATAAGAAATCTTGTAATATGAGATTTGCATCATTACTTAAATCTGAGCCAGCAGTTCCACTTCAGTATAGTCCAAAACAACGCACCCAAGTTCTGATCTTGGTATCCTGTTGCCTCAGCAAATTCTGAGGGTTCCCCAGGCTTTCTAGCATGTTTCTTTAATTTGCCTCTGAAAACTCTGGATTTAGAGATTCTGCTTTAGTGTAGCACTCAATCTTCTGACCCTCTTACCTTCTGGTTCCAGCATGTTCTGAAGAAGCTTTCTGACTCCGTACTACACTTTATTACCTTCTTTGTATTACTCTAGCAAACTCTGACTGGACTTACGTAGATGCTGAAGAGCTACATTCTGACTGAATGTTATGTGTTGAGATAAGTTTGCATCTTCTGACTGCTTCTGCTTGGAGGTTGGTTCAGAAGTTCTGAAATGTCATTTTTCTTAAATACTTTAGAAAAATTCTAAGTATTTAGAATTTAACTTTTCCAAGGTAAAATTTGACTTTTGAGCTTCTTGATGAAACAAACTTCATATTCCAACATGTCTTGATGAAATATGATTTTTGTGTTTTGATTTTGATCCAAAAACCAAAGTTTGACTTTTCAGCATGCAAATGACCATTTTTCCCTTGTAAATGGCTTGCTTGGAAAGAAATGATATTTCAAGGCTTGGATTCGTTTAAGATAAAACTTTGAAAATCCAGGGTGTTTTCCTGAGAAATGAGAGGGCAAATTTTGGGGTACAACAAACTGCATATTTGGTCAGGATTCGGCTGCACGATGACTTATTGGGAAAATGTGAAAACTAATGTATCTGGTCGGGTCCAGGTCTTACAATGTTGTAAACTGTTGTCTGGAGATAAGAGAGAAGGAACCTGGATAGTAGGGCTACTTTAAAATGAAGGCCTGGGTAGTAGGGATGTTTCAGAATGAAATCCTGGATAGTAGGGCTATGAGAAGGAAGCTGGATAGTAGGGTTACTTCGAAATGAAAGCCTGGATAGTAGGGTTGTTTCGAAATGAAAGCCTGGATAGTAGGGCTATGAGAAGGAACCTGGATAGTAGGGTTACTTCGAAATGAAAGCCTAGATAGTAGGGTTATGAGAAGGAACCTAGATAGTAGGGTTGCTTCTAAATGAAAGCCTGGGTAGTAGGGCTATGAGAAGGAACTTGGATAGTAGGGTTACTTCGAAATGAAAGCCTGGGTAGTATGATTGTTTCGGAATGAAAGCCTGGATAGTAGGGCTATGAGAAGGAACCTGGATAGTAGGGTTGCTTCGAAATGAAAGTCTGGGTAGTAGGTGTGATCGGTGGAAATAGAACTGACTGTTTTTTAAGCTGGTTCGTGAAATGTCGCGGTAAGCAAGAGTCTCCACCGTCTTTTATGTTCTCCAATATGGAAAGGACAAAAGCACAGCAAAATTCCTTTTCGAGATGTTTCTCGGTTCGGGAGGTAGATTTATAGAAAGGGAAGGTGTTAGAACCCTTTCTATCCGTGGTTATCCACGGGCTCTTAGGTACTTGCTCTTATGTTTTCAAAAATTTGTTTGCTTTTCAAGTGTGTGTGGGTTTTGAAAAAGTTTCGTTTGAAAAATTTCTAGGTAACTCTTGTATCTGTCCTCAAGAGTGTATGAAAAATTTGTTTGAAAACATTTTGAAAGTGTAAGTGTGAAAAGATGTTTTTGTTTGTTTAAAAGAGAGCAAGTACCCAGGAGAAATCTACCTACTCTAAGGAATTAGGTTGTGTAAGAGTCCTTTAGACAGTACTATCCCACTATTGAGAAGTAGGTAGCACCGTCGTTGGAGGGATTCGGGTCAATTCGATTATAGGGACAATGTGGTCACCGAAGCAATAGTAGGACGCCTTAGTGGTAACCCTAATATCCTAGATACTTTTTATCTCAGGCAACCGTTTTGAGGCAACTGGATCTTAGACAAGAGGGCGACCTCTAAGACACCCTATACTTGACGACCACCTTCGAAGGCAACGAGTGAGGCGTACCCTAGGAGTGGCATGTGCATGTGTGTTGTTTTTCAGTTAAGATTATCTTGTACATGTATCATGATGATCTACGAGTTGATTTTATTTGTCATTTAGTCTTGCATGCATTTTAACAGTTAAGAGTGCGGAAAATAAATTGTGGAAATATGAATCTACGCTATTACGAGGCGCGGGTCTATACATCGCCAAAAACATAACCCGTTTTGGAAAATAAATGCAGAAAGTAAAGAAAGCGGTAAATCCTAATTAATCATTACATTTCCGGAAACAGTTACATAAATAATCAAAATAAGAATAATGTACGAAAAGAAATTTAATCGGGACGTCCTTAGGGTTTTGACCCTTTTGAGAAATAAAGAAAGTAATTTTAGTCCTTTTTTGCAATTTAATTAAAATATTAAACCTAATACTAATTAATTATTTAATTAAAAAGAAAAAAAATGTTTTTTTTTGTGTTTTTTAAGTCTTTAATGAAAATAAAAATAAAAGAAAATTAAAAGTCAAGAAAAAAACCCTAATTCTAACTTATTTTATTTATTGTGAAAAAAGATTAAAATTAACTAATTAAACTAATTAATTTGTTAGTATTTTATTTACAAAATAAATTAATAATGAAATTAATACATAATAATAAATATTATAAATATTTGTTTTCTGAATTAATTATTAAAATAGCTATTTGTTAGTTAAATAATAATAATTAATAATTATAAAAAGGAAATAAAAAGAAAGCAAAAAAAGTAGAAAGAAAACCAGGGGGGTTGATGGACCCAATGGAGGTTTGAAGAAGCAATTTGGCCCATTAAGAATCAAGCCTGCTTTGACTTTCTGGATAGTCTACGCTGGCTTTGACTGGGGAACATGATGGTCAACACTTCATAGCCCTTGGATTGCTGATTCTGAACACCTGGCGCTTGGATGGTTGAGGTGTATGGTGGAACCATTAGAAAGCGCTGCATGGGAATTTGTTAGAAAAAATAGAACAAGTATTTTGGGGGACCTGGGAATCGAACCCAGGTCCCAATGGTTACCAAGCACGTCACCTTCCACTAAGCCAAGCGCCTGTCTTTGTTAGTATAATGGGCAATGAAATTAATATATAAAAAACAAAGCATATGCTGGAAATTGACAAAAACGCGCGTTATATTTGAATAGGCCAGTGGCACGCTTCCACGTATTATCTTCTTCGCTTGGCCTGTAACAAGAACAATCAAATAGTGGGGGTTTTAAACCCTCACAACCTGCAACAAGAGAAAATAGCGAATAGAGCTATACGCAATATAAATTGAGCGCGAGGGTCTCAATGTATTCGTCTCATTCAGACGGTTTCAACCATGTGTGTCTTGAGGTCTAATTTTGCTTATGCTGTAAAGCCCTAATTCGAGAGCTTGAAAACCCTAGGATTCAACAATGGTGGTTTACGTTTCAGGGCACCATAATCCAATTGAATCATACCAACAGCTTCGTATCAGTCCTATTAATACAAAACAATCCAAAAAAGAGGTTAAATATGTAAGTCTCAGAGTGCCTAAGAGGGGGGGGGGGGGGGGGTGAATTAGGTCTTATAAAATTTATTCGTTTTTTATGAGAATGCTTGGTAGTAAGTTTTGGTTAAGTGTTTGAAGGTTTTGTTTATATCTTTATCTTTTCCTGATTATAGTGATGAAAGCGATAAATGCGGAAAAGTAAAGAACACGGTGATATATCCTGGTTCCCCTCACAATCCGAGAGTACTCCAGTCCCCTTTCCAACACGAAAGAGATTTCACTATAGTTAGAATGATTGTACAGCCTATGCTTACTATCTAACCTATAGGGTGATCAAAGGTTCTTAACACCTTTAAGACCAAACAAACACTAATGTGAATGAAGAACAATCCTCTTCAAATCACAACACTTACTTCCAACAATCCTGGATAGTAAGGGAAAACCTTTAAGTAATACAATGATTTAGTTTGAAGTATATGGAGAGCTTTATCAATCTTCAATTGATCTTCTTCTTCAAGATAAAAACAATTCTCAATAATGTATATAAATGTTCACAATGTATGAATGAAACTTGTAATGATAATGAAAGTGTATATGGCAAGTTTCACAAAATTATGAACACGTGAAAGTTTATGAGAAAATTTGAATGAATGAGAAAATTGTTAATATGAAGAAGTTTATTTTTAATTTTAAAATTGAAGCATTGTTTGAAATAAGAAAATCTGCATTTTATAAAGTTGTAAGAACCTCTTCATTCATGCCAATTCATATGAAAAGTTGCAATGCATTCATGAAAAGATACCACTTGAAAAATGTTCAAAAAACAAAGTAAAAGCTGCACTGGTTCGCTAGGAACCGGTTCCGACACTGACAGAACCCGGTTCTTAGTGAACGTTATAAGTTGGAATTCAAAATTATCACGCAGGAACCGGTTCCCCTATTGGTACAACCCGGTTCCTAGTACAAAAACCAGGGACATGTTTTTTGAGAAAAGCTGGAACCCGGTTCCCTGTTAGGGAGGAACCGGTTCCTAAAGGATTATTTTCAAAAATACTTTTTGAAAGATATTTCAAACAAAGTTTTCTTGATCTTAAAGTTATGGAATATGTATATGTTGATGAATGCATATTGTGAACATCTATATTCAAGATTTAAAGAATTATTTATACCATTTTTGACATTTGATGATTCTTCAATAATTCTTCAATAATCTTCAAGACTTTTATTTGATGTTGATAATTTTTTTGCACATCCTTTGAAAGTTGATGTCCATGTTGTCTTCATCAAAACACATGCTTTAAATATGACTTGAGAAGCTTGCAATTACATTCTCCCCCTTTTTGATTATGACAACCAAGTCTTGAAAACGATTTCTTGAAATGTTTATGTTGTTTTGTATAGCAAACTTGTTGAGCAAATGCAAGGCTCCCCCTAAATTGTATACTCCCCCTAAGTCCATGATTCTTTGAATTTTGGAGTGAGTTTGATATTTTATGGGCCTGCAATTTCGTTGAAACAAAACAACACACATGCATATTCTTCTCCCCCTTTGTTAACATCAAAAAGGATGGGGAAAAAGAGTGAAATAGATACATATAAAAATTAAGACGTGCATAAAACACAACCATACATTTAAAGTACGAACAAAACACATTGTACGATTTCAAACATACATGCCGTACTAACCGCATCCGCCCAAAAATATTTAGGAAGATTTGCATCACTAAGCATTGTTCTTGCAAGTTCCACTAGAAACCTATTCTTTCTTTCAACTACTCCATTTTGTTGTGGAGTTCTTGGTGCTGAAAAATTATGAGAGATACCATGTTCTTCACAAAATTCTTCAAATTGTGCATTTTGGAATTCTCCACCATGATCACTTCTTATGGATACAATCTTTAGTGATTTTTCATTTTGGATTTGCTTAGCATACTTCTTAAAGGCTTTAAAAGCATCACTTTTTCTGCACAAGAAACAAAGTCCAAGAATATCTAGAAAAATCATCAATAATGACTAAAGCGTATACATTACCTCCGAAGCTTTTTGTTCTTGATGGACCAAAGAGATCCATGTGTAACAATTGTAGTGGCCTTGTAGTAGACACCACATTCTTAGATTTGAAAGTTGTTTTGGTCTGTTTTCCCTTTTGGCATGCATTACATAATTTGTCTTTGATGAACTTCATCTTTGGTAGACCAATAACTAAGTCATGCTTAACCAATTTGTTCAAGTGCTCCATGTGAATGTGAGCGATCCTCTTGTGCCATAACCAAGCGTCATTGTTGTTTACCATAAGACATTATACCTTCAGAGACAAATCATCTAAAGTAATCATAAAAATATTGTTAGTTCTTATACCTTTGAGTTTTACCTCATTGGTTGCCTCATCCATAATGAGACATTCATCTTTGTTGAATTTGATCTTGAACCCTCTATCGCAAAGTTGACTTATGCTAAGAAGATTGTGCTTTAATCCCTCAACATAGAGAACATCCTCAATTTGAATGGATGGAGGTGTGCCAACTATTCCAACGCCAAGAATCTTTCCTTTGGTGTTGTCTCCATAGGTGACATACCCTTTGGCTTTATGTACTAGATATGAAAATTGGTGTACATCTCCTGTCATATGCTTTGAACATCCACTATCAAGATACCAAACATTTGATATGGATTTCAAGCATACCTACACAAACAAATTATTCTTTGTTAGGTACCCAAGTTTCCTTGGGTCCCTCATAGTTAGTTCCCTTTTTCACCCACACATAATGCCCACTTGCTATACTAAAGTTTCTAACATAGCAAGCATTAGGTGTATGGCCTTTAATACCACAATAAAAACAAGTAGGTTCAAAGTTACTTCTATATCTAGAAGGATAAGATTTCTTCTTAGGAAATGTTTTCTTTTTCGATACATTAGCCTTTTTCTTTTGATGATTATGAACAACTTTCTTCTTTTCTACTTTCTTGGGATTGGAACTATTACTAGCCTTTACAAAAACAGTGGGATTGTTACTTGGTTTCTTAGAATTCACATAACCAAGACCCCTTTTATCATTTGGATAACGTTGTTGGCTTAGTAATCCTTCCAATCCTATTTGTCCTTTTTCATATCGTTCAATGACTCTTTTCAATTGAACAATTTGAAAGACATTTGATTCACACTTGGAGCATGCAAAGTTTTCTTTTTCTTTAATAAAATTCTGTTTTTGAAGTTCAAAATCTTCAGTCATGGTGTCAATTTTTTCTATAAAACTTAGAAGTTCTTTTTCTTGATTTGACACCTTTTTGTATAAACTTTTGCATTCTTTCAAGAGTTCATCAATAGCGTCTTGAACATCATCATCAAAAAGATTAAATTCATTACTAACCTCTTCTTCATTGTCGGAGTGATGTGAAGCCATTAATGCTAGATTTGCACATTCCTCGCTTTCCGAATCGGATGAAGAACTTATCTCATTATCTTCCCATGCAACATAAGCCTTTTTGTTCTTGAACTCCTTTTTGCCTTTGAATTTATTTTTCTTGGAGAGTTTTGGATAATCCGGCTTTATGTGACCTTGCTTTCCACATTCATAACATGTGACATCTTGTGTTAATGTGGAGGCTTCTTTATCTTTATGATTATAAAATTTCTTCCTCTTGACAAAGTTAGCATTATGAAGATTATTTTTATGACCAAAATATTTTCCTAACCTTTTTACAAGAAGCAAGAAGTTTTCATCTTCCTCCGATGCATCTTTATCTTGACTTTCCTTTGAATCAACTTTCAAGGCAATGCCTTTGGATTTCTTCTCTAAATTTTCATGTTTTTCAAGTCTACCGAGTTACGTTTCATATTCTTGAAGTTTGCCAAATAATGTAGCGGAAGTCATTGCGGAGAGACTCTTCTTTTCCGAGATTGTCGTTACCTTTGGTTGCCATTCCCTAGTCAATGATCTAAGGATTTTCAAGTTGAGTTCATCATTTGTCAAGGTTTTACCAAGAGCATTTAAATGATTTGTCAAATGCACAAATCTATTTTGTAAGTCAAGAATGGATTCTCCGGGCTGCATTCGAAATAGTTCATATTCTTGACTCAAGGTATTTAGCCTTGATCTTTTTACTTCAGCCGTTCCTTCATGAGTTTGAACCAGGGTATCCCATATTTCTTTTGCTGTCTTGCAGTTCGAGACACGGAAAAATTCGTCCATACTGAGTGCACCTTGAAGAAGGTTTATTGCCTTTTTGTCATAGAGAACTTTCTTTTTATCATCGTTGTCCCATGCAGTTTTGGGCTTTACAGAACCAATGCCATTGATTACTGATATCGGGATAAATGGACCATTTTCAACAGCATCCCATACTTCCTCTCCTTGTGCTTCTAAATGCGCCTTCATGCGTATTTTCCAGAAGTCAAAATATTCACCACATAATAGAGGAGGCTTGTTGTTACTACCACCATCTCTGAAAACTGGTTGATGATTTGCGGAAGCCATTCTGGATCTTTATGAACAAGTTACCTATAACTTGCTCTGATGCCAATTGTAAGTCTCATAGTGCCTAAGAGGGGGGGTGAATTAGGTCTTATAAAATTTATTCGTTTTTTATGAGAATGCTTGGTAGTAATTTTTGGTTAAGTGTTTGAAGGTTTTGTTTATATCTTTATCTTTTCCTGATTATGGTGATGAAAGCGATAAATGCGGAAAAGTAAAGAACACGGTGATATATCCTGGTTCCCCTCACAATCCGAGAGTACTCCAGTCCCCTTTCCAACACGAAAGAGATTTCACTATAGTTAGAATGATTGTACAGCCTATGCTTACTATCTAACCTATAGGGTGATCAAAGGTTCTTAACACCTTTAAGACCAAACAAACACTAATGTGAATGAAGAACAATCCTCTTCAAATCACAACACTTACTTCTAACAATCCTGGATAGTAAGGGAAAACCTTTAAGTAATACAATGATTTAGTTTGAAGTATATGGAGAGCTTTATCAATCTTCAATTGATCTTCTTCTTCAAGATAAAAACAATTATCAACAATGTATATAAATGTTCACAATGTATGAATGAAACTTGTAATGATAATGAAAGTGTATATGGCAAGTTTCACAAAATTATGAACACATGAAAGTTTATGAGCAAATTTGAATGAATGAGAAAATTGTTAATATGAAGAAGTTTATTTTTAATTTTAAAATTGAAGCATTGTTTGAAATAAGAAAATCTGCATTTTATAAAGTTGTAAGAACCTCTTCATTCATGCCAATTCATATGAAAAGTTGCAATGCATTCATGAAAAGATACCACTTGAAAAATGTTCAAAAAACAAAGTAAAAGCTGCATTGGTTCGCTAGGAACCGGTTCCGACACTGACAGAACCCGATTCTTAGTGAACGTTATAAGTTGGAATTCAAAATTATCACGCAGGAACCGGTTCCCCTATTGGTACAACCCGGTTCCTAGTACAAAAACCAGGGACATGTTTTTTGAGAAAAGCTGGAACCCGGTTCCCTGTTAGGGAGGAACCGGTTCCTAAAGGATTATTTTCAAAAATACTTTTTGAAAGATATTTCAAACAAAGTTTTCTTGATCTTAAAGTTATGGAATATGTATATGTTGATGAATGCATATTGTGAACATCTATATTCAAGATTTAAAGAATTATTTATACCATTTTTGACATTTGATGATTCTTCAATAATTCTTCAATAATCTTCAAGACTTTTATTTGATGATGGTAAGCTTTTTGCACATCCTTTGAAAGTTGATGTCCATGTTGTCTTCATCAAAATACATGCTTTAATTATGACTTGATAAGCTTGCAATTACAAAATATGCATGAATAATGATATGCAATTATGGAAAAAAGCTTCAAACCGTAAAACTGTTTGTGGAGATTTCTTGAGCTTTGGCACGCGAATTTAATTGCAATAGGTTCCGTACACCTCCAGCAATGTATTGGAATCACTCTAAGGCTTTGAATTGGTATGAAATATGAAAAACAATTTTTGGTTTTCTTTGAATTTTTTCAATATGGTAAGGGTTCTTTGCAGCAGTTTTTGCACGTTCCAGACATTAGGGTTGGCTTCAGTATTTATGTTGGAAGGGAATTAGGGTACAAACTAGGTCAAAGATCCATGGAATAAAGTTTTCAATATTTGATTTTCAATCAAATATTTTTCAATCTTTTTGATTAAAAAACCTTGCCAAATTGGGTGATTCTTGTCTCTTTGATTGGCAAACGAAATCTCCAGCATGTGTTGAGTTTATTTGCTCCACAAAAGATTTGAAAAACATATCTTGGCATTTTCCTACAATTAAATTAATTAAACGAATTATTAATCAATTAAAAATCCAAATAATTAATAAAAATAAGAAAATAATTCAAATTAATCTCAATGGCTCGTGCATAGGCCTTGGACAATGTTTTAAGAAAGAATTTGAGGCCCATTAGCAAAAAAGAAGTGTTTTGGGCAAAGTTGACTTTTGCAAATTCCCAAAAATTTCCCAACTTCTCCAATGCATATCTTGCTCAATTTCGATCATATGAACATGTTCTTGGACATTTTGGAAAGGGCTTGGAGTCCTCTAACCAATGCCTTTGATCCCATGTCATTTTGACTTACCAATCTCAAGTTATGGTCTTTGACTTAAAGTACCTTTTTGTTGACTTTTGAAATTGACCTATAATGTAGAAATTGATAACTTTTTGTGAGAGCATTTCTAGGACTTGGAATGTGAAGATGAGTTGTAGGAAATGTCATCCCCTTCAAAATGAGCATTGGATGGGATTTTTCTGATGAACCATGAAAAAGTTATGCCTTGGTCAAGTTACAGTTGACTTTTCAGCTGTCCAAAAATAGAAACTTTTGCATCTTGATGATTTTTGAGCCATGCTTGTGGAATCATGATCAAGACTTGATCAAATGATGATTGTGGCTTCAAAATAAGATGTTGACCAAAAACTTGTACTTTTGACTGTAAAATGACCATTTTGCCCCTACAGTTGACTGTGAAGCAATTAGGGCTTTTGATTGTGCAACTTGATGTTGTGAGTCTTGAAACTTGGTATGTAGATGCTTGGAAATGTATATAGGCCTATGGGACCTGATTGAGCCATTGAAAACCTCAAATTCCTTGAAAGAAACAAAACCCTAATTTCAGCTGGCTTAGGAGGCATTTGGAATGTGCAATCCCTTGAGCAAGTTGAGATGATGCTTGTCAAAACTTTGAAGAATATGGGAGGGAAAATTTTGGGGTACAATAGTTGCCCCTGTTAAATCTTCTTAAACCTGAGGATGTAGATTGGCTTGCGTGTCTTTCGTGATCCGAAGGTGGAAGATGATTGAACACTAGAGTGCCCAGAAATTTGCACTCGCATAGTAGAGTATCAGCGATGTAATGGCGGGAATGGGCTTATGAATGCCATTTGGAGAGATGGTAGATAGGAAGATGGGCTTATAGATGCTATCTGGAGATGTGACAGAACCTTGTCGGGAATGGGCTTATAGATGCCATTTGGAGACTATTGGTAGGTGGATGGGCTTATAGATGCCATCTGGAGGTTGTTTGTTGAATTGTAATTTTTATAAGTTGAAAGAGGGAACCTGTGTAGGGTTGCCTGATGATGAGCTCGTGTAAAACTGCATCTTGGAAAGAAGGAAACCTGTGTAGGGTTGACTGATGATGAGCCCGTGCGAAGCTGCATCTGAAATGGAGAAGAAACCTGTGTGGGGTTACTTTGATGATGAGCCCGTGTGAAACTGCATCTAGAGCTGAGAAGGAAACCTGTGTAGGGTTTACTGATGACGAGTCCGTGTAAAACTACATCCTTGGAATAGAGAACCTGTGTAGGGTTTCTGGGTGACGAGTCTGTGTAAAACTTCATCTTTGGAAAGAGAGAACCTGTGTAGGGTTTCTTAATGACAGTCTGTGTAAAACTACGTCTGGAGAGAGAGAACTTGTGTAGGGTTTCTTCGGTATAAGTTCGTGTAAAACTTATGGAGGAACCGGGGTAAGGTTACTTCGGGATAAGTCCGTGTAAGACTTCTGGAGGAACCGGGGTAAGGTTACTGCAGGATAAGTTCGTGTAAAACTTCTGGATGAACCGGGGTAAGGTCATCTTGAAATAAGTCCGTGTAAGACTTCTGGAGGAACCGGGGTAAGGTTACTGTAGGATAAGTTCGTGTAAAACTTCTGGATGAACCGGGGTAAGGTCATCTTGAGATAAGTCCGTGTAAGACTTCTGGAGGAACCGGGGTAAGGTTACTGCAGGATAAGTTCGTGTAAAACTTCTGGATGAACCGGGGTAAGGTCATCTTGAGATAAGTTCATGTAAAACTTTAGGAGGAACCGGGGTAAGGTTACCTTGGGATAAATCCGTGTAAGACTTTAGGAGGAACCGGGGTAAGGTTACCTTGAGATAGGTCCGTGTAAGACTTTTTCTGACAGAAAAGGAACCGGTGTAGGGTTACTTTGATGATAAGTCCGGTAAGACTTCTTTTGAAATAAAAGGAACCGGTGTAGGGTTACTTGTGAAGGGTGAGTCCGTGTAAGACTTCGTTTGAAAATTAAGAAGGAACCAGTGTAGGGTTGCCTGATGATGAGTTCGTGTAAAACTACATCTGAGGTTGAGAAGGAACCTGTGTAGGGTTGCCTGTTGATGAGCCCGTGTAAGACTTCTTCTGAAAGAAAAGGAACCGGTGTAGGGTTGCCTAAGGATGATCAAGTAGATAATTGTCCTGTTTGGTTTCAGATATTAACCCATGATCAGTCGTCCACAGAATTTTCCTGGCTTGTTACCGGTGTTGATCTGGAACTGTAAAGGTAGATGGTAATCATCTTTTGATTGACTTTTTCCTGAAAAGGCAAAGTATTAGTCGTATGCAATGTCATGATGCATGAACTGCACGATTTTAAGATGTTTTCAAAAATAAATGAGATTTGTGTTGTATGATGCGTATGCATGCTATAATGTATGAAGATGTGATGTTTATGAATGTATCTTCGTCTGGGAAGATAAATCCTGGGCTGATGTTTGAAGAGTAGAGTTCTTCGTTTCCGCTGGGGATAATGGCTGCAAGAATAAACCGGTAGGAGAAGATGACTCCGTTGGGGAATAAACTTGTTGGAGAGATTACTCTGCGGGGAATTACTCTGTGGGAAGAGATACTTCGGTGAGGTTTAATGATAACTCCGCTGGGGATACCGTTGATATGTTTTGTTGAGGGATTTGATGAACTCCGCTGGGGATAGGAAGAACTTCGCCGAGGACGGTCTTTCCGTAGTAATTAGCTGAGGATAACCCAGTTATAAGCTCTGGTGGGGAGTAACCTTTGAATATGGTCGGGGAGAGACGTATGTACTCTGCAAGTGATAAGCTTCTAGAATCAATTGGGGATAAGCTTCAACTTTCTTGGGGAAATTTTGAGACTGTACTGGGGAAGTGGCTCCACTAGGGTGTTTGGTATTCCGCCGGGGAATAATCTTATATTAAGACTGCCGGGGATGCTTGCTTAGGAATATCTGTATACTCCGCTGGGGAATGTTGAGATCTTCTGGGGATACCCAACTTCCTTAAGGCTGACAGTAGACTAACTCTGCTTGGGGAGAGTATCGCTGACTTGCTGGAGATACTGTTCCTTTTTAGGGCTGACGGGAGATCAACTCTGCTCAGGGGAGAGTATTGTTGAACCTGGTCTTACTCTGCGGGGAGTGGAAGTGTCTTGGTTACATTCTTCAGTCGAACATACCTTGGTACCTGGAGGACAGAGCAGCTTGTACAATTCGGGCGATTCCTATTGCCCCAGTTTCTGTGGGAGAAGGTACCTGTGGAGGTCTTGATAACTGCCGACTTGACAAATCTTCTTCAGGACATAGTCGTACGCTTTTGATCCCTAATTTTTGCCTGGACCGCCCTTTCGGGTTTTCAGTCCACCGGGATACCCTTTTTGCCCAAGCCGCCTTTTCAGGTTTTCGACTTGCTGGGTGTACAGATTTTTTTCATTTTCATCCCTTATTTTTGCCTAGGCCTGTCAACCTAGCGGGTCTTTGTTCATGCGCAGTATTTTCTGACTATGTCCATGCTCTCAGGATGTAGAGAGGTGTCACTGTCGGTAGTATTATGTTGCCATATCACCAGAAGATGTTTGATCATGCAATATTCGTTGCTGGAATTCATGTCCAATGCCCCAAGTGACTCAGGCGGAGGTTTTCCCCCTGGCTATTTGGCATCTTGAGAGATTCCTTGAATCTTGACTTAACTGCCCCAGATGATGGACAATGGTTATGTCTGCCCCTTGGTTGGAAGTGTTTCTTCCACTTGAGGTGACCCTTTTTATTGAAAAGGTTTTTGTTCACTAGATATTCGTCGTGCGAATTTCTCTGCTGTTCGAACAAATAGTCATATGCAAACAATGTTATATTAAAAATGCAAAGCTTATGTCTGTCTTGAAGTTTTTGAAAATGCAGTTTTCAATAAAACAAGCGAATTTTTGTAAAATGTGATGTCAACTCAGGATTTTACAGCAAGCCCTACAGGAGTCAGGATACCTTTTGTAACAGTATGCTTTCGAACTAACCCATGCTTCAGCGAGGACTTTTAAGGGTTATAACGTGGCCTGGTTCACGGTTCAAGAAACAAAGGATAAAGGCTCAAGTTTATTTGTACCCACCCGTTCTTCGTGATGTTCTCCAAACCTAAACTCAGTTGATCGTGCGTTAGACCTTGTTTGAGTCTTTGCTCTGATATTCCGGTGATGGTTCGGATATTGATAGTTTATTTTGAATAGGCAGTCATTTCCCCTTTTTTTTTGGTTGAGGGTTTGTAGGACCTCTTTCTTTTTTAATTTTGTTATCCTTGTTTTTTGCCTGAACTGTTTCTTTTATGATTACAGTCAGCGGGATGCCCCATTTTTGTAAGTCTCCTTCATAGGTTTTGCCTTATTGGGTTTTTATTTTTGAAAGATAATGACTGCCTGTCTTTTTGATTATTCGGAACCATCACTGTCTTTTGTTTTTGGAAGGACTCATTTGATGCTATTCGTTGGGCACTTGGATCAACTGAGAGAACTACCCTGCCCCAGGTTATGATTAAGGGTTTTAATTTTCGAAAAGAAAAAAAACTCCTACTTCTTTGGCTCAAAGGGGTTGACGAGGGATTATCTTCCTTATAACTCCAGTGTTTAGGAATTGAAACAATTCCTGTACCTCATCAGCGGGGTCTGTTCAAAAGCATACTGTAGATTGTGGTATCGTTTTCGTCATCCTCCCTCAAGAGGCTTAGAATCATTAACCGAGAGTTGAACATGAAAGCAATTTTAAGCATAGTAAACATAATTACTTCAAAACAGACACGTGTAATGCATTAATGAAATAACCAAGTTTGACATGAATAAAATGTTTGAACAATCAAAGAAAAATACAACTTGAACATTCGAATGGACAAAAGTTTTCTCAATCCTAGCCATGTTTTGGCAAGGGAGCAGTGATCACATTGGGAGTCCCATCAGGCTCGAATTCGATCTTCTTGGCATCGATCATATTCTAGATCTTGTATTTCAGCGCCCAACAATCCTCAGTATCGTGCCCCGGGCTACCGGAATGATAAGCACACCTCGCATCTGGGTTGTAATTTGGAGAAGAGGTCTTGGGATTTGCAGGAGGGTTGATTACCGCAATCAGATTCATCTTCAACATGTGCTGCAGCGCTTGTGACAATGGCATGTTGATGTTGGTGAACTGTCTTTTAGGCTCGTCTGGCCTTTGCTGATTTCCCTTTTGTGGTTGTCGGCGTGACGCAGAACCAGAGATCATGACCGCCCCTGCATGTTGGTCACGACGACTCTTTTGGCTATATGCAGCATTGGACTCTTTCTTCCCCGTGTAAGGCTTTTTATGAGTATCAGGAGATGTGGCCTCTTGAATCTTCCCACTTTTGATGCCCGCTGCGATTCTTTCCCCAGTCAAGATCAGATCTGTAAACCCAGCAGAAGAATTTCCAATCAGATGGTTGAAGAACGGCCCAGACAGGGTCCCCAAGAACATGTCAACGAGTTCTCGGTCAGTCAGAGGTGGTTGCACCCTTCCAGCAAGGTCTCTCCACTTTTGCGCATACTCTTTGAATCCTTCACCCGTCCCAAGTGACATACCCTGGAGTTGGGTACACGTAGGAGCGAGGTCGGAATTGTACTGATACTGCTTGTAGAATGCAGTAGCCAAGTCCTCCCAGTTGCGAATACTGGCTCCATCCAGCTGATAGAACCATTCGAGTTGAGTCCCTGAAAGACTTTCCTGGAAGAAATGGATCCATAGATTCTTGTCAACAGTGTAAGGTTGGATCTTCCTTACATAGGATCTGAGATGCAGCTTAGGACAGGAAGCCCCGTCATACTTTGCAAAAGTCGGTGCCTTGAATTTATGGGGAATCACCACCCCAGAGGATAGACCTAGATCTTCGAAGTCCAGGTCAGGCACTTTCTGTATTTCCATGGCACTCAACCGGTCTTCCAGCTGTTTGTACCTGTCCTCAGCTGGAGGGTACTGTTCATCATTGAAATCCATCTCGTTGTCGGAGACCACGGGACTAGGAACCCTTCTCTCTTGGGGACTGTCTTTGCCCACGGAGGAAGTAGCCAGATCAACCTCATTTTGTGATCCATTCCTAGATCTGCGTCTAGGATTGAACAAAACAGTCCTCTTCTTCTTCTTCAAGAGCATAGTCTTCAAATCCTGTTGACCCTGGGCTAGGCTCATCACCAACTCTTGGAACTGGGCGTTCTGGGTCTGGAGGGCCTTGATAGCTTATTCATTAGATGATTCAGGATTCATGATGATTGCTGAAATAAACAGCGAAGAAGATAAGTGACCTGTGAAAAAGGGGTACCTGCAATGCAATGATATGTATGTATGCATGCAATGTTTTCAAGGATCTCGCGGGGTAGACAAGAAAATTGTTAGAATCTGAATCTGGTAGCTTGATTGAAGGAACTTCATGTTGGTGAGAGTCCTTCTTCAAGAGTTAAAGCTCACCATATCGAGTGGGTCATATCCCCTGACTCAAGTTATCAACCTTGGCTAGAGGAAAATAAATCCCCTTTGTCCCTTACTAGACATTTGATTCATCATGACCTGCATCACAAACCCTTGAGATCCTTGAAATGGATTAGTCTTTATGCAGGATGCATGCAATGGTATGATGTTATGCTATGCATGGAGTGATGTAAGTAAACCCTGTTATGAGTCCAGATTAAGGACTGTAAATAAAACCTGCAAGAAACTCATGTGTCAGATAACAAGCATGCAAGTAGTCACGTTTGAAAGCACACAAGTCACACAAGACAGCCCTTATAGTTTAGGCCAGCATGAAGTTTAGGTACTACCCTCTTTCAGTTTCGTTGGTTAAGACCCGTCCTAGAAAATAGTAATCGGGTTCTAGAGGATCTCAATATCATTGACTACCCTCAATCGGTCATAACTCCAGCGTCGCAATCTTTTCTTGCAGCCAGAACCATCGCGAGAGTTTAGCCTCAATGAGTGTAGCATACTGCTACTGTTCTATGGTCAAGTTGGGTCATTTTAGGGTTCTAAGGTCGGTTGGTGCTTAATGACTCCTCAGAAGACCCATATTCTCCTTGTTGCAACACAAGGGATATCGATACAGACCAAGGTGTCACACCAACGTAGCCACTGCTTCACCTGTGTCGGTCTACGCCGGACAGGTTCCTCACAGCTTATGCTACCTAAAAGGGTATCCCCAGATCCGGGTTAGGATCTATGAAACTCTGATGCAATGCCCACAAAAATTAAAGCAATCAAAGCAAGCAATTGAAAAGATAAGTATGATCTAATCCTAAGGTACACCTCACTTATAAAAGTGTCCCCAGCAGAGTCTCCAGTTCTGTGATCGGTGGAAATAGAACTGATTGTTTTTTAAGCTGGTTCGCGAAATGTCGCGGTAAGCAAGAGTCGCCACCGTCTTTTATGTTCTCCAATATGGAAAGGACAAAAGCACAGCAAAATTCCTTTTCGAGATGTTTCTCGGTTCGGGAGGTAGATTTATAGAAAGGGAAGGTGTTAGCACCCTTTCTATCCGTGGTTATCCACGGGCTCTTAGGTACTTGCTCTTATGTTTTGAAAATTTTGTTTGCTTTTCAAGTGTGTGTGGGTTTTGAAAAAGTTTCATTTGAAAAATTTCTAGGTAACTCTTGTATCTGTCCTCAAGAGTGTATGAAAAATTTGTTTGAAAACCTTTTGAAAGTGTAAGTGTGAAAAGATGTTTTTGTTTGTTTGAAAGAGAGCAAGTACTCAGGAGAAATCTACCTACTCTAAGGAATTAGGTTGTGTAAGAGTCCTTTAGATAGTACTATCCCACTATTGAGAAGTAGGTAGCACCGTCGTTGGAGGGATTCGGGTCAATTCGATTATAGGGACAATGTGGTCACCGAAGCAATAGTAGGACGCCTTAGTGGTAACCCTAATGTCCTAGATCCTTTTTATCCGAGGCAACCGTTTCGAGGCAACTGGATCTTAGACAAGAGGGCGACCTCTAAGACACCCTATACTTGACGACCACCTTCGAAGGCAACGAGTGAGGCGTACCTTAGGAGTGGCATGTGCATGTGTCTTGTTTTTCAGTTAAGATTATCTTGTACATGTATCATGATGATCTACGAGTTGATTTTATTTGTCATTCAGTCTTGCATGCATTTTAACAATTAAGAGTGCGGAAAATAAATTGTGGAAATATGAATCTATGCTATTACAAGGCGCGGGTCTATACATCGCCAAAAACATAACCCGTTTTGGAAAATAAATGCAGAAAGTGAAGAAAGCGGTAAATCCTAATTAATTATTACATTTCTGGAAACAGTTACATAAATAATCAAAATAAGAATAATGTGCGAAAAGAAATTTAATCGGGACGTCCTTAGGGTTTTGACCCTTTTGAGAAATAAAGAAAGTAATTTTAGTCCTTTTTTGCAATTTAATTAAAATATTAAACCTAATACTAATTAATTATTTAATTAAAAAGAAAAAAATGTTTTTTTGTGTTTTTTAAGTCTTTAATGAAAATAAAAATAAAAGAAAATTAAAAGTCAAGAAAAAAAACCCTAATTCTAACTTATTTTATTTATTGTGAAAAAAGATTAAAATTAACTAATTAAACTAATTAATTTATTAGTATTTTATTTACAAAATAAATTAATAATGAAATTAATACATAATAATAAATATTATAAATATTTGTTTTCTGAATTAATTATTAAAATTGCTATTTGTTAGTTAAATAATAATAATTAATAATTATAAAAAGGAAATAAAAAGAAAGCAAAAAAAGTAGAAAGAAAACCAGGGGGGTTGATGGACCCAATGGAGGTTTGAAGAAGCAATTTGGCCCATTAAGAATCAAGCCTGCTTTGACTTTCTGGATAGTCTACGCTGGCTTTGACTGGGGAACATGATGGTCAACACTTCATAGCCCTTGGATTGCTGATTCTGAACACCTGGCGCTTGGATGGTTGAGGTGTATGGTGGAACCATTAGAAAGCGCTGCATGGGAATTTGTTAGAAAAAATAGAACAAGTATTTTGGGGGACCTGGGAATCGAACCCAGGTCCCAATGGTTACCAAGCACGTCACCTTCCACTAAGCCAAGCGCCTGTCTTTGTTAGTATAATGGGCAATGAAATTAATATATAAAAAACAAAGCATATGCTGGAACAATCAAATAGCGGGGGTTTTAAACCCCCACAACCTGCAACAAGAGAAAATAGCGAATAGAGCTATACGCAATATAAATTGAGCGCGAGGGTCTCAATGTCTTCGTCTCATTCAGACGGTTTCAACCATGTGTGTCTTGAGGTCTAATTTTTCTTATGCTGTAAAGCCCTAATTCGAGAGCTTGAAAACCCTAGGATTCAACAATGGTGGTTTACGTTTCAGGGCACCATAATCCAATTGAATCATACCAACAGCTTCGTATCAGTCCTATTAATACAAAACAATCCAAAAAAGAGGTTAAATATGCATGAATAATGATATGCAATTATGGAAAAAAGCTTCAAACCGTAAAACTGTTTGTGGAGATTTCTTGAGCTTTGGCACGCGAATTTGATTGCAATAGGTTCCTTACACCTCCAGCAATGTATTGGAATCACTCTAAGGCTTTGAATTGGTCTGAAATATGAAAAATAGTTTTTGGTTTTCTTTGAATTTTTTCAATATGGTAAGGGTTCTTTGCAGCAGTTTTTGCACGTTCCAGGCATTAGGGTTGGCTTCAGTATTTATGTTGGAAGGGAATTAGGGTACAAACTAGGTCAAAGATCCATGGAATAAAGTTTTCAATATTTGATTTTCAATCAAATATTTTTCAATCTTTTTGATTGAAAAACCTTGCCAAATTGGGTGATTCTTGTCTCTTTGATTGGAAAACGAAATCTCCAGCATGTGTTGAGTTTATTTGCTCCACAAAAGATTTGAAAAACATATCTTGGCATTTTCCTACAATTAAATTAATTAAACGAATTATTAATCAATTAAAAATCCAAATAATTAATAAAAATAAGAAAATAATTCAAATTAATCTCAATGGGTCGTGCATAGGCCTTGGACGATATTTTAAGAAAGAATTTGAGGCCCATTAGCAAAAATGAAGTGTTTTGGGCAAAGTTGACTTTTACAAATTCCCAAAAATTTCCCAACTTCTCCAATGCATATCTTGCTCAATTTCGATCATATGAACATGTTCTGGGACATTTTGGAAAGGTCTTGAAGTCCTCTAACCAATGCCTTTGGTCCCATGTCATTTTGATTTACCAATCTCAAGTTATGGTCTTTGACTTAAAGTGCCTTTTTGTTGACTTTTGAAATTGACCTATAATGTAGAAATTGATAACTTTTTGTGAGAGCATTTCTAGGACTTGGAATGTGAAGATGAGTTGTAGGAAATGTCATCCCCTTCAAAATGAGCATTGTATGGGATTTTTCTGATGAACCATGAAAAAGTTATGCCTTGGTCAAGTTACAGTTGACTTTTCAGCTGTCCAAAAATAGAAACTTTTGCATCTTGATGATTTTTGAGCCATGCTTGTGGAATCATGATCAAGAGTTGATCAAATGATGATTGTGGCTTCAAAATAAGATGTTGACCAAAAATTTTGACTTTTGACTGTAAAATGACCATTTTGCCCCTGCAGTTGACTGTGAAGCAATTAGGGCTTTTAACTGTGCAACTTGATGTTGTGAGTCTTGAAACTTGGTATGTAGATGCTTGGCAATGTATATAGGCCTATGGGACCTGATTGAGCCATTGAAAACCTCAAATTCCTTGAAAGAAACAAAACCCTAATTTCAGCTGGCTTAGGAGGCATTTGGACTGTGCAATCCCTTGAGCAAGTTGAGATGATGCTTGTCAAAACTTTGAAGAATATGGGAGGGTAAATTTTGGGGTACAACAGTAGGGCTATGAGAAGGAACCTGTATAGTAGGGTTACTTCGAAATGAAAGCCTGGGTAGTGGGGTTGTTTCGGAATGAAAGCTTGGATAGTAGGGCTATGAGAAGGAACCTGGATAGTGGGGTTGCTCTGAAATGAAATCCTGGGTAGTAGGGCTATGAGAAGGAACCTGGATAGTAGGGTTACTTCGAAATGAAATCCTGGATAGTATGGCTATGGGAAGGAACCTGGATAGTAGGGTTGCTTCGAAATGAAAGCCTGGGTAGTAGCGCTGTGAGAAGGAAATTGGATAGTATGGTTGCTTCGAAATGAAATTCTGGGTAGTAGGGCTGTGAGAAGGAACCTGGATAGTGGGGTTGCTTTGAAATGAAAGCCTGGGTAGTAGGGCTATAAGAAGGAACCTGGATAGTAGGGTTACTTCGAAATGAAAGCCTAGATAGTAGGGCTATGGGAAGGAACCTGGATAGTAGGGTTGCTTCGAAATGAAAGCCTGGGTAGTAGGGTTGTGAGAAGGAACCTGGGTCGTAGGGTTAGTTCAATTGATCATGTATATTAGTTGACCCCATTGGTTTTGGGAACTGATTTTTCATTAGCTGTCTACAAATATGACATGTATAACTGTTGGAATCATTGGTGATAATTGTCTTTCCTGAAAAGATAAAAGGGTTAATTATATGTGATGCATGAAATGTGTTGTGGGATAATGTTCTCAAAATAAATGAGATTATGTTGTATGTGATATGTATGTGCATGTCATAATGTATGAGCATGAGATGCTATTGTGACATATCCGAGTCTGGGAAAATAAATTCCTGACTGCTACTGGAGAGTATAGCATTCCTGACTGTTATAGAGGACTGCGGTTCATCCACTTCAGCTGGGGACGGTGACCGGACATGACTATGCTAGAGGTTTACTCCTTGTTGTTTGTGAATATTCTGCCAGGGAGATACTCTGTTTGAGAATAACTCTACGGGGGAATAACTCTGTTGGAAGGTGGACTTCTGTAGCTGAAGTAATAAGCTTCGTTGGGGATTGGGCTTTTGTATCCAGAGGAATAAACTCTGCTAGGGGAGATAAAAATTTATGATGATCCGCTCGCGATTATGAAATTCAGCCGGGGGACATAAATGTCAGGTTTTTGGACGACCCTGGCTAGGGAGATTACTTTCCGTTTTGAGAGAACTGATATCAATGCTTTGATTACCTTTACTCTGTGGGGGATACAGATGCTACGAGATCGTATGCGCCGATGATTATGTTTCAATGTTGTTGTGATACGGTGGAAGAACTGTCTATTTTTTGGAATGCTGGTTTGCGTTTTGTGTTTGTTTTTGCAAAATGTCGCGGTAAGCAAGAGTCGCCACCGACTTTTCTTTTATCCAACAAGGAAAGGAAAAAAGCACAGAAAAATTCCTTTTTCGAGATATTTCTGAGTACGGGAGGTAGATTATAGAAAGGGAAGGTATTATCACCCTTTCTATCCGTATTTATCTACGGGCTCTTAGGTAATTGCTCATTGTTTTCAAAATTGTTTTCTTTGTGCCTGTGGGTTTTGAAAATTTTTTGTTTTAACTTCGATTTAACTCTTGCTTTTGTCTTCAAGAGTGTAATGAAGTGTTTTTGAAAACTTTGTTTGTAAAGGAGTATAAGTTTGAAAAATTTGTTTGGGATGAGCAAGTACTTAAGAGCTAATCTACCTACTCGAAAAAGGAATCGTTATATGTTTGTTTCCTTTAGACAGCATTATCCCACTATTAGTGAGTAGGTAGCACCGTCGTTGGAATTTGAGGGTCAATTCGAAAGAGGGACATACAGTCACTAAAGCAATGTTAGGACGTCTTAGTGGTTACCCTAATGTCTTAGATCATTTATCCGAGGCAACGATATCCGAGGCAACCTTTCCGAGGCAACTTATGATCTTTTAGACAATAGGGCAACCTCTAAAACAGCTTATACTCAATGACCGTTTTAACAAAGGCAACCAAGTGGGAGTGTACCCTAGGAGTGCGCATGTGCGAGTGTGTTGATTTCAGATTATTTATCTTTGCACATGTTTAGGGTGATCTAACTGTTTTAAGATTAAACATTCATTCTAGTCATGCAAGCCCTATTATCACGCATCTAACAGTTGAATATTTGCAGGAATTAAAGTGCGGAATTTAAACTAAACTATTACAAGGCTTCGGGTATTTACATAGCCAAAAACAAACCCTTTGAAATTTAAAAGCGGTATAAATAAATAAATGTCCTAATTTAATTATTACAAACCGGAAGCAGATACAATAATTGGATAAAAATAAAACGCGCGAGAAAATTAGATCGAATGCGAAAACTAGGGTTTTGACACTCCTAATTAAAAGAAAATGTTTTTGTTGTTTTTAATATTTTTTAAGAAAAGAAATTAAGTCTTAAAATTAAATGCTAAATTAATTAGTTAATTAAATTAATAAATGAAAAATAATTAAATATCGTATTTTTGGATTTTTGTTATTTTAGGAAAGAAATAAAATAATTAAGTTAGTAATAAAAACCTATGATTCTAATTAATTTTAATTATTTGCAAAATAAATTAAAGTTATCTAATTAATCAAACTTAATTTAATTAATTAATTTATTGCTAAAAATAAATTTTCTAATTTTAATTGGAAAAAATATTTTTTTGTGATTTTGATAAAAAAGAAAATAACTTTTGGTTAATAAAATAAATAAAATAACTAATTAAAATAAAATAAAGTATAAAGAGATAGAGATTGGGCCTGAGAAAGTGGTGTGCCAATAGCAATTTCTGGGCCCATTAATGTTGGAGTCCATTTGACTTTCTTGATCCTGTGTATTGCGCTGACCCTGGCTCATGGTGTTCCTTCAGTGGTGATCACCAGATCTAGCCATCTGGCCATCTGGCGCGTGGATGATGAGGGTGTACCATGGTTCTGGGTATTACACATGCACATGATAACCTAAAATAAATCAAGAAAAAACCACAAATGTTGGAGGCAGGGGTCGAACCCCTGACCTCATGCATTCCAACGCCTTAAGCATATGCCTGAGTACCACTGGGCTATTTTGTTTTCATTGTACATAAAATATATAATAATAATAATATATGAAAACAAGCGTTAATGGTATATTTGCGTGCAAATTCAAATAAGCCAATGGAAGCTGGCCACGTCTGCGTCTTCTTCCTTGCACCGTGGCTAAAAGTTTTGGGACCTATACCCACGGACAATGTCCGTCACTATAACCATGCCAATCTCCAAAATCATGTACAGGTAATATAAATGAACACCAAGGCCATGGTTAGAACCGTCTCCTTCTTCTGAACACAACCGTACCCATTACAATGGCTAATTGTCCCTGAAATAAAAAGCCCTAAAACCAAACTCGAAAACCTAGCAATGGTGATTAACGCTACAGGCCATATAAATGAAATTGAATAATGCCAAAAGTTTGCAAATGTTTCATAGATCAACAATATGCCATTAATTCATGTTAACAATGCTTAAATTTCAAGATGCGAATTCAAGAACAGGGGTGTATTGTGATGGACTTACAGCGCGATTAGGGACCGGAACAGGCTTGTTCTTGATAGCTTTAGGTTCCTGAGAGTGCCAGGAAACGATTGGAATCAATCACGAGCCTTGAGAATGCCTCTAAGTGGGATTTTGATCTCACACTTTTTCCTTGATTTTTCAGTTTTAGTTCTCCTTCTCACGCCTGCTTCTAACCTGTTTCTAGGTCTAGCCTTATTCCTTATGTATGACTGAAGGAATTAGGTTTGATAATTGCATCCAAATCCTTCTCCATCAATGATTTTGGATTTGATTTGATTCCTCTTTACAATCTTTCCAAACATGGCTTCTTTTCAATATTTTTGTACACATATGCATTTGCACGAATTTGAATGCTTGCAATCTGTAATTTAAGACCTGAAATAATCACAAGATCCTTTGTTATCAATATTTGGGATTTAATTTAATTTATTATGATTTAATTTAAATTAATTCAAATAAAAATCAAAATAAATAATAAAAATAAGATATGGACAAGTGGCAAAGGCTAGAGCACGTGGGCTATGTTTCCAACTCAAAACAAGAGAAAAAGATTGGACCCATTTGGCAAAATTTGAAGTTTTGGGCATAGTTGACTTTTGGCAATTTTGCAAAAAAGGTCTACTTCAACAATGCATAACTTCCTCAATTTTGACTCTTTGGAGGTATTCTTGGACTTTTTAGAAAGCTTGAGATGTCCTATAATCAACCCTTTTGGTCTCATCTCATTTTTAAATTCCATGCTCATGTATGAAGCTTTGACAAAAAAGGTGTTTTTGTTGACTTTTCAAAATGACCTATAATGTCCAAATTCATAACTTCTTGTGAGTG
Organism: Vicia faba; assembly: GCA_948472305.1. Classification (NCBI taxonomy): domain Eukaryota; kingdom Viridiplantae; phylum Streptophyta; class Magnoliopsida; order Fabales; family Fabaceae; genus Vicia; species Vicia faba. Next base: position 1,050,179,695 of record OX451736.1, on the reverse strand, counting down.
AATATTTTGAACTTGGGAGCTGAAGATGGATTGTAGGGAATTTCATCCTCTTCAAAATGAGCTTTGGAAGGGTCATTTCTCATAAAGTATGAGAAAGTTATGATTGGTCAAAGTTGAGTTGACTTTTCCTACAAAACCCTAATTTAGCAACTTTTGAATCTTGATGAATTTTGAGCAATCCGTGATGAATCATGATCAACCCTTTATCAAATGATAAAATATACTTCAAAATGAGGATGTTTACCAAAAATCTTAAAGTTTGACCGTATGTAGGCCACAGTTGACTTTTGCCCTAGCACAGTCGATTTTTGGACCTTTGAGCAATTGACTGAGCAAACTTCCTCTGCAAGGCTTGAAACTTGACATGGATGATCTTGAGAACATATTAGGACATTGGTGAGCACTTGGGATCACTTGGAATCAAGTATCCTGATGCAACATGAAACCCTAATTTGAGGTAGACTGCCTTAGGAGAGAGCTTGTCTGGCCAACCCTTGGACTACCTTGAGCAACTTGAGGATCTTTCTTGAAATGTTTTTCAGAAATATGGGAGGGAAAATTTTGGGGTACAACAGCTGCCCCTGTTCAATCTTCTTAAACCTGAGGGTGTAGATTGGCTTTCGTGCCTTTCGTAATCCGAAGGTGGAAGTTGATTGAACACTAGAGTGCCCAGAAATTTGCACTCGCATGAAATGGTAATTGTCTTGTGATGTCGGGAATGGGTTTACAGATGTCATTTGGAGATTGCTGATGGAAGATGGGCTTAAAGATTCCATCCGAAGGAGTGTCGATCGCGTAAGAGATTCCTTAGCGAGAGCTTGTATACCTATCGTTGAGGAAGATTCCGCTGGGGAAGATTGCTCTTTGTTGAGAGAAATAGAATTTTAGGAGCTTCGTCATTCATTATTCTGCTGGTGAGTCATCTCTGTTGATATTTAGGAACTTTGATCGTTCATACTCAACTGAGGAATCATCTCTGTTGATATTTAGGAACTTTGATTGTCCGTACTCAACGGAGGAATCATCTCTGCTGATATTTAGGAACTTTGATCGACCGTACTCAACGGAGGAATCATCTCTGCTGATATTTAGGAACTTTGATCGTCCGTACTCAACTGAGGAAACATTTTTGCTGAGATTTAGGAACTCGTCCGTAATTCAACCGAGGAAACATCTCTGTCGAGATTTAGGAACTCGTCTGTAATTCAACTGAGGAAACATCTTTGCTGAGATTTAGGATCTTGTCTGTAATTCAACTGAGGAAACATCTTCGTTGAGATTTAGGAACTCGTCCGTAATTCAACTGAGAAAACGTATCTGCTGAGATTTAGGAACTCATCCGTAATTCAACTGAGGTAAAAGCTCCATAGCTTTGAATTTTGTGAGAATTTGATTGTATCTTTCCTGAAAGGTAAAGGTTAGCTGTATGTAATGCATGACATGTATTAGGCAATGATGTTCTCAAAATAAATGAGATTGTGTTGTATGATGCGTATATGCATGTGTCATGATGTATGGAAATGTGATGTTTATAGCTAGGGAAAATAAATCTCGGATAGTTGCTGGAGAGAAAGAGTTGAATTCTTCATTTTCCGCTGGAGATAGTGAGTAAAGATGATAAACCCGTAGGAGAGGATAACTCTGTTGGGGAATAAACCAATGAGGAGATTACTCTGTGGGGAAGAGATGCTCTGCTGAGGATTCCGCTGATAAATTTAGCTAGGGATGAATTACCGTTGCTGGTGATACTGAATCCTGTTGAGGATTGAGTTTCTGTTTGTGAAAGGAATGAACTCAGTTGGGGATGATCTTTCAGTTGCGACTTCACTGGGGATAATCTTTTTGACTCTACTGGGGATAATTTTCCAGAGTATATTGGGGATGATTCTCCAAACTCCACTGGGGAATATTTTTCAGACTCCGCTGGGGATGATTGTCTAGTGCTGATGATGGATAATTCTGCTTGGGGAGAATATTGTCGACTCATTTGCGGTTGCGAGCCTCAGTTGGGGAGATTTAGCAGTATTGTCTTTCTTACTCTGCGGGGAGTGAATGTACCTCAGTCATATTCTTCAGCTAAATTTATCCTTGTACCTGGTGGACAGAGCAACTGTAAAGCTTGCATATATCAAAAATGAACATTGGACGTTCTTGCAAAACAAAACAGAAAAAGGAAAAAGAATTTGAAATTTCTTTGAAAATGAATTGTATTGACTTTGAAGTTTGGCCTGTAAATAGGCGTTTTTGTACAAGAGGCTGACGTCCTAGTAAGAGAACACCGCCGAACAAATAGAATTTATACATTTTGTGAAAAACAAAGAAAAACAGCTATGTGAACAATCCCACTGGATTCCAACTCTGCTATTGTCTTTATATCCTCGAGCATCTCATCACTTTGCTACTTGTTTGAAGGTAGATCGGATTGATTAGTGTCGTACGAGCTTGATAGTCGATACTGAAGTCTGGTTGCAAGGTGATCCAATGAGACATATTATTACACTTTGATCCCTAATTTTTGCCTGGACCACCCTTTCGGGTTTTCAGTCCACCGAGATACCCCTTTTTGCCCAAGCCGCCTTTTCAGGTTTTCGACTTGCCGGGTGTACAGATTTTTCATTTTCATCCCTTATTTTTGCCCGAACCCTTTTGGCTCGCCGGGAAGCCCTTATTTTTGCCTAGGCCAGTCGACCTAGTGGGTCTTTGATTATGCGTAGTATTTTTTCACTATGTCCGCATTGATGGGGTGGGGAAGGTAGTCACCATCCATGGTGGTTAGAATCATGGCTCCTCTTGAGAAAATGTTCTTAACCACAAATGGCCCTTCGTAGGTAGGGGTCCATTTGCCCCTGGGATCACCTTGAGGTAGGATGATGCGCTTGATCACCAGATCCCCGACTTGATACTCTTGTCGTCTAACTTTCTTGTTAAATGCCTTGATCATCCGTTTTTGATACGTCTGACCATGACAAATAGCAGTAAGTCTCTTCTCGTCAATCAAGTTCAGCTGATCAAGCCAGGTCTGAATCCAATCATCTTCGCTCAAACCTGCATCTTTCATAATCCGAAGAGAGGGTATATGAACTTCAATGGGAAATATGGCCTCCATGCCATATACCAAGGAATAGGGGTTTCCCCTGTTGACGTCCGCGCTGAGGTACGGTACCCATGAAGAGCAAATGGTAACATCTCGTGCCAGTCTTTATATGTCACCGTCATCTTCTGCACAATCTTCTTAATGTTCTTATTAGCCGCTTCAACAGCCCCATTCATCTTTGGCCGGTAGGGAGAAGAGTTGTGATGATGTATCTTGAACTACTTGCAGAGCTCGGTGATCATCTTATTGTTGAGATTTGTACCATTGTCCGTAATGATCCTTTCTGGTACACCATATCGACAGATCAGATTGTGCCGAATGAATCGTGCCACGACGTTCTTATTTACAGTAGCAAAGGAAGCTGCTTCAACCCACTTCGTAAAGTAATCAATTGCTACTAGGATGAAACGATGCATGTTAGATGCAGTAGGTCTGATCTCTCCGATCATGTCGATGCCCCACATTGCAAAATGCCACGGAGCTGTCAAGACGTTCAGAGGAACCGGAGGTACATACACCTTATCAGCATAGACTTGGCACTTGTGACAGGTCCGAGAATGTTGATAACAGTCGGCTTCCATTGTAGACCAATAATATCCTTCCCGTAGGATTTTCTTTGCCATGGTATGTCCACTGGAATGAGTTCTGAAAGTACCTTCATGTAATTCTACCATAATCCTTTCTGCTTCGTTCTTATCCACACAATGCAGTAAGGTCGAATCATGGTTACGCTTGTAAAGGATACCATTACTGATGAAGAACTTCGTTGTGAACCTCCTCAGAAACTTTTTATCATTAACAGATGCACCCTCGGGGTATTCTTGAGCTTCAAGATACATCTTTACCTCGTGAAACCATGGTTTATCTGCCACCTCTTCAGTCTCAATGTCATAGCAATGTGCATGTTCGTCCGACCTTTCAATGGTAATCTGGGGAGCCTCATTGTCCCACCTGACCTTGAACATAGAAGACATTGTAGCTAACGCGTCCGCCAACTGATTCTCCTCTCTAGGGAAGTGTTCAAAGGTTATCTCTTCGAAGTGTGGAAGCAACGTCAGTACATACTCCTTGTAAGGAATAAGATTTGGATGTTTCGTATCCCACTCGCCTTTGATCTGACTGATCACGAGAGCAGAATCTCCGAATACACTTAAGAACTTAATCCTTAGGTCAATTACTGCTCGAAGACCCATGATGCACGCTTCATACTCCGCCATATTGTTGGTGCAGTTGAAACATAGTCGGGCGGTGAACGGAGTATGACAGCCTTCAGGAGATATGATCACGACACCAATGCCATTACCCAAAGCGTTTGAAGCTCCATCAAAGTACATAGACCATCGGGATCCCTCCTCAGGTCCTTCATCCGGTCCAGGTTCTTCACAGTCAGTCACTATCATGATATTCTCATCCGGGAATTCAAAGTTCATGGACTGGTAATCGTCTACAGCCTGATGTGCCAAATGATCTACCAACACACTTCCCTTGATTTCTTTTTAGGTCGTGCATTGGATGTCATACTCAGTCAAGATCATCTGCCATCTTGTTATTCTTCCGGACAAGGCAGGCTTCTCGAAGATATACTTGATTGGATCCATCTTTAATATCAATAGAGTAGTGTGAGTCAGCATATTGAAACAACCGGCTGAAAATCATCAAACAATGAAGTTGCCATCGAACGTCTTTTATCCCACATGAAGGGAAAGTTAAACATCGAGAAAACCCGAGAAGGATGAAATCAAGGTCGAACGACCAAGAGATAAGGGTAAGGGAGTCTGTTACGCGAGGGGAAGGTATTAGCACCCCACACGCCCGTAGTACTCTACGGTATCCACTCTTGTTATCTATCTTATGGGTGTGTTTAATCTATGCTTACTGTCTATTATACTACTGGAGGGAAAATGCATGCAAAAGAAAGGGGAAAAGAGTAGGGAAAATAAAATTGTGCTCGCCTGGGCCCTACCCCAATGCCTACGTATCCGTCTTAAGGAGTCAGAGCAGCCGTAGTTCGGCTTATATGTTTTTGTTTGTTTGTATTTTCTTTAACGAACAGTATTAATCTCGCCTTCTGCCGCAACTCGACCTTTGGAGATTTACGCGTCAGCACAGAAGTGAATTAATACGCTCTTTTGAAAAGGGTTTGAAAGAAAGGCCTGAGGGCAAAAAGATTTTTATGTTTGTTGGTGTTTTTTCTTGTAGATAATAGCTAGTTAACCTCAAGAGAGAGATTTTAGGAATTTCTCTATTTATTCATGAAATGAGTCTTTGAGACTTGAATCATACCAAAGCTTAGAACAAGAGAATAATAATGTCGAGAAGAAACCCGCTCATCATCTCTCAAACTTAGCCAAGACATGGTTTTTGTCAGTAAATTTTTATGTATTTTTTGAAGTTTGTAAAAAAAAAGTTTTTTTGTTTTAACTGCATATGCAAAGGAGGAAAGAAAGTCACTGGAAGACAAAAGTCACAGGAAGACGAAAGTCACAAGAAGACAAAAGTCACAGGAAGACGAAGGTCACAGGAAGACGAAAGTCACAGGAAGACGAAAGTCACAGGAAGACGAATGTCACAGGAAGACAAAAGTCACAGGAAGACGAAAGTCACAGGAAGACGAAGGTCACAGGAAGACGAAAGTCACAGGAAGACGAAAGTCACAGGAAGACGAAAGTCACAGGAAGACGAAAGTCACAGGAAGACTAAAGTCACAGGAAGAGGAAAGTCACAGGAAGACGAAAGTCATAGGAAGACGAAAGTCACAGGAAGACTAGCCTATTTCTAAATCTAATGTTATCGTGTATTAGACCTAAAGTTAGAATCTTGAGGGAATTCAACCTAGAAAGTGGTAAAGTGCAGGAGTAAAAACAGAGTTGTGACGATACCAAACGGAGAAGGTCTGTCGCCTCTTCATAACCATGCAAGCCATAAGAGAATTCTATCAAAGCTTCCTTGAGCGAATGATTGAAAATTATGCTCTTAGCTAGCTTTGAAACTTCATGAAACTCCTCACTCAAGTCTCTTTTATTTACCAATATTGCCAAAGAAAATAAATCGCCAAAATTAGTCGCAATCGAAATGAGTATGGGAAATAAGATCTCAGGAGGTGCGAACTAAATTCACTATGTGCTGCAAAATATACAATGACATTAGGCCCCATCAAAAATGGACACAATCAGCAAGAAAATAAAAATGATCATGGTCCAAGAATTGACTAGTTTGGCCCATATTAATCATTCTTAATTTTATTATTAATCATATTATTATATTTGTTTGTTGAAATGATAAGAAAAAGAATAAAACATGTAATAATATGATTCAAAAAGAATAAATAAAACAAAAAAAACAATTAAAACTAAAAAATAAAATATAGGAAAGTTGAAAAAGGGGTTAGGGTAAAAGAGAGAGGTGTTCTCTTCTTCTCCACTTGCGAACAGCAGCGGCGCCGCCGGCCTTCGCCTGAGTTGCTCCGTCTCAAACTCTTCTTCTCATCACCGCGTCGTTCTCTCAACCTCGCAACCATGGCGTCGCTCTTTTCAGCATCAGAACCGCCGGACACCACCACATCATATCCCTGCTTCTCTTCTCTTCGTCTCTCCCGTGTTCTTATTCCATCTCTCTTCAGTAAAACTGAATCTAAACCTAAGTGCAAAAAGATGGACAAGGTCGTGTACGAATTCGCCGCGATTTTGAATCTACATACTCTAGGCTATACAGAGATATGAGGAGATTAAAGATCGAATGAGTTCCCAGGATTACCTACCAAAGGATTCCGGTGGTTCTTCAGTGATGCTGGTATTCCAAGAAAACCAGAGGTGAATTCTTCACTCTATTATTCTTCTTCTGTTTCTCTGTGTGCTCTGCGTTGTTGTGGCGTTGATCATCTTCTTCTATTCAACTTTTCTCTTTTGTGTTTTTTGAATTCATTATTGTTGCATGTTGTAGTGTAGAGAACAAAGATGATGATGTTTTTTGTGTTGAAGAAGAGAATGGGGAGTATTGGTGATGGAGTGATATGAGTAAGGTTCGGAGAAAATGGTGGAGGTTGAAGTTGTGAGATGATGACTGAAGAACTGTGAAGATGCGATTGAGGGACAGTTATGGAGAAAGGATCCAAGAAGATTGCAGAGAGATAGGGATATTTGTTCAGGTGTTTTTATTGATTCTTTTGGAAGTTGAAGAATGAGGATGAAGATGAGATGAGATGAGAGAGCTTTTCCTGGTTTTTGTGGTGATTCTTCTGCCCGTTCCAGAATGAGATGATTGAGAGGTAAATCATTCTTTTTTTTTGTTAAATCTCCTCCTCCATTCTGTCAATCTCTATTATGTATATATGCTGGAAGTTTGCTGTAAAATAAGCCATGAGTTGGTTATGTGGTTAGTTAATTCTGTTAGGATAATGTTAGAAATTAGTTAGGAGTTAAGTTAGTTATGTTGTTAGGGAATTGGTTATGATATGGTTAAAATTTGGTTAAGAGGTGGGAAAAAAGGAAAGCTGGTTACAGTTGAGTTAGTTTCGGTTAGGAGTTGGTTTGTTGTCTTCTGTGGCCTATCACCCTCTTTCTTTTCAGGAACTAGTCAGCTATCATCATCATCAATGGGTAAGCCAAAATCATCATACTTCCTCACATCCTTTCTGCTAGCCTTTGTTGGTAAACTGCCTCTTGCATTTAGAACCACCTTCCCAAGGCCCGTGCCAGGATTCGGTTGTTTATCAGCATAGGGAACATGTTCAGTTTTTGATTTCTTAGGAGTTCCAGAACTAGATTGATCAGCATCTGTCTTACGTTTCAACTTAATATACTTTCTGGTACCTTCACTACAAGCAAATCTATTGGAAAAAGTTACGTGGAAAGGGATCAGTCCAATCTCAAGAGGTGGAGCTTGACAGAATAGAATTCCATTAGCTAAAACAGTAGCTGGAACTTCAACTTCCCCAAACATACAAGACCAGTTACATGTTTCCACATTTGGTTTACTCTTCAAAACTGTTCCAATAATAAACACCTGAATTTCTGATTCAGCATAAGCCCATTTAGGTGAAAAATCATGTATGCTAAAGAGCTGGTCTTGAGATAGGGAAAGGTTCAATGAGGTATCATCTATCATATTCCCACATTCATCTGTGCCCCATGGAATACCAAGAAACAAGTTTCACAAAGTTTTCATTCAAAGCAATTCCTGCCTTGGCATCAAATATGCTAGACCTGCTATCACCAATAAAGTCAGTAGATACAACATCATCTTCAGTGTAACCCAAAATACCCTTGAGTTTACCCTCTGACTCCTCCTTGATAGCAGCTTTGATCTGCTCATAGGTTGCATTCTTCACAAGCCTGACAGTGAGGTCAACAACTGAAACATCAACGGTAGGAACACGGAATGACATTCCGGTCAATTTACCGTTTAGTTCTGGAAGAACCTTTCCAACAGCCTTGGCAGCTCCAGTGCTGCTGGGAATGATGTTGAAGGAAGCAGCTCTTTTAGCTCTCCAGTCCTTGCTTGATGGACCATCAACAGTCTTCTGAGTAGCTGTGATGGAGTGGACAGTGGTCATAAGACCCTCAATAATTCCAAATCGGTCATTGATAACCTTGGCAAGGGGAGCAAGGCAGTTGGTAGTGCAGCTAGCATTGGAAACAATGTTAAGGTCTGATTTGTATTCCTTCTTGTTAACACCAACAACAAACATTGGTGCATCTTTGCTTGGGGCAGAAATAACAACCTTCTTAGCACCACCCTTCAAGTGAGCAGCAGCTTTATCCTTGTCAGTGAAAACACTAGTATACTCAACAACAAAGTCAGCTCCAACTTCACCCCATGGGATCTCCTCAGGGTTCCTAGTTCCGAAAACAGCAACTTCTTTCTCACCGAAAAGAAGGGTTTTAGAGTCCTTGACCTTGAGCTCAAAATGCTTCCACTGGCCATGAACAGAGTCATACTTGAACATATATGTCATGTAATCAGTAGTGATGAAAGGATCGTTGATAGCAACGAGTTCAACATCGTTTCTTTGAAGAGCAACTCTCACAACCAAACGACCGATTCGTCCAAATTCGTTGATACTGATCTTGATTTTTTGTCAGATGCCATGATACTGAGTTGAAAAGTTGTGGAGAAAATAGAATGAGATTAGAGTGTGGTTTTAGTGGCTGCATCCGCCACGAACAGCTCAGGGGAATCAGTTCTTACGCCAACATTGGAAGTCTTTCCGTTGGCAGTTTCAAAAGGTACAGCTAATGGTGCTCCTACTTTCTTAAGATGCCGAAGTTTCTCAGATGAACCACACTCAACAGTAACACCCCCATTAGAAGCAGTATTGACTTCTTCAACAGAATTGCTGTTGTCCTTTGCCTTGCTACCACCTTGTTCAGTTTGAGCAGGTCTGCATTTTCCAACAAAATAAGAAGCTGCCTTCTCACAGAAACTGTTTCCATCAAAGACTAAAACCTCAAAGAGTGATTCACCATTGTACTTAAAGACAAGGAAATCATTCTCTTTCAAAGAGTGATCCTTCACAAATCGTTCCCAACCGTTCACAAAGTAAACAGAATCATCTCTAATTACCAGCCCTATATTCCACACAACTCCACTAGGACCTTTAAGGACCACATTTTCTGGCAATTTCTTCTTTAAATTGTCAGAAAATGTTTTAGGAAGTGCAAGCTGTTGTTGAAAATCGTCGTGCAGAAATTGGGTGAAATGGATGAACTGGAAATGGGTCCAGTAAATGTCCTCCTTTCTTCAAAAGTATTCTCTGCAACATAATTATGCCCAACTCTTTCAACAGGTTTTTGCCATTGTGAATGACTTTTCTCTTCTACCAGTCTAGAAGGTGATTTTGGCTTAGTGTCCCTTGCAACCCATCTCTTGTCTTCATACTTTGCACGGATGAAGTTTTCAATACCAACTTTGTCATAATTTGGAGGTAATTCTGCTTCCCAATAACTATTTGCTTTCTCATTTCCCATAGATTGAATAAATGCAACCTGCTCTGGGAGACAAGTGTCTAAAGTAGCAGAGCGAACCTTTGAAATATGTACCCCAAGACTTCGATGTATTCCTGAACACTGCATGCAAATAAAGATGCCAAGATTGACACTAGCCCATCTTGGTTCTTTAGTTTTGCAGTCAGCACACTCCCTATTCTCTGGGAATTTAAGAAGTCCTTCTAGTATCCTTTTGTGCTTTGTGTTGAGCTCCTTAGAAACGTTGGCTTTCTCGTTCATGGTTACACGAATGCGATCGAGCGAGAGAGAGGAAGACCCATAGCTGTAATCCCCTCGGGTAAAGATCGTAGCTGATTAACACTTATACCAATGAGCAAGAGAGCAAGGGCTTCCCACTGAATGATAGAAAACCTGCGCTTCATAACTACCTTTAACAAAAGTGCTATTACTAACACCTTCAAATTACTTAACATCTTCACAGTAGCAGGATTAAAATAAAGCTGCATGACAAACTTCAGATAGTTGTTTATAGCATACAAAAATGCTGGAACGGGAAGAAGGACATTGTTCTGAAGCTGAATTTGATTTTCATTTCAATTGCAATTAGTTTGAATGATGTGGATCTATTCTCTGCCAAAGTTAAGGTATGCAGGTTGTTCCATATATGTGTTTAGCATTTGGTTTGGGTTAATTAATGGTTTTTCATGTGTCGAATAATTTGTATGAGCATAGGATATTTTGGCATGATTGCTTGTATTGAATTGGATTTTTTTGTATGAATGTGCAGGTCATGAACTGAAGATGAAGAACTTTGGCATGGTATGGAATTTAGAAGTTTACTCATGGAATTTTAGCACCTTTAGGACTAAAGAATTTTGTTCAAGTGTATTTTGTAATAGTTTTTTTTTGTAGAATATTGGTGTAATGGGATTGTAATGATTTTATAATGAATGTTTGGTTTGGATGAACTTGAAATTTATAGTGTGAATAGTAAATGACCTTTGAGCTTGAAATGTTGGGGTGATGAATTTTAAGGATGGAGTTTAAATGACAAAGTCTTGAGAAAATGCTTGAAGACATGAAAGCATCAAATTTTCTTGTAAGGTATTGTTACACTTGAATGAAATTGAATGGAATTGGATAGTATTTTCTTGAACCATGAATGAGAATGAAATTGAATGGAATTGGATAGTATTTTCTTGAATCATGAATGAAAGGGTTCGAATAAACTTTGAACACATGTCAACTTGAATCTGGAATAACGATGAACGTCTTTGTAATGCGTATGAACTCTGACTTGAAACAAAACCTCGCAGTCTGCACTTTACCTTCCAAGAAAGCCATATGAACAATACTTAAGACTCTTTGCCGACTTTAATCCAGTCAAACACTTTCGAACATGTTGAATTTAAATCAAACTTCAAGTCCAAATCACACTTGCATTCTCAATGAACTCCTAACTTCAATCTTGAATCCCAAATCAACTTGAATGACAAATAATTCGAATAGCCAATAAGATCTTGATTCTAAAAATTCACAACCTTGACGACCTTTAATCCATAAGTCTCTTATCTTGACAAAGTCCTTCTCTAATTGACGACCTTTAATCATCAAAGATGTACACAAATGATAATGAAAGAACATGATCGAGATTAACATGAAACCTTATTTCCCCTTGATCTTCGATTATTTGAACTTTTATCAATGAATAGAAACCCTGATTTTTAATGAATTTTTTCTTTTCTGAACCAATATTTCTTTTCCTTTGCCATACCATTCTTCAAATGCAACTCGAATTCCCAACACATATTAGATGAAAATTCAAGGGAGACCTTGGTCCCAAAGTTAATTTTTCAAAGCTTACTTTAGCCGAAGTCAACAGATCTTATCCACATATCTTTGAAATTGACCCATGATTATGCATCTCAAGGTCTCATAAGAGCTTGTAAGCCCATCAACCAGGTATGCCATGTTGAACAAACCCTGCCTTGAATGCCTTGAACCTTGAATTACCTTGCATGAATTCTTCTATGGGAAACCTACTTCAATCCAAACCTACTCACATCGCAGATAACAAATGACAATGATGAGGACAATGATTGCCTTGGTTAAGGAGAAATCTATGAATTCATATCTTAGGTCATGAACCATGCTTCACAATTCAATCCTCAGCCCTTAGCGATCGGTTATTTCAACTTGAGATTAGTGTCATAAGGAACATCTTACAGATGGATGATAAAGTCTGAATCACAGAAGAATTCCCTTGATGTGAAACCCTCACAATCTTGATTCCTCATTCAGACGCATAGAGAAATATCCGGATAAAACATCTTTGAACCATGATTCAACAAAACCTAATTTGATTAGCTGAGGAGTAGACGATTGTCATGTCACAGTCATTAATCCTAATCAAATGACAAGCATACTTATAGGAAAGGACGTCATGATTCGAAGCCCACATATGCTAAGTCACGTCCTAGAGTTCTTGACCAGAATGACCTCAATCGGTTGTTTACCAGAAGATAATAGCCTTGTTGCTTGAGGGAGAAGAAGTCCTTTATTGGATATGAGCGCCTTAACCACTATGAAACCCTAGTATCACACAACCACTGAACTTTGAACCTCAGAGCTATATTGAATGAAATGTATGCCATGTTAGTGACCTAATGAAAAAGATGCAGATGAATGCAAAAGTCTAAGCCAAAAATAAAGGAAATTAGGAGGGCAAATTTTGGGGTGCAACAGCTGCCCCTATTTAATCGCCTTCAACCTGAAGGTGAGATTGGCGCCAGCCTTTCGAACTTTCAAGGTAGAAGAAGATTAAATACTAAAAGAACCCGAAAATTTGCGCTCCGAAGCCAGTCAGGTATCATTTTTGGTTTTTTTTTTTGTATTATTTTTTTCTTGCTAGGTAAAAGGGGTTATCAGGTTAGATGTATGTTCAACCAGGGTTTGACACACAGCGGAATAACTTGGTTATCGAGGAACATCTGTTGGGATTTAGCAACAGACACCTGTAAGAAAGGTATCAAAAGATATATGCCTGAAGCCTGTAGTAGACATACAAAAAAATATCAGAGACACATATCCGGGGTTGGTAGCGGATATATAAGAAAGAGACATAAAAAATACATATTTGTGGTCGGTATCGGACACGTAAGAAAGAGATAGAAAAGATACATATCCATGGTCGGTATCGGATACGCACAAAAGATATAGAAAAGATACATATTCGTGGTCGGTATTGGATACGCACAAAAGAGATATCAAAGGTACATATCCGTGGTCGGTATCGGATACGTACGAAAGAGATAGAAAAGAAAGCTCTCGCAAAGAAAACACCAATCGAAGGTGAACTTACAACTGCAAAGAGACCAGCCGAATGGGACTCCGGACAAATGATGTCAATCGAAGGTGGATTTAAAAGAAATGACACCATCCGAAGCGGGATTTTGACAAAAGATACCAGCCGAAGCGGGGTTTTGAAAGATACAGGTATGCATGTCTGGTCAGAGTTAGATACACAAGAGCGAAGTTGATCATCAAGAAACAAATGTTTAGAATTGCTAGTGAACACATGAACGAGACTAACCGAAGAAAGCCCCAATAAAAAGGGCGCATTCGCCTAAGTAAGGATGCTAGACAACTAGACTTTGAAGAGACACTGAAAGACTCTTAACATAAAAGATTAGCTAGGCTAACGAAAGGAGGACCCGACTAACGTGGATAAACCAAAACAAGGAACCGACTAAGCAGGACCTTCAAAGAGCACCGATCGAATGTGAATTCTGCAAGAGAAAGGGACTGGTCCAAGCAGACTCTAACAAAGAAAAACATGTTAGGCTTTCGATAGGTTGCAAATACACAAGAACTAAAAAATCCCTCAGGCCAAAGGCGGGGTGTAATTCTTCAAGAGTGGCAGTCATCTAAATTACCACACACCAAGTATGGACACTCAAATACTTGAGAAATAAGAAAGGCTATACGCGACTCTTACTCGCACTCTAACAGCAAAGCAAACACGGGTAAAATAACAAAAGGCTTGCAAAGGAAAGCGCAAACCACAAACTTACTGGGGAGATAGAGGAATACCAAAGACCCGACTGATGGTGAATCAAAACAAACCCCGCTGGGGAAACATAATAGAGTCACCCTTAGGCTTGTTGTGGAGATAAATCAAATCTGAGCGCATAATAATCTGGTTACCACAAGTGGACATAATTGGCTTATACTTATGCATGTTTGAATTTTTTTATAACGTAATGCTCCATGCAATGGAAATGATATGCATTTTAGTAGATGTGATGTAATGATGCAATGTAATGATGCATGTTTAGTAATGCACTGGGGAAACCACGTCAATAATCGGATGTTGGGAAGACAATGAAATTTCAAATGATTATTCTTGCACATCTAATCTTCTGTAGAGAACATGCAATATGAACTTCAGTAGGAAATCGAGATTCGAAACCATCAACCTCGAACGATTGATAACATTGAAGAAATAACTTCCTGGGTAGTAATACTGCAAAAAATAAATTGCAGTTTGAGAGAAAATCTTGAATTCTGATCAAACTTCCAAATTCCTAGGGGATAGATACTTTATCTTCTGTTAGAACGGGGAGAGCTTCGCTGGGGATGGAAGCTTTCTCTTGCGCAGAACTTCTTTACGAAGATAGCTTCTACTGGGGAGTATAGAAATTCTTAAATAAATAGAATTCTACTCAGACCACACTGGGGATAACAACGTCGGGGGATAAAAATCTTCACTTGGGGAAGAACCAAAACATCCCAGGACAGAAACTCCACCGCTGACATCTCAACAAAATCTTTCATATTCCGGGATGAAGGAGTTATAATTGGTGCTCCCATGTGCACCATACTGGGGAGAAGATGACACTTGTTCTAGAAAGCATGCTCCACTAGGGAATGAAAACTCGCTTCACTGGGGAAAATACTGCAAAAATAAATTGCAGTTCAGGGAAATTTTCGAACTCTGATCCAACTCCCAACTTCTTAGGGAAAAAATCCAACATCTCTTTCCAAGGATAAAGAGAATCTTGCTGGGAATTGGGACCTTCCGATGTAAGTCTTCGATAGAAGTGACTTTGATTGGGGAATCGCAAATTTTTTTTTCAATAAAATAATTCTACCCAGGCCACACAGAGGATATTACCGTCGAGGGTAACAATCTTCACTTGAGGAAGAGAAGGTCATCTTTGAACCATAAGCTTGAGGTTTGGAACTCTACCGAGGAAATATTTCATCCATATCCCATCACTGGGATAAAAGAATTTTAAACGACATTTGTCCATGTGCTCTGCCCCAGAAAAAAAATATAGGAGACCTGCTCCGCTGGGCATAACAAACATGTTAATCAAACATCTCTTCAAAAAAACCTGACTTGGGCAAAACTTCCCTAGGGAGAAAAGATACGAACTTTAGAGAGACGATGAACAGCAACCTCCCTAGGGAGATAAATACCTACCATGGAGATATATGGTACTGACTTCGAGAGGATATAACAAAGGTCTACAATCCAATGAAATGATCTTTCCAGGATTTATCGAAGATGAGTAGGCTATGCTGATGAAGAAGTTTATACAAAACTTGTTGAAATGCATTTATTCAGAGATAAGTCTTATGGGAGGGACAAACTCTTAAACAAACTCTCATTGAGAGTACTGACTTCAGTGGGGATTACGCACAGACATACTTTTAATGGAGATAAGGATTTATGTCTGGGAGAGAGTACGCCCTTATTGGGGATACATGATTCTGTCTTGAGAAGAAGTGAGTATTCACTCGGGAGATTGAATCCCATTCTACAGAAATCCTCATGTTGGTCACATGCAGACCTTTCTTGATTCACTTGCTAGTATGCTTCTTGTCATAAAAGACCAACAATACTTGCAAAATAGAAAATTGTGGAAATATGCCCCATGCGTGGAATGGAAAACTTCACTGATGAATAAGCAATTTGAACCACCAATCGATGGGTAAAAAAAATGTGACGCAAGATTACAACTTCATCACGTCAACTCTGAGGAGGAATGCCACTGAAAAGTGGACTTTAGAGGAGATGCTGCAAAAATAAATTGCAGTCCAATGAAAAAGGGGTCAACTAGACTTTAAACAACTTCTATATTTCCGGGGAGAAAGAACATTCTCCTCCTGCAGAGAAACGAGGATACTTCACTGGGGAGAAAATATCTTAGAAAAGAAACCCCCTGGTAGATAGGTCTATGTCAAGTAGCAAAAGGTCTTTTACTGGGAGGAGGCATCCCCCTAGGAAGCAATGTTCCCATCGAGTCTTGTTCGAGTAAACAAACCCAAATAATCTTTGCGTTACTACTCATGTCCTACTGTGGATAATAATCCAAACTTTAACTGGGGGTAATAACCTTGACTTAGGACAAAGGATGTCAGTAAATGGACTTAAGTCTATGAGAAGTTGAAGATTACAATCTGGACTTCTCAGCATGATTTTCATATCCATAGGTCATTTAGCCTGCATATGGACGTAATCTGATCAACTACTCAAGAAGAGAGAAAGCCTTTACATGAATTCTTGCCTTAGTCTATAAGGCTTTTGCAGAGAAATTGCCTCGAGAGGACTTTTTGAGGTATGTACCACCAAGATAAACTGCCCCAGTGTTATGAACTTCAGAATACTGCCCATGGATGACCAAAGTTGGAAATAGCTTCAACAATGCTTGATTGAATTCTCGTGCATCTCTGAATTCTGCAAAGATTCTCCCCTAATCAACAAATTCTTAGAGAGATTTATCAAATCTCGACATAATTGCCCCAGTGCTATGAACTTCGGAACATGATGTTCAGATAACCGAAATTGGAGAGGATTCCAACTATGTTTAAGCGAGTGCTCATACACCTTCAAATTCTGGGAAGATTCTCTTCTGATCAATGCATTCTTAGAGAGATTTGTCAAATCTCGACATAACTGCCCCAGTTTGACTGTCCTTTGAGGGATGAAATCCCGACTTGAATGCCTCAGATTGGCTGAATACCTACTCGACGGAATATTCTACACACCTGCCCCTTGCTTAACAGAATCTCGACAAACCTTTTCCTTTACCTCATGCTCACAGATGGATGAGAAATTTGAGTATTTTCGAAGGCAACGTAACCTTAGAGTGGTTGGCTCTTGAATATAGGTTACCTCACAACCATACTCCTCGACTTGAACTGCTTCAATCTCTAATCAGATACTTGAAGAGATATGTCCCTTGGGACCAACTGAAAGTAATGCACCACTTCTTATCAAAAACTTTGGGCGACCAACTTTTACAATCTACTTTAGATCATTTCTCGAACTGGTATTCTTTTACTCGACGGAGTCGATAGAAGATTTGCCCCAGGTTAAGACCATTCCCACAAATGATTTACCTTTAAACGGTGTCCTGAAGCAATTTGTCCTTTGAGATAATTAAATTCTCATCTGATGCTCATTATGCAAACTTACTCGATATTTAAGCACTTGCTCATATGCAAAAAATGTTTATTATAAGAATGATAATTGTAATGCAAAGCTCATGTTTGTCTTGAAGTTAAAAGATTTATATAAAAAAATATTTTGAAACATCAGAAATTTGCACGAAAGATAGTAAAAAGATAGAGTGATACCAACTCAAAAGTTTTTGCAAGCCTTCTTAGGAGTCAGATTACCGTATTTCTTGTTACAGTGTGCTTTCGAATTAACCCTTGCTTCAGTTAGGACTTTTCAGGGTTGTAACGTGGCCTGGTTCATGATTTTAAAAAAAATGGATTTAAGGCTCAAAATATTTGGTGCCCACCCATTCTCCATGATGTTCTCCAATCCTAAATTCAGTTAAACTAATACGAGCACTCATCCCTCAAAAGAGTTTACCATGGTTGAGAAGGATATGGCATTCACTCACCCTTTCATTATTGGTATTTTGATCACACGACTTTATTTTTTTATGGAGAATCTTTATTTGGTAATCCCCTTTTTCTCTTTTCGCGCTTTTCGCTTTCTTTTTGTATTCCCTAACTTTTGCCTGGACAAATTCCTCTTGAATTTGATTTTGAAGTCCAGCGGGATACCCTGACTTTTGCCTAAGCGACTTGTTTTTCAAGTTTTGACTTAGCAAGGCTTTTTGTCTCTTTCTTTTACTATTTCTTTTAGTTTGAACCAGTCGTGTGATTTTGAGTCATTATTTGATTTGTTGAAAAAGGTGTGACTGCCTTGCTGTTTGGTTGACGGGAAATAGCCATTATGGTATCGTCACCTTTTGACTTTTCGATGTGCGAGAGATATCTATTAGGATATCATTATCATTGATGCACACTGCTGATATATAAGAGTTTAACCACTGTGGTTTTGTTCTTTCTCAACCTTCTGAAGGATAACCTTTGTTGTATCCTTTGATGTGCACTTTTAATGAGTTTTGAATGCCCAATCAGATTAACTGAAATCTACCCTGCCCCGGGTTAAATGTGAGGGTTTTTATGAAAAGCAAAGAAACTCCTACTTCAAGGCTCAAAGGGGTTGACGAGGGTCTATCTCCCTTATATCTCCGGTGTTTGGGAATTTGAAACAAGGCCTGTACATCGTCAGCAGGGTCCTACTCAAAAGCACACCGTTTGAAATTTTTGGTATATCACTCATCATCCTCCCTTCAGATATTTTTTATTTAACAAGAGTTAAGTATCAAAAAGTAAAGAAAAAACATTAATGAGTGAATACGAATGGATTAATTCAAGACAAACATATTCAATGCATTATGATTAATATTCAAGAATCAACAAGTTTTGCATACAAGAAAGTACTGAACCAAAGCAAGAAAGATTACAAATGAGAATTGAAAATGAAACTAGAAATTACTGCGTTGAAGAGACCAGTCTCGGTATGGACTTGTTGCTTCAGATGATGATCTGGCAATCTTGAAATTTACTGAGTCGAAGGAGACCTCAAATTTAACTGACTGGCCCAAAATTGATAGCCTTTTCATCAAGCAGGTCTTGCACATTTTCTTTGAAAGCCCAGCAGTCTTCAATAGAATGACCTAGTACCCCAGCATGGTAATCACACTGCACATTAGGATTGGAATCCATAGAACAAGGAGGAATGACATGCTTCAGTGGCTTGGGTTCCACCAAGGAAAGCTTGAGCAACTGAGAGAACAGTTGGCCATAAGTCAAAGGAACAATGTCGAACACCCTCTTTGGCTTCCTATCCTTTTGCTTACCTTGTTGCGTATGTATTTGTTGATAGGTTTGTTGCCGAGTAGCACACTGAGCCAAGTGAACACGAGGAACATTCTGGTTTTGATTAACCAATCGATTTTCACAACTTACAAACGACTGCTGGTGAGAACTTTCCGGGATTATAGGTTGTGGATGACGTGACTCCGATCGTGAAATAGAACTTTGAAGAGGAGAAGGCGTAGCCCTATTCTTTGTAGTGGTTGGCATAAGATTGATTTGCACACTCAGACCTTCGGGAGTGAAGAGAATTGTCCCTGCATCAAGCAAGTCCTGGACTTGGTGCTTAAAAGCTACGCAATCTTCAGTATCATGACCAGGTGTCCTAGAATGAAAATCGCACCTAGCATTGTTGTCAAAGCCATGAGGGCGTTTTTCATGTGTAGTGAAAATTTGGAGTTTGACCAAATGTAATTCTAGCAGGGGAGGAAGCAATTGTGCATACAACATTGGAATAGGATCAAATTTTCGTTCAGGATGTTTTGGCCTCTGCTGACGGGCTTTGCCTTTTGGGTCCTCTCGGGAAGTGACAACTTGTTGCGGATGGGAGGGTCCTTGAATGCACGGTTGCGGAGGAGATACTCCCTGACCTACAAGAGTCCTCAGGTTATGGGGAGGAATGGTAACTCCTATTGTGGCAGGCATAGAAACATCTTCTTTCTTCAACATTGTCCCCAAAATTTCCATAACCAAATTCAATTGAGTCTTCAACTAAGTGTTCTCTTCTTTCAGGAGTTCTTGTCCACGGACCAAATCCTGCATGTCTAGCACCACGAATCCCATCTGCTCTTTCATCTCGTCCAATTCCCCATGAAGTTGTTCCATATCTTGAATCTGACCACGAAGCGACGAGAAGTCAAGATTTGCAGCTCTGAAAAGAAAATACCGAGTCTGAATAAGGATTCCCCATTCTGAGTACCTTCGGAGTACCTACTATGGATGCATGAGGTGAATGAGCGGATGCAATGCCATGTTCAAACATTTTTTTTTTGCATATAATCTTTCACATTTCCTTTTGTGTGTAAAATAAACATGTTATGATGCAAGGTGCAATGACATAAGTTTAAAAGTTCAGCATAACAATTGTACAATCCTCTGGATAACTGCTGTATAAATCTGCTGAATAATATGGATATCACAGGATCAAAGGTTCAGAACCAAATTCAGCATACAATGGAACCAAGTACCATGATTAACCGTTGTATAATCTCTGACCAAGTAAAATATATCAGGATCAAAGGTCCGGAACATAACTAGATAACCATCCTGAATACCGAATCCAGAAATAAATAAATAAATAAATCTGAGACCCATATAGTCACCAACAGAATAACAGTCACTATCAGAACATAGTCACCAACTGAGCACGAGTAACCATTTGAACATAGTCACCAACTGTACCTGTAATGATAAATCCCTCCCCACTCACGTGTGAAGACTAGGTCAGGGTGAGACAATGGTAACTCGAAAATCACGGGTCCGCCTGAAAGTAATATGGGCTTACCCACAGACGTGGGTGCCGATAGTAATTCATTTGAACCTCATCCGAGCATGGTATATGACAAGACTGCACTAATCGGACCACGTCCTATAGACGTCATGCCCCCACTCTATTCCTAGTGTCCTAGTGCACTCTGGCCTGGGTACTGGGCCTTTTACCTCAATAGTGACATCCCCACCCAACATGGAAAACAGAGTCCAGCACAATAGATAACAAATAGGGAAAGCAATAAAATGCAATACAAACTTATGCTCAGGAAAACATGTACAAATGAGTAAACTGAAAGCATAAAAATAGACACCCAAATAAAAGAAAGCAAGAGCTAGGAGCGACTCCGGGATGGACCAGCATTTGGTCGACCTTTCCCCAGTGAAGTCGCCAGCTGAAACAACCGGCTGAAAATCATCAAACAATGAAGTCGCCATCTAACGTCTTTTATCCCACATGAAGGGAAAGGTAAACATCGAGAAAACCCGAGAAGGATGAAATCAAGGTCGAACGACCAAGAGATAAGGGTAAGGGAGTCTGTTACGCGAGGGGAAGGTATTAGCACCCCACACGCCCGTAGTACTCTACGGTATCCACTCTTGTTATCTATCTTATGGGTGTGTTTAATCTATGCTTACTGTCTATTATACTACTGGAGGGAAAATGCATGCAAAAGAAAGGGGAAAAGAGTAGGGAAAATAAAATTGTGCTCGCCTGGGCCCTACCCCAATGCCTACGTATCCGTTTTAAGGAATCAGAGCAGCCGTAGTTCAGCTTATATGTTTTTGTTTGTTTGTATTTTCTTTAACGAACAGTATTAATCTCGCCTTCTGCCGCAACTCGACCTTTGGAGATTTACGCGTCAGCACAGAAGTGAATTAATACGCTCTTTTGAAAAGGGTTTGAAAGAAAGGCCTGAGGGAAAAAAGATTTTTATGTTTGTTGGTGTTTTTGCTTGTAGATAATAGCTAGTTAACCTCAAGAGAGAGATTTTAGCCATTTCTCTATTTATTCATGAAATGAGTCTTTGAGACTTGAATCATACCAAAGCTTAGAACAAGAGAATAATAATGTCGAGAAGAAACCCGCTCATCATCTCTCAAACTTAGCCAAGACATGGTTTTTGTCAGTAAATTTTTATGTATTTTTTGAAGTTTGTAAAAAAAAAGTTTTTTTGTTTTAACTGCATATGCAAAGGAGGAAAGAAAGTCACAGGAAGACGAAAGTCACAGGAAGACAAAAGTCACAGGAAGACGAAGGTCACAGGAAGATGAAAGTCACAGGAAGACGAAAGTCACAGGAAGACGAAAGTCACAGGAAGACAAAAGTCACAGGAAGACGAAAGTCACAGGAAGACGAAGGTCACAGGAAGACGAAAGTCACAGGAAGACGAAAGTCACAGGAAGACGAAAGTCACAGGAAGACGAAAGTCACAGGAAGACGAAAGTCACAGGAAGACGAAAGTCACAGGAAGACGAAAGTCACAGGAAGACTAGCCTATTTCTAAATCTAATGTTATCGTGTATTAGACCTAAAGTTAGAATCTTGAGGGAATTCTACCTAGAAAGTGGTAAAGTGCAGGAGTAAAATCAGAGTTGTGACGATACCGAACGGAGAAGGTATGTCGCCTCTTCATAACCATGCAAGCCATAAGAGAATTCTATTAAAGCTTCCTTGAGCGAATGATTGAAAATTATGCTCTTAACTAGCTTTGAAACTTCATGAAACTCCTCACTCAAGTCTCTTTTATTTACCAATATTGCCAAAGAAAATAAATCGCCAAAATTAGTCGCAATCGAAATGAGTATGGGAAATAAGATCTCAGGAGGTGCGAACTAAATTCACTATGTGCTGTAAAATATACAATGACATTAGGCCCCATCAAATATGGACACAATCAGCAAGAAAATAAAAATAATCATGGTCCAAGAATTGACTAGTTTGGCCCATATTAATCATTCTTAATTTTATTATTAATCATATTATTATATTTGTTTGTTGAAATGATAATAAAAAGAATAAAACATGTAATAATATGATTCAAAAAGAAAAAATAAAACAAAAAAACAATTAAAACTAAAAAATAAAATATAGGAAAGTTGAAAAAGGGGTTAGGGTAAAAGAGAGAGGTGTTCTCTTCTTCTCCACTTGCGAACAGCAGCGGCGCCGCCGGCCTTCGCCTGAGTTGCTCCGTCTCAAACTCTTCTTCTCATCACCGCGTCGTTCTCTCAACCTCGCAACCATGGCGTCGCTCTTTTCAGCATCAGAACCGCCGGACAACACCACATCATATCCCTGCTTCTCTTCTCTTCGTCTCTCCCGTGTTCTTATTCCATCTCTCTTCAGTAAAACTGAATCTAAACCTAAGTGCAAAAAGATGGACAAGGCCGTGTACGAATTCGCCGCGATTTTGAATCTACATACTCTAGGCTATACAGAGATATGAGGAGATCAAGGATCGAATGAGTTCCCAGGATTACCTACCAAAGGATTCCAGTGGTTCTTCAGCGATGCTGGTATTCCAAGAAAACCAGAGGTGAATTCTTCACTCTATTATTCTTCTTCTGTTTCTCTGTGTGCTCTGCGTTGTTGTGGCGTTGATCATCTTCTTCTATTCAACTTTTCTCTTTTGTGTTTTTTGAATTCATTATTGTTGCATGTTGTAGTGTAGAGAACAAAGATGATGATGTTTTTTGTGTTGAAGAAGAGAATGGGGAGTATTGGCGATGGAGTGATATGAGTAAGGTTCGGAGAAAATGGTGGAGGTTGAAGTTGTGAGATGATGACTGAAGAACTGTGAAGATGCGATTGAGGGACAGTTATGGAGAAAGGATCCAAGAAGATTGCAGAGAGATAGGGATATTTGTTCAGGTGTTTTTATTGATTCTTTTGGAAGTTGAAGAATGAGGATGAATATGAGATGAGATGAGAGAGCTTTTCCTGGTTTTTGTGGTGATTCTTCTGCCCGTTCCAGAATGAGATGATTGAGAGGTAAATCATTCTTTTTTTGTGTTGAATCTCCTCCTCCATTCTGTCAATCTCTATTATGTATATATGCTGGAAGTTTGTTGTAAAATAAGCCATGAGTTGGTTATGTGGTTAGTTAATTCTGTTAGGATAATGTTAGAAATTAGTTAGGAGTTAAGTTAGTTATGCTGTTAGGGAATTGGTTATGGTATGGTTAAAATTTGGTTAAGAGGTGGGAAAAAAGGAAAGCTGGTTACAGTTGAGTTAGTTTCGGTTAGGAGTTGGTTTGTTGTCTTCTGTGGCCTATCACCCTCTTTCTTTTCAGGAACTAGTAAGCTATCATCATCATCAATGGGTAAGCCAAAATCATCATACTTCCTCACATCCTTTCTGCTAGCCTTTGTTGGTAAACTGCCTCTTGCATTTAGAACCACCTTCCCAAGGCCCGTGCCAGGATTCGGTTGTTTATCAGCATCTGTCTTACGTTTCAACTTAATATACTTTCTGGTACCTTCACTACAAGCAAATCTATTGGAAAAGTTATGTGGAAAGGGATCAGTCCAATCTCAAGAGGTGGAGCTTGACAGCATAGAATTCCATTAGCTAAAACAGTAGCTGGAACTTCAACTTCCCCAAACATACAGGACCAGTTACATGTTTCCACATTTGGTTTACTCTTCAAAACTGTTCCAATAATAAACACCTGAATTTCTGATTCAGCATAAGCCCATTTAGGTGAAAAATCATGTATGCTAAAGAGCTGGTCTTGAGATAGGGAAAGGTTCGATGAGGTATCATCTATCATATTCCCACATTCATTTGTGCCCCATGGAATACCAAGAAACAAGTTTCACAAAGTTTTCATTCAAAGCAATTCCTGCCTTGGCATCAAATATGCTAGACCTGCTATCACCAACAAAGTCAGTAGATACAACATCATCTTCAGTGTAACCTGTGATCGGTGGATCTGGAACTGACTGTTTAATGCTGGTTCGCGAAATGTCGCGGAAGCAAGAGTCGCCACCGTCTTTTATTTTCTCCAACATGGAAAGGACAAAAGCACAGAAAAATTCCTTATAGAGATTGCTCTCGGTTCGGGAGGTAGATTTATAGAAAGGGAAGGTGTTAGCACCCTTTCTATCCATGGTTATCCATGGGCTCTTAGATACTTGCTCATTTGTGTTTTCAAAATGTTTGTTTGCTTTTCAACTGTGGGTTTAAAAAAAGTTTCGTTTAAAATTTCAGTTCGACTCTTGTATCAGTCCTCAAGAGTGTTTGAAAAGTTGTTTATGAAAGCTTTTTGAAAAGTGTCGGTGTGAAAAGAGTTTTTGATTTGTTTTGAATTCAGAGCAAGTATCTACGAGTCATCTACCTACCCTAAGGAATTCGTCTGTGTAAATGTCCTTAAAGTAGTGCCATCCCACCATTGAGAGGTAGGTAGCACCACCGTTGGAGGTGTTCGGGTCAATTCGAGGGTTCGGGACAGTGTGGTCACCAGAGCAATAGGAAGACACCTTAGAAGCTACCCCCATGCCATGTTCATGGACATGAGGACTTATTAAAATGTCCTCTACTCGACGACCACGTTTCGATGGGCAAGGCAACAGTGAGGCGTACCCTAGGGGTGGTGTGTGAATTGTGTATTATTTTCAATTATGTTTATCTTGTCATGCATTGGTGATCTACGCTTTGTTTTTATTTTTGACATTCATTCTTTCATGTGGTTATTAACAGTTAAAAGGTGCAGAATTAAAACTCCTACGCTAATACAAAGGCGCGGGTCAACATCGCCAAATTAAACCAAGACCCGATTTGAAATATTAAAAAATGCGGAAAGTAAATATTCTAAGTATCTATTACAAAGCTTTGGGGTAATTACATGAAATTTAAAAAAAGAAATAAAAGTAAATGTGCGAAAAGAAATAAAATCGAGAATGCGAGGGCGTTGGACCCTTTTAAAGAAATTAAATCGAAATTATAAATTAATTAAATTAAATAAAAGGAAGAACTTATTTTTTGGAGTTTTTGTATTTATGGAATTTAATGAGAAAATTAAATGGAATTAAAACCCTAATTCTAAGCATTTTTTAATTATTAAAGAAATAAGTTCAAGTTTGACCTAATTTACATTAATTATTTAAATGGCATATTTATTTACAAAAATAATTAATAATTAATATGGTGAAAAAGGAAAAAAGGAATAAAAGTATAAAAACCCTAATTTCTACATTTTTTAGTTTATTTTAAAAAAAGCATTAAAATTAAACCTAAAATTAAAACTAAGTTAATTATTAAATTTATTTACAAAATAAAACATTAGGGAATTATATAATAAAATATATTTTTATTTTTTGACTTTCTGATTTTTTTTTGTATTTTATGAAAATTATTTGAAATAAATTAAATAAAAGTGGTCAAAAGAATAAAATAAAATAAAAAGAGAAGAAAAGAAATTAAAAGAATATGCAAACATTGGGGGTGTTGACCCAAATGGAGGAGGTTGATCTGCAGTAATTTGGCCCAATAGAAGCTTGGCCACGTTGACTTTTCTGGCTTGTATGCACATGGTTGACTGAGGGTACATGTTGGACTACGTGATCTGGCCATTGGATGAATCTCCCTGGCGCGTGGCAGGCACAAACGTTGAGGCCTATGGTACTCCCTTGAGTGTGGTGATCACCTGAACACGTAAACATAAAAAATATAGAGGAATATGGGGACCTGGGAATCGAACCCAGGTCCCAGTGCTTGAAGGACAACGCATCAACCAACCAGCCAAGCGCGTTTGTTTGTCAATTATATGGAACGCGAATATTATAAGAAAAGATAAAAGTTAATGGTCTGAACCAATAAAATCACGCGCCAATTTTGGATAGCCCAATAACCTCTAGCCACGCATGCTTCTTCTCCATGTTATACCTGCAAGTAGAATCAAATAGCGGGGGTTTTAGACCCCCACTAACTACAACACACAATAATAGCGATTAGAATCTGGCTCATCATAAATTGAGCGCGAGGCATAGATTTTGTCCTTCAGGACGTCACGATTTCAATGGTGTATGCCTTGCTGGCTAATTTTTCCATATGCAAAAGTCCCCAATTTCACATCTTTGAAACCCTAACGAGCTCCCATGGTAACTTTGCATACAGGCAATGATAATTCAATTAAATAGCACCAATAGATTCAGAATGTCCATGTTAGTATAAAACAATAGTTTAAATGTATGAAAAATGTCCAGAAATCCAAACACGATTATGCATAATTTTGAAAGGGAAGCAACTCGGTTTTACCAATTCTTTATGTATGGAGAGTGGAAGATGATTGAGGCACGTCCAAAAATGTCCCAGCAAGCCTTTGGAATACTTTTTTGGCCTTGAAGAGCACTCTAGCTATGAAATCAATTTTGCAATTTTTGGTGAAAAATGCAAAGTTTGTTTGTTATTCTTAGCGCAGCTTTTAGGTCCTCAGCATTAGGGTTGTGTTTGTGTATGTATATGGAACGAATTAGGGTAGAAATCCAAGTCCATTAACCTTTGCAATCAATGTTCCAATATTTGATTTTAATGGTATCTTTTTCAATCTTTTTCATACCATTCTTATGCCAATCAATGGAGATTCTTGCCATATTGAGTGTGCACGAAATCTTGAGTGAGTAGATGAGAGAATATGCTGCAAAAAAGATTTAAAACACATGCTTTGCTATTTTTGTCATATTTTATTTTAATTAAATGAATTAATGGTGATAAAAATTCAAATAAATAATAAAAAATGATGAAATAACTCCCCTTTGGGTCAATGGGTCGTGCATAACTTTTGGATGATGATTCTTGGAAGAAAATGAGGCCCATTAGCAATTTTGAGGCATTTGAAGCAAAGTTGACTTTTCAAAATTCCCAAAAATTTCCCAACTTCCACAAGGCATATCTTGCTCAATTTTTAAGCTTTGATCATGTTCTTGGACATTTTGGAAAGGTCTTGAAGTCCTATATCCAATGCCTTTGGTACCATGTCATTTTGATTTACCAATCTCAAGTTATGGTCTTTGACTTAAAGTGTCTTTTTGTTGACTTTTGAAAATGACCTATAATGTTGAGATTGATAACTTTTTGTGAGAGCATTTATTGGACTTTAAGTGTGAAGAGAAGTTGTAGGAAATGTCTTTCTCTTCAAAATGAGCTTTGGATGGAATTTTTCTGATAAACCATGTGGAAGTTATGCCTTGGTCAAGTTACAGTTGACTTTTTCAACTGTCCAAATATATAAACTTTTGCATCTTGAGACTTTTTGAGCCATGCCTTGAGAATCATGATCAAGCATTGATCAAATGATGTTTGTGGCTTCAAAATAAGATGTTGACCAAAAATTTGGACTTTTGACTGTCAAATGACCATTTTGCCCCTACAGTTGACTGTTGAGCAATTAGGGTTTTTGACTGTGCAATTTTGTGCTGTAAGTCTTGAAACTTGACATGAGGATACTTGACAATGTTTGTAGGCATGTAGGACTTGATTGGACCCTTGGAAGCTTCAATTTCTTTGCTAGAATCAAAACCCTAATTTTGGCTGTTAGGAGGCCACTGGACTATGCAACCCTTGAGTGGCCTTTGAACCTTGATCTTTGGCAAATCTTTGAAGAATATGGGAGGGAAAATTTTGGGGTACAACAGTTGCCCCTGTTCAATCTTCTTAGACCTGAGGATGTAGATTGGCTGACGTGCCTTTCGTAATCTGAAGGTGGAAGATGATTGAACACTAGAGTGCCCAGAAATTTGCGCTCACATAGTAGTGTGATGGTGGGAATGGGCTTACAGATGCCATTTGGAGATTGATGGATAGGTGAATGGGCTTATAGATGCCACCTGGGTGTCGATTGTGTAAGAGATTCCTTAGCGAGAACTTGCGTACCTGAAAAAGAAAATGATTACCTGGCCTGTTACAGGAGCTGGTCTTCAAACTCTTTGTATAGATACGCCCTGACTGGTTACAGGAATTGAATCTGGAGCTTCAAAAAGGTGATGAATGAACCAGGGATGGTTACTACCTCAACGGGACGGTGAGAGAACCTTGGACGATTACTACCTCAACAGGAACGCTGAGAGAACCTTGGACGATTACTACCTCAACAGGAACGCTGAGAGAATCTTGGGTGATTATTACCTCAACAGGAACGCTGAGAGAATCTTGGGTGATTACTACCTCAACAGGAATGTTGAGAGAATCTTGGAGCGATTACTACCTCAACAGGAATGCTGAGAGAATCTTGGAGCGATTACTACCTCAACAGGAATGCTGAGAGAATCTTGGATGTCTTCTACTGGGATAAGAATCAGGGAGATCTTAGGGTCGATCTAACTGAACCAGAGAAGGCCTTTGACTGGATAAGAATCAGGAAAATCTTAGAATCGATTTAACTGAACCGGGCAAGGTCTTGGAATATCTTCAACTGGATAAGAATCAGGGAGATCTTAGGGTCGATCTGACTGAACCAGAGAAGGCCTTTGGCTGGATAAGAATCAGGAAAATCTTAGGGTCGATTTAACTGAACCGGACAAGGTCTTGGAATCTTCAACTGGATAAGAATCAGGGAGATCTTAGGGTCGATCTGACTGAACCAGAGAAGGCCTTTGGCTGGATAAGAATCAGGAAAATCTTAGGGTCGATTTAAGTGAACCGGTCAAGGTCTTGGAATATCTTCAACTGGATAAGAATCAGGGAGATCTTAGGGTCGATCTGACTGAACCAAAGAAGGCCTTTGACTGGATAAGAATCAGGAAAATATTAGGGTTGATTTAACTGAACCAGGCTAAAGTCTTGGACATAGCTGAGAACTTGACTGGATCTTTCCTGAAAGATAAAGGTCAGTCATATGCAATGCATGATATGGATCAAGCAATGATGTTCTCAACATAAATGAGATTGTAAGGTATGATGCGTTTATGCATGTATCATGATGTATGTGATGTTTTTGAATGTATGTTTTTGTCTTAGGAAAATAAATCCTTGACGGGTGCCGGGAAGTTAAATCCTGGGCTGATGTTGGAGAATAGTGCTTTGTTGTTTCCGCTGGGGATGATAGTTGCAAGAATACCGGCAGGAGAAGATAACTCCGTTAGGGAATAAACTTGGCGAATGGATTACTCTGCGGGGAGAAAATTGTTCTAGCAATCTTGCTGGGGAACAATACTCTGTAGGGAGAGAGGTACTTTGCTGGGATGTTGATGGTAACTTCGCTGGGGATACCGTTGTTATGTCGGAAGTGTTAATAGACTTCGCTGGGGATAGGAAGACTTCGCCGAGGACGATCTTTCTGTGGCTTTTGGCTGAGGATAACCCAGTTATATCCTGGTAGGGAAATAACCTTTGAATAAAGCCGGGGGACACGTTTGTGCTCTGTAGGAGATAAGCTTCCAGAATCTATTGGGGATAAGCTTCCTGCTGGGGAGATGAATTCGAACTTTCCTGGGGAAATCTTCAGACTGGACTCTCCTGGGGAAATTTTTGAGGTATATTGGGGAAGAGATTCCACTGAATGTCTGGGATACCGCTGGGGAACAATCTTAGATCAAGATTGTCGGGGATGCTTGTTAAGAATGTTAGTATATTATGCTGGGGAATGTTGAGATCTGCTGGAGGATACTCAACTTCCTTAAGGCTGATGGGGTAACTCTGCTTGGGGAGAGTGTATTGACTTGCAGACTCGCTCTCTGGGGAATTAAGATATACTGGTTACGTTCTTTAGCTGAACTTACCTTGGTACCTTGGTGAATAGAGCAATTAGATCGCCTGGACCGCTCATTATTGCCCCAGTTTCTGTTGGAGAAGAAAGTACCTGTGAAGGTGTTTGATAACTGCCGATTTGACCAATCTTCTGGTAGACAGGTGACGAGATGCCAGGACATAGTCGTACGCTTAAATCCCTAATTTTTTCCTGGACCGCCCTTTCGGGTTTTCAGTCCACCGGGATACCCATTTATGCCCAAGCCGCCTTTTCAGGTTTTCGACTTGCCGGGTGTACAGATTTTTCATTTTCATCCCTTATTTTGCCCGAACCCTTTTGGTTCGCCGGGAAGCCCTAATTTTTGCCTAGGTATGTCAACCTAGCGGGTCTTTGATTGTGCGTAGTATTTTTTCGACTATGTCCACGCTCTTGGAATGTAGGGAGTTTCCCCTGTCAGAAATGTTTTCGTGCGACCAGAAGATGTTTAATCAGGCAAGATTCGTTGCTGGAATTCCTGTCTAATGCCCCAAGTGTCTCAGATAGAGATTTGTCCCTAGCTGCTTGGCATTGTTGAGAGATTCTCTGAATCTTGACTTAACTGCCCCGGATGATAGACCATGATCATGTCATGCCCCTTGATTGGAAGTGCCTTTGTTCAATAGGCTTTCATCGTGCGAATTTCCCTGTTGTTCAAACAAATAGTCATATGCAAACAATGTTATATAAAAAATGCAAAGCTTATGTCTGTCTTGAAGATTTTGAAAATGCATTCTTTTTCATAAAACAAGTGAATGTTTGTAAAACGTGATGTCAACTTCGTATTTACCGTAGGTCTTAAGGAGTCAGGATACCTTTTGCAACAGTATGCTTTTGAACTAACCCATGCTTCAGCTAGGACTTTTAAGGGTTATAACGTGGCCTGGTTCACGGTTTAAGAAACAAAGGATAAAGGCTCAAATTTTATTTGTACCCACCCGCTCTTCGTGATGTTCTTCAATCCTAAACTCAGCTGATCGTGCGTTAGACCTCATTTGAGTTTTTGTCCTGATATTCCCGTGATGGTTCGGATGTTGATAGTTTATTTTGAATAGGCAGTCATTCCTTTTTGTTATTGAGGGTTTGTGTGACCTCTTTCCCTTTTTTTTGATTTCGTTATCCCTATTTTTTGCCTGAACTGTTTCTTTTGTGATTACAGTCAGCGGGATGCCCCAGTTTTGTAAGTCTCCTTCATAGGTTTTGACTTATTGGGCTTTTGTTTTTTTTTTGAAAGATAATGACTGCCTATCTTGACGATTATAGGGAACCATCACTATTTTTTTTTTGTTTTGTAAGGACCTCTTTGGTGCCGTTTGTTATGCACTTGGATCAACTGAGAGAACTACCCTGCCCCAGGTTATGATTAAGGGTTTTAATTTTCGAAAAGAAAAACTCCTACTTCTTTGGCTCAAAGGGGTTGACGAGGGATTATCTTCCTTATAACTCCAGTGTTTAGGGATTGAAACAATGCATGTACCTCATCAGCGGGGTCTGTTCAAAAGCATACTATAGATTGTGGTATCGTTTTCGTCATCCTCCCTCAAGAGGCTTAGCATTATTAATCGAGCGTTGATCATCAGAAAAAATATGAAAATAATTTGCATATAGTGAATACGAATATATTGCTTCAAAACAGACGTATGCGATGCATTAATGGAATAACAGCGTTTAACATGAGTAAATGTTTGAACAAAAGAAAATTACAACTTGAAAATACTAATGAACAAAAGTCTTTTCATCTTCAGGGCTTGTTACTTCAAATGGTGAGCCTTGGAGGGATGGTAGAAAAACTCAGCCTGGCCATCTTGCGTGAACTCCAATGCTCCTTCATCAATCAGGTCCTGGATCTTGTTCTTCAGAGCCCAACACTCATTTGTATCATGTCCTGGACTGGCAGAGTGGTAGGCACACCTTTTATTGGGATGATAGGTAGGAGATGCTGTGTTGGGGTTCCGGGGATGAGCCTTTAATGTGATCAGATTCAATCTCAACAGGCGTTGTAGAGCTTGAAACAACGACATATTGAGCTGGGTGAATTGCCTCCTGGGCTTGTCTGGCTGGAGCTGGTGAGGTTGATGCTGAATTTGTGACACTGGAGCCATTTGAGGAGCTCTCCCCTTATCTCCTTGTCTCAAAGATGGTTGAATGATGACTGGCTCTTTACCCTTAGACGTTTGCCCCAGTTGGTTACCCTGAAGCAGCTGGTTGATGAGAACTCCGAGCTCTTCTTGTCTTTGAGCTAAACCTTGAATGGCAGTCACCTGCCCCAGCATCTGGGCTTTCATTGCATCCACTTCAGCTTGCAGACGTTTCAGCCGTTCATCCTCAGCGCTGTTCCTGACCAAAGTCCCCATGAGAAGTGTTCTCAGCTCCTCCTGCCCCTTGGATAGATTCAGGAGGATTTCCTCGAACCGAGTCTCTTGAGCAAGAAGGTCCTGGTTGTATTGTCGGGAAGCCATTGCTGAAATAAACAGCGCAGATGGTAAGTGGCCTGTCAAAAGGGTACCTGTAATGCAATGATATGTATGATATGCATGCAATGTTTTCAAGGACCTCGCGGGGTAAACAAGAAATTTGTTAGAGCTTGAATCTGGTGGCTTGATTGAAGGAACTTCATGTTATTGAGAGTCCTTCTTCAAAGGGTCAAAGGCTCACCATATCCAGTGGGTCATAGCCTCTGACTCAGATCCTCAACCTGGCTAGAGGAAAATAAATCCCCTTTGCCCCTTGCTAGACATTCTGGTTCATCATAACCTGCATCACAACCCCTTGAGATCCTTGAAATGGGTTAGGATGTATGCAATGGTATGATGTTATGGTATGCATGGAGTAATATGGATAAACCCTGTTATGAGTCCAGATTAAGGACTGTAAACAAAACCTGCAAGAAACTCAAGTGTCAGATAACAAGTATGCAAATAGTCAAGTTGGAAGGCACACAAGTCACACAAGAGAAGCCCTTAGAGTTTAGGCCAGCATGGGGTCTAGGTACTACCCTCTTTCAGTTTGTTGGTTCATACCTGTCCTATCAAAAGTAACTGGGTTCTTAGAGGATCCCAATATCATTGACTACCCTCAATCGGTCATAACTCCAGCATCGCAATCTTTTCTTGCGGCCAGAACCATCACGAGAGTTTAGCCTCAATGGGCGTAGCATACTGCTACTGTTCTAATGGCCAAGTTGTGTCATTTAAGGTTCTAAGGTCTGTTGGTGCTTAATGACTCCTCAGAAGACCCATATTCTCCTCGTTGCGACACAAGGGATATCGGTACAGACCAAGGTGCCACACCAATGTAGCCACTGCTTCACCCATGTCGGTCTACGCCGGACAGGTCCCTCACAGCTCATGCTACCTAAACAGGGTATCCCCAGATCCGGGTTAGGATCTATGTAACTCCCATGCAACCCACAATTTAAAGCAAACAAGTCAATACAATTGAAAACACAGTGATCTTAGTCCTAAGGTACACCTCACTTTAAGTGTCCCCAGCAGAGTCGCCAGTTCTGTGATCGGTGGATCTGGAACTGACTGTTTAACGCTGGTTCGTGAAATGTCGCGGAAGCAAGAGTCGCCACCGTCTTTTATTTTCTCCAACATGGAAAGGACAAAAGCACAGAAAAATTCCTTATAGAGATTGCTCTCGGTTTCGGGAGGTAGATTTATAGAAAGGGAAGGTGTTAGCACCCTTTCTATCCATGGTTATCCATGGGCTCTTAGATACTTGCTCATTTGTGTTTTCAAAATGTTTGTTTGCTTTTCAACTGTGGGTTTAAAAAAAGTTTCGTTTAAAATTTCAGTTCGACTCTTGTATCAGTCCTCAAGAGTGTTTGAAAAGTTGTTTATGAAAGCTTTTTGAAAAGTGTCGGTGTGAAAAGAGTTTTTGATTTGTTTTGAATTCAGAGCAAGTATCTACGAGTCATCTACCTACCCTAAGGAATTCGTCTGTGTAAATGTCCTTAAAGTAGTGCCATCCCACCATTGAGAGGTAGGTAGCACCACCGTTGGAGGTGTTCGGGTCAATTCGAGGGTTCGGGACAGTGTGGTCACCAGATCAATAGGAAGACACCTTAGAAGCTACCCCCATGCCATGTTCATGGACATGAGGACTTACTAAAACGTCCTCTACTCGACGACCACGTTTCGATGGGCAAGGCAACAGTGAGGCGTACCCTAGGGGTGGTGTGTGAATTGTGTATTATTTTCAATTATGTTTATCTTGTCATGCATTGGTGATCTACGCTTTGTTTTTATTTTTTACTCTTTCATGTGGTTATTAACAGTTAAAAGGTGCGGAATTAAAAGTCCTACGCTATTACAAAGGCGCGGGTCAACATCGCCAAATTAAACCAAGACCCGATTTGAAATAAAAAAAATGCGGAAAGTAAATATTCTAATTATCTATTACAAAGCTTTGGGGCAATTACATGAAATTTAAAAAAAGAAATAAAAGTAAATGTGCGAAAAGAAATAAAATCGAGAATGCGAGGGCGTTGGACCCTTTTAAAGAAATTAAATCGAAATTATAAATTAATTAAATTAAATAAATCAAGAACTTATTTTTTGGAGTTTTTGTATTTATGGAATTTAATGAGAAAATTAAATGGAATTAAAACCCTAATTCTAAGCATTTTTTAATTATTAAAGAAATAAGTTCAAGTTTGACCTAATTTACATTAATTATTTAAATGGCATATTTATTTACAAAAATAATTAATAATTAATATGGTGAAAAAGGAATAAAAGTATAAAAACCCTAATTTCTACATTTTTTAGTTTATTTTAAAAAAAAGCATTAAAATTAAACCTAAAATTAAAACTAAGTTAATTATTAAATTTATTTACAAAATAAAACATTAGGGAATTAAATAATAAAATATATTTTTATTTTTTGACTTTCTGATTTTTTTTTGTATTTTATGAAAATTATTTGAAATAAATTAAATAAAAGTGTTCAAAAGAATTAAAAAAAAAAAAAAAGAGAAGAAAAGAAATTAAAAGAATATGCAAACATTGGGGGTGTTGACCCAAATGGAGGAGGTTGATCTGCAGTAATTTGGCCCAATAGAAGCTTGGCCACGTTGACTTTTCTGGCTTGTATGCACATGGTTGACTGAGGGTACATCGTGGACTACGTGATCTGGCCATTGGATGAATCTCCCTGGCGCGTGGCAGGCACAAACGTTGACGCCTATGGTACTCCCTTGAGTGTGGTGATCACCTGAACACGTAAACATAAAAAATATAGAGGAATATGGGGACCTGGGAATCGAACCCAGGTCCTAGTGCTTGAAGGACAACGCATCAACCAACCAACCAAGCGCGTTTGTTTGTCAATTATATGGAACGCGAATATTATAAGAAAAGATAAAAGTTAATGGTCTGAACCAATAAAATCACGCGCCAATTTTGAATAGCCCAATAACCTCTAGCCACGCATGCTTCTTCTCCATGTTATACCTGCAACTAGAATCAAATAGCGGGGGTTTTAAACCCCCACTAACTACAACACACAATAATAGCGATTAGAATCTGGCTCATCATAAATTGAGCGCGAGGCATAGATTTTGTCCTTCAGGACGTCATGATTTCAATGGTGTATGCCTTGCTGCCTAATTTTTCCATATGCAAAAGTCCCCAATTTCACATCTTTGAAACCCTAACGAGCTCCCATGGTAACTTTGCATACAGGCAATGATAATTCAATTAAATAGCACCAATAGATTCAGAATGTCCATGTTAGTATAAAACAATAGTTTAAATGTATGAAAAATGTCCAGAAATCCAAACACGATTATGCATAATTTTGAAAGGGAAGCAACTCGGTTTTACCAATTCTTTATGTATGGAGAGTGGAAGATGATTGAGGCACGTCCAAAAATGTCCCAGCAAGCCTTTGGAATACTTTTTTGGCCTTGAAGAGCACTCTAGCTATGAAATCAGTTTTGCAATTTTTGGTGAAAAATGCAAAGTTTGTTTGTTATTCTGAGCGCAGCTTTTAGGTCCTCAGCATTAGGGTTGTGTTTGTGTATGTATATGGAACGAATTAGGGTAGAAATCCAAGTCCATTAACCTTTGCAATCAATGTTCCAATATTTGATTTTAATGGTATCTTTTTCAATCTTTTTCATACCATTCTTATGCCAATCAATGGAGATTCTTGCCATATTGAGTGTGCACGAAATCTTGAGTGAGTAGATGAGAGAATATGCTGCAAAAAAGATTTAAAACACATGCTTTGCTATTTTTGTCATATTTTATTTTAATTAAATGAATTAATGGTGATAAAAATTCAAATAAATAATAAAAAATGATGAAATAACTCCCCTTTGGGTCAATGGGTCGTGCATAACTTTTGGATGATGATTCTTGGAAGAAAATGAGGCCCATTAGCAATTTTGAGGCATTTGAAGCAAAGTTGACTTTTCAAAATTCCCAAAATTTCCCAACTTCCACAAGGCATATCTTGCTCAATTTTTAAGCTTTGATCATGTTCTTGGACATTTTGGAAAGGTCTTGAAGTCCTCTAGCCAATGCCTTTGGTCCCATGTCATTTTGATTTACCAATCTCAAGTTATGTTCTTTGACTTAAAGTGTCTTTTTGTTGACTTTTGAAAATGACCTATAATGTTGAGATTGATAACTTTTTGTGAGAGCATTTCTTGGACTTGAAGTGTGAAGAGGAGTTGTAGGAAATGTATTTCTCTTCAAAATGAGCTTTGGATGGAATTTTTCTGATAAACCATGTGGAAGTTATGCCTTGGTCAAGTTACAGTTGACTTTTTCAACTGTCCAAATATAGAAACTTTTGCATCTTGAGACTTTTTGAGCCATGCCTTGAGAATCATGATCAAGCATTGATCAAATGATGTTTGTGGCTTCAAAATAAGATGTTGACCAAAAATTTGGACTTTTGACTGTCAAATGACCATTTTGCCCCTACAGTTGACTGTTGAGCAATTAGGGTTTTTGACTGTGCAATTTTGTGCTGTAAGTCTTGAAACTTGACATGAGGATACTTGACAATGTTTGTAGGCATGTAGGACTTGATTGGACCCTTGGAAGCTTCAATTTCTTTGCTAGAATCAAAACCCTAATTTTGGCTGTTAGGAGGCCACTGGACTGTGCAACCCTTGAGTGGCCTTTGAACCTTGATCTTTGGCAAATCTTTGAAGAATATGGGAGGGAAAATTTTGGGGTACAACATAACCCAAAATACCCTTGAGTTTACCCTCTGACTCCTCCTTGATAGCAGCTTTGATCTGCTCATAGGTTACGTTCTTCGCAAGCCTGACAGTGAGGTCAACAACTGAAACATCAACGGTAGGAACACGGAATGACATTCCGGTCAATTTACCGTTTAGTTCTGGAAGAACCTTTCCAACAGCCTTGGCAGCTCCAGTGCTGCTGGGAATGATGTTGAAGGAAGCAGCTCTTCTACCTCTCCAGTCCTTGCTTGATGGACCATCAACAGTCTTCTGAGTAGCTGTGATGGAGTGGACAGTGGTCATAAGACCCTCAACAATTCCAAATCGGTCATTGATAACCTTGGCAAGGGGAGCAAGGCAGTTGGTAGTGCATCTAGCATTGGAAACAATGTTAAGGTCTGATTTGTATTCCTTCTCGTTAACACCAACAACAAACATTGGTGCATCTTTGCTTGGGGCAGAAATAACAACCTTCTTAGCACCACCCTTCAAGTGAGCAGCAGCTTTATCCTTGTCAGTGAAAACACCAGTAGACTCAACAACAAAGTCAGCTCCAACTTCACCCCATGGGATCTCCTCAGGGTTCCTAGTTCCGAAAACAGCAACTTCTTTCTCACCGAAAAGAAGGGTTTTAGAGTCCTTGACCTTGAGCTCAAAATGCTTCCACTGGCCATGAACAGAGTCATACTTGAACATATATGTCATGTAATCAGTAGTGATGAAAGGATCGTTGATAGCAACGAGTTCAACATCGTTTCATTGAAGAGCAACTCTCGCAACCAAACGACCGATTCGTCCAAATTCGTTGATACCGATCTTGATTTTTTGTCAGATGCCATGATACTGAGTTGAAAAGTTGTGGAGAAAATAGAATGAGATTAGAGTGTGGTTTTAGTGGCTGCATCCGCCGCGAACAGCTCAGGGGAATCAGTTCTTACGCCAGCATTGGAAGTCTTTCCGTTGGCAGTTTCAAAAGGTACAGCTAATGGTGCTCCTACTTTCTTAAGATGCCGAAGTTTCTCAGATGAACCACACTCAACAGTAACACCCCCATTAGAAGTAGTATTGACTTCTTCAACAGAATTGTTGTTGTCCTTTGCCTTGCTACCACCTTGTTCAGTTTGAGCAGGTCCGCATTTTCCAACAAAATAAGAAGCTGCCTTCTCACAGAAACTGTTTCCATCAAAGACTAAAACCTCAAAGAGTGATTCACCATTGTACTTAAAGACAAGGAAATCATTCTCTTTCAAAGAGTGATCCTTCACAAATCATTCCCAACCGTTCACAAAGTAAACAGAATCATCTCTAATTACCAGCCCTATATTCCACACAACTCCACTAGGACCTTTAAGGACCACATTTTCTGGCAATTTCTTCTTTAAATTGTCATAAAATG
Organism: Vicia faba; assembly: GCA_948472305.1. NCBI lineage: Eukaryota > Viridiplantae > Streptophyta > Magnoliopsida > Fabales > Fabaceae > Vicia > Vicia faba. The sequence goes on along the minus strand of OX451736.1, from coordinate 1,050,140,595 downwards.
TTTTAGGAAGTGCAAGCTGTTGTTGAAAATCGTCGTGCAGAAATTGGGTGAAATGGATGAACTGGAAATGGGTCCAGTAAATGTCCTCCTTTCTTCAAAAGTATTCTCTGCAACATAATTATGCCCAACTCTTTCAACAGGTTTTTGCCATTGTGAATGACTTTTCTCTTCTACCAGTCTAGAAGGTGATTTTGGCTTAGTGTCCCTTGCAACCTGTGATACGGTGGGAGAACTGACTTGAGGTTTTGCGTTTGTTTTCGCAAATGTTTCGGTTGAGCAAGAGTCGCCACCGACTTTTATTTTATCCTAAGGAAAGGTTAAAAAGCACAGCAAAAAACCTTTTGAGATGTTTTCTTGGGTTCGGGGAGTAGATTATAGAAAGGGAAGGTATTAGCACCCTTTCTATCCATGGTTATCCATGGGCTCTTAGTTACTTGCTTAGATCACTTGCCTTTTGTTTTCAATTGTTTTAAATGGTGCTTGAGTGCGTGGGTTTGAAAATGTTTTGAAAAGAGGCCAATGTGGTGGCAACCTTTGTAATGATCCATGTGGGGATGTATACAAAGATGTATGTCTTTTGAAAAGGTTTTCATTTGTTTTTGAAAGTTGTTTTGAAAGTGTAGTGATGTGTGGTTTTTGAAATAGGCAAGTGTTTTTGTTTTGCAAGTTTGATTCAAGTAACTAAGAGGTTATCTACTCCTAAATTTCTCAAAAGATTATTGCTATGTTTTAAACCTCTTAACAAGTTTGTTCCACCATTGTATTTGGTGGACAACCTTGTGTTAGGATGTGAAAGGGACAGGCGCGGGTCATCGTTTAGACCATAATTGCAACGGCGTTAAATGTCTTTGGGCAATTTCTTTAAGGGACTTGATCATTTGTTTTTGTTTGTTTTGAAAAGTTTTGTCGAGGGACTATGATCATTCAAATTGTTTGCTTTTCCCAAAGAAGTTCAACATACAATATGGCCCATTTATTTGAAGGCAACAAGTGGAATACCCTAGGGGTGCAAGTGTGATTTGTGTGTCCATTTTCATGCTTGTTTGTCTTGAGATTAGGTCATAACTATTTTTTATCGTTTTTTCGCATACAAACCCTAATTCTAACATGTTATCATTAGAAAGCAATAAAATGCGAAATTAAATTTACTAAGCTATTACAAAACCAAATATGGGAAGGGGGGTACAAATGTTCAAATGGGGATATTGACAAGAATTTAAATCTACATTATTACATCATTTTGAATATTTGCAAATTAATCAATGTAAAAAATTAAATAAGAATGCAAGATGCAAAAGAAATGTTTTGTATATATATGAAAAAATATTATTTATGTAAAAGAGAAAAGAAAATAAAAATATATTATTTTTTTGGAGTATTTTGAATTTAGGGCAAAAACCCTAATTTTATTAGGAAAAATGTATTATTGTTTAATTTAATACAAACATTTATTTATCATGTACAAAAAATAAAAATAATGAAGTATATTATGAAAAAGTATTTTGTATCAAATATTAATAAAAATGAAAAAAATCAAGTATTTTTATATTTTAGCTTAAATATATTAATAAACATGTATCTATATATATATATTAATTCTTAAGTATGTATTATACACAAAATAATATATATTTAATATTTTAACAAAATAAATAAATAAATAAATATTTTTATGTGAAATATTTTCAGAAGGTAAATAAAAAGATAAAAAATGTATTTACACTATTTTCCTATATTTATTCTAATAATAGTATATATATCATATTTATGTTCAAACAAGAGAAATAAACAAATAAATATGCAATAAATACAAAAAATGATGGAAAAAATATTTTCAAAATTTTAATAAGCTGAGAAAAAATAAACAAGTCAAACAAAAAAAGAAAAAGTCAAAAAGAGTCAAAAATGAAGCAAATGGGCTCAGGGGGTTCATGAGTAATGAAGTGGTGCAAATAAGAAAAATTTCCAGGCCCAGCCCAGAAGACCTGTCTTCTTCAACCTCTGAACAATATCCTTCAAGCAAACACGCGTTTTTTATCTCTGGATTCCTGGACTTTCAAGCAAAACTCATAACATGAAAAGTGTAGAGCATCAAGAGACGGTTTCAACCATGTAAAGAACTTGACCTAACTCTCTAAGATGAGGGAGAATTTCTCCTCCCCCAATTTCTGACCTAACTTTTCATCAATGTTCAGACATGAAATTCTCTAAGCACACGAAATATAAATGAAATCTAATCATATGAGCATGTTTAGGGCTATGATTGTGACATGTTTTCTTCACAAACCTAAATCTAACAATGCCTAATAAGGGAGATAGAACTTCATGAATGTACCTGTTCAGTTGGAATCGAGCTTTACAATGGAGGATGTTTCAGAGTGAAATGATGACTTGTATAGCTTCCTTGAAGTGTAAGGATGCTTTTCCAAGTCCTACTTTGTCTTGAAACTCCCTGAATCGAGCTAGTGAACTCCAACTGCAAAACATAAATTTAAAAATGGTGAAGTGGCTTGGAGGTGTTACAGGTCAGGTTTCAAGTCATGGTTAGCTTGCATAGGTTGTAAGGAAGGTAGAGGAACAGGTTTGGGCAAGAATGCTTGAAGGGATTGAGAGATAGCACTCAATCTGCAGGGGTTGCCCTGTTTGAGCAGTTTCAAGGTGATTCTGAGATGGAGGGTGCTTGAGAGGCCAAGGGCTCGTGTGTTAGCTTGGATATGTTCTATGGAATGTGTTTGATAACTTCTTTCTTGTGTGCTTAAGCTGAGATGAGATATGGTACAAGTTATGGACTTTTCTTGAACTTGAAGCAAACAAAAGCAAGTTGGCTTTCTAGGTTAGTAGAGGACCCCCTAATGTGCTGCATAATCCTCTCTTGATCAGTGTGTTATGCACATAATCTTGTGCCAAGCAGATTTTCCATGTACTTTCTTGATTTGCAATTGGACATAAAGTTAATCTTTTCAAAAATGGAAAGTTCACTTTATCTAGTTTAGGATTAATCTTGCATACAATGCTTGCACTCAAAGAACAACACTCTAACACATTGAATATGCATTAAATTATTGAGTATGGAATGGTTCAAGGACCTGTAATCAAGCATAAAGCAAGCTGAGTTCAAATTTGCAAAGTTATGAACATGTTTTGATGAAGAACAAAAGTGAATTTTTGCCAACTTGTGAAATTCGAATCTCTCAAGTTATGAGGTTGTTTGATGAGTTCTTGGACATTTTGGAAAGCTTGGAATGTGTACTACAATCCATCTTTGAAATGCAAATTAAAATTCCAAGTGGAAGGGTATGAAAAGTGGCCTTGAAGTGGGGTAGAAAACCTTGTCAAAATAGGTTAAAATTTCACTAAGTTAAAAATGGTTTAGTGCCCTTATTCAAAAAATTGTAACTTGAGATACAAGCTTCAAATGAGAAAACTTTGTGAATCAAAGTTGTAGATTATGCAACAAGCTACAACTTTCATGTTTTGACTTTTGTTTGAATCCAAATGGATCTTGGTGAAAAGATGGGGCAAAGTTGGGAAAAAATTAGGGTTTTTCATAACTTAGAAAAATTCTAAGTTATGAAAAATTCCATTTTCTAACCCTAATTTGCATTTTGTGATTTCTTGGTGAACAAGTTTCATGATTTGGCATGTTTTGATGAAAAATGAATCTTGACTCTTGATTTTGACCAAAAAGTCAAAGTTTGACTTTTCAGTATACAGTCAAAATTGATCAATTGACTGGGAAATTCAACTGTCAATCTTGTGTACTTGGGATCTTTTGAGCTTGATGAATGTGTCAAGACCATTTCATTGAGTCCTTGAGTCCATATGTGAGCTTGATTTGCCATTGGCTAGGTCAAACAGTCAAAAACTGCCTTTGTGCAGTCAAAACCCTAAAAATGACCATTTTGCCCTTTTGGTGATCTGATCAAATTTCTTGTGGAATTGTGATCCAAACTTGATCAAATGGTCCATATGAATTCATAATGTTGATGTGGATCAAATTTCATGAGGTTTGACTGTCAATTGGCCACTGTTGACTTTTTCCCCAATACAGCTGATTTCTAGGTCAACTGTCCAATTGACTGGGCAAAACTTGGAATCAAGACTTGAAACTTGGCATGGGTAAACTTGGGAGTTCAATATGAAGCATGAAAGTTATCTTAGGAATTTTTAGGTCAAAACATCCTTGGGCAAACACAAACCCTAATTTGAATCCACAGTGCAAGGAGAAGTCTTGAGCAGAGGAAACCCTAACTGGATCTTGATCTTCAAAGGTCTTGTGATGAGAAAATGTTGAGGAAATGGGAGGGCAAATTTTGGGGTACAACAGTTGCCCCTGTTTAATCTTTTTGAACCTGAAGAGTTAGATTGGCAAGTTTGCCTTTCGCGACTCGAGGGTAAAAGAAGATTGGACACTAGAGTGCCCGGAAATTTGCACTCGCATGTTGAGGTATCAGCAATGTGATGTCAGGAATGGGCTTACGGATGCCATTTGGAGAGGTGGTAGATAGGGAGATGGGCTTATAGATGCCATCTGGAGATGTGACAGAACCTTGTCGGGAATGGGCTTATAGATGCCATTTGGAAGTGTTGATCGCATAAGAGATTCCTTAGCGAGAACTTGTGTACTTGAGAAAGACAGATGTTTTCCTGGCTGGTTACAGGTGTTTGATCTTCAGTCTTCTTATGCAGATATGCCCTGGCTAGATACAGGTATCGAATTTACAATTGGTTGCTCACAGATGTGCCCTGGCTGGATACAGGAGTCGAATCTGGAAATAGTTGTCAATAGATGTGCCCTGGTTGGATACAAGAATCGAATCTTCGAACTCTTCAGACGTGCCCTGGCTAGATACAGGAATCGAGTCTGGAAACGTGGTCAACAGATATGCCCTGGCTGGATACAGGAATCGAATCTGGAGATGTTGTAGTTGATAGATGTGCCCTGGCTGGATACAGGAATCGAATCTTCGAACTTTTCAGACGTGCCCTGGCTAGATACAGGAATCGAGTCTGGAAACTGATCACCCTCAGATGTGCCCTGGCTAGATACAGGTATCGGATCTGGAATTGTGACAGTTGAAGGTAGTTGTTTTTTGGGATTGTCTTTTTCCTGAAAAGGCAAAAACGTAAGTTGTATGCAATGTCATGATGTATGATATGCATGGTGTTATGATGTTCAATCATGAGATAGTGTTGTATGCGCTTTATCATGTATGTAAGCAAGATGTATGAAAACGTGAAATGTTTATGAATGCAATTTCGCCTTAGGAAAATAAATCCTTGCCGAACGGCCGGGGAGTTGCTCTGTGGAAGAGATACTTGGCCGAAGTTTTGATAAGAGGCCTGTTGAGGACTTTAATGATGGATTCCGCTGGGGATAATGATGATAAACTCCGCTGGGGATTGAAGGGATTTGCCGAGGGCGGTCTTCCGTGGTTTTTAGCTGAGGATAACCCAGTTATAAGTCCTTGTGAGGAAATAACTCTAAATAAAACTCGGGAGAGACGTCTGTACTCTGCAGGGGATAAGCTTCCAGAATCTACTGGGGATGAGCTTCAAGACCTGCCGGGGAATGTTGTGCTTTTTTAGGATTGATAGGGAGTCAACTCTGCTTGGGAAAGTATTGTTGAACCTGGTTTTACTCTGCGGGGAGTTGAGATGATTTGGTCACATTCTTCAGTTGAACCTACCTTGGTACCTTGGCGGACAAAGCAATCAGACTGCATTAGACAACTTCATATTGCCCCTGTCTCTGATGTCACCTGTAATCAATCTCTTGTTTCATATGTAAACATTTATGAATCAGCAATTTAATGTCAAATGCATATATCAAAAATGAACATTGGACGTTCTTCGCAAGACAAAACAGAAAAAGGAAAACAATTAGCACTTTTAACTGAAAAGTATATTTGTATTGATTTAAACTTTGCCTGTGAATAGGCGTTTTTGTACAAGAGGCTGACATCCTAGTAAGAGGACGCCGCCAAATAACATAGAGTTTACAATTTGAAAAAAGGAAACAAAACAGCTATGTGAACAAATCCCACTGGGTTCCAACTCTGCTATCGCCTTTATGTCTTCGAACGTCTCATCGCCTTGCTGCCTAGTTGAAGATGAAGCTGATTGGTTGATGCCGAAACCTTGAGCCAGGTAGTTGATGCCGAATTCCGGATGCGAAGTGATCCCATGAGGCATAGTGTTACGCTTTTATCCCTAACTTTTGCCTGGACCGCCCTTTCGGGTTTTCAGTCCACCGGGATACCCATTTTTGCCCAAGCCGCCTTTTCAGGTTTTCGACTTGCCGGGTGTACAAATTTTTATTCATTTCATCCCTTACTTTTGCCCGAACCCTTTTGGTTCGCCGGGAAGCCCTTATTTTTGCCTAGGTATGTCAACCTAGCGGGTCTCTTATTTATGCGTAGTATTTTTTCACTATGTCTGCATTGGCGGGGTGAGGAAGGTCGTCACCATCCATGGTGGTTAGGATCATGGCTCCTCCTGAGAACACACGTTTAACCACAAATGGCCCTTCGTATGTAGGGGTCCATTTTCCCCGGGGATCACTTTGAGGAAGGATGATGCGTTTGATTACCAGGTCCCCAACTTGATACTCTTGCGGTCTGACTTTCTTGTTAAATGCCCTGATCATCTGTTTCTGATACGTTTGACCATGACAGATAGCAGTGAGCCTCTTTTCGTCAATCAGATTTAATTGATCAAGTCGAGTCTGGATCCAATCATCTTTATTCAAGTCTGCATCCTTCATTATCCGGAGAGAGGGTATCTGGATTTCGATTGGCAAGACTGCCTCCATGCCATAGACCAAGGAGAACGGAGTTGCCCCGGTTGACGTCCTTGCTGAGGTACGGTACCCATGCAGAGCGAACGGTAACATTTCGTGCCAATCTTTATAGGTCACTGTCATCTTCTGCACAATTTTCTTGATATTCTTATTGGCTGCCTCTACAGCCCCATTCATCTTCGGCCGGTAGGGAGAAGAATTGTGGTGCTGTATCTTGAATTGTTCACAGAGTTCAGTGATCATTTTGTTATTGAGATTGGTACCATTATCCGTAATGATTCTTTCCGGGACTCCGTACCGACAGATCAGATTATGCCGGATGAAACGTGCCACGACGCTCTTGGTTACTGTGGCATAGGATGCTGCCTCAACCCACTTTGTAAAATAATCAATTGCCACTAGGATGAAGCGATGCCCGTTGGATGCCGTAGGTTTAATCTCACCGATCATGTATATGCCCCACATTGCAAACGGCCAAGGCGCAGTCAGAACATTCAAAGGAACCGGAGGGATATGCACCTTGTCAGCATAGATCTGGCATTTATGACAAGTTCGGGAGTGTTGGTAACAATCGGCTTCCATTGTGGACCAGAAATATCCTGCTCGAAGGATTTTCTTAGCCATGGTGTGTCCACTGGAATGTGTTCCAAACGTTCCTTCATGCAGTTCTACCATAATTTTCTCTGCCTCAGCCTTATCCACGCAACGTAGCAGAGTTGAATCATGATTCCGTTTGTAGAGAATGCCGTTGCTGAGGAAGAATTTTGCAGCAAACCTCCTCATGAACTTCTTATCATTGACAGACGCACCTTCAGGATATTCCTGAGCTTCCAAGTACCTCTTCACCTCATGATACCAAGGTTTTTCAATCACCTTCTCAGCCTCCAGCTCACAGCAGTACGCCGGTTCATCCAACTTCCAGATAATAATTCGGGGAGCCTCATTGTCCCATTTAACTTTGAACATCGAAGACATCGTAGCTAGGGCGTCCGCTAGCTGATTCTCCTCTCTAGGGAAGTGCTCAAAAGTTATCTCTTCAAAGTGGGGAAGCAAGGTCGACACATACTCCTTGTAAGGAATAAGATTCGGGTGTTTCGTATCCCACTCGCCTTTGATCTGATTGATCACGAGAGCGGAATCTCCGAAGACACTTAGGAATTTGATCCTTAAGTTGATTGCAGCTTGTAAACCCATGATACATTCCTCATATTCTGCCATGTTGTTGGTGCAGCTGAAACATAATCGGGCGGTGAGGGGAGTATGAGTTCCTTTGGGAGATATGATTACAGCGCCGACGCCGTTACCCAAAGCATTGGAGGCTCCATCAAAATGCATAGACCATCGGGATCCTTCCTCAGGTCCTTCATCCGGTCCATGTACTTCACAGTCAGTTACCACCATGATGTCTTCGTCCGGAAAATCAAAGTTCAATGATTGGTAATCGTCCACAGGTTGGTGTGCAAAATGATCGGCCAATACACTTCCTTTAATTGCTTTCTGAGTTGTATACTGGATATCATATTCTGTTAAGATCATTTGCCATCTTGCTATCCTTCCAGACAGAGCGGGCTTTTCAAATATGTACTTGATGGGATCCATCTTTGAAATCAATAAAGTAGTGTGAGTCAGCATATACTGTCTCAGCCGGCGAGCAGCCCATACAAGAGCGCAACAAGTTTTCTCAAGCAGTGAGTAACGAGACTCACAGTCGGTAAACTTTTTGCTCATGTAATAAATGGCGTGCTCTTTTCGGCCAGACTCGTCATGCTGCCCCAACACACACCCCATTGAATTGTCAAGTACTGTCAAGTATAGTATCAGAGGTCTTCCTTCCACCGGTGGCATAAGAATGGGTGGCTCTTGGAGATATTCCTTTATCCTTTAAAAGGCGGCCTGACATTCATCATTCCAGCGTACTACTTGATCTTTCTTCAGCAATTTGAAGATTGGCTCACAAGTAGCAGTTAGATGTGAGATGAATCGGGCAATGTAATTTAGTCGTCCCAGGAAGCCTCTGACTTCTTTCTCTGTTTTTGGAGTCGGCATCTCTTGTATGGCTTTTACCTTGGCAGGGTCCACCTGAATACCTTTATCACTTACAATGAAACCTAGCAATTTTCCGGATCTTACCCCAAAGGTGCATTTGTTGGGATTCAACCTCAGCTTGTACAACTTGAGTCGGTCAAACAACTTCCTCAAATGGTCAAGGTGCTCCTCCTCAGTTTGAGACCTTGCAATCATGTCATCAACGTATACCTCAATCTCATGATGGATCATATCATGAAATAAAGCAACCATGGCACGTTGATAGGTTGCCCCAGCATTTCTCAATCCGAATGGCATGACCTTATAACAGAAGGTGCCCCACTGAGTCACAAATGTAGTCTTCTCCATATCCTCTGGAGCCATCTTGATCTGATTATACCCTGAAAAACCATCCATGAAGGAGAACACCTTGTGTTGAGCTGTATTGTCAACAAGGACATCAATGTGAGGTAGGGGGAAGTCATCCTTGGGGCTGGCCCTGTTCAGATCCCTGTAGTCAACACACATTCTGACTTTACCGTCCTTCTTCGGCACTGGCACTACATTGGCAACCCACTGAGGGTAAGAGGTCACTGCAAGGAACCCGGCATCAAACTGTTTCATAACCTCGGCCTTGATCTTTTCAGACATCTCTGGACGCATCCGTCGGACTTTTTGCTTTACCGGAGGGCAATCTTCCTTGGTTGGTAGGTGGTGAACTACAATGTCGGCATCCAAACCAGGCATATCTTCATAGGACCAAGCAAAAATCTCCATGTAGTCTTGTAGCATCTGGATCAATCGTTGCTTCACGCTGAGCTCTAGATTGGCACCAATCTTGACCTCTTTCCTATCCGTCTCAGTACCCAAGTTAATTGTTTCCACCGGCTCTTCATGTGGTTGAATAGCTCTCTCCTCCTGAAGTAGCAGTCTCGCGAGTTCACCAGGCACTTCGCAATCATCTTCACCTTCGTCTTCGGCCAAGTTGATCGGATTTTCGAAGTCATAACTGGCGGTAGCAGAGCTGTTACCAGTGAGATCCAGAGTGGATTGAAACCTGTATAAGTGAGTGTGTGTAAATATAGCTGTTTTGCAATATATAACACAGAAAGTAAAAGAGCACAAGATTTGAAATGCAACAAACGTCCAATGTTTTGATTGATGATATATGAAAATGTCATACAAAAAGCCCTCACAAATGGAGCTACGATGCCCCGGGTAGGACACCGAGCCAACAAAGTTTTAACATATTGTTTGTTACAAATTGGAAATCAAAAGAAATTAATTACTGCGTGACAAATGTGATAGGGGTAAAATCCTTTGCCGTCCAGTTGCTTGGTCCGTCGCTGGTGGTCGGGTAGATCCAACTGTCAAATTCTGCTTCCTCCACATCCTCTTCGATAGCATTCACCCTTGAGCTGGAGATAAAAACCGGAGCCTTTCTGATCTTCTCCTTGCGCACAGCCCTCTGAGCCTCTGCAGTAAAGCCCAGCCCAAACTTGTCGTTCTTCTGAGTGAAGTCAGGAAGCTGACCCCAGTTTGCACAATCGCCTTTCTGAACCACAGCCCGGGCATCCCTTAGGGAAGCCATTTTCAAGGAAACATTCTCTTCGACTGCTGTTTCTGCTGCTGCTGAAATTGGATGTACCTCCTCGAAATGCTGAAAGGGGGTTTCAATAAACTCCCCGTCCATCTCAATGTATCTGAAGGAATTCAAATGGCTCACCATATACTCCTCTTCTCCTTGCACAGTGACGATCTTCCCTCTGACAAGGTACTTCAGCTTCTGGTGCAAGGTAGAGGTCACTGCCCCAGCTTTATGGATCCAAGGTCGACCCAGTAGACAAGAGTACGATGGACGTATATCCATCACATAAAACGTAGAGTCGAATACCTGAGAGCCCACACGAATAGGGATGTTAACCTCTCCATGAACCATCCTTTTTGAACCATCAAAGGCCCTGACGATGATATTGCTGGGCTTCAATTCCAGGCCTTCATAATCCAGACGGTCTAAAGCCTTTTTCGGTAGGACATTCAAGGAAGAACCAGTATCCACCAATACATGCGCCAGAGTAGTGCCCCTGCATTCGATAGAGACATGCAGGGCGTCGTTGTGGTCTTTTCCCTTTGCAGTCAGGTCAGTATCTGAAAAACCCAAGCCATTGTCTGCTGTCAGATTTGCTACACAATCAGTGAATTGGACTGCAGTTGTCTCCTGTGGCACATGGGCCGTTTTGAGAAATGAAATCAAGGCTTTAGCATGAGCCTCGGAGCATAGCAATAAAGAGAGCATGGAGATCTTGGAGGGTGTATGCCCCAACTGCTCGACAACATTGAAATCACTTTTCTTTATTATTTTCAGGATCTCCTCCATTTCTTGTTGGGAGGCTTCAGCATTTATGGGTATTGGTGCCTCCATCCGGGCAGGCTCTTCTTCAACCCCTTTGCCCCGAGCATTAGATGACTCAGCGGCAGGGGAAACAACTTGATCAGCAACAGGAACAGGTAAACTTGTGGGTGTTATAAGGAGGGGTTTTCGAATAGCGGGCGGTGCAATGTCAGGCGAGAAGAGCCTGCCACTGCGGGTGACCTTGGCTGGACCAGTGATATCGCAGATACTGGCGCCAGTGTCGAATTCTTGTTTGATTCCATTTACATACACGTCTGCCCCATAATGCCAGGGGACAGCTTTATCAGACACGTAGGGGAGAGGCCCCGGGACAGTAATAATCACAGGTGCAACAATCATGATTTGAACAGGCTTCTTCGGGGGAGCCTTGATTGGATTTTTGAAGATGGTAACCACAGAAATTTCTTTTATCGGAACCAACTGAACATCAGACTTCTTAAACAGAATCTCCTTGCTATCCATTAGGCTTTGGACGCCTAACCTCAGCAAAGGGCAACCAGACAGGGAAACAGCACAGAACAGGCAACCTTCACTGCAACCCGGAAATAAACCGGCCCGCAGTAGGTTCTTCTTAACGGTCTTCAGAGGGGTGACAACTTCATTTACCGAAACAGCATACAATTCTTCCTCAATGGCATTTACTCTATGATGGGGCATATGAGCAGTTACAACATTTGGTCTCTCCGGCGCTTCAAACTGAATTTCCTTTGCGTCGATCAGATCCTGCACTTTGTTTCTCAAGGCCCAGCAATCATCAGTAGTGTGCCCGGGACTATCAGAATGATAAGCACACCGGGCATTTGGGTTATACTTAGGAGACGCAGTGTTGACAACCTTAGGAGCTTCTTTGAGGGTCACCAGGTTGGTGGACAACAGTTGGGGTAAAATTTGAGATAAGGTCATACTCAGTCGGGTATACTGCCTCTTGGGCCTTTCGCTTCTTTGTTGATTGTACTGCTGAGGAGCAGCAACAGGTTTCGAGATGACCAAAGCATTGACGGCTTGGCGACTTTCGGGCTTGACTGGCCTTCTAGGACCATAGACGGCACTTGCTTCTTTCTTAAACGGCCTCTTCTCAGCACTTGTGGAGGCAGCCTTTTGTATCTTGCCTGACCTGATGCCAGCTTCAATTCTTTCTCCCGTTAATATCAAATCTGTAAACCCGGCGGAGGAGTTACCAACCAAATGATTGAAAAACGGACCAGACAACGTCCCTAGAAACATATCAACCAGCTCTCGATCAGTCAATGGAGGTTGCACCCTGCCAGCCAAATCTCTCCATTTTTTAGCGTACTCTTTGAACCCTTCACCCGTTCCTAGAGACATACCCTGAAGTTGGGTACGCGTGGGAGCGAGATCAGAATTGTATTGGTATTGTCTGTAGAATGCGGTTGCCAAATCTTCCCAGTGTCGGATGCTAGCTCCATCCAATTGGTAGAACCATTCAAGCTGTGACCCCGAGAGACTATCTTGGAAGAAGTGAATCCAGAGGTTCTTATCCGCCGTATAAGGTTGGATCTTCCTTACGTACGACCTTAGATGCAGCTTTGGGCAGGAGACCCCATCATACTTGGCGAAGGCAGACGCCTTAAACTTGTGTGGAATTACTACCCCAGAAGATAACCCCAAATCTCCGAAATCCAGTCCCGGCACATTCTGAATTTCCATGGCGCTTAAGCGGTCCTCCAATTGCTTGTATCTGTCAGCAGCAGGTGGGTATTGTTCGTCGTTATAGTCCGTCTCATTGTCGGAGACTGCGGGACTAGGAGCTCCTCCCCCTTGGGGACTGTTTTTCTCAGCAGAAGAGGTAGTTGGATCAGCTTCATTATGGAGTGTGTTCCCAAATCTGCGTCCGGTGTTGAACAACGCAGTCCTCTTCTTCTTCTTCTTCTTCAGGAGTAGAGTCTTCAGCTCTTGCTGACCTTGGGCTAGGCTTAGGACCATCTCTTGAAACTATGCATTTTGGGCCTGAAGGGCCTTGATTGCTTGCTCACTGGATGAGTCTGGATTCATGATGACTGTTCAAAATAAACGGCGAAGGAGATTAAGCAACCTGTGAAATAGGGTACCTGCTATGCATATGGTGCAATGGAATGCGTATGCTTTATGTTTTCAAAGACAAACAAGATTCAACTTTGTAGACAAAAAGGGAAACACACTTCATTAGATTAAAATTTTCAATTGTTCAACAATTTGCCCTTAGGCTTTACAGGAATGAAAAATACTGGAAAGGAAATAAACTATAAAAGGAAACATCCAAAGCTCATCAATGCTCCCATGGTCTCCTCTTTTCAGTGCTGATGTAGTTGTTCAGGACCCGCTCTTCCTCCAATTGCTTAGTCAGCCTCTGGATCTTCCGTTCCTGCTCGTTGAACTTTTCCCGATAGAAATCCCGTTCTTCCTTTAGCTGCGCCCAAGATCTCTTCATAGTGTCAAAATCAGCGGGTATCTGAGGAGGGAGGACAGTTGGAGGAACCCCATCTTCAACAGGAGACTCAAGAATGAGAGGTCTAACAGCTTCGTAGGGCATACCTAACTTTTGAGCACGGATGCGGACCCATTTGCAATAGGGCTTCAATGGCAGAGAAGTCTTTGGTCCCAATTCATGTGGGTTGGCTTTGTGGATTCTGTCCCAAGCTCTAATGAATCCCTGGCGTAGTTTGTCACTGTCTGCCTGAAACTCAAAATGGAAGTGAGGAACCAGCATTTCATGAGGCCCATCTCCCCTGGCTCTTCCAAACTGACGGAGAGCTAAGCATGGATTGTAAGAGACACCACCTTGGATACCAATCAACGGAACATTAGGGTATTCTCCGCAACGGTCAATAACAGCTACCTCATCCAAACCTCTGAGAGTCCAGGTGATGTCATTATCAGTGAGAGACATTAACCTCCGAGCCCAACCTTTTCCTTCTTCATTCTTCAGCACGAACTTAGGAAGGTGCGAAATAAACCACCTTACTAGCAAAGGAGCACAACACCACGGAGTTCCCCGTTTTCGAGCAGTACGAGCATAGAGTTGTTGTAGAATATCACCCAAAAGAGTGGGTACCGGATTCCGAGACATGAAGATCCTTATGACATGGATACTGATAAAGGTGTCAGGGTTGGGAAACAGTACCAGACCATAGATCAAAAGAGCTAGAATATCCTCATATGCCTTGAAGTCCAAGTCATTCCAAAAATCATTAGCCTTGCCAACCAGAAATTTGACCAAAAAGCCCTTGATCCCATTTCTAGTTTCCCAGTTGGACAATACCTCTTCCTTGGTCAAGGGGAGAATTGCATCAATCTCTTCAGGCCTAGGAGTCTTTTCCAAACCAGTGAATGGAGTTTGTTCCAAGACAGGAATCCCAAGCAAATAAGAAAATTCTTCCAGGGTAGGAACCAGCTGGAAGTCTTGAAAGGTGAAACAATGGTACAGAGGGTCATAAAACTGGGTCAGAACACTTATCAGTTGTTGGTCCCATTTTGCAGTGACCAAGCCAAGGAGAGAACCATGTCTGTTGATGAAGGAGGTAGTGTTTGGAATCCTTCCAACCAGATCCTTGAGTAAAACTGGTGGTTGAACAAAGTTGAGCCGGACAGTATTTCTACGCACGGGCATCATGATGTCCTACAAAACAGAGCAAAGATGAAACCTTTTTGTCTTTGAAATGGGTTAGCCTTTTATACAGGATGCATGCAATGGTATAATGGCATGATGCTATGATGAAGCACACCACAAGTATTCACATAGGCAAATAAGGCACACAAGTCACACAAGACACCCTTAGGTTTCAAGCCAGCATGAGTTTCAGGTATTACCCTCTTTTGGTTTTGTTGGTTAAAACCTGTCCTATTAGAAGTAACCGGGTTCTAGAGGATCTCAAATCATTGGCTACCCTCAATCGGTCATAACTCCAGCATCGCAATCTTTTCTCGCGGCCAGAACCATCTCGAGAGTTCAGCCTCAATGAGTGTAGCATACTGCTACTGTCCTAATAGCCAAGTTGGTCAATTTAGGGTTCTAAGGTTGGTTGGTGTTAAATGACCCCTTAGAAGACCTATATTCTCCCCGTTGCAACACAAGGGATATAGGTACAGACTAAGATGCCACACCAACGTAGCCACTGCTTCACCCATGTCGGTCTACGCCGGACAGGTCCCTCACAGATTATGCTACCTAAAAAGGGTATTTCCCAGATCCGGGTTAGGATCTATGAAACTCCGATGCAAAGCCCACAAATATAAAAGCAAGCAAAGCAAACAATTGAAAACAAAGGTGATCTAAGCCCTAAGGTTACTCCACTTTTAAAGTTGTCCCCAGCAGAGTCGCCAGTTCTGTGATACGGTGGGAGAACTGACTTGAGGTTTTGCGTTTGTTTTCGCAAATGTTTCGGTTGAGCAAGAGTCGCCACCGACTTTTATTTTATCCTAAGGAAAGGTTAAAAAGCACAGCAAAAAACCTTTTGAGATGTTTTCTTGGGTTCGGGGAGTAGATTATAGAAAGGGAAGGTATTAGCACCCTTTCTATCCATGGTTATCCATGGGCTCTTAGTTACTTGCTTAGATCACTTGCCTTTTGTTTTCAATTGTTTTAAATGGTGCTTGAGTGCGTGGGTTTGAAAATGTTTTGAAAAGAGGCCAATGTGGTGGCAACCTTTGTAATGATCCATGTGGGGATGTATACAAAGATGTATGTCTTTTGAAAAGGTTTTCATTTGTTTTTGAAAGTTGTTTTGAAAGTGTAGTGATGTGTGGTTTTTGAAATAGGCAAGTGTTTTTGTTTTGCAAGTTTGATTCAAGTAACTAAGAGGTTATCTACTCCTAAATTTCTCAAAAGATTATTGCTATGTTTTAAACCTCTTAACAAGTTTGTTCCACCATTGTATTTGGTGGACAACCTTGTGTTAGGATGTGAAAGGGACAGGCGCGGGTCATCGTTTAGACCATAATTGCAACGGCGTTAAATGTCTTTGGGCAATTTCTTTAAGGGACTTGATCATTTGTTTTTGTTTGTTTTGAAAAGTTTTGTCGAGGGACTATGATCATTCAAATTGTTTGCTTTGCCCAAAGAAGTTCAACATACAATATGGCCCATTTATTTGAAGGCAACAAGTGGAATACCCTAGGGGTGCAAGTGTGATTTGTGTGTCCATTTTCATGCTTGTTTGTCTTGAGATTAGGTCATAACTATTTTTTATCGTTTTTTCGCATACAAACCCTAATTCTAACATGTTATCATTAGAAAGCAATAAAATGCGAAATTAAATTTACTAAGCTATTACAAAACCAAATATGGGAAGGGGGGTACAAATGTTCAAATGGGGATATTGACAAGAATTTAAATCTACATTATTACATCATTTTGAATATTTGCAAATTAATCAATGTAAAAAATTAAATAAGAATGCAAGATGCAAAAGAAATGTTTTGTATATATATGAAAAAATATTATTTATGTAAAAGAGAAAAGAAAATAAAAATATATTATTTTTTTGGAGTATTTTGAATTTAGGGCAAAAACCCTAATTTTATTAGGAAAAATGTATTATTGTTTAATTTAATACAAACATTTATTTATCATGTACAAAAAATAAAAATAATGAAGTATATTATGAAAAAGTATTTTGTATCAAATATTAATAAAAATGAAAAAAATCAAGTATTTTTATATTTTAGCTTAAATATATTAATAAACATGTATCTATATATATATATATTAATTCTTAAGTATGTATTATACACAAAATAATATATATTTAATATTTTAACAAAATAAATAAATAAATAAATATTTTTATGTGAAATATTTTCAGAAGGTAAATAAAAAGATAAAAAATGTATTTACACTATTTTCCTATATTTATTCTAATAATAGTATATATATCATATTTATGTTCAAACAAGAGAAATAAACAAATAAATATGCAATAAATACAAAAAATGATGGAAAAAATATTTTCAAAATTTTAATAAGCTGAGAAAAAATAAACAAGTCAAACAAAAAAAGAAAAAGTCAAAAAGAGTCAAAAATGAAGCAAATGGGCTCAGGGGGTTCATGAGTAATGAAGTGGTGCAAATAAGAAAAATTTCCAGGCCCAGCCCAGAAGACCTGTCTTCTTCAACCTCTGAACAATATCCTTCAAGCAAACACGCGTTTTTTATCTCTGGATTCCTGGACTTTCAAGCAAAACTCATAACATGAAAAGTGTAGAGCATCAAGAGACGGTTTCAACCATGTAAAGAACTTGACCTAACTCTCTAAGATGAGGGAGAATTTCTCCTCCCCCAATTTCTGACCTAACTTTTCATCAATGTTCAGACATGAAATTCTCTAAGCACACGAAATATAAATGAAATCTAATCATATGAGCATGTTTAGGGCTATGATTGTGACATGTTTTCTTCACAAACCTAAAGCTAACAATGCCTAATAAGGGAGATAGAACTTCATGAATGTACATGTTCAGTTGGAATCGAGCTTTACAATGGAGGATGTTTCAGAGTGAAATGATGACTTGTATAGCTTCCTTGAAGTGTAAGGATGCTTTTCCAAGTCCTACTTTGTCTTAAAACTCCCTGAATCGAGCTAGTGAACTCCAACTGCAAAATAGAAATTTAAAAATGGTGAAGTGGCTTGGAGGTGTTACAGGTCAGGTTTCAAGTCATGGTTAGCTTGCATAGGTTGTAAGGAAGGTAGAGGAACAGGTTTGGGCAAGAATGCTTGAAGGGATTGAGAGATAGCACTCAATCTGCAGGGGTTGCCCTGTTTGAGCAGTTTCAAGGTGATTCTGAGATGGAGGGTGCTTGAGAGGCCAAGGGCTCGTGTGTTAGCTTGGATATGTTCTATGGAATGTGTTTGATAACTTCTTTCTTGTGTGCTTAAGCTGAGATGAGATATGGTACAAGTTATGGACTTTTCTTGAACTTGAAGCAAACAAAAGCAAGTTGGCTTTCTAGGTTAGTAGAGGACCCCCTAATGTGCTGCATAATCCTCTCTTGATCAGTGTGTTATGCACATAATCTTGTGCCAAGCAGATTTTCCATGTACTTTCTTGATTTGCAATTGGACATAAAGTTAATCTTTTCAAAAATGGAAAGTTCACTTTATCTAGTTTAGGATTAATCTTGCATACAATGCTTGCACTCAAAGAACAACACTCTAACACATTGAATATGCATTAAATTATTGAGTATGGAATGGTTCAAGGACCTGTAATCAAGCATAAAGCAAGCTGAGTTCAAATTTGCAAAGTTATGAACATGTTTTGATGAAGAACAAAAGTGAATTTTTGCCAACTTGTGAAATTCGAATCTCTCAAGTTATGAGGTTGTTTGATGAGTTCTTGGACATTTTGGAAAGCTTGGAATGTGTACTACAATCCATCTTTGAAATGCAAATTAAAATTCCAAGTGGAAGGGTATGAAAAGTGGCCTTGAAGTGGGGTAGAAAACCTTGTCAAAATAGGTTAAAATTTCACTAAGTTAAAAATGGTTTAGTGCCCTTATTCAAAAAATTGTAACTTGAGATACAAGCTTCAAATGAGAAAACTTTGTGAATCAAAGTTGTAGATTATGCAACAAGCTACAACTTTCATGTTTTGACTTTTGTTTGAATCCAAATGGATCTTGGTGAAAAGATGGGGCAAAGTTGGGAAAAAATTAGGGTTTTTCATAACTTAGAAAAATTCTAAGTTATGAAAAATTCCATTTTCTAACCCTAATTTGCATTTTGTGATTTCTTGGTGAACAAGTTTCATGATTTGGCATGTTTTGATGAAAAATGAATCTTGACTCTTGATTTTGACCAAAAAGTCAAAGTTTGACTTTTCAGTATACAGTCAAAATTGATCAATTGACTGGGAAATTCAACTGTCAATCTTGTGTACTTGGGATCTTTTGAGCTTGATGAATGTGTCAAGACCATTTCATTGAGTCCTTGAGTCCATATGTGAGCTTGATTTTCCATTGGCTAGGTCAAACAGTCAAAAACTGCCTTTGTGCAGTCAAAACCCTAAAAATGACCATTTTGCCCTTTTGGTGATCTGATCAAATTTCTTGTGGAATTGTGATCCAAACTTGATCAAATGGTCCATATGAATTCATAATGTTGATGTGGATCAAATTTCATGAGGTTTGACTGTCAATTGGCCACTGTTGACTTTTTCCCCAATACAGCTGATTTCTAGGTCAACTGTCCAATTGACTGGGCAAAACTTGGAATCAAGACTTGAAACTTGGCATGGGTAAACTTGGGAGTTCAATATGAAGCATGAAAGTTATCTTAGGCATTTTTAGGTCAAAACATCCTTGGGCAAACACAAACCCTAATTTGAATCCACAGTGCAAGGAGAAGTCTTGAGCAGAGGAAACCCTAACTGGATCTTGATCTTCAAAGGTCTTGTGATGAGAAAATGTTGAGGAAATGGGAGGGCAAATTTTGGGGTACAACACAACCCATCTCTTGTCTTCATACTTTGCACGGATGAAGTTTTCAATACCAACTCTGTCATAATTTGGAGGTAATTCTGCTTCCCAATAACTATTTGCTTTCTCATTTCCCATAGATTGAATAAATGCAACCTGCTCTGGGAGACAAGTGTCTAAAGTATCAGAGAGAACCTTTGAAATATGTACCCCAAGACTTCGATGTATTCCTGAACACTGCATGCAAATAAAGATGCCAAGATTGACACTAGCCCATCTTGGTTCTTTAGTTTTACAGTCAGCACACTCCCTATTCTCTGGGAATTTAAGAAGTCCTTCTAGTATCCTTTTGTGCTTTGTGTTGAGCTCCTTAGAAACGTTGGCTTTCTCGTTCATGGTTACACGAATGCGATCGAGCGAGAGAGAGGAAGACCCATAGCTGTAATCCCCTCGGGTAAAGATCGTAGCTGATTAACACTTATACCAATGAGCAAGAGAGCAAGGGCTTCCCACTGAATGATAGAAAACCTGCGCTTCATAACTACCTTTAACAAAAGTGCTATTACTAACACCTTCAAATTACTTAACATCTTCACAGTAGCAGGATTAAAATAAAGCTGCATGACAAACTTCAGATAGTTGTTTATAGCATACAAAAATGCTGGAACGGCAAGAAGGACATTGTTCTGAAGCTGAATTTGATTTTCATTTCAATTGCAATTAGTTTGAATGATGTGGATCTATTCTCTGCCAAAGTTAAGGTATGCAGGTTGTTCCATATATGTGTTTAGCATTTGGTTTGGGTTAATTAATGGTTTTTCATGTGTCGAATAATTTGTATGAGCATAGGATATTTTGGCATGATTGCTTGTATTGACTTGGATTTTTTTGTATGAATGTGCAGGTCATGAACTGAAGATGAAGAACTTTGGCATGGTATGGAATTTAGAAGTTTACTCATGGAATTTTAGCACCTTTAGGACTAAAGAATTTTGTTCAAGTGTATTTTGTAATAGTTTTTTTTGTAGAATATTGGTGTAATGGGATTGTAATGATTTTATAATGAATGTTTGGTTTGGATGAACTTGAAATTTATAGTGTGAATAGTAAATGACCTTTGAGCTTGAAATGTTGGGGTGATGAATTTTAAGGATGGAGTTTAAATGACAAAGTCTTGAGAAAATGCTTGAAGACATGAAAGCATCAAATTTTCTTGTAAGGTATTGTTACACTTGAATGAAATTGAATGGAATTGGATAGTATTTTCTTGAACCATGAATGAGAATGAAATTGAATGGAATTGGATAGTATTTTCTTGAATCATGAATGAAAGGGTTTGAATAAACTTTGAACACATGTCAACTTGAATCTGGAATAACGATGAACGTCTTTGTAATGCGTATGAACTCTGACTTGAAACAAAACCTCGCAGTCTGCACTTTACCTTCCAAGAAAGCCATATGAACAATACTTAAGACTCTTTGCCGACTTTAATCCAGTCAAACACTTTCGAACATGTTGAATTTAAATCAAACTTCAAGTCCAAATCACACTTGCATTCTCAATGAACTCCTAACTTCAATCTTGAATCCCAAATCAACTTGAATGACAAATAATTCGAATAGCCAATAAGATCTTGATCCTAAAAATTCACAACCTTGACGACCTTTAATCCATAAGTCTCTTATCTTGACAAAGTCCTTCTCTAATTGACGACCTTTAATCATCAAAGATGTACACAAATGATAATGAAAGAACATGATCGAGATTAACATGAAACCTTATTTCCCCTTGATCTTCGATTATTTGAACTTTTATCAATGAATAGAAACCCTGATTTTTAATGAATTTTTTATTTTCTGAACCAATATTTCTTTTCCTTTGCCATACCATTCTTCAAATGCAACTCGAATTCCCAACACATATTAGATGAAAATTCAAGGGAGACCTTGGTCCCAAAGTTAATTTTTCAAAGCTTACTTTATCCGAAGTCAACAGATCTTATCCACATATCTTTGAAATTGACCCATGATTATGCATCTCAAGGTCTCATAAGAGCTTGTAAGCCCATCAACCAGGTATGCCATGTTGAACAAACCCTGCCTTGAATGCCTTGAACCTTGAATTACCTTGCATGAATTCTTCTATGGGAAACCTACTTCAATCCAAACCTACTCACATCGCAGATAACAAATGACAATGATGAGGACAATGATTGCCTTGGTTAAGGAGAAATCTATGAATTCATATCTTAGGTCATGAACCACGCTTCACAATTCAATCCTCAGCCCTTAGCGATCGGTTATTTCAACTTGAGATTAGTGTCATAAGGAACATCTTACAGATGGATGATAAAGTCTGAATCACAGAAGAATTCCCTTGATGTGAAACCCTCACAATCTTGATTCCTCATTCAGACGCATAGATAAATATCCGGATAAAACATCTTTGAACCATGATTCAACAAAACCTAATTTGATTAGCTGAGGAGTAGACGATTGTCATGTCACAGTCATTAATCCTAATCAAATGACAAGCATACTTATAGGAAAGGACGTCATGATTCGAAGCCCACATATGCTAAGTCACGTCCTAGAGTTCTTGACCAGAATGACCTACAATCGGTTGTTTATCAGAAGATAATAGCCTTGCTGCTTGAGGGAGAAGAAGTCCTTTATTGGATATGAGCGCCTTAACCACTATGAAACCCTAGTATCGCACAACCACTGAACTTTGAACCTCAGAGCTATATTGAATGAAATGTATGCCATGTTAGTGACCTAATGAAAAAGATGCAGATGAATGCAAAAGTCTAAGCCAAAAATAAAGGAAATTAGGAGGGCAAATTTTGGGGTGCAACACATATACTGTCTCAGCCGGCGAGCAGCCCATGCCAAAGTGCAGCAAGTTTTCTCGAGCAACGGGTATCTGGTCTCGCAGTCGGTAAACTTTTTACTAAGGTAATAAATAGCATGCTCTTTTCGGCCAGAATCGTCATGCTGCCCCAGCACGCACCCCATTGAATTATCGAGTACTGTCAAGTATAAGATCATAGGTCTCCCTTCAACTGGAGGCATTAGAATAGGTGGCTCTTGGAGATATTCCTTTATCCTTTCGAAAGCGGCCTGACATTCATCGTTCCATCTTACCACTTGATCTTTCTTCAGTAATTTGAAATTGGCTCACAAGTAGCAGTCGGGTGTGATATGAACCGGGAAATGTAGTTTAGGCGTCCCAGAAAGCCTCTGACTTCTTTCTCTGTTCGGGGAGCTGGCATTTCCTGTATAGCCTTCACCTTTGCAGGGTCCACTTGAATACCTTTATCACTAACGACGAAACCCAGCAGTTTACCAGATCTCACCTCGAAGGTGCACTTGTTCGGGTTTAACCTCAGCTTGTACAACTTCAACCTGTCAAATAGTTTCTGAAGGTGGTCAATATGTTCTTCTTCAGTCTGAGACCTTGCAATTATGTCATCAACGTATACCTCGATCTCATGGTGAATCATGTCGTGGAACAAAGTGACCATGGCGCGCTGATACGTTGCCCCATCATTATTTAATCCGAAAGGCATGACTTTGTAGCAAAAGGTACCCCATTGCGTGACGAAGGTTGTCTTCTCCATATCCTCGGAAGCCATCTTAATCTGATTGTAACCGGAGAAACCATCCATAAAGGAGAAGACCTTATGTTATGCAATATTGTCAACCAAAACGTCAATATGAGGTAGAGGGAAATCAACCTGGGGGCTCGCCCTGTTCAGATCCCTATAGTTAACACACATACGGACCTTACCATCTTTCTTCGGAACAGGAACCACGTTGGCATCCCACTGTGGGTAAGAAGTAACTGCTAGAAAACCGGTGTCAAACTGTTTCATAACCTCAGGCTTGATTTTCTCAGACATCTCTGGGCGCATTCGGCAAACTTTCTGTTTCACTGGAGGACATTCTTCCTTGGTAGGCAGGCGGTGAACCACAATATCAGTATCCAAACCAGGCATATCTTCATAAGACCAGGCAAAGATCTCAACGTAGTCACGTAGCATCTGAATCAACCGTTGCTTAACACTAGGTTCTAGATTCGCACCAATCTTGACCTCTTTCTTGTCTATCTCTGTGCCCATATTCACTGATTCCACTGGCTTTTCATGTGGTTGTATGACCCTCTCTTCCTGAAGTAACAGTCTTGCAAGTTCCCCAGGCACTTCGCAATCATCCTCACCTTCGTCCTCGGCTTGGTTGATCGGACTTTTGAAGTCATAACTGGCAGTAGCTGAGTCGTTATCAGTGGGATCCAGAGTAGACGTAGACCTGTATATGTGAGTGTATGTAACACAAATAGCTGTTCTGCAAGATAGAAAAGAAAAGACAAGGAGCACAAAATTCGTAATGCAAGAAAAACGTCCAATGCTTTATTAATGATATATGGCAATGACACATAATAAGCCCTCAAACAAAGCCACGGTGTCTCGGGCAAGGCACCGGGCCGTAAAGTTTTAAAAATTGTTTGTTACAAACTCAAAACAAAAGTCTCATTACTGGGTAATAAAAGAAACGGGCATAGAATCCTTCGTTGTCCAATTGCTCAAGCCGCCATTGGTAGTCGGGTAAATCCAACTGTCAATGTCAAACTCTTCTTCATCATCCCCAATAGCATTCACTCCCGCGTCATGTTTGGGCATAGGTGCCGTTATCACATTAGGCTTTTCCGGTGCTTCGAACTCAATCTCCTTAGCATCAATCAGATCCTGCACTTTATTCTTCATGACCCAACAGTTATTCGTATCATGCCCCGGGCTATCGAAGTGAAAAGCACAGCGGGCATTCAGATTATATAGCGGCGATGTGGTGTTGGGATTCTTTGGAGCCTCCTTTGGAATCACCAAGTTGGTCTTTAACAACTGCGGCAGAATTTGAGACAGGGTCATACTGAGCCGAGTGAATTGTCTCTACGGCCTCTCTGCTCTTGGCTGATTATTACATTGTGGGGCAACAGTAGGCCTTGATATAACCACCGCATTAACCGCTTGGCGGCGCTCAGGTCGGTTATGGTTCTTCGAGCTGTAAACTGCGCTAGATTCCTTCTTAAAGGGCTTCTTCTCGGTACTTGACGAAGCACCCTTCTGTATCTTGCTGCTCTTGATACCGGCTTCAACTCTCTCCCCAGTCATTATTAATTCGGTGAACCCAGACGATGAACTTCCAATCAGATGATTAAAATATGGACCAGACAAAGTCCCCAGAAACATATCCACTAACTCCCTATCAGCCAGAGGGGGTTGTACTCTCCCAGCAAGGTCCCTCCATTTCTGAGCGTAGTCCTTAAAACCTTCACTCGCACCCATAGACATACCCTGAAGTTGGGTACGCGTGGGAGCAAGGTCGGCATTGTACTGGTATTGCTTGTAAAAAGTAGAGGCAAGGTCCTCCCAGTTACGGACGTTAGCTCCTTCCAGTTGGTAAAACCATTCAAGTTGAGTCCCTGAAAGACTATCCTGAAAGAAATGAATCCAAAGGTTCTTATCGGTAGTGTATGGTTGAATCTTTCTAACATACGAGCGGAGGTGTAACTTTGGGCAGAAGACCCGTCGTACTTAGCAAAGACTAGTGCTTTAAACTTGTGGGGAATCACCACCCCATATGCCAAACCCAAATCTCCGAAGTCCAGACCAGGGACCTTCTGGATCTCCATTACGCTCAACCGGTCTTCTAGTTGCTTATACCTATCCTCAGCCGGAGGATACTGGTCTTCATCAAAGTCAATCTCATTGTCAGAAACCACGGGGCTAGGAGCCCTCCTTTCTTCTTGGTTCTCTCCCCCTCCAGATGAGTGGGACAAATCAACTTCTTCCTGCAGCCTATTCCCAAACTTGTGACCCATGTTTAGGAGGATTGTCTTCTTCTTCTTCTTCTTCTTCTTCTTCTTATCCTTCAAGATAAGAGTCTTCAGATCTTGCTGACCCTTGGCCAAGTTCATGAACATTTCTTGGAACTGAGTGTTTTGAGCTTGTAGGGCCTTGATAGCTTGATCAGTAGATATTTCAGAAGACATGATGTGCTGAAATAAACAGCGAAGAAGATGAGAAACGTGTAAGGGTACCTGTAATGAGGTTCATGGGAATGGAATGTGTATGATATGATTTCAAAGAATTTAGGGAGATTCAAATTCGTAAACCAAAATGAAACACACTTTTATTAGATAAAAAACTTGAAATCAATGTTTAGCAGATGCCTTTAAGGCGTTACAAAAAGAAATACTAAAAGCAAATCCATGCTAGAAACAATAAAAGACAATCAGCGCTCCCACATTCGTTTTCCTTTGGTGCTGACATAGTCGTTGAGGACCTTCTCATTCTCCAAATTCCTTGTAAGCTTCAGGATTTTTCGCTCCTGCTCATGATACTTTTCTCTGTAAGTATCCCGTTCTTCCCTTAGCTGGATCCAAGACCTCTTTAATGCCCCAATGTCAGTAGGCATGTATGGATGGAGGATGGCAGGAGGAACCCCTTCTTCATCAGTATTCTCAACAATTACCGGCAAGACAGCTTCGTACGGTATCCCCAGCTTCTAAGCACGGGCTCGAACCCAATGGAGATACGGTTCCATCGGGAGAGAAGTCTTCATGCCTAACTCATGCGGATCAGACCTATTGACCCTGTCCCAAGCTTGGATGAACCTGCGGCGATGTCCCTCAACATCTCCCTGGAAGTCAAAGACAATGTTTGGAAGCAGAAACTCATGAGGTCCGTCTTTCCTAGCTCGCCCAAACTATCGTAAGGCCAAACAAGGATTATAGGTGATCCCTCCTCTAATTCCAAGTAATGGAACATTGGGGTATTCCCTACAGCGATCGATAAGAGCTACTTCTTCCATGTCTTTAGTACTCCATATGATGTCCGTGTGAGCAAGAGACATAATTCTGTAGGCTCAACCCATGCCTTCCTCGTTCTTCAAAACAGATTTGGGGAGGTGAGAAATAAACCACCTCGCCAGCAATGGTGCACAACACATAAGGGTTCCCCATTTCCGAGCAGTACGGGCATATAGAGTGTGCAGAATATCACCCAAGAGAGTGGGCACTGGATTACAGGACATGAAAATCTTCACTGCATTCACGTCAACAAAGGAATCTGAATTTGGGAACAGAACCAATCCATAAATGAGAAGAGCCAGGATGTCTTCAAACGCTTGAAAGTCTAAACTGTCCCAGAACTGATGAGCCTGGTCAACCAAGAACTTAGCCAAAAAGCCTTTTGTCCCACTCCGAATTTCCCAATTAGACACCACATCAGCCCTTGTAAGATGGAGAGCTGAAACAATATCTTCGGGCCTAGGAGCTATCTCCAAACCTGTAAATGGGGTCTGCTCCAGAATAGAGATGTCGAGTAGATCCGAGAACTCCTCCAAGGTAGGGACCAACTGATAGTCCGAGAAGGTAAAGTAGTGGTACAATGGATCAAAGAACTGGAATAAGACACTCATCATTTGTTCATCCAGCTTGGAAGTGACTAGACTGGGGAGGTGACCATGTCTTCTGTCAAAAGAGAAAGTGTCGGTGACCTTAGAAACCAAATCTCTAAGCTGAGTAGGAATCTGTACAAAGCTGATCCAAATAGTATTTCTACGCATAGATGCCATGATCTGCAAAATAGAACAAAGATGAATCCCATCAGTCTTTGAAATGGTTAGTCCAATGCAATATGCATGCAATGTCATGATGCATGATGTCATGATAGAAACACACCACAGGTATTCACAGATAGCAAACATGGTAAGGGCAAACAAGTCACACAGTAGCCCTTAGATTTCAGGCTGGCAAGGAGTTTAGGTATTACCCTCTTTCAGTTTAGTTGGTTCAACCTGTCCTAGTAATAGTAATCGGGTTCTAGAGGATCTCAATATCACTAACCACCCTCGATCGGTCATAATTCCAGTTTAGCAACCTTTTCTTGCGGTCGAAATCATCGCGAGAGTTTGATCTCAATGAGTGTAGCATACTACTACTTTTCTATGGCCAAGTTGGTCAATTATAGGTTCTAAGGTCAGTTGGTGCTTAATGACCCCTTAGCAGCCCCATATTCTCCTTGTTCC
Source organism: Vicia faba (assembly GCA_948472305.1). Taxonomy (NCBI): domain Eukaryota; kingdom Viridiplantae; phylum Streptophyta; class Magnoliopsida; order Fabales; family Fabaceae; genus Vicia; species Vicia faba. The sequence goes on along the minus strand of OX451736.1, from coordinate 1,050,112,850 downwards.
GCCACAAGGGATATCGGTACAAACTAAAGTGTTACACCAACGTAGCTACTACTTCAACCGTATCAGTCTACACTGTACAGTTCCCTCACAGTCTATTGCTACTTACCTAAAAGGTATCCCCAGATCCGGGTTAGGATCTATAGTAACTCCAATTCAAACCCATAAAAATAAAGCAAACAGATCAAAAAATTGAAAACAATATGAACTAATCCTAAGGTATACCCCACTTATTCATTCCCCAGCAGAGCTGCCAGTTATTTGATACAGTGGAAGAACTGACTGTTTTTTGGAATGCTGGTTTGCATTTTGCGTTTGTTTTTACAAAATGTCGCGGTAAGCAAGAGTCTCCACCGACTTTTATTTTATCCAACAAGGAAAGTAAAAAAGCACAGAAAAATTCCTTTTTCGAGATATTTCTGAGTACGGGGGGTAGATTATAGAAAGGGAAGGTATTAGCACCCTTTCTATTCGTAGTTATCTACGGGCTCTTAGGTACTTGCTCATTGTTTTCAAAATTGTTTTCTTTGTGCCTGTGGGTTTTGAAAAGTTTTTGTTTTAACTTTGATTTAACTCTTGCTTCTGTCTTCAAGAGTGTAATGAAGTGTTTTTGAAAACTTTGTTTGTAAAGGAGTGTAAGTGTGAAAAATTGGTTTAGGATGAGCAAGTACTTAAGAGCTAATCTACCTACTTGACAAAGGAATCATTCTATGTTTGTTTCCTTTAGACAGCGCTATCCCACTATTAGTGAGTAGGTAGCACCGTGTTGGAATTTGAGGGTCAATTCGAAAGAGGGACATACAGTCACTAAAGCAATGTTAGGACGTCTTAGTGGTTACCCTAATGTCTTAGATCATTTATCCGAGGCAACAATATTCGAGGAAACCTTTCCGAGGCAACTTATGATCTTTTAGACAAGAGGGTCACCTCTAAAACAGCCTATACTCAATGACCGTTTTAATGAAAGCAACCAAGTGGGAGTGTACCCTAGGAGTGCGCATGTGCGAGTGTGTTGATTTCAGATTATTTATCTTTGCACATGTTTAGGGTGATCTAACTGTTTTAAGATTAAACATTCATTCTTGTCATGCAAGCCCTATTATCACACATCTAACAGTTGAATATTTGCAGGAATTAAAGTGCGGAATTTAAACTAAACTATTACAAGGCTTCGGGTATTTACATAGCTAAAAACAAACCCTTTTAAATTTAAAAGCGGTAAAATTAAATAAATTTCCTAATTTAATTATTACAAACTGGGAGCAGATATAATAATTGGATAAAAATAAAACGCGTGAGAAAATTAGATCGATTGCAAAAACTAGGGTTTTGACCCTCCTAATTAAAAGAAAATGTTTTTGTTGTTTTTAATATTTTTTAAGATAAGAAATTAAGTCTTAAAATTAAATGCTAAATTAATTAGTTAATTAAATTAATAAATGAAAAATAATTAAATGTCGTATTTTTGGATTTTTGTTATTTTAGGAAAGAAATAAAATAATTAAGTTAGTAACAAAAACCTATTGATTCTAATTAATTTTAATTATTTGCAAAATAAATTAAAGTTGTCTAATTAATCAAACTTAATTTAATTAATTAATTTATTGTTAAAAATAAATATTCTAATTTTAATTGGAAAAAATATTTTTTTGTGATTTTGATAAAAAAGAAAATAACTTTTGCTTAATTAAATAAATAAAATAACTAATTGAAATAAAATAAAGTATAAAGAGATAGAGATTGGGCCTGAGAAAGTGGTGTGCCAATAGCAATTTCCGGGCCCATTAGTGCTAGAGTCCATATGACTTTCTTGATCCTGTGTATTACACTGACCCTGGCTCATGGTGTTCCTTGAGTGGTGACCACCAGGTCTAGCCATCTGGCCATCTGGCGCATGGATGATGAGGGTGTACCATGGTTCTGGGTATTGCACATGCACATGATAACTTGAAATAAATCTAGAAAAACCACAAATGTTGGAGGCAGGGGTCGAACCCCTGACCTCATGCATTCCAACGCCTTAAGCATATGCCTGAGTACCACTGGGCTATTTTGTTTTCATTGTACATAAAATATATAATAATAATAATATATAAAAACAAGCGTTAATGGTATTTTTAGGCGCAAATTCAAATAAGCCAATGGAAGTTGGCCACGTCTGCGTCTTCTTCCCTGCACCGTGGCTAAAAGTTTTGGGACCTATACCCACGGACAATGTCCGTCACTATAACCATGCCAATCTCAAAAATCACGTAAAAGTAATATAAATGAACACCAAGGCCATGGTTAGAACCGTCTCCTTCTTCTGAACACAACCGTACCCATTACAGTGGCTAATTGTCCCTGAAATAAAAAGCCCTAAAACCAAACTTGAAAACCTAGCAATGGTGATTAACGCTACAGGCCATATAAATGAAATTGAATAATGCCAAAAGTTTGAAAATGTCTCTTAGATCAATAATATGCCATTAATTCTTGTTAACAATGCTTAAATTTCAAGATGCGAATTCAAGAACAGGGGTGTATCGTGATGGACTTACAGCGCGATTAGGGACCAGAACAGGCTTGTTCTTGATAGCTTTAGGTTCCTAAGAGTGCCAGGAAATGATTGGAATCAGTCACGAGCCTTGAGAATGCCTCTAAATGGGATTTTGATCTCACACTTTTTCCTTGATTTTTCAGTTTTAGTTCTCCTTCTCACGCCTGCTTCTAACCTGTTTCTAGGTCTGGCCTCATTCCTTATGTATGACTGAAGGAATTAGGTTTGATAATTGCATCCAAATCCTTCTCCATTAATGATTTTGGATTTGATTTGATTCCTCTTTACAATCTTTCCAAACATGGCTTCTTTTCAATCTTTTTGTACACATATGCATTTGCACGAATTTGAATGCTTGCAATCTGTAATTTAAGACCTGAAATAATCACAAGATCCTTTGTTATCAATATTTGGGATTTTATTTGATTTATTACGATTTAATTTAAATTAATTCAAATAAAAATCAAAATAAATAATAAAAATAAGATATGGACAAGTGGAAAACGCTAGAGCACGTGGGTTATGTTGCCAACTCAAAACAAGAGAAAAATATTGGGCCCATTTGGCAAAATTTGAAGTTTTGGGCATAGTTGACTTTTGGCAATTTTGCAAAAAAGGTCAACTTCAACAATGCATAACTTTCTCAATTTTGACTCTTTCGAGGTGTTCTTAGACTTTTTAGAAAGATTGAGATGTCCTCTAATCAAATAATTTGGTCTCATATAATTTTGATATTCCGTGCTCATGTATGAAGCTTTGACAAAAAAGGTGTTTTTGTTGACTTTTCAAAATGACCTATAATGTCCAAATTCTTAACTTCTTGTGAGTGCATATTTTGAACTTGAGAGCTGAATATGGACTGTAGGGAATTGCATCCTCTTCAAAATGAGCTTTGGATAGGTCATTTATCATAAAGTATGAGAAAGTTATGCTTGGTCAAAGTTGAGTTGACTTTTCCTACAAAACCCTAATTTATCAACTTTTGAATCTTGATGAATTATGAGCAATCCTTGATGAATCATGATCAACCCTTGATCAAATGATGAAATATACTTCAAAATGAGGATGTTGACCAAAAATCTTGAAGTTTGACTGTATGTAGGCCACAGTTGACTTTTGCCCTAGCACAATCGATTTTTGGACCTTTGAGCAATTGACTGAGCAAACTTCCTCTGCAAGGCTTGAAACTTGACATGGATGATCTTGAGAACATATTAGGACATTGGTGAGAACTTGGGATCACTTGTACTCAAGTATCTTGATGCAACATGAAACCCTAATTTGAGGTAGACTGCCTTAGGAGAGAGCTTGTCTGGCCAACCCTTGGACTACCTTGAGCAACTTGAGGATCTTTCTTAAAATGCTTTTGAGAAATATGGGAGGGAAGGGGTACAACAGCTGCCCCTGTTCAATCTTCTTAAACCTGAGGATGTAGATTGGCTTTCGTGCCTTTCGTAATCCGAAGGTGGAAGTTGATTGAACACTAGAGTGCCCAGAAATTTGCACTCGCATGAAATGGTAATTGTCTTGTGATGTCGGAAATGGGTTTACAGATGCCATTTGGAGATTGCTGACGGGAGATGGGCTTAAAGATGCCATCCGAAGGAGTGTCGATCGCGTAAGAGATTCCTTAGCGGGAGCTTGTATACCTGTCGTTGAGGAAGATTCTGTTGGGGAAGATTGCTCTTTGTTGAGAGAAATAGAATTTTAGGAGCTTCGTCGTCCGTTATTCTGCTGGTGAGTCGTCTCTGTTGATATTTAGGAACTTCGATCGTCCGTACTCAACTGAGGAATCATCTTTGTTGATATTTAGGAACTTAGATCGTCCGTACTCAACGGAGGAATCATCTATGTTGATATTTAGGAACTTCAGTCGTCTGTACTCAACGGAGGAATCATCTCTGCTGATATTTAGGAACTTCGATCATTTGTACTCAACTGAGGAAACATTTTTGCTGAGATTTAGGAACTCGTATGTAATTCAACTGAGGAAACATCTCTGTCGAGATTTAGGAACTCGTCCGTAATTCAACTGAGGAAACATCTCTGTTGAGATTTAGGAACTCACCTGTAATTCAACTGAGGAAACATTTTTGTCGAGATTTAGGACCTCGTCCGTAATTCAACTGAGAAAACATCTTTGCTGAGATTTAGGAACTCGTCCGTAATTCAACTGAGGAAACATCTCTGCTGAGATTTAGGAACTCGTTCGTAATTCAACTGAGGAAATATCTACGTCGAGGTTTAGGAACTCTTCCGTAATTCAACTGAGGAAACATCTCTGTTGAGATTTAGGAACTCGTCCGTAATTCAACTGAGGAAACATCTTTGTTGAGATTTAGGAACTCGTCCGTAATTCAACTGAGGAAACATATCTGCTGAGATTTAGGAACTCGTCCGTAATTCAACTAAGGAAACAACTTCGCTGAGATTTAGGAACTCGTCCGTTATTCAACTGAGGAAACATCTCTGTCAAGATTTAGGAACTTGTCCGTAATTCAATTGAGGAAGCATCTCTGTCAAGATTTAGGAACTTGTCCGTAATTCAACTGAGGAAACATCTTCGCTGAGATTTAGGAACTTGTCCGTAATTCAACTGAGGAAACATCTTCGCTGAGATTTAGGAACTCGTCCGTATCTCAACTGAGAAAACATCTCTGCTGAGATTTAGGAACTCATCCGTAATTCAACTGAGGTAAAAGCTTCATAGCTTTGAATTTTGTGAGAATTTGATTGTATCTTTCCTGAAAGGTAAAGGTTAGTTGTATGTAATGCATGACATGTATTAGGCAATGATGTTCTCAAAATAAATGAGATTGTGTTGTATGATGTGTATATGCATGTGTCATGATGTATGGAAATGTGATGTTTGTAGCTAGGGAAAATAAATCCCAGATAGCTGCTGAAGAAAAAGAGTTGAATTCTTTGTTTTCCGCTGGAGATAGTGAGTGAAGATGATAAACCTGCGGGAGAGGATAACTCCGCTGGGGAATAAACTGATGAGGAGATTACTCTGTGGGGAAGAGATGCTCTGCTGAGGATTCCGCTGATAAATTTAGCTAGGGATGAATTATCGTTGATGGCGATACTGAATCTTGTTGGGGATTGAGTTTCTGTTTGTGAAAGGAATGAACTCCGCTGGGGATAATCTTTCAGTTGCGACTTCACAGGGGATAATCTTTTTGACTCTACTGGGGACAATTTTCCAGAGTCTACTGGGGATGATTCTCCAAACTCCACTGGGGAATATTTTTCAGACTCCACTGGGGATAATTGTCTAGTGCTGATGATGGATAAATTCTGCTTGGGGAGAATATTGTCGACTCATTTGCGATTGCGAGCCTCAGCTGGGGAGAGTTAACAGTATTGTCTTTCTTACTCTGCGGGGAGTGAATGTACCTCAGTCATATTCTTCAGCTAAATTTATCCTTGTACCTGGTGGACAGAGCAACTGTAAAGCTTGGACAATTCTTATTGCCCTTATTCCTGATATTACGAGTAATCGTCTTTTGTTTCGCATGTAAATATTCATGAGCAGCAATTAATGTCAAATGCATATATCAAAAATGAACATTGGACATTCTTGCAAAACAAAACAGAAAAAGGAAAAACAGTTTGAAATTTCTTTGAAAATGAATTGTATTGACTTTGAAGTTTGGCCTGTAAATAGGCGTTTTTGTACAAGAGGTTGACGTCCTAGTAAGAGAATGCCGCCGAACAAATAGAATTTATACATTTTGTGAAAAACAAAGAAAAACAACTATGTGAACAATCCCACTGGGTTCCAACTCTTCTATTGCCTTTATATCCTCGAGCATCTCATCATTTTGCTACCTGGTTGAAGGTAGATCAGATTGATTAGTGCCGTTCGAGCTTGATAGTCGATACTGAAGTCTGGTTGCAAGGTGATCCAATGAGACATAGTGTTACGCTTTGATCCCTAATTTTTGCCTGGACCGCCCTTTCGGGTTTTCAGTCCACCGGGATACCCCTTTTTGCCCAAGCCGCCTTTTTAGGTTTTTGACTTACCGGGTGTACAGATTTTTCATTTTCATCCCTTATTTTTGCCCGAACCCTTTTGGCTCGTCGAGAAGCCCTTATTTTTGCCTAGGCCAGTCGACCTAGCGGGTCTTTGATTATGCGTAGTATTTTTTCACTATGTCTGCATTGACGGGGTGAGGAAGGCCGTCACCATCCATGGTGGTTAGAATCATGGCTCCTCCTGAGAAAATGTTCTTAACCACAAATGGCCCTTCGTAGGTAGGGGTCCATTTTCCCTTGGGATCACCTTGAGGTAGGATGATGCGCTTGATCACCAGATCCCCGACTTGATACTCTTGTCGTCTAACTTTCTTGTTAAATGCCTTGATCATTCGTTTTTGATACGTCTGACCATGACAAATAGCAGTAAGTCTCTTCTCGTCAATTAAGTTCAGTTGATCAAGCTGGGTCTGAATCCAGTCATCTTCACTCAAACCTGCATCCTTCATAATCTGAAGAGAGGGTATCTGAACTTCAATGGGCAATACGGCCTCCATGCCATATACCAAGGAATAGGGGTTTGCCCATGTTGACGTCCGTGTTGAGGTACGGTACCCATGAAGAGCAAATGGTAACATCTCGTGCTAGTCTTTGTATGTCACCGTCATCTTCTGCACAATCTTCTTAATGTTCTTATTAGCCGCTTCAACAGCCCCATTCATCTTTGGCCGGTAGGGAGAAGAGTTATGATGTTGTATCTTGAACTGCTTGCAGAGCTCGGTGATCATATTATTATTGAGATTTGTACCATTGTCCGTAATGATCCTTTCTGGTACACCATATCAATAGATCAGATTGTGCCAAATGAATCGTGCCACGACGTTCTTAGTTACAGTAGCAAAGGAAGTTGCTTCAACCCACTTCGTAAAGTAATCAATTGCTACCAGGATGAAATGATGCCCGTTAGATGCAGTAGGTCTGATCTCGCCGATCATGTCGATGCCCCACATTGCAAAAGGCCACGGAGCTGTCAAGACGTTCAGAGGAACCGGAGGTACATGCACCTTATCAGCATAGACTTGGCACTTGTGACAAGTCCGAGAATGTTGATAACAGTCGGCTTCCATTGTAGACCAATAATATCCTGCCCGTAGGATTTTCTTTGCCATGGTATGTCCACTGGAATGAGTTCCAAAAGTACCTTCATGTAATTCTACCATAATCCTTTTTTCTTCGTTCTTATCCACACAACGCAGTAAGGTCGAATCATGGTTACGCCTGTAAAGGATACCATTACTAATGAAGAACTTCGCCACGAACCTCCTCAGAAACTTTTTATCATTAACAGATGCACCCTCGGGGTATTCTTGAGCTTCAAGATATCTCTTTACCTCGTGAAACCATGGTTTATCTGCCACCTCTTCAGTCTCAATGTCATAGCAATGTGCATGTTCGTCCGACCTTTCAATGGTAATATGGGGAGCCTCATTGTCCCACCTGACCTTGAACATAGAAGACATTGTAGCTAACACGTCCGCCAACTGATTCTCCTCTCTAGGGAAGTGTTCAAAGGTTATCTCTTCGAAGTGTGGAAGCAACGTCAGTACATACTCCTTGTAAGGAATAAGATTTGGATGTTTCGTATCCCACTCACCTTTGATCTGACTGATCACGAGAGCAGAATCTCCGAATACACTTAAGAACTTAATCCTTAGGTCAATTACTGCTCGAAGACCCATGATGCACGCTTCATACTCCGCCATATTGTTGGTGCAGTTGAAACATAGTCGGGCGGTGAATGGAGTATGACAGCCTTCAGGAGATATGATCACGACACCAATGCCATTACCCAAAGCGTTTGAAGCTCCATCAAAGTACATTGACCATCGGGATCCCTCCTCAGGTCCTTCATCCGGTCCAGGTTCTTCACAGTCAGTCACTATCATGATATTCTCATCCGGGAATTCAAAGTTCATGGACTGGTAATCGTCTACAGCCTGATGTGCCAAATGATCTGCCAACACACTTCCCTTGATTGCTTTTTAGGTCGTGCATTGGATGTCATACTCAGTCAAGATCATCTGCCATCTTGTTATTCTTCCGGACAAGGCAGGCTTCTCGAAGATATACTTGATTAGATCCATCTTTAATATCAATAGAGTAGTGTGAGTCAGCATATACTGTCTCAGCCGGCGAGCAGCCCATGCCAAAGTGTAGCAAGTTTTCTCGAGCAACGGGTATCTGGTCTCGCAGTCGGTAAACTTTTTACTAAGGTAATAAATAGCATGCTCTTTTCGGCCAGACTCGTCATGCTGCCCCAGCACGCACCCCATTAAATTATCGAGTATTGTCAAGTATAAGATCAGAGGTCTCCCTTCAACTGGAGGTATTAGAATAGGTGGCTCTTGGAGATATTCCTTGATCCTTTCGAAAGCGGCCTGACATTCATCGTTCCATATTACCACTTGATCTTTCTTCAGTAATTTGATGATTGGCTCACAAGTAGCAGTCAGGTGTGATATGAACCGGGCAATGTAGTTTAGGCATCCCAGAAAGCCTCTGACTTCTTTCTCTATTCTGGGAGCTGGCATTTCCTGTATAGCCTTCACCTTTGCAGGGTCCACTTGAATACCTTTATCGCTAACGACGAAATCCAACAGTTTACCAGATCTCACCCCGAAGGTGTACTTGTTCGGGTTTAACCCCAGCTTGTACAACTTCAACCTGTCAAATAGTTTCTGAAGGTGGTCAATATGTTCTTCTTCAGTCTGAGACCTTACAATCATGTCATCAACGTATACCTCGATCTCATGGTGAATCATGTCGTGGAACAAAGCGACCATGGCGCGCTGATACGTTGCCCCAGCATTCTTTAATCCGAAAGGCATGACTTTGTAGCAAAAGGTACCCCATTATATGACGAAGGTTGTCTTCTCCATATCCTCGGGAGCCATCTTAATCTGATTGTAACCGGAGAAACCATCCATAAAGGAGAAGACCTTATGTTGTGCGGTGTTGTCAACCAGAACGTCAATATGAGGCAGAAGGAAATCATCCTTGGGGCTCGCCCTGTTCAGATCCCTATAGTCAACACAAATACGGACCTTACCATCTTTCTTCGGCACTGGAACCATGTTGGCAACCCACTGCGGGTAAGAAGTAACTACTAGAAAACCGACGTCAAACTGTTTCAAAACCTCAACCTTGATTTTCTCAGACATCTTTGGGCGCATTCGGCGAACTTTCTGTTTCACTGGAGGACAGTCTTCCTTGGTAGGCAGGCGGTGAACCACAATATCAGTATCCAAACCAGGCATATCTTCATAAGACCAGGCAAAGATCTCAACATAGTCACGCAGCATCTAAATTAATCGTTGCTTAACACTAGGTTCCAGATTCGCACCAATCTTGACCTCTTTCTTGTCTATCTATGTACCTAGATTCACTGATTCCACTGGCTCTTCATGCGGCTGTATGGCCCTCTTTTCCTGAAGTAACAGTCTTTCAAGTTCCCCAGGCACTTTGCAATCATCCTCACCTTCGTCCTCGGCTTGGTTGATCGGACTTTCAAAGTCATAACTGGCAGTAGCAGAGTCGTTATCAGTGGGATCTAGAGTGGATGTATACCTGTATATGTGAGTGTGTGTAAGACAAATAGTTGTTTTGCAAGATAGAAAAGAAAAAACAAGGAGCGCAAAATTCGTAATGCAAGAAAAGCGGCCAATGCTTTTATTAATGATATATGGCAATGACACATAATAAGCCCTCAAACAAAGCCACGGTGTCTCGGGCAAGGCACCAGGCCGTAAAGTTTTAAAAATTGTTAGTTACAAACTCAAAATAAAAGTCTCATTACTGGGTAATAAAAGAAACGGGCATAGAATCCTTCACTGTCCAATTGCTCAAGCCGCCATTGGTAGCTGGGTAAATCCAGCTGTCAATGTCAAACTCTTCTTCATCATCCCTAATAGCATTCACTCCCGCGTCTTGTTTGGGCATAGGTGTCGTTATGACATTAGGCTTTTCCGGCGCTTAGAACTCAATCTCCTTAGCATCAATCAGATCCTGCACTTTATTCTTCAAGACCCAGCAGTTATTCGTATCATGCTCCGGGCTATCAGAGTGAAAAGCACAGCGGGCATTCGGATTATATAGCGGCGATGTGGTGTTGGGATTCTTTGGAGCCTCCTTTAGAATCACCAAGTTGGTCTTTAACAACTGTGGCAGAATCTGAGACAGGGTCATACTAAGCCGAGTGAATTGTCTCTGCGGCCTCTCTGCTCTTGGCTGATTATTGCATTGTGGGGCAACAGTAGGCCTTGATATAACCACTGCATTAACCGCTTGGCGGCGCTTAGGTCGGTTATGGTTCTTTGAGCTGTAAATTGTGCTAGATTCCTTCTTAAAGGGCTTCTTCTTGGTACTTAACGAAGCACCCTTCTGTATCTTGCCGCTCTTGATATCGGCTTCAACTCTCTCCCCAGTCATTATTAATTCGGTGAACCCAGACGATGAACTTCCAATCAGATGATTAAAATATGGACCAGACAAAGTCCCTAGAAACATATCCACTAACTCCCTATCAGCCAGAGGGGGTTGTACTCTCCCAGTAAGGTCCCTCCATTTCTGAGCGTAGTCCTTAAAACCTTCGCTCGCACCCATAGACATACCCTGAAGTTGGGTACGCGTGGGAGCAAGGTAGGCATTGTACTGGTATTGCTTTTAAAAAGCAGAGGCAAGGTCCTCCCCGTTACGGACGTTATCTCCTTCCAGTTGGTAAAACCATTCAAGTTGAGTCCCTGAAAGACTATCCTGAAAGAAATGAATCCAAAGGTTCTTGTCGGAAGTGTATGGTTGAATCTTTCTAACATACGAGCGGAGGTGTAACTTTGGGCAGGAGACCCCTCGTACTTAGCAAAGACTGGTGCTTTAAACTTGTGGGGAATCACCACCCCAGATGCCAAACCCAAATCTCTGAAGTCCAGACCAGGGACCTTCTCGATCTCCATTGCGCTCAACCGGTCTTCCAGTTGCTTATACCTGTCCTCAGCCGGAGGATACTGGTCTTCATCAAAGTCAGTCTCATTGTCGAAAACCACAGGGCTAGGATCCCTCCTTTCTTCTTGGTTCTCTCCCCCTCCAGATGAGTGGGACAAGTCAACTTCTTCCCGCAGCCTGTTCCCAAACCTGTGACCCATGTTCAGGAGGATTGTCTTCTTCTTCTTCTTCTTATCCTTCAAGATAAGATTCTTCAGATCTTGCTGACCCTTGGCCAAGTTCATGAACATTTCTTGGAACTGAGCGTTTTGAGCTTGTAGGGCCTTGATAGCTTGATCAGTAGATGTTTCAGAAGACATGATGTGCTTAAATAAACAGCGAAGAAGATAAGAAACCTGTAAGGGTAGCTGTAATGAGGTGCATGGGAATGGAATACGTATGTTATGATTTCAAAGACTTTAGGGAGATTCAAATTCGTAAACCAAAATGAAACACACTTTTATTAGATAAAAAACTTGAAATCAATGTTTAACAAATGCCTTTAAGGCGTTACAAAAAGAAATACTGAAAGCAAATCCATGCTAGAAACAATAAAAGACAATCAGCACTCCCACAGTCGTTTTCCTTTGGTGTTGACATAGTCGTTGAGGACCTTCTCATTCTCCAACTGCCTTGTAAGCTTCAGGATTTCTGCTCCTGCTCATGACACTTTTCTATGTAAGTATCTCGTTCTTCCCTTAGCTGGATCCAAGACCTCTTTAATGCCCCAATGTCAGTAGGCATGTATGAATGGAGGATGGTAGGAGGAACCCCTTCTTCATCAATACTCTCAACAATTACCGGCAAGACAGCTTCGTACGGCATCCCCAGCATCTAAGCATGGGCTCGAACCCACCGGAGATACGGTTCCATCGGGAGAGAAGTCTTCATGCCTAACTCATGCGGATCAGACCTGTTGACCCTGTCCCAAGCTCGGATGAACCTGCGACGATGTCCCTCAACATCTCCCTGGAAGTCAAAGACAATGCTTGGAAGCAGCAACTCATGAGGTCCGTCCTTCCTAGCTCGCCCAAACTGTCGTAAGGCCAAACAAGGATTATAGGTGATCCCTCCTCTAATTCCAAGTAATGGAACATTGGAGTATTCCTTACAACGATCGATAATAGCTACTTCTTCCATGTCTTTAGTACTCCAGATGATGTCCGTGTGAGCAAGAGACATAATTTTGTAGGCCCAACCCATGCCTTCCTCGTTCTTCAAAATAGATTTGGGGAGGTGAGAAATAAAACACCTCGCCAGCAATGGTGCACAACACATAAGGGTTCCCTATTTCCGAGCAGTACGGGCATAAAGAGTGTGCAGAATATCACCCAAGAGAGTGGGCACTGGATTATGGGACATGAAAATATTCACTGCATTCACGTCGACAAAGGAATCTGAATTTGGGAACAGAACCAATCCATAAATGAGAAGAGCCAGGATGTCTTCAAACGCTTGAAAGTCTAAACTGTCCCAGAAATGATGAGCCTGATCAACCAAGAACTTAGCCAAAAAGCCTTTTGTCCTACTCCGAGTTTCCCAATTAGACACCATATCAGCCCTTGTAAGATGGAGAGATGAAGCAATATCTTCAGGCCTATGAGCTATCTCCAAACCTGTAAATGGGGTCTGCTCCAGAATAGAGATGCCGGGTAGATCCGAGAACTCCTCCAAGGTAGGGACCAACTGATAGTCCGAGAAGGTAAAGCAGTGGTACAATGGATCAAAGAACTGGAATAAGACACTCATCATTTGTTCATCCAGCTTGGAAGTGACTAGACTGAGGAGGTGACCATGTTTTCTGTCAAAAGAGGAAGTGTCAGGAACCTTGGAAACTAAATCTCTAAGCTGAGTAGGAATCTGTACAAAGCTGATCCGAATAGTGTTTCTACGCATAGATGCCATGATCTGCAAAACAGAACAAAGATGAATCCCATCAGTCTTTGAAATGGTTAGTTCAATGCAATATGCATGCAATGTCATGATGCATGATGTCATGATAGAAACACACCATAGGTATTCACAGATAGCAAACATGGTAAGGGCAAACAAGTCACACAGTAGCCCTTAGATTTCAGGCTGGCAAGGAGTTTAGGTATTACCCTCTTTCAGTTTAGTTGGTTCAACCTGTCCTAGTAATAGTAACCGAGTTCTAGAGGATCTCATTATCACTGACCACCCTTGATCGGTCATAATTCCAGTTTAGCAACCTTTTCTTGCAGCCGGAATCATCGCGAGAGTTTGGTCTCAATGAGTGTAGCATACTGCTACTTTTCTATGGCCAAGTTGGTCAATTATAGGTTCTAAGGTCAGTTGGTGCTTAATGACCCCTTAGCAGCCTCATATTCTCCTTGTTCCGCCACAAGGGATATCAGTACAAACTAAAGTGTCACACCAACGTAGCTACTTCTTCAACCGTATCGGTCTACGTCGTACAGTTCCCTCACAGTCTATTGCTACTTACCTAAAAGGTATCCCCAGATCTGGGTTAGGATCTATAGTAACTCCAATTCAAACCCACAAAAATAAAGCAAACAGATCAAACAATTGAAAATAATATGAACTAATCCTAAGGTACACCCCACTTATTCATTCCCCAGCAGAGTCGCCAGTTCTGTGATACGGTGGAAGAACTGACTGTTTTTTAGAATGCTGGTTTTCGTTTTGCGTTTGTTTTTGCAAAATGTCACGGTAAGCAAGAGTTGCCACCGACTTTTATTTTATCCAACAAGGAAAGGAAAAAAGCACAGAAAAATTCCTTTTTCGAGATATTTCTGAGTACGGGGGTAGATTATAGAAAGGGAAGGTATTAGCACCCTTTCTATTCGTAGTTATCTATGGGCTCTTAGGTACTTGCTCATTGTTTTCAAAATTGTTTTCTTTGTGCCTGTGGGTTTTGAAAAGTTTTTGTTTTAACTTTGATTTAACTCTTGCTTCTGTCTTCAAGAGTGTAATGAAGTGTTTTTGAAAACTTTGTTTGTAAAGGAGTGTAAGTGTGAAAAATTTGTTTGGGATGAGCAAGTACTTAAGAGCTAATCTACCTACTCGAAAAAGGAATCGTTCTATGTTTGTTTCCTTTAGACAGCGTTATCCCACTATTAGTGAGTAGGTAGCACGGTCGTTGGAATTTGAGGGTCAATTCGAAAGAGGGACATACAGTCACTAAAACAATGTTAGGACGTCTTAGTGGTTACCCTAATGTCTTAGATCATTTATCCGAGGTAACGATATTCGAGGCAACCTTTTCGAGGCAACTTATGATCTTTTAGATAAGAGGGTGACCTCTAAAACAGCCTATACTCAATGACCATTTTAACAAAGGCAACCAAGTGGGAGTGTACCCTAGGAGTGCGCATGTGCGAGTGTGTTGATTTCAGATTATTTATCTTTGCACATGTTTAGGGTGATCTAACTGTTTTAAGATTAAACATTCATTCTTGTCATGCAAGCCCTGTTATCAGACATCTAACAGTTTAATATTTGCAGGAATTAAAGTGCGGAATTTAAACTAAACTATTACAAGGCTTCGGGTATTTACATAGCCAAAAACAAACCATTTGAAATTTAAAAGCGGTAAAAATAAATAAATGTCCTAATTTAATTATTACAAACCAGGAGCAGATACAATAATTGGATAAAAATAAAACGCGCGAGAAAATTAGATCGAATGCGAAAACTAGGGTTTTGACCCTCCTAATTAAAAGAAAATGTTTTTGTTGTTTTTAATATTTTTTAAGAAAATAAATTAAGTCTTAAAATTAAATGCTAAATTAATTAGTTAATTAAATTAATAAATAAAAAATAATTAAATGTCGTATTTTTGGATTTTTGTTATTTTAGGAAAGAAATAAAATAATTAAGTTAGTAATAAAAACCTATTGATTCTAATTAATTTTAATTATTTTCAAAATAAATTAAAGTTGTCTATTAATCAAACTTAATTAAATTAATTAATTTATTGCTAAAAATAAATATTCTAATTTTAATTGGAAAAAATATTTTTTTGTGATTTTGATAAAAAAGAAAATAACTTTTGGTTAATAAAATAAATAAAATAACTAATTGAAATAAAATAAAGTATAAAGAGATAGAGATTGGGCCTGAGAAAGTGGTGTGCCAATAGCAATTTCTGGGCCCATTAGTGCTGGAGTCCATTTGACTTTCTTGATCCTGTGTATTGCGCTGACCCTGGCTCATGGTGTTCCTTCAGTGGTGACCACCAGATCTGGCCATTTGGCGCGTGGATGATGAGGGTGTACCATGGTTCTGGGTATTGCACATGCACATGATAACCTGAAATAAATCAAGAAAAAACCACAAATGTTGGAGGCAGGGGTCGAACCCCTGACCTCATGCATTCCAACGCCTTAAGCATATGCCTGAGTACCACTGGGCTATTTTGTTTTCATTGTACATAAAATATATAATAATAATATTTGAAAACAAGTGTTAGTGGTATTTTTGCACGCAAATTCAAATAAACCAATGGAAGTTGGCCACGTCTGCGTCTTCTTCCCTGCACCGTGGCTAAAAGTTTTGGGACTTATACCCACGGACAATGTCCGTCACTATAACCATGCCAATCTCCAAAATCACGTACAGGTAATATAAATGAACACCAAGGCCATGGTTAGAACCGTCTCCTTCTTCTGAACACAATCGTACCCATTACAATGGCTAATTGTCCCTGAAATAAAAAGCCCTAAAACCAAACTCGAAAACCTAGCAATGGTGATTAACACTATAGGCCATATAAATGAAATTGAATAATGCCAAAAGTTTGCAAATGTCTCATAGATCAACAATATGCCATTAATTCATGTTAACAATGCTTAAATTTCAAAATGCGAATTCAAGAACAGGGGTGTATCGTGATGGACTTACAGCGCGATTAGGGACCGAAACGGGCTTGTTCTTGATAGCTTTAGGTTCCTGAGAGTGCCAGGAAACGATTGGAATCAGTCACGAGCCTTGAGAATGCCTCTAAGTGGGATTTTGATCTCACACTTTTTCCTTGATTTTTCAGTTTTAGTTCTCCTTCTCACGCCATCTTCTAACCTGTTTCTAGGTCTGGCCTCATTGCTTATGTATGACTGAAGGAATTAGGTTTAATAATTGCATCCAAATCCTTCTCCGTCAATGATTTTGGATTTGATTTGATTCCTCTTTATAATCTTTCCAAACATGGCTTCTATTCAATCTTTTTGTACACATATGCATTTGCACGAATTTGAATTCTTGCAATCTGTAATTTAAGACCTGAAATAATCACAAGATCCTTTGTTATCAATATTTGGGATTTTATTTGATTTATTATGATTTAATTTAAATTAATTCAAATAAAAATCAAAATAAATAATAAAAATAAGATATGGACAAGTGGAAAAGGCTAGAGCACGTGGGCTATGTTTCCAACTCAAAACAAGAGAAAAAGATTGGGCCCATTTGGCAAAATTTGAAGTTTTGGGCATAGTTGACTTTTGGCAATTTTGCAAAAAAGGTCAACTTCAACAATGCATAACTTCCTCAATTTTGAATATTTAGAGGTGTTCTTGGACTTTTTAGAAATCTTGAGATGTCCTCTAATCAACCCTTTTGGTCTCATCTCAATTTTATATTCCATGCTCATGTATGAAGCTTTGACAAAAAAAGTATTTTTGTTGACTTTTCAAAATGACCTATAATGTCCAAATTCATAACTTCTTTTGAGTGCATATTTTGAACTTGGGAGCTGAATATGGATTGTAGGTAATTTCATCCTCTTAAAAATGAGCTTTGGATGGATCATTTCTCATAAAGTATGACAAAGTTATGCTTGGTCAAAGTTGAGTTGACTTTTCCTACAAAACCCTAATTTAGCAACTTTTGAATCTTGATGAATTATGAGAAATCATTGATGAATCATGATCAAACGATGAAATATACTTCAAAATGAGGATGTTGACCAAAAATCTTGAAGTTTGACTGTATGTAGGCCACAATTGACTTTTGCCCTAGCATAGTCGATTTTTGGACCTTTGAGCAATTGACTGAGCAAACTTCCTCTGCAAGGCTTGAAACTTGACATGGATGATCTTGAGAACATATTAGGACATTGGTTAGCACTTGGGATCACTTGGACTCAAGTATCTTGATGCAACATGAAACCCTAATTTAAGGTAGACTGCCTTAGGAGAGAGCTTGTCTGGCCAACCCTTGGACTACCTTGAGCAACTTGAGGATCTTTCTTGAAATGTTTTTGAGAAATATGGGAGGGAAAATTTTGGGGTACAACAGTTGTCTATGCCCTGGTACTGGTTGAACAGAGTAATTGTCGGGTTTTGACATTCCTGGTTCTTTGCTCCTGTTTCTTAAGTTACGAGAAGTTATCTTTATGTTTCTTATGTAAATATTTATGAGCAGTAACCATATTCAAATGCATATGTCAAGAATAAACCGTTGGACGTTCTTGCAAAACAAAACAGAAAAGGAAAAACAAAATTATTTGTATTGATTTTCGAAGTTGGCCTATAATAGGCGTTTTTGTACAAGGAGACTGACGCTCTAGTAAGAGAATGTCGCCGTAAAAATAGAAACTATACAATATTGTGTAAAAAGAAAACAGCTATGTGCAACAATCCCATTGGGTTCCAACTCTCCTATTTCCCCTATGTCTTTGAGCGTCTCATTATTTTGTTGCTTGTCCGAAACTGACTAGATTGATTGGTGTCGTTCGAGCTTAACAGTTGATACTGAGGTCTGATTGCAGGGTGATCCAATGGGACATAGTGATATGCTTTTCATCCCTAACTTTTTCCTGGACTGCCCTTTCGGGTTTTCAGTCCACCGGGATACCCTTTTTTACCCAAGCCGCCTTTTCAGGTTTTCGGCTTGTCGGGTGTATAGATTTTTATTTTTCATCCGTTATTTTTGCCCGAACCCTTTTGGTTCGCCGGGAAGCCCTTATTTTTTCCTAGGCCAATCAACCTAGCGGGTCTTTTATCATGCGTAGTATCTTTTCACTATGTCTGCATTGACAGGGTGAGGGAGGTCGTCACCGTCCATGGTGGTTAGAATCATGGCTCCACCTGAGAAAATGTTCTTAATTACAAATGGCCCTTCGTAGGTGGGAGTCCATTTGCCCCTGGGTTCACCTTGCGGCAGTATGATGCGCTTTATTACTAGATCTCTGACTTGATACTCTTGACGTCTGACTTTTTGTTGAAAGCCTTGATCATCCGCTTTTGATACATCTGACCATGACAGACAGCAGTAAGTCTCTTCTCGTCGATCAAATTTAATTGATCAAGTCGAGTATGGATCCAGTCGTCTTCATTTAAACCCGCGTCTTTCATAATCCTTAAAGAAGGAATCTGGACTTTAATGGGTAGGAATGCCTCCATGCCATATACCAGAGAGTAGGGTGTTGCCCCTATTGACGTCCGTGCTGAGGTACGGTACCCATGAAGAGCGAATGGTAACATCTCATGCCAGTCTTTGTATGTCACCGTCATCTTTTGGATAATCTTCTTGATGTTCTTGTTAGCTACTTCAACAGCGCCATTCATCTTCGGCTGGTAGGGAGAAGAGTTATGATGTTGTATCTTGAATTACTTACAGAGTTTGGTGATCATCATATTATTGAGATTCGTACCATTGTCAGTAACAATTCTCTCTGATACACCGTACCGACAGATCAGATTATGTCGGATAAATCGCGCCATAATGTTCTTGGTCATAGTAGCAAAAGAGGCAGCTTCGACCCACTTTGTGAAGTAATCGATAGCTACCAGGATGAAGCGATTCCCATTATAAACGGTAGGCCTGATTTCTCTGATCATGTCAATGCCCCACATTGCAAAGGGTCGTGGAGCCGTCAAGATATTCAAAGGAACCGGAGGCACATGCACCTTATCAGCATAGATTTGGCACTTATGATAGGTTTGGGAGTGCTAATAACAATCTGCTTCCATAGTGGACCAGTAGTATCCTGCTCGTAGGATCTTCTTAGCCATGGTATGTCCAGTGGAATGGGTTCTGAAGGTACCTTCATGTAGATCTGTCATAATCTTCTCTACTTCGCTCTTGTCTACACGCCGCAGTAAGGTAGAGTCATGGTTGCGCTTATAGAGGATTCCATTACTGAGAAAGAACTTCGTAGTGAACCTTCTCAGAAACCTCTTATCATTGACAGATGCCCCTTCGGGGTACTCTTGAGTCTCGAGGTACTTTTTCACTTCATGGAACCAGGGTTTATCTGCTACCTCTTTGGTATCAATCTCACAGCAGTGCGCTGGTTCATCTAACCTCTCAATGGTGATTCGGGGAGCTTCATTATCCCACCTGACCTTGAACATAGAAGACATGGTAGCTAACGCGTCCGCTAACTGATTCTCCTCTCGCGGGAAATGTTCAAAGGTTACTTCCTCAAAGTGTGGGAGCAATTTCAGTATGTGCTCTCTGTATGGGATGAGATTCGGATGTTTCGTATCCCATTCGCCTTTGATCTGCTTATCACTAAAGCTGAATCCCCAAAGACATTTAAGTACTTGATCCTGAGGTCGATAGCAGCTTTGAGACCCATGATGTAGGCTTCATACTCTGCCATATTATTAGTGCAGTTGAAACATATTCGGGCAGTGAAAGGAGTATGACAACCCTCAGGAGATATGATTATGGTGCCAATGCCATTACCGAGTGCGTTCGAAGCTCCGCCAAAAACCATAGTCCATCGGGACCCCTCCTCGGGTCCTTCATCTGGTCCAGGTTCTTCATAGTCAGTCACCAGCATGATATTCTCGTCCGGGAACTCAAAATTCATGGACTGGTAGTCATTCACGGGCTGATGAGCCAAATGATCAGCCAATACACTTCCCTTGATTGCTTTTTGGGTTGTATATTGTATATCATATTTAGTTAAGATCATCTGCCATCTCGCTATTCTTCCGGAGAGAACGGGCTTCTCAAAGATGTATTTGATTGGATCCATCTTAGATATCAACATAGTGTGGGTCAGCATATACTGTCTTAGTCGGTGAGAAGCCCATGCCAAAGCGCAACAAGTTTTCTTGAGCAATGAGTATCTTGCCTCACAGTCGGTAAATTGTTTGCTAAGGTAGTATATTGTGTGCTCTTTTCGACCAGACTCGTCATACTGCCCCAGCACACACCCCATTGAATTGTCTAGCACTGTTAAGTACAATATCAAAGGTCTTCCTTCAACCAGAGGCATCAGAATTGGTGGTTCCTGAAGGTATTCCTTGATTCTTTCGAAATCAGTCTGGCATTCGTCATTCCACTTTACCACTTGATCTTTCTTCAGAAGCTTGAAGATGGGCTCAAAAGTAGAAGTTAGATGTGAAATGAACCTGGAGATATAATTTAGGCATCCCAAGAAACCTCTAACTTCCTTCTCTGTATGGGGAGACGGCATCTCTTGTTTGGCCTTTACCTTTGCGGGGTCTACCTGAATACCTTTGTCACTGATGATGAAACCCATAAACTTACCAGACCTTACCCCGAAGGTGCACTTATTCGGATTTAGCCCCAGCTTGTATGTCCTCAACCTTTCAAACAGCTTTTGTAGATGGTCAAGGTGCTCTTCTTCGGTTTGAGACCTGGCTATCATGTCATCAACATAAACCTCGATCTCAAGGTGAATCATATCGTGGAACAAAGCGACCATGGCTCGCTGATAAGTTGCCCCAACATTCTTCAACCTAAAAGGCATCACCTTGTAACAGAAGGTGCCCCACTGTATGACGAAGGTTGTCTTCTCCATGTCTTCAGGAGCCATCTTGATATTGTTATAGCCAGAGAAACCACCCATGAAGGAGAAAATTTTATGTTGTGCGGTGTTATCGACCAGAACATCAATGTGGGGAAGCGGGAAATCATCCTTGGGGCTTGCCCTGTTCAAGTCTTTATAGTCCACACACATCCGTACCTTACCGTCCTTTTTAGGTACCGGAACGATGTTAGCAACCCACTGCAGAAAGGAGGTGATGTCCATAAACCTGTTGTTGAACTGCTTCATAACCTCTGCTTTGATCTTCTCTGACATTTCAGGGTGCATACGACGGACCTTCTATTTAACCGGAGGATAATTCTCTTTAGTCGGCAAACGGTGTACCACGACGTCAGTGTCTAAAACAGGCATGTCTTCATATGACCAGGCGAAAATCTCAATGTAGTCGTGCAAGATTTGTATCAACCGCTGTTTGATCTTAGCTTCCAAATTTGCGCCGATCTTGACTTCTTTTCTATCTATCTTTGTGCCCAAGTTTATTGTCTCAACTGGCTCTTCATGAGGCTGTATAGACCTCTCTTCCTTTTGTAACAGTCTAGCCAGCTCTCTAGGCACCTCACAATCGTCTTCACCTTCATCCTCGGCTTGGTTGATCGGATTTTCAAAATCATAGCTGGCAGTAGCAGAATTATTATCAATGGGATCCAGAGTGGATATGGATCTG
The DNA here is from genome assembly GCA_948472305.1 of Vicia faba. NCBI lineage: Eukaryota > Viridiplantae > Streptophyta > Magnoliopsida > Fabales > Fabaceae > Vicia > Vicia faba. The sequence goes on along the minus strand of OX451736.1, from coordinate 1,050,090,845 downwards.
CAGTTTTATACGTGAGTGTATGTAAGAGCATAGCTGTATTGATAAATTAAAAACAAAAAATAAAAATAGAGAGCGCAAATTTTGTATGCAAGGAACGTCCAATGCTTTATTGATAACATATGAAATGACACATAATAACCCTCGCAGATAGAACCATTGTGCCTCGGGTAAGACACAAGGCCAAAAAGTTAAAAATTGTTTATTACAAATTCAAAACACAAGTAAGAAAATTACTGTGGAATAAAAGAAACTGGTATAAAATCTCTAGCCGTCTAGTTACTCGGTCCACCGTTGGTAGTCGGGTAGATCCAGCTGTTAATGTCAGAGTCTTCCTCGCTGTCTTCAATAGCGTTGACCCCACGATTGCTGATGTGTAGGGGAGGTCCTTCAGCCCGAGCGTTTCGAACAGCCCTTTGAGCCCCTGAAGTAAAGCCCAATCTAAATTTGTCAGTTTTGTGAGTAAAATCAGGGAGTTGTCCCCAATTGGTACACCCGCCTTCTTCGACACTGCTCTGGCGTCCTTGAGAGAAGCCATCTTCAGAGGAGGTTTGGTGCCGGTAGTAGTCTCAGTTGATGCCAAAACTTGGGGAACTTCTTCAAGGTTTTGACAAGGAGTCTCTATGAATTCCCCGTCCATCTCCACATACCTGAAGGAGTTTAGGTGGCTCACTATATACTCCTCTTCTCCATGCACAGTGACAATCTTCCCCTTCACCGGATATTTCAGCATTTGGTGCAGTGTAGAAGTAACAGCCCTAACTTCATGGATCCAAGGATGACCCAACAAACAAGAGTACGATGGCCTGATGTCTATCATGTAGAAGGTGGATTCAAAGGTCTGAGAGCCTACCTTGACAGGGATGTCCACCTCCCCGTGCACCATTCTCTTCGACCCGTCAAAAGCCCTTACCACAACGTTACTAGGTTTTAAAGTCAAGCCTTCACAACCCAGTCGATCAAGAGCCTTCTTAGGTAGAACATTTAGTGAAGACCCAATATCCACCAGCACATGAGCCATAGTGGTACCCCTGCATTCAATCGAGACATGCAGAGCATCATTATGCTTTTTCCCTTTTGGAGTCAAGTCAACATCTGAAAAACCCAGCCCATTGTCAGCAGTCAAGCTGGCCACACAGTCTTTGAATTGATCGGCTGAGGTTTCTTGCGGCACATGCACGGTCTTGAGGAATGCAATCTAAGCCTTTGCATGGGCCTTAGAACATAATAGAAAAGACAACATAAATATCTTCGAGGGGGTCTGCCCCAACTGCTCGACCACATTGTAGTCGCTCTTTTTGATTATTTTTAAGATTTACTCTATCTCTTGCTTAGAGGATTCCACAACAACTTTTCTAGGTGCCTCCGTCAGGGCAGGCCCACCTACAGCTTCTTTGCCTCGAGCCACAGATGACTCATCGGCAGGGGTAACAACTGGAGTAAGGACGGGGGTAGTAGCTGAAGTACTAGCAGGAACAGCAGATGGAATAACAACATGCTTATTGACAGTCTTCTGGGAAATCTCGAAAGAGAAAACCCTTCCACTTCTGGTAATCTTGCTGGTCCCGAAAATGTTACTGACATCAGGATCAGACTCTTCATTCTTCAAATCCTGTTTAACATCATGATAGTAAACATCGACACCATAATCCCAAGGGACAACTTTGTCCGAGGCGTGTGGGACAGGACCAGGAAAGGTGATTATTAACGGAGAAACTCTCAGAGCGGGTGTAATCTTAACAGGTCTTCTCTAGGAGGCCTTGGAAGGATTGGCAGAAATGGTTATAATAGCAACATCTTCGAACAGAACAGCTGGAATCAAAGTTTTCTCGAACAAAATTTCTCTGTTGTCCATCAGGCGTTGGACACCTTTCTTCAGCAAATAGCAACCAGAAGGTAGAGATGAACACATGTGGCAACCTTCACCATAACCCGGAAATAAACCAGCCAGCAACAAATTCTTCTTAACAGTTGTAGCGGTGAAAATCGGAGATCAAGCTATTAATTAACTTGACTCACAAAAAGCAAGAGTCTCCACTGCGCTTTATTATTTCCAAGGGAAAAGGGAAAAGAGCGAAATAAAACCCTAAAATATGCAATGTAAAATAATGAAAATACAAAGAGTTTTTGAAAGAGATCGAGAGTTCGGGGGTTGGTTATGCAATGGGAAGGTATTAGCACCCAATGCATCTGCGGTACTCCGCAGGAACCTTTTGAAATATTTGTTTTTTGGTAAAAAATTGTTTGTTATATACAAGGGTGTATTTATCTACAACTATGTTTGCTTAAGGGGAAAGAAATGAGTTTTTCTTATTGCGTTCGTGAGGGTTTCGCGACCCTTTGCCTACGTATCCAATGAAGGAATCAAAACACCGTAGTTCCTCTAGAAAAAAAGTTGATTTGTTGGTGTTTTTTAGTGGGCGACATTAACGCGCGCATTCTAGCAATAGGCATGGCCGATATCGCGGTAGAACGGAGATAACATGCCCTTGGGGGAATTTTGATTTGTTGAGTGTTTTTGCATGTTTTAAAGTATATTCAAGTAAGGATTAAAGAGTGTTTTTGATTTTTTTGGTTTGTTTATTTGTTGATTTTATCTTGCCTAATTACTAGCATTTGTACAAAGTAAATAAAAATGCAGAAAGATAAAAACCTACGCTATTACAAACATATCAAAAAGCATAAAAAATATGAAGGAAAAGAAAAAAGCAAGAAAAAATGGGTGTCTTTCGACCCAGACAGTAGCACACTTCGACTGGCATTCTGTTGGCCTCCTTCGATTGGGGCTGAAAAGGGTGAAGGCATGACATTCGACTGAGGCTTTGGTAGGGGCGAGGTCCTGTCCTTCGATTGGGAAAAGGCAGCAGTAAGTTGTATCCTTCGACTGGGCAAAGGCAGCAGCAAGTTGTATCCTTCGACTGGGGGCTGGCACCAGTGAGGTTCTGTCCTTCGATTAGAAGGCTGGCACCAGTGAGGTTCTGTCTTTCGATTGGCCTGGAAGTCAGTGAATGGCGAAGTCTTTTGATTCTGCCTTGTTGCCTTCTTCGACTGGAGGTTGAAAGCAATGGTGGAATGCCTTTCGATTGGACTTGATTTGCCTCCTGGTTGTCTCTTTCGTTTGACCTGGAGAAAGATGGTAGAAGCCAGAAGCTTCGTTTCCTGTTTCCTGTTTCCTATTTCTTTCATTTAAAACATTAAATGGAAACATGGCCTGAGGCCATGCTAGTATTTGTTTGGTAAACAGTTTAACAATTAAAGCAAATTCAGGCAAACAGAAAGCAAAAGCGAAAGAGCTCAGTTCTAAAAAATATGTTAAAAGGGTGGAATTGAAGGTACAGTGGTATGTACATGATTGAAACGAACAAAAGTATTATTTACATGTTACGCCATGAAACGAAAAGTTCAAGGGTAAGAGTGACTTACCTTGGTTCAGGCTGGAACGTGTGCTGGGCAGTAAGGTGGTTGCCTGGAGCGCTTCTGGATTCGAAGGGAGGGACCAGGGGTTTGGCCTTTGATGCTGGATTCGAAAGAGGATAACAGGCGTGAGGTTCTTCCTGCTGGATTCGAATGGTAACAAGGTACAAGGGGTTTGCTTTTGGTTCGAAGGGTTGTCACAGAAGGTTGTCTTTCTGAGTTTGAACAAAACAACTATGTGTGGGGTGTTCTTCTGAATCGAAAGAGACTGAAATGTGTGGGATTCTGGTTTTTTTGTGATTTCTCAAGTGTTGATGAACTTTGATAATTTTTCTGTGTTTGAGAAAATTTGGAGGATTCGTCCTCTTGGTCCAAAGATCCCCCTTTGAACATGTTGTGAAGCCTTGTATTTATAGGCGAGGTGGCTGAAGCTTTGATATGGTTTTGGGGGGAAAACAAAATAATGTTTGAATTATTTGGGTATACTGCCCCCTTGTTTTCTTTAATGCAGTTCTTGTGCACTCTGTTTTCGTGCAAGTACAGGACTGTCAACACTGGCTTTTCAGTCTTTTGGAGTTTAGTGGCAGGTTGGTGCAGGACTGTGCAGCAGTTTTGTGGCAGGTTTGAATTTGGCAGTATGTGGGAGGCCACTTGTGTGCTCTGAGTACGTTGCTTCAAAGGGTTTAGTGGTCCAACTTGTGAATCGAAGGAGGCCACCTTGAAGGAAATCACATGTCCAGGTTGTGGATCAAAGGGGGTCACTTCGAAGGAAACTACATGGCCAAATCGAAGCTTGTGACTGAAGGAGACTGTATTTCCAAATTGAAGCTTGTGAATCGAAAGAAGCAATGTTGCCCAATCGAAGCATGTGGGTCGAAACAAACATATTGCCCAAACGAAATCTTGTGTTCGAAGGAAGCAACGTTGCCCAATCGAAGCATGTTTGCAGACAGTAAACTTGTCCAATCGAAAGCAGGCTTGCAAGCAGCACTCTTGGTGAATCGAAATAGGCTTGCAGGTAGCACTTGTCCAATCGAAGCAGGCTGAATCAAAGGAGACCTGTCAACACATGAAATCAAACAAAAAACACACATTTCGTGCTTGATTAGAAGTTAGTGATACGTAGGCTAAAAATGTTCAAAACACTTGACAATTTATGCATAATCAAAGCTCGAAGGTGAGAGGTTAAAAACCAACTGTATCTAGTGACCTTGACTTTTGTATAAAAATGCAAAAATAAAAATGGGATCTTAGGTCAAAAATTGGGGTACAACAGTTGCCCCTATTTAAGTTTCTTCTATCTGGAGATATGAAGATTCGAATCTTCATTTCGACAAGATTGAAGGGACTTAAATATAGAATACACAATTTTTGGCCTTAAGATACCACAATTGTGTTTATGATATAATATGAATGCAATGCTCTGAATTTTATGGGGAATGACGCCATATGAGACAAACTATGCTGGAGAAACCAAACACATTATACAGTACTCCCACAGGGGAACAGATTATAATTCCACTGGGGAAACAGAGTCATAGGCTTCAAATAAGAGACTCTTGAATGATTTACATCAGTATTGAGACTGAAAAAGAAATGATTTACATCAGTAATGAGACTGGAAAAGAAATGATTTACATCAGTACGGAGACTGGAGAAGAAATGATTGACATCAGCACTGTGACTGGAAAACAAAATGATTGACATCAGTATTGAGACTGGAAAATGATAATTGACATCAGTACTGAGACTAGAAAATGATTGTCATCAGTACTGAGACTGGAGATAAACATTTCTGACTTCTGAATTTCACCAAGAACGGTAACACAATTCTTTTTTAACCAAGATATCGCTTGAAAAGGATAAAATACAAACTTCCCCACGGGACTTTTCCGAAGGGATGCCATTTGCTGAGTAGACATTATTGTTGGGGATACACAAGCTGCTCAAATAAAGAGGCCGCCACTTGCTATCTTCAAAGAATATTAAAGCACACAAGCTGCTCATGAAGAGTCCGCCACTTGTTGCTTTCAAAGATACCAATAACCCACAAGCTGCTCATAAAGAGACCGCCACTTGCTGTCTTCAAAGAATATTAAAGCACACAAGCTGCTCATGAAGAGTCTGCCACTTGTTGCTTTCAAAGATATCAATAACCCACAAGCTGCTCATAAAGAGATCGCCACTTGCTGTCTTCAAAGAATATTAAAGCACACTAGCTGCTCATGAAGAGTTCGCCACTTGTTGCTTTCAAAGATACCAATAACCCACAAGCTGCTCATAAAGAGACCGCCGCTTGCTGTCTTCAAAGAATATTAAAGCACACAAGCTGCTCATGAAGAGTCTGCCACTTGTTGCTTTCAAAGATATCAATAACCCACAAGCTTCTCATAAAGAGACCACCACTTGCTGTCTTCAAAGAATATTAAAGCACACAAGTTGCTCATGAAGAGTCTGCCACTTGTTGCTTTAAAAGATACCAATAACCCACAAGCTGCTCATAAAGAGACCGCCACTTGTTGTCTTCAAAGAATATTAAAGCACACAAGCTGCTCATGAAGAGTCTGCCACTTGTTGCTTTCAAAGATACCAATAACCCACAAGCTGCTCATAAAGAGACCGCAACTTGATGTCTTCAAAGAATATTAAGCACACAAGCTGCTCATGAAGAGTCTGCCACTTGTTGCCAATAACCCACAAGCTGCTCATAAAGAGACCGCCACTTGCTGTCTTCAAAGAATATTAAAGCACACAAGCTGCTCATGAAGAGTCTGCCACTTGTTGCCAATAACCCACAAGCTGCTCATAAAGAGACCGCCACTTGTTGTCTTCAAAGAATATTAAAGCACACAAGCTGCTCATGAAGAGTCTGCCACTTGTTGCCAATAACCCACAAGCTGCTCATAAAGAGACCGCCACTTGCTGTCTTCAAAGAATATTAAAGCACACAAGCTGCTCATGAAGAGTCTGCCAATTGTTGCCAATAACCCACAAGCTGCTTATAAAGAGACCGCCACTTGCTGTCTTTAAAGAATATTAAAGCACACAAGCTGCTCATGAAGAGTCGGCCACTTGTTGCCAATAACCCACAAGCTGCTCATAAAGAGACCGCCACTTGTTGTCTTCAAAGAATATTAAAGCACACAAGTTGCTCATGAAGAGTCTGCCACTTGTTGCTTTCAAAGATACCCATAAAATATCGTGAAGATATTGCTGGAGGTGAGAATCAATAATTTCATCGAGGATGGACAAACTGCTCATGAAGAGACCGCCATTTGTCATAACATGAAGAAATTCAGAAATAATCAAACTGCTTAAATAAAGAGTCAGTCGCTTGTTGTCAAGTCAACATTCCAGAAGAAGGTTATGATAACACCACTAGGGAATAAAGTTCATCTTCAATGGGGAACCATGAATAAATCCTTCCTTAGGAGACCAAGTATTTAAATTGCAAAATAAATGCACTCTCCATCTAGGTTTCACAGCCTAGAGGTATCCACAAGGTATCGTTCACAAGAGACAAAGCTCAATCCAGGAATAAACTGGAGAGAAAAAAGTCAAACAAGACTCCACCCAATGAGGAAACAACTCAAATGGGGATTTATCCTATCCAGAGATGGAAAAGGAAAGCTAAAGCAAGACTCTTCCACGAGAGTTAACTCAGTGGGGAATTAGAAAAGAGGCGCACTTTATGCTTAAGTTGACACTCTATTTGGAAAGAGGAAATATGATAACCAAAGTATACAGATCAAGAACATCAACAAATATCAATGTGTGTGCATGATGCAAGTATGAACGAATGAATGAATGTCATGTATATGCTGACAAAACAAATAGAGAAGATAAACTGGAGATGATAAGACATCATAGTACAACTCGACACTCGGCTAATCTCAACAAGATGGGAACATTACTGGAGATAGAACAAAAGCCATCATTGGATAAAAGTCCTTTTACAAGGCTTGAATATCTCTAGAGAGGAAGATATTTTCAGGTAGAAAACCCAAAGTCCAATCTTCTATCATCAACAATCCATTGAAAGGATAACAACCCGAACAATGTTTCAGCTGGAAAAAGTCATGCTTAGCTGGAGATACTGGGAACACCACCCTTTGATAATGTGTGCAATACATATCACATATCTTGACAAATCTGGATTGCCCCTGGGACTAATTTTGGATGCCCCAAGTTTACTGCTGATAAGCTGCATGTTGCACGACAATTCTTGCGAATAACTTCACTTCTAAAATGCCCCAAGCTATATGGTTGATGAGGAGAAATCGTCTCAAGAGGATTTTACAAAAGACCTGGCATTCACCATGCTCTGGTGTCTTAAAACTTTTAGAGAGGTTCATCAAATCTTGACGTGATTGCCCCGGATTGACTGTAGTTGGCACAACAAAGTCTTCAAACTTTGCCCAAAAGAGTAAACAAGTTGGGAAAGCATTAACTGGGAGAAGCAACATGTCCGTGCTTAAGGTCTTCAGCTGACATGCCCCCTGGATATGATTTTTTTTTTTAAATGATTCTCCAATTACTCAACATATTTTCAAGTCTTAAAAGAATAAACTCATCACTAATGCTTATATGTGAACTTCCTTGATATCAAACAAGTGTTTTACAGTTAGAAAAAGTTTATTATGAGAATGAAAATTCTAATGCAACAGTTATGTAAGTCTTGAAGATTTTGAAGAGATATCGCACAAATTTTGCGAGTTAGAGCACCATTTATTTTTTGTATAGGAAAAACATATGATACCAATATAACTATTTATAACATTCATGGGAGTCAGGAACACTATCTCATTGAAATATGCTTTCAAAATAACCTCGCTTCAATTAGGACTTTTGAAGGTTGTAACGTGGCCTGGTTCATGGTTTTAGAAAAAAGATTTTTAAGGCTCAAAATTTATAGGTGCCCACCCATTCTTCATGATGTTCTCCAACCCTATGTTCAGTTAATTCAACATGAGCGTTCATCTCTCAAAAGGATTTTGTGACGGTTAAGGAAATGATGAGGCTTTCGGAGTAGAAACCACCCTTATGTCTTAGTGTTTGTAGTCACCAATTTGTTCTTTGTTGAGGACTTTTCTTTGTAGTCCTTTCTTTGCAATTTTTATTTTCCATAACTTTTGCCTGAACTAATTCTTTTGAATTGATAGTCCAGCGGGATGCCCTAATTTTTGCCTAAGTCATTTGTTTTCAAGTTTTTGACTTAGCAGACTTTTTTTCTTGATTTTTGACTTTTGAACAAAATGTGTGACATTAGCTTGTCTTAACTTGTTGAGAGGATTGTGACTGCCTCGTTTCTTGATGAATGAGGGATAACATTTTGTTCCACATCTTCTAGCTTCATTATACATGAAGGATAGCTCTCGTAGTTTCTCTTCAGAAATATCTTCCTTATGAATTTTGAACACTCAATCAGATTAACTGAAAACTACCCTGCCCCAGGTTAAATTTTGAGGGTTTTTTCGTATAGAAAAGAAACTCCTACTTCAAGGCTCAAAAGGGGTTAGCAAGGGATTATCTTCCTTATATCTCCGGTGTTTAGGGATTTGAAACAATGCCTGTACATCGTCAGCAAGATTTTATCCAAAAGCATACAACCAAGATTTTGTTTTTTAGATCATCATCCTCCCTTCAATCTCTGCCTAGGCAAGAGAATGGGCAACAAGTTGGTATCATAATGCAAAAAGAAATTTAACATTTGAAAACAAATATAAGTGAAACAAATGAATTTCTTCAAGACAAACATACTCATTGTATTAAGATAATCATTCAGATGCAAACAAGTTCTTACATGCAAACAATGTTTTGATAAACAAGAAAATTTACAAAAGCAGAAATAAGTTAGTAATCTGGGAAGGCTTTCCATCTGGATTTGTGCTGAAGGAATCCTCTCCTTAACTTCAAGGCCAAAATCAACAGAGATTCACTTATGCTTTAGCAAAGGGGTTGACTTGGGCGGCAACCAAAATTCAGACCAAACCAGTTAAGTGCTCCACACTAGCTTCCAAATTAGTCATCTCTCCTCGGAGTTCAGAAACCTCTTGCTTGATATTCTCCATTGTTCTCTTAGCGTGAGTGTCGTACTGGTGAGACCAAAGGAAAAATAAGACTTGGAAAAAGACCTTTGAAAGTGAAACAAAAAATGCAAAATGATGCATGATATGCAAAAGAGAGTTTTTTTATTTGACTTTCAAGGAACTCAAGATATTAAATTGTAAACATCAACGTATGAAGATAGAAGATGAATTTTAAATTGGATCAAAGTGTTGATCAAGTTATCATCAAGATCAATCATCCATTTTGGTGGATTAAGGTTTTCACCCTATCAACACCCAAGATCCATTGAGCTTGACGAAACTTGTGATGTTTACAAAGAAAGACCTCCAAATTCCTTGAAAATCAAGTGAAAAGGGTTTCATGGATGCATGAATGCATGGCTATGCAACAACCATAAGCAAGGTCACAAATAAAGTTGAAAGGTTCAACGTCACGAGCATGGAGTCAAAGGTAAAAAACTTCCCCAAGGTATGTACTAAGGGTTTAATCACACCTGTAGAACAAGGTTCTAAAAGTTCCTGGAGTCTACATTCCTCCTTCGGATATTACCAATGTCCCAATTACTCGGTAATCAGCAATATTCTCAAGAGAAACTTGTCTGAGTGCAGTATCGCATGACAACTACTTCTGGATTACTCCGTTATAGTCTCCGCACTATACCTAAAAGGCCAAGATGGGTTAGGGTTCTACAGTTCTCAGCTTCTCTGGCTCCCAGGTTGAAAGCAATAATGTCTTCCCGATTACTCGGTAAACAAATACTACGTTCAAAGGGGCTTCCACTGAGTGGGGGATCTCATGCCTCCTTCTTCGGGATTACTCCCTCAAAGTTAACATGACTATATCACCCGTCCTATTCCTAAGTGTAACTTAGTTCGGGTATAGGACTTGTCCTTTGTAAATATTATCAACACCCAAATAATCACAATATATACATATAATCAAACAATCAAATAATGATAAAACAGATAAAACAAATTAGGCTTAACCCACTTAGGGATGGACCAGCAAGAGGTCAATCTTTCCCCAGCAGAGTCGCCAATTCTGTAGCGGTGAAAATCGGAGATCAAGCTATTAATTAACTTGACTCACAAAAAGCAAGAGTCGCCACCGCGCTTTATTATTTCCAAGGGAAAGGGAAAAGAGCGAAATAAAACCCTAAAATATGCAATGTAAAATAATGAAAATACAAAGTGTTTTTGAAAGAGATCGAGAGTTTGGGGGTTGGTTATGCAATGGGAAGGTATTAGCACCCAATGCATTTGCGGTACTCCGCAGGAACCTTTTGAAATATTTGTTTTTTGGTAAAAAAATTGTTTGTTATATACAAAGGTGTATTTATCTACAACTATGTTTGCTTAAGGGGAAAGAAATGAGTTTTTATTATTGCGTTCGTGAGGGTTTCGCGACCCTTTTCCTACGTATCCAATGAAGGAATCAAAACACCGTAGTTCCTCTAGAAAAAAAGTTGATTTGTTGGTGTTTTTTAGTGGGCGACATTAACGCGCGCATTCTAGCAATAGGCATGGCCGATATCGCGGTAGAACGGAGATAACATGCCCTTGGGGGAATTTTGATTTGTTGAGTGTTTTTGCATGTTTTAAAGTATATTCAAGTAAGGATTAAAGAGTGTTTTTGATTTTTTGGTTTGTTTATTTGTTGATTTTATCTTGCCTAATTACTAGCATTTGTACAAAGTAAATAAAAATGCAGAAAGATAAAAACCTACGCTATTACAAACATATCAAAAAGCATAAAAAATATGAAGGAAAAGAAAAAAGTAAGAAAAAATGGGTGTCTTTCGACCCAGACAGTAGCACACTTCGACTGGCATTCTGTTGGCCTCCTTCGATTGGGGCTGAAAAGGGTGAAGGCATGACTTTCGACTGAGGCTTTGGCAGGGGCGAGGTCCTGTCCTTCGATTGGGTAAAGGTAGCAGCAAGTTGTATCCTTCGACTGGGCAAAGGCAGCAGCAAGTTATATCCTTCGACTGAGGGCTGGCACCAGTGAGGTTCTGTCCTTCGATTAGGGGGCTGGCACCAGTGAGGTTTTGTCTTTCGATTGGCCTGGAAGTCAGTGAATGGCGAAGTCTTTTGATTCTGCCTTGCTGCCTTCTTCGACTGGAGGTTGAAAGCAATGGTGGAATGCCTTTCGATTGGACTTGATTTGCCTCCTGGTTGTCTCTTTCGTTTGACCTGGAGAAAGATGGTAGAAGCCAGAAGCTTCGTTTCCTGTTTCCTGTTTCCTGTTTCTTTCATTTAAAACATTAAATGGCAACATGGCCTGAGGCCATGCTAGTATTTGTTTGGTAAACAGTTTAACAATTAAAGCAAATTCAGGCAAACAGAAAGCAAAAACGAAAGAGCTCAGTTCTAAAAAATATGTTAAAAGGGTGGAATCGAAGGTACAGTGGTATGTACATGATTGAAACGAACAAAAGTATTATTTATATGTTACGCCATGAAACGAAAAGTTCAAGGGTAAGAATGACTTACCTTGGTTCAGGCTGGAACGTGTGCTGGGCAGTAAGGTGGTTGCCTGGAGCGCTTCTGGATTCGAAGGGAGGGACCAGGGGTTTGGCCTTTGATGCTGGATTCGAAAGAGGATAACAGGCGTGAGGTTCTTCCTGCTGGATTCGAATGGTAACAAGGTACAAGGGGTTTGCTTTTGGTTCGAAGGGTTGTCACAGAAAGTTGTTTTTCTGAGTTTGAACAAAACAACTATGTGTGGGGTGTTCTTCAGAATCGAAGGAGACTGAAATGTGTGGGATTCTGGTTTTTTTGTGATTTCTCAAGTGTTGATGAACTTTGAGAATTTTTCTGTGTTTGAGAAAATTTGGAGGATTCGTCCTCTTGGTCCAAAGATCCCCCTTTGAACATGTTGTGAAGCTTTGTATTTATAGGCGAGGTGGTTGAAGCTTTGATATGGTTTTGGGGGGAAAACAAAATAATGTTTGAATTATTTGGGTATACTGCCCCCTTGTTTTCTTCAATGCAATTCTTGTGCACTCTGTTTTCGTGCAAGTACAGGACTGTCAACGCAGGCTTTTCAGTCTTTTGGAGTTTAGTGGCAGGTTGGTGCAGGACTGTGCTGCAGTTTTGTGGCAGGTTTGAATTTGGCAGTATGTGGGAGGCCACTTGTGTGCTCTGAGTACGTTGCTTCGAAGGGTTTAGTGGTCCAAATTGTGAATCGAAGGAGGCCACCTTGAAGGAAATCACATGTCCAGCTTGTGGATCAAAGGGGGTCACTTCGAAGGAAACTACATGGCCAAATCGAAGCTTGTGACTGAAGGAGACTGTATTTCCAAATCGAAGCTTGTGAATCGAAAGAAGCAATGTTGCCCAATCGAAGCATGTGGGTCGAAACAAACATATTGCCCAAACGAAATCTTGTGTTCGAAGGAAGCAATATTGCCCAATCGAAGCATGTTTGCAGACAGTAAACTTGTCCAATCGAAAGTAGGCTTGCAGGCAGCACTCTTGGTGAATTGAAATAGGCTTGCAGGCAGCACTTGTCCAATCGAAGCAGGCTGAATCGAAGGAGACCTGTCAACACATGAAATCAAACAAAAAACACACATTTCGTGCTTGATTAGAAGTTAGTGATACGTAGGCTAAAAATGTTCAAAACACTTGACAATTTCTGCATAATCAAAGCTCGAAGGTGAGAGGTTAAAAACCAATTGTATCTAGTGACCTTGACTTTTTTATAAAAATGCAAAAATAAAAATGGGATCTTAGGTCAAAAATTGGGGTACAACAACAGTCATAAGTGGAGTAGAAACTTCATCAACTGAGGTCACAAATAGATCAGTATCAACGGTGTTAACTCCACAGTTGTGCTTAGGCATGGGAGCAGTTATGATATTGGGCTTCTCCAGGGCATCAAACTCAATCTCTTTGGCTTCAATTAGATCTTGTACTTTATTTCTTAGAGCCCAACAGTCATTTGTATCGTGACCAGAACTCTCAGAGCATTTGGATTGTATCGAGGAGATATGGTATTAGGATTCTTGGGAGCCTCTTTCAAGGTTTCCAAGTTGGATCTTAGCAGATGGGGTAGAACCTCAGTCAATGTCATGTTAATCCGGGTAAACTGCCTTTGCGGTCTTTCTACCCTTTGCTGATTGTTGCATTGTAGAGCAGCAGCAGGCCTAGGTATCATCACAGCACCTACCGTTGAACGGTACTCAGCCCGACTTTGACCTCTTGGGCTATAAATGGCACTGACCTCCTTCTTAGCCGTGAAGGGCTTCTTTACTGAACTTGACGAGGTATCTTTTTATATTTTACTGCTCCGGATCCCAACTTCTACCCTCTCTCCAGTTAATATCAGCTCAGTAAAACCAGTCGATGAGCTATCGATCAAATGGATGAAGAATGGACCAGACAGCGTCCCTAGAAACATGTCGACCAACTCCCTATCAGACAAAGGGGGTTGTACTCTCCCAGCCAAATATCTCCACTTCTGTGCATAGTCTTTAAAGCCTTCACCTGCAACCATGGACATACTCTAAAGTTGAGTACGGGTATGGGCAAGGTCGGCGTTGTATTGATACTGCTTATAAAAAGCAGCAGCAAAATCCTCCCAATTTCGGACATTGGTTCCCTCCAATTGGTAGAACCATTCAAGCTGAGTCCCTGACAGACTGTCTTAGAAGAAGTGAACCCACAAGTTCCTATCAGCAGTGTGAGGCTGGATCTTCCTCATATAGGAACGGAGATGAAGCTTGGGACAAGACACCCCATCATACCTTGCGAAAACCGGAGCTTTAAATTTTTGTGGGATGAATACCCCATACACCAATCCCAGCTCTTCGAAATCCAGCCCTGGTATTCTCTAGATTTCCATGGCGCTCAACTGATCCTCTAACTGCTTGTACCTATCCTCAGTGGGAGGATATTGCTCATTATTGTAGTCTGTATCATTGTCAGAGACTTCAGGACTAGGGTTATCCTCCCTTGTTTATCTCTCTTGATTCTCCCCTTCTTTGGACGAGGAGGTCAGATCGACTGGTTGCCTTAGTGGCCCCCCAAATCTTCTGCCCATATTAAGGGCACCAGCGAGCTTCTTCTTCTTCTCTTTTAGGATGAGGGCCTTCAGATCCTCCTGCCCTTTTGCCAGAGTTATGAACATCTGTTGAAATTGGGCATTTTGTGCCTGAAGATATTTGATGCTTTGTTCAGAAGACATTTTTGCTGAAATAAATGGTGAAGAAGATGAGAAACCTATAATGGTACCTGCTTATGCAATGTTATGGATGATATGTATATGCAATGATTTCAAGGAAATTAGAGATTCAAATTTTCTTTAGACAAAAAGGGAACACACGTTATATTAATAAATCAAATCTTGAGTACATCATGCCTCTTTGAGCTTACAAAGAAATACAAAAACTCTAATATAAAAAGGTTGTGCGCATCCTCTTTGGTGAGATGTAGGCGTTTAGAGTCCGCTCCTCATGAAGTTGCTTAGTGAGTTCCAAAACCTTCTTCTCACTGGCATAGAATTGGGCCTCGAAAGTGTCTCTCTCCACCTTAAGATGTATCCAATCCCTTTGTAAGTCTTCAAGAGAGGTGGGCATGTCAGGATGTAGGATAGTGTAGGGAACATCTCCTTCAACAACAGGCTCTATGATAACCGGGAGAATGGAGGGGTAAGGCATTATAAGACTTTGAGCATTATCTCGTACCCATTTGAGGTAAGGCTCAAGAGGGATGGAATTCTTACGCCCCAATGTCTTGCTATCTACCTTGTTTAACATCCTCCAAGATCGAATAAATCTCTGGCGGTGACCTTGATCGTCGTTCTCGTAGTCAAATACCAAACCTTGAATGAGCATCTCATGTGGGTCGTCCCTTCGAGTGTAACCAAACTGTCTTAAAGCTAAGCAAGGGTTGTAGGTGATACCTCCTCTGATGCCAAGTAAGGGGACATTAGGTAATTCTCCATAACGGTCGATAATAGTAACATTCTCTATAGATCGGGAACACCAATGAATATCTGAATGTTTGAGTGTCATCAACCTATGTGACCACCTTGAACCTTGCTCGTTCCTCAATACAGATTGGGGAAGATGCGAAATAAACCATCTTGCTAAGAGAGGAGTACAACACATAAGGATACCTCTTTTCCTCATAGTGCGAGTGTGAAAAGAATGTAGGATGTCATCTAACAAAGTAGGAACTAGGTTACAAGACATGAAGATTTTGACGGTGTTCATATCTATGAGTTGGTTAGGATTTGGAAACAAAACTATCCCATAGATGAGGAGAGACACAATTTCCTCAAAAGCTTGCAAATCCAAAGAGTTCTAACAGTTTTGGGCTTTCTCAAACAAGAACTTTGCTAGGAAACCTTTGACACCATTCCTTTTCTCCCAATTAGTTATGATATTAGATGGTTGCAAGTGTAGAGCTTGAGCAATCTCTTCGGGCTTTGGATCACTTTCTGTACCGTTGAAAGGTAGTTGATTTAGAATGGGAAACTTTAAGAGTTGGGATAATTCTTCCAAAGTTGGCACAAGTTGATAATCGGGAAATGTGAAGCAGTGGTGTAAAGGATCAAAGAACTGGAAGAGCACCTTCATCATGTCTTCATCAATGTTGGAGGTAACCAAGTTTAGTAGGCGACCATGCCTTTCGGTGAATGGAGAGTTTTCAGGAATCCTTGATGCTAGCTCTTTAAGTTGAGGAGGAATCCTTACAAGATTGACTTAAATGGTTTTCCTGCAAATAGAATCCATGTCCTACAAAATAGAACAATGAGAAATCCTAAGATCCTTGAAATGGTTAGTGAATATGAGTATGATGTTATGATGTTTATGATGCTTATGATGTTATTTACAATTATATACATACAAACAAAGCAAACAAGTCCTTAGGTTTAGGCTTGCATGAACTCTCATAGGTAAGTACCCTCTTGAAGTTTAGTTGGCTCAAACTTGTCCTAGCAATAGTAACCGGGTTCTAAGGAGCTCAATATCACTGGTTTGTTTCCTTTGGCATTGTTTCAGCGCGAGCCTCTTTAATGGAGACCTAAATATCCCAAAAAACCAAACCTCAATGAGTGTAGTATCGAGTATCTACCAACTTTGGAATGCACCAAAGTCGGTCATCTCACTATGTCCTAATGGCCAAGTTGGTCAAGTAAAGGTTCTAAAAGTTCATTACTGCTTCATGACATCACTCAGCGGCCCCGTATTCTCCTTGACTACTCAAGGGCTACCGGTACCCACAAATATGTCACACTAATGTAGCTATTTCTTAGACTGTGTCGGTATACCCCGCACAGTTTCCACAATGTATTGCTACTTACCTATAAGGTATCCCAAATCCGGGTAGAGGATTCAAACCCAAACAAAGAACCATAATGTAAAGCATACAAGTCAAACAATGAAAGCAAGTAAATGTGATCTAGCTCTAAGGTAACCCCCCTTTTGAGTTTCTTATCCCCAACAGAGTTGCCAGTTCTGTGATACGGTGGGAGAACTGACTCGAGTTGTTTTGCATTTGATTGCAAATGTTGTGGATAGCAAGAGTCGCCACCTACTTTTATTTTATCCAAAAGGAAAGGCTGAAAAGAACAGGAAAGACCTTTAGAGATGTTTTCTTGAGTTTGGGGGGTAGATTATGAAAAGGGAAGGTGTTAGCACCCTTTTCATCCATGGTTTTCCATGGGCTCTTAGTTACTTGCTAGATCACTTGCTTTTTTTTTAATGTGCTTTGTGTTATGGGTTTGAAAATATTTTGAAAATGACTTTGTAATGGTTCTCGTTTCTATAAGAACGCGTACAAAGTGTTGTTTCGAAAATAGTTCAAAGAGGTGTTTGTGGAATGTGTTTTTTGAAAGTGTTCTTGAAAAGATGTTTTTGTAATGGTTCTCGTCTCTATAAGAATGTATACAAAAAGCTTTTGTCTTTTGAGAAAAAGGTTTTAATGTGAAAGTGTTGGTGTAAAATGTTTGGTTGTGAGCAAGCGAGCAACTAGGAGCAAATCTACCTACTCAAAAGGTCTTGACTGTTATTTTCCTCCTCCTTTAGATGTTGCTATCTTACCATTGATTTGGTAAGAAGCCCCATCATTGGATGTGAAGGGACAGGCGCATGTCAATTGTACAGTCATAGAAGGCAACTTATGAGACGCTTTAGCAATTTTTCGTAAGGGACTAGATCATTTTATCGAAGGAAACATCGAGGGTCATCGAGGGACTATGATCTTTTTATCGAAGGGTCTTTGCTAAAGAGTCACATATTCGAGGGACATGACTGTTTTTGAAAGGCAAACAAATTGAGATTACCCTAGAGGTTCTAGTGTGCAAGTGTGTTTGTTTGCATGTATTTTATCTTGCATTTAAAAGTTATCTATTTGTTGATTTTATCTGGCCATACATCCTAATTACTAGCAATATACGAAAGCAAAATAAAATATGGAAAATAAAATCCTAAGCTATTACATCATTAGGGGGATGGGGGTACAATTTGCAAATAGGGATGAAATAAATGTCTAATTATTACAACCACATCAAACTAATGGGCATTAATGAAAAATATATGTATAAACAGTGTAGAAAATGGGAGAAACCGCCTTTCGAACCATTATGTGTCGACACATGCTGTTATGCATTGACACATAACTTTTCATTGCTCATGTAAAGAAAAATCAGCTTAGTATGAGCCGACACATAATGGGATGTGTCGACTCATACACCTTCTTTGTATCGACACATACGCATTTTGTGTCGACTCATAGACTTTTCAACCTTCTGTTTTGGGACATGTAATCAGTATGAATTGATGCATGGGGTTTATGTATCGACTCATACCCTGTTTTTTACTAGGATGAGTCGACACGTGTGCATATGTGTCGATACATACTGTATTTTTCTGCCTTAAACATTGTTTTATTGTCCATACATGTCAGTTTACAGCATATGATTGATAAACATAAACAACAAGCAAACGGTTAGCTAAAAGGGGCAATGATTACTACATCTTATCTTCAAAAATAAATCATTAATGATATATGAAAGATATCAAGTCAAGAAGACTTACCTTGGAACTACACTTGGTGTTTGAAATCTGAATACTTTTCAAGATGTTGTGAGGACTCTAATGAATCTCCAGGCAGCTTGTTCCAAACTCTTGAAACCCAGTCAAGTTGTACAGTGTTGTTTTTATGATTGGATGGTGAGGATAATGGCACTAACAGAAACTGTTTTAGTGTTTTTACAATCTCTATGTGCTAAGGTGTTTGGTTTATGGGAGAGTTTGTAAGATGGAATAATGGATTGAAGTTCTGTTTTTGAATGAGATTAAAGCTGGTTTTTTCTTGAATGAGCCAAAGTTATAAAGAATATTGTTTTTCTGTTCAAAGACTCTCTATTCTCTCCAAAAAAAATTCCCTTATGTCTTATGAAGCAGTTCCTTTTGTTGACCCTTGACTCAGGTTTAGGGGGGAAACAAAATAAGTCATTTTGAATTGTTTTTGCCTACTGTTTTGATGCTTTATTCACACAATTTTCTTTTGCCATTTTGGTTCAATTTTGGGGCTATTGTGATGCAGGTTGGGGCAGACTGCATAGAGCAGTTTTGGAGTGTATAGGATAGCAAATGCAGATTTGTGGTGCAGCATAGCACAAGGTTTTTTGTAGGACAGCAATGGAGCAGGTTTTGGGGTGTTGTGGCAATGCAGCATATCATACTTTGTTCAACTTGGACAGCAAGATTTATAGCATGAAACAAATTTGGTCTTGTGGAGTATTTTATGCACATTGTATCAAGGACAAAACATTGTGGCAAGGTTTTGAGTCAAAGGGAAAAGTCCAAGCAATACAAAGTTTAGTGTTTGTAAACTTGCAAAAATGTCACTTTGTAATATCTTGAATTATTTGTCTCATTTTAAATTATTTGGAATTGTAGTAAAAAAATGTCATGAAGCAAATGAAATTAACAAGTATAGAAAATACTTAGAAAAATTTCAAAGTCTTGCAAAAGTTGGATTTTTTATTCTCTTGATTTTTTATGATCAAATTTCACATTTTAGATGTCTTGACGCAATGTGATTTTTGGGACTCAAATTTGGTCAAAAAGTCAAAGTTTAACCTTTTTAGCATCCAGTTGACTTTATCCAGCTGAAACTTCAATTTTGCTCATTTTCCCCCTCTATGCAGATTCAAAACCTAATTTGAGGTATCAGCGTTGAGGAGGTTGTTTGACCTAGTAGGTACTTGCACAAACTCGAGGCATTGAAGATCTTTATAGGAAATATCTTGAGAAATGAGAGGGAAAATTTTGGGGTACAATAGGGTGCTTTGTGTCCCATTCTCCTTTGATCTGACTGATGACTAAGGCTGAATCTCCAAATACATTTAAGGACTTGATTCCCAAATCTATGGCAGCTTTGAGACCAAAATTGCACGCTTTATATTCCGCCATGTTATTTGTACAGTTGAAGCAAAGTCTTGCAGTGAAGGGAGTATGACATCCTTTCAGGGATATGATTACAACACCTATGCCATTGTCGAGTGCGTTGGAGGATCCGTCAAAAGCCAGGGTCCATCGGGATCCTTGTTCAGGTCTGTCATATGGTATGAGTTCTTTACAATTGTTTATCATCATGATATCCTCATCTGGGAACTCGAATTTCATGGATTAATAGTCATCCACAGCTTGATGAGCAAGGTGATCGGCTAGTACACTACCCTTTATTGCTTCTTGGGTAGTGTACTGAATGTCGTATTCAGTCAGAATCATCTGCCATCTTGCTATTCTCCTAGAGAGGGAAGGCTTCTCGAATATGTATTTAATTGGATCCATCTTGGTTATCAATAAGGTAGTATGGGTCAGCATATATTGTCTTAGCCGGCGAGCAGCCCATGCCAGAGCGCAGCTATTTTTTCGAGCATTGAATATCTTGTTTCATAGTCGGTAAACTTTTTGCTCGAGTAATAAATAGCATGCTCTTTTCGGCCAGACTCATCATGCTGCCCCAGCACACACCCCATTGAATTTTCCAAAATAGTTAGATACATGATCAAAGGTATTCCCTCGACTGGCGGCATCAAAACAGGAGGCTCTTGAAGTCATTCCTTGATCTTGTCGAAGGCAACTTGGCATTCATCATTCCATTTGACTACTTGATCTTTCTTCACTAATTTGAAGATTGGTTCACAAGTAGCGGTTAGGTGAGAAATGAATCTGGCAATGTAGTTAAGTCGTCTTAAGAATCCTCTGACTTCCTTCTCGGTGCGAGGAGAAGGCATTTCTTGTATTGCTTTCACCTTGGCATGGTCCACTTTGATACCTTTATCGCTGACGATGAAGCCTAGGAGTTTACCGGACCTCACCCCAAATGTGCATTTATTTGGGTTCAACCTCAGCTTGTATTTCTTTAGCCTTTCAAACAGTTTCTGCAAATGGTCAAGATGTTCCTCTTCAGTTTGAGATCTAGATATCATGTCATCCACATAGACCCCTATTTCGTGATGGATCATGTTGTGAAATAGAGCTACCATGGCACGCTGATAGGTTTCCCTAACGTTCTTCAACCCGAATGGCATAACCTTATAATAGAATGTGCCCCACTGTATGAAGAAGGTCACTTTCTCCATTTCCTCAGGTGCAATTTTGATTTGATTGTAGTCTGAGAAACCATCCATAAATGAGAACACTTTATGTTGTGCGGTATTGTCAACCAAAATATCGATATGGGGAAGTGGGAAATCATCCTTAGGGCTTTCCCTATTCAAATCTCGGTAGTCCATACACATGCATACTTTGCCGTCCTTTTTAGGCACTGGAACAACATTAGTGACCCATTGTGGATAGGAGGTGACGGCTAAGAATCCGGTGTTGAATTGTTTCATAACTTCAGTCTTGATTTTCTCTGACATGTCTGGCCGCATTTGAAAGACTTTCTGTTTTACCGGATGGCAGTCTTCTTTTGTTGGTAGACGATAGACCATGATATCAGCATCAAGCCCTGGCATGTCTTTGTACGACCAGGAAAAGACCTCAACATAATCATGTAGCAACTGGGTTAAATGCTTCTTGACACTGGGTTCTAGATTGGCTCCTACCTTGACTTCTTTCTTGTCCTCTTCGGTACCTAGGTTAACTGTGTCCACTGGTTCTTCGTGGGGTTGTATGGTCCTTTCTTCCTGTTGTAGTAACCTGGTTAGTTCCCCTAGCACATGATGATCTTCCTCACCTTTGTCTTCGGCTTGGTAGATTAGATTTTCAAAGTCACAATAGGCCATAGCAGAATCGTTACCCATGGGAACCTGAGTGGATGTATGTGATACGGTGGCAGAACCGACTGTTTTGGAAATACCGGTTTGCATTTTGCGTTTGTGTTTGCAAAATGTCGCGGTAAGCAAGAGTCGCCACCGACTTTTATTTTATCCAACTGGAAAGGACAAAAGCATAGAAAAATTCCTTTTTCGAGATTTTGAGTACGGGGGGTAGATTATAGAAAGGGAAGGTGTTAGCACCCTTTCTATCCATGGTTTTCCATGGGCTCTTAGGTACTTTCTTATCTTTTAAAATTGCTTGTGTGTGTTTGTTTTGAAAATTTTTTGTTTTACTTCGTTTTAACCCTTGCTTCTGTCTTCAAGAGTGTTACGAAGTGTTTTTGGAAACTTTGTTTGGAAAGTGTTTGGTGTAAAAAAGTTTATTTTAAGCGAGTACCTACTAGCATCTACCTACTCGAAAAAAGATTGTTTTTGTTCTCGTTTCCTTTAGACAATGCTACCCTACTATTGAGAAATAAGAAGCACCGTTGTTGGAGTTGTAAGGGTCAATTTGAAAGGGACGTACGATCACTAAAGCAATGCTAGGACGTCTTAGTAATAACCCTAATGTCTTAAGATCATATTCGAGGCAACATTTCCGAGGAAACCTTTCCGACGCAACATTTCTGAATGGGACTTTTGATCTTTGTTAGACAAGAGGGAAACCACTAAGACACCCTATACTTAATGATCGTTTACCGAAGGCAACCGAAGTGAGAGTATACCCTAGGAGTGCGCATGTGGGAGTCATTTGATTTCAATTATTATCTTTGCACATTTGGATTTTCTAGCCTTTTTAAAATTAGCATGCAATCTTGTCATACAATCCTATTAACATACATCTAACAGTTAATATTTGCGAGAATTAAAATGCGGAAAATAAAACCTACGCTATTACAAGGCTTCGGGGAGGGGGATTAATTACATAGCCAAAAAACTCGTAAAACGATAAATAAAGAAAATCCGAATTTAAACTATTACATACCATGAGCAGTTACATTAATATTGCAAAAATAATAAGCGCGCGCGATGAATAGAAAACGAGAGAATTAGGGTTTTGACCCCGGCTAAGCCTAATTGCAAGAAAAATCATTTTTGTTTTTTTGATTATTTGAGAAAAGAAAGTTTGATTGAATGAATAAAAACCTAATTACTAATTAATTTAAAATTAAGAAAAAATAATTAATTTAACCTATTTTTGTATTTTTGTTTTATTTGAGAAAAGAAATAAAAATTAAATCAAGCTAACCCTAATTTTCTCTAATTGATTTTAAATATATGAAAAGGTTAGAATTAATCCTAAATTAAATTAGACTAATATTAAATTAAATTTGGTCAAATAAAATAAAACCTAATTCTAAATTGGTGAAATTGATTTTATGATTTTTTTTGTGAAAAAAAGAAATTATTTTGTTAGAAAATAAATTAAACTAATTAAATTAAAAATAAAATAAAAAGAAGAAAGAATAAGAATGGGCCTGGTAAATAGAAAAAGGGAGGGGTGTCAATGGCAAATCTGAGCCCAACAAACTCTTTGGCCTTTTTGACTTTTTCAATCCTATGCATGTGCTTGACTGGGCATATGGTGGACCCTCACGTGGGAAGCCTTGGATCTAGCATGCTGATGATCTGATTGGTTGGATATTGATGATGTATGGTGGACTCATGGGGTGCCAGCACGCCTGATTATGCAAAGAAAAACAACATAAGGCAAATATGTGGACCTGGGGATCGAACCCTGGCCCTTAGGCATCCTTACCCTGCGCGCTTGCCAGCTGAGCTGGTTGTGTTAGTTGTAACAATAATTAACAACAAATATCATATGCTAAAACAGATGGCTAAGCTTAAAAAATGCGCGAAATTCAAATGGCCCAGTCATGGAGCGCCACGTTACTTTCTTCTTCCTCCCACCGTCGCTGTAAATTATATGGCTTTTACCTACGGACACCAAGCGTAGGTATAGCCCTGTGCATCTCCAAAATCTTATCCTTGCATGATAAATCACAACCAGTGGTACCAATCAACTCGTTGCAACCTCACGAGCATCATGGTACCACTATCCATGGCCAATTGTCCCTGTACACAAAAACCCTAAAAACGAAGCAAGAACCCTAACTACGGCATCTTGTTGTACAGTTAATGAAAATGTAATTAAGTACCACCATTAGCTTGCAAATAACTCATGGATTAAGGATATGTCAATAAAACATGCTAACTATGCCAGAATTATGATATACGAATTCAAAAAAACATGGAAATCGTGGGACTCTTACAGTGCATTTCTGGATGTTAGGAAGCTTGTTAGTGGTTGAATCTTAATCCTTGGATGTCCAGCAATTGATTGGGATGGTTATAGTGCTTTGAATTGACCTGAAAAGTGGAAATCAGTTTGCCATTTTTCTTGAGTTTTTTGAAACTTGCTCTCTCTTTTACACGCCTCCAATCTCCTTGTTTTTGATCTGAACATGTTCCTTATGTACCCTAGAAGGAATTAGGGTTACAAACTTGTATCAAATCTCTCCAATTATGATTATTGATTCATGATTTGATCATTGTACAAAATCTTTCTAAATCGAGCAAAATGCAATCTTTTTGTGTCCAAATGAATCTTGCACGATTTGATTCCATCTCCAACTGTATAATAGACCTAAACATGCACAAAATCTCAAGCTTTGATTAGTTTTTGATATTTTCATGATTTTATTTTGATTTTATTTGATTTAAATGAAATAAAATCAAAATAAATAACAAAAATAAAATAATGACAAATGGAAAAGATCATGGGTCGTGGGTCACATTACAAACTCAGAGCAAGCATAAAAAGTTGGGCCCATTTGGCAAAAAATGCAATTTTTGCCACTTTTGACTTTTGGCAATTTTGCAAAAAGGGTCAACTTTGCCAATGCATAACTCTCTCAATTTTGACCCTAGAGAGGTGTTCTTGGACTTTTCAGAAATATTAAGATGTCCTCTAAGCAACCCTTTTTGTCTCATCTCAATTGAGTCTTCCATGTTCATGTATGAAGCTTTGACCCAAAAGGTGTTTTTGTTGACTTTTCAAAATGACCTATAATGTCCAAATTCATATCTTCTTGTGAGTGCATATTTTGAACTTGGGAGATGAAGATGGGTTGTAGGAAATTACATCCTATTAAAAATGAGCTTTGGATGGGTCATTTATGATAAAGTATGAGAAAGTTATGCTTGGTCAAAGTTGAGTTGACTTTTCCTATAAAACCCTAATTTAGCAACTTTTGGGTTTTGATGAATTGTGAGAAATCCTTGAGGAATCATGATCAAACCTTGATCAAATGATGAACAATACTTCAAAATGAGAATGTTGACCAAAAATCTTGAAGTTTGACTGTATGTGGGCCACAGTTGACTTTTGCCCTAGCATAGTCGATTTTCAGGCCTTTGAGTAATTGACTGAGCAAACTTCCTCTGCAAGGCTTGAAACTTGACATGAATGATATTTAGAACATATTAGGACAATGGTGAGCATTTGGAATCCTTTGGAATTATACATCTTGGTGCAAACTGAAACCCTAATTTGAGGTAGACTGCCTTAGGAGAGAGTTTGTCTGGTCAACCCTTGGACTTCCTTGAGCAATTTGAGGACCTCACTTGGAATGTATTGACAAATATGGGAGGGCAAATTTTGGGGTACAAAAATGTAGATCTGCATTTTAATATGTGAGTGTGTGTAAGAGTATAGATATCTTTGAAAGAAATAAAAATGTAGAAAAAGAAAGACAAAGAGCACAAAGTTTGCATGCAAAAACGTCTATGATTCATTGATGACATATGAAAATGAAGTAACAACCCTTTCAAATGGACCGTTGTGCCTCGGGTAAGACACAAGGTTTTAAAAGTCTGAATTGTTTAATTATTAGAAGTTCGACAAAAATTTAAAGACAATTACTGTTGGATGAAAGTAATTGGGACAAAATCTTTATCTTCCCAGTTGGTGAGTCCTCCATTGATAGTTGGGAAAATCCATTCTTCCAGGTCGTAGATGTCATCACTATCCTCCACTGTGTTGACTCCGTGGTTGCTGATCCGTAAAGGTGGTTCCCCGACACGAGCACGACGAACAGCTTTCTAGGCCCCTGAAGTGAAACCCAAACCAAATTTGTCAGATTTGTAAGGGATATCTGGAAGTTGGCCCCAAATAGTACACCCACCTTCTTCGACCACTGCCCTGGCATCTTTCAAAGAAGACATCTTTAGCGGAGGTCTTGTAATCTTTGGGACTTGGGAAACAGTCTTGGTAGTTGCCAGTGTTTGTGGGACTTCCTCGAAATGCTGAAACGGAGTTTCGATGAATTCACCATCCAATTCCATGTATCTGAAGGAGTTCAAGTGACTGACCATATATTCCTCTTCTCCATGGACAATAATGATTTTCCCTTTAGTTGGGTATTTCAGCATCTGATGTAATGTAGAAGTGACGGCACCAGCGTCATGAATCCAAGGTCGGCCCAATAAGCAGTAATAGGAAGGGAGAATATCCATTACATAGAAAGTTGAATCAAATGTTTGAGTTCCAACTTTTATGGGGATGTCTACCTCCCCATGCATTATTCTCTTCGATCCGTCGAAGGCCCTTACCACTATGTTGTTGGGTTTTAAGGTTAAACCTTCACAGTCGAGTCTATCCAAAGCTTTCTTAGGTAACACATTCAAAGATGAACCAGTATAAACCAAGACATGGGCCAAAGTTATGCCCCTGCATTCGCCAGAGACATGCAACGCCTCGTTGTGTTTCCTCCCTCTAGGTGTCAGGTCAGCATCAGAAAAGCCTAAACTGTTGTCAGTTGTTAAACTGGCCACACAATCTTGGAACTGGTCAGCAAAGGTTTCTTGTGTCACATGGGCAGTTTTAAGAAATTTCACCAAGGCCTTCGCATGAGCCTCGGAGCACAATAGTAAAGCTAGCATAGAAATATTTGACGGAGTTTGCCCTAGCTGTTCGACTACGTTGTAGTCGCTTCTCTTTATAATTTTCATAATTTCTTCCATCTCCTTTTTGGAGGTTTCCGGGATAGATACTGATTGCGCCTTCATTCGGACAGACTCAACCAAAATTCCTTTGCCCCGAGTCTCGGTCGACTCGGTGGTAGGGGTGTCAGTAGGGGTAACCAAAGGGACTGTAGTAATAGTGTCAACAAGAAAAAAAGCAGGGATGATCATAGGACCGGTAACAGTTTTTGGAGGAGCAATCTCTGGGGATAATACTCTTCCACTTCAGGTTATTTTGCTGGTTCCCGCAATGTTGCTGATGTCGGGGTTAGCATTCTCAATAATCGAGTCTTCATCAGCTAGCCAATCCTGTTTTACATCGTGATAGTAAACGTCACCCCCATTGTTCCATGGGACAGTTTTATCTGAGGAGTACGGGATCGGCCCTGGCATAGTAATTATTGGTGGAGTCACCTTAGGAACTGATGTAATCCTAACAGGTCTTTTGGTGGAGACCTTGGAAGGATTGACGGAAATGGTTACTATTGAAACATCATTGTAAGAAATGGTTGGAGCGAGAGTCTTTTCAAACAAAATCTCTTTGTCATCCATTAGGCACTGGACACCTGCTTTCAATAAATTACAACCAGTTGGTAGAGATAAACAGAGGTGGCAGCCTTCGCCACAGCCCGGAAATAAACCGGCCTTCAACAGATTCCTCTTGACAGTCAGGAGAGGAGTAACAAGTTCATCAACAAAAGTAACAAACACATTATCTTCAACAACATTAACATCACGACCATGCTTGGGCATAGGAGTTGTGATAACATTTGGGATCTTAAGAGCATCAAATTCAATTTCTTTTTCCTCGAGAAGGTATTGCACCTTGTTTTTCAAAGCCCAGCAGTTGTTGTATCATGGCCTAGACTTTCTAAATGGTAAGCACAACGAGCATTAGGATGGTAATGAGGAGAGGCGGTGTTGGGATTCTTCGGGGCTTCCTTCAAAGTTACCAGATTAGATCTCAATAAATGTGGCAGGACTTGAGCCAACGTCATATTTATCCGGGTAAACTGTCTTATCGGTCTTTCTGTTCTAGTCTGGTTATTCCTTTGGTGAGCAGGTGCATGCTTAGGGATCATGACGGCCCCTACCATTGGATGGCATTCAATTCTGTCTTGATTCCTTTGAGGTTACACAGAACCAACTTCTTTCTTCCCAATAAATGGTTTTCTCACGGCACTGGAGGATGTGTCCTTTTGGATCCTCCCACTCTTAATCCCAGCTTCCACTCTTTCCCCGATCAAGATTATTTTAGTGAAGCCTGCTGAGGAGCTTCCAATTAGGTGATTAAAGAAAGGACCGGATAGGGTACCCATAAACATGTCCACTAGCTCTCTGTCAGATTGGAGAGGCTGGACTCTTCCTGCTAAGTCTCTCCATTTTTTAGCATAGTCTTTGAAACCTTTGCTTGAAACCATAGCCATACTCTAGAGTGGAGTACGAGTGGGAGTAAGGTCTGCATTGTATTGATAATGTTTATAAAAAGCAGCGGCAAGGTCTTCCCAATTATGGATATTGGCCCTTTCCAGTTGATAGAACTAATCTAGCTGAGTCCCAGATAGACTATCCTGAAAGAAGTGGACCCACAAATCTATGTCAGCAGTGTGAGGCTGTATCTTCCTCACAAAAGATCGGAGGTGCATCTTGGGACACGAAACTCCGTCGTACTTAGCAAACACTGGTGCTTTGAACTTTGGTGGAATAATAATCCCAGACACCAAACCATCTCTTCAAAGTCCATCCCGAGCACTTTCTGAATTTCCATTGCACTTAGACGCTCTTCCAGATGTTTGTATTTGTCATCGGCCGAAGGATACTTATCTTCAGTGTAATCATCTTCTTCTTCCTCTTCAGATTCTGGTTGGGCAATCACCTCCTTGCCTTTCCCTTCTTGATTATCCTTTTCACCAGATGATGTTGCGAAGTCTAGGGTCCGTCTGGCTGGCCTGGGGAACCTTCTTCCTAGAATCAAAACACTGGTTGCTTTCTTTGCTTTCTTCTTATTTTCTTTGATCAACAAAGTTTTCAAATCCTCTTGTCCTTTGGCTAGAGTCAGGAACATTTGTTGAAACTGAGCATTCTGCGCCTGGAGATCTTTTACCGTCTGCTCAAGATCCATCTTATGAAATAAACAGTAGAAAGATAAGGAGACCTGTGGTAAGAAACATGTTTATGTGATGATGAATGGAGATGCATATGCAATGATTTCAAGTAAATTAGAGATTTAAATTTGATTTAGACCAAAAAGGAACACACGTTATATTAATAAATCAAAGTTTGAGTACATCATGCCTTTTTGGGCTTTACAAAGAAATACAAAAACTCTAAGATAAAAAAGTTGAACGCATCCTCTTTGGTGCGATGTAGGCGTTTCGACTCCGCTCCTCATGAAGCTGCTTGGTGAGTTCCAAAACCTTCTTCTCGCTGGTGTAGAATTGGGTCTTGAAAGTGTCTAGCTCCCCTTTAAGTTGTATCCAATCCCTTTTCAAGTCTTCGAGAGAGGTGGGCATGTCAGGATGCAAGATAGTGTATGGGACATCTCCTTCCATAACAGGCTCTATGATAACCGGGAGAATGGAGGGGTAAGTCATCATAAGACTTTGAGCACGAGATCATACCCATTTGAGATAAGGCTCAATAGGGATGGAATTCTTATGCCATAATGTCTTGATATCTACCTTGTTCAACATCCTCCAATCTCGGATAAACCTATGGCGGTAACCTTGATCGTCATTCTCGTAGTCAAATATCAACCCTTGATTAAGCATCTCATGTGGGTCATCCCTTCGGGCGTAACCAAACTGTCTTATGGCTAAGCAGGGGTTGTAGGTGATACCTCCTCTAATTCCAAGTAAGGGGACATTAGGGAATTCTCCATAATGGTCGAAGATAGTAACACTCTCCACAGATCGGGAACACCAATGGATATTTGAATGTTTGAGCGTCATCAACCTATGTGACCACCTTGAACCTTGTTCGTTATTCAATACAGATTGGGGAAGATGTGAAATAAACCATCTTTCCAAAAGAGGAATACAACACATAAGGACACCTCTTTTCCTCATAGTGCAAGTGTGAAAAGAATGTAGGATGTCTCCTAACAAAGTAGGCACCGGGTTACGAGACATGAAGATTTTGACGGTGTTTACATCTATGAGTTGATCAGGATTTGGAAACAAAACCATCCAATAGATGAGGAGACCCACAATTTCTTCAAAAGCTTACAAGTCCAAGAAGTTCCAACAGTGTTGAGCTTTCTCAAACAAGAACTTGTCTAAGAAACCTTTGACACCACTCCTTGTTTCCCAATTAGTTATGACACCAGATGGTTGCAAGTGTAGGGCGTGAGCAATCTCTTATGGCTTTGGATCTCTTTCCTTACCATTGAAGGGTAGTTGATTGAGAATGGGAATCCTCAAGAGTTGGGAGAATTCTTCCAAATTTGGCACAAGTTGATAATCGGGAAATGTGAAGCAATGGTGTAGAGGAACAAAGAACTAGAAGAGCACCTTCATCATGTCTTCGTCAGTGTTGGAGGTCACCAAGCTTAGGAGGCGACCATGTCTTTCGGTAAATGGAGAATTTTTGGGAACCCTTGATGCTAGCTCTTTAAGTTGAGGAGGGATCCTTACAAGATTGACTTGAATGGTTTTCTTGCGAATAGAATCCATGTCCTACAAAATAGAACAAAGATAAATCCCAAAAATCCTTGAAATGGTTAGTGAGTATGAGTATGATGTTATGATGTTTATGATTTTATGTACAAGAAGATATATACAAACAAAACAAATAAGTCCTTAGGTTTAGGCTTGCATAGAGTCTCATAGGTAAGTACCCTCTTGAAGTTTAGTTGGCTCAAACCTGTCATAGCAATAGTAACGGGGTTCTAAGGGAGCTCAATATCACTGGTTTGTTTCCTCGGGCATTGTTTCAGCGCAAGCCTCTTTAATGGCGACCGGAATATCCCAAAAAACCAAACCTTAATGAGTGTAGTATCGAGTATCTACCAACTTCGGACTGCACTAAAGTCGGCCATCTCACTACATCCTAATGGCCAAGTTGGTCAAGTAAAGGTTCTATAAGTTAGTTAGTGCTTCATGACATCACTCAGCGGCCCCGTATTCTCCTTGACTACTCAAGGGCTACCGATACCCACAAATATGTCACACTAACGTAGCTATTTCTTAGACCATGTCGGTATACCCCGCACAATTTCCACAATGTATTGCTACTTACCTATAAGGTATCCCAAATCTGGGTAGAGGATTCAAACCCAAACAAAGAAACAAAATGTAAAGCATACAAGTCAAACAATATGTTGTACCCCAAAATTTCCCTCTCATTTCTCAAGGAATCACCCTGGATCCTCAAGTTTGCTTCCATCCAATTCCAAGCCTTGAATTATCAATTTTCCAAGAAAATCATCCACAAGGGCAAAATGGTCATTTGCATACTGAAAAGTTAAACTTTGACTTTTGGATTAAAATCAAATCTCAAAAATCATATTTCGTCAATACATGTTGGAATATGAAGTTTGTTTCGTCAAGAATTTCAAAAGTCAAATTTTACTTTGGAAAAGTCAAATTCTAAATACTTAGAATTTTTTTAAGTGTTTAAGAAATATGACAATTTCAGAACTTCTGACTAGATTATCACCATAACGCTCAGCAAATTCTGGATATTATCAAGACAGAGTTTGGTCAGAACTTCTGGGTAAGTTTTCACAAAAGTTCAGTCAGAGTTTGCCAGAGTAATTCAAAGAAGGTTAAGAAGCATGCTGCAAGCTTTCTAGAAAGTCTGAAAGCTCCTTCAGAACATGCTGGAGCCAGAAGATAAGAGGCTCAGTCAGAGCTTGCAAGAGCAGTTCAAAGAAGGTTTACAAAGCGTGTTGCAGACTTTCTAGAAAGTCTGAAAGTTCCTTCAGAACATGCTGGATCCAGAAGATACAAAGTTCAGAGGATGGATGCTACGCTGAAGCAGAACTTCTGACCCAGAACTAAGCCATGGTGTAGAATCTCACGTTGCAGGATTTCTAGTTTTGATAAGTCTCATCATCATTTAATGCTCACAACCACTTTCTGAGTCTTTATCCAAAGGATTTTCACCACGTGTACCTCTATTGTCTTGGGATAGCAAACTTTGGTACTAGGCCCATGCTTTGTTTTGCTTTTCCTTAAATCCTGCTGACAACTCTAGATTAAGCATGGTTAAAAGCTGCTAATCAGCAGCTAGTTCAGCCTATGCCTGCATCCCATAATTGCACCAAACTAGCATACTAAAATAGTGATGAAAAAGCAAGGGAACAAGATGCCAAAAAAGGTTCAAATCCCATTTGTTTTTCCCCAAAAAATCACAACAAATTCACCTATAAATAAGTTGCTCCATCACACGTTCAAGGGGATGAGATTTGAGGGAGAGGGGCTTTTGGAAGAGATATTGGTGAAAAAGGGAGAGAAAAGGAAGTCGAAACCTTCATAAAAAATACAGAAATCCCAAACAGAAAACCAAACCTTTGTTCTTCCTTTTGAATCAAAGAGCTTGGCACTTCCTCTTCCGTTACTCTTGCTGAATCCAGAACATCCAAAGGTAGTAGCTCAAAGATCCAAGCTCCAAGCCCACGTTCCAGGTTCAAGGTAAGTCTTTCTGACTTTGCATCTTTTTTATTCAGAACATCATTAAACATGTAAATATCATAGTATTGATGTTGTTCATATCATTGCATAAGTAGAAAAAACTGTGGATCAGAACTTCTTGATTAAGGCTAGGCTTAGGATCATGATTAGAACTTCTATAAACTGTTGTGCTTTTTATACTTCTGATTTCCTGTTTGTTGAAAACTGAATAGATTATTGATGTGCTGATTGAGAGTTGAAATATGGCATAAAACTTCTGATGTTCATTCATAGTTTTAACATATAGAACTTCTATGATTTTTCTCATTGTTAAACACACAAAAAACTTTTGAGTTCTCCTCACTGTTTTAACATATGGAACTTCTATGATTTTTCTCACTGTTAACACACACTGAACTTCTGATTCTTACATGCTGCTAACATTCACTCACTGGCTCAGCACAATTCAGAACTTCTGATGATTCACCCACTGTTCTAACACAGCACAAAACTTCTGAGTTCTCCTTACATGTCAAATACACTGAACTTCTGATGTTTCCACTCGTTGTTTTCAAACACTCAAAGTTTCTGATTTTTACATGCTGATAACGCACTGAACTGCTGACGTTTACTCACTGTTTTAGTGTAATACAGAACTTCTGAATTGTGGCCCACTGTCTGAATACCACCCAGAATTTTTGTGTTTTCCCTCTAACGTTTCTTGCAGGACCTCAGAGTGTACGAATCCAGAACTTCTGATCCCACTGACGTTTCCTTCTGAGTCACAGTGCGCTTGGTTTCAGAACTTCTGATCCTTGTTGTTTTGCCTGCAGCAGCACGCTGTTTCTATCTTTCATTTATTTTCCTTTTCATCATTTTTAATATTAACATAAAAAGACATAAAAATATTTTCTTTTATTAATTAATTTATTTCTTTTTCATTAAGACAAAAAACATTCTCTAAACAAGTCCATTTCTTTCTTATATTGTACATTTTAATATGGTTGTAATAGTAACTTAGGACTTATTTTTACTTGCAACCCCCATTCATAAATTTGTACACCCCATCCCCCTAATGATTGTAATAGCGTAGGAATTTACATTTATGCAATTTATCGCTTTCAAATGTAAATGCTAGTAATTAGGGTGTGTATGACAAGATATGAAAATCAACAAATAGATCACCCTAATCAAGACTAAATGCATGCAATCAAACACACTTGCACACTAGCATCCCTAGGGTTACTCCACTTGTTGCCTTACGAAAAATGGCCATGTTATGCATGTGGGATGTCTTAGCACGAACAAATAAAAAATACAAGATCATAGTCCCTCAATGACGCTATCAAAGTTGCCTTTCGAAATGATCTTAGTCCCTAAAGAAAGAATGCTAAGTCATCTCACAACATTGCTATCATGGTCATACGATGACCCAACGCCCGTCCCTTCACATCCAACGATGGGGCTTCTTACCAAAACAATGGTAAGACAACAACATCTAAAGGAGGTGGAAAATCACATCTAAGACCTTTTGAGTATGTAGGTTCGCTCTCAGTTACTCGCTTGCTCACAACAAAAACATGTTATGCACCAACACTCTCACTTTGAAACATTTTCAAAAGACAAACACTTTGTACGCGTTCTTATAGAAACGAGAACCATTACAAAGAATACACATTTTCAAAATTACTTTCAAAACCCACACCACAAGCACATTCAAACAAAAGCAAGTGATCTAGCTAGTAACTAAGAGCCCATGGAAAACCATGGATGAAAAGGGTGCTAATACCATCCCTTTTCATAATCTACCCCCCGAACTCAAGAAAACATCTCTAAAGGTCCTTCCTGTGCTTTTTCACCTTTCCTTTTGGATAAAAGAAAAGTCGGTGGCGACTCTTGCTAAACCACAACATTTGCGAATACAAACACAAAACAACAAGTCAGTTATCCCATGTATACCAGAACTGGCGACTCTGCTAGGGAATTTTCTAAAAGTTGGGTTACCTTAGGGATAAATCACATTTACTTGCTTACATTGTTTGATTTGTATGCTTTACATTTTGGTTCCTTGTTTGGGTTTGTTTTAAATCCTACACCCGGATTTGGGGACACCTTTTAGGTAAGTAGCAATAGACTATGAGGGAACTATGTGGGGTATACCGACACAGTTGAAGCAATAGCTACATTGATGTGGCACTTTGGTTGGTACCGGTAACCCTTGAGTTGAATCAAGGAGAGTACGGGGACGCCGCGTGGTGTCGTGAAGCATCAACTGACCTTAGAACCTTACTTGACCAACTTGGCCATTAGGAAGTAGTGAGATAGCCCATTTCGGTGTAAAGCTGAAAATTGGTTGATACTCGATGCTACACTCATTGAGACTTGACTCCTGAGTTTTGTTTGGTTGCGAGTCAATTGCCTACCGAACAAAGCTTGTGGGAAAGGTCAGTGATATTGAGATCCCTTAGAACCCGATTACTATTAACTAGGACAGGTTGAGCCAGCTAAACTTCAAGAGGGTACTTACCTACAAACTCCATGCAAGCCTAAAACTAAGGATTTGTTTGATTTGTGTGAATATGATTATTTGTATATAAACTTGCTTACCTCGTATATTTGTACATAACATCATAACATCATACCATAGCATTTTCAATAGTCGTTTTAAGGATCTCAAGGGCCTATGATGCAGGGTCACGTTGAACCAGACGCCTACCAAAGGGCAAGGGGATTTATTTTCCTCTAACCAAACACCGTCAAAAATCAAGTACAACAAACCGGAGTCAAGGGGCTATGACCCACTTGACATGGTGAGCTTAACTCTCGTGGAAAGACATCCACTGATACAAAGTTCTCCAAACCGAAACTGTAAATGACTACTAACCCTGCGAGATCCTTGAAAACATGCATCCACATATCATGCATCATATCATGACAGGCTTCTCCCATACATGTGTCCTTATCTTCCTACTGTTTATTTCAGTAAGATGGATATGGAACAAACGGTGAAAGGCATCCAAGGGACAAGAAGAGGTGAAAGCTCTCCTCACAAGGGTCATGGTCATGTGGAATGTGGAGGACACCAAGGATGATCAATTGGAAAGGCTACAAATTGAAATGGCAACAATGAAAGTCCAGATGATGGGACAACTGGTGGGTCAGATGGCTCTTATTCAAAACCTGGCTCAAGGACAGGAAGAGCTGAGAGCCCTTGTCAATAGGCTTCATCAAGACAGATGCAACCAAATGGGGCAAACAGTCAGAATTGGAGATCGAGTCATTGATCAGCCTCCGATGAAGAGTGTACCTTCCCAATTTTCTTCCACGTCACGAGCCTAACAACGAATTTGTCAACATCAACCGGAAAATCAGCAAAGACAAAGCGATCCCAAAAGACAGTTTACCAACATCAACATACCATTGTCCCAAGCTTTACAAACATGATGAGGATGAATCTGATTACACCAATAAGACCTCATCCAAATCCCGAAACTTTTTCTCCCAGCTACAATCCCGATGCCAGGTGTGCCTATCATTCTGATAGTCCTGGACATGATACAAATGATTGTTGGGCGTTGAAGTACAAGATTCAAAACCTGATCGACAAAGGAATGCTGGAGTTCACACAAGATGGCCAGACTGAATTCTTCTGCCAAAGGCTCACCACCTAAAGTGATAAGTTCAAACAAAGAGGCTTATGTTCATTTTGAATTTTCAAGTTGTAATTTCTCTTTTGTTATTCAAACAATTATCTATTAATGTCAAAATTTTGTTTCATTAATGCATTGCATATGTTTGTCTTGAATTCATCCATTTGTTTTCACTATATTTAAACTATGCTTTCTACTTTCTTTATGACATTTAACTCTTGCTAAAAGTTACAGGCCTTTAGAGGGAGGATGACGAAAACAATGCCATAATCTCATACAGTATGCTTTTGAACAGACCTTGCTGACGATGTACAGAAGTTCTTTCAAATCCTAAACACTGGAGTTATAAGGAATATAATCCCTAGTCAACCCCTTCGAGCCAAAGAAGTAGAAGTTTTTATTTTTACATAAATTGAAACCTTTAATCAAAACCTGGGGCAGGGTAGTCTCTCAGTTAATTCAAATGCGTGTTCAAGTCACAAACTCTCATCTTGTAATTACAACGAATGACATCAAAACATTTCTCTGGAATCAAAATATGGTGATGGTTCCCTACCAAATAGGCAGTCATTATCTCTCAAAAGGAAAAGTCCACTAAGTCAAAACCTACGAAGGAGACTTAAGAAAACTGGGGAATTCCGCTGACTGTAATCTCAAAACAGGAACAGTCAGGCAAAATTAGGGATAACAAATCAAATAAAAAGAGGTCACTACAAATCCTCAACAACATGAAAAAAATATTGCAAGAATGACTGCCTTCCGACAAACTCAACCTGTCTGAACCATCACCAATATGTCATTCCAGACCCAATTGGAGTTCGAATGTATAATTAACTGAGTTTAGGACTGAAGAACATCACGAATAATGGGCGGGTACAAACACACTTTGAGCCTTTATCCTTTATTTCTTAAACTGTGAACCAAGCCAAGTTACAACCCTTCAAAAGTCCTAATTGAAGCATGGGTTAGTTCGAAAGCATACTGTTACAAAAGGTATCCTGACTCCTGTAAGGCTTTACTCGAAATCCAGAGTTGAATTACAAACTTCTTTACCTGCTAAAAACACATTTTTCAAAACTTCAAGACAAACATAAACTTTGCATTACTTGAATATCACTGTTTACATATGGCTATTTGTTTGACAGCGAAGAAATTCACACAATGAATATCTAGTGAACGAAAGCTCTCTCAGTGAACAAAATCACTTCAAGTAGGATGACGCTCCCATTGACAAATCTCCTATCAACAAGGGGAAATGACATGTCACTATCCAGCACACCTGGGGCAGTACAGTCAAGATTCCAAGAAATATCTCAAGAAGTACAGAATAACCAGGGGCAGGTCTCCATCTCCGTCACTTGGTGAATTGAACGTCAATCTCAACAAAGGGTTACGTACAATCAAACATTTTTGGCAATACCACAAACATTTGCTGCTAGGGGCAATGAAAAGTCTCCTCAAAGTCCTTCTCATAGGATAATTTCCCAACAAGAGATTAATCTCTGAAAACCTCTTCCCAACTGAGACAACCTCAAGAATCCTCGAGGACTTTCCCCCAACGAAGTCATCACCTCTCAAGCAGACCAGCAACGGGGTTTATTTCCCCAACAAACGGCAGGAATCCCCAGCTTGAGGTGGCCTCTCTGACTACTACAAATCAAAGGACCACGACTCCTCTTCCCCAGTAGACTACTCTACAATCCCCAACAAGTTACTGTGAAGCCTGGATCAGACCAGACATTAGTTCAAATTCGACTCCCCAGTAGAGCAACGGACAACCGAGACTCTTGAACTTTTCCCCCCAAGCAGGAATCAACACTCTATACAAAGCTTTCAATGTCTCCCAGCGGAGTTCTCCTCAAACAAAAAACAGGAAACCCCGGTGGAAACATTCTGAGCAAAGTTTAAAAACACTTTACACACCTCACAAACACCTCTTTGAACTATTTTCGAAACAAACACTTTGTATGCGTTCTTATAGAAACAAGAATCATTACAAAGTTACATTTTCAAAATGCTTTCAAAACCCACACCACAAAGCACAATTTCAAACAAAAACAAGTGATCTAGCAAGTAACTAAGAGCCCATGGAAAACCATGGATGGAAAGGGTGCTAATACCTTCCATTTTCATAATCTACCACCCGAACTCAAGAAAACATCTCTAAAGGTCTTTCCTGTGCTTTTTCACCTTTCCTATTTGGATAAAAGAAAAGTCGGTGGCAACTCTTGCTAAATCGCAACATTTGCAAACACAAACGCAAAACCTCCAAGTCAGTTCTCCCACCGTATCACAGAACTGACGACTCTGCTGAGGACACACTTACATCTCAATAACATTCATAGCATATGCATACAAAATACATATAACACAAATCTCATTTATTTTTAGAACATCATTACACAATGCATACATCATGACATTGCATACAACTAACTCTTTACCTTTTCAGGAAAGATCAATCAACAGATAAAGGTCATCATCTTTTTGGAGTAGCAATCGTCTCAGATTCCTTCATCATCCGCTAAGGTAGTAATCGTACAAGATTCCTTCACCATCTTGATGAGGTAGTAATCGTCCAAGATTCCTTCATCATCCTGTTGGGGTAACTATCGTCCAAGATTCCTTCATCGTCTTTCTGAGGTGACCAAAGATTCTCTTCTAAAAACAGTTTAGATGCGATCTAGATATGGCTGACATTCTGATACTTATTCTAGATTCCTTCTAGAAATAGTTCAGATGTGATCCAGATATGGCTGACATTCTGATACTTATTCCAAATTCTCTTCTAGAAACAGTTCAGATGCGATCCAGATATGGCTGACATTCTGATACTTATTCCAAATTATCTTCTAGAAATAGTTCAGATGCGATCCAGATATGGCTGACATTCTGATACTTATTCCAGATTCCTTCTAGAGACAGTTCAGATGCGATCCAGATATGGCTGACATTCTGATACTTATTCCAGATTCCTTCTAGAGACAGTTCAGATGCAATCCAGATATGGCTGACATTCTGATACTTATTCCAGATTCCTTCTAGAAATAGTTCAGATGCGATCCAGATATGGCTGACATTCAGATACTTATTCCAGATTGCTTCTAGAAACAGTTCAGATGCGATCCAGATATGGCTGACATTCTGATACTTATTCCATATTCTCTTCTAGAAACAGTTCAGATGCGATCCAGATATGGCTGACATTCTGATACTTATTCCAGATTCCTTCTAGAGACAGTTCAGATGCGATCCAGATATGGTTGACATTCTGATACTTATTCCAGATTCCTTCTAGAAACAGTTCAGATGTGATCCAGATATGGCTGACATTCTGATACTTATTCCAGATTCCTTCTAGAAACAGTTCAGACGCGATCCAGATATGGCTGACATTCTAATACTTATTCCAGATTCCTTCTAGAAACAGTTCATATGCGATCCATATAT
This sequence comes from Vicia faba, assembly GCA_948472305.1. NCBI lineage: Eukaryota > Viridiplantae > Streptophyta > Magnoliopsida > Fabales > Fabaceae > Vicia > Vicia faba. The sequence goes on along the minus strand of OX451736.1, from coordinate 1,050,051,337 downwards.
GGCTGACATTCAGATACTTACTCCAGATTCTCTTCTAGAAACAGTTCAGATGCGATCCAGATATGGCTAACATTCTGATACTTATTCCAGATTCTCTTCTAAAAATAGTTCAGATGCGATCCAAATATGGCTGACATTCTGATACTTATTCCAGATTCCTTCTAGAGATAGTTCAGATGCGATCCAGATATGGCTGACATTCTGATACTTATTCCAGATTCTCTTCTAGAAACAGTTCAGATGCGATCTAGGTATGGCTGACATTCTGATACTTATTCTAGATTCCTTCTAGAGACAGTTCAGATGCGATCTAGATATGGCTGACATTCAGATACTTATTCCAGATTCTCTTCTAGAAATAGTTCAGATGCGATCTAGATATGGCTGACATTCTGATACTTATTCCAGATTCCTTTTAGAAACAGTTCAGATGCGATCCAGATATGGCTGACATTTTGATACTTACTCCAGATTCTCATTTAAATACAGTCCAAATACGATCCAGATTCGGATGTCATTCTGTCACTCATTCAAATACAGTCCATATACGATCCAGATTCGGATGTCATTCTATCACTCATTCTAATACAATCCAGATACGATCTAGATTCAGATGTAATTATGTCACTCATTCAAATACAGTCCAGATACGATCCAGATTCGGATGTCATTCTATCACTCATTCAAATACCATCCAGATACGATCCAGATTCGGATGCCATTTTGTCACTCATTCAGATATGATCCAGATTCGGATGTAATTCTATCACTCATTCAAATACAGTCCAGATACAATCACCTTCAGATGGCATCTTTAAGCCCATCTCCAACAACTATCCATTACCTCTCCAAATGGCATCTTTAAGCCCATTCCCTACATAATCAACTAACACATCTTCGAGTGAAAATTTTCTGGGCACTCTAGTGTTCAATCATCTTCCACCTTCAAGTCACAAATGGCAGATTTAGCAATCTAACTCTTCAGGTGTAAGAAGATTGAACAGGGGCAGTTGTTGTACCCCAAAATTTGCCCTCTCATTTCTCAAGGAATCACCCTGGATCCTCAAGTTTGCTTCCATCTAATTGCAAGCCTTGAATTATCAATTTTCCAAGAAAATATCAACAAGGGCAAAATGGTCATTTGCATACTGAAAAGTCAAACTTTGACTTTTGGATCAAAATCAAATCTCAAAAATCATATTTCATCTAGACATGTTGGAATATGAAGTTTGTTTCATCAAGAATTTCAAAAGTCAAATTTTACTTTGGAAAACTCAAATTCTAAATACTTAGAAATTTTTCTAAGTGTTTAAGAAATATGACAATTTCAGAACTTCTGACTAGATTATCACCATAACGCTCAACAAATTCTAGATATTCTCAAGACAGAGTTTGGTCAGAACTTCCAGGAAAGTTTTCACAAAAGTTTAGTCAGAGTTTTCCAGGGTAATCCAAAGAAGGTTAAGAAGCGTGCTGCAAGCTTTCTAGAAAGTCTGAAAGCTCCTTTAGAACATGCTGGAGCCAGAAGATAAGAGGCTCAGCCAGAGCTTGCAAGAGAAGTTCAAAGAAGGTTTACAAAGCATGCTGCAGGCTTTCTAAAAAGTCTGAAAGTTCCTTCAGAACATGCTGGAGCCAGAAGATACAAAGATCAGAGGATGGATGCTACGCTGAAGTAGAACTTCTGATCCAGAACTAAGCCATGGTGTAGAATCACACGTTGCAGGATTTCTGGTTGTGATAAGTCTCATCATCACTTAATGCTCACAACCACTTTCTGAGTCTTTATCCAAAGGATTTTCACCACGTGTACCTCTACTGTCTTGGGATAGCAAACTTTGGTACTAGGCCCGTGCTTTGTTTTGATTTTCCTTAAATCCTGCTGACAACTCCAGCTTAAGCATGGTTAAAAGCTGCTAATCAGTAGCTAGTTCAACCTATGCTTGCATCCCATAATTGCACCAAACTAGCATATGAAAACAGTGATGAAAAAGCAAGGGAACAGGATGCTAAAAAAGGTTCAAATCCCATTTGTTTTCCCCCCAAAAATCACAACAAATTCACCTATAAATAAGTTGCTCCATCACACGTTCAAGGGGCTAGGCTTTGAGGGAGAGGGGCTTTTGGAAGAGAGATTGGTGAAAAAGGGAGAGAAAAGGAAGTTGAAACCTTCATAAAAAATCCAGAAATCCCAAACAGAAAACCAAACCTTTGTTCTTCCTTTTGGGTCAAAGAGCTTGGCACTTCCTCTTCTGTTACTCTTGCTGAATCCAGAACATCCAAAGATAGCAGCTCAAAGCTCCAAGTCCATGTTCCAGGTTCAAGGTAAGTCTTTCTAACTTTGCATCTTTTTCATTCAGAACATCATTAAACATGTAAATATCATAGTATTGATGTTGTTCATATCATTGCATAAGTAGAAAAAACTATGGATCAGAACTTCTTGATTAAGGCTAGGCTCAGGATCAGGATTAGAACTTATGTAAATTGTTGTGCTTTTTATCCTTCTGATTTGCTGTTTGTTAAAAACTGAATAGATTACCGATGTGCTGATTGAGAGTTGAAATATGGCATAAAACTTCTGATGTTTATTCATAGTTTTAACATGCAGAACTTCTATAATTTTTCTCACTGTTAAACACACACAGAACTTCTGAGTTCTCCTCACTGTTTTAACATACGGAACTTCAATGATTTTTCTCACTGTTAACACACACTGAACTTCTAATTCTTACATGTTAATAACGCACTGAACTGCTAATGTTCACTCACTGGCTCAGCATAATTCAGAACTTCTGATGATTCACCCACTGTTCTAACACAGAACAGAACTTCTGAGTTCTTCTTACATGTCAAATACACTGAACTTCTGATATTTCCACTTGTTGTTTTCAAACACTCAGAGTTTCTGATTTTTACATGCTGATAACGCACTGAACGGCTGACGTTTACTCACTGTTTTAGTGTAATACAGAACTTCTGACTTGTGGCCCACTGTCTGAATACCATCCAGAATTTATGTGTTTTCCCTCTAACGTTTCTTGTAGGACCTTAGAGTGTACGGATCCAGAACTTCTGATCCCACTGATGTTTCCTTCTGAGTCACAGCGCGCCTGGTTTCAGAACTTCTGATCCTTGGTGTTTTTCCTGCAGCAGCATGCTCTTTCTATCTTTCATTTATTTTCCTTTTCATCATTTTTAATATTAACATAAAAAGACATAAAAATATTTTCTTTTATTAATTTATTTATTTATTTTTCATTAAGAGAAAAAACATTCTCTAAACAAGTCCATTTCTTTCTTATATTGTACATTTGAATATGGTTGTAATAGTAACTTAGGACTTATTTTTACTTGCAACCCCCATTCATAAATTTGTACACGTTCCTCCTAATTATTGTAATAGCGTGGGACTTTACATTTCTGCAATTTATCGCTTTCAAATGTAAATGCTAGTAATTAGGGTGTGTGTGACAAGATATGAAAATCAACAAATAGATCACCCTAATCAAGACTAAATGCATGCAATCAAACACACTTGCACAATAGCACCCCTAGGGTTACTCCACTTGTTGCCTTACGAAAAATGGCCATGTTATGCATGTGGGATGTCTTAGCACGAACAAATAAAAAATACAAGATCATAGTCCCTCGATGACGCTATTAAAGTTTCCTTTCGAAATGATCTTCGTCCCTAAAGAAAGAATGCTAAGTCATCTCACAACATTGCTATCATGGTCATACGATGACCCAACGCTCGTCCCTTCACATCCAATGATGGGGCTTCTTACCAAAACAATGGTAAGATAGCAACATCTAAAGGAGGAGGAAAAGCACATCTAAGACCTTTTGAGTAGGTAGGTTCGCTCTCAGTTACTCGCTTGCTCACAACAAAAACATTTTCAAAAGACAAACACTTTGTACGCGTTCTTATAGAAACGAGAATCATTACAAAGAATACACCTTTTCAAAATTACTTTCAAAACCCACACCACAAGCACATTCAAACAAAAGTAAGTGATCTAGCGAGTAACTAAGAGCCCATGGAAAACCATGGATGAAAAGGGTGCTAATACCTTCCCTTTTCATAATCTATCCCCCGAACTCAAGAAAACATCTCTAAAGGTCTTTCCTGTGCTTTTTCACCTTTCCTTTTAGATAAAAGAAAAGTCGGTAGCGACTCTTGCTAAACTGCAACATTTGCGAATACAAACGCAAAACAACAAGTCAGTTATCCCACCGTATCACATAATGAAAGCAAGTAAATATGATCTAGCCCTAAGGAAACCCCATTTTTAAGTATTTTCCCCAACACAGTCACCAGTTCTATAACACGGTGGGAGAACTGACTTGGTTGTTTTGCGTTTGATCGCAAATGTTGCGGTTAGCAAGAGTCGCCACTGACTTTTCTTTTATCCAAAAGGAAAGGATGAAAAGAACAGGAAAGACCTTTGAGATGTTTTCTTGAGTTTTGGGGGTAGATTATGAAAAGGGAAGGTATTATAACCCTTTCCATCCATGGTTTTCCATGGGCTCTTAGTTACTTGCTAGATCACTTGCTTTTGTTTGAGAATGTGCTTTGTGTGGTTTTTGAAAGTATTTTGTAAAGATGTCATCGTTTAGGCAAACTTTGTAATAATTATCGTTCATAAGAATGTATACAAAGTGTTGATCTTTTGAAAATGTTTTCAAGTTTGAAAGATGTTTTTGAAAGTGTTGGTGTTTGTTTTGCAAATAGCAAGGATGTTTTTTGGTTTTGAAATTGAGCAAGCAACTAGGAACAATCTACCTACTCAAAAGTCTTCCATGTTGATTTCCTCTTTCCTTTGGCATTGTCATCTTACCATTGATTTGGTAAGTAACCCTATATTTGGATGTAAAAGGGACGGGTGTGGGTCATCGTATAACCATGATTAGCAATGTTGTAAGATATCTTGGCATTTTCTTTAGGGACTAAGATCATTTTTGAAAGGCAACTTTGATAGCATCATCGAGGGACTATGATCTTGTGTTTTTGCTTGTTTTTGCTAAGACACCTCACATGCATAATATGGTCATTTTTGTAAGACAACAAAGTGGGTTTACTCTAAGGGTGTATGTGTGCAAGTGTATTGGTTTACATGCTTGATTTGTCTTTGATTAGGGTTTGCTATTTGTTGGTTTTAATCTTTCCATACAAAACCCTAATTACTAGCATTTGTATATAAAGCAATAAATTGCAGAAAATAAAAATACTAAGCTATTACATCATTTAGGGGGGGGGGGGGGGGTATACAAATTACAAATGGGAAATTGCAAGAAAATTAAATCTAAATAATTATTACAACCATATTGAATATTGTGCAAAAAATGAATAAATAAAAAAGCAAGAATGTAAATGCAAAAAGAAAATAATTTTTGTTTGATTTTTATGAAAAGGTTTTTTAACCTAGTTAACTAAAATACAATAATTAACTAAAGATAAGAAAATTAAGATTAAGTTAGTAAAATAAGTTAATTTAAAGAAAACAAGATTTTTAGGGTTTTTTGTGAATTTGATTAAATAAAATTAATTAAATAAAAGTCCTAAGTTCTAAATTGATTTTAATTTACAAGAAAATAATATAATAATAATTAAGACTAATTATATAAGTATTTAAATAAAAAGAAATTAATTTATTAAAGGAAATGTTTTTTTGTTCTTTTAGTTTTATGAAGAAAAATAAGCTAAATAAATATAAATAATAAAATATAAATATTTTTGGATTTTTTATTGATAAAGATAATAATAATAATAAAAATAATAAAAAAATAAAATAAAAAAATATATATAAAGAAAAGTCAGGGAGGTTAAAGTTGAATTTTGGAGGTTTGTTAGAAAAAAAAAGTCTTGAAGTTGGCCCATTATTGTTTTTGTAAACAGAAAAATAAAAAATAAAAATAAAAAGAGATGGGTTGTGTAATATGAGATAACAAGAGAGTATTAGTGAGTAAAATGAATCAGACCCATGGGGTGGAGGCCCAAGCGCTACCTGAAAGGAAAAATGACAAAAAATGTGGAAAAAATGTAAAAGGCATCGCTGAGGTTCGAACCCATGACCTCTACCAATAATGCGCGCTGCCTTACCACTAGGGTGGCTGTACATCCATTAACTTAACTGAAATGATAAATACATAATACAAAACAAGTCCTGAATATGGAACTTCATCTTCAACCTCCGGCCAGATCATCTGTAACTTCACCATTTCTCAATAAAAATGAAATATGCAAACATGAAAGTTGCTCCATTTTTCCATACGAATCCAACTATATAAATATCATAAGCTATAAATCAAATATGAATGAGAATTTTTGAAAGTACCAAATTCTGACCTAATTATTTTCAGAGGTTCAATCCTAAAATTCTCCTAGCTCAATCAATATAAATAAAATCTATGGACATGTACAGCTTCAGGGCAATGATGTCTACATTTTATCTTCATAAATGCAAGCCTAACAATGCCTAAGTAATGAGATAGAAGTTCAAGAAAAATACCTCAAAACTTGAAATCATGAAATGCAAATGAGCTTGATTCAAGGTGCTGCAATGATCAAGTTAGCTTCCTCAAGTTCCCAAGAAGCTAATGCAATGATTAGCTTGAGCAATGGATGGCTGGAATGACTTGGAGAAGTCAATATGCAGACTCTGTTTTTTGGTTATAGAGGTTATGGTAAATGGTGTTACAGTTCTAGAATTAGGATGAGGATGAGTAGTATTTGATGTAAGGAAGCTTTAGGAACCAAAAGGCCAAGAAACGCACGAGGGAAATATGAGTTTGGTGTGTAATTTCTGATTTGAGGGAGTTTGGGTGTGTTTCTAGGCTTGTGAATCCGTGTCTCTCTTGAAAATGACTTGTGTATCTATAAGAAAAATGTTAGAGATGTTTTGCAAAAGGGAATTCTGAGTTATATGGTTATGGCTAGGTTGCTTGATTTTGAAGAAAAGTGAGAAATGTAGTTTCAAGGTAGAAAGTACAAGCATGTATAGTGGTTACCAACTTTAAACATGCTTATCTGACTTTGTAGAGGAAGCTTGTGCAGAAGGAACAAGTGCAAAGCTCAATGCAAGTTGACTTTGCATAAAGCTTGCTTTATGTAAATGGCAATGGTGCCTTTGTGCCATTAATGGAAAATTATCTTGGATAAAGCTTGAATCAAATGGATAATAGCTCAAAAGCAAGTGTAATCTTCTGATTAGGGATATATTTTGAGGTTTAAAGGCCTGCAAAGCAAGATTGTGCAGCATAGGCTTGAGATTTGAATTCTTGTTCATCACAAATTTTGCCTTGCAAAATAACTTGAAACCCCAACTTCTGGCCTTCGATTCTCCTTGCTCACAAATGATCTCAAGGAGTTCTTTGACATTTTGGAAAGCTTGTAATGTGATCTACAACCCCGCTTTGAATAACTTTTGCAAAATCTAAATGGAACTATGTGAAACTTGGGTCAGAAGTTAGGTCAAAATCCTGATCAAAATGCTCAAAATTTCACTAAGTGTTTTAGTATCATGACCATGACTTCATGGATTAATAACTTGAGATCCAAGATTTTCTAGGAGAAGTTGTGTAAAGAAATGTTTTAGATCTCATGTAGATCTACAACTTTCATGTTGAAAGTTTCTTTTGAATCATCTTGCATCATGGTGAAAATTTGGCTCAAAGTTGTGAAAAAATATGAAGTTTTCAACACTTAGAAAAATTTCTAAGTTTAAAAACTTTGACTTTTCAAAATGAAATCTTGACTTTTTGACTTCTTGATGAACAAGTTTCATATTTTTACATGTTTTGATGAATTGTGATCTTTGACACTTGATTTTGACCAAAAAGTCAAAGTTTGACTTTTCAGTGTACAGTTGACTTTTGATCAGTTGATTGAAAATCAACTATCAATCAATTGATCTTGAGGGATGTTTTGAGTCATGCCATTAGGTCAAAATTATGCAATTTAACTCTTTATATCATGTCTCAAACCAATTAACCATTTGCTAGGTCAAAAATCAGAAATTTCCCTTTCTCAGTCAAAACCCTAATTTTGACCATTTTGCCCTTTTGATGATCTGATCAATTTTCTTGAGGAACTGTGGTCCAAACTTGATCAAATTATAAATATGAGTTTATAATGTTGATATGGATAAAAAATTATAAAGTTTGACTGTAAATTGGCCACAATTGACTTTTTCCCCAATACAGTTGATTTTTAGGTCAAGTGGTCAATTGACTGAGCAAAAATGTGATCCAAGACTTGAAACTTGACATGAGTAATCTTGAGGGTCTATAATCATATATGAAAGTCATATGAGGCATTAAAAGTTCAATTATCCTTATGCAATCTCAAACCCTAATTTCAGTCATCAGTGCTTAAGAAGGTGTCTTGAGCTGATCGACCCTTGTACAGTCTTGAACCAAAGGAGATCTTGTGGAAAAAATACTTGATAAATGAGAGGGAAAATTTTGGGGTACAACACTATTAATGAAACATATACATGTGATCAACCTGCCTTCATTATATGTTTGATTTCCTACTAAAGTAAACACCTTTCCACCAGATTGAGCTTTCTTTGGCTTTTGATACTGAATACTGATATGTCCTTTTTCACCATAATTGAAACATATCATTGATTTGTGTTTGCAATCAACTATCGCATAACCAACTTTACCACCACAAAAACACTTCTTTACATCGACCGAACATTCACTGATTCGATGTCCTAGCTCACCAAATTTGAAACACCTAAGGTTAGCAGGAGCACCTTCCTCACTGTAAGAATAATAAGTGTTTCTACATCTGGCCTTAATATTTTGATGATAAATTTATATTATATCATAAAGAACAATTGTATATTCTAATGGTTTCGTTCTAGTGTGTAACTACTATTGTAATGTTCTAACTCTGGTATCAAGGTGTGTGACGTCATCAGGTTTTGAACATAAACATTATTAAAAGAAAACATTTGGTTACGTGTTACAATTAAAGTCAAAATTATGGAATTCGTCTTATGAAACAGTTCTTAGGAACGTTAGTACAAGAGGTTATGATCATGACTTTGTGGTTAAGCTTTGGAGGCCTTCTAAAGCTTTGATTTTGTGTGTTCCAAGTTCTGAAGATTATGAAGACGAGGTTTTGCTAAACAAGTTCTGATGATATGAAGAAAAACAAGTTTTTACGACCAAGTGTTGATAACTCTAAAGGCAAGGTTCTGATGGGACAAGTTCTGAAGACTCCAAGACTTAGGTTCTAAGACTTAAGAGTGATTCTTCTACAACAAGTTTCAAACATTCAAATTATCCGAAGCCTCTGAAGATTAGAAGAAGTTCAAAATGGTTAACGTTCGACGGTGTACAAAAGGTATAAAAAGTGCACTGTGACCTCTACCCTCTAGGGTGGCGTAAGGACAGTCCTTTCGTACTGTATTGCCAGCCACTATCATTATGACCGTTGGTAATAAACAAATGTTTTCCATATTATATTTCTACCCTTAATGGATCTATATCTACGAGCTAAATAGAAAAACACCTATTGAAGATAAGGTTAAAGTTAAACATTGTAAAGTGACAGACAATGAATAGTATCACTCTTTACTGTCTAAACTCTTACACCTTATTTTATCTGTTGGGAACTAACCGTTGATGCAGGAAATGATTTTTTAATCCTCACAACGTCTCTCTCTCTCTCTCTCAAGGCTATAAAAGTAGATCAAAGATTTGAAGTAAAGTTCTCTTGGCCATCAAGCCGAAAATCCGTGGATGTTGAAGCTGTTAAAGCTGCAATGCTAAACATGCTGAAGACGACTACACAGAAATGAGAGAAAAGAAATAAAGTTAAAGAAGAAGAAATCTAAAAGATGTTACACAAACTATCATCATATACATCTTGGTATATCTCCGAAGAAGCAAGGAGTTATTGCTCGTAACTTGCTCAACAAGAAGATGAATAAGAAGAAGACTACAAGATGCTACCCAACTTCTGATCAAATACATCTTGATAGAACATTGTAATTTACACAAGAGTTATTGCTCGTATTGTGTTATAGTTCTAATCTCTTCATGTAAATTGTTTTAACACAAGAGTTGTTGCTCAAAATTATGTTAAACAATATGTGCTTAATCACTTGTGTAATCTGCTTAGAAGAAGCAATCATGTAAACAAAAAACCTTATCAATTGTTGTTGATTGATTCCTTGAGTGACCAAGTGAAGGTCTAATCTCAAGAAGACAGTGATTGCAGGTCATTGTAGAAAATCCTAATAGGAGATCTTAAGTGATCTAATTTTGTTGGGTCAATGATTGTTATATATGTTAAATCAGATCACTGAACATATCACTGAAAGGTTCCTAGAGTGACTGAGTGAATATATAATCTCAAGAAGACAGTGGTTACGGATTATTGTAGAAAATCCTAATAGGAGATCTTAAGTGATCCAATTCTATTGGGTCAATGATTGTTATATTCGTTAAATTAGATCACTTAACATATCATTGAAAGGTTTCTTGAGTGACTAAGTGAAGGTCTGATCTAAAGAAGATAGTGGTTGATGGTCATTATGCAAAACCCTGATAGGAGGTCTTAAGTGATTTGATTCTATTGTGTCAATTAATGTTATATCTACTAAGTTGGATCACTGAATGCGTCATTGTCTGTTAGTCACCAGCGGTTTCCCGTGCATTTGTAATCGGTTTGGTTATAGTGGATTAAGTCTTTGTTAAAGGAAAATCACCTTGAGGCGTGGACAGGATTATCCTTGTTAAGGTGAACTTGGATAAATCACTCGTGTTCTTTACTCTTCATTTTATTTATAGATTTTATCATTTGAGTGGTTAGAATTTATAAAGGGGTATGTTTTCTATAAACTCAATTCAAACCCCCCTTTATTCTATTTTCTCTACCTTTAATTAGTATCACAGCCCGACTCTGTTATTGATTTAAGAATCAAACACTTAACCGTGTAGACAGATCCAACAAGAGAAAATTCTTTGGATACTATTTACTCAAATGATTAAAAGGTTTTCTTTTCAAAGTGCTTCCTAAAAAAATCAAAATTTTGAATAGGAATCAGAAATGAAGACATAATCTCTGGAAACAAGTTCTCAGAATTCTGAAGAGTGAAGTACTTGATGGAAAAGGAGTTCATCTTCTCAATATTAGAAGTTCTCCATCAGAAGTAAAGGTTAATAATCAAGTACTACAGATCACCAACAGAAGTTGTCATCCAAATGACAACCACTGCAGGCTGCTATGGACAAATCTTGAGTAGATCTGTCAAAAGCTCTGAAGAAGGCAAAAGCTTCTAAAAGATAGTTGCTTCAAAAGTCTGAAGAATAATCTGTTGAAAGTTCAGTAGATTTGTCCATGATACTCAGAAGAATATTTGGTCCAGCAAACATGCTCAAAATCACCAGAAAGACTGATGAATATTTATAATCTATTTTATTCGAAGGAAGTCAAACAAAAAAGAAGTCATCTGCTGGGATTTAAGTTAGTGTGCCTAATCTCAGAAGTAATAGAGTTGTTACTGAAGTTCAAGTAAAATGTTTTAGGCTCGGTGTCTGTGATAACATCTACACTGGTTGAAGAAACATCAAGACAAAGAATGAAATGTTAAATACAAGAAGTGCTCAACAGAATGGCTGATCAGAAACAAGCTCAATGAAGAAGGTAAATTGTTCATAAGCAGGATATGCCAGGTTAGAATTTACATGTTTTCTTATATAGTATTTTCTTTAATTTATTTGTCTTTCAAATATTAGTATAAATAAATAAAATTACCTAAAATCTTTTCGCGTTTAAGAACTTTTAATATTCTCAAATAAGTAGAAGTGTTAGAGGAAGAAACTATCTCAGTTTTAATATAAAGTTTATCCCTTAAAAATTGAATAGTCTAAATGCATTAAATGGCTTGTATTTAGAATCACTTCTGATGATTGATGTGATTCGTTGAGAAGAAAGATAATTCTGAGACTAGGTGAAAAATTTGTTTACCTTACTCCTTGTCAGATTTTTACTCTACTCAAAGTTTTAATAATCATTACAAATTAAAAAATTCACTATTCATCACGTGTCTGGGAACTCATTCCTTAAATATTTCTCTCCACTCTTGTCCCTATTTAGTGGGATGACAATTCCAATATCCTCAACCATCTACTCATATCCTTTAGTCAGTCAGTTACGCTTCCTTCTCATTTATTTATTGTCTAAATGAGTCTATTCTTTATCATTCACCCTCTATCTCTCACTCTCTGACAAAACTTCTTCCAATGTCCTTAAGAACCTTTCAAGGTTTCAAATAACTTTTGAAAGTTATGTATGAACTTCGTCCAAGACTTAGCATTGCTGATCTAAGTCTCAGTGAAAGCTTCGGCCTTTAAGGATGGTCTCGCTACATCGTTATATTGCATGGATCCATCTACCCTCATTTGATCTATGAGTTTTAGTTGTATGCTTATGTTGATGATGTTTCCATATCTTTAACTATTATCGACAAACCTATCACCATCACTCCAACAATAATTGCTTATACAATAGGGTGTACTCAAGCAAATACCACTGTTGAAGCACTTCAAAACACCCTCGCTCTCACAGAAAGACTCAGATCCATTCATGATTCCTCTGAGATATATGAACTAAACAATCCTGGAAATCTTCTTCCTACTGCCACCGTATGGTTTCAACTTCTCTTGACCAATCTTCACCCTAGAGGAATATTTTCATATTTTATCTCATGAAGATAGAGTTGTGATTTATTTTCTCGTGCATCACGTTAGGATAAATCTGCCCCAAACCATCTTCAACTATCTCAAGAACTCCATTGTTGCATCTAGAAATCGTCAACATTCCTTTGTCCCATTTGGAAGAGTCCTCTCTGCTCTCTTCTTTAAAGCCGGGATTATTGGAGCAGTCCGTCATAATGGACCTGACGAGGCTCTAGAAGAAGAAATATGTGAAGTTCTTGAAGTCTAGTCTGTGCATAGTTTGTGTCTATCAGAAATAGGTTATGAAGGTTTCTCTCTTGTTTTTTTTTGTGTGTGTTGTTTTATTTGTATGAGTGTTGTTTGTACTTCTTTCGTAAATGAATGAAAAATTATATTTGTGTCAATTAATCTTTTAAAAAAACTCTCATCAAGTTTATCTCCTGATCATACTAAAATAATTTAAGGAAATAACTAAATTGTCTTGAACAATAAAGGTAAAAATATTAAAACAAATAAATATGCTCTCAAAAGGTTATAATAAGAACTTCTAACAAGGTTCAAGAAAAATCAAGCTAAAATAACTAATTTTAATATAGTTGAAAGTATCTGGAATCTACACTTTAAAAAGAAAATTCTAAGGATTAAAATATTTCTGGTATTAAGTAGTAATAACAAATATTTGAATGATGTGTTTTTATCTCTTCTCACTTATGAATCTTCTTACTTAATATGATACTTTGAAAGACATAGTTTTCTTGGAAATAGATAAAAACATTCTTGCTTTACTCTGTGTCAGAATCTCTCTTTAAGTTTTCTAGTAATTCTTCTGACCCTAACTTTAATAATTTTGTCCTAACTTGTCTATATGTCCTTATAAAATCTTGTTGTACCCCAAAATTTGCCCTCTCATATTCCCCGAGACATTGCAAGGAAAATCTCCAAGTTGCTCAAGTTTGCTCAAGAGTGGGTCAGACAAGTCATCTCTTAAGGCAGTCAACCCCAAATTAGGGTTTTGTGTTGCATTAAGATCCTTGAGTCCAGATTACCCCAAGTGCTCACCAATGTCCTAATATGTTCTCAAGATCATCCATGTCAAGTTTCAAGCCTTGCAGAGGATGTTTGCTCAGTTAATTGCTCAAAGGTCCAAAAATCGATTGTGCTAGGGCAAAAGTCAACTGTGACCTACATACAATCAAACTTCAAGATTTTTTGTCAACATTCTCATTTTGAAGTATATTTCATCATTTGATCAAGGGTTGATCATGATTCATCAAGGATTGCTCACAATTCATCAAGACTCAAAAGTTGCTAAATTAGGGTTTTGTAGGAAAAGTCAACTCAACTTTGACCAAGCATAACTTTCTCATACTTTATAAGAAATGACCCATCCAAATCTCATTTTGAATAAGATGCAATTACCTACAATCCATATTCATCTCCAAAGATCAAAATATGCACTCACAAGAAGTTATGAATTTGGACATTATAGGTTATTTTAAAAAGTCAACAAAAACACCTTTTTTGTCAAAGCTTCATACATGAGCATGGAATATCAAAATGAGGTGAGACCAAAAGGGTTGATTAAAGGACATATCAAGCTTTCTAAAAAGTCCAAGAACACATCCAAAGAGTCAAAATTGAGAGAGATATGTGTGATACGGTGGGAGAACTGACTAGGGTTTTGCGTTTGTTTTCGCAAATGTTTCGGTTGAGCAAGAGTCGCCACCGACTTTTTATTTTATCCTAAGGAAAGGTTAAAAAGCACAGAAAAAACCTTTGAGATGTTTTCTTGGGTTCGGGGAGTAGATTATAGAAAGGGAAGGTATTAGCACCCTTTCTATCCATGGTTATCCATGGGCTCTTAGTTACTTGCTTAGATCACTCGCCTTGCATTTTCAATTGTTTGAAATGGTGCTTTCAATTGTTTGAAATGGTGCTTTGTGTGTGTGTTTGAAAATGTTTTGAGAAGAGGCCATTGTTGTGGCAACCTTTGTAATGATCCATGTTGGGATGTATACAAAGATGTATGTCTTTTGAAAAGTTTTCAATGTTTTTGAAAGTTATTTTGAAAATGTGTTGTGATGTGTGTTTTGAAAAATAGGCAAGGGTTTTTGTTTTGCAAGTTGGCAAGTAACCAAGAGCTATCTACCCTAAATTTCTCAAAGATCTTTGCTAGGTTTTAACCCTTTTAACAATTTTGTTCCACCATTGTATTTGGTGGACAATCTTGTGTTAGGATATGAACGGGATGGGCGCGGGTCATCGTTTAGACCATGATTGTAATGGTGCCAAGTATCTTTGGGCAATTTTTCCTTTAGGGACTTGATCATTTTTTAGGAAACTTTCGAAAGCGTCATCGAGGGACTGTGATCATTTGATTGTTTTGTTTTTGCCAAAGATACCTAACATACAATATGGCCCATTTTTTAAGGCAACAAGTGGAGTACCCTAGGGGTGCAAGTGTGATTAGTGTTGTCCATTTTCATGTTTGTTTATCTTGAAATTAGGTCAAACTATTTTTGGTTGATTTTGCATACAAACCCTAATTCTAACATGGCAAATTTAGAAATCTTTTAAATGCGAAAAATAAAAGGTCCTAAGTTATTACAACACAACATATGGGATGGGGGATACAAATGTTCAAATGGGGATATTTTAGCAAGAAATTAAACCTAAACTATTACATCCAAATTGAATTATACAAATTATTTAATATACAACAATTAAATAAAAATGTAATAAATGTGCAAGATGCAAAAATGTTTTTTTTTATATGTATGAAAAAAGTATTTTTTTATGTGTCAAATAAACAAAAATAAAATTAATTAACTTTTGGTATTTTTATGCATTTAGGGTAAAACCCTAATTTTATCAATAAAAGGTATTAATTATTTAATATATGTAATATTTATTAATTATGTACAAAAAATAAGTAAAAGAAGGTATATTATAAAAAAAGTATTTTTTGAGATCAAAATATTAATAAAAATAAAATGTATTAATTCTTTGTATTTTCCCTAAATATACTAATAAATATATAAGTATTTTACATTATTTATTATATATATATATTATATGTACAAAAAATAAAATATTTAATATTATAAAAAATATATATTTATTATAAAATGTTTTCAAGAGATAACATAAAAATAAAAAAATCAGAAATAAAATATGTTTGTATTATTTTTTTATGTTTTAAAATAAAAGTATACTTATTTATTTATTTACAAAACTAAATAAAGCCAAATAAATATCAAAATAAATGCAAAAAATATGGGAAAAATAATTTTAATATTTTTTATGCTTTGTCAATAATAAATAAGTCAGAAACAAAAATCAAAAGTCAAAAATAATGAAAATAAAATGCAATGGGCCAAGGAGGTGCAAATGTGAAATAGTGGTGTGAAAAGAAAAAACAAATCTCAGGCCCAGCCCAAGACTCTGTCTTCTTCAACCTTCAGCTTCTTTGAACAAAACGTGTGCCTCTGCTATCTCAAGATCCTTGAACTTTTAGCACAAACTCACAACATGAAAAATGTTAAGCATCAAGCCAAGATTCTAGACATATAAAAAACTTAACCTAACTCTCAGAAATGAGAGAGAATTTCTCCATCCCTAATTCTTAACCTAAGTTTTTGTCAATGTTTAGGTTCAAAATACTCTCAGCATATGCAATATAAATGGAAAGTAAAGATATGTATGGCTTCAGGGACATGAGTAGAACATTTTTCATTCACAAACTTAGAGCTAACTCTTCCTATATTGAGAGATAGAAGTTCATGAACTTACCTGTTCAGCTTGGATCGTGTCTGACAATGGAGGCACCTTCAAGGCAAAATGAGGATTGGTACAGCTTGCTTGAAGTTCAGAGATGTTATTCCAACCTTTAGTTTGCTTTGAAACCAAGTGAATCAAGCTATAGCAATCCACCTGCAAAACAGAAAATGTGAAAATGGTGAAGTTGGTTAGAGGTGTTACAGTCTGCTTCCAAGGCTTGGGACAGTTTGTATGGATGGTAGGGAATGTGTTTGAACTGGTTTGGATGAAAATGCACGAGTGGATTGAGCTATGGGATTCAAACTGCAGCTTATGCCCTGTTTTTGCAGTTTTATGGTGTTTCTGTGAATGGAGAGATATGGAAGGTGATAGGCTCGTGTTTCAACTCAGTTATGTTATTTGGAAGGTGTACAACAACTTTGCTTAAGCTTGTCCTTGCTGAAATGAGAGTTGGTGTTGGTTATGCCAAGTTACTTCACACTTAAGCCAGAAAAATCAACTTGGTTCTCTAGACTTGTACAGGCCTCTATCTATGTTGCACAATTGAGTCTTGATTAGTGGGATATGCCTATGCCTTTGTGCCTCAAAGATCTACATTGTACCTCATAGATTGCAAAGTTGACATAAAGTAACACTTTACAAAAATGGATAATATGCTTTTTCTTATTAAGGCTTAATCTTGTATGCAATGCTTAAACACATAATGTAAGACTTGAACACAAGGGATTTGCATTAAATTTATGAGTGTGAATGAGATAAAGGACCTGTAATTCATCTTAGAACATGCTGAGTTCAAAAATGCAAGGTTATGGACATGTACATTGGCCATGAACAAAGTGAGTTTTGCCCATATTGCCAAATTCGATTCTCCCTAACCACGAGGTTGTTTGATGAGTTCTTGGACATTTTGGAAAGCTTGGAATGTGTACTACAATCCATCTTTGTAATGAAAATTTAAATTCCAAGTGGAAGCATGTGAAAAGTGGCCATGAAGTTAGGCAAAAATCCTGCCTAAAATAGGTCAAAATTTCTCTAAGTTAAGAATGTTTTGCACCCTTGTTCCAAAAATTATAACTTGAGCTACAAGCTTCTTTTGAGGAAACTTTGTGAATCAAAGTTGTAGATTTTTCCATGGACTACAACTTTCATGTTTTGACTTTTGATTGAATCCAAATGCATCTTGGTGAAAAAATGGGACAAAGTTAGGAAAAAAATAGGGATTTTCATAACTTAGAAAAATTCTAAGTTATGAAAATTCTTCATTTCAAACCCTAATTTGTGATTTTTGATTTCTTGATGAACAAGTTTCATAATTTGGCATGTTTTGATGAAAAATGAATCTTGACACTTGATTTTGACCAAAAAGTCAAAGTTTGACTTTTCAATATACAGTCAAAAATTGATCAATTGACTGGAAAATTCATCTGTCAATCTTGTGCATTTGGGATCTTTTGAATTTGTTGAACATGTCAAGACAATTCCATGGGGTCCTTGAGTCCATATATGAGCTTGGTTTGCCATTGGCTAGGTCAAACAGTCAAAAATTGCCTTTGTGCAGTCAAAACCCTAAAAATGACCATTTTGCCCTTTTGGTGATCTGATCAAATTTCTTGTGGAATTGTGATCCAAACTTAACCAAATGGTTCAAATGAGTTCATAATGTTGATGTGTGTCAAAAATCATGAGGTTTGACTGTCAATTGACCACAGTTGACTTTTTCCCCAATACAGCTGATTTCTAGGTCAATTGTCCAGTTGACTGGGCAAAGATTGGAATCAAGGCTTGAAACTTGGTATGGATAAACTTGTGAGCCTAAAATGAAGCATGGAAGTCATATTAGGCATTCTAGGTCAAAACATCTTTGTGCAAACACAAACCCTAATTTGGGTCAACAGTGCAAGGAGGAGTCTTGAGCAGAGGAAACCCTAACTGGATCTTGAGCTCTAAGGGTATTGTGATGAGAAAATGTTGAGGAAATGGGAGGGAAAATTTTGGGGTACAACAGTTGCCCCTGTTCAATCTTCTTGCACCTGAAGAGTTAGATTGGCGGGTTTGCCTTTCGCGTCTCAAAGGTAAAAGGAGATTGGACACTAGAGTGCCCTTAAATTTGCACTTATCAGAACAATGGATGTGGGAATGGGCTTAGAGATGCCATTTGGAGATGGGCTTAAAGATGCCATCTGAAGAGTTACAGAATCTTGTTGGAGATGGGCTTAACGATGCCATCTGAAAGGTTTGTTGAACTGTGATGTGACAGGTTAGAAGAATGAGGATCAAATTGGTATCCGCGTCTAGAATGTACTCGACCTGCATCTAAGGACTGAGTTCGTATGAGCAGAAGACTGGCCTCCGTGTCTGGGGCGTATCTGAGCTGTAACTGTGTTTGAAGTGTAGAACGAATATCAGAATGACTGTCGTGTCTGGAGTGTATCTGTATTATATCTGGGTAATAGAGAAACATCTGTAGGGAGCACCTGTGTGCTGGGGACAAATTCTGAATGAGTGACAGAATGGCAACCATGTTTGGAGCGTATCCGGACTCTATCTGAAGTTGAAAGTTGTATGAGTAGCAGAATGACCTCCGTGTCTGGAGTGTATCTGAAACTGTAACTAGGATTGAGGTCCGCATGAGTAATAGAATAACTTATGTGTTTGAAGTGTATCTGAAACTGCAACTGGGATCCAGATAAATGACAGAATGACTTCCGTGGCGAACGCACCGGAGAGAATCAAGCTGCTGTTGTAAGGGTCAGAATGGTATCCGTGTTTGGAATGCATTGAACCTTGAGGTGGATAAACGAATCTGAATGAGAGATAGAATGGCTGCCGTGTCCGGAGCGTATCTAGTCCGTATCTGATTGCTGTAGTCCGAATGACTAGTAGAATAACCGTCGGGTCTGAGGTGTATCCATACTGTATCTAACTTGAGATTCTGAATGAGTAATAGAATGACCGTCGTGTCTGGGGTGTATCCATATTGTATCTGAATAATTGTTAATGATAGCCTTTTAATTTTATCCTGAAAAGGGTGAAATGTTAGCTAAAACACAAAGTTATGTTGCATGATATGGATGATGCAAAATATGTTATGTCAATGTTTATGATATGAATGTAAATGAATGTGTATGTAAGCCGAAGAGCTGTCTTGCTGAGGATAGATGGATCCTGGAGATAAAGAATCTTGACTGCTGCCCAGGAAAGTGAATCCTTGACTTCTGCAGGGGAAGACAAAAATCTTGATTGCTGAGGATGAGATATCCTTGCCGACTACTACTGGAGAAACAGGGGCTTGGGTTGTATACCAATCTTCTGGGGACTCTTGTCTTGAGGAGATCTTCCCTGGAAAACATCTGATTATCCTGAGAGGCACTGAGGATGAGCCTTCACCCTGCTTGGGGAATACAAGATCTTCAATCGTTGAGGGATCTTAGGGCCACTGCTGGAGAAATGGCATTCCTTGGTGACTCGCGGGGATGAGAATTCCTGGGGATCTCTACTGGGGAAGTTTAGAATCTGATAGACTCATGTTGGAGAGGTATGATTGAGAATTTTCAGTCTGGTTGTAGGTATCTCGGTGGGGAGAAGTTTCACTAGCCTGGTTCAGCTGGGGATTAATGGCAGGGAATCTTAGCTCCGCTGGGGATTGGATTTTCAGATTCTTAAGGCTCCACTGGGGGTTCTGAAACTTAACTCTGAGGGGAATCGAGTTCTAGAAGGCCCTCTGGTTGGGGAATTTGGAATTTAACTCTGCTGAGGATCCCTTCTGAAAGGGTATCAGGATATCCACTTGTATCTTCAACCTATCAGTAATCATCTTTCTTGATTCATAAGGAAATGATTATGTTCAAATGCATATGCCTATTTAACAAAACATTGGACGTTTCTCAAATAAAACATAAGTGCAAAAGAAAAGAGAAAAGGAAAACAACGCAAATTTCTGTACTTGGAAAAGTATTTGTATTAACTTTCTATAAGTATATTGGTACAAAGGAGACGGTCATCCTAGTAAGAGGATGCCGTCGTAAAAAATTGAAAAATTTATACAAAAGAAAGATGGCTATGTGAAACAATTCCATGGGATTCCAATCTGCTATAGCCTTCACAACTATGAACATCCGTCCATTCAATGCTTCGTCTGCCGATGACTGGATTGATTAGAAACTTGGAGTTGGTTGATGAAGAGATTATCCTTAAAGTGATCCGACGAGACATAGTCATACGCTTTAATTCCCTAACTTTTGCCTGAATCGCCCTTTCGGGTTTTTGATCCACCGGGAAACCCCTTTTTGCCCAAGCCACCCTTCCGGGTTTTCAACTTGCCGGGTGTACAGATTTTTTTTGTTTTATCCCTAATTTTTGCCTGAACCTCCCTTTCGGGTTTTCGGTCCACCGGGATGCCCATTTTTTGCCCAAGTCGCCCTTTCGGGTTTTCGACTTGTCGGGTTATTTTATGCGTAGTATCTTTTGACTATGTTTGCGTTCGCAGGGTGTGGCAAATCGTCACCATCCATGGTGGTCAGAATCATTGCACCACCAGAAAATATGCTCTTGATTACAAACGGTCCTTCGTATGTAGGAGTCTATTTTCCCATGGGATCACTTTGCGGCAGGATGATCCGCTTGATTACGAGATCTCCGACTTGATATACCTGACGTCTGACTTTCTTGTTGAAGGCCTTGATCATCCGCTTTTGATACGTCTGACCATGGCACACAGCAGCGAGTCGCTTCTCGTCGATCAAATTGAGTTGATCAAGTCGGGTCTGAATCCAATCATCTTCGCTTAAACCCGAGTCCTTCATAATCCTTAAAGAGGGAATCTGAACTTCCATGGGCAGGACAGCCTCCATGCCATATACCAAAGAAAATGGGGTTGCCCCGGTTGAAGTACGTGCCGTCGTACGGTATCCATGCAGATCAAACGGTAACATCTCATGCCAGTCCTTGTAAGTGACTGTCATTTTCTGAATGATCTTCTTAATGTTTTTGTTCGCAGCTTCAACAGCACCGTTCATCTTCGGCCGATAGGGAGATGAATTGTGATGATAAATCTTGAATTGTTCGCACAATGCGGGGATCATAGTATTATTCAGATTTGTACCGTTGTCCGTGATGATCCTGTCTGGAACACCATACCGGCATATGAGGTTTTGCTTGATGAAGCGGGCAACCACATTTTTAGTGACAGAGGCGAAAGAAGCTGCTTCGACCCATTTGGTGAAGTAGTCAATGGCAACCAGGATGAAGCGATGTCCGTTGGAAGCCGTGAGCTTGATCTCTCCTATCATGTCAATGCCCCACATTGCGAATGGCCAAGGAGCTGTCAGCACGTTGAGAGGAACCGGAGGAATATGAATCTTGTCAGCGTAGACTTGACACTTGTGGCAAGTATGGGAGTGCTGGTGGCAATCTGCTTCCATGGTAGACCAGTAATAGCCCGCCCTTAAGATCTTTTTAGCCATAGTATGCTCGCTCAAATGGGTGCCAAATGTACCGCTGTGCATCTCTGTCATGATTAACTCTGCTTCAGCCTTGTCAACACATCGGAGTAAAACACAATCATGGTTGCGCTTATAGAGGATGCCATTGCTTAGGAAGAACTTGGTAGTAAATTTCCTTAGGAACTTCTTGTCATTTACGGAAGCTCCTTCGGGATATTCTCTAGTCTGGAGATACTTTTTGATTTCGTGAAACCAGGGTTGTTCCACTACTTCTTCAGTATTAATCTCATGACAATGCGCAGGTTCATCCATTCGCTCGATGGTGATTTGGGGAGCCTCGTTATCCCAGTTGAGTTTAAACATAGAAGACATTGTTTCCAGAGCATCCGCTAGCTGATTCTCTTCTCGCGGGAAATGCTCGAAGGTAATTTGCTCAAAATGAGGCAACAATGTCAGGACATGTTCTTTGTATGGGATAAGATTAGGATGTTTGGTATTACATTCTCCTTTGATTTGACTGATAACCAAAGCCGCGTCCCCAAATACGATCAAAGATTTGATCCCCAAGTCTATAGCAGCCTTGAGACCAAAGATGCAAGCTTCATATTCCGCCATGTTGTTTGTGCAGCTGAAACAGAGTCGAGCCGTGAAAGGAGTGTGACAACCTTCCGGGGAAATGAGTACCGCAACGATGCCGTTTCCAAGTGCATTTGAAGCACCACCAAAGTACAGGGTCCATCGGGATCCCTCTTCGGGTCCGTCATACGGTCCGTTACTTTCAATGTTGTCCAAATTCATGATGTCCTCGTCCGGGAAGTCAAATCTCATGGTTTGATAATCTTCAATAGCTTGATGAGCTAGATGATCAGCTAGTACACTCCCTTTTATAGCTTTTTGAGTGGTGTACTGGATGTCATACTCTGTTAGGATCATTTTCCATCTAGCTATTCTTCCAGATAAAGCAGGCTTTTCGAAGATATACTTGATATGATCCATTTTGGAAATCAACAAGGTGGTATGAGTCAACATATACTGCCTTAGTCGGCGAGCAGCCCATACCAAAGCGCAACAAGTTTTCTCGAGCAGTGAGTAGCGAGTCTCACAGTCGGTAAACTTTTTGCTAAGGTAATAAATAGCATACTCTTTTCGACCAGACTCGTCATGCTGGCCCAAAACACATCCCATTGAGTTATCCAAGACGGTCAGATACATGATCAACGGTCTTCCTTCGACGGGAGGCATCAGAATAGGAGGTTCTAGCAAATACTCCTTGATCTTATCAAAAGCAGCTTGGCAATCGTCGTTCCATTTGACTACCTGATCCTTCTTTAATAATTTGAAAATTGGCTCACAGGTAGAAGTCAGATGAGAGATGAATCTGGCAATATAGTTCAAACGCCCCAAGAACCCTCTAACCTCCTTTTCAGTACGGGGAGCCGGCATCTCTTGTATTGCTTTCACTTTTGCTGGATCGACCTCAATGCCTTTGTTGCTGACAATAAACCCTAGAAGTTTACCAGACCTAACTCCAAAAGTACACTTACTTGGATTCAGCCTAAGTTTGTACTCTTTCAACCTGGCAAACAGCTTTTCTAGATGCTCAAGGTGTTCCTCCTCTGTTTGTGACCGAGCTATCATGTCGTCTACGTAAACTTTGATCTCATGATGTATCATATCATGAAATAAAGTTACCATGGCGCGTTGATAAGTTGCCCCTGCGTTCTTTAGTCCGAACGGCATCACCTTGTAACAGAAAGTACCCCATTGTGTAACAAAGGTTGTTTTCTCCATGTCCTCGGGGGCCATTTTAATTTGATTGTAGCCCGAGAATCCATCCATGAAGGAAAACACTTTGTGCTGAGCTGTGTTGTCAATCAGAATGTCAATGTGTGGTAGCGGGAAATCATCTTTGGGGCTGGCCCTATTCAAATCCCGGTAGTCTACACACATCCTGACCTTGCCATATTTTTTAGGAACTGGCACGATGTTAGCAACCCATTGTGGATAGGATGTAACAGCCAGAAAGCCAGCGTTGAATTGTTTCATCACTTCTGCTTTAATCTTCTCAGACATGTCGGGCTTCATTCGGTGGACTTTTTGCTTGACCGGTGGACAATCCTCTCTTGTAGGGAGACGGTGAACCACGATGTCTGTGTCTAAGCCCGACATGTCTTCGTAAGACCAGGCGAAGATTTCAACATACTCATTTAACAGCTGTATCAGGCGCTCCTTGACACTTGGTTCCAGATTGGCACCCACTTGCACTTCCTTTCGGTCTTCCTCTGTTCCTAAGTTGACAGTCTCCAACGACTCTTCGTGAGGTAAGATGGCCCTTTCCTCTGCTGTAAAAGTCTGGCTAGCTCTCCTGGTACTTCACAACCTTCGTCATCTTCATACTCAGCCTGATTGACCAGATCTTCAGAGTTATTGAAGGACATAGCAGAATGGTCACCCATAGAATCCAGAGTGGATGGGTACCTGCATTTGTGAGCGTGGGTGTGCGTAAGGGATAGCCATCTTTAAACAAAAATGCAAAAGGAAATAAAATGAACACAGCAGTTTATCGATGAAAAACGTCCAATGAATCATTAAACATGGCATGTGGATATGAAGATAATCAAGACCCTTACAAATGGACCTGCATGCCCCGGGTAAGGCATGAGGTGAAAAAGTAGTGTATGGATTATTCAAAAGTAATTATTACAGACCAAAGGAAATGTTTGACAGATATTACTGATTAATAAAAGTAATGGGGACAAAGTCTTTTGCCTCCCAGTTGTGTAGTCCTCCCTCGACAGTTGGGTAGATCTAATCTTCAATGTTGGCCTCTTCGTCTTCACCTTCCAAAGCATTGATCCCATAAGGAGAGATCTTGATGGGTGCTTTTTCAACCTTTGAGCGGCGCATAGCTTTCTGTCCCGCAGCAGTGAATCCTAAACCATACTTGTCTGTTTTGTGAGGAATGTCCGGCAACTGCCCCCATGTTGAGCTCTTCCCTTCCTTCATTGCGGCCTTCGCGTCTTTTAGAGATGCCATCCTGGCCATCTGCTTTGGTACCTCAGCTATCACTTTTGCTACTTCCACCTCAGGAGAGACTTCCTCGAAGTGCTGGAATGGCGTCTCAATGAATTCACCCTCTACCTCTACATATCGGAACGAGTTCAGGTGACTGATCATATACTCTTCTTCACCGTGGACGGTTACTATCTTTCCCTTGACAGGGTACTTCAGCATTTGATGTAGGGAAGAGGTGATTGCCCCAGCATTGTGTATCCATGGTCTCCCCAATAAGCAAGAGTATGACGGATGGATGTCCATCACATAGAAAGTTGAGGGGAAAACCTCTGTGCCAACCTTAATGGGAATGTCTACCTCCCCATGTACCATTCTCTTTGACCCGTCAAACACCCTTACAATGATGTTACTTGGCCTTAACTCCAAACCTTCACAGTCTAAACGGTCGAGGGCCTTCTTAGGCAGTACGTTCAGAGAAGAACCAATATCGACTAGAACATGGGCCAGAGTAGTCCCTTGGCATTCTACTGACACATGTAACGCGTCGTTGTGTTTTCTTCCTTTTGAGGTTAGTTCAGCATCAGAGAAACCTAAACCGTTGTCTGCTGTAAGACTGGCTACACAGTTTTGGAATTGGTCGGTAGAGGTTTCCTGGGGTACATGGGCGGTCTTTAGGAACTTTATCAATGCTTTGGCGTGCGCCTCTGAACAAAGTAGCAATGTTAACATGGAGATTTTCGAGGGGGTTTACCCAAGTTGCTCTACCACTTCATAATCACTCTTTTTAATTATCTTCAAGATCTCCTCCATCTCTTTCTCAGAGGTTTCCGGGATGACCAAAGGTTGAGCCCTCGTCCTGACGAGCTCATCTTGGATCCCTTTACCCTTATCAGCAGAGGTAGGAGGGACAACAACAGGAACAGCAGCATCTTCAATCAATGGGGTTCTAGCGGAAAGTTTTATTGGTGCAGGAATAACTTTGGCGGCAGATGAGGGTCCAAAGATTGCCTTTGGGGGAGCAATCTCTAGAGAAAATACTCTCCCACTTCGGGTGATCTTGCTTGTGCCGGCAATGTTTCCAATGCTGGCATCCTCTTCATCGGAGCTTCCTTCGGTTATTTCAACTTGTTTAATACCATGGTAGTAGATTTCTCCACTGTAATTCCATGGTATTGACTTTTCAGAACTGTAGGAGACAGGCCCTGGCATAGTTATCTTCAGAAGAACAGACTTTGTAGCAGATGTAATCTTAACAGGCTTTCTGACGGCCTTGGAAAGATTGACGTGAATGGTGATAATTGAGACATCTTCAGTAGGGGTTGGAATAGCAGAAACTTTTTCAAACAGAATTTGTCGACTGTCCATCAGGCCTTGGATGCCTTTCTTCAATAACGGACAGTCAACTGGCAGAGAGTAACAACAGTAGCAGTCTTCTTTGCATCCCGGGAAAATTCCGGCCTTTAACAGATTTAACTTGATGGTTAACAGCGGAGTCATCAGGTCATTGACATCAGAAACATACAAATCTTCCTCAAAAGCATGGACATTTCGACCGTGCTTTGGCATTGGAGAAGATATCACGTTTGGTTTCTCTGGAGCATCGAACTCCACTTCCTTTGCATCTATTAAGTCTTGAATTTTATTTTTCAACGCCCAACAATTATTCGTGTCATGTCCGACGCTATCGGAATGGTAGGCGCATTTGGCATTGGCATTGTAGGCTGGTGAGGTTGTATTCACATTTTTCGGCGCTTCTTTGATATTTGTGAGATTCAGCTTTAACAAGTGTGGAAGAACTTGTGCGGGCGTCATATTAATGCGGGTGAACTGCCGTGGTGGCCGTTCTCCCCATTGCTGTTTAGGTCTGGACGGGTTATTGCGAGGCTGATCATTTGGTGGATTTTGGATCATTACGGCCCCCACAGTCGGCCTGCGCTCACCTCTTCTTGCTCCCCTTTGAGAATACACAACAACTGTCTCTTTCTTCGCTGGAAATGGTTTCTTAGCAATTGTAGATGCAGAGGCATCCTTCTGAATCTTCCCATTCTTGATACCGGCTTCTACCCGCTCGTCAGTCAGAATTAATTCAGTAAACCTCGAGGAAGAGCTACTGATCAGATGATTAAAGAATGGACCAGACAGGGTCCCAAGGAACATATCAACAAGTTCTCTATCAGAAAGAGGTGGCTGCACCCTTCCAGCCAGATCGCGCCACTTTTGGGCATATTCCTTAAATCCCTCACCTGAGGCCATTCCCATACTCTGTAGCTGAGTGCGGGTTGGTGCCAGGTCAGAATTATACTGATATTGGCGATAAAAAGCAGCTGCCAGATCCTCCCAACTACGTATCTCCGACCTTTCCAGCTTGTAAAACCAATCTAGCTGAGTGCCAGACAGACTATCTTGAAAGAAATGTACCCAGAGGTTTCTGTCAGATGTGTGAGGTTGGATTCTTCGAACATATGACCTTAGGTGCATTTTTGGGCAGGACAGCCCGTCATATCTTGCAAAAATAGGCATTTTGAACTTCGGGGGGATCACAATTACAGCAATTAATCCTAAATCTTCGAAATCCAAGCCTGGAACTCTCTGCAGCTCCATAGCTGCTAAACGGTCCTCCAAATTCTTGTACTTGTCATCAGCCGGTGGGTATTGTTGTTCTGAGTAGTCTTCGTCTTCTTCAGCCTCTTCTTCTTCAGCTTCGGATTCGGAAGGTACCGCAGCCCCTTTTCCTTTACTGTTTTCTTCTTTGGATGTGGAAGGAAATTCAAGGACCCTTCTGGCTTCACCCTCAAACCTTCTCCCCAAGGTAGCCACCCCGACTCTCTTCTTCTTCTTCTTTACTTGGTCTTTGTTCCCAAGCAGTGTCTTCAGATCCTCCTGACCCTTAGCTAAGGTCATCAGGAGTTGTTGAAACTGTGCGTTCTGAGACTGCAAGTCCTTGACCGTCTGTTCGAGATCCATCTTACTGAAATAAACAGCAGAAAGATAAGGAAACTTGGTGTGGAGACCTACTTATGCACATGATGAATGGTATGCTTATGTATGCAATGCATTCAAGGATTTAGAAAGTTCAAAATTGTTGCAAACAAAAAGAGCGCACGTCATATTAATAAGAGGAAATTTGTCAGTACATAAATGCCCCATGGGCCAAATATTACAAAATTTCTCAAGGTAAAAAGACGTTGCGCATCCTCTTTGGTGCAATGTAGGTGTTGAGGGTCTCTTCCTCATGGAGTCAGCGGGTAAGCTCCAAAACCTTCTTCTCACTGGCATAGAAGCTGGCCTCAAAAGTGTTATGTTCCTCCTTGAGTTGAATCCAACTCTTCTGCATTTCCTCCCACGATGTAGGCATGTCAAGATATAGGATGGTGTAGGGAACCTCTCCTTCCTTAACGGGCTCTTTAATCACAAGGAAAACGTGAGGATAAGGCATCATTAGACTCTGGGCTCAGATTCGTACCCACTTGAGATAAGGATCAAGAGGGATGGAGTTCTTGTGCCCCAGTGTCTTACTGTCTACCTTGTTAGGCATTCTCCAGGCTCTGATGAATCTTTGGCGAAGTCCTTGCGCATCGTTGTCGAAGTCAAAAACTAAGTCAGGAATCAACATGTCGTGAGGGCCATCCCTCCTTGCATATCCAAATTGTCTCAAAGCTAGACAAGGGTTGTAGGTAATGCCTCCTATAATGCCAAGTAATGGAACATTAGGGAACTCTCCACAACGATCGACGATGATGACATTTTCTCTGGACCGAGAACACCAATGTACATCAGAGTGAGTAAGGGTCATCAACCGTTGTGACCACCTTAGGCCTTCGTCATTCTTCAAGACAGATTGTGGAAGGTGCGAAATAAACCACCTTGCAAGGAGAGGAGTACAGCACATGAGAACACCCCTCTTTCTCATTGTTCGAGTGTAAAATGAGTAAAGAATGTCCCCAAGCAATGTTGGTATTGGATTTTTGGATAAGAAGATTTTGACGGCGTTGACATCTACAAGCTGGTTAGGATTTGGGAACAAGACCAACCCATAGATAAGGAGGGCCACAATTTCTTCAAAGGCTTGTAGGTCCAATGAATTCCAACATTCTTGTGCCTTCTCAAACAAGAATTTTGCTAAGAAGCCTTTGACACCGCTTCTAGTTTCCCAATGCCCCTTGATGTCAGATGGTTGCAAGTGTAGTGCTTGAGCAACATCTTCAGGCTTTGGTTCCTTTTCCGTACCGTTGTAGGGTAGTTGATTAAGGATAGGAATTCTCAAGAGTTGAGAAAATTCCTCCAAAGTGGGCACCAATTGATAGTCGGGGAATGTGAAACAGTGGTGAAGGGGGTCAAAGAACTGAAACAACACCTTTACCATGTCCTCTTCAATGTTGGTGCTGACTAAGCTGAGCAGTCTACCATGTCTTTCACTGAAGGGAGAGCTTTCCGGAATTCTTGATGTGAGCTCCTTGAGTTGAGGAGGGATTCTCACAAGGTTGACTTGGATGGTTTTTCTGCGAGGAACTTCCATGACCTACAAAACAAGAACAAAGATGAAGATCTAAACCCTTGAAATGGTTAGTATATGCATATGATGCTTTATGATGTTTATGATGTATGCACAAACATATGTACAAGCAATTCACACCAAACCCTAGTTTCAGGCTTGCATGAGGTTTCATAGGTGAGTACCCTCTTGAGTGTAGTTGGCTTAAAAAACCTGTCCTATAAATAGTAACCGGGTTCTAAGGAGCTCAATATCACGAGATTGTTTTCATTGTTCATTGTTTTGGTTTAGCCACTTAACTAGCGACCAAAATATTCCAAGAAAACAACCCTCAATGAGTGTAGTATCGAGTATCTACCAACTTCGGACTGCACCAAAGCCGGTCATCTCACTACCCCTAATGAAAGGCCAAGATGGTCAAGTAAGGTTCTAGGTCATTAGTGCTTAGTGACATCACTCAGAGGCCCCGTACTCTCCTTGATTGAACTCAAGGGTTACCGGTACTCACAAATATGTCGCACTAATATAGCTATTGCTTCAACCGTGTCGGTATACCCCGCACAGTTTCCACAACGTATTGCTATCTATGAATGTTTCCCCAAATCCGGGTGTAGGACTTCAAACCCAAACAAGAGAGCCAAGATGTAAAGCAATCAAAACAAACAATTAGTCATGCAAGAGGGTGATCTAAGCCCTAAGGTTACTCCACTTTTAAAATTCTCCCCAGCAGAGTCGCCAGTTCTGTGATACGGTGGGAGAACTGACTAGGGTTTTGTGTTTGTTTTCGCAAATGTTTCGGTTGAGCAAGAGTCGCCACCGACTTTTTATTTTATCCTAAGGAAAGGTTAAAAAGCACAGCAAAAACCTTTGAGATGTTTTCTTGGGTTCGGGGAGTAGATTATAGAAAGGGAAGGTATTAGCACCCTTTCTATCCATGGTTATCCATGGGCTCTTAGTTACTTGCTTAGATCACTCGCCTTGCATTTTCAATTGTTTGAAATGGTGCTTTCAATTGTTTGAAATGGTGCTTTGTGTGTGTGTTTGAATATGTTTTGAAAAGAGGCCATTGTTGTGGCAACCTTTGTAATGATCCATGTTGGGATGTATACAAAGATGTATGTCTTTTGAAAAGTTTTCAACGTTTTTGAAAGTTATTTTGAAAATGTGTTGTGATGTGTGTTTTGAAAAATAGGCAAGGGTTTTTGTTTTACAAGTTGGCAAGTAACCAAGAGCTATCTACCCTAAATTTCTCAAAGATCTTTGTTAGGTTTTAACCCTTTTAACAATTTTGTTCCACCATTGTATTTGGTGGACAATCTTGTGTTAGGATATGAACAGAACGGGCACGGGTCATCGTTTAGACAATGATTGGAATGGTGCCAAGTATCTTTGGGCAATTTTTCCTTTAGGGACTTGATCATTTTTTAGGCAACTTTCGAAAGCGTCATCGAGGGACTATGATCATTTGATTGTTTTGTTTTTGCCAAAGATACCTAACATACAATATGGCCCATTTTTGAAGGCAACAAGTGGAGTACCCTAGGGGTGCAAGTGTGATTAGTGTTGTCCATTTTCATGTTTGTTTATCTTGAAATTAGGTCAAACTATTTTTGGTTGATTTTGCATACAAACCCTAATTCTAACATGGCAAATTTAGAAAGCTTTTAAATGCGAAAAATAAAAGGTCCTAAGTTATTACAACACAACATATGGGATGGGGGATACAAATGTTCAAATGGGGATATTTTAGCAAGAAATTAAACCTAAACTATTACATCCAAATTGAATTATACAAATTATTTAATATACAACAATTAAATAAAAATGTAATAAATG
Source organism: Vicia faba (assembly GCA_948472305.1). NCBI lineage: Eukaryota > Viridiplantae > Streptophyta > Magnoliopsida > Fabales > Fabaceae > Vicia > Vicia faba. The sequence continues at coordinate 1,050,020,071 of OX451736.1, read as the reverse complement.
TGCAAGATGCAAAAATGTTTTTTTTATATGTATGAAAAAAGTATTTTTTTATGTGTCAAATAAACAAAAATAAAATTAATTAATTTTTGGTATTTTTATGCATTTAGGGTAAAACCCTAATTTTATCAATAAAAGGTATTAATTATTTAATATATGTAATATTTATTAATTATGTACAAAAAATAAGTAAAAGAAGGTATATTATAAAAAAAGTATTTTTTGAGGTCAAAATATTAATAAAAATAAAATGTATTAATTCTTTGTATTTTCCCTAAATATACTAATAAACATATAAGTATTTTACATTATTTATTATATATATATTATATGTACAAAAAATAAAATATTTAATATTATAAAAAATATATATTTATTATAAAATGTTTTCAAGAGATAACATAAAAATAAAAAAAATCAGAAATAAAATATGTTTGTATTATTTTTTTATATTTTAAAATAAAAGTATACTTATTTATTTATTTACAAAACTAAATAAAGCCAAATAAATATCAAAATAAATGCAAAAAATATGGGAAAAATAATTTTAATATTTTTTATGCTTTGTCGACAATAAATAAGTCAGAAACAAAAATCAAAAGTCAAAAATAATGAAAATAAAATGCAATGGGCCAAGGAGGTGCAAATGTGAAATAGTGGTGTGAAAAGAAAAAACAAATCTCAGGCCCAGCCCAAGACTTTATCTTCTTCAACCTTCAGCTTCTTTGAACAAAACGCGTGCCTCTGCTATCTCAAGATCCTTGGACTTTTAGCACAAACTCACAACATGAAAAATGTTAAGCATCAAGCCACGATTCCAGACATATAAAAAACTTAACCTAACTCTCAGAAATGAGAGAGAATTTCTCCATCCCTAATTCTTAACCTAAGTTTTTGTCAATGTTCAGGTTCAAAATACTCTCAGCATATGCAATATAAATGGAAAGTAAAGATATGTATGGCTTCAGGGACATGAGTAGAACATTTTTCATTCACAAACTTAGAGCTAACTCTTCCTATATTGAGAGATAGAAGTTCATGAACTTACCTGTTCAGCTTGGATCGTGTCTGAAAATGGAGGGACCTTCAAGGCAAAATGAGGATTGGTACAGCTTGCTTGAAGTTCAGAGATGCTATTCCAACCTTTAGTTTGCTTTGAAACCAAGTGAATCAAGCTATAGCAATCCACCTGCAAAACAGAAAATGTGAAAATGGTGAAGTTGGTTAGAGGTGTTACAGTCTGCTTCCAAGGCTTGGGACAGTTTGTATGGATGGTAGGGAATGTGTTTGAACTGGTTTGGATGAAAATGCACGAGTGGATTGAGCTATGGGATTCAAACTGCAGCTTATGCCCTGTTTTTGCAGTTTTATGGTGTTTTTGTGAATGGAGAGATATGGAAGGTGATAGGCTCGTGTTTCAACTCAGTTATGTTATTTGGAAGGTGTACAACAACTTTGCTTAAGCTTGTCCTTGCTGAAATGAGAGTTGGTGTTGGTTATGCCAAGTTACTTCACACTTAAGCCAGAAAAATCAACTTGGTTCTCTAGACTTGTACAGGCCTCTATCTATGCTGCACAATTCAGTCTTGATTAGTGGGATATGATATGCCTTTGTGCCTCAAAGATCTGCATTGTACCTCATAGATTGCAAAGTTGACATAAAGTAACACTTTACAAAAATGGATAATATGCTTTTTCTTATTAAGGCTTAATCTTGTATGCAATGCTTAAACACATAATGTAAGACTTGAACACAAGGGATTTGCATTAAATTTATGAGTGTGAATGAGATAAAGGACCTGTAATTCATCTTAGAACATGCTGAGTTCAAAAATGCAAGGTTATGGACATGTACATTGGCCATGAACAAAGTGAGTTTTGCCCATATTGCCAAATTCGATTCTCCCTAACCACGAGGTTGTTTGATGAGTTCTTGGACATTTTGGAAAGCTTGGAATGTGTACTACAATCCATATTTGTAATTCAAATTTAAATTCCAAGTGGAAGCATGTGAAAAGTGGCCATGAAGTTAGGCAAAAATCCTGCCTAAAATAGGTCAAAATTTCTCTAAGTTAAGAATGTCTTGCACCCTTGTTCCAAAAATCATAACTTGAGCTACAAGCTTCTTTTGAGGAAACTTTGTGAATCAAAGTTTTATATTTTTCCATGGACTACAACTTTCATGTTTTGACTTTTGATTGAATCCAAATGCATCTTGGTGAAAAAATGGTACAAAGTTAGGAAAAAATTAGGGATTTTCATAACTTAGAAAAATTCTGTTATGAAAATTCTTCATTTCAAACCCTAATTTGTGATTTTTGATTTATTGATGAACAAGTTTCATAATTTGGCATGTTTTGATGAAAAATGAATCTTGACACTTGATTTTGACCAAAAAGTCAAAGTTTGACTTTTCAGTATACAGTCAAAAATTGATCAATTGACTGGAAAATTCATTTGTTAATCTTGTGCATTTGGGATCTTTTGAATTTGTTGAACATGTCAAGACAATTCCATGGGGTCATTGAGTCCATATATGAGCTTGGTTTGCCATTGGCTAGGTCAAACAGTCAAAAATTGCCTTTGTGCAGTCAAAACCCTAAAAATGACCATTTTGCCCTTTTGGTGATCTGATCAAATTTCTTGTGGAATTATGATCCAAACTTGACCAAATGGTTCAAATGAGTTCATAATGTTGATGTGTGTCAAAAATCATGAGGTTTGACTGTCAATTGACCACAGTTGACTTTTTCCCCAATACAGCTGATTTCTAGGTCAATTGTCCAGTTGACTGGGCAAAGATTGGAATCAAGGCTTGAAACTTGGTATGGATAAACTTGTGAGTCCAAAATGAAGCATGGAAGTCATCTTAGGCATTCTAGATCAAAACATCTTTGTGCAAACACAAACCCTAATTTGGGTCAACAGTGCAAGGAGGAGTCTTGAGCAGAGGAAACCCTAACTGGATCTTGAGCTCTAAGGGTATTGTGATGAGAAAATGTTGAGGAAATGGGAGGGCAAATTTTGGGGTACAACAATATGCATTGTCAAAGTTGGACAATTTTTGAAAAAATGCATGAAGCAAATATTGACCAAACTTGGATTTTTTCCAAATGGGTCTATCTTTTCAAATTTGAAACTCATTCCTAACATGGTCAACGACCTCTAAGCCCACCCATACATTTTTCTACTATTTATGTTATTTGTTTTGATATTTTATTCATTAAAATTCAGAATTAAATAAATAAATAATAGAAATATAGTAAATTTTGATGTGAATCCATTTTGGGAAAGTTTTATGGTGGTTTATGTCAATTGATTTCGTGCAATAACTTTTCAAATATGTCCAGGTTCATCCACGTGTGAAAATGGCATAAAATTATCAAATATGGCATTTTTTTCAAATCTTGATCATGGTCTTAAAACACAACATTATGAGGGAGATTCTTTCCATGCTTTCTTGTCTCCTCATTCTCCTCTATAAATATAGAGCCATACAAGCTTGAAAGGGACGAAAATCCTCTCTAAAAATCTCTCAAAAAGCTCTTCAAAAAGCTCTCTAAAAGCTCTTCAAAAACCGCTCCAGAAATCAAAGAATTGGTGCAAGTCATATCTCGAGGTTCCGGTCTCTCTCAATTGACATCAAGCCTCAAACCATCCTCTTGAAGTCCTCAAGAGTCTTACAAGGCCCAAGAGCAATCCATCACACGCCTAGCACACCCCCATTTGACGACACCGGTTTGGTAAAATTTTAAATTTCGAATATCTAATTTTAATCACATTTTATGGTATGCTAACGTTTGCTTGAGTTTATATAGAACAGTTATGGATGTTTGAATCATAGGTTCCACGCAAGAATCAAAAAACACCATAGTTAGAGCATGAAGTTTTCGAAGATTCGGGCCTAGAGATTTCTGATGATTGCACCCCCACATTGCAGGCCCAGTTTGCTTTTCTCTAATTCTTTTATATTTATATTATTTAATTTATTTATTTTACTAACCCATCAAATTATTTTCTTTTTTATCAAAAAATCACAAAACATTTTTCTATCCAATTAAATTCAAGATATTTATTTTTATTAAAAAAAAGTAATTAATTTAATTAGGTTATTAATTATTAGACAACTTTAATTTCTTTTTACATAATTAAAATTAATTAGAATAAATAGGTTTTATTACTAACTTAATTATTTTATTTCTTTCCTAAAATAAAATAAAAACCCAAAAATATGTCATTTAATTATTTTCATTAATTAATTTAATAACCAACCAATTTTGCATTTAATTTAAAAATCTAATTTCTTTTCTTAAAAAAATATTAAAAACAACAAAAAAAACATTTTCTTTTTTTAATTAGGATAGAAGGGTCAAAACCCTAATTTCACATCGATCTAATTTTTAATCGCGCGCTTTATTATTATTTTTCCCAATTATTGTATCTGCTCACAGTTTGTAATAATTTAATTAGGACGTTTATTTACCTTTACCGCTTTTATTTATTTTTTTACGATATTTAATGTAACTGCTCATGGGATGTAATAGTTTAATTAGGACGTTTATTCTACATTTATCGTTTTTATTTTCAAAGGGTTGTTTTTGGCGATGTAAATACCCGACGCCTTGTAATAATTTAGTTTAATTTCCGCACCTTTAATTCTGCAAATTATTCAACTGCTAGATGTTTGATAATAGGGTTTGCATGACAAGACTGAATGCTTAATCTTAAAATCAAGTTAGATCACCCTTAACATGTGCAAAGATAAAAATAATTGAAAATAACACACTCGCACATGTGCACTCTTAGGGTACACCCCACTTGGTTGCCTTCGTACACGGTCATTGAGTATAGGTCACTTTAGAGGTCGTCCTCTTGTCTAAAGATCATAGTCGCCTCAAAACGGTTTCCTCGGATATAATTGCTTCAAACAAATTATCTAAGACATCAGGGTTACCGCTAAGGCATCCTAACATTACTTTGGTGACAGTAAGTCCCTAAATTCAAATTGACCCTCAAACTCCAACGACGGTGCTACCTACTCATTAATAGTGGGATAGCATTGTCTAAAGGACATTAGCATAGAACACTTCCTTTTTCGAGTAGGTAGATGGTTCTTAAGTACTTGCTCTTTCAAAAAAACAAAATCTTTTTCACACTTACACTTTTTCAAACAAAGTTTTCAAAAACACTTCATACGCTCTTGAGGACAGAAGCAAGAGTTAAATTGAAGTTTTCAAAACAAAAACTTTTCTCAAAACCCACAAGCACAAAGAAAGCAATTTTGAAAGCAGTTGAGCAAGTACCTAAGAGCCCATGGATAACCACGGATAGAAAGGGTGCTAACACATTCCCTTTCTATAATCTACCCCCCGAACCCGAGAAATATCTTGAAAAAGAAATTTTTCTGTGCTTTTTTCCTTTCCTTGTTGGATAAAATAAAAGTCGGTGGCGACTCTTGCTTACCGCGACATTTTGCAAACACAAACGCAAAATGCAAACCAGCATTCCAAAAATAAGTCAGTTCCTTCCCACCGTATCACAAATCTTATGCGTGATATGCCTCTCAACCTTTTCCATTTGTCTAGTTAGTCACGGTCTCCATCTTTTATCTATATATACATATCTTTTCTCTTCCCTTGAACTATTGAATGCTTTTATTATCACTTAAATTTTATACTTTATCTCTTCTCTCGTCTTGTCTCTAGTTAATTTCCATGGAGATGAGAGTCTTCTTGAAGTCATAACTAAAGAACAAACAAGCTCCGCCATCTTAGTAATAGACAAATTGCTTGCAGTGTCACCCGAGTCACTTACTTTCAAGAAGTGACAAATTACTTCACCATGTTGGATAAACATGTCTATGCAAACCTTGTCAAAGACTTTTGGAAACATGCTTACATTGTGTGTGAAGGTTGTTCTATTGCTTTCTGTGTCTTCGATGTTCTCATAACCATCACCCTTTGTTCAATTGTCCTTGCTACTGGTTGTGAGAATATTGGATTTAATGTTGAACATGTTAAGAGTCGATATCTTCTTGATGAAGAACTTGTTACTCTTCACTACTCAACATCCAGTTACAAGCCTAACAATCCAAAAAATCTTCTTCCCATTCCAAAAAGTTGGTTCAAGTTCTCGTTAACTGATTTTCATCCTAGGAGAGTTCACAAAGATATGTCTTATGACGACCGACTTCTTCTATTTTTGCTGGTCAATGATATTCGAATAAGTTTGCCATAGACTGTCTTAATTTTCTGCAAAAGTTCATCACGCTCTCCAAAAATGAATTTAAGTCCTTCATACCTTTTGGAAGAATTCTCTTCAAGATCTTCTTTAGAGAAGGAATTGTTGAATGCATCCGGAGAACTGGTTCTGCAAATGGTCTGGTAAAGAAAAAGTGTGAACTCTTTGATGGTTAAATGATGTATGTTTATTGTCTATGTTTCTTTGTGTCTGTTTGTTCCAATTGTTCTATCGAGTATGTACTTTTTCATTTTTAATAAATGAAAGTTGCTTCTTTTGTTGGTTATCTTTAAAGTTTGTTATTTTGTCTCTTTATTACCTTTTTGATTTTTGACAAAGGGGGAGAAATTAAAATGATTTTGATAATATTTATTCTCAGAATCTTAAACTCAAACATATATAATGTTGTTGCTACTAACTGTTTGTTTGATGTTTCATTCCAGGAACTTTGAATAGGTTCACTAAGTATTCTAAGACAAGTTGAATATGAAGATCCTTCTAACTAAGGTTGAGAAACTTATGGATAAAATAAACTTTTATTTCATATATAAGAAGTTGTACACTTTGTGAATATATGTATTGTTGTACCCCAAAATTTTCCCTCTCATTTATCAAGAATTTGCTCACAAGATCTCCCTTGATCCAAGACTGCACTAGGGTTTGATCAGCTCAAGACACCTCCTTAGGCACTGATGACCAAAATTAGGGTTTGAGTTTTCACAATTATATTTGAGCTTCCAACTCCCCATATGACTTTCATGGATCATTATGGACCCTCAAGATTACTCATGTCAAGTTTCAAGCTTTGAATCACATTTTTGATCAGTCAATTGAGCAATTGACCTAAAAATCAGTTGTATTGGGGAAAAAGTCAACCATGGCCAATTTACAGTCAAACTTCATAATTTTTTATCCATATAAACATTTTAAACTTATATGTATCATTTGATCAAGTTTGGACCACAACTTCTCAAATCTCCAAAAGGGCAAAATGGTTAAAATTAGGGTTTTGACTGAGAAGGAGCAATTTCTGATTTTTGACCAAGAAAATGGTCAATTGGTTTAAGGAATGATATCAAGAGTCCAATTGAATCATTTTGACCTAATGGCATGGTTCAAAACATTGCAAGTCCATTGAATTGACGGATGAATTTTTTAGACAATTGATCAAAAGTCAATTGTATACTGAAAAGTCAAACTTTGACTTTTTTGGTCAAATTCAAGTGCCAAAGATCATAATTCATCAAAACATGTCAAAATATGAAACTTATTCATCAATAAATCAAAAAGTCAAGATTTCATTTTGAAAAGTCAAAATTTCTAAACTTAGAAATTTTTCTAAGTGTTGGAAATTTCATGTTTTTTTATAACTTTGAACAAAATTTTCACCATGATGCAAGATGATTCAAGAGAAACTTCCAACATGAAAGTTGTAGATCTCCATGAAATCTACAACTTTTATTTACAAAACTCCTTCCAAAAATTCTTGGATATCAAGTTATAATTTTATGAACATGTGGTCATGAAACTAAACACTTGGTGAAATTTTGCCCTAATTTGGTCAGGATTTTGACCCAACATCATGGCACTTTTTCATATAGTTCCAAGGGTAATATTCAAAAGCAATTGAAAGATGGGTTGTAGAGAATATTTCAAGCTTTCCAAAATGTCTAAGAACTCCTTGAGATCATTATTGAGTAGGGAAAATTGAAGAGATAAAGTTAGGATTTTGTCACTTGAATTACAAGTCATTTTTGATGAACACTTGAACTAAATCCATGCTAGGCTGCATAATCTTTGCTTTGCAGGACTCAAACTTGTTTGTCACTCCATAATTAAATGTTTACACAACATATGGAGCCATTATCCAAGCATTTGAACCATTATCCGATTTGCATTTCCATTTTTAGAAGAAAGGCACCATTGCTATTCTTGAAAAGTGGCTTTAATCATAAAGTCCACTCTCCTTGAGCATTGAACTTATTCTTTCTGCACACACAAACCCTATAAACCAAAAGCAAGCATGTCCAAAGTACTAACTACTCTATGCAGCCCTGTACTTTGCCTTGAAACAAGATGTTTCAACTTTGCCTCAAAAACAAGAAAGATGCTACAAAATTTGGTTTTCAAATTCTGACTTGTTATAAGACATAAGACCTCTTGCCTATAAATACATACACTATTTGCAAGATAACACACAAATAGACAAGCCCTGAAAACTTCTAAAACTCAGAACTGCATCACAAACCACCATTGTTGCATATTCTGACCAAGAACTTCAAACTTCCATTTCACTCGTGCGTTTCCTGGCCTCTTGCCTCCAAAAGATTACAAACATCATACATAAGCCATCCATATCCCTGTTACACAATTGTAACACCATCTTCATCTATTTCCAAGTTTAAAAATAGTGCATCACAGTTGGACTTCTCCAGACTATTCCAGCCACCCTCGGCTCAATCCAGCCATTGTATTAGCTTCCTAGATGTCCAAGGAAGCTAACTTGATCATCAGCACTGCCTGAAACAAGCTCAAATCCATTTCACGATTTCCAGTTTTGAGGTATTTTTCTTGAACTTCTATCTTCATATTTAGGCATTGTTAGGCTTGCATTTGTGAAGATAAAATGTAGACATCATTGCCCTGAAACTATACATGTCCATAGATTTCATTTATTTTGATTGAGCTAGGAGAATTTTGAGTTTGAATTTGCTGAAATATTTAGGTCAGAATTTGGTACTTTGAGAAATTCTCATTCATCTTTGATTTATAGCTTATGATATTTATATGGTTGAATTCGTGTGACAAAATGGAGCAATTTTCATGTTTACATTTTTGCAAATGGTTGAGAAATGAGTAAGTTACAGATCCTTTGGTTGGAGGTTGAAGATGAAGTGTAATCAGGGCGCATTTTGTGTTATGTATTTATCCTTTCACACAAGTTAACGGATGTATCACCACCCCAGTGGTTAAAGCGTGCGTCTGTCACCCTTAGGTCCTGGGTTCAAGCCCCAGCATGAACTTTTGCATTTTTTCACTTATTTTTTGACATTTTTGTGCCTTTTTTTGCAGCACATGTTCCCTTATGATGGGCCTTACATTTTTGCTGACTCCTAACCCCAGTTTCACTTTTGCACCCCCTAGCCAATTATTTTCTTTGTTTCATTTTCTCTTTTTATTTTATTTTCATTTCATATTTTCTTTTATTATTTTCACTATTATTATTATTATTATTATTAATAAAAATCTAAAAATATTTTTATTTATTATTTGCACTTATATATTTCATTTTATTTTTCTTATAAAAAACAAAAGGACTAAAAATACTTTCTTAAATAAATTAATTTACTTTTTGTTAATAAGTATTTAGACATAGGTTTAATTATCTATTTTCTTAGTTACGATTAATTTAGAACTTAGGATTATTTTGATTAATTAATTTTCATATTACTTTTATTTAACTTGAAATATTTTCATAAAAACCCTAAAAAACATTTTTTAACTTAATTTCCCTCCTAATTAATTTAGGTTTTAGATTTTGTTTATTTTTCCATTAATCATCTCACTTAATTAGGTCAAAACCCTTTCATAAAAAATTAAAAAAAAAAATCATATTTCTTTATATTCATATTCTTGCATTTTTTACCTTTATTTTTGTATATTTGTTCAATTTCAATATGGTTGTAATAGACTAATTAGGTTTAAATTCTTGTAATCCCCATTCATAAATTTGTACACCCCCTCCCCATAAATGTTGTAATAGCGTAGTAACTTTAAATTTCGCAATTTATCGCTTTTATATAACATGCTAGTAATTAGGGTTTGTATGGAAAGACTAAAACCAATACTTAGAAAATCCTAATTCAAGACCAAAACAAGCATGAAAATGATACACTTGCACACAAGCACCCCTAGGGTAAATCCACTTGGTTGCCTTTACAAAATGACCATATTATGCATGCAAGGTATCTTAGCAAAAACAAGCAAATACAAGAGCATAGCCCCTCGACGATGCTATCTAAGTTGCCTTATAAATTATCTTAGTCCCTCAAAAAGAATGCTAAGATACCTTGCAACATTGCTAATCATGGTTATAGGATGACCCACGCCCGTCCCATTTACATCCAAAGATAGGGTTGCTTACCAAATCAATGGTAAGACAACAATGTCAAAGGAAAAGAAAATGAACAAGAAAGACATTTGAATAGGTAGATTACTCCTAATTACTTTCTCCATTTCAAAACAAACATCCTTGCTATTTTCAAAACAAACACATACACTTTCAAATATCTTACAAAATTGAAAACATTTTCAAAATATCAAACATCTTTGTATACATTCTTACAAACAAGAATCATTACAAAGATTGCCTAAACTTTCAAAAACCACCTTAAGCACAATTTCAAAAACTTTCAAAAACCACCTTAAGCACAATTTCAAAAAAAAAGCAAGTGGTATAGTAAGTAACTAAGAGCCCATGGAAAACCATGGATGAAAAGGGTGTTAATACCTTTCCTTTTCATAATCTACCCCCTAAACTCAAGAAACAATCTCAAAGGTCTTTCCTGTGCTTTCTCACCTTTCCTTTTGGGTAAAAGAAAATTCGATGGCGACTCTTTCTAACCGCAACATTTGCGATCAAACGCAAAACCTTCAAGTCAGTTCTCCCATCGTATCACAGAACTGGCGACTCTGCTGGGGGAAATTTTAAAAGTGGGGTTACCTTAGGGTTAGATCATATTACTTGCTTACATTGTTTGATTTGTTTGCTTTACATTATGGTTATTTGTTTGGGTTTGAATCCTCTACCCGGATTTGGGATACATTATAGGTAAGTAGCAATACGTTGTGGAAACTATGTGGGGTATGCCGACATGGTCTAAGCAATGTTACGTTAGTGCGACATATTTGTGGGTACCGGTAGCCTTTGAGTTAATAAAAGAGAATACGGGGCCGCTGAGTGATGTCATGAAGCACTAATGAACTTTTAGAACCTTTACTTGACCAACTTGGCCTTTAGGATATAGTGAGATGACCGGCTTTGGTACAGTCTGAAGTTGGTAGATACTCGATACTACACTCATTGAGGTTTAATTTCTTGGGATATTTCGGTCTCCATTAAAGAGGCTTGTGCTGAAACAATGACCAAGGAAACAAACCAATGATATTGAGCTACTTTGAACCCAGTTACTATTACTAGGACAGGTTTGAGCCAACTAAACTTCAAGAGGATACTTACCTATAAAAATCCAAGCAAACCTAAACCTAGGGACTTGTTTGTTTTGTTTGTATATACATACTTGTACATAACATCATGAACATCATAACATCATACACATTCACTAACCATTTCAAGGATTTTGGGATTCATATTTGTTCTTATTTTGTAGGATATGGATTCTCTTCGCAGGAAAACTATTTAAGTCAACCTTGTAAGGATCCCTCCACAACTTAAGGAGATAGCTTCAAGGATTCCTGAAAACTCTCCATCTACCGAGAGACATGGTCGTCTACTCAACTTGGTCACCTCTAACACAGATGAGGACATGGTGAAGGTGCTCTTTCAGTTCTTTGATCCTTTACACCATTGCTTCACATTTCCCGACTATCAACTTGTGCCTACTTTAGAAGAATTCTCCCGACTCTTGAGGATTCCCATTCTCAACCAACTACCTTTCAATGGTACAGAAAGAGACCCAAATCCAGAAGAGATTGCTCAAGATCTACACTTACACTCATTTGATATCACAACTCATTGGGAAATAAGGAGTGGTGTCAAAGGTTTCCTAGCAAAGTTTTTGTTTGAGAAAGCCCAAAACTGTTGGAATTCCTTGGTGTGATATGGTGGGAGAACTGACTTGAGGGTTTTGCGTTTTATCGCAAATGTTTCAGTTAGCAAGAGTCGCCACCGACTTTTCTTTTATCCAAAAGGAAAGGTGAAAAAGCACAGGAAAGACCTTTGAGATTGTTTCTTGAGTCTGGGGGGTAGATTATGAAAAGGGAAGGTATTAGCACCCTTTTCATCCATGGTTTTCCATGGGATCTTAGTTACTTGCTAGATCACTTGCTTTTTGTTTTGAAATTGTGCTTTGTGTGGTTTTGAAAGTATTTTGTAAAAGAGGCCATTGTTTTAGGCAATCTTTGTAATGATTCTCGTTTTTAAGAATGTATACAAAGATGTTTGTCTTTTTGAAAATGTTTTTAATGTTTGTAAGATGTTTTTGAAATGTGTGTGTTTATTTTGGAAAATAGCAAGGATAGTTGTTTTGAAATGGAGCAAGTAACTAGAAGTAATCTACCTACTCAAATATCTTTCTTGTTCATTTTCTATTCCTTTGACATTGTTGTCTTACCATTGATTTGGTAAGCAACCCTATCTTTGGATGTAAACGGGAAGGGCGTGGGTCATTGTATAACCATGATCAGCAATGTTGCAAAGTATCTTAGCATTTTTTAAGGGACTAAGATCATTTTATAAGGCAACTTTGAATAGCGTCATCGAGGGACTATGATCTTATATTTGTTTGTTTTGCCAAGATACCTCGCATGCGTAATATGGCCATTTTTGTATAAGGTAACCAAGTGGAGAAACCCTAAGGATGCTTGCGTGCAAGTGTGTTTTTTTCATGCTTTGATTTTGTCTTGGATTAGGGTTTTCTATTTGATTTGTTTTGATCTTGCCATACAAGCCCTAATTACTAGCATGGTATGTAAAAGCGGTAAATTGCGTAATTTAAAGATTACTACGCTATTACAACATTTTATGGGAGGGGGGAATACAAATTGTGAATGGGGATTTGCAATAATGTAAATCTAATTAAGCTATTACAACCAAATCGAGTTTGTACAAATATTTGAATAAACAATATATAATATAATTTAAATATGCAATGTTATGTATATGCAAGGAAAAGAAATTGTTTTATTTTTCATATGCAAAAGAATTTTGACCTAATCCTAATATCTTAAGAAAAGGAAATTAATTCTTGAAAAATGGTTAACCCTAATTTCTAATTTAAAAGAAAATAAAGTTCCTTACGTATTATTTTTTGTGTATTTTTTGTATTAAAAATAATAGATAATATTTTGAAAATATTTGGTCTTTTTATATATTAAAAATATATTTATAAGTGTGAGAAAAAGAATAAATAATTAAACTAATTCTATTTTTTATTTACAAGTTTATTAGGGAAAAATAGTTAATACATAACTAAAAAATATATATTCTTTATGAGAAAAATAAAATAAAATAAACAAAATATAATATTTATCATTTTTACATTTTTTATGATTTTTAATAATTTAAGAAAAATATATTTAATGAAATAAAATAACATAAAATAAATAAATGAAAATAGTTGGGCCAGGGGTGCCCTGAGTAATCAGGTGGTATCATGTTAGGAAAAAAACACTAGGCCCAAATGTTGAAGCCCACCCTGCAAACAACAAAAAAAAATGGATGAAAAAATGTGAAAAATGCAAAAAGGCAGCGCCAAGGCTCGAACCTATGACCTTAAGCATTTTAGCGCGTTGCCTTACCACTAGGGTGGTTGTACATCCGTTAGTTCATATGAAAACGAAAATACATAACATGAATCCCTTCCTTGCCCTGTACTTCGTCTTCTTCCTCAAGCTGGCCAGAACCTCTGTATCTTTCTCATTTCTCCATGAAAATGGAAACTTCCAACATGAAAATGATAGTATTCTTTCCCACGATTTCAGACATGTAACTTATGAAAACTAACAATCAAAGATCAAAACTAATTTTAAATGCCCTAATTTCAACCCTAATTTTTACAGAAATTTGAACTCTAAAGTTCTCTATACATAATGAACAGAAATGAAATCTATGTACATGGTTGGCTTTAGCACAATAATATCTACATGTTCCTTTCACAAATTGTGGCCAATGGATGCCTGTATGAAGAGATAAAAGTTGGAGTTCTTACCTCTTTCAGCTGAGATTGTGAATGGAGTTTGAGTGAGATTTATGAAGGCCTGAAGATTCTTTTAGCTTGCTTGAACCTCCCTGAGTGTGTTCCAATCCTTACCTTGCTTTGAAAGTGCTTGAATCTCTCTGTCCAAGTCAACCTGCAAGCTTGAAAAACAAAAATGGCAGATGGAGAAGGAGGTGTTACAGTGAAGGGGTGATGGTCTGGAACACTTAGATATGAGGTAGGTAAAGTGTTTGAATGATTAGAACTTGAAACGCACGAGTAAATTTCTGGATTGCTATGCTTGGTTTATAACTGTAAGTTTTTTACAGGTTTTTGGTGATAGGGAGTTTTGGAGTGTTTCTGGCCTTGAGAAATCGTGTCCTAAGTTGTAATGTGTTTGTGTATTAGTATGGAGAAGGTTTCTAATCCACTCCACAACAGATTTCTGAGTTGTAGCCTTTTTGCACTCTTACTTGCTTTTTTAAGAAAGGTGAAGATACCACTCCCTACATGCTTGTACAGGCCTGCTTGGAGTTGGTACAAGTTCTAGACAACTTGCTTTTGGTTTATAGGACTTGTGTGTGCAGAGAAAATAGGTCCAATGCTCAAGAAGTGAAAAGTTACAAAAGTTATGCTTTTCAAAAATGGCAATGGCAACTTTGTGCCATTTATGGAATTAAAGCTTGGACAAAGATTCTTGTGCTTGAATTAAGGATTTATCAACTGAGTAATCATTAAATTATGAAGTTAGAAACAAGTTTTATACCTGTAAAGCAAGGATTAGGCAACATAGGTTCAGATTTGAATTTTGTTCTTCATGAAATGGCTTGAAATCAAAGCGAGAAATTGCCAACTTCATCTCTTCGATTCTCCCTACTCAAAAATGATCTCAAGGATTTCTTGGACATTTTGGAAAGCTTGAAATGTTATCTATAACTCATCTTTGAAATTAATTTCAATATTCCTCTTGGAACTAGATGAAAAATTTCCATGAAGTTAGGTCAAAAACCTGCCTAAGTTAGGGCAAAATTTCACTAAGTTATTTTAGTTCATGGGCATGTATTCACAAAATTATATCTTGAGATCCAAGCATCTTTATGGGAAAATGTGTGAATAAAAGTTGTAGATTTCATGGATATCTACAACTTTCATTTTGGGAATTTCCTTTGAATCATCTTGTAACATGGTGGAAAATTGGCTTAAAGTTGAGAAAAAATAAGAAATTTTCTATACTTAGAAAATTTTCTAAGTTAAGAAAAATTTCAAATTTCAAAACCAAATCTTCAATCTTTGGTTTATTGATGAAAAAGTTTAACATTTTGACATGTTTTGATGAATTGTGATCCTTGGCACTTGGTTTTGACCAAAAATTCAAAGTTTGACTTTTCAGTATACAGTTGACTTTTGATCAGTTGACTATAAATTTCATTTGTCAATCCAATGAAAATGCAATGTTTTAAACCATGTCATTAGGTCAAGATGATAAAAATGAACCCTTGTAATCATGCTTCAAATCAATTGGTCATTTTCTAGGTCAAAAATCAGGAATGTCCCTTTCTCAGTCAAAACCTTAATTTTGACCATTTTGCCCTTTTGATGATTTGGTCAAATTTCTTGAGGAATTGTGGTCCAAACTTGATCAAATGATACATATGAGTCCAAAATGTTGATGTGGATCAAAAATTATGAATTTTGACTGTTAATTGACCATGGTTGACTTTTCCCCCAATACAATTGATTTTTAGGTCAACTGTCCAATTGACTGATAAAAAATGTGATTCAAAGCTTGAAACTTGACATGAGTAATCTTAGGGGTCCATGATAATACTTGAAAGTCATATGAGGCATTGATAATCCCAAAATCCTTGTGCAATCCCAAACCCTAATTTTGGGTCATCAGTGCAAGATGAGATATCTTGAGTTGATCAAACCCTAATCCAGTCTTGAGTTAAAGAGATCTTGTGAGAAAAGTCTTGATAAATGAGAGGGCAAATTTTGGGGTACAACACTTGTATTTGTAAGCCTTTGAGGAAATTGTGGCTCTCCTCATCTATGGGACGATTTTGTTTCCAAATCCTGACCAACTCATAGATGTGAACGCCGTCAAAATCTTCATATCCCGCAACCCGATGCCTACATTGCTAGGAGACATCCTACACTCTTTTCACACTCACGCAATGAGGAAAAGAGGTGTCCTTATGTGTTGCACTCCTCTCTTAGCAAGATGGTTTATCTCGCATCTTCCCCAATCTGTATTAAAGAATGAGTAAGGTTCAAGGTGGTCACAAAGGTTGATGACGCTCAAACATTTAGACATTCATCGGTGCTCCCGATCCATAGAGAATGTTACTATTGTCGACCGTTGTGGAGAATTTCCTAATGTCCCTTTACTTGGCATTAGGGGAGGTATCACCTACAACCCCTGCTTAGCCTTAAGACAATTTGGTTACGCCCGAAGAGATGGCCCACACGAGATGCTGATTCAAGGTTTGGTATTTGACTACGACAACGACGATCAAGGTCTTCGCCAGAGATTTATCCGAGCTTAGAGGATGTTAAACAAGGTAGATAGCAAGACTTTGGGGCACAAGAATTCCATCCCTCTTGAGCCTTACCTCAAATGGGTACGAGCTCGTGCTCAGAGTCTTATAATGCCTTACCCCTCCATTCTCCCGGTAATCATTGAGCCTGTCATTGAGGGAGATGTTCCATATACTATCCTACATCCTGACATGCTCACCTCTCTTGAAGACCTACAAAGGGATTGGATACAACTCAAGGGGGATCAAGATACTTTTGAAGCCCAATTCTACGCTAGCAAGAAGAAGGTTTTGGAACTCACTAGGCTACTTCATGAGGAGCAGACTCTGAATGGCTACATCACACCAAAGAGGATGCATACTACCTTTCTATCTTAGAGTTTTTGTATTTGTTTTGCCCAAGAAGTCATTGATGTACTCAAAGCTTTAATTTATTAATATAACGTGTGTTTCCTTTTTGTCTAAAACAAATTTGAATCTTAATATCCTTGAAATCATTGCATATGCATTTATCATTCATCATAACATAAGCAGGTTTCTCGCAGCAAGTCTCCTCATCTCTCTACTGTTTATTTCAGTAAGATGGATCTCGAGCAAATGGTAAAGGACCTCCAAGCTCAGAATGCACAATTTCAAAAGTTGTTCTTAACCCTAGCCAAAGGACAAGAAGAATTAAAGACTTTGCTGACTGGGGAGAAGAAAAAGAAGACAAAGAAGATAGTCGGAGTTCTAAACATGGGAAGAAGGTTCCAAGGGCAGACAAGAAGAGCCCTAGACTTTGCAACAACATCCGGTGAGAAAGACAACCAAGATGGGAAAGGCAAGGAAACAGTTGTCCAGTCAGAATCAGAAGAGGAAGAGGAAGAAGAAGTCTATTCTCAAGAATAATACCCTCCAGTTGATGACAGGTATAAACATCTCGAAGAGCGATTGAGCGCAATGGAAATTCAAAAAGTGCCTGGATTGGACTTTGAGGAGTTGGGATTAGTATCGGGAATTGTCATTCCTCCAAAATTCAAAACACCTATGTTCGCCAAATATGACAGAGTTTCATGCCCTAAAATGCATCTCCGGTCCTATGTGAGGAAAATCCAGCCCCATACCGCTGACAAAGATTTATGGGTACATTTCTTCCAAGACAGTCTGTCTGGAACTCAACTTGATTGGTTTTATCAGTTAGAAAGAGCCAATGTTCATAACTAGGAAGATCTTGTTGCAGCCTTTTACAAACAATACCAATACAATGTTGATCTTGCGCCAACCCGTACTCAACTCCAGAGTATGGCCATGGTTTCAAGTGAGGGCTTCAAAGACTATGCGCAAAAATGAAGAGACTTGGCTGGAAGAGTTCAACCTCCCCTATCTGAAAGAGAATTAGTAGACATGTTTTTAGGCACCTTGTCTGGTCCCTTCTTTAATCACCTAATTAGGAGTTCATCGGCAGGTTTTACTGAACTGATATTGACCAGAGAGAGAGTAGAAGCTGGGATAAAGAGTGGAAAGATTAAAAAAGATACACCCTCTACAGCTATAAGAAAGCCATTTATCGGAAAGAAAGAAGTGGTTGTTGTTTATCCTCAGAGAAATCAAGATAGGGCCGAACGCCGTCCAATGGTGGGGGCTGTTATGATTCCTAAACTTGCGCCTGATCAACAAAGAAACAACCAACCAAGGATGGAAAGACCAGTCAGACAATTCACCAGAATTAACATGACCTTATCTCAAGTATTGCCACATCTGTTAAGATCCAACTTAGTGACCTTGAAAGAAGCTCCAAAGAACCCTAACACAACATCTCTTCACTATCATCCTAATGCCCGCTGTGCATACCACTCTGAGAGTCCCGACCATGATACTAACAACTATTGGGCTCTAAAGAACAAAGTACAAGACCTCATTGAAGCCAAAGAGATTGAATTCGATGCGCCTGAAAAGCCAAATGTCATTTCTTCCCCTATGCCCAAACACGACCATAATACCAACGCCATTGATGAAGATATGTTTGTTACTTTAGTTGATGAACTTGTGACCCCACTCCTAATTATCAAAAAGAATTTGTTGATTGCTGGTGTATTCCCAGGCTGCGATAAAGGCTGTCATTTCTGTTTGTCCTTACCAACCAACTGTCCTTTGTTGAAAGCAGGCGTTCAGTTCCTAATAGATAACAAGGAAATTTTGTTTGAAAAGACTTATGTTCCACCTGTTCCTCTTAATGATGTGTCTATCATTACTATTTCCGCCAATTCTTCCAGGTTCTCCACCAAAAGACCTGTTAGAATTACATTAGTTCCAAAAGTAGCTCCTTTGATAATTACAATGCCTAGACCAGTCCCGTATTCGTCAGACAAAACCATACCATGGAATTATGGAGGGGATATCTACTACCACAGTATCAAACAAGACTGGCCAGCTGCCTAAGATTCAAGTTTTGAAAAAGTTGACCCTGATATCAGTAATATTGCAGGGACTAGCAAGATTACCCGAAGCGGAAGGATATTCTCTCCAGAAATTGCTCCCCCAAAAGCAGTTTCTGAACCCGTAATCATTCCTGTTGTTGTTGCTCCTCCGAAGGCTATTCCCAGTCCCACAATCATCTCCACCAATACTCCAACTGACAAAGCTGTTATAATCCCTGCTATCACTCCTACTAATATTCCTGCTGCCGAGTTAACCGAGACTCGAGGTAAAAGCATTCTGATTGAGCTCGTCCGGACGAAGGCACAATCAATGGCTATCCCTGAGACCTCCTAGAAAGAGATGGAGGAAATTCTAAAGATCATAAAAATAAGCGACTACGATGTAGTTGAACAACTGGGGCAAACTTCATCCAAAATTTCCATGTTGGCTTTACTACTATGTTCCGAGGCGCATGCAAAAGCCTTGGTAAAATTCCTGAAAACTGCCCATGTACCCCAAGAAACATTTGTCGATCAGTTCCAAGACTGCATAGCCAGCTTGACTACAAATAATGGTCTAGGTTTTTCGGATGCTGATTTAACGCCAAGAGGAAGGAAGCATAATGAGGCATTGCACGTCTCATTTGAATGTAGGGGCACAACCTTGGCTCATGTTTTTATGGACACTGGCTCATCTCTAAATGTATTGCCTAAAAAAGCTTTTGATAAGCTTGATTTTAAGGGATTGACATTAAAGTCGAGTAACATAATAGTGAGGACCTTTGACGGCTCAAAAAGGATGGTGCATGGGGAAGTGGATATCCCCATAAAGGTTGGAACCCAAACATTTTATTCAACTTTTTATGTAATGGATATCCATCCTTCATATTCCTGCTTGCTAGGCAGACCATGGATTCACAATGATGGCGCTGTCACTTCTACGTTGCACCAAATGCTGAAGTATCCAATCCAAGGGAAGATTATCACCGTTCATGGAGAAGAAGAGTATATGATTAGCCATCTCAATTCCTTCAGATATGTGGAGTTAGATGGTGAATTTATTGAAACTCCATTCCAACACTTTGAGGAAGTCCAGCAAGATGTGGCAGTAACCAAGGTTGTTCCCAAAATCACAAGGCCTCCACTCAGAATGTCATCGTTGAAGGATGCAAAGGAAGTGATAGAAGAAGGTGGATGCACTATCTGGGGGTAACTCCCAGATATCCCATACAAGTCTGGCAAATTTGGCCTGGGTTTCACTTCAAATGCTCAGAAGGTTGTACGCTGCGCTCGTGCTGGAGGACCACCCCTGAAGATCAGCAACCGTGAAGTTAACGCGGTAGAGGATGATGAAGATGGTTGCAACCTGGAAGATTGGATCTTCCCAACTGTCGGTGGAGGGCTCAGCAATTGGGAGGCTAGAGACTTTGTCCCGATCACTTTTATCCCACCGTAATTTGTCTTTACATTTTGTTGGATCTATAATATTAAAACAATTCAAACTCTTAAAACCTTGTGTCTTACCCGAGGCACAATGGTCCATTTGTAAGGGTTATTATCTCATTTACATATAACATCAATGAATCATGGACGTTTTGCATACAAACTTTGCTCTCATTGTTTTTCTTTTTACATTTTTCTTTCAAAGATAACTATACCCATACACACACTCACACTCACAATGCAGGTCTACATCCATTCGGGATCCCATGGATAACAGTTCTGCTATGTCTTTTTGTGACTCTGAAAATCTAATCTACCAAGTCGAAGATGAAGGTGAGGAAGATTGTGAAGTACCAGGGGAACTTGCCAGATTACTACTGCAAGAAGAGAGAACCATTCAGCCTCACGAGGAACCCGTGGATACAATCAACCTAGGTACCGAGGAAGACAAAAGAGAGGTCCAGGTGGGTGCCAATCTGGAACCAAGTGTCAAGGAACGTCTGATTTAGTTGCTACACGAGTATGTTGAGGTCTTTGCCTGGTCATATGAAGACATGCCAGGACTTGATGCAGATATTGTGGTGCATCGTCTACCTACAAAAGAGGATTGCCCACTAGTAAAACAAAAGGTTTGTCGCATGCGACCAGATATGTCAGAGAAGATTAAAGCAGAAGTCATGAAACAATTCAATGTTGGATTCTTGGCCGTCACCTCCTATCCGCAATGGGTTGCCAATGTTGTTCTCGTGCCCAAGAAGGACGACAAGGTAGGAATGTGCGTGGACTACAAAGATTTAAATAGGGAAAGCCCTAAGGATGATTTCCCACTTCCCCACATTGACATCATAGTTGACAATACTGCACAACACAAAGTGTTTTCCTTCATGGACGGTTTCTCAGGTTACAACCAAATCAAAATGGCGCCTGAGGACATGAAGAAAACAACATTTGTCACACAGTGGGGCACTTTCTGCTACAAGGTGATGCCATTCGAACTGAAGAATGCTGGGGCAACCTATCAGCATGCCATGGTAGCTCTATTTCACGACATGATACATCACGAAATAAAAGTCTATATGGACGACATGATAGCTAGATCTCAAACAGAAGAAGAGCATCTTGACCATCTAAAAGAACTCTTTGAGAGACTAAAGAAGTACAAGCTGAGGTTGAACCCAAATAAATGCACATTTGGAGTAAGGTCTGGTAAGCTCCTAGGCTTTGTTGTCAGCAATAAGGGTATTGAAGTAGATCCTTCTAAGGTGAAAGAGATACAAGAGATGCCTGCTCTTCGTACTGAAAAAGAAGTCAGAGGGTTCTTGGGACGTTTGAACTACATTACCATATTCATTTCTCATCTGTCTACTTTGGGAAGCTTTCATCTTTTATCCAATCAACTTCACCTTCTCAATAGTCTCACGAACAAGTTCAGGTCCAAGTACTACACTTTCACCAGATTCATGCCAACATAAAGGAGTTCTACATCTTCGACCATACAACGCTTCAAAAGGTGTCATCCCAATACTGGAATGGTAATTGTTATTATAAGTGAACTCTATCAACGGAAGATAAGTATCCCACGAACCTCCTTGCTCAAGAACACATGCTCTCAATAAGTCTTCCAACGATTGAATAGTTCACTCAGTCTGACCATCTGTCTGAGGATGGTACGCTGAACTCAACCTCAACTTAGAACCCAATTCTTCTTACAAACTCTTCCAAAAATCAGAAGTAAATCTTGGATCTTTATCTGACACAATGCACAAAGGAACACCATGCAGCATTACAATCACACTAGTGTAAATCTCAGCCAACTTCGACATTGGAAAACTGATGTTGATAGGAATAAAATGAGTCGACTTCATAAGCCTATCAACAATCACCCAAATTGAATCATGCCCTCTTAAAGTATTAGGTAACCCCGTCACAAAGTCCATTGAAACGCTATCCCATTTCCATTTTGGAACTTCTAACAGTTGCATCAGCCTTGCTGGCTTATGATGCTCAACTTTCGACTTCTGGCAAGTCAAACATGCATACACAAACCAAGCCACATCACTCTTCATCCCAGGCCACCAAAATAAACCTTTCAAATATTGATACATCTTTGTAGATCCTGGATGAATACTCAACTTACTTCTATGACTCTCTTCAAGTATCACTTTCTTCATCTCAGCATCATCAGGAATACAAATCTGGTTACGAAACCTCAACACACCTTGTGCATCTAGCTTAAAATCACTATTCTCAGACTGATCAATCCCAACCATCAAATCTACCAGTTTCACATCCAACTTTTGAGCTTCTCTAATATTGTCTAGAAATTCATTATTAATCTTCAACATACCCAACATAACACTTCGTGGAGTAACCTTGCAAACTAAGCTCATATCTCAGAACTGCTCAATTAATTCCAACTCTTTAACCATCGTTGCCGACATATGTAAAGTCTTTCGACTCAACACATCAGCTACCACATTCACTTTTCCTGGATTATAATTCAAATTGAAATCATAATCCTTTAACAATTCCAACCATCTTCGTTGCCTCATATTCAACTCCTTCTGATCAAAAAGATACTTCAAACTCTTATGGTCACTAAACACTTCAAATCTAGAACCATAAAGATAATGCCTTCAAATCTTCAACACAAAGACAACTGCAGCAAGTTCTAAATCATGCGTAGGATAGTTCTTCTCATGAGTCCTTAACTGCCTTGATGCATAAGCAACTACCTTACCATTCTACATAAGCACACCTTCTAAACCCATCTTAGAAGCATCACAATACACCACAAAAGGCTCTCCTGGATTAGGCAATGTCAAAATCGGAGCCGAAATCAACCTCTTCTTCAATTCTGTAAAACTTTCTTTGCACTGAACATCTCACACAAAAACTCTAACTTTACAAGTCAACTTAGTCAAAGAAAGTGCCAACTTAGAAAAACCTTCGATAAACCTTCTATAGTAACCAGCTAATCCCAAAAAGCTCCTAATCTCAGTAGCTGACTTCGGAGTTTCCCATTGCAACATAGCATCAACCTTCGATGGATCTACAAAAATGCCACTACCTGAGATCACATGACCAAGGAAACTAACCTCCTTTAACTAGAATTCACACTTGGACAGCTTTGCATACAACTTCTTCTCTTTCAAAACTTGCAATACTACTCTTAAGTGTTCTGCATGCTCTTCTTCTGACTTAGAGTAAATCAAAATATCATCAATGAACACCACTACAAACCGATCCAAATAAGTATGAAAGATAAGATTCATATAGTCCATGAATACTCCCGGCGCATTAGTAAGACCGAAAGGCATCACTGAATACTCGTAATGTCCATAACACATTCTGAAATCCGTCTTCTGGATATCTTCATCCTTCACTTTAATCTGATGGTAACCCGACCTCAAATCAATCTTACTAAACACACGGGCATCCACCAATTGGTCCATCAAGTCATCTATTCTTGGAAACAGATACTTGTTCTTAATCGTCACTTTATTCAATTGTCTATAATCAACACAAAGCCTCATACTTCCATCTTTCTTCTTTACTAACAACACTGGGGCTCTCCACGGCGATACACTTGACCTTACAAACTTATTTTCAAGTAATTCTTCCATTTGCTTCTTTAACTCTGACAATTCAAATGCAAACATTTTTATGGTGCCATAGACACAGGTCTGGTACCAGGTACAAGATCAATTACAAATTCTACTTCTCTCTCTGGCGGTACATCAGGAATTTCATCATGGAAAACTTCAGGAAATTCACACACCACCTATAATTCCTTAATTATAGCTTGAGTCTCTACAGATAGCGATGCCATCAACGAGAACATATGTGCTTCCTCTTGCATCAACTTTCTCAACTGTTTAGCAGACAACAAACCATTTCCCTCTTCTTCAGGAGTAGAAAACTTCACAGACTTGTCATAACAGTTAATATGAACATAGTTATGCTCTAACCAGTTCATACCTAAAATCAAATCCAAACCTCTTAACGATAAACAAACCAAATCAATAGCAAAGTCTCTGTCAAAGACCGACAAGGAACACTTTAAACACACAAAAGAAGTAGTCACTGACCCCTTGGCTGGAGTATCGACGACCATTTCTCCATTCATAGAAGACAACATAAGACCCAATCTTTCAACACAATCAGTAGCAATAAAACAATGAGTAGCACCAGTATCAATAATAGTAATTAAAGGAGTACTATTAATGAAACATGTACCTCTGATAAGTCTGTCCTCAACAGCTGCTTGATCCTCAAACAAAGCAAACACTTTACCACTTGTCTGCGCCCTCTTGGGTTTCTGACATTGACTACCAATGTGCCCTTCTTCTCTACAATTGAAACAAATCATGTCCTTATGTTCACACTCAGATACAACATGTCCATTCTTACCACAACGGAAACACCTCTTCACTTCAGTAGTACACACATTACTCTTATGCCTAGGTTTTCCACACTTAAAACAAACCACACTAGCATGAGCATCTCCCCCACTAGTCCTCTGACCCTGAGCAACTTTTTGTTTACCCTTACCAGTTGGGGTATCATAAGGATTACCACGATTCTGTTGGTGCTTACCCCTCTTCTCACTGATAATCTTGTAATGAGCATTATTATCCTCCTCATAAATCATGCAGCTATCAATCAAATCAGCAAAGACACGAATCTTCTAGTATCCAACTTCCTTCTTGATATCCAGGCGCAACCCGTTATCAAACTTAATACACTTTGAAAACTCAGCATCTGCCTTAGCGTAGTGCGGATAAAACTTAGCCAACTCAGCAAACTTGACAGCATACTCAACAACTGACATATTCCCTTGCTTCAGCTCAAGGAACTCAATCTCCTTCTTACCACAGACATCTTCAGGAAAGTACTTCCTCAGAAACTCCCTACGGAACACAGCCCAAGTGACATTCTCACCTGCAGCTTCCAATTTTTGACAAGTCTCTAGCCATCAGTCATCAGCCTCGACTGCTAGCATATGAGTACCATATCGAACCTTCTACGCTGGAGTGCAATTCATCACACGAAAGATTCTCTCAATCTCTTTCAACCACTCCAATGCTCCGTTAGGATCATACTTCCCCTTGAACATAGGTGAATTCTCTCTCTGGAAGGTCGCCAAGCTACGAGATCCAGCATTCGACTGATTGTCCATCACATGAGCCATTGCTTCTAAAGAAGAAACAAGTACAACATCATTCCTTCCAGCCATATTAACTTATCACTACAACATAAACAACGGTTAGAACTCAAATTAACAATACTCAATTGTTAGACAACTACGACTCGACGACAAGGTCGGACCAACCTTTTGCTCTGATACCAACTTTGTAACACCCCAATTCTACCCGACAATTATAAATAAATAAGAGTTATAAAATCATTTACGTAAATGAACCAGGATGCCACAAATTCATCATTAAAAACTCATTGCATTCATCGTGGATATATAACACTTTAAAACTTTGGATGAACCATTAGCATAATACTTTAATTAAATAATTCAACAATTTAAACATCTACGCAGCGGAATTCTTAATAACATCTTTATCATTGTTATAACAACTTCAAAACAACACATACTTAATAATAATCAACTTAAAGTTCAACAGCTGAATGATCAACAATCAAAAGCAACAAGCGTTCATCCCCCCCCCCCCCCCCCGAGTGTTACATATCAGAGCAATGACACCGACTCGAACTACTGAAGGTATACAACCTTCACTCTCGATTACCTGCACGTTACCAACATAAGGGCAACATTCAAACAGAAGGGGTGAGATATCTAACAATATAATAAAGCGTATGATAATTAATATATTAAATTAGATCACATAACATCACCACTTCTCATATTACAAACAACAAACATCGTAACAAAATATCAATAATATACACATATATCATTTCAATGCACAACCTCTTTATGCAATCAAATAATGTGACTAAATACTATGCAAATGCATGTGGTACCATTGGAGCAGAACTCCCATCTCGAAAATTGCCAATTAATAGAGGCATCAACAAGGCATAAGCCTTCATCTCAATATTCTCCAATATAGGCCATCTCAATGAGCATAAGCTCTATCTCAAAATGCAATGTATGCGACACAATCATGAATGTAATGACAACACCATAATTGACAACATCTCAATACAACACCATCATTGGCCAAAGGCCTACATCTTAAAAGCATCTCAACATCTTTTCATCAACACCATTCATCGACATCATTTATCATCATAAATTATCAAACATTATTTATACATCATAATTCATCAAAACAATCTCTTATTAACATCATCTCATCAACAACTCAGTCGTACAGTAATACAATAGTAACTCATCAATTTCACAACGTTGGCCATAGGCCTATAACAAGATATTGCCTATAATTAGTTAATCAACTAAGGCTTACTTCTAAATCACAAAACCTCTACATACTACTATTCTGTAATATTACATTATTATCATCATTAATCCTACTGTTACAAACCAGACAGTAATCTATAAACGTCTCATCCTCATCCTTCTTCACAAAAACCAACATAGCGATTACCGTGGAACTAACTTTAATCCTAATTTGGATAATAGGATTATCCTTACTATTCTTTGTTTTAATCCTTAAGAATGAAGTTCATTTCTTTAGCTATTCAACGCTTCGAACGACACCTCAAACGGAGTTCTAAAACTCAAGTTACAGCATTTTCAAACTGATTATGCCAAAAACCAGACAACATGGATTGACGCATAACGACTTCGGTCGACGCGTACTAAACTGAACTCGCAACATGAGTCGACGCATCCTCTCCTGTATCGACTCATACTGGGTCTACCACACAACATGTATCGACACATGCTCCTACGTATTGACTCATCCTGAGTCTAAAAGTCCTCATGTATCAACGCAAGGCTCCTTCGTGTCGACTCATCCTGAGTCTAAAGACCTGCTTGTATCGACACATACCATTTGGGGTTGACGCACACTGCTCTGTCATGGGAAATTTCTGCAATTTTCTATGCATTTTCACTACGGGTTCCATACTTTAAGCCTAAAAACCTAATCTAATCATAGATAATCATCACTTACAGTTATCCTACAATTCTACATCAAATAAACAGTATCAGGACATCATCGTTCATCTTTCAATCATCAATTTCCATCATACAACATCATATAATTCAATCATGAATAAAACAACACTTTCACATCTAATCTCACATGCCAATTATCATGAACCCAATTATAGAGTCAAAACCCCACCCTTACCTTGGATTGAAGGTCACTCTATAACTTTCTCCAATTGATTCTCGTTCTGCCGTTTTTCCTCTATTCCAACAACTTCACGTTCTTCCTTTCAAACCCTTATTCTCTTACCGCTTCTTCTTTCTTGTTATTTCTAACAATAATAAAATAATCTATTATTCTCTTTATTCCATAATGGGCTTAAACTAATACACACCCTTATTGCTTCTATTTCTTTAAAACAAGCCCACAACAAATATAATATCATCCTTCTCATAATATTATTTCACCACTTAATAAAATAATTAAATCCAATTAATCACAACACATCTTCACAAATATTCTAAAGATAATTTAATTAAATAATTAATTAAATTACGGGCGTTACATCGAATAGACACCAGAGTTAAAAATTATGGATTTTTAAAGTTTCAAAATAAATTTTCCCAGTCCGCCTAAGGCTCGCCTAACGACCGAGTCTGTCGCATGAGGCTCTCCTGATGACAATGGGGCAAAAATCCTTCCCCTATACATTTTCTAAGAACCTTTTTTTTCAACCCAGGCGCTCGCCACATGGCTCTCCCGACGAAGCAGATGCGACTAGCTTGCCTCATTGCTCGCGACTGGCTTGCCCGATGAAACTCATGAATCAATAACTTCTCAGTTGCGATTTCACTTTTGTTCTAACCCCATTCAAGTTTTGATTTCAACACCAGTGCAGTCCCAAAATTCACCAATTCAACATGTTTTCACAATACAACAACAACGCATCAGAATAGGCATTATACACATCCAATCATGGCAAAACAACATCATATATCTCATCAATTTCCATCACATGAGCTCAAATCACACAAACTCAATTTCACAACAAAAACAGACAATAACTATGACAATTACAATCCCTAACACATCCATCATTATACATAATTCTTAGAAAGTTGGAACCTCACTCTTACCTTAGATTGAAGATTCTCAAGCTCATACAATGGGTTCTCCTTTGCCATAGATCTTTCTCACCTCTTTGCTTTCTCTTTTATCCAAAATTTGATCGTACATAATGATACAATTCAACTCCCTATTCTTCCTTTTTACTAGTATAACCCTTAGACCCCTGATATGGTCTTCCATGCTTACCCCTAACTAAACCTTAAGCAATAACCATCTTGCTCTCGTTATTTCTACTCATTTTATTCAATTTAATTATTAAAACAATTCTAATAAATTATTCTAAAATCTAAATAATTCCAACTAAATTATTTAAATATAAAAATAATTCTCATTATTATTCTAATTTGACACTACCCCACATATAGTCTCACCAACCCATCCACTGAACCAAATAAATTACAGATAAAAGGCTCATCAACACATATAAATACACAACATAAAATAAATAATTTATTAAAAAAATTTAATAAATAATCGGAGTGTTACACCACCAGTACCAGACAACTCTCAAAATCAGCCAGAATGCCATCCAGCTGCCTACGAACAATACTAATAAGAACAACCTCGAGGGGGGACCTCAATATGATTTCCACGTACCCAAACTTCCGCATACACCGTCCAGTCAGATACATGCACATGATGTTAGTCTCACATGCCAACCATCCAGAGTATAAGGAAATATGCTCAATTATCATCCAACTGTCTGCGAATAATACTAATAAGAGCAGCCTAAAGGGGGGGGACCTCAGAATAATCTGCATGTACCCAAACTATCACATACACCATTTAGGAAGATACTTGCACATGATATTCATCCCACATGCCAACCATCCAAAGTATAAGGAAATGTGATCAATTGGTATTCTTTCTCGATGAGTACTGTATGGCATTCATATGACATCATCATGTTGAGTTCGATCAATATACGCACGAGACAACAAGATAACATCATTCCATCTGTTAGGGATAAACCAACAATAAAATGGATAATCCTAGTATACAGTGGGTCATGTTGAAACCCGTGAATGCAATGATAGTGGCCAAGGATCCATCCTTGAAAACGAATAAGAAAAAAACATTAGTAACAAGTGTGACAAAAATCTGTTTGTAACTTAAGAGTGAGATTTGGAAATTACCGTAAGTTGGGTGCATAAGCCTATCATTTTCTTTGTCGTTCATTTAAAACCCTCGCTTATATTAGAGTACAAGTATACCAAGCATGCGACCCCCCATTTGATGAAATAATTGAGGTAAATTACATCCATGTAGTTTGCACTTTTGTCCACAAACATGGACGTGCCAACCAAGAACATGAAGAAGTACCTAAGGGCACACTTCTAGTGGTAGCCAACCTAAAGATCATCGACGTCTGGGTGTTAGGCTATCTCAAAGTTATCGCCATACAACTTTGACAACTAAGAAAACTTGGCATGTGCACCCCTGGTGTTTCTACACTTCTCAAAGTCTTCCTTATGGTCAGCTCCCAAATAAGCCACCATCATATCCACTACATCAGTCCTGATGATCTTAAAATGATCAAGCAATTTTCCTCTAACAGGAAGGTGTAGAAGACAAGCTACATCATCTAACGTAATAACCATATCACCAATGGGGAGGTGGAAAGATGACGTTTCGCTATGCCATCTCTCAACAAATGTAGTCTGCATGCCATGATTGATAGTGGTGTACCCGGAAGCATAAAAACCTATAAGCCCGGAGTTATGGAGTGCATTTTGGAACCACTCATTCAGAGACTAATAAAGATTGTGAATATTTCTTACATGGTTCACAAATTTCAGACATTCACGTTCATGTTGAAAATAAAATATAATAGTCTCAGTCGAGTTGAATTTGGTTACAAAATAAAAAATATTACCGTTCAGAAATATACCTCTCTGTCTCAAATATGGGGAGCCACATGATCTCCAAAGTATATAAGTAAAGAAATGTCCATGGGCTCTCTTGAAAAAGGGCATGCAAGTGGGGCATCCTCGGCAACTAGGACATGTGGTGCAACTGGGGCATCCTCATCATGGTGCATACAACTCTGAAATCCCGACCCCCATGATAGTCGACTACTAGAGGCTGACTCCTTTCTACCGTGAGACAAAGGAACAACTCTAGCCTGCTCATGCTGACAAGCCCTCTCGCAACGAACAAATGCGGTTAGGGTGGATCAGATGAGTCTTATCCTTTGGTTGTTTTCAGCCATTACCTTTGAAAAAAACATTACAAATGGTATTAGTATATGAGGAAGGAAAAAGTTCGGAGATGTATCTCCAAACACTTGAAAAAATATACTTCAGAGATACATCTTCGAAAAAAGCTTCGTTCAGCTTCCATGGTAGAAACTTTTCTACAACTGCCCTAGTTGTCCAAGTATTGTCCAAACTCACCAAGTCATATAAATAAAGTCTACACATAATCTATTTCAAATGGTAATGCTATATAATGCATTAAACTAACCTATTTGAGTTAATACATTAATCAAAAATCAAAATAAGCTAAATGAGAAACTTACTCAAAAATGTTTTGATGAGAGTGTAAAGTGATTTGGTGTTGAATGCAGTTGTTAGAGGGAGTTGGGAATGACAAGATACAAGTAAACTTTGCTTCAAAACTTGATATTGAGTGGGAACTTGAAATGAGTAGAGTGAGGTAGACAATTTTGATATTCTGAAAAATGAAGAAGGAGAAGAGGGAAAGTCTGGCGCGAGCTTTAAATATGCTCACCTAGTTCGGAGATTCATCTCCAAAATGATTTTTTAAATTAAAAAAAAAGGTTAATTCGAAGATGTATCTCCGAACACACCCTACAATTCCCTTCGAAGATACATATCCGAATTAACCTATGGTTATAATGGGGATTTGGTGCATTCGGAAATATATCTCCAAAAACAAAGGCATTTTAAAAATATTGCTCAGGTCTAAGAAAACGTATAAGAGTGCATGAGAAATTGTCTATTTATTCAATTCTTATTTTATTTTTGAGTTTAATGGATATGCATTGAGAGTGTAAAATATTTTACACTGTCAATACATTACCCTTTTTCTCTTTATTTTTATAGGTTAAATATGTTTTTGGTCCCTATAAATATCTCAATTTTCATTTTTAGTATCTATTAAAAAAATAATATATTTTAGTCCCTACAAATTTTTTATGCATGCAGTTTTAGTCTTTGCTATTTTCTAAAATTTTGAAAACTATTTAATTATCTTTAAAATTTTAAATATTTGAATAATTTTTTTTATGTATGTTTAAAATACTATAAAATATTTTTTTAATCAAATTTTAGAATTTTTTATAATGAGAAAAATTAAATATATTTTTTTTAATTTTTAAAAGATAATAAAAAAAGTAATAAAAATCTCGACTTAGAAATCAAACTTTGAATTTTTTTTGATAAATTTTTTATAACGTTCTAAAAATATTTGTAAAATAATAATTTAAAAATACACATTAGTTTAACAAAAAAACTAAAACATAATGCATAATAATTTTATAAAGACTAAAATATATTATTTTTAATAGAAACTAAAACATAATGCTTGAGTGACTTGTTTCCAATTTAGCCACGTCCTATTTCCAATTTAGCCACATGGGATTTTCATTCAAGCATCAGAGTTTGTAATTTTTTTCCTATTCGTTATACCCCCTTGCGAAATTAGGGTTTATGTGAAGACTGAGCTGTGAAGACGATAATTCCGTAGGCGACGAAGCAAGACGTAGTAATACAAAGCAAGACGACGATTCAGTAGGCTACGTAGGTTGACAATGGAGACGAAGCTTGCAATGTCTATGGTATGTTGATTTTGAAACTTCAATACACTTAAAGTGTAGTGTAATACAATGGGAATTTTATGTTAACTGAGTTTGATGCATTCACAGGATTTCCAACCTTTTACTGTTACTTTTCACCATGGGGGTGAATTTATTATGGTTAATACGACTAAAATTATTTATAGAGGGGGGTTGATTCTACTGTAAATGGGCTTAAAGTTACTAAGTGGACGATGGATCGTATTATGAAGTTGGTACGTGGGTGGGGGTATAAGAAAGGGACTTTTTCGTTTATGGACGAAAGTTTTAGAGATTCAAGAAGGATATATTTTGATAAAAAAGGATGGTGATGCATACGATTTTGCGTCATTCTTTAATGCAATGAATATCGTTGGATATTTATTTGTGGAACATTCTCAGGGAGGATTGGATGCTGATGATACAAAACCTAACTGTGTCAGTGAGGTGAATTAAATGGATGGGTTGGAAGAGGAGATGGTTGAAGGTTTAGATGACAGTGAAGATGAGAGAGCTACTGATCTGCTTGATGGATTTGAAGGAATCGATGTTACATTGCCATTGAATGAAGATGTAAGTCTTAGTGGGCTTTTTGGTAGGCCCAAGAAGACCATGGATAAGGATGAATACTTTAGTGATGAGTTGAATAGTGATGACCTGAATGATTCTTGTGATGATGAAAGGCCCAAGTATGAAAGGTTTAGAAAAGACCACCTCAACAAGGACTACAAGTTTAAGATGGGTATGAAATTTGATTCACTTGTGGAATTTAGGGAGGTTATTCGTGAGTGGTCAGTCCTCAATGGGAGGGAAATTACCTTTGTTAAAAATTAAAGATATAGGGTTAGAGTACAATGTAAGGCTAAATGTGGCCTTTTGGTCTTATGCTCTAAAGTATCCCACAAACACACTTTTGCAATAAAAACACTTGTGGATACCCACACATGTGCTAGGGTTTTGGAAAACAAATCTACAAACTATAGGTGGGTGGCTAAGCATGTAACACCCCAATCTACCCCACAGTTATATTAAAATCATAGTGCCAAAATTTCCGCAAACATGAGGCATTACATTCTCATTTCAAAAACCAACAACATAAAAACCTATAATAATAGATACATAACACATATTAATCCAAAGAACTTATAACAATTAATTAGTCTTCCAAAATATTTCAACTTGATTCCATAAATACATAGCAGATCCACAACTTTAAAACTTCAAAAGAAACATAGCATCTTTTAAACAACTTAATTCAAAGAAAACAACTTCTTAAAATAACAACTTGGATTAAACTGAAAACATTATAAAATCAAATAAATGTTCATCCCCCCGAGTGCTACGTATCAGAGCGACGACACCAACAAGCTACTAAGTCTCTACTCCTCGTTACCTGCACGTTACCAGTATAAAGGCAACAGTGAAACAAATAAAGGGGTGAGATATCAAATAATATAAATAAGATTATGATAATTAATATATTAGACAAGAACATTATGAATTTCACCGCTTCTCAACAACACACAACAATCAATAAACATTCACAATTATCATTAGCGATTAAAAATGTAATTCGAATGCGACACAAGTGTGCATATGCATGTGGTACCAACAGAGCTTCAACCCTCTTCACTAATTGCCAATTAATAGAGGCACAAGACATAAGCCTTCTTCATAAATCTGCCAATACAGACCTTCATAATTTCCGCCAATACAGGCCTTCATAAATGCAAATGTATGAATGTACAACACATACAACAATATCATTAAACACTTTATGAGGCATACACCTATATCACTAATATTACCAATTAATAGAGGTAAATCTTCGTCATAACCATTCCTGCAACTTCACAAAAATATTCGCAACATCATAACATCAACGTACATCACAAAGGAAAACACAAACATGATAGTCGTTTCCAAAACACTCCCATAAGTCTCTATGTATTAATTCTTCATTATTGAATTATTCTCCTAATATTCACTTCTAAATAACTAACTGGCAATAAATCTTTTCTTCTGCTATTTAATCAATCCTCTAAAATAGTTACTACAACTTTACTAATTATTTCTAACTCTGCCTTATTACTACAGACTGTTAAAATTATATTATAACTACTAGCTTAAGATTACTGACACGAGGACTACTTCTATTAATATTTTTTTGCTATACATACTACTGATAAGAATGGTTCTATTTGTTCTCTAATTGCTTTGCTTTTGTATCAATGAATTCTATATTGATACCATAAAAATTTATATAACATATTGCTACAGAAAGAAATAAGTGCCTTTGCACCTAACAGACAATGCCAAACGACACACTTCTTCCCTCTCAAGGCTGCCGACCGGCAACCTCTACCCGCACACCCTGCCGATCGTCACTCTCCATCCCTACCTTGTCGATCGACATCTAACAACAACGAACAACCTGACGATCAACATGCCCCATTATGAATAATTTTCATTCTATTCACAGAACCAACGTATAACGATTCACATACTAACCAACGTATAACACAGGAACATGAAATTTCACAAATAATCAACATTAATTAATCCCTAACATCCATTGCCATAAACAAACACAAACAACAATAAATTCATGCCCAAAATCCCCATATACTAACCATCATATTTCCAGTTATAAAATCCGAACCCCACCATTACCTTTTGGTTTTCCGGCCGATCGAATTCTCCGGTTGGAACTGCAACTGGTTTGACGACAACTTCTCTAAATTTTCTTGCCTCCCACTTGGTGCCTCCAAAACCCTTGTTTCTTCTACTGCTACATGATAATTGTTTTTCTTTTGGTTTTTTGGCTGTTAGCTTATATATATCATAACCTAATATAATAATAATAGGTCTACTAGTAACTTTAATGGGCCTGCTAATGCTATTCCTAATCTTGCTATTTCACACACCCAACTTGACCCAACTAATAAAATAATATTATATTAAAATCAACATTATTTCTAATATTAATTTCTCTTGACTAAATTGACTAATTATTCGATTATCAATTCTAACAATATATATTTAATTCAATAATGCTCCTTATAATAATTCTGATAATTCCTTATTCGACTAAATTCCAACAATTAAATCCTCAGTAATTCATTTAAATAATTTAATGAATTTTTGGGTGTTACAAAGCACGTGGTAAAGAGGCTACAAAGTTCTGATAATATTAGGATAAGAGACATAACGCAAGAGATAAGGCAAAATTTTTCCTATAGGGATTACTGTTGCAAAAGCATGGAAGGCCAAGTTAATTGCTAAAAAGATAATTGAATGTGATACAGATAGTCAATATGCATCCATATGGAGGTATGCTGCTGAATTAACAAGAGTGAATCCTGGTAACATAGTCAAGATCAATGTTGAAAGACCTACTCCTTCCATACAACCTAGGTTTGGATCATTTTATTTTTGTTTTGATGGTTGCAAGAAAGGATTTGTCAATGGTTGCAGACTATTCGTGGTCAGAAGTAGAAATGGGACAACTTTTACCACCATCACACAAGAGAGGTCCAAGAAAGGTAAGGATAAGAGAGGTTGGAGAGGAAGGTGCAAGAATAAAAATACATGGGGTTGCATATAAGTGCACAAGATGTGACAAGTTTAGGTACAATGCATTGACTTGCAAGTCATTGACACAAGATCCTAATGCCCTGAAAAGAAAGGTATAACTGTTTCTCAAAATTCATTCTGTTGTACAAACTATTTGGTGACTAATATAATATATTATTAATTTTATAGAGGAAAGTTAAAAATTCTGGTGAAGCTGAGAGTACACTTCCAACTGATGCATAGAGTGCATATGAAAATGCTAGGGAGAAATTTGTTCCAACTAATGTACAAAATGCAGATCCAACTGGTGGGGAGAAGTTTGTTCCAACTGATGTACAAAATGCAAATCCAACTGATGGAGAGGATTATATTCCAACTGATGTACATATTGTAGTTCCAACTGATGGACATAGTATAATGGTTAATGATTCATAGATTATATCTGTTGTGGCTAACTCAAAGAAACATAAAGGAAATAAGCTAGTTACCAAAAGAAGACAAAGTGAAAGGATCAAGTTGAGTTGGTTTAAGAAACCAATCACAGGCCCAAGATCTAGTGAGCAGCCAATCACCATAACAGAAGTTGGAGAGAAGTCAGGTTCAAAAACTCCAAACTAGGAGTGAAAATAAGGTTTATGAAGACACGGAGGACCAAAAATATTAGAGACTAAGTTTTATGTTATCCTTAATAGACCTAAGTGTGATCGGTGGATCTGGAACTGACTGTTTAACGCTGGTTCGCGAAATGTCGCGGAAGCAAGAGTCGCCACAGTCTTTTATTTTCTCCAAATGGAAAGGACAAAAGCACAGAAAAATTCCTTATAGAGATTGCTCTCGGTTCGGGAGGTAGGTTATAGAAAGGGAAGGTGTTAGCACCCTTTCTATCCATGGTTATCCATGGGCTCTTAGATACTTGCTCATTTGTGTTTTCAAAATGGTTTGTTTGCTTTTCAACTGTGGGTTTAAAAAGTTTCTTTGAAAATTCCAGTTCGACTCTTGTATCGGTCCTCAAGAGTGTTTGAAAAAATGCTTTCGAAAGCTTTTTGAAAATGTGTTGGTGTGAAAAGTATTTTTGATTTGTTTTAGAAATTAGAGCAAGTATCTACGAGTCGTCTACCTACCCTAAGGAATTCGTCTGTGTAAATGTCCTTTAAAGTAGTGCCATCCCACCATTGAGAGGTAGGTAGCACCACCATTGGAGGTGTTCGGGTCAATTCGAGGTTCGGGACATGGTGATCACCAGAGCAATGGGAAGACACCTTAGAAGCTACCCTCATGCCAGGTTCCCAGATCATGAGGACTTACTAAGACATCCTCTACTCGACGATCACCTTTCGAAGGTAAGGCAACAGTGAGGCGTACCCTAGGGGTGGTGTGTGCGATTCGTGTGTCGTTTTCATTTGCATTTATCTTGTCATGTTATTGGTGTTCTACGCTTGATTTTATTTTGTCCATACAGTCTTTCATGCTTTTGAGTTAGCAGTTAAAAATATTGCGGGAATGTAAAAATCTAAAGCTATTACAAAAGGCGCGGGTCCACATCGCCAAAATTAACCAGGACCTGATTTGACAGAAAAATAAAGAAAAGCAAATAAAGAATTAAAAGTGCGAGAAATAATTTACATGGCTTCGGGAGAGGTACATAATTATTTAAATGACATAAAATAAATATGCAAAGAAATAAGAAATTACGAACGAGGGCGTTGGACCCTTTTGCAAAAATTGAATTAATGATGAATTAATTAATTAAAGGGAAAGGAATTATTTTTTTGTGTTTTTTAGTATTTTAAGATTTAATATAAAAATTTTTAATTGAAATTAAGATAAGACGCAAACCCTAATTCTATTTTATTTTAATTTATTAAGAAGACGTTTAGAATTTAACCTAAATTAATCCTAATTTTTGTATACAAATTTAATTATGAAAATAGATAAAATAAATAATATTATTGTGGAAAAGAAAAATTAAAAAAGGAATAAAACATTAATTAAACCTAATTCTATGTTTTTTTTATGTTTTTTTATTAAGAGAATTAAAATTGCAACCTATTTTTAACTAAGCTTAATTCTATCACAAAAAATATTAAAACAAAAATATTTATTATATTTTTTTTCTTTTCTGATTTTTAAGTATTTTTTATATTTATGAAAAAAATATTAAATTGATTAAAAGAATAATAATTAAAAGAAGATAAAAATAATAAAAAAGATAAAAAAGAACAAAATTTGGCAAACCTTGGGGGTATCAGTCCCCAATATGGAGGTGAGTCTCTAGCAATTCAGGCCCATTTAGCATGGCCTTGTTGGACTTTTTCACTAGCATGTAGCACGTTGACTGCAGCCTACCATGCTCCCTGATTCCTGGCCCTTGGATGGATGAGGTTGGACGCATGGACATTGGATCTTGGCAGTGTATGGTACGTCCTTGCTTTTGAAACTGCACGTGAACATATATTGAAAAATAATATTGAGACAAAGAAGACCTGGGACTCGAACCCAAGTCATGGATGTTGCCAGCGTATGCCTTGCCACTGAACCACTTGTTGCGCTTTGTATATAACATAAATGAAGAATAATATAATAAGAAACAATGGTTAGTGGTTCAAAAACGCGCGAAATTTAAAAGAACCAACCAACGTACGCCACGAGGTCGTCTTCTCCACATTCCTGAAACACAAAACATTTAGGCCACGGTTTTATACGCGTTCTGTTAGGTAGCTTTCCAGAAAATAGCGATTAGCCCTCAGACACTCATAAATTGAGCGCGAGGGTTGGTTCTTGTTCGTCCCAACGCATTGATTTGAATGATGGTGGTCATAAGTCTCAATTTTTCCTTGGGTGAAAAGCCCCAATTTGGAATCCTGTGAACCCTAAAAATTAACCATGGTGAAATCGTACACAACGCATAATAATACAATTAAGTATATTGGTTAGCTTCAGAACTTCACAAGGAATGTAAATCAAGCATTAAAAGTTATAAAGGATGCATGAATCGTGATGTACGATTATGAGTTTTTCTTGATACAGTGGGCACTCGTGTTACCAATTCTTGAAGCTGTGATGAGTGTTTGTGATTGGAATATGCCCAGTGATGCTTGAGGAAGCTATTGGAACAAGAATTATGTCTTGAATCGTCCTGGAAGGATGTTTTCAGAATTGACTTTTTTAGAAAAATTTCAAGTTTGGTTATGGCCTTCTTGAGCTGCTGTGCGTGTATGAACATTAGGGTTGTGTTTAGGCTTTTGTATTGAGCAGATTAGGTCAAGAAAAATCAATCAAATCCATTGCATTCATTGATTTTGGAAATTTGATTTTCTAAGATTTTTTCAATCTTTTTTTCATGTGTTTTTGGTTCAAATCATCTCCAATCTCTCCAAATCTTTCCTTATCTGCCTATACACGAAATCTTGAGGTTAAAACATGTATAAAAAGATTTGTTAGGTTAAGCTAAGTATTTTTCACATATTTAATTGATTTAAGTGAATTAATATAAATAAAAATTCAAATAAATAAATAAAAAATGAATAAAAACTTCCCTTTGGGCCAAGTGGTCGTGCACATGTTTGGAATGATGAATTGTGGAAGAAAAATGGGCCCATTAGCAATTTTAGGTCATTTGAATCAATGTTGACTTTTCAAAATATCCAAAAATTTCCCAACTTCCACAAGGCATAACTTGCTCAATTTTTAAGCTTTTCTCATGTTCTTGGACATTTTGGAAAGGTATTTGAGTCCTCTAACCAATGCCTTTGGTCCCATGTCATTTTGATTTACCAATATCAAGTTATGGCCTTTGACTTAAAGTCCCTTTTTGTTGACTTTTGAAAATGACCTATAATGTTGAAATTGATAACTTTTTGTGAGAGCATTTCTTGGACTTGGAGTATGAAGATTAGTTGTATGAAATGTCTTTCTCTTCAAAATGAGCTTTGGATGGAATTTTTCTGATAATCCATGTGAAAGTTATGCCCTGGTCAATTTCAGTTGACTTTTTCAGCTGTCCAAATAAGGAAACTTTTGCATCTTGATGATTTCTGAGCCAAATTTTGAGAATCATGATCAAGCATTGATCAAATGATGTTTGTGGCTTCAAAATGATATGTTGACCAAAAATTTGAACTTTTGACTGTCAAATGACCATTTTGCCCCTACAGTTGACTGTAGTGCAATTAGGGTTTTTGACTGTGCAATTTTGTGTTGAATGTCTTGAAACTTGGTATGAGGATGCTTGACCATATTTGTAGGATTGTGAGACTTGATTGGACCTTTGAAAACTTCATTCTACTGATCAGAACAAAAACCCTAATCTTGACTGCTTAGGAGGCCTTTGCACTGTGTAACCCTTGGGGAATTTTGAAGCTTGACTTGGCAAATCTTTGAAGAATATGGGAGGGCAAATTTTGGGGTACAACAGTTGCCCCTGTTCAATCTTCTTAGGCCTGAGGATGCAGATTGGCTGACGTGCCTTTCGTAATCCGAGGGTGGAAGATGATTGAACACTAGAGTGCCCAGAAATTTGCGCTCACATAGTAGCAGTGTGGTGGAATGGGCTTATAGATGCCATTTAGAGGTTGCTGGATAGAATGATGGGCTTATAGATTCCATCTGGATGTTGATCGCGTAAGAGATTCCTTAGCGAGAACCTGCATACCTGCAAAAGAAACATGAGTACCTGACACGTTGCAGGAGTTGATTTCAGATGCTTGATACAGATGTGTCCTGACTGGTTACAGGAGTTGTATCTGGAGCTTCAAAAGATGATGAATGAACCATGGATGGTTACTACCTTAGCCTGAATGGTAAGAGAACCTTGGGTGACTTTAACTTCAACAACGCTCGTTGAGAAAATCTTGGTGGGAATTACCATCTTCGCAGGATCGGGAAGAGAACCATAGGCCATTATAATCTGAAAGGGAATCACCTCACTCACCGTCGGAGAGGGAACCATTAGGAAAGGAATTATCACCTCACTCACCGTCGGAGAGGGAACCATCTGAAAAGGAATTATCACCTCACTCACCGTCGGAGAGGGAACCATAGGAGATTATCACCTCACTCACCGTCGGAGAGGGAACCATCTGAAAAGGAATTACCACCTCACTCACCGTCGGAGAGGGAACCATAGGAGATTATCACCTCACTCACCGTCGGAGAGGGAACCATCTGAAAAGGAATTATCACCTCACTCACCGTCGGAGAGGGAACCATAGGAGATTATCACCTCACTCACCGTCGGAGAGGGAACCATCTGAAATTATCACCTCACTCACCGTCGGAGAGGGAACCATAAGGAAAGGAATTACCACCTCACTCACCGTCGGAGAGGGAACCATAAGGAAAAGGAATTATCACCTCACTCACCGTCGGAGAGGGAACCATAGGAAAAGGAATCTTAAAGAAAACCCTAAAATGGAAATCTCGTGCACCGTCGGAGAGAGAACCAATAGGAAAATATAACCTGGGATAACTTCTACTGAGTCCTTATCAGAAAAATCTGTTGGGAGTCAATTTATCTGGACTAGAGAAGGCCTGGGACTGGGTAAGAAATCTTCGAAGTCGATTAGCTGAACCGGTCTAAGTCTTGAAGTATGATTGAGAATTTCAACTGCATCTTTCCTGAAAGGTAAAGGTCAGTCATATGCAATGCATGATATGGATCGAGCAATGATGTTCTCAACATAAATGAGATTTGTATAATGCGTCTATGCATGTTATAATGATGTATGTGATGTTTTATGAATGTATGTTTTCGTCTAGGAAATTAAATCCTTGACGGGTGCCGGGAAGTCAGATCCTGGGCTGATGTTGAAGAGTAGATTTTGCTTCCGCTGGGGATGATAACTGCAAGAATACCGGTAGGAGAAGATGACTCCGTTGCGGAATAAACTTGGCAAATGGAAGATTCTGCGGGGAGAAAAGATACTCTAGCGACCATGCTGGGAAGCAATACTCTGTGGGAAGAGGGATGCCTTGCTGAGTGTTGATAATAATTTTCTGGGGATACCCTTGTTGTTGGAAGTGTTGATGGACTTCGCTGGGGTAAGAAGACTTCGTCGAGGACGCTCTTTCCGTGGCTTTTGGCTGAGGATAACCCAGTTATATCCTGTTAAGGAAATAACTCTTTGAATAAAGCCGGGAGACGCGTTCGTGCTCTGCGAGGGGATAAGCTTCCAGAATTTACTGGGGATAAGCTTACTGCTTGGGGAGATGAATTCCAACTTTCCTGGGGATCTAGGTTGGACTCTCCTGGGGAAGTTTTGAACTGCGGGGGAAGTGATTCCTTTGAATGTTGATATACCGCCGGGGAACAATCTTTAGACCAAGACTGCCGGGGATACTTGTTGAGAATATGTGTATTGCTGCTGGGGATTGTTGATATATGCTGGAGAAGAATGTACTAGCTGCTGACTCACTCTCTGGGGAATTAAAGTATCTGGTTATGTTCTTTAGCTGAAACTACCTTGGTACCTTGGAGGATAGAACAATTGGATTGTTTAGACAACTCTTTTATTGCCCCTGTTTCTAGTGTCACCTGTAATTAATTCCTTTGTTTCGTATGCAAATATTTATGAGTTAGCAAATTATTGTCAATGCATATATCACAAATTGAACCTTGGACGATTTTCGCAAAACAAAACAGAGAAAGAAAAACACTTGGCACGTTTAACTGAAAATATATTTGTATTGATTTTGAATGGCCTGAAAATAGGCGTTTTGTATACAAGAGGCTGACGTCCTAGTAAGAGGAACGCCGCCGAACAAGAGAGTTTATACAAATTTTGTACAAAAGAAAATAAAATAGCTGTGTGAAATATGAATGATCCACTGGGTTTCAACTCTGCTATTGCCTTTATAACTCCGAGCGTCTCATCACTTGATGACCTTGGTTGAAGGTAAAGCTGACTGATCGATGCCGTCTGAACTTGATGTAGATACCGGATTCTGGATGCAAAGTGATCAATGAGACATAGTATTACGCTTTATCCCTAATTTTTGCCTGGACCGCCCTTTCGGGTTTTCGGTCCACCGGGATACCCATTTTTGCCCAAGCCGCCTTTTCAGGTTTCGACTTGCCGGGTGTACAGATTTTTTTTATTTCATCCCTTCATTTTGCCCGAACCCTTTTGGTTCGACGGGAAGCCCTAATTTTTGCCTAGGCATGTCAGTCTAGCGGGTCTTTTTTATGCGTAGTATCTTTTTACTATGTCTGCATTGGCGGGGTGAGGAAGGTCGTCACCATCCATATTGGTTAGAATCATGGCTCCTCCTGAGAACACATGCTTAACCACAAATGGCCCTTCGTATGTAGGGGTCCATTTGCCCCTTGGATCACTCTGAGGAAGGATGATTCTCTTGATTACCAGATCCCCAACTTGATATTCCTATGGTCTGACCTTTTTGTTAAATGCCCTGATCATCCGTTTCTGATACGTCTGACCATGACAGATAGCAGCAAGTCTCTTTTCATCAATGAGGTTGAGCTGATCAAGTCGTGTCTGGATCCAATCATCCTCATTCAGATTTGCATCCTTCATTATCCGGAGAGAGGGTATTTGCACTTCGATCGGCAAGACTGCCTCCATGCCATAAACCAGAGAGAAAGGAGTTGCCCCGGTTGACGTCCTAGCTGAGGTACGGTACCCATGCAGAGCGAACGGTAACATCTCGTGCCAATCTTTATAAGTCACTGTCATCTTCTGCACGATCTTCTTGATGTTCTTATTTGCTGCTTCTACAGCCCCATTCATCTTCGGTCTGTAAGGAGAAGAATTGTGGTGCTGTATCTTGAACTGCTCGCAGAGCTCAGCAATCATCTTATTGTTCAGATTGGTACCGTTGTCTGTAATAATCCGCTCAGGGACGCCGTACCGACAGATCAGGTTGTGCCGAATGAACCGTGCCACAACAGTCTTGGTTACCGTAGCATAGGATGCTGCCTCAACCCACTTCGTAAAATAATCAATCGCCACTAGGATGAAGCGATGTCCATTGGATGCCGTAGGTTTAATCTCGCCGATCATGTCTATGCCCCACATTGCAAACGGCCAAGGCGCAGTCAGAACATTCAGGGGAACTGGAGGAACATGCACCTTATCTGCGTAAATCTGGCACTTATGGCATGTCCTGGAATGTTGGTAACAGTCAGCTTCCATTGTGGACCAGTAATATCCTGCCCGTAGGATTTTCTTAGCCATAGTGTGCCCACTGGAATGTGTACCAAAGGTCCCTTCATGCAGCTCTTCCATGATTCTTTCTGCTTCGGTCTTATCCACACAACGCAGTAAGGTTGAATCATGGTTTCGCTTGTACAAGATGCCGTTGCTAAGGAAGAACTTTGCTGCGAACCTTCTCAGGAACTTCTTATCATTGACAGAGGCACCTTCAGGGTATTCCTGAG
Organism: Vicia faba; assembly: GCA_948472305.1. Taxonomy (NCBI): domain Eukaryota; kingdom Viridiplantae; phylum Streptophyta; class Magnoliopsida; order Fabales; family Fabaceae; genus Vicia; species Vicia faba. The sequence continues at coordinate 1,049,975,520 of OX451736.1, read as the reverse complement.
CTTCTAAGTATCTCTTCACCTCATAGTACCAAGGCTTCTCAGTTACTAATTCAGTTTCGAGATCGCAACAGTATGCCGGTTCGTCCAGTTTCCAAATGATGATTCAAGGAGCCTCATTATCCCATTTGACCTTGAACATAGAAGACATTGTAGCTAACGCGTCCGCCAACTGATTCTCTTCTCTTGGAAAGTGTTCAAAGGTTATCTCTGTAAAGTGGGGGATCAAGGTCAACACACATTCTCTGTAAGGAATCAAGTTTGGATGTTTCGTATCCCACTCTCCTTTGATCTGATTGATCACAAGAGCGGAATCTCCGAAGACACTTAGAAATTTGATCCTTAGGTCGATCGCAGCTTGAAGACCCATGATGCACGCCTCATACTCTGCCATGTTGTTGGTACAGTTGAAACATAGCCGGGCAGTGAGTGGAGTATGAGTACCCTGAGGTGATATGATTATGGCGCCGATACCATTTCCCAAAGCGTTGGAGGCTCCGTCAAAGTGCATAGACCATCGGGATCCTGGTTCAGGTCCTTCATCCGGCCCAGGTACTTCATAATCGGTTACTATCACGATGCTTTCATCCGGAAACTCGAATTTCATTGACTGATAATCATCTACAGCTTGATGTGCCAAGCGGTCTGCCAATACACTTCCTTTGATGGCTTTCTGAGTTGTGTACTGAATGTCGTATTCCGTCAAGATCATTTGCCATCCTGCAATTCTCCCAGACAGAGCAGGCTTTTCGAATATGTACTTTATAGGATCCATCTTTGAGATCAACAAGGTAGTGTGAGTCAGCATATACTGTCTCAGCCGGCGAACAGCCCATACCAAAGCGCAGCAAGTTTTCTCAAGCAGTGAGTATCGGGTCTCACAGTCGGTAAACTTTTTGCTAAGGTAATAAATGGCATGCTCTTTTCGGCCAGACTCGTCATGCTGCCCCGGCACACACCCCATTGAGTTGTCAAGCACCGTTAGATATAGTATCAGAGGTCTCCCTTCAACCGGTGGCATAAGGATGGGTGGTTCTTGGAGATACTCTTTGATTCTGTCAAAAGCAGCCTGACATTCATCGTTCCAACGTACTACCTGATCTTTCTTCAGCAGCTTGAAGATTGGCTCACAGGTAGCAGTCAGATGTGAGATGAAGCGAGCGATGTAATTCAGACGTCCTAAAAAGCCTCTGACTTCCTTCTCTGTCTTAGGAACTGGCATCTCTTGAATGGCTTTGACCTTAGCAGGGTCCACTTGAATACCTTTATCACTGACCACAAAGCCTAGCAACTTCCCAGATCTTACCCCGAAGGTGCACTTGTTCGGGTTCAATCTCAGCTTGTACTTTTTCAACCGGTCAAACAACTTTTGCAGATGATCTAAGTGCTCTTCCTCAGTCTGGGACCTTGCGATCATGTCGTCAACATACACTTCTATCTCATGATGGATCATGTCATGAAATAAAGCAACCATGGCACGTTGGTAGGTTGCCCCAGCGTTCTTTAATCCAAATGGCATGACCTTGTAACAGAAGGTGCCCCACTGAGTAACAAATGTAGTTTTTTCCATGTCTTCAGGTGCCATCTTAATCTGATTGTACCCTGAAAAGCCATCCATGAAAGAGAACACTTTATGCTGAGCTGTATTATCAACAAGGACGTCAATGTGAGGTAGAGGGAAGTCATCCTTGGGGCTGGCCCTGTTCAGATCCCTGTAGTCGACACACATTCTGACCTTACCGTCTTTCTTAGGTACCGACACCACATTAGCAACCCACTGAGGGTAAGAAGTCACTGCAAGGAACCCAGCATCAAATTGTTTCATGACCTCGGCTTTAATCTTCTCAGACATATCTGGACGCATCTGACGGACCTTTTGCTTAACTGGAGGGCAGTCTTCCCTAGTTGGCAAGTGATGGACCACAATATCGGTATCCAACCCGGGCATGTCTTCGTAGGACCAGGCAAAGATCTCCATATAATCATGCAGCATTTTAGTCAACCGTTGCTTCACGCTGAGCTCTAGGTTGGCACCGATCTTTACCTCTTTCCTGTCTGCCTCAGTACCCAAGTTTATTGTTTCCACTGGCTCTTCATGGGGTTGAATTGCCCTCTCTTCCTGAAGCAACAGTCTAGCAAGCTCACCAGGCACTTCGCAATCATCTTCACCTTCGTCTTCGGCTAAGTTGATCGGATTTTCGAAGTCATAATTGGCAGTAGAAGAGTTGTTATCAGTGAGATCCAGAGTGGATTGAAACCTGTATAAGTGAGTGTGTGTGTAAATACAGCTGTTTTGAAATATATGAAAAGGAAAGAAAGACAGAAAAGGAGCACAATATTTGCAATGCGAAAATACGTCCAAGATTTTCATTCATGATATATGAAATGACAATTTATATGCCCTCACAAATGAAACCACGGTGCCTCGGGTAAGACACCGGGCCATAGAGTTTATTTATTGTATATTACAAAATAACAAAACATAGGAATTCATTACTCAGTAACAAGAGAAACAGGGAGATTGTCTTTTGCGCTCCAATTGTTAGATCCACTGTCGGTTGCAGGGTAAATCCAGCTATCGAACTCAACTTCATCCACTTCCTCTTCGTCCCCAATAGCATTTACTCCATGAGCAGGTAGGGGAGCCGTCACCACATTAGGCTTCTCAGATGCCTCAAACTGTACCTCCTTGGCGTCAATAAGGTCCTGCAGCTTGTTCCTTAATGCCTAACAGTTGTCAGTGGCATGCCCCGGGCTATCAGAATGATAAGCACAACGAGCATTCGGGTTGTACTTAGGAGATGCAGTATTGGGGAACTTCGGAGCCTCCCTGACAGTCACCAAATTGGTGGATAGCAACTGTGGCAGGATCTGCGATAGGGTCATGCTTAACCGGGTAAACTCCCTCCGGGGTCATTCAGCCCTTTGAGGATTGTTTGGCCGAGGAGCGACAGCAGGCTTGGCAATCATTACCGCACTGACAGATTGGCGGCGCTCAGGTCTCTCTGATCTCTTGGAACCATACACGGCACTAGACTCCTTCTTGAAGGGTTTCTTCTCAGAACTAGATGATGCACCCTTCGCAATCTTACCAGATTTTAACCCAGCCTCAATTCTCTCTCCAGTCAGAATCAAATCAGTGAACCCAACAGAAGAATTCCCAATGAGATGGTTGAAAAATGGCCCAGATAGGGTCCCCAAGAACATGTCTACCAACTCCCGATCAGTCAATGGTGGCTGCACCCTACCAGCCAGGTCTCTCCACTTCTGAGCGTACTCCTTAAAACCTTCGCTTGCACCTAACGACATACCCTGGAGCTGGGTACGTGTAGGGGCAAGGTCGGCATTATATTGATACTGCTTATAGAAAGCAGTAGCCAACTCCTCCCAGTTACGAACCTTGGTCCCATCCAGCTGATAGAACCATTCGAGATGAGTCCCTGAAAGACTCTCCTGAAAGAAGTGGATCCATAAATTCTTATCCGCAGAGTACGGTTGAATCTTCCGAACATAGGACCTTAAATGCAGCTTGGGACAAGACGCCCCGTCATACTTAGAGAAGGATGGTGCTTTGAACTTGTGAGGGATGATCACACCAGTTGACAAACCCAGATCTCCGAAATCCAGCCCAGGTACCTGTTGAACCTCCATAGCTTTCAACCTATCCTCCAGTTGCTTGTATTTGTCGTCTGCAGGAGGGTACTGCTCTTCATCAAAATCAGTCTCGTTGTCGGAGACTACCGGACTAGGAACCCTTGCTTCTGCCTGAGGACTACTCTTGCCAACAGAAGAACCAGCCTCTTCCTGCTGCAGAGCATTACCAAACCTTCGGCCCGAGTTGAACAGCACAGTTCTTCTCTTCTTCTTCTTCTCCTTCTTCAGGAGCATAGCCTTCAGTTCTTCTTGGCCTTGAGCCAGACCCTTGATTAATTCTTGAAACTGCGCATTCTGCGCCTGAAGGGCCTTGATTGATGTCTCAGTTGATGCAGAGTCAGGATTCATGATGCTGAAATAAACAGCGAAGAACTGTAAGCAACCTGAAAAGAGGAAAAACCTGCTATGCACATGATGAATGAGATGTGTTTATGCAATGCATTCAAGGGTTCGAAAGTTCAAATTTGTTGTAGACAAAAAGGAACACACATTATCATTAAGGAAATCATTATTTAATACATCAAGGCCTCATGGGCAAAGTAATACAAAAATCAAATCAATCCCAAAATATGCTGCGCATCCTCTTTGGAGCTATGTAGGTGTTGAGATTCCTCTCCTCATGCAACAGGCGGGTGAGCTCCAAGACCTTCCTTTCACTGGCATGTAGACTAGTCTCAAGAGAATTCTGTTCTTCCTTAAGCTGGATCCAGCTCTTCTGCATCTCTTCCCAAGATGTGGGCATATCAGGGTGCTGAATAGTGTAGGACACTTCTCCTTCCAAGACTGGCTCTTTGATTACTGGGAGCATATGAGGATAAGGCATCACTAACTTCTGAGAGCGGGCGCATACCCACTTGAGATAGGGTTCCAACGGGATGGAATTCCTGTGCCCCAGTGTCTTGCTGTCTATCCTACTCGGCATCCTCCAAGCTCTAATAAATCTCTGGCGAAGTCCTTGAGTATCTTTGTCGAAGTCAAAAACTATGTCAGGAATTAACATGTCATGAGGACCATCCCTCCGAGCATAACCAAACTGTCTCCAAGCCAGGCATGGGCTGTAAGTAATACCTCCTCTGATTCCAAGTAAAGGAACATTTGGGTACTCCCCGCAACGATCAATGATAGTGACATCTTCTCTGGACCTAGGGCACCAATGTATATCTGCATGTGTAAGAGTCATCAACCGTTGTGACCATCTCAAACCCCGCTCATTCTTCAATACTGATTGTGGAAGGTGCGAAATAAACCACCTTTCCAGGAGAGGAGTGCAACACATAAGGACACCTCTTTTTCTCATGGTTCGAGTGTAACATGAGTGAAGGATGTCCCCCAGCAACGTAGGTATGGGATTCCTGGACATAAAGATCTGAACAGCACTGATATCAATAAGCTGATCTGGGTTAGGGAACAACACCATACCATAGACAAGGAGGGCCACAACCTCTTCAAAAGCTTGAAAGTTAAGGGAGTTCCAACGTTCATGGGCCTTTTCAAACAGAAACCTAGCTAAGAACCCTTTGATACCACTTCTAACTTCCCAATGTCCCTTAAGGTCAGATGACTGTAGGTGCAAGGCTTTAGCAATCTCTTCAAGCTTAGGTTCCTTTTCTGTACCATTGAAGGGTAGCTGATCAAGGATAGGGATCTTCAGGAGCCGAGAGAACTCCTCCAATGTAGGTACCAGCTGATAGTCCAAGAAGGTGAAACAGTGATGCAGAGGATCAAAGAATTGGAACAGGACCTTTATCATATCTTCCTCAATGTCGGTGTTGACCAAGCTGATGAGGCTTCCATGTCTTTCACTGAATGAAGAGTTCTCAGGAATCCTGGATATAAGCTCCTTAAGCTGAGGAGGGATCCTTACAAGACTGACTTGAATTGTCTTTCTACGAACAGTTTCCATGTCCTACAAAACAAGAACAAAGATGAAAATTCGAACCCCTGAAATGGTTAGTCAATGCATATGATGCTGGATGATGTCATGATGCTATGATTAAACACACCATAGATATTTACAAAGACAAACATGTAAGGCACACAAGGCACACAAGACAAGCCCTTAAGGTTTAAGGCCAGCATGGGGTCTGGGTGGTACCCTCTTGAAGTTGGTGGGTTCAACCTGTCCTAATCAAAGTAACCGGGTTCTAAGGTTCCCAATATCACGGGGTTGCTTTCATTGTTCATCGTTTCGATTTAGCCACTGAACTGGCGACCGAAATATTCCAGGAAAGCAACCCTCAATTGAGTGTAGTATCGAGTATCAACCAACCTCGGACTGCACCCAAGTCAGTTATCTCACTATCCTAAAGAGGCCAAGATAGTTCAATTAAGGTTCCTAAGGTCTGTTGATGCTTCACGACACCACGCGGAGGCCCCGTACTCTCCTTGACTGAACTCAAGGGTTACCGGTACACACCAAAGTGCCACATCAACGTAGCAGACTGTTTCAACCATGTCGGTATACCCCGCACAGTTCCCTCACAGCCTTGTTGCTACTTTCTAAGAAGGTATCCCCCAGATCCGGGTTAGGATCTATAGAACTCCCAAGCAACCCATAATTTAAAGCAAGCAAAGAAAGCAATTGAAAACACAGTGATCTTAGTCCTAAGGTACACCTCACTTTAAAATTCTCCCCAGCAGAGTCGCCAGTTCTGTGATCGGTGGATCTGGAACTGACTGTTTAACGCTGGTTCGCGAAATGTCGCGGAAGCAAGAGTCGCCACCGTCTTTTATTTTCTCCAAATGGAAAGGACAAAAGCACAGAAAAATTCCTTATAGAGATTGCTCTCGGTTCGGGAGGTAGGTTATAGAAAGGGAAGGTGTTAGCACCCTTTCTATCCATGGTTATCCATGGGCTCTTAGATACTTGCTCATTTGTGTTTTCAAAATGGTTTGTTTGCTTTTCAACTGTGGGTTTAAAAAGTTTCTTTGAAAATTCCAGTTCGACTCTTGTATCGGTCCTCAAGAGTGTTTGAAAAAATGCTTTCGAAAGCTTTTTGAAAATGTGTTGGTGTGAAAAGTATTTTTGATTTGTTTTTGAAATTAGAGCAAGTATCTACGAGTCGTCTACCTACCCTAAGGAATTTGTCTGTGTAAATGTCCTTTAAAGTAGTGCCATCCCACCATTGAGAGGTAGGTAGCACCACCATTGGAGGTGTTCGGGTCAATTCGAGGTTCGGGACATGGTGATCACCAGAGCAATGGGAAGACACCTTAGAAGCTACCCTCATGCCAGGTTCCCGGATCATGAGGACTTACTAAGACATCCTCTACTCGACGATCACCTTTCGAAGGTAAGGCAACAGTGAGGCGTACCCTAGGGGTGGTGTGTGCGATTCGTGTGTCGTTTTCATTTGCATTTATCTTATCATGTTATTGGTGTTCTACGCTTGATTTTATTTTGTCCATACAGTCTTTCATGCTTTTGAGTTAGCAGTTAAAAATATTGCGGGAATGTAAAAATCTAAAGCTATTACAAAAGGCGCGGGTCCACATCGCCAAAATTAACCAGGACCCGATTTGACAGAAAAATAAAGAAAAGCAAATAAAGAATTAAAAGTGCGAGAAATAATTTACATGGCTTCGGGAGAGGTACATAATTATTTAAATGACATAAAATAAATATGCAAAGAAATAAGAAATTACGAACGAGGGCGTTGGACCCTTTTGCAAAAATTGAATTAATGATGAATTAATTAATTAAAGGGAAAGGAATTATTTTTTTTGTGTTTTTTAGTATTTTAAGATTTAATATAAAATTTTTTAATTGAAATTAAGATAAGACGCAAACCCTAATTCTATTTTATTTTAATTTATTAAGAAGACGTTTAAAATTTAACCTAAATTAACCCTAATTTTTGTATACAAATTTAATTATGAAAATAGATAAAATAAATAATATTATTGTGGAAAAGAAAAATTAAAAAAGGAATAAAACATTAATTAAACCTAATTCTATGTTTTTTTTATGTTTTTTTATTAAGAGAATTAAAATTGCAACCTATTTTTAACTAAGCTTAATTCTATCACAAAAAATATTAAAACAAAAATATTTATTATATTTTTTTTCTTTTCTGATTTTTAAGTATTTTTTATATTTATGAAAAAAATATTAAATTGATTAAAAGAATAATAATTAAAAGAAGATAAAAATAATAAAAAAGATAAAAAAGAACAAAATTTGGCAAACCTTGGGGGTATCAGTCCCCAATATGGAGGTGAGTCTCTAGCAATTCAGGCCCATTTAGCATGGCCTTGTTGGACTTTTTCACTAGCATGTAGCACGTTGACTGCAGCCTACCATGCTCCCTGATTCCTGGCCCTTGGATGGATGAGGTTGGACGCATGGACATTGGATCTTGGCAGTGTATGGTACGTCCTTGCTTTTGAAACTGCACGTGAACATATATTGAAAAATAATATTGAGACAAAGAAGACCTGGGACTCGAACCCAGGTCATGGATGTTGCCAGCGTATGCCTTGCCACTGAACCACTTGTTGCGCTTTGTATATAACATAAATGAAGAATAATATAATAAGAAACAATGGTTAGTGGTTCAAAAATGCGCGAAATTTAAAAGAACCAACCAACGTACGCCACGAGGTCGTCTTCTCCACATTCCTGAAACACAAAACATTTAGGCCACGGTTTTATACGCGTTTTGTTAGGTAGCTTTCCAGAAAATAACGATTAGCCCTCAGACACTCATAAATTGAGCGCGAGGGTTGGTTCTTGTTCGTCCCAACGCATTGATTTGAATGATGGTGGTCATAAGTCTCAATTTTTCCTTGGGTGAAAAGCCCCAATTTGGAATCCTGTGAACCCTAAAAATTAACCATGGTGAAATCGTACACAACGCATAATAATACAATTAAGTATATTGGTTAGCTTCAGAACTTCACAAGGAATGTAAATCAAGCATTAAAAGTTATAAAGGATGCATGAATCGTGATGTACGATTATGAGTTTTTCTTGATACAGTGGGCACTCGTGTTACCAATTCTTGAAGCTGTGATGAGTGTTTGTGATTGGAATATGCCCAGTGATGCTTGAGGAAGCTATTGGAACAAGAATTATGTCTTGAATCGTCCTGGAAGGATGTTTTCAGAATTGACTTTTTTAGAAAAATTTCAAGTTTGGTTATGGCCTTCTTGAGCTGCTGTGCGTGTATGAACATTAGGGTTGTGTTTAGGCTTTTGTATTGAGCAGATTAGGTCAAGAAAAATCAATCAAATCCATTGCATTCATTGATTTTGGAAATTTGATTTTCTAAGATTTTTTCAATCTTTTTTTCATGTGTTTTTGGTTCAAATCATCTCCAATCTCTCCAAATCTTTCCTTATCTGCCTATACACGAAATCTTGAGGTTAAAACATGTATAAAAAGATTTGTTAGGTTAAGCTAAGTATTTTTCACATATTTAATTGATTTAAGTGAATTAATATAAATAAAAATTCAAATAAATAAATAAAAAATGAATAAAAACTTCCATTTGGGCCAAGTGGTCGTGCACATGTTTGGAATGATGAATTGTGGAAGAAAAATGGGCCCATTAGCAATTTTAGGTCATTTGAATCAATGTTGACTTTTCAAAATATCCAAAAATTTCCCAACTTCCACAAGGCATAACTTGCTCAATTTTTAAGATTTTCTCATGTTCTTGGACATTTTGGAAAGGTCTTTGAGTCCTCTAACCAATTCCTTTGGTCCCATGTCATTTTGATATACCAATCTCAAGTTATGGCCTTTGACTTAAAGTCCCTTTTTGTTGACTTTTGAAAATGACCTATAATGTTTAAATTGATAACTTTTTGTGAGAGCATTTCTTGGACTTGGAGTATGAAGATGAGTTGTAGGAAATGTCTTTCTCTTCAAAATGAGCTTTGGATGGAATTTTTCTGATAATCCATGTGAAAGTTATGCCCTGGTCAATTTCAGTTGACTTTTTCAGCTGTCCAAATAAGGAAACTTTTGCATCTTGATGATTTCTGAGCCAAATTTTGAGAATCATGATCAAGCATTGATCAAATGATGTTTGTGGCTTCAAAATGATATGTTGACCAAAAATTTGAACTTTTGACTGTCAAATGACCATTTTGCCCCTACAGTTGACTGTAGTGCAATTAGGGTTTTTGACTGTGCAATTTTGTGCTGAATGTCTTGAAACTTGGTATGAGGATGCTTGACCATATTTGTAGGCTTGTGAGACTTGATTGGACCTTTGAAAACTTCATTCTACTGATCAGAACAAAAACCCTAATCTTGACTGCTTAGGAGGCCTTTGCACTGTGTAACCCTTGGGGAATTTTGAAGCTTGACTTGGCAAATCTTTGAAGAATATGGGAGGGCAAATTTTGGGGTACAACACTAAGGGTTTGACATATGCACCAATTGTGCCTTTTATTTGGTTGTATTATTACTGTGTTTGACATATGCACCAAGTGTGCCTTTTATTTGTTTGCATTATTATTGTGTTTGACATATGTACCAAGTGTGCCTTTTGGTAATGTTGTAATTGATGCTCACAATTGTGATAATGTGTCACACTTGATTTGCTGCTGAAAACTTACTTATATATGTAACATAAAACAATTAGAGACATGAATTCGCATTATGAGTCGATACATGTTAGCATGAGTCGACTCATGTTAGTTATACAACATAAAATAAGTCGATGCAAGTTGTTATGAGTCGATGCAAACTGATACTACAACATATTACAGAGCCAACCGTTTTATATGAGTTAATATATAACACGTATGTGTCGACACATACTGAATTGAATTTTGATTTTTGAAGATAAAACGTGTCATGTGTCGATGCATGAAGTTATGTATCGATGCATAAAAGTTGAAACTTGTTTTCCAAGGACATCAACATATCATGTATCGATGCATAAAGTTATGTATAAATGTATAAAGGTTGAAAATTATATTCTAGGAGCATCAACATGTTATGAATCGATGCATGACATGGATGTGTCGACTCATACTGAAGCAGAATCGTTTTTATGATTCTTTGCTTAAGTACGTGTCGATGCAAAGCTCTTTGTGTCGACTCATAATAGTATTGTATGTGTAAAACACATTCTTTTGCTGTTAAAATTTTACTTTTAATGAATGTAACATTGGTGCCATAGACATATTCACTGTCAACGAATGTAACTTTAACTAAATTACACAAAACTTAAAATTTCATTCAACAAAACATAATTTGTCTTACATTGGGCATAAAAAATTAGAGTTTAATTAAACACAAACTTGTCTGTCTTACAAACCATGACATACCAAGATCTAATTACAAACCATACCTGTAGTTGTTTAGGTATTGGCATGCATTTTTGGTAAAACCAGGTGTATGAATGTCATGACTGATGTCATAACATTCTAGTTTATTAGGTACAGATTTATTAGGTACCTTTGCAGAAAAATATTGTCATACAGGTACTGATGTTTATAAGTGTGTATCTGAGCATTTTGCAAAATGATCACATTTACCAAAATCAGTAAACAGGAATTCAGATGTCATAACAAATGTTAAGACATCTTGTTCTGAACTAACAGGTATGCAGTTTGGTTAATTCTGAGTTTTTTCAGGAAAATGACTCAGTCTTTCCAGAACAGAATCCTGCGTTTTCTTTGGGTTAACCTAGCTCAACCCTAACCTGGTTGATCTAGTCCTGTGACCTAGTCTTAAGGTCAAACGGATTTAACCCTAGCTTTTTGTGGAAACCCTAACTGAAGATGCAGCTGCTATATATTCAACAGGGCTGCTGTTTTGAATGTAATCCCTTTTTGACAGAAGATCATTTAGAAGCTGTATAGTTTTAACTATTGTAATCCAAGCAATTATCATTGTGATAAGTGACTTGGAATAGGTTTTAATTGTAAGGGTTGTGTAACACTCAAAGCTTTGAAGCAAGAGTGTTTGTATGTCTCTTGACTAAAGTTGTGAAGCAAAGTCAAGTCAGGTTTGTGTATCACTCAAAGCTGTGAAGCAAGAGTGTTTGTGTTGCTTGATTAAAAAGCTGTGAAGCATAATCAAGTGTATGTTTTGAAGAGTGTCTTCAACAATTCATTAGTCAAATTGTTTTATGTATCACTACTGTGATTGAGGGGGAGTGAGTAGGAACTCAGGTTTAAGTTGTACTTAGATTGAAGTTGCATTGGGTAGGTCTTAAGTGAAGGGAGATAAACTGGTTGGTTTATTCCTGAATTAATATCTCTTATAGTGGATTTCCTCCCTGGCTTGGTAGCCCCCAGAGTAGGTGTTGTTGCACACTGAATTGGGTAAACAATTGACTGTGTTCTTTACTGTTTTTGTATTTACTGTCTTATAGTAAGTCAGATACGGTGTCATAACATTGAACGTGACATTGAGTATCTGCAGCCAGAATTTCAATTGGCATCAGAGCAGGCACCCTGCCTGTATTACTGGGTGAGATCTAGGGATATCACTTTCTGGCACTATGGACAAAGAAGGAGTTTTTGAAAATAGACCACCCATTCTGGATGGAACAAATTATGACTACTGGAAACCTCGTATGATTGCCTTCTTAAAATCTCTGGACAAAAAGGCTTGGAGAGCTGCTGACAAAGGATGGATCCATCCCACCATAACTGAGAAAGATGGGACAATCAGTTTGAAGCCTGAGGAAGATTGGAGTAAAGAAGAAGATGAGTTAGCCCTGGGAAATTCCAAAGCTTTAAATGCCTTGTTCAATGGAATTGATAGAAACATTTTCAGACTAGTACATCAATATGAATTGGCCAAGGAAGTTTGGGACACTCTCAAAACTACTCATGAGGGCACTTCTAAAGTGAAAATGTCAAGGCTTCAGATGTTGACTACCAAGTTTGAGAATCTAAAAATGATGGAAGATGAAACCATTCATGAGTTTCACATGAACATCTTGGAGATTGCCAACTCCTCAGGAGCACTGGGAGAAAAGATGTCAGAAGAAAAATTGGTGAGAAAGATTCTCAGATCCTTGCCTAAAAGATTTGCAATGAAGGTAACTGCCATAGAAGAAGCCCAGGACATCAGCAAGTTGAAAGTGGATGAACTTATTGGGTCTCTTCAGACTTTTGAGATGGGGATCACTGAAAATGGTGACAAGAAGAACAAGAGCATAGCACTTGTATCCAACACTGATGTTGAAAACAAGGAGGATGAAGAAGAAAATATTTCAGAAGCTATAGCCATGCTTGGAAGACAGTTCAACAAACTCATCAAAAGAGTAGATCCAAAGTCAAGGTCTAATGTTCATAACATTCCCTCTGACATTGACAGTTCCAGCAGAAGACCAAGGTCAGAAGAGAAGGGAAATCAAGGCAGAGGTATTCAATGTCATGGCTGTGAAGGATATGGGCATATTCGAGCTGAATGTCCTACCTTTCTTAAGAAACAAAAGAAAGGAATGACTGTTACTTGGTCTGACTGTGATTCAGAAAGTAATTCTGAAGAAGAATCTGCCAAACTAGTTACTGCTCTAACTGGTGTTTGTAACTCTGAAAGTGACATTAGTGATGAAGAGGTGACTTTTGAAGAACTGGCTGATACTTACAAGAAATTGTGTATCAGAAGTACTGAAGTCTGTGTGCAGAATGAGAAACAATCAAAACTCATCATAAAGCTGGAGGCTGAAAAAATGGCAAACCTTGAAACTATAAGTCATCTAGAAGGGGAAGTTCAATTGTTGAACTCACAACTGAATCAAATGACCAAATCTGTCAAGATGCTGACTAATGGAACAGGCAAATTGGAAGAGATCCTTCAGGTTGGACAAAATGTGGGAAATAAATCTGGACTAGGATTTATGGAAGCAAAGAAATCTGGTACAGATAAGAAGATCAGGCCTGATAAGCAAATGTCAAAACAGATGTCTCAACACAACTCTCAACATCAGGAACATAGACATATGAAGAAAAGGTACTAAAGATGGAGATGTCATCATTGTGGGAGATATGGCCACATAAAGCCCTTCTGCTTCAGATTGTATGGATACCCTAATCAGAACTCAGGTGTCAAACCTAAGTCTAAAAAGGTACCACATGCTCCTAAATGGAAGAAAAAGGCTACTGCCCTGATAGCCCACACTTCCCTGAGGGTCTCTGCAAAGGAAGACTGGTACTTTGACAGTGGATGTTCCAGACACATGACTGGAATCAAGAACCTCCTCAATAATGTTAAACCTCACACCACCAGTTTTGTGACCTTTGGAGATGGTGCTAAAGGTGAAATCAAAGGAGTTGGTGATTTGGACTGCCCTGGAGTTCCAAGTCTAAATGAAGTACTGCTGGTAAAAGGGTTGACTGCTAATCTCATTAGTATCAGTCAATTGTGTGATCTAGGATTCAAGGTCAATTTCTCAAGATCTGAATGTCTTGTAATTAATGAAAAGCAAGAAACTGTAATGAAAGGAGTCAGATCTAAAGACAACTGTTACTTGTGGGAGCCTGAGAACACTAATTTCTCCTCTGTGTGTTCCATTGCAAAAGAAGAAAAAGAGGTGAAACTGTGGCACCAAAAACTTGGCCATCTTCATCTAAGAGGTATGAAAAGGATTATCTCCATGGAGGCAGTCAGAGGGATTCCAAGACTGCGAATTGATGAAGGAAGAGTTTGTGGTGAATGTCAGGTTGGTAAGCAGACTAGGATGTCACATCCAAAGTCAAGACATCTGACCACCTCTAAGGTTCTAGAACTTCTTCATATGGATCTGATGGGACCAATGCAAGTGGAGAGTCTTAGTGGAAAAAGATATGCCTATGTGGTTGTGGATGATTTTTCCATATTCACCTAGATTAACTTCATTAGGGAAAAATCTGATGTATTTGAAGTTTTTAAAGAATTGTGCAAAAAAAATTCAAAGAGAAAAGGAAGGGTGTATTGTCAGAATCAGAAGTGATCATGGCAAGGAATTTGAAAACAGCAAGTTTGATGATTTCTGTTCCTCAGAAGGAATTAGTCATGAACTTTCTTCTCCTATAACTCCTCAGCAAAACGGAGTTGTGGAAAGAAAAAACAGGACCATACAGGAATCTGCCAGAGCAATGATACATGCCAAAAGACTTCCTATGTATTTTTGGGCTGAAGCTATGAATACAACCTGCTATGTCCATAACAGGGTCACCTTGAGAAAGGGAACCTCATCCACCATATATGAACTCTGGAAAGGAAGAAAACCAACTGTGAAGTACTTCCATGTGTTTGGCAGCAAATGCTATATTCTGGCAGATCGTGAACAAAGAAGAAAACTGGACCCTAAAAGTGATGAAGGCATATTTCTAGGATACTCCTCAAACAGCAGAGCTTATAGAGTATTCAATTCCAGGACCAAAGCCATGATGGAATCAATAAATGTTATAATTGATGATTATCATGAAGAAATAGATGTCCCTTGTAATGTTGAGACATTCTTTGAGACTCCAACCCAACAGAATGATCTACCCAACACCACCACAACAGAATCTGAATCAAAGGAAGCTAGCAAGATCCCTTCCATCAGAATTCAGAAGGATCATCCAAAAGAGCTCATCATAGGAGATCCCAACAGTGGAGTCATTACAAGATCTAGAGAAATCATCTCAAACTCTTGTTTTGTGTCCAAAATGGACCAAGAAATGTCAAGGAAGCTTTAACTGATGAATACTGGATTGGTGCAATGCAAGATGAACTGAACCAATTCAAGCAACATGAAGTTTGGGAACTGGTTCCTAGACCTGAAGGAACTAACATCATTGGCACAAAATGGATTTTCAAGAACAAATCAGATGCTGAAGGAATTGTCACCAGGAATAAGGCAAGACTTGTTGCTCAAGGATACACTCAGGTTGAAGGGGTTGATTTTGATGAAACCTTTGCACCTGTAGTCAGGCTGGAATCAATCAGACTCCTATTGTCAATTGCTTGTCTTCTGAAGTTCAAGCTATTTCAGATGGATGTGAAAAGTGCCTTTCTAAATGGGTACTTGAATGAGGAAGCTTATGTGAAACAGCCTAAAGGCTTTGTGGATCCAAACCACCCTGATCATGTCTACAAATTGAGAAAAGATCTATATGGCCTGAAACAAGCTCCTAGAGCATGGTATGACAGGTTAACAAAGTTTCTCTCAGACAAAGGATACAGAAAAGGAGGCTTGGACAAAACACTCTTTGTCAAAACTGAAGGAGGGAAGTTGATGGTTGCCCAAATATATGTTGATGACATAGTGTTTGGAGGAATGTCAGAACCTATGGTTAAACATTTTGCTGAACAGATGCAGGCTGAATTCGAAATGAGTCTCATGGGAGAACTAACTTATTTTCTTGGACTGCAAGTCTCACAGATGGAGGACTCAATCTTCTTATCTCAAAGCAAGTATGCTAAGAACATTGTAAAGAAGTTTGGTATGGAGAATGCCAGTCACAAAAGGACTCCTGCTCCTACTCATTTAAAGCTTTCCAAAGATTCAAGTGGGGTTAAGGTGGATCAAAGTCTGTACAAAAGCATGATATGAAGCTTGTTGTACTTAACAGCCAGCAGACCTGATATTGCTTTTGCAGTTGGAGTTTGTGCAAGATACCAAGCTGATCCCAAAGTCAGTCATATCAATCAAGTGAAGAGAATTTTGAAGTATGTGAGTGGAACTTACAACTATGGGTTGCTATATTCTCATGGCTGTGAACCAAATCTGACTGGTTACTGTGATGCTGATTGGGCTGGTAGTGCTGATGATAGAAAAAGCACCTCTGGAGGATGTTTCTTCTTGGGAAATAATCTGGTTTCCTGGTTCAGCAAGAAACAGAATTGTGTGTCTCTCTCTACTGCTGAAGCTGAATACATTGCAGCTGGTAGTAGCTGTTCACAAATGATCTGGATGAAACAGATGCTTACTGAGTATAATGTCACTCAAGATGTTATGACATTGTACTGTGACAATCTGAGTACAATCAACATTTCCAAGAATCCCATTCAGCATAGTAGGACCAAACATATTGACATAAGACATCACTTTATCAGAGACCTTGTAGAAGAGAAGACAATCAAATTGGAACATGTTGCCACTGAGCTGCAGCTGGCTGACATTTTTACCAAGGCTCTTGATGCAAATCAATTTGAAAACTTGAGGGGTAAGTTGGATATTTGCCAACATGAGGAATTGTAGCAATTAATTTTGCTTAAAACAAGGGTTAAAGGAGTTATGCTTATTCTGATTGGGTTAAAATTATATTTTCCCATTTCCTTCAATTCTTTTAAGAAGTTGAATAGACACTCCTTTTCTTCCTTCCCCTCTCGTCTCCTCATCAAAACCCAGTCTCTCAATCAGAATTTTCTATTCAGTTGCTGTTGGTCCTCTAAGACTGTCAAAATGTCTCAAACACCATCATCATCCAATACGACCATTTCAACCTCTTCCTCTGATCAAGATTCTAGGACAATCTCTTCTTGTCAGGACTCTGAAGTCCTGTAAATCTCTTCTCTTAGAAAAGTGGAATCTAACCCCACCAAGGTCAAAGAGCTGAGAACAAGACATGCAGGAAGGTCCCAAGCTTCTGCCTCTGGTAATTCATCTCATCCTTCTTCTTCAGTTCCCCCTGAAATTGCAAATAGGGAAGGGTCAGCCTATGTTCGTCAAGCAATAGTTAAAATTGTTTCAAGAATTCTGAACGAGAACCACTTAGTTCCTGGCATTTCTGTTCCTTTAAATCAATAAAGTTCAAATGCTGAAACAAATCCAGATGTCTCTAAGGATGTTGAGACATCAGACAAAGAGAAGAATGCTGATATTGCTCACAAGAAAAGGAAGAAGCCCGAATCCTCTGAGTCTGATGACAGTGCTTAAAGGTTGGTGGAGTTGCTGATTGGTGGAGTTGGTGCTGGTACCTGGTAGAGTTTGGAAGTGTGTTCAGTTTTTAGTTGCTGCTCTTATTACTGTTTCTGGATGACTGTATAATTTTATGAACATGTATCTTTGGCCCATTTGTGGCTAAAGAGGGGGAGATATATTTTGGTACTTTATTAGACATTCTATTTTTCTGCAGTCATATTCTTTCTGCTGCTATCTATCTCTGATTGCTTAGGGTCTTTAGCCAAAAATCTGCCAAAGGGGGAGTTTGTAGTTGTTTAGGTATTGGCATGCATTTTTGGTAAAACCAGGTGTATGAATGTCATGACTGATGTCATAACATTCTAGTTTATTAGGTACAGATTTATTAGGTACCTTTGCAGAAAAATATTGTCATACAGGTACTGATGTTTATAAGTGTGTATCTGAGCATTTTGCAAAATGATCACATTTACCAAAATCAGTAAACAGGAATTCAGATGTCATAACAAATGTTAAGACATCCTGTTCTGAACTAACAGGTATGCAGTTTGGTTAATTCTGAGTTTTTTCAGGAAAATGACTCAGTCTTTCCAGAACAGAATCCTGCGTTTTCTTTGGGTTAACCTAGCTCAACCCTAACCTGGTTGATCTAGTCCTGTGACCTAGTCTTAAGGTCAAACGGATTTAACCCTAGCTTTTTGTGGAAACCCTAACTGAAGATGCAACTGCTATATATTCATCAGGGCTGCTGTTTTGAATGTAATCCCTTTTTGACAAAAGATCATTTAGAAGCTGTATAGTTTTAACTATTGTAATCCAAACAATTATCATTGTGATAAGTGACTTGGAATAGGTTTTAATTGTAAGGGTTGTGTAACACTCAAAGCTTTGAAGCAAGAGTGTTTGTATGTTTCTTGACTAAAGCTGTGAAGCAAAGTCAAGTCAGGTTTGTGTATCACTCAAAGCTGTGAAGCAAGAGTGTTTGTGTTGCTTGATTAAAAAGCTGTGAAGCATAATCAAGTGTATGTTTTGAAGAGTGTCTTCAACAATTCATTAGTCAAATTGTTTTATGTATCACTGCTGTGATTGAGGGGGAGTGAGTAGGAACTCAGGTTTAAGTTGTACTTAGATTGAAGTTGCATTGGGTAGGTCTTAAGTGAAGGAGATAAACTGGTTGGTTTATTCCTGAATTAATATCTCTTATAGTGGATTTCCTCCCTGGCTTGGTAGCCCCCAGAGTAGGTGTTGTTGCACACTGAACTGGGTAAACAATTGACTGTGTTCTTTACTGTTTTTGTATTTACTGTCTTATAGTAAGTCAGATACGGTGTCATAACATTAAACGTGACATTGAGTATCTGCAGCCAGAATTTCAATACCAACTACTTAAAATACACAGATGCAAATAACATCCAAGACAGAACAATTGCAGTCATCATCCAGAAATTCTTTGTCTTCTCCAATGCAAGCTTTCTCTTTAGTTTTTCCACCTTATTTGAACTCTCCTCAATGATTTCCTTTGCAAATTTGCGCAAATAACCCTTACTCATGTCACATTTGCAACACCTAGATGAATTCACTTCAGCCTCGCTAACCATGTCGTGCCAGAGAAACAAACCGTAACCATTCTGCATTTTTACCCAATATTAAAACATAAACAAATGAGAAAGTTCATATAAGAAGAATTACAACCTCATAAACAACTCACCATGGAATTTCTGCATTTTCAGAATTTTCTGCTTGGATTTTCGACGGTGTTAGACACCTATAATTTCATGTTTTCGTTGCAGCCACATCTTGACAAACTCTTACTTGTTGAAGAACACTTGCTTCCACCCATGACGACCGGACGCCAGTAGACGACATCAGCTTCAACGAAAAATGAATCCTAACAACTAATCGTCTTCGCAACACAAACTTCTCACATAAACCCTAACATTATAAAGGGGGTTATAACGAATATAAACCGTAATTTACAACTAGGCAAGGTGATGATTTAATTAAGAATGCCATGTGACTAAATTGGAAATAGGACGTGATAAATAAATTTACATGTCACTCAAGATTTCATGATACCTGACCAGTGGGAGATACGAGGAAATCTACATAACACCATAGAGAAATTAAAAAAAAAACTTTATGAGGATTTAAAATCTGAATTAGCTAATATTAAAAGGGATGTTTTTATATTTGACCCTTTTATTTTTCACTCAGTTGAACCAAACCAGTGTATTACTTCGAGCGCCGGGCATTTGGGCAAAGCCCAAACTCAGCAAGCCGTTATCCCGCCTTGTTTCTCGCTGTATACGGGCGTAAAACTGCCTTCTACCCTTAAACCTTTACCAGTTATCACCGTCAGTACGCCCTAACCTTGCGATCAGGTACGTTACTTTGTTTCTCCTAGAATTTTCTACTCTTTTTGCCGCCATATTCTCTTCTCGCATTGAACACTCACTTGTTTTGTTATCAGGAAAAGAATCACTAGCACAAAGATTTGTTATGGATTTCGACGACATAGAAGCGCCGATCAAAGCCACTTCTCGAGTCTCAAGATTCGCGCCAAAAGCATCCAAACTCAAACCTAAAACCGAACAAATACTCGTTCCCAAATCCGAACCACCTTCATTCCCCTCCGCCAAAGTAGAGCCACCAGAAATTGACTTAACTGCCAAACCTAATGGCGTCGCATCGACTAATGGCACTGCCAAAATTGACGAGTCTGAAGCAAAATTGGATTCCATGGATGTTGATATGACCGAGGCTGAAGTTCAAGAGGATTCAACACATGCTAATCCAATGGAGGAAGACGAAGAAGAGGATACTGTGGTTCGCGAAATCGATGTGTACTTTTCACCTTCTGTGAATGGCGGCACTAAGGTTTGTTACTGCTTATGTACGTTGTATAATGAATTACACACTTTTAAATCGGTAGTCTGATTTATATTTTGGTTGTTTTTTAGTTGTATGTTATGCAATTTCCTTTGAGACCTTCCTGGCGACCTTATGAATTTGATGAACGATGTGAAGAGGTGAGTTTCTTCTTCTTATTTTGTTTTGAATAATTTTTGTTAATTATGTTGATTAATTAGTGTGTTTTTGATTGTGTAGGTTAGATTGAAACCTGAAAGTTCAGAAGTAGAGGTCGATTTATCTGTTGATTTGGAGTCAAGTAACATTGATAGTGATTTTTCAGATAAACTCAAATATACAAAAGAGGTATTTTCACTATCTTGTACATTTTGCTATAAAAGCTAAAGCTCTAATTGCTGCCAAGATCAGCAAGATGGCATTTGTGTTTACATGTTGTATGTTTTAATAAGTTCTTAGAATTAGGGTTAAGCCTAACTCATTCTTATAAAACTGACTTGTAAGGTGAGTGTTGTCCCACTTATAAACACAATACATGCCTTATCTCTTAAGCAATTTTGGACTAAATGCATCCCTTCAAACCCCCTTCAAACCCAACACAATTAAGGTTTTGGAGGTTGCAACGAAGGCAAGCCAAACGCCGCAATTTAGGCGACTAGTGGCGGACTGCAATGAAGGCGGAAATTCCAACATAAGTAAATAACCGTATTTGACAAAGCAGACTCCATGATTCATATGATTAGGATTATTTCATCATTTTAAAATTCTACTATTAATTAGGATTTGCCGATTAGGATTTCTCTATCTCTTTTAACTTGATAAGATCATGCATGACAAAATCCCTTTCTGTGAGAGTTTGCTCTATCTCTTTTAACTTGATAAGATCCTGCATATTGAATATGTAAGTAGCTAAGCCTCTATTTGTATCAACATATGACTGGCAGCTGTAAGTACCAGTTCAGTTTAACCTGTAATAGCAGGTTACCCTTGGTGCTATATATAAAGCATCAAGAAACCTTTTGTAACTAATTTTGAGAAATAACTGAATTCAATTACACAGAAATGGAAACTCTATTCTACTCTTCTCTTCTTTCTAATACTGCATAACATGAGCATTTCCTGTGAAAGTTTGATTAAGATATCTTAGCCCTTATATAGGTAGTTTGAGGATGGAATAAACAAGCAAGAAATCTAGTTTTAGGAACTTTTCTGTTTGTCGAGGAGGACTCTCTCACGGTAACTCTACTTCTCGCTCTCACCATAGGTTGAAGGAAAGATACCACCATGTCTAGTCCTGTAATTGATCCCACAAAATGGTTCTTAATAGAATATTTAACACTTAAAAAAAGGCGAGACCCTAGATCAGAATTAGCATAAATCATTTACAACAATTGACATTCTTTTCAACAAGTTGACAAGTATGTTAGTTGTAGTGCGTCATCATTTACTTTATGCTTCTGAGCATAGGTTTAGGACGATGTTTTCTTAACCTATATTTTTTTTATTGCGATTCAATTGTCAAATTTGATGTGTATTATGTGTTTTATTGGATGTACGATGAAATTTTAGGTCCACTGGAAAACGTACTCCATTCACAAGCAGCAAATATGCTGCTTTGCTCTGAAAAAGCATATTGTTTCTTGAAATATTGCAAACAAGTAGAGGAGAATATTTTTTTTTTGAAAAGCTTACATGGAATGTTAGAAAGTTGGAGAAGATTTCATATTTCTGTTGTAACAAAATTTTCTCATTCAGTTAGATGAAGTTACAAACTGTTACAGATTGCATTTATATCAGCAATCCTGTAACCTGCAATAGCAGGTTACCTAACTCTAGATTACTGGCAGGTGGTAGTTACAAAGCTAGCATTCACTAGTTACAAGATACAAGACAAATATTCACTAGTATACTCTAATATGGAAAATTACTAATGCTTGACAATCAACATATGTACATGAAACTGTGTCAAATCTTTATGGCTCAAATTAATGATACAACTGTGCTAATTTTACAGACCCCAATACATTGTTCAAACTTTGATTCATGTCGCTAATCCCATCTAGTGGGGTAATGCTTGGTTGCACACTTGCCCTGTTATTGTTGTTGTTGTGTATTCTTTGTTTCTAATTTTTCATTATATTTTCTAGATATTCTCCTTCTCTTCGTTTATCGAATTGCTGGACAGACTTTTGATCTATATGATTCAGAGTTCAATGCAAACAGTTGTGTGCTCTATCTATGAAGTTGTCTCAGAAAAGTATTATTTACTGTAACTTATGTATTTGCTACTATATTTTTTATTCTCTTTAGACTCTATCAACTACATGGAAACCACCTCCTGCTAATGGCTGTGCCGTTGGGCTTCTTATGGGAAATAAGGTATTTGTGTCTCATTCTAGTCTGGAATGTCTATTTTTGTTCCAAGTGTTAGGCGTGCCATCATCATGTGGAAGACTCTTATACTATTTATTGAACATTTAATTCTTCAATAACTAAATTTGGAACATGAGAGTTTTGGAAAAATGCCTGTGAGGATTGGTTATATCTTATTCAGGTTTTAGCTGAAGAAGGAGCAATTAATTAATATTTTCCTTAACGAAAAGCTCATTGAAATGCCAATCCAGATATAAGCTTGTCTCTAGGTATGTTTTAGGGAGTTCTGAAAATGGGGAAAATGAGGAAGATTGAAATACAATCATGCCTTGAAATCAACCTCCTCTGGAGATGTAGATTTTTTAAGGATTTTTAATTTCTTGATTTAGGTTTTCAATTTGGGATTATTTTATTGTTATTATGGTATTTAGCGATTTTAGTATAGTTTGGATTATCTTATTCAGGCTTAGATCTGGAATATGTATTAGGCTGTTCGCTTTATTGAGCCTGTAAATAGATGTTCAATGTTAATGTTCAGAGGCATTTGAATTTTGATGATTAATATACAATTATCAATTAAGAGAGTATCTATATTTGAATCAAAGGAGCTCTGAGCCTAAAGGAGCACTTTAGGTTTATGGAGAGAGTGAGCATTCTTTGATATTTGTCCTACAAGAAACAACTTCTGAAAACATAAAATATAAAGTAGAAAGAAAACAATGGAAAGTTGTCTTAGAAAGAAAGCAGGTTATATGTGTGAGATTCTCACACAAACAACCCAACTAGCTTGACTTACTTTCGCTTATGGACTTATTTATAATTACATATTGTCTTTAAAATACTTCAGAACTGAGAGCATCATATGTCTGTTATCTGCAGCTTCGTGATTCATTTATGTCTCGTGTCTACTTTTCTCTTCTGACATTCTGATAACTTGAGGGTTTCATGGGTTTTACCACTGTGGTACTCAAGTAGCTTGTTTAGAATATTTCAGAGTTCAAACCCACTGTAATTATCTTCAATTTTGTGATTCTCGACTTCTCGTTTCTTTTGATAACATGAGAGATTTATGAATTACATTACAGTGATACTTCCTTTGATTTTTAGTATGGGAAAGTTTGTAAGATTGATTGCCTCTGTCTTGGTTGCAGTTGCACCTTCACCCAGTTCATGCAGTTGTGCAGCTCCGACCATCACGACATTATCTTTATTCTGGTGGCTCAGAAAAGAAGGATGCTGCTCCGTCAAAGAAGCAGGTATTGTGTTTGTTGCAACTAACTAGAAAAAACTGCACAAATATAAGCTTCAGGAATTGTAATTTTTGCTGGCTGGCATTGACATTTTGTTAATCTTGAAATTATCTATCAACTTGTTGTTTTCTTCAAGCCTATCGAATGCTGTGATATTATGCCTTCGATTGATTTGCGGAGCCGACCCAACTTGGGGAAAAGGCTTTTGTTGTTGTTGTTGTTTATCTACATTCTGTCAACACATATTGGGCATCCAATTAGCTAATTGATTTTGTTTCTTCGTTGCAGAATAAACAGATGAATTCTTCAACTGAGCAAAAGAGTGACGAAGATCAGGTATAACAGTGGTTAAAACATCAATGTAATTTACATCTACTCATTTTTAGTCATAATGGGATTATGCTATATTTTTAAATGATCATGGTATTTAATATTATTTCTGAACTGGATATGTTTACTTGTAGTCTTCGTTTTCCTCCCCCGTCCTTTACCTCCAAACTTCTAAGCAAATCACCCACCTGTAGATTTTCCAGAAGGCAGAACACCGATTTTGTATTATTAAAATAAGGTGAACATCTCATCAACCATTTTTTGTCATCATCCTAAGATAAGATAGTTCTTCCTAAATATTCTTAAGAATGGTTTTGATGATAAAGCAGAAACGAAGACATTGTGAGAATAATATAACTGTAGGTAACTAAAAAAAGTTGTAAAAGAGATAATGATCAAGAGTGGAACGTTTTCCTTTATTGAGAGTAGTATGCAAGTCAACTGGAATGTTAGGTGGGTCGACAATGGGAGAAGGGGTATAAACACGAGTTGGGTGATGTGAATAACTCCAAAATTGTACACAAGATGATGATTAAGAGTGGAACATTTAACTTTTTTTGAGTGTAGTAAATATTGAGTGGCTAACCAAACTCTTTAACGGAATTATGAGGTCAAAGAGAATGCCAGATGATTGGAAAAGAAACACTTTAGTTCCAATCTATAAGAACAAATGAGATATATAAAATTATGCAAATTATAAAAAAATAAAATTTATGAGTCATATCATAAAGTTATGAGAAATAGTGATTGAACGAGAGACTGAGAAAAGAACTTCCATCTCAGTCGTCAACAGGTAGAACCGTATGTCAATGCTTATGATCTCACAGATCTGGTTGTATGTGCTCGCGTTTTGTCAAAATTCTTTGACAACACCGCTCGCCGCACTGGTTCTGTTAATCCTGCGTATTCTAGCTGGATTCAGAAGGATCAATTGCTGTTGTCCTGACTTCAATCTACACTTTCCAGTGAGATTCTCTCACGTGTGCTTGGCTGTACTCACTCTCATGAATTGTGGGATCGTCTTTTTAGCTATTTTCAGAAACAAACTCGTGCTAGGGCACGCCATCTGCATGTTGAATTGCGTGCTCTTACACTTGATACTCTTTCTGTTCTAGACTATCTGCTGAAGATTCGTACCATTGTTGATGCGCTTGCACCTCATTACTCTAGCCCCCTGTTGAGTTCTCTTACTCCATATATCACCACTTCACAACCTTCTCTTACTCCACATATCACGACTTCACAATCTCTTATCCCTAGTCTCTCAAATGATCTCCAACCTGCCTCTCCTACTACCTCACCTGTTCATGCTCCCACCCTACTTTTTCTGTCCCTGAGTATTCATCACCAACTAGTGATTCTGCAGCTTCTTCACCTACTGTTGCCAGCAACCCCTCTAGGACCTTCTCTAGTCAGGCCGACTCTTCATCCAGCTCACCTTCAGTCACTGAACCTGAGTCACATGTTCCTCCTAAAGCTATTCCTGGTGTTGTTGTCCCTCAGAACTCTCATCCTATGAAAACTAGGGCCAAATCTGGATTCACTCAGCCTAGACTGGATCCTACGGTGCTTATTACTCACTATGAGCCAAAATCTGTTAAACATGCTCTTGCTGATTTGCATTGGAAGACAGCTATGCAAGATAAATTTGAAGCCTTACAGAAAAATGCCACATGGTCCCTTGTGCCCTTGTGCCCCAACAAGAATGTCATTGGCTGCAAGTGGGTCTTTAGGCTCAAGGAAAATCCTAATGGCACCATTAACAAATATAAGGTCAGGTTGGTGGCCAAAGGCTTTCACCAAAGGCATGGTTTGGATTTTACTAATACTTTTTCACGTGTTGTGAAGCCTATTACTATCAAGATCATCCTCACTATTGCCATTACTCACAGATGGTCTATTCAACAGTTGGATGTAAATAATGCGTTTCTTAATGGACTTCTTGATGAAGAAGTTTACATGAAACAACTTCTAGGGTTTGTTCACTCCAATTCTTCCTTGGTTTGTAAACTCAACAAGGCCTTATATGGCCTAAAACAGGCTCCAAGGCAATGGTTTGAGAGACTGCAATCAGCTATTCTCAAGCTCAACTTTAAAGCCAGCAAGTGTGACCCCTCTCTTTTCACCTACTTCTCTAAAGGGCACTCTCTTTATCTACTTGTTTATGTAGATGATATTATCCTCACAGGCAGTTCTACTGCACTTCTCAATGAGGTAATTCACAAGCTTAATTCTGCCTTCTCTCCCAAGCATCATAGGGATCTTGACTATTTTCTGGGTATTGAGGTTAAGCAGTCAACTAATGGTTCTATGCTTCTCACTCAAACTAAGTACCTCCGAGATTTACTGCAGATAACTAACATGTTAGAAGCCTGTTCTGTTAGCACACCCATGCAGTCCACCTGCAAACTCACCAAAACTGAGTCTGCATCCTTTTCAGATCCCTATATGTACAGGTTTGTAGTTGGTGCCTTGCAGTATGCCACTATCACCAGACCTGATTTGACCTATGCTGTTAGCAAAGTGTGTCAGTTTATGTCACATCCTCTTGATTCTCATTGGCAGGCTGTCAAAAGGATTCTCAGGTACTTGAAAGGTACCCTTCATCATGGTTTATCCCTCACTCCTCTTTCACCTCAGCCTTCTCCCTCTCTTCATGTCTACTGTGATGCTGATTGGGCTTCAGATCCAGATGACAGAAGTACATTTGGTGCTGCTATTTTCTTTGGAGTTAATTTGATTGCCTGGTGGTCAAAGAAGCAACCGGTTGTTGCTAGGTCCAACACTTAATCTTATAAAAATTTATTCGGTTTTATGAGAATGCTTGGTAGAAATTTTTTGGTTAAGTGTTTGAAGGTTTTGATTATATTTTTATCTTTTCCTGATTATGGTGATGAAAGCGATAAATGCGGAAAAGTAAAGAACACGGTGATATATCCTGGTTCCCCTCACAATCCGAGAGTACTCCAGTCCCCTTTCCAACACGAAAGAGATTTCACTATAGTTAGAATGATTGTACAGCCTATGCTTACTATCTAACCTATAGGGTGATCAAAGGTTCTTAACACCTTTAAGACCAAACAAACACTAATGTGAATGAAGAACAATCCTCTTCAAATCACAACACTTACTTCCAACAATCCTGGATAGTAAGGGAATAATTTCTTTAAGTAATACAATGATTTAGTTTGAAGTATATGGAGAGCTTTATCAATCTTCAATTGATCTTCTTCTTCAAGATAAAAACAATTCTCACAAAGGTTCTTAACACCTTTAAGACCAAACAAACACTAATGTGAATGAAGAACAATCCTCTTCAAATCACAACACTTACTTCCAACAATCCTGGATAGTAAGGGAATAATTTCTTTAAGTAATACAATGATTTAGTTTGAAGTATATGGAGAGCTTTATCAATCTTCAATTGATCTTCTTCTTCAAGATAAAAACAATTCTCAACAATGTATATAAATGTTCACAATGTATGAATGAAACTTGTAATGATAATGAAAGTGTATATGGCAAGTTTCACAAAATTATGAACACATGAAAGTTTATGTGCAAATTTGAATGAATGAGAAAATTGTTAATATGAAGAAGGTTTTTTGTTGTTTGAAAATGTTATGTGTGTTCTTGTTTAAAAACTGAAAAATCTGCATTTTATAAAGTCATAAGAACCTCTTCATTCATGCCAATTCATATGAAAAGTTGCAATGCATTCATGAAAAGATACCACTTGAAAAATGTTCAAAAAACAAAGTAAAAGCTGCACTGGTTCGCTAGGAACCGGTTCCGACACTGACAGAACCCGGTTCTTAGTGAACGTTATAAGTTGGAATTCAAAAAATATCATGCAGGAACCGGTTCCCCTATTGGTACAACCCGGTTCCTGGTACAAAAACCAGGGACATGTTTTTTGAGAAATTCTGGAACCCGGTTCCCTGTTAGGGAGGAACCGGTTCCTAAAGGGTTATTTTCAAAAATACTTTTTGAAGGATATTTCAACCAAAGTTTTCTTGATCTTAAAGTTATGGAATATGTATATGTTGATGAATGCATATTGTGAACATCTATATTCAAGATTTTAAAAATTATTTATACCATTTGACATTTGATGATTCTTCAATAATTCTTCAATAATCTTCAAGACTTTTATTTGATGTTGATAAGCTTTTTGCACATCCTTTGAATGTTGATGTCCATGTTGTCTTCATCAAAACACATGCTTTAAATATGACTTGAGAAGCTTGCAATTACAAAAGCATCAAGGAACCTTTTGTAATTAACTTTGAGAAATAACTGAATTCAGTTACACAGAAATGAAAACTCTATTATACTCTTTTTTTTTCTTTCTAATAGAACTACATGATGCTAGAACTGACCTCTGAGATGGACTATACCGGTGGTGAAAAACTAAAAAAATAAAATAAAAAATAAACTTAAGACAATATGAATAAAAGAGAGAAAAGAAAGAAGCAAAAAAGAAGAGAAAAGAAAGAAGAAAAAAGAAGAGAAAAGATAGAAATTTAGGAAAAGAAGACTTAAAAAAAACTGAGTAAGAGAAAAGAAAGAAGAAAGAAGAAAAAACAAAGAAGAAAGAGGAAAAGAAGAACCGAGAAGAGAAATAAAAACCAACTTGATAAGAGGGGATTACAGGCGGCGATGCTAAGAAACGAAACAGACGGAGGCAGCGACACTGAGAAACGATGACGAAGGCCTGCATTGGGAAGAAGACCGTGAGAAGAAAACTCTAAAAACTGAAGCAAAAGCGTGTGAGAAGATCACATCCCTCTTTTTTGCGTTTTGAGTTAGGGCAAATTGAAAAAATTCCACAAAACTCCTCCAACGTTTATTTATTTTGAGGGTAAGTTTGGGTTTTAGTGTTCAAAACAATTCAAACCCGCTTGGAATGGGTCCCATGGTTTTTTCCCTTTAACATGAAAAAGGTTTTTCGACATTAGAAGTTCTTAGTATCATTCTTCTTGCCTTACATTTTGTTTTCTTATTGCCCGTCCTAATTAACTCAGAGAGGAAAAAATGTTTTGGTACTTCCCAATAACTTCTAATGCTTAGAAATCCTATGTTAGTTTGGTAGGTCGTGCTAAAACTTCAAGGTCATACAAACAAAAAATGAATGTTGAAAATAGGTGCTTTCTTCTAAGAAATATTTTAACTAGGGGTAGAAAACGAGCATGCCTTCCCCGCAAAGGCCCGCAAAAAAACGGTGCGGCGGACTTTGTTGAGGGTGCGGGTCTAAAACCATGCTCTGTCTTGCAAAAAAAATAGTGTGGGCGGGCCGAGCATATTAGAGAGTGCGGGTTTAAAACCTTGGTCCGTCCCATAAAATAGTGCGGGCAAAACGGGCAATGCCTGACGGGCCGAGCCTTTTTTGCCACCCCACCACCTTTAATGAAGGCTAATATTAATAAATACTTCCTATTGATGATACTAATTATCTAACATTAAAGAAATGTTATTTTCAATGCTACAATTGGAAACTTTGGTGAAAATGCTTGCCATGTCACATTATTTATTAAATTATTTGTTTGTCTTCTCAAATAAATTATATAATAGTTGTAAATTGTAATGAATGGAAGAGAATATCGATCCACTATTTTTCTCACCATTTTCTTTTACAGTTTTTTTTAAAAACAGATCTAGCATTTTCAAAAACTTCGAAAAAACTTCGAAAATGGCAAAATATTGTTTTCAGTTTCTGAAAATGCATTCTTGGTAGCATGTCTTCCATCTTCTCTCTATCACAATTGTTCACTACAGGAGTCTTCCATCTCCTTTTAAGCAATTTAAAGTGAATATAACTTTTAGAAAATAAAAATTGGAAATATTTTACAAAAGCAAATAGGAACTCTTTTGTTTTTACTTTTTATTTTCTCTCCTTTTTTTTATTAGTCTTTATCTCTATACCTTGTGCAGTGCTGGCTTCCTCTTAAGTACCATGGTTGCAAGAGTGATATCTCATCTAGATATTTTCAGCAAATGGTGGCACAAGAAAGTTCTCCAATAAACTTTGAAATGAACACGTAAGAATATGTTCTCTTATTATGTTGTACTCTCATTTATATGAATAAATTAATTGATCATGCTTGTGAATGTTTGGATGGTTCAAGGTATGACTACATTGCTACACTTTGCCCTGGAGTGAGCAGCAACACTCTAGCCAAAGGTCCTTCTAAAAGGTAATGTCTTCCTTAATTTTGAAGCAGACATCTTTATTTGTAGCCCCTAGTTCTGAATCTGAAGCATGTGTACTTGTTAAACACGGTGAAGTACCCATTTGGGGTATGTACGTAGTACTTTTTTGGTACTTCGTTATTCCTTATTATTTCGTTGCGAGTGAAATTTGTGGCTTTCTCACACATTGATATAATATTATTTGTGCATTTGAGTTTTTTTGTTGTAGCCAAACTTAATATTTGACTTTTTAAACTTTTATTGTGATGTTTTTGTTGTGAATTGAACAATTTAACTCTCATGTTATTTTAAAAAAGCTTTTTTTGGGGGACCTCGTACCTTGATTTTTTAAACGGACATACCTCGTACACGGTATTGTACCTTGAGTTTTTATCGGAAATTTCAAAACTAAATCGAAAATTTTGAAAAATACCAGAAATTTTTAAATTTCCATGAGTTTTTACCGGAAATTTCAAAACTATACCGGAAATTTCGAAATTTCCGGTAAAAACTCATGAAAATGTAACCAGCAATTTCAAGTTTCCGGTAAAAACTCATGAAAATGTAACCAGCAATTTCGGAATGTGTGTGTTTGTACCAGAAATTTTGAAATTTCTGGTAAAAACTATTGTATTCTTTACCAAAATTTTCGAAATGCATGTTTTGGCCATTTTGTTCTTTTTTATCAAGGGCATTTTTGGCATTATGAAAATATTGGGGGGTGCCAGGTTTAAAATTTGGGGTGGCAGGTTAAATCCTCCCGTATCTGTGCATCCTATCCTAGCTCTTATTAGAAATATCCATCTTTCTGTTGTACTTGCAAACACACCCATCTCTCTATTCTTTTTTGTTGTATTCTTCCTCTTCTTGATTTG
The DNA here is from genome assembly GCA_948472305.1 of Vicia faba. Lineage (NCBI taxonomy): Eukaryota > Viridiplantae > Streptophyta > Magnoliopsida > Fabales > Fabaceae > Vicia > Vicia faba. Next base: position 1,049,944,170 of record OX451736.1, on the reverse strand, counting down.
GTCTCGTCATTAATATATTTATTTTTCTTATAATGCTATATTGATTTTATTCAGGTTTCTTCTATCATTGCCGGTGGAAAAACGTCTTGAGACATTGCTTATTGAGGTTTGTAGCATCCTTAGTTTGACCTTGATCTCTTATTGTTGAGAAAGGGCATTTATAGCCAACAACATTCTGCATCTTGCTATTTATGCTTGTCTATTGTGTTGATTGCATCCAAATATTTATTTTTGCTCACTTGGCATATATTCTTAATCCCTGATTCAACTATGCAATCTGTATATGTGTGTTTTCACTGTTAAGCTAGTATTAGCATATTTCTCATTAAATATCATTAAGATGTGCCAAAGTTCTTCATTCACATGATGCCAAAAATTGAAGCTTCTGTTCTGTTCAAAAGGAATTTGCATTTTGTTAGGCCGATACGAGGTTTATGGGCAACATATCACTGTTATTTATTTATTTTTAACAATTTATGTTTTAGAGTAATTATGTTGGTGATATTTTTTGTTTTAAATTATTTATTAAAGGGTTTTTTGTTTTCATGTATCTTTAAGTTTTATTCTCATGTTATGGCAATATCAAGAGGGAGGGAGAGGGACAAAGGGAAAAATTCTAATTTTGGTATTTTGTAAGAGTTTAATTTTCATGCACCGTTTTTTGTTTTCATGTATCTTTAAGTTTTATTCTCATGTTATGGCAATATCAAGAGGGAGGGAGAGAGGGGGACAGGGAAAAACTTCTATTTTGGTATTTTGTAAGAGTTCAATTTTCATGCACCACCAATGTAAAAAATTTTAGACTGTGTCAACACATCACAACTATTCATGCATGACTTTAACAGTGGTTATGTTAAAAGTCAAACATTTGTAATGATCTAACAATTATGATTTTGATTGTCAGGGTAAAAACTCTTTACAGTGAAAGTGTGTTTGAATTAAATTCATTTTGTAATATCCTCAAAATTCAACAGAGTAATATTCCGTTTATCATGTATTTGTTATGATAAAAGTCAAACATTTGTAATGATCTAACAATTATGATTGATTGTCAGTGTAAAAACTCTTTACAGTGAAAGTGTGTTTGAATTAAATTCATTTTGTAATATCCTCGAAATTTAACAGAGTAATATTCCGTTTATCATGTATTTTTCTGTACATATCTAACAGAAACTCTTTATCATAGGGCCCTCCGCTTCATCGTTTTAGTGCTATCAAGCACTTTGCTCCTGAATACTCTGACGACGAACTACTGAGTTTTCTGCAGCAACATGCACAATTGCTGCGGGGATACTGGATTCCAAAAGGTAGATTGCTTTATCCTAATGGCGGTCTAGAATTGCTGGCACGGAATTATGTCATCGTGATGTTTCACAAGAGTTTGAAATATTTGGCTGATGATTTGAGAAGACTTGGTAAACTTGCTAATCTAGTGAAACCCTTTCTGATGCAATTTGCTTCGGAAAAATTTGATCTAAAACTCAAAGTTATGTATTGGAAGTTCAAAGAGCTTCCAAATGAGTCCTTTATAAAAGAATTTCCAAATATTGTTAAACAACAAGAAGAAGTCTTTAAGATTTTGGAACAAGAAGTATCTGCTGTTGTTGATAATGCTGGAAAACACAGATCAAATAGAAGTGCTGTAACAAACAGTGGTGTCACTGTCAACAGTGCTCTTGTTAGATCAACAAGCCCTGATCCACTGGTAACAATTGTGGGGGAATTGCCTCCTAGGGAGATGGCCATGTCAAGTGAAACTCGTCATGCTCTGCCAGTGGCCCTCAAGAAACTTTTCCAGACTCATAAAGTTTGCAGGTATGGTTTCCCATTTTGAAATGGTCCATTAGTCAGTTTTGGAAGCCCAAATATTGTAGGTTAATCCATATTGTATTTATATGGACCAATTAAAAATTTAATATAGTTCTTTTAATGCTTTTTCTTTCGCCAAAAGAATTCTGCTATTTCAACCTGCTTCTGTCCTAGACTGAAACTCAAAATGAAATATTCCGAGTGTGTATATTGAAGTATGATAGAACTGGTATGATATAGATCAATTTACCGAATTTAAATAAAAAATCACAATCTTTTCAAAAAGATGTATTTCAAAAATGATTTTTATGAAAAACTATTTGAAATAGCTTTAAATTTAAGTGATTTTTTGAAAATTTGATATTAAAAAAAAAGGTTATAGCTGCTTCTTTATTTAAATTTTAAATTTTATTTGGACACGCAGATGCTCTATTTTTTATTTTCATGTTTGGGTGACTGTTCTCTCATTTAGCTTTTATTTATATTGGCAGCTTCCAATTGATATTCCAAGAATTGCGTGGATTGGCACTTGCCCAAACAATGCTTCCAAAGGGAGGTTCTAAAATTGCTGTGGATGCCGCTCATAGTCTTGATGTACCACAAGACGAGCTGAAGACTGTATTGGGTGATGTTGCATGTGATATTAATGGTTATTATGTCTTAAAATCATCACAAGACGAGCCATTCAGGTTCTCTCTCTTTCTCTAAATATATGTGAGTGTTTCTTTTTTTACAATACTTGTGATAATATTGTTCCTTCCTTGCAGAGATGTTGTAATCGAAATGCTTCGTGGAGTTGGACCCAATGGCAAGCTAAAGAAGGCTGAGATAATGGAAGCTGCTAAGAAAAAACTCGGTAGGGAGATCCCTTTCGGTGAATATTCCAAGGTTAGTGATCTTCTAGTCTAACAGCTAGATTTTTTTAAAGGTATTTTGCTACTTTTGAAGTTATAGGATATTATACTTATTACTAACATTTGTGGTCTCAATGGTTTTAAAGCATGTACTTGAGTGAGTAGTGTGAACGTTAATAGGTTTTTTAAAAACAAGTCACTGGCGTTTATAAAGCTAACAATAATGTGTGTTTGTAATATGCTTTCTCCAGTTCACTTTGGTTGGTGACTTCCATAGTACTGACACCCCCGATCAAAAGTCTGTCCGGTGTCCGAAAGCTTTTTTTCTTTATGACTAATTCATAACAGTATTTATGACTAATTCATAACAGTAGATGTTTGTGTACTTGATCATGGGAATGATGTTAGGGAAGTTTAGATACACAAAGAACCATGCACAACCATAGTGCTTTCTCTCTAGAATGCCTTGGCTGGTGGCAACTTTTGAAGCACTGGTGCTTCTGCTCGAAAGCATGTCTGGTGTTTGGCACATTCCAGAGCCTGACACTGACACTTGTGATAACATTCAATTGTCATTTCTTCAAATTATAATCGGGGTATCAACATGTCTGTGTTGGTGCTGCATTTCAAATAACAATTATTCTTTTAAAAGTGATACTTAAAAAGGAACGAAGAGAGTATTAGTTAACAGTGGAAGATTGTGTGTTTGGAAGTTCAGATAAAAGAACCATGAAAAACCAAAGTGGCTTCACCTAAAAGCAAAGTAACCAAGAAGAGTAGTCGCTTCATGAATGGATCAATTCACTTAAATAAAACAAAATGTGCAAAAATCCATATCAAGTGAAGTGTCTCATAAATTATCTTAACACAGTAATAAGGGAGAAATTTGAAACAGTTATTTGCGTCTGTGTCAAGAAATATTGCTTATCATGCTAATGAGTGTTTTGCTTTTCTTGTTGTAAACAAATTATCAGGCATTGAATGAATTATGTGTCTCAAAAAATTCTCACTGGGTCTTGAAAAGTGGCGATGGAAGTAAGCAATGATTCAAAGGGCAGCTGATTGGTTCATCAGAACTTTCATTATCCTACTAAACACATTTCCCCCCTTTTCAATTAACTGACGTTTATTGGTGATAGACTTCATACTCACATATACCTTAGGAACTGGATTTTTAAATTTTCTTCAGAATGTTTTTGACCTTTGATAATAGTCCTCATAATTTCGTAAACTTGAGCTCACGGCTTTGCTACATGGAAAGTGATGGCGTATAAATTAATTATGCTTGCTCAGCAGATTTCTACTGTATATGAGTACATCCGATGACAGTTACGCGGGTCTCAATTTTTGCTCGGATTGATTTATTTTGAAAGGTTTTATTTTAAAAGTACTTTTTCTTGCTTTTCCTAACACGTTCTGTCCCTCAATAAAATGCAACGTCCTATGTTACCTACTCTTTGAATAAACTGATAGCATGTTACCAGAATCAAATATACTTTCACCGTAAGTTAGATGGATGTATCTTTTTCTTTAATTCTTTTATAGTCTAGTTCCTTCAAGACAAACACTATCGAGGACCCCTAATGCTACGAAACGTTAAAAATATGGAAGGGAATTTCTGTACACTTCTTAGGGGGTGTGAAAAACTCTTGAAAATTTGAAAATACCATTTGGAGATGTATTTTCAAACGCATATCAAATCAAGGTGCTTTGGAGATGCATCTCCGAAAACACCTAAAATATTAAATTTTGAAATGAATTTGGAATACATTTCCGAAATTTGAAAACACCTAATTTTTTTTATTTGTCTCTTCTTTCATATCTTTAGTTTTTTATAAACGGTAAAATATTTTATATATTTTTTAAAAAGTGTTTAATTTATTTGTTTATGGATTTTATTTTGGTTTGATAGGTTTGGTGATTGCGTTTGAGTTAAATGTCTTACTCAGTAGTATTTTATTTATAATAAGAATGATTTTCAATTCAATGTTTATGTATTTCATATCTATTACATAGATTTTACATTTAATATTTGTTGGAATAAAAAAAATATTAGTAAAATAAGATCAAATAATGTGTCAATAATATAAAGTTAACAGGATAATTTGAAAAGATGAAGAAATAACTGTCTATGAACCTCTTTTGCAATAAGCAAGAGACAGAAATAAAATTATTGCATAAACATAAATACAAATCAGAATTTTAGTCATATTTTTTTAATATGTATCGGTGTCTATTTCGGTAATATATCTTTGAATTCACCAAATAAAAAAAAAGAAATTTTGTAATTTCAAAAATACATTTTCAAATTCATCTAAAAAAAGTGAAATTGTATAATTTCGGAAATACATTTTCGAATTCACAAAAAAAATGAAATTTTGTAATTTCGAAAATACATCTTTGAATTTATAAAAAGAAAGAAAGAAATATAATGCGTTTGAAAATATATCTTCAAATTTTGAAAGTAAAAACAGAATTTTATCAGAGATGGCTAAAAATATGTAAGAGTGGGAAAAGAAAATCTCAATATAGAAATGAGATGCACAATCCAAAAAAAAAAACTTAATTATAAGCATAGTTGAAAATGAAAAAATTATATAATGGAATGCTCTTTCTACCTTTAGGTCAAGTTCGTCTCACGTGTCCTTAATGTATTTGAAGATTAATTTCGAGAAGTTTTCAAAATCAAACTAATATGTCTTTTTGATATTTACCATATTTTAAATAAAATATCATTCAAAAATGTATCTCTATATGTTATTTGAGTGTATTCAAAGATGTATTTATGAAATATCCTTCGTGCTCAATTGTTTTGTTTTTATTCATTTTAGACCAACATATTTTAGGTCATTTTATACCATGAATTAGAAGAAAAATGCATACATTAATTGATTAAAATATAGTACACAATTATGAAAAAAATTCATATAATTATTAAAATGTACCAACCATATATAAATTGTTCTAAAAATATAAAATAATACAACCAAATAATCCTCTGCCTTCTCCTCCGCCTGTACTGCAAGATATTATGTGTCTCGGCACTCATGTCTTCCACGAGGATCAACTGGGGACTGTTATCCTAAAAGTCATGTTTTTATGCTTTGATCTCCTCATCTCCATAACACTTCGACATACCATAACACTAGGTGGTCTTCCAAGAGCGTCCAGTGTCATGTTATGATGTGACACCCTATAGAACTATGTCATGTAGCCGTCAACATAGCCAACTGAAAAGGAGCTGACACCCTGCGATACTCCTCTGCTACCAAGTGACTCTCGAAGTCCTCCAATATCGCATCAGGTCTCTATGGTGGACGGTGGGAGGAGCGGGCTCTATGGGGGTCTTAGAATAATCTGTAAATAGCCAAACTAGCACATCACTCGCTCGAGCATATAAGGATGTGTTGTATCCCAAAATTTGTCCTCCCATATTTCTCAAAACATTGCAAGAAAAATCTCTAAGTGGCTCAAGATTGCTCAAGGGTTGGTCAGACAAGCTCTCTTCTAAGGCAGTCTACCCCAAATTAGGGTTTTGTGTTGCATCAAGATCTTTGAGTCCAAATGACCTCAAATGCTCTCCAATATCCTAATATGTTCTCAAGATCATCCATGTCAAGTTTCAAGCCTTGCAGAGGAAGTTTGCTCAGTCAATTGCCCAAAGGTCCAAAAATCGACTCTGCTAGAGCAAAAGTCAACTGTGACCCAAATGCAGTCAAACTTCAAAATTTTTTGTCAAAATTCTCATTTTGAAGGATATTTCATAATTTGATCAAGGGTTGATCATGATTCATCAAGGATTGCTCAAAATTCATCAAGATTTAAAAGTTGCTAAATTAGGGTTTTACAAGAAAAGTCAATCCAACTTTGACCAAGCATAACTTTCTCATAATTTATGATAAATGACCCATCCAAAGCTCATTTTGAAGAGGAGGAAATTACCTACAATCCATATTCACACACCAAGTCCAAAAAATGCACTCAAAAGAAGTTATGAATTTTGACATTATAGGTCATTTTTGAAAGTCAACAAAAACACCTTTTTTGTCAAAGCTTATAACTTGAGCATGTAATATCAAAATGAGATGATACCAAAAGGGTTGATTAGAGGACATCTCAAGCTTTCTAAAAAGTCCAAGAACACCTCCAAAAGTTCAAAATTGAAGAAGTTATGCATTGTTGAAGATGGACTTTTTTGCAAAATTGCCAAAAGTCAACTATCCCCAAAACTTCAAATTTTGTCAAATGGGCCAATTCTTTTCCACTTGATTTGAGTTTTCTTTGTAGCCCACGTGCCCTAGCCTCAGCCATGTGCATATATCTCATTTTTATTATTTAATTTGATTTTTATTTGAATTTATTCATTTTAAATCAAATAAAATCATATAAAATCCAAGGCATTGATAATTCATGATTTTTTGGTTGTTTTAGGCTTTGTTCACAGCTAGCATCACAATCAAATTCGAATCAAGGCTTGTATGCATAAAAAGATCCAAATCAAATCAAATTTGGAAGGTTTTAATGGTGGAATCAAATCCAATTCATGAGCATTGATAGGGAGAGATTTGTACCAAGTTTCTAACCCTAATGCAGTGCACATTACATAAGGAGGCTAAAGCACACAAAATAAGGGTTGGCAAGCATTGGTAGAGGTAGAACAAAAAGTGAGAAAAATCACAAAAAAGTGAGAGACCAAAATCAGGGTTTGAGGCGTTTTCAAGGATCAAGACTTGTCCCAATCGATTCCTGGACATTCACACAAGCTATCCCAACCAAAACCAAGCATTATCAGGCCCTTATACGCGCTGTAAGTCTCACGCAAACGACCCCTGTTCTTGAATTCGATTTGATTATTTCTTGCATCATTTGAGAAAACTAATAGCATATTTATGATCACAAGAACATTTGCAAGCTTTTCATAATATTCAATTGCATTTATCTGGCTTATGCAGAGAACCACCATTGTTAGGGTTTGGTTCGTGTTTTTGGGCGTTTTTGTTTCAGGTGCAATTGGTTCACATAATGGATATGGTTGTGATCAAGAGTTTGTCACGAATCCAACCATGGTCCTAGAGTCCATTTTTGTGGCCTGTGCAGGATTTTTGAGACGAACAAGCTTGTAGCTATGGACTTCTGTCCGTTGGTATAGATAGTTATACTTTTAGCCACGGTTGGGAGGTCAGGGATGATGCGTGGCATCCATCTATTGGGCCATTCAAATCTTGGCGCTTTTATTTTTTATTTTCTGACCAATTGATTTTGTTTTATTATATTATTATTAATTTGTATCAATATAACAAGAAGAGCATCGTGGCCTAGTGGTAAGCAAGCATTTGATATACCTTCAGGACCTGGGTTCGAATCCCAGGTCCCCCACTTTCTCAATAATTTTCGTTTTCAGGTGATTGTATGCACGCTCAAGTTTGCAACCTACCATGCTCCCTCACCCATCCATGCGCCAGATGGCCAATGACCAGATCTGGTGGTCCATGACTGGAGGTACACCAAGGCCCAAGTCAATGCGCCCACACTGGATCAGAGAAAGTCAAACGGGCTAGCTGATAATGGGCCTTCAAATTGCTACCAACACCCTTCAAAAGTAGGCCCAATTCTTCTTTTCTCTTTTATTTATTTTTTGTTTAAATACTTTAATTGTTTTATTTAATTTTCTAACCAATCACAAAATTCTGTTTTTATTAAATAAAATCACAAAAATATTTTTATTTCAATCAAATTTTAAACTTTTATTTTTGTTAATAAATTTATTAATTGATTAGGTTTTTTTTTTTAAAATTCTAGAAAACTCTAACTTATTTTTGTAAATAATTAAAATTGATTAGATTTAATTAGGTTTTAACTACTAATTTAATTAATTTTCTTTTCTTTCTTAACATAACAAAATAACCAAAAATAGGTCATAATTAATTTTTTTCATTTAATTAATTTATTAATTTAATTTAGTTCTTTAATTTAGGTTTAATTTCTTTTCTTAAAATAAAAACAAAAATCAAAAACATTTTCTTTTCAAAAGGGTCAAAACCCTAAATCTCGCACTCAATTTAATTTCCCGCGCGCGTTACTTATTTTTATCCAATTATGTATCTGCTTACGGATTGTAATAGTTAAATAAGACATTTAATTATTTTTATCGCTTTATTTTATTTTTCAAAGGGTTTGTCTTTGGCGATGTAAATACCCGACGCCTTGTAATTTAAATTCCGCATTTTATTTCCGCAAATTATAACTGTTAGATGTTTGATAATAGGGTTCGCATGACAAGACTGAATGTTTAAAATCTTAAAAACCACTTAGATCACCCTTAACATGTACAAAGATAAAAATAACTGAAAACGACATATTCGCACATGCGCACTCTTAGGGTACACCCCACTTGGTTGCCTTCGTACACAGTCATTGAGTATAGGTCACTTTAGAGGTCGCCCTCCTGTCTAAAAGATCATAGTTGTCTCGAAACGGTTTCCTCGGATGTTGTTGCCTCAAACAAATTATCTAAGATATTAGGGTTACCGCTAAGGCGTCCTAACATTGCTTTGGTGACCGTAAGTCCCGCATTCGAATTGATCCTTAAACTCCAACGATGATGCTACCCACTCATTAATAGTGGGATATCATTGTCTAAAGGAAAATAGCATAGAACGATCCCTTTTTCGAGTAGGTAGATGGTTCTTAGATACTTGCTCTTTCAAAACAAAACTCTTCACACTTACACTTTTCGAACAAAGTTTTCAAAACACTTCATTACACTCTTGAGGACAGAAGCAAGAGTTAAATCGAAGTTTCGAATAAAAACTTTTTCAAACCCACAAGCACAAAGAAAACAATTTTGAAAACAATTGAGCAAGTACCTAAGAGCCCGTAGATAACTACGGATAGACAGAGTGCTAATACCTTCCCTTTCTATAATCTACCCCCCGAACCTGAGAAATATCTCGAAAAAAGGAATTTTTCTGTGCTTTTTTCCTTTCCTTGTTGGATAAAATAAAAGTCGGTGGCGACTCTTGCCTACCGCGACATTTTGCGAAAACAAACGCAAAAAGCAAACCAGTATTCCAAAAAACAGTCAGTTCTTTCCACCGTATCACAGAACTGGCGACTCTACTGGGGACTTAATAAGTGGGGTGTACCTTAGGAATAGTTCATAATGTTTTCAATTGATTGACTTGTATGCTTTATCTTTGTGGGTTGAATCGGAGTTACTATAGATCCTAACCCGGATCTGGGGGATTCCCTTTAGGTAAGTAACAATAAACTGTGAGGGAACTGTACGGCGTAGACTGATACGGTTGAAGCAGTAGCTACGTTGGTGTGGCACTTTAGTTTGTACCGATATCCCTTGTGGCGCAACGAGGAGAATATGGGTCTTCTAAGGGGTCATTAAGCACCAACTGACCTTAGCACCTATAATTGACCAACTTGGCCATAGAACAGTAGCAATATGCTACACTCATTGAGACGAAACTCTCGCGATGATTCCGGCCGCAAGAAAAGGTTGCCAAAATGGAATTATGACCGGTCGAGGGTGGTCAGTGATATTGAGATCCTCTAGAACCCGATTACTATTTTTAGGACAGGTTTAAACCAACTAAACTGAAAGAGGGTAATACCTAAACTCCTTGCCAGCCTGAAATCTAAGGGCTATATGTGTGACTTGTGTGCCCTTACCATGTTTGCTATTTGTGAATACTTGTGATGTGTTTCTATCATGACATCATGCATCATGACATTGCATGCATATTGCATTGGACTAACCTATTTCAAAGACAGAGGGGATTCATCTTTGTTCTGTTTTGTAGGTCATGGCACCCATGCGTAGAAACACTATTCGGATCAGCTTTGTCCAAGTTCCCACTCAGCTTAGAGATTTGGTTGCAAAGATTCCAGATACTTCCTCTTTTGTCAGAAGACATGGGTACCTCCTTGGTTTGGTCACTTCCAAAATGGATGAGCAGATGATGAGTGTTTTGTGCCAATTCTTTGATCCACTGTACCACTGCTTTACTTTTCCGAACTACCAGTTGGTCCCTACCTTGGAAGAGTTCTCTGATCTACTTGATATCTCTATTTTAGAGCAGACCCCGTTTACAGGTTGGGAGAAGTCATTAGGCCAGAAGAGATTGCTTCAGCCCGCCATCTGACAAAGGCTGAGGTAATGTCTAACTGGGAGACTAGAAGTGGGACAAAAGGCTTCTTGGCTAAGTTCTTGGTTGATCGGGCTAATCAGTTCTGGGACAGTCTGGACTTTCAGGAATTTGAAGACATTCTGGCTCTTCTCATATATGGTTTGGTGTTACTTCCTAATTCAGACTCCTTTGTTGACGTGAATGCGGTGAAGATCTTCATTTCCTGTAATCCGGTACCCACTCTCTTGGGTGACATTTTGCACTCTCTTTATGCTCGTACTGCTCGGAAACGGGGAACCCTTATGTGCTGTGCACCATTGCTGGCGAGGTGGTTTATTTCTCACCTCCCCAAATCAGTTTTGAAGAACAAGAAAGGCATGGGTTGGGCCTACAGGATTATGTCTCTCTCTCACAATGACATCATCTGGAGTACTAAGGACATGGAAGAAATGGCTATTATTGATCGCTGTGGGGAGTACCCCAATGTTCCACTACTTGGAGTTCGAGGAGGGATTACCTATAACCCTTGTCTGGCCTTACATCAGTTTGGGAGAGCTAGGAGAGACGGACCTCATGATTTGCTAATGCCAAGTATCGTCTTTGACTTCCAAGGGGATAGTGACGAGCATCGCCGCAGGTTCATACGAGCTTGGGATAGGGTGCACCGGTATGATCCACATGAGTTAGGGATGAAAACCTCTCTTTCGATGGAACCGTATCTCCGATGGGTTCGAATCTGTGTCCAAAAGCTGGGAATGCCGTACGAAGCCGTCTTGCTTGTAATTGTTGAGATTGCTGATGAAGAAGGGGTTCTACCTACCATCCTACATCCGCACATGCCTACTGACATTGGGGCATTAAAGAGGTCTTGGATGCAGCTGAGAGAAGAGCGGGATACTTATAGAGAAAAGTATCACGAGCAAGAGCGAAAGATCCTAAAGTTGACAAGGCAGTTGGAGAATGAGCAGATCCTCAACAACTATGTTAGCATCAAAGGGAAACAGCCATGGGAGCGCTGATGTCTTTTGTTATTTCTAGCTTTGATTTATTTTTCAGTATTTCTTTCTTGTAACTCCTTAAAGGCATCTGTTGAACATTGGATTCAAGTTTATCTAATAAAAGTGTGTTTCATTTTGGTTTACGAATTTGAATCTCTCGACGTCTTTGAAATCATATCATACACATTTCATTCCATACACCTCATCACAGGTACCCATTACAGGTCTCTTATCTTCTTCGCTGTTTATTTCAGTACATCATGTCTGCTGAAACATCAACTGAACAAGCTATCAAGGCTCTACAAGCTCAAAACGCTCAATTCCAGGAAATGTTCATGAATTTGGCCAAGGGTCAGCAAGATCTGAAGACTCTTATCTTGAAGGATAAGAAGAAGAAGAAGAAGAAGACGGTCCTATTGAACATGGGTCACAGGTTTGGGAACAGGCTGCGAGATGAAGTCAATCTATCCCACTCATCTGGAGGGGGAGAAAACCAAGAAGAAAGGAGGGTTCCTAGCCCTGTGGTATCTGACCACGAGACTGACTTTGACGAAGACCAGTATCCTCCTGCTGAGGATAGATATAAACAGCTTGAAGACCGGTTAAGTGCGATGGAGATTCCGAAGGTCCCTGGGTTGGACTTTGGTGATCTAGGTTTGTCATATGGGGTGGTGATTCCCCACAAGTTTAAAGCACCAGCCTTTGCTAAATACGACAGAGATTTCCTGTCCGAAGCTGCACCTCCGGTCGTATGTTAGAAAAATCCAGCCGTACACTATTGATAAGAATCTCTGGATCCACTTCTTTCAAGATAGTCTCTCAGGGACTCAACTTGAATGGTTTTACCAACTGGAAGGAGCTAGTATCCGTAATTGGGAAGATCTTGCTGCTGCTTTTTACAAGCAGTACCAATACAATGCCGATCTCGCTCCCACGCGTACCCAACTTCAGGGTATGTCTATGGGTGCGAGCGAAGGTTTCAAAGACTATGCTCAGAAATGGAGGGACCTTGCTGGAAGAGTACAACCCCCTTTGGATGACAAGGAGTTAGTAGATATGTTTCTTGGGACCTTGTTTGGTCCATATTTTAACCATCTGATCGGAAGTTCAACGTCCGGGTTTACTGAACTGATTATGACCGGGGAGAGAATTGAGGCTGGTATCAAGAGCGGTAAGATACAGAAGGGTGCTTCATCAAGCACAGAGAAGAAGCCTTTTAAGAAGGAATCCAATGCTGTTTACAGTTCGAAGAGCCATAATAGACCCGAGCGCCGCCAAGCTGTTAATGCGGTTGTTATATTAAGACTTGCTGTTGCCTCACAACGCAACAATCAGCCAAGGGTCGAGAGGCCGCGAAGACAGTTCACTCAACTCCCTATGACCCTGTCTCAGATTCTTCCTCAGTTGTTAAAGACCAACTTGTTGATTCCGAAGGAAGCCCCGAAGAATCCCAACACAACATCACCGATGTACAATCCAAACGCCCGCTGTGCTTTTCATTCTGATAGTCCGGGGCATGATACGAATGATTGCTGGGTCTTAAAGAACAAAGTACAAGATTTAATTGATGCTAAAGAGATTGAATTCGAAGCGCCCGAAAAACCTAATGTTATGACTGCTCCGATGCCCAAGCATGGGGTGAATGCTATAGATGAAGACTCGTTTGTGGTTTCTGTGAAAGACATTGCTACTCCATTGATGACTGTGAAGAAGAACCTTCTGTTATCCGGTTTATTTCTGGGCTGTGGCGAAGGTTGCCATCTGTGTGTCGTCCTACCTACCGGTTGCCATCTTTTGAAGTCAGGTGTCCAACGCCTGATGGATAATAAAGAAATTCTGTTTGAGAAGACTGTTGTTCCTTTGGTTCATGCTGAAGAAGTTGATATAATCACCATTTTTGACAATTCTTCCAAGGCTTCCTCGAGAAAGCCTGTTAGAATTACATCTGTTCCAAGAATCGCCCCCTTGATCATCACTGTTCCTGGGCCTATCCCCTATACATAAGATAAAGCTGTCCCATGGCACTATGGGGCTGACGTGTATTATCACGGGGTTAAACAAGACTTGAGTGCTGAAGAGGCTGATACTGACGTCAGCAATATCGTTGGATCTAGTAAAGTCACCCGCAGCGAAAGGCTATTTTCCCCTGAGATCTCTCCACCAGTTATTCAGAAGCCTGTTATTATTACACCTGCCAGTACACCTGCTACTATCTCTGCTCAAGTTCCCATTCTTACCCATGTTGCCGAGTCATCTGACACTCGGGGCAAAGAGACTACCGGTGAGCCTGCCCGGACGGAGGCACCAAAGAAAATCACTGTTGAAGCGTCTAGACAAGAGATGGAAGAAATTTTGAAGATCATCAAAAAGAGAGACTACAATGTAGTCGAACAGTTGGGGCAAACCCCGTCCAAAATCTCTATGTTGTCTCTGTTGCTATGCTCAGAAGCCCATGCCAAGGCTCTGATTGCCTTCCTGAAAACTGCGCACGTGCCACAAGAGACCTCAGCTGATCAGTTTAAAGATTGTGTGGCTAGTCTGACAGCAGATAATGGGTTGGGTTTCTCCGATGCAGACAGACTGAAAGCTGTGGAAATCCAAGTTGTGCCTGGCTTGGACTTTGAAGACGTGGGTTTGGTACCTGGGGTAGTCATTCCCTACAAATTCAAGATACAAGTCTTTGCCAAATATGATGGAGTTTCATGTCCAAAGCTTCATTTAAGATCTTATGTCTGCAAAATTCAGCCTCATACTACTGATAGAAAACTATGGGTGCACTTTTTCCAAGAGAGTCTATCTGAGACGCAGTTAGAGTGGTTTTACCAATTAGAAGGGACAAAAATCTGTACTTGGGAGGATTTGTCCGCCTTATTTTATCGCCAATATCAATATAACACTGATCTTGCGCTAACTAGGGTGAAATTGCAAGGCATGATCATGGGTTCAAATGAGGGCTTCAAAGAATACGCCCAAAAATGGAGAGACTTGGCTGGAAGGGTGCAACCAGCTTTAACTGATAGAGAATTAGTAGACATGTTTATGGAGATATTGACTGGACCATTCTTCAACTTGCTGATTAGGAGTTCGTCATCTGGATTTACTGAATTGATCTTAACTAGTGAGAGGGTTGAAAGCGGGATTAGAAGCAGGAAGATACCTATAGCCTCCACCTCAAATGCTGTGAAAAAACCATTTACTGATAAAAAAGAGACTAATGCTGTGTATGGATCAAGAAGCTGTGCTAAGACTGACTGCCATCACTCAGTGGGGGCAGTTTTAATGTCCAATCCTACATCTACTTAATCACAACAAGAGGGTAGGCGTCTGACTAAGTTTCAAGAAAGACAATACACCAATATTGGTATGTCCTTACCACAAGCCCCACAACATTAACTGAAAGCTGAGCTCATTTAACTAAGAGACCCTCCACAAAATCCCAACACATCTTCACCTAAATATAATCCCAACGCCAAATGTGCTTACCATTCAAACAGTCTCGGACATGATACCAATGATTGTTGGTCTTTAAAGAATAAAATCCAAGACCTAATTGACAACAAGACAATTGAATTTGATCCCCTGTCAACTCCCAATGTAATCACTGCACTAATGCTAAATCATGGTAAAGGTGTCAATGCTATTGAAGATGCCTCTTTTGTTTCCTCCGTCAATGATTTAACTACTCCTTTGAAGACTATCAAAAAGAATTTGTTGAAAGTCGGAGTATTCCCTGGATGCCTTGAAGACCGTTGCTGTTGTGGTATACAAACTACTGGTTGTGAATGGCTTAAGAAAGGTGTCCAACACTTGCTGGATAGCCATGAGATTTTATTTGAAAGAACTCTATCTGCGAAAGGTTTAACCCAAAGTGTATCTCAAGAATTTAAAGACGTGTCCATCATTACTATCTCCAACAAACCTATTAGGATCACCTCTAAAGGTCCTAATAGGATTCCCAGTGAACCAAGAATAGATCCATTAATCATCACTACACCGGGTCCAATCCCTTACTCTTCTGATAAGGCGGTGCCTTGGAATTGTGGGGCGAAAGTATACTACTATGGTATCTTGACTGAATATGACATCCAATACACTACGTAAAAAGAAATCAAAGGAAGTGTGTTGGCGGATCATTTGGCCCATCAAGCTGTTAATGACTATCAATTCATGAACTTTGAATTCCCAGATGAGAATATCATGCTAGTGATCGACTGTGAAAAGCCTGGATCGTATGAAGGACCTGAACCAGGATTTCGATGGACTATGGTTTTTGGTGGAGCTTCCAACGCTTTGGGTAACGGAATTGGTGATGTGATCATTTCTCCTGAAGGTTGCCACATACCTTTCACTGCTAGACTTTGTTTTGGCTGTACAAATGACATGGCCGAGTATGAAACATGTATCTTGGGTCTAAAGGATTCCATTGATTTAAGAATCAAATTCTTAAGTGTATACGGGGATTCAACATTGGTAATTAGTCAAGTCAAAGGAGAGTGGGATACCAAACATCCCAATATGATCCCCTACAAAGAGCTCGTGTTAACCTTAGCCCCTTACTTCGAAGAAGTCACCTTTGAACACTTTCCAAGGGAAGAAAACCAGCTGGCAGATGCCTTAGCAACTATGTCGTCTATATTTAAGGTCAATTGGGACAACGAAGCTCCCCGAATTACTATAGAAAGATTTGATGAACCTGCATACTATTATGAGATTGACACTGCTGAGAAAAAGCCTTGGTATTATGAAGTGAGGAGGTATCTTGAAGCACAAGAATATTCCGAGGGAGCTTCAGTCAATGATAAGAAATTCCTGCGAAGATTCTCAGCCAAATTCTTCCTAAGCAATGGGATCCTATACAAGCGCAATCATGATTCTACCTTGCTCCATTGTATGGACAAGAAAGAAGTAGAAAAGATCATGGAAGACATGCATGAAGGTATTTTTGGAACTCATTCTAGCGGACACACTATGGCCAAGAAGATTATGAGGGTTGGTTACTATTGGTCGACTATGGAAACTGATTGTCACCATCACTCAAGGACTTGCCATAAGTGTCAAATCTATGCCGACAAGGTTCATGTGCCTCCAATTCCTTTGAATGCCATGACTGCTCTGTGGCCATTTGCAGTGTGGGGCATTGACACGATTGGAGAAATCAAGCCCACTGCCTCCAATGGACATCTTTTCATCCTCGTCGCCGTTGACTACTTCACCAAATGGGCCGAAGCTGCTTCATTCTCCTCAATTACTAAGAATGTTGTAGCCCAGTATATCAAGCATAACCTCATCCGCCAGTATTGTATCCCCGATAGGATCATCACTGACAACGGTACCAACCTCAATAATGCCATGATTAGTGAACTTTTCACACAGTTCAAGATCAAGCATCACAATTCTTCTCCATACAGACCAAAGATGAATGGCGCAGTGGAAGCTGCCAAGAAAAACATAAAGAAGATTGTACAAAAGATGGTAGTGACCTATAAATATTGGCATGAGATGCTACCATTTTCTCTTCATGGATACCGTACCTCAACTCAAACATCAACTGGGGCAACCCCTTTCTCTTTAGTCTATGGCATGGAAGTTGTCTTTCCTGTTGAAGTGCATATTCCTTATCTGAGGATTATGAAAGAAGCGGGTTTAGGCGAAGACGAATGGATTCAGACAAGATTGGATCAATTGAATTTGATTGATGAGAAGATACTGGATGTCGTCTGTCATGGTCAAATGTATCCAAAGCGTATGATCAAGGCATTTAACAAGAAGATCAAACCTCGAGTATACCACGCTGGAAACTTGGTAATAAAGCACATCATTTTACCACAAGGAGATCCCAGGGGAAAATAGACTCCCCCTTACGAAGGGCCATTTGTTGTCAAGAAAGTTTTCTCTAGAGGTGCAATGATGCTAACCACTATGGACGCCAAAGATTTCCCGCATCCTGTGAATGAAGACATAGCCAAAAAATAATATGCATAAAGATTGAACGCTAGGTTGACATACCTAGGCAAAAATAAGGGCATCCCGGTGAACCAAAACTTTCAGGAAAAACTTAGGGATATAAACAAAAGATTGTATACCTGGCAAGTCGAAAACCTGAAAGGGCGGCATGGGCAAAAAGGGTATCCTGGTGGACTGAAAACCCGAAAGGGCGGTCCAGGAAAAAGTTAAGGATTAAAAGCGTATGACTATGTCTCGTCGAATCACTACATCCTACTTTATTACCAAGGTCAAAAGTTTAAATGGTGCGAGACCAATCCAATCAACTTCTTTCAACGACGGGGGATGATATCCGAAGACATAGGGGAAATAACGGAGTTGGAACCTAATGAGATCACTTCCACATGGGTATAACTTTTTGTTTTTACCTTGTATTCTTTTCGTTTTTTCGACGACTTCCACTTACTAGGATTTCTGTCTCCCAGTACAAAAAAACGCCTATTTTTAGACAAATTATCAATACAAATATACTTTGAAGTGCAAACTTTTTATTTTTTCTGTTTTGAGTGAAAAAATGTCCAATGACTAAAATTGAATGAGCATATGCATATGAAAATGATTAACTGCTAATAAATGAACGCACAAACATTAATAAGCACTTACTTGAGGATTTGGGATGTCCCCACAAAGTTAGGTCAATAACATTATCCCCACAGGGTTACTCCATCCAGAGTTCCAATAGACATGTTCCCTGGAAATTCGCTTCCCCAGTCAAGTTTTCTAGAACTAAAAAAGAAACTTTGCAAAAAGTCCTTCCCCAGATAAGTACATTTCCCCAGTAAGGTCTTCAGGGTTTATTTCCCAAACTCCCTAGCAGTGGTCAGGGATCTATTTTCCCAAACAAAGATACATTTTAACAACATTCATGCATCATAACCCATGCATACAAAACACACATAACACGATCTCATTTACTTTGAGAACATCATTATGCAATACATGCATCATGACATTGCATAACAACTAATTCTTTACCTTTGCATGAAAAATCAATTAACAGATGAATATCATCAGCTATCTATATAATCAGACAAGTCTCCACGGAGACTAAAAACTAACAAGTATTCCCATTGAAGACTTTCCCCAGGGAATCATTCTGAAGAACATACCTGTTAAAGTATTAAGCATTATATATTCCTTCATAACCTATTGAAGTAGTAGTCGTCACAGATTCCTTCATAACCTGTTGAAGTAGTAGTCATCATAGATTCCTTCATAACCTGTTGAAGTAGTAGTAGTCACAGATTCCTTCATAACCTGTTGAAGTAGTAGTTTTCATAGATTCCTTCATAACCTATTGAAGTAGTAGTCATCATAAATTCCTCCATATCCTGGTTAAGTAGTAGTCGTCATAGATTCCTTCATAACCCGTTGAAGTAGTAGTTGTCATAGATTCCTTAATAACCTGTTGAAGTAGTAGTCGTCACAGATTCCTTCATAACCTGTTGAAGTAGTAGTCGTCATAGATTCCTTCATAACATGTTGAAGTAGTAATCATCATTAGATTCCTTCATAACCTATTGAGGTAGTAGTCGTTGCAGATTCCTTCATTACCCGTCAAAATAGTAGTTGCATGTAGACTCTCTTCTGGATGCATCTCTTAAAAGGTCAAGTCAAACACCAGGCTTATCAACAGTCACTCAGGATGGCATCTTCAAGCCCATCTCCGACATTACCTCTCCAAATGTCATCTTTAAGCCCATTCCTGACATAATCAACCAACAACATTATTTCACACACCAGCAAATGCAAATTTCTGGGCACTTTAGTGGTCAATCCTCTTCCACCTTCAAGTCACAAATGGCAAAACACGCCAATCTAAATATTCAGGTTTAAGAAGATTGAACAGGGGCAGATGTTGTACCCCAAAATTTTCCCTATCTTTTCTCAAGACATTTCTCAGAAACATCTTCAATAACTTAAGCTTGCACAAATATTGACTAGCTTAAGCCATCTCCTAAGCACTTATGCCTAAAATTAGGGTTTGGATTTTCACAAGGATAATTAGGCTTCTAATGCCTCAAATGACTTTTTTATATGATTATGGACCTCGAAGAATACTCATGTCAAGTTTCCAAACTTGAATCACAATTTTACTCAGTCAATTACTCAGATGACTGAAATTCAACTGTATTGGGCAAAAAGTCAACTGTGGTCAACCTACAGTCAAACTTCATGATTTTTAGCCAACATCAACTTCTTAAAGTCCTATTTATAATTTGATCAAGTTTGTATCACAATGCCCCAAGAAAATTGTTCAAATCACTAAAAGGGCAAAATGGTCAAAATTAGGGTTTTGACTGAAAATGGCTAATCTTTGACTTTTGACCTCATACATGACTTATTAGTTTGAAACATGACCTCAAGGATTCAAATGCATAATTTTGACCTAATTGCACATCTCAATTCATTTCTCAAGATCAATTGATTGATAATTGAAATTCAGTCAACTGATGAAAAGTCAACTGATACACCAAAAATCAAACTTTGACTTTTTGATCAAAATTGAGTTTCAAAGATAACATTTTATCAAGACATTCAAAAATTTGAAACTTGATCATCAAGAAATCAAGAAAGTCAAAATTCATCTTAAAAAGTCAAACTTTTCAAGACAGAGAATTTTTCTAAGTGTTTTTAAGTCTTATTTTTTTCATGACTTCATGCCAACTTTTCACCAAAATGAAAAATGATTCAAAGAAAATTTTCAACATGAAAGTTGTATATCTTGATGAGATCTACAACTTTACTTTACTGATCAATTCCTAGAAATGATTAGATTTTGAGTTATAAATTCATGAAGTCATGCACTTATTCTTAAAACACTTAGTGAAAATTTGACCTAGTTTAGGCAGATTTTTGACCTAACTTCATGGCAATTTTTCACATAGTTCCAAATTAATTCTTCAAAAATGAAAAACATGAAGGTTGTATATGATGTTCCAATTTTTTTAAAATGTCTAGGAACTCATTAAGATCATTCTTGAGCTAGGAGAATCTAAGAGGTGAAGTTAGGGTTTCAAACTTGAATTACAAGACATTTTTCATGAAGAACACTTGACCAAATCCATAAGCCATGCTGCATAATCTTTATTTGCAAGCTTCTAACTTATGTTTCACTCCATAATTAGTGGTTTACACAAATGTTTGAACCATTATCCAAGTGATTGAACCATTATCCAAACCAAATTGCCATTAATGGAAGAAAGTTCACACTTCCATTTTGGAAAAGTGGCTTTAATCACAAAGTCCACTCTCCTTGAGCTTTGTAGTTGTTCTTTCTGCACAAGCATCCTCTACAAGTTCAGAGCAAGCATGTTTAAAGTTGCTAGCCACCCTACCTTGCCTTGAAACCATTTTCTCCAAGTTTCTTAAAAATAAGTCAAAATCCACAAACATGTGATCTTGTACTTCTGACTTCTGCAAGCTTCCAAAACTCCTCTCTATAAATTGAACCATCATTTGCAACATAAGACGAGTTCACAAGCCCTCAAGCTCCCCACTCTCCCTCAAACCAGAAATTGCAACACAAGCACAAAAACTTATCATTTCCGACTTTGAAACTCAATCTTCAATCTACCTGTGCGTTTTCACTTCTAATCATCACAAAGCTTCTAATATACATATAGAGGTTATCCTAATCCCCGTTTTCCAAATGTAACACCATCTTCTTCATCTTCCATAACCAAAACCATAGCATTGCAATTGGACTTCTCCAGACCATTTCAACCACTCTTCATTCAAGCTTAGCATTGCATTAGCTTCCTAGGGACTCAAGGAAGCTAACCTATTCATTGCAGCACCTTGAATCAAGCTCAAACTCAAAAACACGAATCCATTTTTGAGGTAAGTTTTATGATTTTTGAAATCTTCAAATAGGCATTGTTAGCATTCCATTTTCATAAAATGTAGACATCATAGTCCTGAAGCTAACCATGCCTTTAGATTTCATTTATATTGCCTGAGAAGTATGAATTTCAAGTTTGAACTTCCTGAAAAAGTTAGGTCAAAATTTTGGTACCATTAGAAATTCTCATTCATCTTTGATCTATAGCTTTAGTTATTTTCATTTATGGATTCGTGATCAAATTTTATGCAAGTTTCATGTTACATTTTCCATTTTGGTTGAGAGGTGAATAAGTTACAGGTTTTGAAAATCTTGTGGAATTTTCTGGCGCGAGGTTGAAGATGATACAAGCCTAGGATGGTTTTGTAATATATATTTATGGTTTTGTTTATAACACCAAATGTATCACCACCCAAGTGGTTAAAGCGCGCGTCTGTTACCCTTTAGGACCTGAGTTCGAGCCCCAACGTCTGTTTTGTTACTTTTCATATTTTTCTGTTTCTTTTTTTGTTGCAGCCAGCGCGCTTGGGCCTCCTCTCAATGGGCCTTTGTCATTATTACTCTCTCTAACCCCGTGTCTACTGGTAACACACAACCAATTTGTTTTATTTATTTATTCTGATTGCAAAAACCATATTTGGGCCTGAACTTAACCAAAAGAATTTGTTTCTATTATAAACTCCCAAATTTAGTTTCACACTTCACTAACCTAATTTTATATTTTTAATTTTATTTTAATCTTCTTCTTCTTCTTCTTCTTCTTCTTATTATTCTTCTTCTTCTTCTTCTTCTTCTTCTTATTCTTCTTCTTCTTCTTCTTCTTCTTCTTCTTCTTCTTCTTCTTATTATTATTATTATTATTCTTCTTCTTCTTCTTCTTCTTCTTCTTCTTATTATTATTATTATTCTTCTTCTTCTTCTTCTTCTTCTTCTCTCTTATTATTATTATTATTCTTCTTCTTCTTCTTCTTCTTCTTCTTCTTATTATTATTCTTCTTCTTCTTCTTCTTCTTCTTCTTCTTCTTATTATTATTCTTCTTCTTCGTCTTCTTATTCTTCTTCTCTTATTATTCT